>CM049313.1:49391908-50808158 GCA_026874595.1 Sipunculus nudus | reverse complement strand
AATACACACAGGGGAAGCCAGTTATCACATAAATTCTATTTCAAAAGATACATTAATAGGCACCTTTAAGGTATTCACTGGTACTGTCAAATCATACTTATAGTAGTCCAAGTACAAGAGGACTCTCATGCACTGGAACAGTGCAAGAACCTCATAAGAAGATATGTCTCATATGACTTTCAGTTTCTCTTTCCTGTCTTTCAAATAATATTCATTTTTGTGTCTTGTGTCCTAGCTGTGTGGGGAGCATACAACAAATGCAGCTGTAATAGGCATGCACTAGACAGTTAATATACATCTAACAGGAAGGTATTATATTTTTCCTTTGGTTTGTTGGTTGGCTTGTCTGTTCAGCAGCTTAATGCAAAAAGTAACATATGAACATATTTGGATGGAATTTGTGCAGGGTGTAGTGTAACACAAAAGGAGAAATCCATTAAATTTTGGAGGTTATCTGGAACAGGATGAAATTATTTAATACAAAGGGTTACCGTATGTACTAGTTTGACCACTGCTGTGGATAGATGCCTCCCCATTCACAGGTATAAGGGTCAGCCTTTCACAATCAACTACACTCATCTAGTTCAATCAAAATACTGTGGAAGGCTTGAATATTCATGGGTCAAAATTTTGCAATTTTCCCTTTTTGAACGTGTTGCGAGATTTTTACTTTCATGAAAATATGTGTAATAAACAGAACAATCAGACAAGGACCCAAGAGAATATTTTACTAATGGAAATTACTGTACATTCCAATATAGGCAGATCAGTTGAAAAATACAAAGTAATTTGAGGTTTTTGATTTACCAGCACCATATAAGATCTGTAATTATTTATAGCATCAATCTTTTGCCTTTTACTGCCCTAGCCATAGGGCGATCTTCTTCATGAGAGTTTCATTTTTGCAATTATTTCAGTTTCGTGAATATCGTGAATTTAAAAAACTCATAACATAAAGGCAACCACTGCATGCCTATCTCCCATGACCAGGATCAAATCACTCCTTGGTTGAGACAAATTGTGAGTCTGAAAAACGCATTTGTGGTTAAAACCTTGGTAAAGGGTCTCAGTTAAATGACCACTTTTACCATAACAAGTCAAGATTATTTTACCACACGGCTTTATACCACTGAACCCAATCTGGAGTATTTAATGTGCCACAACAGTTGGTGGTCTCTTTGATGGTTTGAAAATTACAGAATGCCCGGCTCACAATATGAAATAGCATGCTTTTATTTTGACAGTAATTGAAGCAAATTTAACATCCATGCATACTCTGTTACTGCTTGCCATTAGATAGCAGGCCACTGCCACAACAATTTAACAGCTTAATTTAGACCATGACATCTCCCATATTCCCCACATATGAACATTACCAGCATCAACTACAATAATATCTGTAAATTAAAATAACCATGGCAGTGATATTTGCCTAACCACAATTCTATAAATGTTGAGATTAATCAGTACTGATGTCAGCTAGGGGAGTCAGTGACACAGGTAAATGCCAAAACAGCATTACTAAATATCACACAATGCCTCAAATCCTCTAAACAGTAATACAGTCCTGAAAATATCACAGAATTTATAACCTCAGCCAAATAGGTTAATTTTTCACCAAAGCCTGTTTGTTCATTTTTCTGGAAACTTGATCATACATACCTAAAAATGAAGCAAATTTCCACAAACCTTTGCGGAAATGTAGAAAATTGCCAGAAAAGGCATTTTTGCTTCTGCAAGGAGAATATGCATTAGATCCCTTTGTGTGTGTGCTTGTGTGTGTTTGTTCACAAAATAACTCATGCAATCATGAATGGTTGTCATGAAAGGGAATTTTCAAGGAACGGACCAGTGAAGAATTGGTTAAATCTTGGCATGGATTTGGCACACAATCAGAATTCAGGAAGGTCATCATGGAATATTCACAAATGTACAGTCACTTATCATGACTTATGCATGAATGAAGCAGGGAATATGGCCCAAATAAGTGAATGCAAACAGAGTTTCAGGAGCATCCAACAATAGGGACCCTCCTCCCCTAATGGCAGAGGCTTGCAACCCTTAGTATGCAGATTTCTGGTTTACATATATATATGCTTTGGACACTTCAGTAACATGACTATATTGGCTCTGCCACTGATTTCAAACTGATTTATAAAGTGAACAGATAATTAAAAGTATCGTTCAGTTCTTGTACAAACAAATTTATAAAATTAACTGAAAATGTATAGATATGGCCTTTCCATACAGCATTAAAGTAGAGATATATACAACTTGGTGATAAACAGTAGCCACCAAAAATGTAGAGTTCAAAGTGGATTATCCAACTGAATATGCTCCTTAGGTCATAACAGAAATAGCACTCTATTATGCAAGTATGATGTCTCAAGGAGCTTTTTGTCTTGATGAGGGGACTTTTGTATTTGTGAGTGAGTAAAACAGAAACTTTTATACAAACTACTAATTAGGTGGAATATATTATAACAGTTTCCCTGTGTATTATAAAAGTACAATAGAAGTCATATAACCTCTCCCAGTGGGCACCTCCACACAGTCGGCACCTCCTTATAGTTAGACAGTCCCTTTTTACCTCCTCATTATTTGTGTAATACATATAATTGGCACATCTATAATGTGGGCACTTTTACCAAGTCCCAAGGGTGCCCACATTATAGAAGTTTCACTGTATGTTTTTATTCCTACAGTTAAAGTAAAAATATTTCTACTAATAAAACATATGAGTTGTACAGATAAAATGATTTGAATGTAATTGGAATCAAAATTTTTCTAAACACATTGAACTGAATGGGAAATATAGTTTCAACAAAAATTTTAATTGGAATTTAATTAAAACTGAAAAATCTAAATTGGCCCCAGGTCTAGTTATCATGTAGTAACAGTATTACAAGGGACCTATCATTAATGTTGATCTGTTAAGTGCACAGTGCCACAATGCAAAGTGTTAATTCAAAATCAGGCTTATCGCTTCCAATATCAACTCAACAGACTGGCCAACACCGCCTGTCTGAATACAATACAGGCCTGATATACCCTGTAACTGAAGTGACTGAATGAGACATAAAACAGTATTGATCAACTAAAGTGATCAGAAAACCAGACAATACCTACAAGAGTTTACCTATCTAGAGTGTGAGGCTGTATAGTTATAGATCCCCACTAAATGTATATACATGTACATACAAAATGAGTGTATGTGACCTGATAGTTGCACAGATATAACACATTAATTACCCATACATCATGCGTGTGCCTAATTCAGTCCAATGTTTCAGAATCACCTATACACAGGTGGAGATAACTGTTAGTTATACATTTTAATTTGCACAGCTATTGACAAAGCATCACTATCATATTAGTTTTCAATAATGAGTACAAAATTGCCTTGTATACGTACACACACATGACCCCTCTGACCTTTGCACCCGAGAACCTTTGCTTATGTATATACATTTAGAGCATAACATCCACAGATGTTAAGCACATTTTATATCATATATACCATCTTTGTCTATTACTTACTTACCTGTCCAGTGGATGTTATTTGGCCTCATTAACATTACAGTACATGAGCCATGAACCTGGATGTAATGACAAGCTGGCTGCCTAAGTAGCGAGCACTTATTTTAAACACTGTTATTCATGCATAATAAACATGTTCCAATTTTATATATATATTCGATAATAGCATGGTGTAGCTACTGGAGGTTTGCAATGATAATTTCTGCAGCCTGGCAGAAAAACCATGGCCTAGATGCAGACATATTAGAGCAATATTGGTTAAAAAAGAAGTGGTTACCAACTTGGATGTGACGGGATGTACAACACTTACCAGTATAAAGGCCATCAATCATGTGACTCATATATATTATATAAGACAATTAAGAAATCGTTATTTAAACATAAAAGTAACTTAACAAATGTGGATTCTGATATATTGCTGTGGTTTTGTGATATAAAAGCAATCTGAGTGTACAGTACTATTAATATCTTGGTTCCACAATAAATGAACTACCAGAAAAAAATTAGAATACGAGTAGTCAACAAGAGACTACGTGTATCCGCCGAAATCAGAGTGGGGTGGGTGAAGGGAAGCATGGATTGAGTGGCAAGGGGAAAAAAGAGTGGGGTGTGTTGCATATTAGCATGGATGTCTGCAGTCGAAATGTGTATGTAGGGTGCGCCACCTACCACAAAATCCAAAAAGCTGTCCAAGTTGTAAACATATGCAAAATTTTAGGCAGATAAGTCAAATCACTACTTGTATATGAGTGATTTATCACACAGCAGATAAACAGAATGACACTGTGCAAAAATGGTGGCAAGTGGCCCCACCAATTTTGTGTAAGATTTAGAGTTATGTGAGATCTATAAATATGTAAAAATTTCAGGGGGATATGTCAAACCAGTCCTGAGAAATAAGCCTGAATGTCTGCAGCATAAACATAAATGTAGCCACAAAATTGAGAAAGCTATCCATACATATACAATATATACATGTATAAATCCAGCCAATGTGAAATAGCTATTAGCTAAGCTTGAGTTACTGCTCTTTCTTTTCTTTCTAAAATAATCTTCACCACAGCTTTCTTTATAGAAAAATAACTTCCCTTATTCTTAAGTTTTGTTTAAATATTTGAACAATGGCAATGTAGCCTTTCTTTAGTACAGCAAAGCATTTAAATGCTACTCAAAAGCAAATTGATGTCAAAACAGTATACACAATCTGCTGGCATGTAGCAACAAATTTCATTTCTTTTCAAATATATCATATTCATAAAGGGCCAGTGGTACTGGTACCCTCCCACATCACCACAGACTAGGTATACCCCATCCACATCACCACAGACCAGAGGTACCCTCCCACATCACCACAGACCAGGGGTACCCTCCCACATCACCACAGACCAGGGGTACCCTCCCACATCACCACAGACCAGGGGTACCCTCCCGTATCACCACAGACCAGGGGTACCCTCCCACATCACCACAGACCAGGGGTACCCTCCCACATCACCACTGACCAGGGGTACCCTCCCACAACATTACAGACCAGGGGTACCCTCCCACATCACCACAGACCAGGGGTACCCTCCCACATCACCACAGACCAGGGGTACCCTCCCACATCACCACTGACCAGGGGTACCCTCCCACAACATTACAGACCAGGGGTACCCTCCCACATCACCACTGACCAGAGGTACCCTCCCACAACATTACAGACCAGGGGTACCCTCCCACATCACCACAGACCAGGGGTTTCCTCCCACATCACCACCGACCAGGGATACCCTCCCACATCACCACAGACCATGGGTACCCTCCCACATCACCACAGACCAGGGGTACCCTCCCACATCACCACAGACCAGGGGTACCCTCCCACATCACCACTGACCAGGGGTACCCTCCCACAACATTACAGACCAGGGGTACCCTCCCACATCACCACAGACCAGGGGTACCCTCCCACATCACCACTGACCAGAGGTACCCTCCCACAACATTACAGACCTAGGGTTCCCTCCCACATCACCACTGACCAGGGGTACCCTCCCACAACATTACAGACCAGGGGTACCCTCCCACATCACCACAGACCAGGGGTACCCTCCCACATCACCACAGACCAGGGGTACCCTCCCACATCACCACTGACCAGAGGTACCCTCCCACAACATTACAGACCAGGGGTACCCTCCCACATCACCACAGACCAGGGGTTTCCTCCCACATCACCACTGACCAGAGGTACCCTCCCACATCACCACTGACCAGAGGTACCCTCCCACAACATTACAGACCTAGGGTTCCCTCCCACATCACATGAGCAGAAGACAATAAGCTACAGAGCTGAAATAATGTAACCTTACTAACCTACAAGATGGAGCAAAATCTACCACTTTTACCTGTCTCTGCAATAAATCCTCAAGTCAATGAGCCAAAACTGATGATAGCCCTGATGAGGCCACATTAACCTGCATTAATCTTGTGTTTATGGGAACCAATAACACATTATTTAATACCACTAGTTACTGGACTGGGAATACTGGTGATTGATAAATTATTAAACAGCAGAATCAATTAACTCCTCATGTAATGTGATAAACAAAGGGGCACCCATCTATCTTTTGAAATTATCATATATATAGAGGGCATCAGCTCATTGGCTTCCTCATCACACACTGGATCCAGCAGAATTTATGTTGCATCAACTATCATGGTTGGATGAGGCAAGGGACAGAAGAGATGTATATATAGTGAAATTCCTCTATAGCACACAATCACTGGCCAAAAGATTTGTCTAAAGGTTATAGCAGATCGTCTTCCCCCAGAGTGGATCTGGCTGGCAATCCTGTTGTGGCCAGGTGTCTGAGTTCTAGGCAAGGGCCATGAAAAACTGCAGTTATTTTTTTTTTATTTATGAGACTGTTACATGAATTAGTGATTGGGTTATTATTTATTGGTAAATATACATTCAAGAATTGGCTGAGAGTGACAGGTTTCACTGACATGTATGCGCCATTTGTTGTTTGATGTGTTTCCCTATTAGATGTCTGCAGGGTTGGCAAAATCTTCCCAGAAGAAAGGGAAGATATACTCTCTTCCAAAAGGGGAAGAAATACTTTTATCCCACCATTTCTTCCCAGGGAAGAAATGAAGTTACAACATACATATCATTTTTGTTTTTTGTTTTTGTTTTGTTTTTCAAATATATTTTACATGCCATATCATTACAATCTAGAAAAAAACAAAACGACTATATCCCCTGACAAATCAGAATGTGAGAAATGTGTACACACACCATCACACACACACCCTCACAGTCACAGAACTGACCGAAAACACTATGCAGGCTTGATCAGATCACCTAATCTGCTGCCAATTTTGAAAGGGACTTATAGAATGCACCTACCATTAGAAGTAGATCCCTTTTAAACTTTTTGAGAAATAGTGTTGCATGTGAAATGTAAAAGTTTTGTATAAAACAATTCATAACAAAAGCACCCCAAACATGCATAATACGCCCATTGTGTATCTGGTGACCTCTGACCTCATTAAAAATGCTTGAATTTTGATGAGAACTTAATTCAGGATGTATATTTACATGCAAAATTTTAGGTAGATGAGTCAAACAACTGCCCAGATATGAGTGATTTTATCCCACGGCAGACAAAAGGAGGCTGTGCAAAAATGGTTGCAGGTGGCGCCCTAGTTTTGCGTATTGTGTTCTTCACTTAGTTGGATTTATGGTTTTAGTGATACATCAAAGTACTTTTCCTTTGTCCGTCCTATTAAACAACATTCTTACATTTCTTCCATGCTATTTTGGACAAACATATTCTCTCTCTCCCTCTCGCTTCTCTTGATAATTATCATTATCATATTTATCTACTACATCTACATACCATTTGTTTGTGCTATTAAAATATATATTTGAGCATTTCATGTGTATTTTTGGTGCGGTTGGATTCGTGGTATGATTGCAAATAGTCTGGGATACACTATGGTTAAGTATTAACTATGAAATCAACATCTGAGCAGGATGTACAGGTATTTATATGCACAGGGTTAGCAAATATATAATTAATGCTATATATAACACCAAAATAAAAAAAAAACACCGTAATAATACCAAAATACAATAAAATAACACCAAAATACACTCAAATAACTGTCATTACCACCAGTATAGGTGTGCAATAAATATATATATATATTTAACTACAGTTAGGGCTGAAACGGCTACAAAATTTTGGACTCAAGTACTCGATAGGCATTACCCGACTCGGACTTGAGTACCCGTTACCATGGCAACGCTGTGAAGATAAAACGAACATCTGTTTACCGATGTAAAATATGCATAAATTTGACTCAGTGACGGCTTAACTTTATCGGAACGAAGGAATAGATATATGGCATAACAAGACTTCCGTTAATTTGACTAGCATATGTTTAGAGCCCTACGCCAGGCTACAACAATGGATAAATAATCCTACAGACTGTCCTAAAATTTGCAGTAATATACATATATGCATGTACATACAAGAGTACTCGAGTCCAAATCTTGGACTCAAGCACTCGGTAAGTATTACCTGGACTCGAGTACTCGAGTACTCCTTTCAGACCTTACTACAGAAGAACGCCTGCTAACGGCCACGCCTCAATAACGGTCAGTACGTCTTTAACGGTCAGATTTTCCGGTCCCGAATTTTCGACAGTTATATTTCATAATCATTTTGTTGTAAATTACGGTCACTCCTCTATTCTGTATTACAGCCAGGTCTCTCTGTCCCGCAGGCCGGGAAACGCCTCAATTATGGTCAGAGGCTGTGACTCGGTGACATACACTCAACAAATCGAGCGGCCAGTTACCTTATTATCATTACACATGTCTGCTTTCACATATTCCTGTCAGTTAATGAGTGTCTAGATAAAGGTAACCATTCCACCGTGACTGAGTTGTTTGACATGTAGCCAGCATTGTACTACCCCACTCAGCCTCATTCATATATATGCCAAAAATTGACCTAAGGCATCATTAGGCATGTGTATGTTTGGGAATCAGTCGTGCAAGCTGGGTGTTTGTCATTTAATCAACACATGAAAACAAGCGGGTCCCGATAATTATGTCATCAGAAAAATGATAGGCAAACTGTTTATCTTTAAACTTTCTTTAATGTCCTTGTCAACCCGTACATCAAACTAATTCCGTGCGGCAATCATCGCATAATTTACTCATACATGAATAATTATGAATGCAAAATAAACATTGTTACATTGTAAAATGGTACGCATACTCTGTTTCAATCACTTTGACCATTCATTTTTATTGATAACAGTAATTATAAATACAAATACTCTGTATATCCGTTTATTTTGTTGATTGTAATAACAATTTGAAGTTTGTTTTCCTGTTACATTTTAACCCCCTTTCCTGGTTAAGTCCTGTATAACAGCCACTCCTGTATAAAGGCCACTTTCATCGAGTCCCGATGGTGACCGTAATACAGGCGTTCTACTGTAAATATATATCTTATATATAAGGTAAAATATATATATGTGTATATATTGTGACGGGGTGACATAAAAACAGACCGAAATGTATTGCTAGCGAAGCTTGCTTTGCCATTGAAGCGGGTGGTACATTGGATTTGTGTGCCACTACCACGGGTTGTAATCCCAGACGAGCCTCTATCTTGTTACGAGGATAATTGCTCAGGGGAAAACATTGGACAGATCCGTTACGGGGTGACATAAAAGCAGACTGAATGGTCTCAACTTGTGAGCCACCAACACAGGTTCGAATCCGGGACCGGCCATAAGTTTTCCCCTGAGCAGTTTGGGGGCTCGTTCAATATGACAGTAAACTTTGTGACCCAGGGAATAAGCTCACCAAAGTGTGACTTCTGGGATAATTAGTCTTGTTCTGATAGCAGAATGCTCTTAAGAGGGGGTGTCACAGGGTGACATAAAAGCAGACTGACTAAGGCTTGCTTTGCTAGCCAAGAGGTTGGTACGCCGGACTTGTGCGCCAGCAACACAGGTTCGAATCTCGGATCAGCCAAATGTTTTACCATGAGCAATTTATCTTTGTAACAATATGTACATATATGTAAATATATATATGGTGGTAATGACTGTTATTTCTGTGTTAATTCAGCGTTTTTCAGTATTTAGTTCTGCCTGGTGCATAACTGAAATGGTGCCCTCGTCCCTTGGTGTGCTATTCTCAGCCTTGCACCAAGGCAACATTATATATGTTGCTAGGGTGCCTGACTGCTCATAATTGCCTGTAGTAGCTAGTTTGTCACAGACTAAAGAGAAATATTTTTTAACATATCATGACATCCATACACATCCATATAACCACCTAAGGTGAAAGTTGCCACAGACTTTTTATTATAAAAGATTAATGAAAGAAATCAGAATGGCCAAAGTGGCCTCACACATCAGGGACTGTTCAAATCAGGCATCAACATCAAAAATGGTCGCCTTTCAATCATCCCCAGTTATACCCAGGCAGCACAGGCGCTTGAATCCCTATTTGTGTTGATATTGGCTTAAATCGTGTTCAATTTACCTTAACAACAATCCCCTTCTGTTCAATGAGCTGTAAACCATGTTATATCGCTTGCCGGTACTTGTTTATATAATAGATACACAAGGCCGGCATCCAAGTCTGCGGTGGGTTGGCGATAATACAAGAAATCAATTCAAATTCCCGAATATTTCAAAGATTTTCGAGGGAAGAAACTTACAGTCGTTAAATGGCCAGTTCTCCTTTCTAAAAAAGCATTAACAAATCAAATACACACAGTGTACCACTTGTACTGAGCTCTTATTTGTAACTAGTCTGCATCCATTAAGCAGCTGTTACCCCAAACGAGGAAATCCCCATTTATCTTGGTCAGCAGTAAGGATTCCCCCCTGGAACCTAACACCTGATTGGTTGATAACGATGGAAATAGTAATCTGGGTTAAATCTGTCTGCTCGTCGCTTAATGGATACAGACTCGTCCGCAGACTTGGATGCCGGCCTTGTGTATCTATTATATAAACAAGTACCGGCAAGCGATATAACATGGTTTACAGCTCATTGAACGGTAGGGGATTGTTGTTAAGGTAAATTGAACACGATTTAAGCCAATATCAACACAAATAGCGATTCAAGCGCCTGTGCAGGCAGCACACCTGTGCAAACTTGTGTGGGACAGGTCTGTGACAGACAGGTGTCAACACTGACACCCAGTCAGTTGACAGTCAATATCGCAGCAAATTGATCAATACAGGAAAATTCTTACCGTAATAACCGCCTTTGTGAGACTGACTGCACCTCGGCAACCAAACGCTGTATCATTTTCCGACTTATAATAGCTTAAGGTCCCCTGTTTTAGGACTATGAAGCGGTCCTGCCATCCATGTATGTAGTTCGTCCATTTACACAGAGTGCCCTGCAAAACCGGCAGGTCCGAATCCTCCTCGATTTCGTCATGTTCCTCCTCGTCTGTGAGACTGAGCTCGTCCTTTTCCTCCGTCATAGCTGAAATATGATCCTTAATACGTAAATTCCATGCAATATGGTTATATTCAAGCGCAGAACGCAGTGTTGCCAACAGACACCGTGTACATGTGTATGTTTCATTCACTCCTACCAAGCCGCCATGTTGGTCTCATTACGTCACTACAATCTTCGCTGATTGGTCGGTTCACGAAACAGCGCCATCTGTCGGAAAACAAAGTACTGTGGTCAGGAGTGGATGACAGGCAACGCCCACTTTTCCGGACAGGGCTGTTGATGAAATCAGCTCACTGTCACAGCATGTGAAGCTCACGAGTGAAGGGTCATCCTGTACGGGATACTGGTCGCATTACTCCCGATCTTGAAATTCTTTTGTAATGAATCCCTAAAAGCTGAAGTTGCCACGATAGGCAAGACGATAAAAGCTAAAATGCTGCCGCATGCAGTGACAATGTCGTGTGACTGTGACTAAGTTAACCATAGCTGTTCAATAATAAATTGCCTGTAGTCACGTGCATACACTGATATGATTAATCATAACATTGGCCAACGTGCAGAAATAAACAATAGCCCCAGCTGGGTTTTATGCATCAAGTGCGTACGTGTAGTTTGCGTACGTGTAGCTTAGACATTTAATCTCCACATGATGTCATGTGGTACAAAGTGTACGCATGCATGTACCTAATGTATGGTACAAAACTTTGTCAGAGAAATATCTTTTATCTTTTTTATTGGATTTAGGTAAGTTAGTGAAAATGGATAATATTATACATGGCTGTGGTTAGGCTTATATCGAGGTCTGCGATGGTTTTGGAAATGGTATAGGCTAAATATGCTACTAGAATTTTATCCGATAAACTTGAAGTTTAAGACTGATATGGCATCGAGGGATTGGATAAACAGACTCCACTGTTCAAATCTCCATGCCCTTCTAGGGTAAGCCAGATGTCGTTTTAAAAGAGTAAACGTTACATTTATAGCTTTTAAAGGTTATTCTAATATTCACTTATCACAAAGGTCCCATAAACAAACCTAAATTTGTAGATAAGTGGTTTAAATAAAGTGGACGTGATTGCAAAGAAAGTTATACAAATTGTAGGTATCTTTGGGAAATAATGCCTACAATTCACTTCAACGGTATAGCATCATTCTGGTTGTATACCTTTAATGTTGTTGGCTTGAGTATTTATTACGAGAGTGAGCTAATAATACCAGTTACACAGACATGATATAGCCCTGAAGTGCGTAAGAAGGACAGTGACTCTCATAAACCATATACATATAAAGCAGCATTCATAAAGATTCATCTGGCATTCCCAAATATGTTTAGAATGAATGGCGGAAAATATTATATCAAATAGAATATACGCCACATTGTATCATCTGCCTAAGTATACTGACGCTGTACAAGTCATGTTAGTTATTGTGTTTACAGTCTGTACCATGTATGTAAACTGTTATATAGTAATACGTGCCGTGTGTTTGTATATCTTATATTGAGAGCGTGTGTTCAAATTATACAGATGGACGCTCACAGAGCCACTGAAAGGATATTGGCTATAAAAGAGGACTGTAACATTTTTAAAGACATTCTTATATGTCTTCAAATTAATGACAACTATTAGATTTTTATCATAATATATATATATATATATATATATATATATATATATATATGTATATATATATATATATATATATATATATATGATCTGGTCTTCATTTGCATAAAAAAATATGCACGAAAAATAGGAGCGGCGAATCCGCAGAACATTGATTCCATTTCAAATGGAGACAGGCTTGACTGTGAGAACAGCCAGCGCTAATAAACTGCTCTCAGGCAAACTGTAATTGACTTTGAAGCAGTGCTTAAGAAGCAGTGGGTCTGCAGTAGCGCTATGAAGGTATACAGTTCTACCTTAAATTAAAGGCAATTTTTCTTCTGCCGTTTAGGAGCGTGATAATTACCGCCGGCCGGATGAATTAGATCTATAATAAATCCATCCTAACACCCTGGTTTATGTCAAATAATGGACTCGTCGGCCCGGGCACACTTGTAAAATAACAGAGTTGCTGCATTATTTACCACCTCGAAGTGTTTCCACGGGCATCAAAGAGGTTGCAATAATTTAGTACTCATTCACAAAGCTACAATGTTTTACTTTTAAGCATAGAACGTAAAAAAAATGTAAAAATATTATAAGGTCATCAAATTAAAAAGTATAGGCCTCAACAGCAGAAAAGGTTGCCCCCCCCCATCCCCCACCAACCGCAACCCCGATCAAATCGAAAGGGTCAGCAATTACATAGCGTGTTTTCTCAAGCTAGGTACCTGACCTAACGACTGCACATTTAACGCTATATATATATTACTTTATTCTACAAACCTATACTTATCCGAAATGTAAAAAGTGCAATCCTGTCAGGTCTCCAACGGGTTTATTAAAGTGCTTCTTGTCGGGCCTAATCACAATGACGTCATCGTGACAAGCCTGTCCAAAAGACCAAATCAGGGGCGGATTCAGGGTCTAGGGAAAGGGACAACGAGTGTACCTGTATATTGTGCTGGTCAAACGTATACAGAGAAGAGACACAAGACGAGACTAAAAAATCAGGCGCTGCTCCACTTTATTAAGTTAATATATATAAATCTATATATATATATATATATATATATATATATATTTATATATATATATTATATATAAATATATATATATATATTAGTAAATATAATTCTATTTCTCATTTTTATAAAAAAAAGGGGGGGAGCTGCCCCGTGCGTCCCACTTAATCCACACCTGCAAAACGCTTTTGTCACAACCTGTTTTTATAAAGTAATAGTTAACTGTTTAAGGTTTGATCAGCATTTGTGTATAATAATAATCTATTTATTTGCTGCTTTGTGGGGAGACGTGTCCAATTTTACCTGACCATTAAAGTGGCAGCCCCAGGGGGTGCTGCCTGCATATTTTCTTGCTTGGTCACACGATGTTGTATATGATTTGTCTTTTCCTGCACTATGAGCACACGATGGGAAAAACTGTTGACAAATCTTAAATGTGTCATATGTGTCTACTAAATCCAGATCAGTTTTTGGACTGGAGATTCACGATCCGAGTGAAATCCAGATTAATTTGGCCCGAACCAGTTCTACATTCCCAACAATATCCGGTCAGGAATTTAGCCCAAACATAAGCCGGATTGAGAATACTTCCGCCAAATCCCTGACTGAGAATTTATCCAGCAAAAAAAAGCAAAAGTCCTGATTGCGAACTTTTCTAGCCAATGGTTCTTGCACGATGAACAAGCCCAAGTGCCAAGCCCAAATCCTGATTGAGATTGTGTCCGGCCCAGACACGGATTGATATTTTGTCCAGGACAAACCCTGACTGATCTTTTATCCAGCCTGACCCTGACTGACTATTTGTTCAGTACAAATCCTGTTTGAAAACCAAGCCCAAATCATGATTATGACAATTTGTCCAGTCCTCTCCCAGTGCCGTGACGGAAACCGTCTGTGTGTTGTATACAGTATCTGATACCAATGTGTACATTACTCGTTTGTCAAATATCAGTTATCAGCAGTACAGACAGGCAGCACAACAGTTCAATCACCAATGTACCTTGTCATGTCTCTGTACATGACTCAGGTGGTAACGGATGTCTGTGATAAAAATATATAGTACATGCAACACCAAAGCTTAAAAGTGGCATCGTCTACAGGTAGGGTGCATAACAGATTTGTGGTACCAGGTCACAGGGTAAACCAACGTGATAATTGCACCGACCTTTTACCCGGAGCCATTAGGCCATACAAAAAATGATTTGTTCTACGGATTCTTCGCTCCCGTTTTTCCTTGATTATTTTTTGGCGAATGAAAAACCAGGTCCTTAATAATGTTGCTAATTTGTGCTCTGGTACAAATTCCTTAGAGTAATTATCAAAGGTATGAACAATGAGCTAAATATTTTGTATTTCTTACTCAAAATTTCATGGTTTGAAGCCATTTTTAAATTTATTTTTCGCAACCTGGCAAAGTTTCATTTACTGTTTCTCCACCCGTATAAAAGTCGCCCATTCGCACCATATATTTTTGTCCCCGGAATTAGAAGGACAATCATTATTTTGTGTGGCCTAACTCGGTTACTTTCATTAACCCTTGCAGTTCAAATAGGGCATGGGGCCATGTGGTTACCGTAACAGTCATGCTTTAGATTCAGAAAGGTATGGTTTTATGGTCAATATGGAAGTACTTTCTTTAATATTCATTATACATGTATGTGCATGGTTACGGTCATCGTGGTGTTGTCTAGGCGATCACGTGAACTGGGACATTGTCTTACCCTTTTATGTATTAGGATATGCAGGAAATTTATTTCTCCTTTTGTATTGTATTTTATTTGACGGATGTTTTTGACTTCACATATAATATTCCAACTAACGTTTCCATTGATTACTGGACACAAGCCAGATAAACGGAGAAACAAGTTCTTAGGATGTTTTCATTCAAATGATATAAGCCCGTTCGAAAGTGACTCATTTTCACTAGGTGCTTATATGTTAATATAAAAATATAAATTTCACTTAAGTTTCAATACCATTTTGTGTGAATTTTATCTTAACATATACTAATAACTTAATTACCAACTGGTAAGATTCTATTACGTTTTTATTGATATACTCTGTTTGCGTTTTTTTTTTGTATATATATGTTTAAAAACAAGAAGACAACTAGCAAATGGTATGTCAGCCATGCAGGTATATATTCGGACAAACCTCATATAAGAATCTGTAGGCGTAGTCTGAGAAGAAACGAGGTTTTTAATTTGATTTCTGGCTCACCTGTATCTCGTATCAATCATAATATGTGATTTTCATAAGTTAACAACAAAGTTAATCAAAATATTCATGTTATGGTTTCTCACTATCCTGTTGTCGTCTTGAAGAAATCAATATATCCTAATTTTTTATAATTATGTTTAAGGAAACCTTTGTTTTCTTCATTCATGTTTTATATAACTGCCCTTAAAAGCATATGATAAAAACCTCAAGAAAACAGATAAAAAATGAATAAGAATCATATATTTCCACTTCTTTTTTTCTATTTGTTATCCCCCCCCCCTTTCGAAATTTCAGGATCCGCCATGACCAAGCAGATTTATATATATATATATATATATATATATATATATATATATATATATATATATATATATATATAGTCTGTCAGGACAGCAGGCTTATGACGAGCAAAATTACATGATTTATACATTATTAGAATTTCAAAAATAATGAAGTGCAATGCATTTGTAAATAGAAATATGCATTCTGAGGAATGCAGGCCTCCGCTAGGTGGGCGGTCCGAAAAGTGCATGGAATAATCCGCAACCCGTTTTCGTTCACATATTTAGCCCATATTCCAAGGTTCATATATATGTGCATTAGTTTTCCCAACAAAAGTATGCCTTCACTTATTCGGCTCATATTCCGACATTCGATCGTGCATATGTGACTGCACATTTGTGAATATTTCTGGATACAGATCATGATCTGGACCCACACTAAAATGTAATCTTTCTTCCTATAGGCCTATCCCGAGGTGCCTTAATTGAATGTTTCATGGGATTCCTTTCATGATTACATGAATAATGTTGTGAACAAATACACACACACCATTATACACACACGTACACACACGAGCGGGAATAAAAGCATACCCTCCTTGGAGAGGCAGCAAAGTGAAAATACGTAATGAGGCGATCTGTTGGCTTGAAAAGATGATAGCCGGTTTTCAGGCCAGGGCTTCGGCAGTCTTAAACGTCGCCAGTAAGACAAGAGCCGTTCACAGTATGCGGGAGATTTTGAGAGCACTGCTAGTCTATATATTGGTGAATATATGAACTCGTTTCCCGACATGTCAAGTAATTTGTCCTACTTATACACAGCACCCTGTAATGTACTAAGGGCCAGTCTATTACTACAATTCTCACTCTCTGTATTTCATCATGATTATATATCTCTGCATGTATTATTACAGATGGCGTGTATCTTGGACTGCTGTATCTACCACTGGCCTGTTCATTAAACTTGACTGAATGCCTATAAAAAAATGCTGTTTTATTTCTTGGAGATGTCAAGACGTCAAAGCTTCTATGGTATTTCTGAAGCAGCATACAATTATACCATTTGATTCATCCGTAGGTTATTGCATCTATTCGGGTCAACCAAAAAAAAAATGTTGGTAGTTAACACATGGAAACTATATTTGTACAGAATCTGCACAAGCGGGGCCCATTTCATTGTTATGTAAAACTGGAGAATAAGGACAAAAAGTGTGGGTTCTCAGAGTTTTTTTTTTTCAAAAGGGCACCCCTACTCTGCATTGTTGTCAGCCACAGGAAAGCTTAACGTGACACAGGCCTTAGTTTCCAAATCTTAATACAAGCACAGATTTTCTGCCGTATAAGCGCCAACTGTTCTGGAAAGGTTAAAACCAACATGTTTCACTAGTTAAATTAATTTAATTCTGAAAGCAGGCCTTGCACCACCCAATCACACATGGGAACAATTGAGAACCCACTCTACCTATAAGGCCAAAATAAAAAAAAAGGTATGGTTCTCAGGCACTTTTTTTCATAAATCAATGCGGGCGGGCGGTTTTTTTATATTTAATTTTTTGGTATGTTTCGATAAAAATGTCAAATGATAAGTGAAAAGCATGATAATAACAGATTTATTTTGCTAAACAAGTAAAAGAACTTCATAACAAAGGAAACTGTATGATTTTATCTTCTTGAAAGAAATGTCCGAGCGGCTGCAGCTCATAATTCGTAAGTTTCTATTAAAAATCAAAATAAAAATGTTTGATGCGGGGGTTTAAAATTGATGCGGGCGGTGCCTGAGAACCATACCTTTTATTTTTTTTTTTTTTGGCCTAAAGTCTGTGTTTCTTCACTCGATCTCTCCTTGCCACTGCCTCCTCAAATTTCGAATACGTTTAGGGCACGGGTACCAGTCTATCGAAAAACATTCCGCCAGAGGTCGTTTCTACTAAAAAGTAACCTCATCCAGTTTGGGACCGGAGGACGGCCGGGACTACTTGTCTTAACTGTCAAACTTCAAACTCACAATATGTTATAGTTCAAGAAAAAACCGGTGTACACTGCACATGTGCATGCTTGTCGAATATTAATTCTTATCTAACATTTAAGAAGTCCAAGTATAATGTATTTAAAAGATTTTATTACCAAAATTTCTTACTCGGCAGAGTCCTACCGTGTGTGATTCTGCGCAGTGTAACAATTAAACGAAGGCTGTACGGTGTTATTTTACCTCCACCAAAGAGATAATGTTTCAGCGCAGGTTTGTCTGTTAGCAACTTCACTCAGCAAGTAATTTTAATGAAATTTTGAAGAGGGCCAGGATAACAGATTATGAATTATCAATTAAATGCTAGTGTTTATCAGGAACACTATATAATATTTTTGTTATAAATCAGATTTTTGTTGTCCGAGATGGAGACCGCCGTCATTCACTGGTATGAATGACGTTTACATGTATATGCGCTTTCACACCTTTTCCATGTGCACTGCATGGTGTGACCCAAATGGAACCGACATTGTTCTGCAGAATAGAGCTCACGTGCGATGCAGCAAACGATACCAACAAATATCTCAGCTATATTTAATTATAAACTTATTATTTAACTAATTTCCTGTTCCTATGTACCACATCCCAAATTTGATCAGGATTCTGGTAATATTCCGGATCTGATGATCGAGAAAGTGGGAGGAGGTATGCGATCTTTGAGTGTATTATAGTTTACTGAGTGACAGGGAGTCTATTTTGATAATATCACAGATTATTAATTAGGATAGCACAAAACCCAGTTTTTAACTGTTAAACGCTAATTAAACGAGGAAAATATATGACTCGATAATAAACTGGTGTTTCTGTAATAAAACACAAGGAATTTTTTTATAAACCTTGTTGTAATTTTATTATTTATTTATTACATTTGTTGACAAGGTATCATACATTCAAGTAAATATAATATATTCTCAATAGAAGAGTGGACATCTTTAGCTACTTTGAAGATTTATAGACTGCATTACACAGTTCAGTGAGATTTATAAATATATTCGAAAAAGGAAAGATCATATGTAATATGTCATGGACCAACACCTATTAGACGTCATATACACATATATATATATGTATATATTGTGTATATATATACATATATATATTTGTGTGTATATATATATACACATATATATATATATATATATATATATATATATAGAGAGAGAGAGAGAGAGAGAGAGAGAGAGAGAGAGAGAGAGTACTCTTGATTTTGTGCAGTCTCTTATGATTATTTAAAAGTTTTGAAGACCATTAATACCGTTGCCATATACTTTTTTAGGCAGTTTATGTGCTTATTAAAGAGAGTTAGCGAAACTTGAATATATATGAATAAATACATGTGCAAAAGTAAACCTGGGAAATCTACGAAAGACTTATGTAACAACTTTTAAATCACATCTTCAGTACCATTTTGGATCACATCTTGTATTTCATATACTTGGTCCCAAATCGTTCGGACAACATTAGTACCGCTCCGTTTTGTTGAGGATCGTCCAGTAACATCTCCATACCTTCCACGACCTTACTGACCCTACAACAAAGTAAAGTAGAAGTGACCTGCGGGTTATGATGCTCAGCAGACAGCCGGGGTTAATGTGAGTAAATGATTATGCTTATAGGATGCGTATATCAGTTTGGTTTCGATGATCTAAATGCTTTAAATAAGTTTAATTCAGACTGAAACATGACATCAGATAAAAGTCAAGACCGTAAGACTTTCCTGTGCCTGAATTGCCTGAGTGAAGAATTTTATTAAAAAAAATACACTTGATAGGAATTACAGTAGATAAATATGAAAATATTAAGTCTTCAGCCAAATGATCTTGTTAAAACTGGCTTAAATTCAGGATTTAAAACAGATCTTTTAAACAGATATGTACAACCAGGATGAGAACAACTTAGGCTATAGACTGAAGGAAAACATATCGACATTTTGATATATTTCTATATTCCACATTGCAAATAATTAATTTAATTATTTGAGAAAACGGTGGTCAGATGTTGAAAGAAATACTCCCAATACATTTCACGCAGCACTAATTCCAAGTTCTGATAAAACTGCATAGATACAAGCCCCCTGCATCCCGCTTGGCTGACACCCATATTTGCGTATATGCGAACATGCGTATATATTTGGAAATCATAACGATTTGTAAATTCATTGTATGTGCAAAACCCATGTGTCGGTTATAGTGTAAATGCATATATGTGCATGAAATTAGCCACACGTGCAATTTTCACGCATGTAAGGTCCGTGTAACCTGTAATGGGTTCGTGGTAAAACGTCAGTCAAGAATTTTTTCTGGGTGGGGGGAGCCAACCATATCTTTGTGCTCGCTGTAAAACTGGATACTTTCTTGCTAATTCGCAGATACTAAAGTTGTTCGCGAGGGTTTTAATTTCGCGATATTTGCGAATGGGAAATAATCGTGAATAAGAATCCCTCGGAAATAAGATGCCCAGTTAACTAAGATGAACAAGAGATTATGATGCATCTGCTCAAACAGATTAGTGATCACACCTCTGGAAACATGGTTCGTTAATTAGCAACCTTATCTGTGGCTTATACAGGAATCGGCCCTTGCAAACACGCATTACAATCAAAACTCTTACTCCATGACTCCAATTTCTTTCACATGGGCCTCCGCCCATGCTCGAAGAAGGACGGATTCCTCATTCAGTTTCAGGATCTCTGTCTTGGTGTAGGCAGGACACAAAGTGTTCACACGAATACCAAGTTTTTTCTGTACATATTCATTCTGAAATAATTAAAAAAAAAACAATTTTGACAACAGGTAACTTCGCAACATGAGATTGTTATTATATACAGTAATACCGCTTTAGCGCATCCATCGAACAAATGCGATGAACGGACGGCAACCGTGCGGCAATACAAGACACAAGCGTCAGACAATTGATGATACGTAATTCGACCTTTCAGATCAAGATTTATGCCTGTAAACCTAAATAATATTACCGTAAAAATATAACAAATAATATTTTTTTTTCAATTAAATAAATATGGAATAGGACCTCCCCTCAAAGATAATTGTCCTGGCGCCCGTGCTTAACACTTAAAGGGACATAATCAGAAGCAATATTTTGCCTATTCTTCCACATTATCAGTTAAGTTGTGCTTTATACAAGTTTCCCTGCAAAATCATCCCAGCACAAAGTGTCATTCCCTAGTATACGGCTGTTTTACGCCAAGTTATGCCTCTGCGTGTTTGTAAACACAGCCCAGGTGAGTGTGTTTACCAAAACAAGACCATGTGACTGGTTGACTGATTGTGAGCCGGAACCCATGATGTTTCAGCTAGCTCGAAAATGTAATACATTTTTGGGCCAAGTCAGTCAGGACATCTCATGACTGGCAGATGCTGTAGCTCAGCGATGCACGGAGTCCCACACGCTGTGTTTATGTTAACACCTGTGATCGCGCCCGGTCCACTGTTTTAACACTCCTTTACAAGAGTAAGCGAACGGTTTTACGGCAATGTTTTGGCAGGTTACCATTTGTTTTATAAGGGAAGAAGCTATGTTACGTGTTCATTCAACATGTTTTATAGGTGACTGGATTCCCTTATACATTTACCAGATGATTTCATCGCGAAAATCGAGCAGTGTTCAAAATATGCGATTAAGGGATACGTTGAACGCAGCTGATAATCGTTGCCGAAGGTATGTGTCATGTTAAACTGAAATTATATAGTGACTCATTTCACTTAGTGATTAAAGCTGACACTTAGTTACGTCTGTCGGTACACTAAAATCTGATCAATCTCGAGTCTAAACAAGAGGGTTTAATAAAGCGCCCAGGGGGGCGAGGGGGGGGGGGGGGGTACAATAGCCGAACTCTGTAATGACAACATTCCAGGAAAATAAACTTCGGGTAACAGCTTCGCAGTTAGCTTTGATTTCGGAGTGCCCTATCCTTTTAGATTAAACCTTCTTTGTCTGTTGAAGTTTAATCACTTACCCCGTAACTGCGTGACAAGCCTACGACACCGTGTTTAGTTGCGGCATACACTGGACCAAATGGGACGGCCGCGACTCCTGCCATGGACGCTATGTTGATCACGTGACCTCCCGATCCTCCACGGTCCTGCCTCATGTGCTCAATGGCCAACTTGGTCCCATGTACCACACCAAACTTTAAATAAAATAAGAGGATAAGACAAAAAACGGGAGTCGAATGGGATGAGAGAGAGAGAGAGAGAGGGAGAGAGAGAGAGAGAGAGAGAGAAAGAGAGAGATAGAGCATATCCTTGGATATGAGATCTAAATTTGTGGATCAGGAGCAAGGTCAATATATTAACTGGGCGTTGAAGAAAATGCGGGCTACAACTTAAAAAATGAAATAAGGCATTATATGATTATTCTAAGTCGAGTTATCCACCCCGACAATTGAGTGTCATCTTCCGACCGCAGGACTCGTTATTGTAACAATTCCACTTGGCACTTTCAGTCTTTAATACGAGAAAGATATCCACGATCTAAACCCTTGCAAATGGAAAATTTCAATCCAATCACAGTCGCTTGAATCCTTCTTTGTGGATGTGATTTTATCGAGAAATGGGTGAAACTGTGCACTAAATGAGTATACGGTCGTGCCTTAGGTAACCAATATATATATAGTGTGTATCACAAAAGAAGTGCTCAAAACACGCATTCTTCCTATGCGTAATCGCTTCCTCCCAATTCTCCCTAAATCAGGATTCAAGCAACTGTGATCCAACGCATCAAACAACTCCTAAACTCTGTTCACGATTTGACGCTATGTGAATACGACTGTAGATGTCGCCAGCACTCGTGATAATGAGACAACTGATGATACACGGCGGCGAATCTGGATGAAAACACAGTATCCGCGAAACTTCGTTTTGGCAGATACAATTACAGGGGCGTAGCCAAGGGGGGGGGGGGCCGCAGGGGGCCATGCCCCCCCCCCCCTCCCCGCCCCGGTCGCATCCATTACTCGCCGTCCTTTCGGAAATTCACTTAATCTAATTAATATATATATATGTCTTAAATCAGTGGCGGATATATGCTATTAGTGACGATTCCAAAGGGGGCGCCTTCGGCGCGCGGCCCCCCGTTGAGCTGCAAAATCTCTCATTTTATCTAATTTCCGATTCTCAGGATTAATATTCGTTTTTCATATTTCTTATTATTAATAAGCTATTAGACTTTATTTAAGTTATCTGCAGTTACAATTACCTTCAAATTTATTAGTTGAGTATAAGGATATTTATGATCAGCTGCAGAACAACTGCAGATCGATCGAGCACTGAGCCCTGGTTGGGGTGGACCGTGAACAATCTTACGGCTCCTCTGGTGATACCGGTACTCAAACTCGCGATCTGTGTTGAGCTCTTAGTAGTCCTGTGTGCTGTCGAGACCACAAAACCCGGTAAAATGCAAAATTTAACATATTAATTCAGTTATTTCTCCACGTGCATTACATTTAAAAGATAATATTTTGATATGTACAAGCGTGATTGCGCTTTTGCGCCATTGAATCATAACTACATAACGCAAAGACATTAGGGAACAGTTTTTCAGGAACAGGATATGCTCATTGTTTTGTGAAAATTGCCTCAAAATGTCCTCTTGACATTGTATATTCAAAATTTCCCTATATGCGAGGGGGAAACCCACCTCCCATACCCACCCCATGTACCAGTAACTAACCTTATTAAACCATGTTTCATAATTGAAAATTAAAAAAAATATATTTTTTCTTACACTGAAACAATAAAGTATAGTAATAATAATAATGATAATAATAATATTAATAAAAATAAGATATATACACAACAATATATATACATGCATATAAGCGCCCCTTACCCCCCCCCCCCCCCCCCCCCGTTTTCGAATTTCTTGATCCGCCACTGACGATGGCCCCCTCCCCTCCCTCAATCCTGGCTACTCCCCTGTCAATTAGTTCTAATTGCTATGGGACAAACATACGGAGCATGATTGAGAATTTAAAAAAAGTAGGTTTTGTTAACTTACGCGAAAGAGAGAGCAATTAGTGGATAATACTTCATATGCAACGTTTAATCCATGTTCGCTAATACTTTTCTGAATAAATGATAACTCATTCAATAAAAAATTCTATTCATCAAAAGCACGCAGGCGAATTTCTCGAAATAGCAAGGATAATTGAAAAATCAAACCTACCAGATTGACCTGTAGAGATTTCTCCCATTCATTTTCGTTGAGTATTCCAGCGTTGTTTATGACTAGATCGATCGCTCCAAACGTGTCTTTAGTCAATCTAAATGTGTCTGCAAACCAAGTGAGGAAAATATGAAAATGGGAAAAATATAGAATGAAGATAGATAACCTGAACGAACTTATACATACAGGTGACCTAATCTGATTGGTAAACGACATGGGTCTGCGTCATTTATATCAATCAGCATAGTAACCGTTCTTGCGGTTGGACTGGTTTGTGGGATGGGTTTCCCAAGATCCGAGTTGATATGGACGGATTTCATTGGTGGGCCGAATTCACCAGAGGAGTCTCTCATGGTTGTGAAAAAATTCCTCATTTTTTTAAAAATGTGCCAATTGTGTGAGTTTGGGGGGGGGGGGCACATCAGGACAATCTTGCACTAAAGACCCAAAACGGGCATTTCCTTTAGGTGGCTACAGGGGAGTTGGGTGACAACGGTTAAGTGTCACTCCAATGTAGTCCTGTTTGCATTCCGATAGGGTCCCGATGTTACTCCGATATCCTCCTGATGGCATTCCGATGTCGTCCCGATATCATTTCGAATTCTTCCCTATATAATTCCGATCTCGTTCCGATGTCATGCCGATATTGTCCCGATGTCATTCCGATGCCGACCCGATGTAACTCAGATCTTCTACACTTCAGTGCCCATTTTCAGTAAACCAACTTAAAAGGTTGTTTGTCGAATTTTAAGTCAGTTTCGGTAAAAAATAACTTTAATGACTTAAGTCACCTGGTGGGCTGAAATGCCAGGCGTAAACCGGGGAGGCTTAATTTTGTGCAGGATGTCTGCCCGTCGGATGGTTTTAAACTGGTTGTTTACCATTTTTCTGAGTGGTATCAAAGATCGTCTGCTGCGTAGGTCATTATTTCATTAAAAGGTGGCACTGAAAAGGAAATTACCAAGGTTCAGGCCGACTTGGCTTAATCGCGTTTACTTAAACTGAACTGACTTATCCTGACGTTTCGGTAATATATGTGACTTAAGCCATACGCATTCTTGCTGAAACTGGGCCTAGGAAGTCATACTGATGTCACCCCGATGTGTCTCCTGCATATGTTTCCCCAATATTACCCTGATATCAAGCCGATGTCACTTCGGGGGGGGGGGGGCACGACATGAGTGATGTATGTGTGTGTACCTTGTCGTCTGTGAACTTTTGGAGAAGCTGTAAAAATTACCTCGAATAAAGTGATCAGAAACTCTAATGAGCAGGTACGGATTAGTTTCATAGTTTTCTAGCGAAGCGGTTGGTACGCCGGACCTTTGCGCCACCGACATGGGTACGAATCCCGGATCGTCCCAGTATTTTCCCCTGAGCAATTTGTCTTCGTAACACACCATAGTTAAAAAATAAAATAATTGAAAAGCAAATACGCGGCGTATATGTTCATAAATTATATATTTATTATTTGTGAGATTTTATTTGGGTATGGTCAAATCATAGGTAAATTAATAGTAAACATAAAAGTGCAAATTGTATGTTCGGGGTGAATCAGTTTATCAATTTGCATATGTATTCAGTAGTTATTATTTTAAAATAAGGAATGACATACACATTAGTTAATTGCGATATAGACCTCAATTTAGACCTCACACAAGTTGTCGAATCGCATTTAGTTATACAGTTAGCCACTAGATGGCAGGAACTACCGTAGGCCAACCAGGAATGTGCATGACTTGGCGAAGCTTATATTATAACACTATATTCACATTTTGGTGACAAGTAAATTATGGTCTGTGTGTAACATGTTCCTGGCCTTACCTTCAAACTCTGATTTTTTTGTCACATCGCATTTTGTAAACACACAGGATTTGTCTCCATATAGTTTCTGTAGTTCCTGCAAGGTGGCAGCACCTTGTTTGCCATTCACATCTGACAGGCACACCTGCAATTAAACATGCATATCGAATTTTGGCACTGAAAGCTATGTACAAAAAAAATACTGTATTGGCAAAAAACGTCTACTTCTTATTGGAAACATAAATAAAATAACTATTTGTCCTTCAAAAATGGATTGGGTTCGTTCTGATCCTGGAACAGCATCAATAGCTTAACCCTTTCATTTAAAAACCAAATCAGAAACCTATATTATAATTGATGGTGATCCAGCTCCTTCTAAGTCACGGTTGTCCTGTGTGGCCGCGAGCCTCAGATATGCACGTTTAAGTCTTGAACCGTCGGGAAAGATGAAAAATGTATACTTTGGGGATCAATAATTTCCATATTTTCCATATAAATCCTGGGATTTTAATATTTTCTTTTAGAAACAACAACTGCGTGTCCAGTGGGTGAAATTGCAGCTAAGTCTGCACATGTTGTATTTAGTATGGAACTAACTAGTCTCCAAATGCAAAACAATGACACTAAATGAACTTCGCTACAACTGGTAAAATGTTAGCGTTGTTAAATATGTGGCCTGCTCCTACTGGAGTTTCTTCATTTTAAATTCTTAAATCATTTTAAAGTTTCTCCAAAACAAAAGGTCTCTAGACTTACATCACTATTTTTTAAGTTTCTTCATCTCTACGTGTTCTGACATGTTACACAGACATTATTAATATCAAATCTTCTTAATTATCCTGTATTCATTCTACAAGGTCTAGCTTTGAACCATGGCTTATCTTCAGCTCTCCCCGACGGAAAGCTTCTAAAGCACTTATTTCACTTGCAAATCCTACAATTGCTCTCGCATCCCGATTATGACAGGCGGGACTTAATTAAACCTCCGCAAGATAGGAGAGGTAATACATTAACTTCGGTTTGTCAATCACCAGATTTACTCGAAAAGTACTTGAAAAAACTTTATTGAGCGTTGAGATAACATCCAAGGAAAAATCCGTTTAGTTTTGGTGGTTATCTTATTAACCATAAAAATGAGTTAATTCAAATGATATTGTGACACACGGCTATTGTGACATATAGAGCTATGGATAGGTGTTACTTGGTATTTTTTTCTGCATAGGTGGCCTTGGATAAGGTTATCAAACCGTGACATCCCCTTACACGTTACAGGATTATGTGACTAACGCGGGGGGATGATGTTTCCGACAACTACTTTTTTTATTTAAAGGTGTACATTCACCTACCTTTTGAAAAAGAATATGTGATTTCTTGCTTCCTCTCTTTATATATTATTAATCTAAGGGTAATTTTGGTTGTAAAAAGTTCCTATAGGGCCTTCGTGAAGGATCTCTGAACTTGTTTGTAAACAACACGTTTGTAGAAACAGCAACGTTTACAAATGGGAAAGACATGTAACCTTAGTTTTGTATAGGTTGCATATATGCGGAGGTAGAAAGGTCACGTTGCAAAACTCTATTTGCAAAGCTCTGACTTATCTGACCTGCTGCCAGATGCCTTTGTTGAATTTGTCTGATTATTTTGGCGAGCCTTAACATTTTATAAACACTTTGATATGGACAAAACCTGATTGCGGTGTTATCCATGTTTTCTGGCCTATTTTTTATATAAAAACTTTAAGGGATTACCTTTAGTTTATGAAGGTCATATATGTGATTTGGCCCCTTTTATTGAATACGAACAATTTGACCTGATCTTTGTAACTTTGCGATGAGTTCTTACTTAAAATACGTCTTTGGTGAATTTGGTGAAATGTGTTATATAAATTCAATAATCACCTTTGCGCCTCTCTGCAGCAAACGTTCACTAAACGCTCTCCCCAGCCCCTGCGCAGCCCCTGTTATCAGTGCTACCTTCACTGTCATGGTTATTTATACTGCACACTGTCTGGAAAAGGTAAAAAAAGGCCAATGAATAATATATACACGTATATTAAGTTATGTCAAGGAAAGAGATTGCTTTAAAAGAGAAAAATCCTTGTAAACAATCAATTTAATTTAGTCATATCAGGGAAAGTTTGCGCTGAAAGAAAAAATGCCTGGTAAAATAATCAGTGTAATAAAGTCATATCAAGGAATGTTTGCTCTGAAAGAGAAAATGCCTGGTAAAATATATTATCAGTGCATGTAGTTAAGTCATATCAGGGAAGGAATGCTCTGAAAGAGTGCATGGTAAAATAATCAGTGTAATTAAGTCATATCAGGGAAATATTGCTCTGAAAGAGAAAATGCCTGGTGAAATAATAAATGTAACCCTTTGTAAATCTGAGTACAGTTCACGACAAAGGGTGTTAAACATACACATGTACACTGTATCAGGAAGCGTTCAGTCTTTGTTCGGTGATGGTTCGGTAATGCGGAAAAAAGAGTAAGTTTGCAACTACAAATTGTTTTAACCGATGTTTACTGTGTGGACATAAAGATCCGTTGCAGATCAAATCTGGTGTATACCTTAAATGACAAAACGCTAATAAGTTTTTACTTAATATAAAGTAGCGTGCATTCGGCCCTCTGACAATAGAGAGTCTCCGACGGTGCAAATTTTTTGACAAGGCGTCATGGACTATAGATACGCTGTCAGTTAAGATAATCCAGACCAATCGTTAGATGTGTTTGTGTACTTTCATGGCGTACACACCAGGGTATAAAACTAGTAACTTATAATCCACTTACATATCGTAAGCTACATGAATATAATGCGAGTAAGAACAGTTTAATGAGTGCATAGTGCATACAGCATGCTGTTTGTAATCCACTTCTGGATCTAGAGCGGCATCGTGCGCTGCAATAATGAAGCTGTGGTACACACAAGTAAATACATAAAATTTGGCTGTGGAAGATTCATATTGTATGGTACATGGATAAAGAAAAAAGAAAATGATTTTGATTAAGTACTGAATATATATCAATATGCATGAATATACCAATATGTATGAATATACCAATATGTATGAATATGCCAATATGCATGAATATGAACATCGAAATACCTAAAACATATATATATATATATATATATATATATATATATATGCATGCATCCACATATATAAAAGCCGCGCATGTCGGCATATTGCCATAGTTTTTAAGTTTTTTGTCGGTAGGCATTATAAAGGACAATGTGAGTATTATCAAAATTCGTATATGATTCGGGATTTATTAGTATGTTATTAAAAAAAGCAATCTAGGTGAAAGAAAAAAAGCAGAAGCTGATAATAATAGAATGAGTGGTTAAAACTATATATTATTATGACACTATGATAATTGTCAGTCAGTTAAAAAATCGAGTTCATAAGAAGAACCAACTTTATATACCAGGGAAATGTTGAAGTAGTAGGATTTCATAGTTGAAAAACAGCTCACTTTGTCTTTGGACTTTATGAATATCTTTCCACCAAATGTCCAGGTGTCATTTATTAGTTTCTTTTTCTTCAGTTGGATTGCCTTGTATGCAAATGTGGCCCTACGCTTAGTAAGGTTTTCTGAGATGAAAAGTTTCTCGAAGAGTTTTGCGTGCCCGTAATACCGTGAGTTTAGCGCTAGAGTTTGTAAATTTGACGAGTAAAGGTCTGGTCCCAGTCCTTGGTTGCCTACTCTGTGGACTCTGCAGATGTCTCTGTCATCAAGATAGACTTGGAGTTTTTCACTTATGAAGCGTCGTGTAATATTTTCACAGTTTTCATCATCATGTTCGGTTATATGCCCGAAATACGGATTGAGTTTCGACGACTGTATTGTTCGAGGTCATCTTGCTGATCCTTTATACAGTGCCAAGTTCACTTTTGATAGATGCGAGCTCCTGCTCTCGTTCACTCAGAATCGGTTCTAATTTTCAATTTTCTTATGTTGGAAAGTCATTTCGTCGTTGAATGATTTCCATCTATAATCTGCTTGTAGTTGTAAGAAATGTGCAAGCACTCCAATGGCTAATGGGGCATTTTTGTTCATTTCAGAAAGGGCTGTTTGCATATAGGATTTATTCGTTTTGGCGTGTCCTGAGTTAGGTCACTATTACGGTAGGAGTTGACATAATAAAAACATTTTGGAATAGTTTGTTGTAGTTTGCCTACCTCTTGTTCAAGACTTGTTGTTCGGTCTGGCCTCTGTTTCTTTTTCAGCGTGTTTCAAACCATGTTATATTAATCCATAAGCCTTGCTAGTGGCACTAGTCCGTATGCTAAAACTATTCCAGTAAAGCCTCCATACATTAGTTCTTATGTTTACTGGGTCGTATTCATGTCTTGCTCATTGGGGCCAGTGTTAAGTCCTTGGTCTGAGGGATCATGCCCTGAGTCGGAGCGACCACAAATCACGTCCGCACGACTTGAAGTACTGGGCCTTAACAATACTTCTTTAATAACTTTATCCTGTTTATTTCGCTACATTAACATATTATATACGATACACCCTATTTCTATGCGGTAAGGCCTATTCATCACGGCCTTAAGTTGTGTAAGCGGACGTGAACCTAAATTAAGCTGAGTAATTTGACGCGCCCGCCGTTTTTCTGCCAAACAGCTTGGGTTAATTGTATTCATACGCCGTCCTACCTATAAATCATGTGTTCAGTCCTGAGCGTATAATTCTAAACAAGCATCAGTGATACTTGAAAAACAGAACGTTCGTATGATCTACATAGTGTTTTTTAACATAGCAGAGATCGAATGACCTCTGCGTTTGTTTAGGATGAAGAGCTACTTCTCTCAGCGATGAGAAAAAGTACGTCTCTACCTTTTTACGTTTTTCGTTAATTTTTGAGGTAATATGCCTATTTCTGCAAATTTAAACATGTTAAGCAGTCACATTTGCGTGAAAATATCGCAGGTGATATTTTCCTGAGGCGATAGCTTTATTTATTCGTTTTTTTTTTATGTTTCAATGTCAATCTGTAAATAGCTTCACTAGGTGGCAACTCTGAAGTGCAGCTTAGAATAGTTATCTGAGGTTCAACCAGATGGCAGCATTGGCCGACTGAACGGCAGTTTTTAACAGCTTAAATTAGTCCACTTAACTTTAGCCAGATGGCGGGACCTATTGTACAGTCATTCTGTGTTTAGTTGAATTAAACAATGTAATCGAGATCTTCCTAACGAAGTTCTAAAATTATATACATATGAATATAAATAACTAATTTGTCTTATTTAAAAGAGCCACCAGGTAACATACCTTTCCTAAACTGTCTAAACAATCCCATTTAGCCAAGTGGTCTTAATTTAGACTGCCACACGGTAACATGCATTTCTGCTTGGCTATGCATGTTTCTGTTAATAATATGTATAATTAGCCACGTGTTCTTAATTTAAACAGCCACATGGTAACATTTTCTATCCTGGCTAACCTTTAGCCACGTGGTTCTATACCAAGCAGCCACGTGGTGACATACATTTTCTACCCTGGCTATGCATTTCTATCATTAGCCACGTGGTCTTAATTTAGACCAGGGTTGGCAGGTTTCTACCCTGTACGGTAATTACCCGGGTAATTACTGGGTAATTACTGATACGGTAAAAATACTTTCTACCATGGATAGAACGGTGGATAGGGTAGAAACTCACATAGAAATTTAAAAAAATAGAAAATCATTTGTTTAATGGTATAAAAGATATATATATGTATCACTGATATAAAGATAACAAGTTAGTACCTTTATAAAGTTTTACTAAACCATCATCAGGGTTTGTCAAGCTTAGCTGGGCACAAGGAAACCTGGAATTAGTCATGAAACACATACATCACCCTGCAAGCTTCATGGTTTCTAAAAAACCTCAAAGTGATATGTGTTGGTCTCAATTATCACTTGAGCACAAATTTGTGATTAAATCAATTTAAATGATAAGCATCACTGTAGGCCTATATGGGAAACCCTGCTTAGGCTGGCATAGGTTTCAGAAACCCTACTGGGGACATTTTTCTAAGGGAGTTATAGTTGATAAACTTTTATGCCTTAGCTGTTGCATAGCATAATATTTCAGAATTTTATATATATCCTTCACTTAAAATAATAGGCATATACTGAACCATCTGTTCTTACCTAGTGCTACACCAGACTCTTCAAATATATCTACACAAAACAGTGAAATTCTTATACAACGGAGGAGACCTAAAGACCCTATATGGGAACAAACATGAGAGTAAACTTAATCATCCTAATTATTTTGCATAGATTTGTACATTTACAACTAGGGAATTTATATTAGGATTCAACAAATAATAAGAGAAAGAACTGAACATACATGTGTACATACCAATGCAAATTATTAGGCATGCACAACACTTGTGTTAAATACTTCATTTTTTTGCTTTAAACTGTAGTTTTTAATGTTTTGAATAAAATGTTTTTTATTATCTTGTTTGCTGACTGGTTATACTTTCATTATTCCTGCATCCACTAAAATGTGCCACTTAAACATATTTCAGTCAGGCCAGCTGAGGTTTCTACCAATTTCTACCATTTCTTCCCGGTAGAAAGGTATTTCTACCTTTTTTACCCTAGTTTCTACCCATGGTGAGTAGAAATACCTTTCTACCGGGTAGAAACCCAACCCTGATTTAGACTGCCACATGGTAACATTATCTAACCTGGCTTTCGTTAAGCCACGTGGTTCTATATCAAGCAGTCACTTGGTAACATAAATTTCTACTTGGCTATGCATGTCCCTATTAATATAATGTATAATTCGCAACGTGGTCTTAACTTAAACAGCCGCATGGTAACATTTTCTACCCTGGCCATGCATGTCCCATTTAATATAAAAATAAGCCACGTTGTCTTAAATTTAGCAGCCATATGGTGACACACATTTTCTTACCTGGCTAACCTTTTTAGCCCCGCGGTTCTATATCAAGCAGTCACGAGGTGACCTACATTTTCTACCCTGGCTATGCATATCCCCTATAATTAGCCATGTGGTCGTAATTTAGACTGCCACATGGTAACATACATTTCTACTTGGCTATGCATTATACTATTAATAATATGTATAATAAGCCACGTGGTCCACATGGTAACATTTTCTATCCTGGCTAACCTTTAGCCACGTGGTTCTATATTAAGCAGCCACGTAGTGACGTACATTTTCTACCCTGGCTATGCATATCCCTTATAATTAGCCACGTGTTCTTAATTTAAACAGCCACATGGTAACATTTTCTATCCTGGCTAACCTTTAGCCACGTGGTTCTATACCAAGCAGCCACGTGGTGACATACATTTTCTACCCTGTCCATGCATGTCCCCTGTAATATGCATAATTAGCCACCTGGTCTTAACTGAGATTACCACATGGTAACATTCGTTTCTCACCTGGCTATGCATGTTCCTGCCTATTTACACATTACAAGGCCCTCACGTGGCTTGAAAATTACTTAAATCAAGGGCAATACATGAATAAATATTTGAAGATATCTGGATTTTAAAAGCACAACGAACCAGGGGGGGGGAGCACTTCCATAACCAAATCCGTTTTATAACACCCTGAGTTATACCTTTGATATTTTGGCATGGATATTACAGGTCTCACAATATAAACACATAATACACGTGTTCATTCAGTAAATAAATGTTAATACTTTTGACATATTATATCGGGACCTAATAATCTTTCATTATTTATAGGCCCCCTTTCCTGTGCCTATACAGGCTGCGGCCCTAAGATCATGAGTGTCATGCCGGACCAACTACGGCTACTGGGCGACTACAGACACACGGGCGTGCTGTGACACAAAAGCATTCTGTAAGTTATTCCAACTGTCATACGTTAACAGTTAATTGGCCGATATTTCTACCTGAGATACTCCTATTCTGAACTAATAATGAAAATATTACACTTTCTGTAATACGGAAAACAATATATGCTGTGGAATTATATGCTATTCATTTACTTCATCCAGTGAATGTAGTCCAATTATAGTAAATACATACTGTATATAATAAAAGCTATGGGGTAAAGGTGATAAACAGTTCCTATCTAAAAATGTACAAAGTGGCACAATGAATCTGTCATTACCCAGGGTCTCATGTCGATGCTCATCACATACATACATCACATACGATGGCAGGGACTAGCCAATGGCTTTCAAAGAAAAGCCCTTTTTAAAATGAGGCCCTGGATTCGGGATATCTCATTGACCATGAGATCATATATATATATATATATATATATATAGAGAGAGAGAGAGAGAGAGAGAGAGAGAGAGAGAGAGAGAGAGAGAAAGAGAGAGAGAGAGAGAGGGAGAAAGAGAGAGAGAGAGAGAGAGAGGGGGGGGGGGGGCAGAGAGAGAGAGAGGGATGCATGCATGTAAAATTAACATTAGACATCAATAAATGACATTAAGGTCAAACACTGAGAAAGTTAGAAATTAGACAAAATCAGTTTGATTAATGGATTGTCTTTTCCTCATCATCGCATACGGCATTATAGACTCATTCTCCTAAGTCCAAGCAATCAGAAGAAAATATGCATTTTTTTCGTTTGACAAGTAATAAAGTATAAAAAAGATAAAAATCATTGGGGTTTATCATTTGGAAGATAAAATAATATAAACAGTAGAAGTATTTAGCAATTTCCGGATGATCATTCAAGTATATATAATCATTTCTATACAATTATTCGAACCACTTTACTATTATTTAATTTTCATATTTCGAAAAGAGATGCTGTGATGTAAGCTACACGCAGCCTCTTCCTGGTTTCTATAGACAAATGGAGAATGAAGTTATACAGGTTTCCAAAACTGACCATGCGATTATGACGAGAGTAACATAATAACACTAATATATCTATGTAGTGTCAATTAATTTTAAAACCATGACAAATTAGAACGAAATTGTTTTTACCTGCATAATGGACGTATCATGCTCATTAGCTACAGCTGCTCTTTTCAATACCATGTTGGGACCTGGTGATTTATATAAATCCGTTGTCCTAGTTACAGGAAAGTTCTATGATATAAAGATAAAAAATATAATAATGTTTTGTTGCATTTTTTCAATTAAAACAACACGGGTTAATATTTCCCAAACAGAAGATAATCTAAGCAGTGATATACCTGACGGTGCTATATTGTATATGGAAGAAAGCCTTGCATTGGTCAGCAAGGCGTTAGGTTCGCATCTATGGATTATAACACGGGCCATATAAAATGTAATATAATAATAATTCATTTTAAGTGTAATTTGTAATGCATTATTATCCAATTAGCAAGACAGTTTCGATCAACGCACAGCCTTTGGTCTGATATTGCGGACCAATGTAAAACAAGGGCACCGCAAAGAGGAGCATCCCCTCGACGGGTGTATATCACAGTGTAAAAATGAGAAGGGCAGCTCTGTGACCTTGACCTTTGACATTATCACCTCAAACTCAAGAGGGTTCTCCATCCGTGAGTGGGTGAGCCAGATGTGAAAAATGAAAGGGTGTGGTCAAACAGCTTGGCTTAAAATGCATCCACAAGCTTTTTTTACAAGAATAGTGTCCTGTGGCCTTGACCTTTGACCCCATGACCTAAAAATCGATAGGTTTCTTTATTATTGGGTGTGTGAGCCATTTAAGAAAGATGATACGTTTTAATCAAATAGTTTAGCTCGAAATGGGCCCACAAGCTTTTTCAAGAAGTTGGTCCTGTGCATCTGTACGTCCTTTGTACATCTTTCGAATCAGTATATATTCATTAGTTTTTAGATAAAAATGACGTGTATTCTTTTTTTGTGGACATGCACAGCTAATGATAATTGCTTATGATTATTTCATTGCTTAGCCTTGTTGTCTCCCCTGCGTAGGGGGTATATGGAGCTAGGGGTCAGTACTTTGAGCATCAGTCCATTATATTACAGCCAATACAATCCGGATCAGCACAACCTTTGTTCCAATGCTATTGGGTAGAGATAAAACAATTTTGGTGAGTTTTTCAATGGTTTAGAGTTAAACTGATGTACACATACTAACTGAATTATACCAAAGATCAATCATTAATTTTATATCATTTTACAGTATTGGTCATACGAACCTTATAGCATTAAGAGCTTGTTTGTTTAAACACTTTTGTTGTTCTGTTTATTCTGCAATATAATGGCTTAAACTTTTAGTACATGAACAGTACAATATGGACGAATAAGGGAAAACGAATTAAAACATAATTAAAAAGAAAACTGGGTCTACGACATGAAGAAAATACGGCATATACAAAAATAAATATCCTCATTAGATTAACAATTTACCTATGATTTGTTTATGTTTATTTTAGTCAGTCATAATTGAACAATTTACTTATGATATATTTCTGTTTACTGCTCTTCATCTGATTCATCATATATGGAAACATTAAATGGATTTGACTTTATTTGTTGTCAGTGTTGAATGACTGACAAATAGCTAGTAGATTCGCTACAGTTTGCATGAACCACGATTTTGTAATAGGAAAGGTATATGTGTCACCCTGGGGAGGCGGTACTACGTACACTCGCGACAAGAATAGACATTCTTTTGTTGATTCCGTTTCACCTCGCCAGGGGTCGCGAACTTTGACTCCTGCAGATCAGTGAACTGATCCACTAAATGCAGCTGCAAGGAACTATTATAACAGGTCCTACATATAACTATATCATACCCTAAGTGACGGGGCAAGTGGCAATCTTGCGGTACTGATGCAAACTGGCGTAAAATCCCCAACATAAAAATCGACTGACCCACTTTCCTGTTCACTGACTCGTTGTTCCCCGGCCCTGTCAAAAGGCTACACACGCTTTGAATCCGGACCTGCATGTGCACTTTGGTAAGAGTACACGGCAGTCGTCGGGTCAAGGGTCGTATTAATATTCATAGGGTATTAACTCGCGAGGTGGATATCTGAGCTGTTTCAGTGTGAATTAAACTTAAACAAACAGTAATAATATATTTACACGCAAAACGCCAGTAATACTTAAATTTACACCTTTGATTATTGTTAAAAACAGCTTGAAAGGAAAATAGGAGATTAATTCGAATATATATATATATATATATATATATATATATATATATATATGCAATATATATACATATATATATATATACATATATAGGCAAATATATATATATATATATATATATATATATATATATATATATATATATATATATATATATATATAACCTTGTCAGGCTTACTTCTTGACAGATTAATCTTGACCGAATTTTCGATTATATGTGGCTTTTTATACTGACGTAGAAAAACTGAAGGTAAGCTGCATGAAAAAAATACTTTCACAAAGTTTATTTCGGTTTAAATAACAGCTATTCGCAAACACTCATTAGACTAATTGAATAAAATTAATAATTAAACATTGTAGTAGTCAATAACAAGAGGAAGTCGCATAAAGTATTAAAGACACACGTGTTTGTCTGTATATGTGTGTATATGTGGGTCTTCACACACGTGGGCATTCGTGCAAGCTATGGGGCAAGAAAGTACCTGTACAAGGTCAACGTTGCATTAACGGTATAAATGTATGTGTATATCCAGTAGACATATCTCACTTCAAATAAACGAAAATAAAACACGCTATATATACATGTGTTAAGAGATATATGTTTGTCATGTTTGTGTCTGTGTAGGCGTCTTTATATACTTTGTACATTATATATATATATATATATATATATATATATATATATATATATATATATATATATAAGTATATACACGTATTGCCTAAACACGTATCTGTTGAAAAAGAATTTATGTGATTTATGGGTTCTTCTGTGTATATAGTAATGATCTTAGGGTAATTTTGGTTGTGAATATTCTTTTAACGCCGATGTGAAGGATGAAACCTAAGCTGGTAGGTCGCATGTACGTGGAGGCAGAAAGGTCACTTGTTTCAAAACGCTATTTGCAAAGCTCTGCCTTAACTGAATTGTTGCCAGATGCCCTTGTTGAATTTTTATTTATTATTTTGGCAGGCCCCCATATATTATCAACACGTTGATATAAACAAAACAAGCAGCCTGAGTGCGGTGATATCCCTGTTTTCTAGCCTATTTTTTTTATAAATGCTCCAATGGATAACCTTTAGTTTATAAAGGTCAGATAGGTGATTGGGCCCCTTAAAGTACAAAATAGACACAGTCCAAGAAAGTTGATGATTTATATGATGTAAGATGATAAAACTGATGTTGTGTGCCCGGGCTAGAATAACCTCGAGAGAATGTTTTTGACAGTTCTAGGAGATTCATAAATTTCAGCATATCCTAGAAAAACGATAAAGGGGGGTCAGTATTTTTTTTGGGTAAATTCTAAAGTAAATGTAAAAGGCTTTGCGCAGGTGCTAGTACTAGATGTTTACGTACTAGAATTCAGAGAAAAAGATATAAAAGCTTTTTTTCATATTCCCTTCCTTATTTCCTGGTAAACACAGACAAAATTATGCCAGAAACTATTTTTAAAAATTGCTCAACAGTGGCCCATACTCTCATCTTAACATAACCGCAAGACTTTCAATATTGTCTGAGATTCGTTCCTTGTAATATTATTATTTCTCTGGGTACTGGGTAACAGGGGCGGGTCCAGGATGTAAGAAAAAAGGGGGTGGGGTGGGGTGGTGTGGGGGGGGGGGGAGGATTCAACCTAGGTGGACTTATGACAAAACCTAAAAAAGGATCCCAAGGTATGGAAAGGGTGGGGGGGGGGGTCCACGCCGCAAAAATATTTCTGAAACCCTGAAAAAGATTGCAGCTGCTGAAAGGGGGGGGGGGGGGAGGGATCGGCCTTGAACCGGTTCTGGAGTATCAGTCTGCAAAAGTTTCAACAACTCATCCCTCACTTTCCCATACACAGAAGCAATACAGAACATGAGAACATACATTTCATTTTTTATTCAGGTAAAAAATACAATACATGGGATCAGATTTCCTCAGGGTCGTCATGTGTGATCAGACCCATCATTTGTCTAAGTCCCATTAATTAATACTTAATAAGATAATACGGAGCATCATCTTTCTCCTCTGAGCTCATAATGTCATCGCTCTTAGGAGCAGGACGCAACCACCACACACACAAAGTTGTCATCTAAATGAATAAAATACAAACAACGCAGATGAACGCAGATGTAGAAATTCTCTGGTACAAAGTTAAATGGTAAAAACGCATGGGCCGACAAGTCCTTTCGTTTTTAACTCACAACCTTGGATTTGTATCAAGAATACTAAGTCACTGAGCCTTGAGAGATGCTGCATTTATCCGTTAGAGCGGAGGGAAAGAAATATAGGTTAGCCATTTCATCGTTCATGGTTCAACTTCACACAGCAAAGGTCACAGAGTTCAGAATTAGTTCATGAGTTTCTTTGGCTTCCTGGCGATGGTCATCTGGTGTTTACAAGCTCTTATAGATGGCGAAGACTGCCGAGCCAAGCAACAGACTCAAGCAGGACATCACCTGGCCTCTGAAGGTAAAAACAAAATCACGTTCAAAATCTATTTCGTTTTCTCATTACCCATTTATAAACATTGCTTTTTAGTTGAAAATTAACATAAAGTAATTCATTCTTATGGTGTAATATAAACATGGCTTCATTCAGTGTAGTTCGATTTGCCTCATCCAATCGCATAAAAAAGGACAATGCTACATCCTTTGCATGAACCGTATTGTGCAATTAGTGCTTGTTTGCCCTTATATAACAGCGCCCCCATGTGGCCATTACTTACACTCCGGCTTCAGTGGTGGTGGCGGCTGTCGTGACAGCTCCCGTGGCAGCTGCGGTGGCGTTGCCGGCATTCGCGACAGTGGCATTTTGCGCATATGATGTCCTCAGCACCGCAAAAACAACTACAAAGTCAAGAGAAGATGGTAAAATACCACATGATAAGACCAGGGAGGCAAAGTGTTAAAGTCAGCTGAGACTGACATCAAATTTATGTAAAAAAAAACAAAAAAAAAAAAACATGCAGGATATCCCCGAAGGAAATGAAAAACCATAAGGAAATAAAATAATAATAAAATTTAGTAAAATAAATTAAGTTGTATAAAGATCGTAACGTTTTGAAAAGTAGGCCTACCGAGCAGGACGAAACAGCAAATTCTTGTGCGCATCATTTTTTCTGCCGCCTGTGGAGTCGATCTGCGACTTTGGTGTGGTTTTGTCGTGCAGCTAAAGAGCGAAGTGATCGGGCCTATCCACGCACCTGCATTTATCCGCGTGTGTCAGTTTCGTATCCTTGGAATCAAAATACAAACAAGAAATGTATTCCTTGGTGACAGCACATATCGAGAGCGGCTAGCCCTGACGCACACTGTGTTTTTTGAGGTATTGAACAAATTTGCCCGAGGTCTTTTCCATTCAACTGATCACTAGCACTATACACGCTTTCTTGTGGAGGTGCTTAGCAACGAAATACAAACAGGTTGGTTTTTATGGCGCCTGCATTTCATTATTTCTGAGTCTTTTGAAAGCTCTACTTGCTTATTTGACCTGGTTTGTTTGCACGCGGTATAACGAACTACGCCGTTGTCCTGGATGACGGCTTTCCAGTTCATGCCAGTATAGATCGGAGAGTATATTTTAGAGACAGTTGCCTTGGAAAAATTTTATCCGTAATAACTAATCGAAAATAAGTACATAACTCCCATGAACTGCGGTTTTCGTTGAGATTGTACTTGAAGAAAGCACATATATTTCCAGGGCCATTTTATTCATGAATCATCCATGAGGTCCAAGGGCAAACATGTGACCCTCTTCATACAATTTCTCTTGTGAAATTTACGAAATATGGATTTATGGGTCACGTTGTGTCCAGTTCAACAACTGTGAAATTAGGAAATAGTGATTTATGGAATGAAACCATGCATGGTACTTTGTTTCCTGAGAGTAAAGTTTTATGTTAGTAACAAGAGTTCCAGCCTATTTTGTTATTATAAACCTTATTTATCAAGCTTTTATATAACTATATGTATATATCGATAAAAAGCATCTTTCAATTTTTTGTACAAATATTTTTTTTTAATTTGATCGCTACTGAGCAGTGTTCAGGATTTATACCCTGAGGAAAAAACGGACTTCCCTTATAATCCCATCACTGTCATCTTTCAATTTTCTCCGCAATTTAAGGTCTAAATCGACTCTACAAATCCTTAACCGACTTCTCAAAACCTCAACCGACCCCTAAAGGCCTAAATCGACTCCTCTGAACCTAAACCTACTTCTCAAGGCCTAAAACGACCCCTCAAAACCTATACTGACTCCTAAAACCTAAACCAACTCCTCAAGGCCTAAATCGACTCCTCCAAACCTAAACTGACTGCTCAAGGCCTAAATCGACCCCTCCAAACCTTAAATGACTCCTCAAGGCCCAAATCGACTCCTCCAAACCTAAACCGACTCCTCAAGGCCTAAATTGACTCCTCCAAACCTAAACCGACTCCTCAAGGCCTAAATGGACCCCTCCAAACCTAAACCAACCCCTCAAGGCCTAAATGATCGCCTCAAACCCAAAGCGACTCCTCGAAACCTTAACTGACTCCTCAAGGCCTAAATCGCCTCCCCTGAACCTAAACCTACTTCTCAAGGTCTAAACCGACTCCTAAAACCTTAACCGCCTTTTCAAGGCCTAATTCGACCCCTCCAAACCCAAACCGACTCCTCAAGGCCTAAATCGACTCCTCCAAACCTAAACCGAATCCTCAAGGCCTAAATCGACTCCTTAAACCTAATCCGACTTCTCAAGGCCTAAATCGACTCCTCCAAACCTAAACCGACTCCTCAAGGCCCAAATCGAATCCTCCAAACCTTAACCGACTCCCCAAGGCCTAAATCGACTCTTCAAAACCTAAACCGACTCCTCAAGTCCTAAACCGACTTCCCAAACATCAACCGAATCCATAAGGCTAAAGCTGGCTCCTCAAAGCTTGAATATAGACTCTTCAAAGCTCTAGCCAAATTCTCAAAGCCAAGAACAATTTTCTGAAGGCCTGGCCGGACTTCATAAAACATAAACAGACTCCTCAAAGCCTAAAATGACCCCTGAAACCTGAACCGATCCTTCAAAGCTTCAAATAACTCATTATAACCTAAATCGACTCCTCAGGGCCTAAACTGGCTCCTCGTACCCAGATCATATATATTTAAAAAATATAATTAATATTTATAAAATATAATTAATTCACGAAAGAATGTTGTAATTTTGAAGTATTATGCCTGTAAGGGCGACTTACACATTATTCCATAATGTTAAAACATGCGACACATCCGAGTTGCTGAACTATTTTTTACTGTCAGTTTATACAGGAATATATAGAAGCTGTTAATGCTATTATCAACCGATATAAATAACAGCACATATGCCATTATACATATATCGGGATATATATATCGGCATTGCAGGGTGGAATGGGAATGCAGATTCAATTCACTTTTTCGAATTTGTCGTATCGTGGGTAGAAAACATGGCAAAGTTGTTAAGGTGTTTGGTAGAAACCGGCCGGTGTGTCCAGTGCAAATTGGTGTAATGTGCAAGAATAAATTCTGGAAAATAAAAATCTTCATGCGCCTGTAGAGTATATCGAAATGAAAGGGGTTTATATAGTTGTTTACAAGGACCTATACCGGCTATACATTTATATTGTATTTAACCTTCATTTTCGAGGGGTTAAATTTCGCGATTTCAAAATGTTCACCCTTTCGCGTTATTTTACCATATAGTAACTTATACGCAGAGTACATCTATAACGATATTACATATTTAATATGCTGGCAAAACCTTACCAGTTTGACAATGACCGACGAGAACGAGTAGAAATTCTTGTTATTCGAATATAGGCATATTTGATTTGAAAAATCTTATATAACTTATTATATCATTATCTGATTTACAAATAACAGAATAAAGGCACATTGAAACCCCACAATTATGACCATCTTTGGTACTGACGAAACTGGTCGTTATTTGGGGGTGGTCGTATTTGTGAAACTCTAAATTTCCTGGATCATATATTCGGGACAAAGCAAAGTGGTCGTAATTGTGGGGGTGGTCGCAATTGGGGGATGGGCGCAAGGCGGGGTTCCATTGTATATGTTATTATTTATAACACTAATCCTGTGCCTTTCAATTTTTAACGCGAAAGGTGTGGATGGCACACATAAAATGCCAATGAGGCTTAAGTGTATTTGTGTATACACCTATATGTAGAAGAAGTTCCTTATTAACGAAGTTTTCACTTTAAAATAATTTCCCTTTCATGAATATCGCGAATTCGAAACCCTCGCCAACAAAAATCAACCAAAGGTATAACGTTTCTATGTATCTGGATCATCATCTGAAGCTCATTAGGAAGTAAGAGCCAGAATATGTATATGTATATGTATACCTTAGCATATATTTATATGTAAATATATGTATATGTATATATATATGTGTATGTAAATGTATATGTATATGTATATACATGTATATGTACATTTCCAGTCAAACGTTTCATCAAAAATATATTCAATTAATATATCATATTCAATGAATCACATTCCATTGTGTCTTTTGGTATATTCAACCAATGATACGCGGAAAACTACATAATAATATGTGTTATAATGCAAAATATTAATGGTTTATTCAATTTTTAATAACATTACGAGATACTGCTTATAATAATACATGTATGATAGTGCTGTGATGGATAAATTAACGTCTCTATGATATTGAGAATAAATACATCATGAATATATGTATAATAATAATAATAATAATAATAATAATAATAATTCTGATAATATTAACCGGCTTTTTTTCAGCATAATGATCATAATCCACACAATACTCGACATAATAATAATATAAGTCGACATAATAATTATAATTATTGTCAAAATAATATTAATAATCAATATTATAATAGACATAGTAAAAATAATCAACATGATAATAATAACAAACATAATACTCGACATAATAATAATAATCGACCTAATAATCATCGAAATAATAATAATATATATAATTATAATACAAATTATAATTATCTACATAATACTCGATATAATAATAATCAACATAATAATCGACCCAATAATAATAGTCAATATAATAATAAAAATAATCAACATAATAATCAAAAAAATAATAATAATCAACATATAATAATAATCAACATTATAATAATAATCGTAACAATAATAATACAAATTATAATAATAATAATCAACATAATAATCAACACAATAATAAAAATAATCAACATAATAATCATGATAATCATAATAATACAGTCCATGTTACAACGTAACCTTTATGTAATGAAAAATCTCATATACACGCCAGGTTCACTTAAGTGTCACCAGCGAATTAAATATATAATCCTGATAGACGTAGAAAAAAAACTAATGATGGACTGGAAATAAGCTTATGTAAAGAAAGTAAGGTATTTTTTTTACCAGCGAATCGTTTGCAAAAATAACCAAAATATCTGGTAAGCCTAAACAAAGCACTAAGCTTTTAACGTACATTTGATCTGGTGCATTGAAGCTAAACTACATGAATTTGTACAATAGCGATAAATGAAAGATATGATTCTCCAAATAATTTGATACCCGTGAGTACAAGCAATCAGTCAACCATATTTACTATTGCAGTCGTGGCCGCATGCCTTAATTAGCAGCGAATCCACCTCTCTTTGAGGCCGTGACAAGGGCTGGCGGTGGGTTCGTGTTATACGGGTCCCTGACTCCCTGCAGACTGATTTGTGTTTAAAAGCTTTGTAAAGTAGCTATAGTCACATTAACATTATTTATTTATATTACAGAGTAATATTATTGGCAACACGTAGCATATGATCAATTGAGTCCCTTGGCGGCGAAATCACGTTGTACTTTGAGACATTAATCGGCGCGTATCTATCTACAGAGCAATAAAAATATAGATATGAAAGAAAACATTTATATGCATGATAGATATGGCAGATCATTTGTAACACACATATTTGTGCGCGTGTGATAAAATTAAGGAAAGGCAGTTTAGAATAAGCAACTACAGAAATGTAAATACAAGTTACAATGGTAATATATGGTAACTAGAAAAGCACTCAGATAGCGTAGTCCTACGCCAAAACAGCTCATTACCCCATATATGGCATTGTCAGAGATGCAGTATTTTCCTTTAAAATTCCTGGTTCCAGATGGTGATCCGGATCAACACTAAAATTTAATAAATTGTTCCTCGTAACATTGCCCAGCTATCCCGAAAATTTCATCGAAACCCTTAATAACTTCTTTGAGTAATGTTTGCTAGCAGACAAACAGACGGACAAACAAATATGACAAACCGACCGACAAACCAATGCCGGGAAAAATCATTATCTTCTTGGCTTAGGTAAAAATAACATAAGATAGAATAGGTCAGGAGTTTTGAAAGCGCCCGGGATAGAAACACCCCACGGTACATAAACACACAGTTGTTTTCTGTATAATTGCGGTAAATCACCAAAATAGATGGAAAGGTCTGTCACGGAAAGAATGCATCACAAAAGTATCCATTCAGCAGAGAGATATACGTTATAAATGGTCCAGTGTTGTGAATCACAGTTGTCTCTCGGGTCCATTAGCTTACAAAAGCTGATCTTTATACCTCTAAAAGTGTTATGCTAGTAGGGTTCGGTATTATTTAACAAATTTGGGAAATCCGATACTCTAACACCCTGAATAGATGTACCTGCATATAAAACCTTTAAAAAAATTTTCTTCCAAATTTTCTTTCAAGTGTAACCCCCTGTACACCCTGTCCGAAGTTTGCATAAAATATTAAAAAAAATCATTTTTTAAAGTCTTTTCATAGATTCTTCAACTCCTTCATAAATTTGGCTTTAAAATCGTTTGAAGTTGTGCCAAAGTACTGACATGATCATATTAACTGGTATTGATGTATTATTACCATAGCTCATTGATATAATTAGTGTATGGCCATAGGTTTGCCTCAAAATGTGAATAAATCATACAAATCAGCAAATGACGCAGATATAGCCATAAAGTCATATGTGACAATGATATTATCAAAACGTATACTGGTATACTGCTGTATAAAAGCTGGACTATAACTTCAGAGTCTGAAAAATATGTTCAACACACTGCTGTTAAATATTTTTGGACTATTTTAAGTGGAAAATGCTGTCGGAATAGTAATGGGCTCAACAAAATCTACATGTGTCTAACATATCACGATTACTGCCTTCGTGTAAAGGTTTATCATGAAGACATGGTGTTGTTAGTCCATACTTTTGTTCTACAGCCTAGTCTTGCAGTGAACGTGTTTACAACAGCATTGCAAAATATTTCAAATAGAAAAATACACAAAATATATTCCGCTTGTAAATATTTCCTTTAAGTGCTACAGATTAAGACTCGCAGGTTCAGGGCGCCCGTTTTGGAACATTTCTTTCCTGTATGGATTGATGCCCATATACTTTTGCAGATTGAAACACCTTTTCAGTTAAAACTATAAAATAAATGGACAGCATCTCCCTCACAAAAATCAATACAAGTCTTATTTATGTGAAGGCCTCTATCTATATGAAGAAACGATGATAATCTGTTTCTTTCAGCTGAAAAAAGTACGGCAAAGAAATATGGTAACATCAAACACTAGGTTAAAGTATCAGATGATTCTTGAAGGAGATCATGCCTCCAAACAAGTCCTGGTGAATCGTGTAGGAAACCCCTAATTAAGAAATAATGACCTATAATCTTTGAGCTATGTGATTGTAAACACCTTGACAGCCAGTCTCATCTGAGTCTTACTTGCTGCACTAAAATTGATGAAAGGGTCATAAATTGAAAATAATAAATATCATATAGTTATACATTCCTGTTATCAATCCTGTTATTCACAAAAATCTTTTCATTTGAAGTTCATAAGGAATCCCATTTTTATATAATTAATCCATACATTTCTTTGAAATTTGCAATGTTTATCCATCTTAGATAAATTTATCTTTTGTACATGAGCCACCTATATAATATTTATTTTGTAGTGAGTACTTTCGATTTCTGTAGAGCTACAGAGTCACATTTCACATTCAACTGACATTCATAACTCTGCAGTAATTTGTCTGACTTTGAAAACAAAATTTATCCGGCATACCCATTTTCTGGTCATTATTCAAAGTCTTAACAAAATAAGGCAAAATAATGCTTACAAAAGGGACTATCAGATGTGAAGTTTCCTTTTAATGGTCTATGTCAAGTAAAATACATATACTTTCTCAATAATAATTGCATGGATTTTTTTATTATTTGTTGAACATGTTAATCTTGGATATATTTAGAGATGGTGCTAGATTCGTTGGAATCATCTGTACATTTAGTCTCTTAGAACATTTTTTTATTAAAGTTTAACGGTTCATTTATGAGTGTCTTCCAAACTTTAGCAATATTATGAAACATTCATTGATAAAGATGATTCAGTTAAACGTACATCATGTGTTTTTATTTTGTTAGTGAGATTAAAACTTTGGCAAAAACAAACACATGAATGGCTACAACTTTTTGAACAATTAACCTGGAGTCATGCACTTTTATGTTTTTATAGAGCCTGGTCCGTTCTTTAAAAGTGTCCATATCTTTTATACCCTTGTTATTATATTGCACTTTAGAGTGTGAGAGTGGCTGTATTTCTTCCATTCATTCATTTCATCATAAATGTATCAAGCTTTTGTATTTTCCGAACAATAATGATAACATATCTATATCCCAAGAGCAAAATTTGTTTTTATCCAAATATCAGTGAACTACAACTTTTGAGAGGTGTGCACATGAAGGTGAGTCTGAATCAAAGATTCTATCAAAAATATTTTCAGCCATTTTAAAAAGAATCCCCACATATTGGAGGGGTAAGCACTGAAAGTTTTGGTTAACACCCCTCACAACGTCTTTATTATGTAATGGTTGTTTTTGTTGATAGAAAGGTATTCTGGTATTTTATTTTACCAAAATATTTAAAAATTATGCTTTTATTTGATGCGAACTTTCTAGTATTGAACTTAAATGTCGATAATAATTGTATATCATTACTTGCATGTATTGATTTTTTATTACATTTGCCAAAATGTATCCAAAATATATATTTTTTCTTTCATAAAAAGCAAGTATATAGAGAAATACCTAGTGAAACAAAGTAATGTTAGTTATATAGAGGCATATCTTCATAAAATATTTTATGTATGGTGGTTTACATGTCCGTAAATAAAGAAAAACTAGAGGTTTGCAATCACTTTTAGCGCTCACTAAGATCCCCGTTGACGCTCCCAACTGAGCGATAATTGGGAATCAGATATGGCGTCTATGGCCATGGAAATCAGGTCAAGGTCCAAAGTAAATATCAAGTGCAACCCTGTCACCTCAGATTAATATTATGCACAAAGGTCAGTTTTTGAAAATCAGCCATATGTCTGATCTAGCACAAACACGGAAGAAGACAGAAAAACAGGCAAAATAACCCCCAAAAAAGAAAAAAATATATTATTTAAAGGTTTGTACTCTTGGGAACCTGACAAAAGTCCATACCCAAACAATGGAACCAAAATATTTGTAAAGTAATAAACTTATCAACCCTTGTAAGCCTTGTATCCTTATAGGAGTTGGCTTTATGATGGCCATGTACAGGGGGGTTACACTACTCAAAAAATTCAAAAAAATATATTTTCCCACATATTTCCATCAGGTACATATTTTGAGGGGGATGAACACATGAAGTTATTATTAATACCCACCTCTAATACTAGGGCAAAAAATAAAAGGTATGGTTATCAGGAACCGCGCGCGTCAATTTTAACTCCCCGTATCAAAAGAATTTATTTTGATTTTCAATGGAAATTTACCAATTTTTAGCTCAAGCCGCTTGGACATTACATTCAAAAAGATAAAATAATACAATATTGATAAGGTTTCCTTTGTTATGTAGTGCTTTTACCTGTTTAGCAATGAATTTCTGTCTTTATCATGCTCGTCCCTCATCATATGACATTTTTACCGAAAAAAAAATTATACTACCGGATTCATTCCTAAAGTGCCTGAGAACCAAACTTTTTTGGCCTTATATATATATGTTTTTTTTTGTCGCCGTAACATTCATGAACAGATTTTAATAAACATTAACAGAGGTTTAGGGTAATCCATTTTTTTACAACATTCTGGAACATCATAACTTTCTTCACCATTTAGCGGTGGAACATTTTGTTTATTCATTCCTTGGATGAGACCGTCCTCATTTATTGGTATCACGGAAGGCCTTTTAGCCTTTTGGAAGAGAGATCCTGTGATGCATATTTTTTCAGCTATATAAAAAGCGTATAGTTTCTGTGCTTTCACAGCAAACATCAAGGTTTGATCAATATCCTGCTGTTATTCCGGATTTCGGGGTCCAGAAACCGTGCGGAGGCATCTTTGCGGTCTTTGACTGCTTCTATTTAATATAAATAAAACACTGTTAATATAATTTGGTACAGCAAATCTCCTTTTCACACGGTTGAGAGAGTCAATATCGTTTTGAGATATTTCATAATATATATATACATAAGATAATTAAAATCTTGTGTCAATAATCCATATTTGTACACTCGCCTTGTTTTATAGATAAGCTCAGCTGATAAAGGATATTTACCTCTATAGCAGTTCCAAAGTCTATTTATATATAAATCATATAAACTAATGATATATTATTTGGAATTTATCCGTGTGTTTCCTGCATTGTGAGTGTGTTGTGTATACAGCTTGCTTAAGCTATGCTTTTTTCCGATTTTCTTCATCAACATACTCTCCCGCAACAAACAATGGCTCTCTGTTTTAACAGCATGGCCCCGAGCCATAAAACCTGTCACTGTTGGAATCAGAACGACGTCGATCGAATCCACCATTAACTCAGCTCAGAAGTCGAACGCCGTAACCACAGGAAGGGGTTCTATAAATCCTGTGTCAGTTTCCTAAAAGAAAAAGCTCACACATTTCATTATTTTTGATAATTCTGAAATCACTGTAGAGATTGTATGTGCACTTGGGCGGTTAAATTTTTAACCCGTCCCTGTTTGGTTGATAGTTTGCCGGTTTGTGTCCCTGTAAGGGTAATTGAAAAGTAAAGACGCCTTTTCAATAGACGTCCTTTTTTCACGAGATTATTCCTTGCTGTAACAGACATAATGACATAAAATGATAAAATACCTGCTGTTATATTTGAATGATGTTCGCGTTATCTGTTTAAAGGAATACCTAAAATTCTCAGCCTAGGAAAGAAAAACAAAAAAAAAAACACAAAAAAATAGTAATCCAGATAGCTTGGTATTCATGGTAATTAATCATGTTACAATGGTGATTTACTGTTAATGCACGCATGCATTCATAAATACACACACACACACCACACACACATATATATATATATATATAAATCTGTGATGTATTACACGAATGGGGATGGCACGTCAGCCACCTTTATTCAGGTACTCGGAATCGGAAAGAAATGTTTCGACTACAACACTGAAACACACACACATATATATATATATATTATACTAGTAAATATATATATATATATATATGTGTCTGTGTGTATCTGTCGTGAAGGGATATTATATCAAATTGATTTTCGATTATTGTAAACTATCATAATATTCCATAGTACACATATATAAGCCGTAACTATTTTTTTCAGTTGATGTAAAGCTGACTATCACAAGTTACTTAATCATTCACATGGATCATGTTATTTTCAAAATTGAAGAGGATATATTAAAATATCAATAAGTCAAATATCGACCACCCTCAACCGTGGCCTTGTTCTTAAGACAGAGTAACGTATATTTCCCCATATATATAAAGATATTGATGGAGAGCAATTTTACCACATTTTTATATATAAAGACATTTAGAGTTGGGTGTCTGTCTGGCAAACACCATGGGTACAGACGCACTTGCTGACTGACACCGTTAAAGGGACAGGACAATTTGGTTTAGCGTCAATCACGAATATATCACGCTGACGACCACGTGACAGAGAGTAAACACTCAAACCAACCGCGAGAAAAAAAAAACTGATTCAATACAGCAATGTACTCCTTGTATGCATATAACGGACTGCATGTTGACATATGATTATATTTCAATTGGCATTGTTGATATTTTATACATCGAAAAGCTATTAGTCTGTATTTACTCAACTCTTTTGGTATGTACAAATATAAGCGATGGGAGGTTTGTTTACCTGGTAACGTACAGAACACCATTGTGGTGATATTTACCTAGCCCTCTCAAAAGCTCGTTGCATGGTAAACGCCAATCGATGTCCCCAGGCCGGGCCCGCAACGCTAAAAAGCGGGAACACATTGTCTCCACAATAAAGACCAGATTTATTTGCGAGAAGTTCTCTAATTACAAGTATAAATGATATATATAGGTATCAAAGTGACTCATCGCAATTCTTAGAATATTTTAAAGGGGCCTATTCTGTTAGTTGACGTCTATGAACCGAGGATAACCCCATGAACCTTCAATTGAAAAAGGCCAGAAAAAGCCTAACGGGTTGTTCATTTTGTTTATATCCTCTTGTTTATGGCATAAAAGACCCCACAAAAATAATCCAAACGCAGTCAACGATTAATCGTGTTTATTAACAGCTTGTACAGGACCAAGGCTATACTTGTCATCACAGAAAATTACAAGAATCCTTCTTACCAGTAATTACTACAGTTAATTAATATGTACGCAGAATAAGTAAGAGATCACATAAATTCTAAAAAAAAAATAAGTCATGCATGTGAATAGGTGGCTTTAAGGAAGATGTGGCACATCAGTGTTGTGTTTTTCTTTTTCTCTTTCTCTCTCTGTCTCTGTCTGTCCGTCTGTCTCTGTCTGTCTGTCTGTCTCTCTCTCTTTATCTCTCTCTCTCTCTCTCTCTCTCTCTCTCTCTCTCTCTCTCTCTCTCAGCTTAATTGCATCTTTGTCCCAATGACTGTGTCTTGGTGGGCGTTGCTCTTTGTCTCCCACTCCGTCTCTGTGTCTCGGTCTGCCTTCATGTCTCTGCTATACTACATGAGTGATCCGCTCCGTTACTTTGACTGTCCCTTCACTGTCCTCCCTCCTCTCTGTTTCTCTCACTCTCTCACTCTCTCTCTCTCTCTCTCTCTCTCTCTCTCTCTCTCTCTCTCTCAGCTTAATTGCATCTTTGTCTCCATGACTGTGTCTTATGGTGGGCGTTGCTCTCTGTCTCCCACTCCGTCTCTGTGTCTCCGTCTGCCTTCATGTCTCTGTTATACTACATGAGTGATCCGCTCCGTTACTTTGACTGTCCCTTGACTGTCCTCCCTCCTCTCTGTTTCTCTCACTCTCGCTATCTCTCTCTCTCTCTCCCCCTCTCTCTCTCTTAGCTTAATTGCATCTTTGTCTCCATGACTGTGTCTTATGGTGTCTCCGTCTCTGTGTCTCGGTCTGCCTTCATGTCTCTGTTATACTACATGAGTGAACCACTCCGTTACTTTGACTGTCCCTTCACTGTCCTCCCTCCTCTCTGTTCCTCTCACTGTCTGTCTGTCTGTCTGTCTGTCTCTCTCTCTCTCTCTCTCTCTCTCTCTCTCTCTCTCTCTCTCTCTCTCTCTCTCTCTCTCTCTAAGCTAAATTGCATCTTTGTCTCCATGACTGTGTCTTGGTGGGCGTTGCTCTCTGTCTCCCACTCCGTCTCTGTGTTTCCGTCTGCCTTCATGTCTCTGTTATATTACATGAGTGATCCGCTCCGTTACTTTGACTGTCCCTTCACTGTCCTCCTCCTTCTCTCTGTTTCTTTTACTGTCTCTCACTCTCTCTGTCCGTCCGATCCTGATGTTTGTCTCCACAAGTGTGCGTCTCTTTCAATGGCCTCAGCCAGAAAATTTCCACAGCAAGCTTACACTTTGCCTGGACAACACACCTTCATAATAAGAAGTTAATTTGCGTTTAATTTGTTTAATCAAACTATTTGCAACACACTAACGACATATGTAGGCGACAAATGGAACTAAGGAATCAGGTCAGTTATTTCGACAAAAAAATCTTGTATTTGTTACATATCTCAAATGGGGATCGTAAAAAATTCCGTCCTTATCTGTAAATGTGCCTGAGGATATGCTTCCATGGAGGTACAGTCGTGACTTGATAATCCGACACTAAATGTAATAATTTAATTTATGTCGGATTGCAAGGCTGTCGGATTGTCAAATCACTAAAGAAGACAGAGATCAAGATACAATGTGACCTAAATTTTTGGAGAAGGACTTGTTAGTATTAATTAATTATTTTGTTATTATAAAATACGTATATGATATTGTTATGATTAATGTGAGTACTGTTTAATTTCTTATATACATATCTATATATACAACGCACGTCAAGATTAACGACCAATGCAGATTCTTCCATTATGAGACATGATTATAAACCTGAACCAACATCAAGTAAATGTATATCATGAATGAACCAGCGGTGATCTATTGAGTTCAGGTACGTCTAAAGAATGCATGCAAGTAAATCTGTCTTGAATCTGGTTCTTTTATTTTGATTTTCACGAAGTTTTCTTTGCAGTCCGCATCAACGTCCCCTACAACGAAGCCCAGCTCCTCCATATATACTGTAGTCTTGTTTCCATTCCCCTAAGTGCTTCTGTGTACATGTAATTGGCATGTATCTATTCTAATTCAACAAAACCCGCATGCTGGCTCACTCGACCAAAACAAAACGGACAGCCGTTGCGCGCAACGGGCATGCTCGTGGAAAGTTCAGTTCTCCTTTATAAGACCAAACAAGGACCCAGAGGCACACATATAGTCTCCCGCCGTATATTTAACTTGGAGCGGTGGTTTATGAAACTCATAAACTACAAAAATTAAACAAGAGACTCTAGAGTCTGGTCTTACATTGACTTCAATATTGTGCATTATGATGGCTAGCGAAATAAAACGAAGTGAAACTGAAAATACCTTTTACCTGTTATTCAAGACAGGTAGCAAAAAATGCTTGTAACATTTTATACTCACAGTCTATGCTGTTGCTTGGAAATTTATTACTAGATATACATTAAGTGTGCAGACACCTCAAATTGTAAAATTTAGCAATATATAAAATTTACATTAGCTTGAAGCCCTTTTGAAATAAACCATTCCGGTCCAACTCAATATTTTCTTAGTTATACAGTTGACCATGATATGAAAGCTATAGTCAAAATAATTTCCGACTGCCTTAGGAATATGCAGAAATATCATTTCACCTCACAGAGAGTAAGCCACAACAGTTAAACCCGTGTTATTGATATGTCCAAGGCAACTGCCTACATGGGTAATTTCCATCAGATTTCCATCAGAGCACAAAAGTGTGACCTGATATGTCGCACATTAAGGGGCAAAAACGAAAATACATACACCGGCATTTAATTATCTTCAGCAGGAGCGTAACATTAATTTTATGTATCCAAGGTGAAACCAGAACTTAAAACATATCCACACTTCAGAAGCAGGCAGAGAAAACATATCGCAATTTGCTCTGTATAGCTGCTTCCTGGATATATTGTGCAAATAACTGGGCTATAAAATAATTTTGGACTGTAGTTTAATTCACACACAAAGAGGGATATATGATGTTCACTATCACAGCGCTGTACCATATCGCAAATCTTTCGTTCTTTACCCATAATACTGAACACTTGAAACTCGATATTCCTGCATATATATCACAAGATGTAAGGAGAGAATAATATTAAATCATTCTGACCATGAGCGAAACGTCTTTGTTTTTCTGTGTGAACATGTTTCGTAAAAATAATTAATCGGACACACCTTCATTTATTCGGAAAATCTGGTCAATCAAGGATACTTAAACATTTTCTGCTGAAGCAACGTGGGTTAGCAGCTTTACTTTGGGCCTTTGACTAAGCCCACCTATTAATTTAGATGTCTAAATTTATAACAGATACCTTATGTTATTACAGAAAGATCAGTGTCAGTCGAGTTTGACAAATATAGAAAAAATATCGACATATAAAAACCATATCACGATACGCAATATATGCGAATCCCCATAACGCGATATACCGATATATCGGTATAATATTGCGCCGCCTTATTGACATATATATATATATATATAAATATATATATATATATATATATATATATATATATATATATATATATATATATATACTGGCATCTGTTGGCGGGACCGTACGCGCTGAATTATATCGTGCTGTAGCAACTTTAGGCCAATCAAACATCAGGGGCGGATCCAGGAGTTAGGAAAAGGAGGTGTCCAACCCGTGACGACTAACATGCAGGGCGTCAAGTTCCTATATTTTCCTATTTTTCTATTGATTCCTATTTTTCCCTTTTTTTCATGAAAAATTCCTATTTTACCCCTATTTTTATGGGCATGATGTATTTAATTACATTTGTTTACTGTATTTTGATCAGGCAAAGCATAATTATAAACCAAACTTTTTCAAACCTTAATTTTTTCAAACATTCCAATGTATAAAAAAGGAAGTATCTAATGAGACTTAGTTAACAGAGACCCGGTTCAATTGGTATAATGAATCTTAAGCGTAAACTGATGTACCGGTATAGCGCTTTCATATTTAACTTTATTCATTCTGTGAGATTAAATAATATTTTGTTTTAAAAATTCTCAAAGGTGGAGTAAGTGTTTAGCTTGGATGTTGTGGAAAATGACTGAAACAACAGTCGGTTGTTACTCCTAAAAAGAAGGCAAAATAATCTTAAGCATGAAAAAATGTACCATTTGGTGCAGTTCTTCGTTTAACATTATCTTAGTTAATGAGAGATTTCAGTTTGTTTTGAAAAAGTAAGGACATAAAATATTTTTTCATTTATGTGAAAAAAAACATGTTTTCATTGCAACATCCTCTAAAAAGAAGGATAGGCTATACTTAATATAAATTGTTGTTTTCTGCGTTTTATAAAGGTTTATTTCAGAATAAGTGGTCATTTGATATTTATCAAGACATTAGATTAAATTTCCTCTAATTACATCAATTTAAATGTCATCCTGTTGTTAACATGTCATAATTTAACAAGCAGAACACAATCATTTGTAGGTAGTAGATCTGTGGAGGAACAGATTAAGTGTCAAAACAGGGAAATATATTTCAAATCAAAGGCTTTTTATACACAAGCAGCTACCATATATTTCATTTTCTGATCTGGAAGCATTACTGATGCTTGCTTGAACTATTGAACATGTGCCATGGGGAATGGGGAGGTGATGGGTTATAGACACCCATCTTTCTTGCATTTTAACAATAGATTTATTAACTGTTGCTGAATCTTAAAGATACAAAAAAAACAAGTTCAGTGACAGATTGGTCTCTTTTACGTAAAACAAATGATTAGGTTCCTTTTAACACAAAATCCTCAGCGAAAGGTAAATCAAAATAAACAATCAGGAATCGGCTACTCAGAAGTTTAGGGAAGTGAATTTTTCAACATGTTGTTATAAGATTCAAGTACTCACAGGCAGTAAAGATTGTTTCAGTTTTTTAAGGATCATAAAAATGGAGCGATCAGTGCAGTGGATAGATTTTAAACATTTAAGGAGCATTTTCCAAAAATGCTCAATTTTGCACATTTTAATCCCCTTATATTAATATATGAATATGGGACACCTCTTACCAAAGCCCTCTTCCATATACCAAAATGTTGTGATATTGATGGAGGCAATAGGCCCGCAGGATATTACTGTGTATTAAATTTCAGCTGTGCATATACACAATGATCAAACCTTTTTCAACAGAGAAGAAAAATTCAAGAGAAAAATCTTTGCCGGAAACAAAAAATAACAATAGCCTCCCCCCTGATAAGCCCCTATGAGTGCTTTTAAAAAATAATACGTTAATTAGGTGTGTTAGAATGGGTGTGGGGGTACGCTTAGGCCAGAAAGGTAAAAGTAAAAAATGAAATGATTTGTAAAGATTTCAAAATTAAATACTCTTTAAAATCGTAATTTTTAAACTTAACTCACTAAACAAAAAAAAACGCCTGGGGATTATTATCTAAATTCTCGATTTATTTAAGAAGATTTTCTGTATCTGCTTTAGTTGTGCTGGAATAAACGATTTTTTGTTAAAAATTAAAATTAAATTAATATTCTTACAGATTCAAACCTGTTCCTCGGAAACAAAGTTTATTATCACCAAACTATAGAGAATTTTCTTAGCTTTCAGAAAATGTATACTTTAGGGGGTATTTAAGCAATAGATTGTTCCATGCAAAGGAAAAACTGAAACAAAGTCAGGTCAGATGGGGGGACCAGTTCTGCCACCTTAACAAAAAGATTCCTTTATTCCCTATTTTAACAATGGTTTTCCTATTTTTGTCCTATTTTTGGACTCTTCGAATCTCTATATTCCTATTTTTTGGCCATAATTTCTAACTTTACGCCCTGGTCCCCTGGACTTATGATGAAGCCTAAAAAAGGGTCCTCAGGTCCCGGAAGGGGGGGGGGGGGCAGGCCGCAAAATTGTTCTAAAACCCGTAAAAAAGGTTGCGGCGGCTGATAAAAAGGGGGAGGGGTCCCGGGCCCCCTTGACACCCCCCCCCCCCCCCCGGGTTATCCGCTTCTGAACCTGCTCTTTAAACACCTTTGTTAACGTCAGTCTTTAAGAAATTTAAGCAAAAACACAGGAGCGACTCGATCTACATTTTCATCTTCGTACTCGTCGATAAACCGGAAAATTAAGTTATAGTAAAAACAATTGAAAAAATTAGAAAACATAATTTTTATAATAAATAAAAAAAATAAATAAATATCTCGCTTTCTCATGGTGCTGCCGTCTGGTGGACCATTTGGTACTATCAAGCCCGTTGCATCCGTCAGAGGTATGCATTCATTCCAGTTCGTGTTTGGGTGTGTGTTTAGGTGCGATTGTTTACAACATAACTGACCCAATTATGAAGGGAAACCCATAAATATTTAGGGTACTTCGGGAATGGGCTAATGTAGAAACGATTAGATTTTGGTGTGGACCCGCCTCCAGGAATGTCATCAAGGAATATCAATTTATGTACAGTCACTTATGCATGGATGAACCTTGGAGAATCTGCCGAATACGTGATTCGAAACATGTTTTTCAGGAGTATCCCATAATAAGGACCGCCCACATGGCGGAGGCCTGCATTACTGAGAATGCATATTTCTAGTTTATTCTGATTTACTGGAGTAAAAATTAACCAGGCTTGAAAAAAGAACTTGTCAGTCTGTGAGATGCAGCAATGAAGAACCTGGCCCTATCCTAACTGCACACTCCAGAAGCTCCTGTTTAACTCTCCTCTCGTGTGCATCCCCGGCAAGTGTCAGGCAGCTTCTTTTACATTTGTCTCTCACACAATATCGAGGAGTTATTTCATTGATCTGTAAAAAGGTGACAGAACAAAGTGAATAAAACTGGAGACCGATATCCGTGTTAAATACTGATTGTGATTTTTTATCGATTATGTAGGTTATAAATCTTTTATTGTTAGTGTGACACATTTCAAATATATTATAAGTAGTATAAGATTTAAAAAAAATAACGTATTATGTTATGTTTCCAGTACATAACAATTCTAAACCAGGTTAAGATATGTAATATCCTGGATCCTGGATACGGACTTGAACTCGGACTCGGAGGTCCAGGCGCGAGGATTCAGCCCGAGTTTATCTCGAGTGCCTAAAAAAAATTAAAAAAAGCCTGAAATTCAATATAGAAATCCCACCATAAAGACTTACATGAGTGATCAAATGACAGAGTATAACAAAACAAGTATATACGATGTTGCAAACTTAATATTTGCATTGGAAATTAAATGTAATACAAAAAAAAACTTGTGTAAACGGACTTAAAATACACATGATAATCTCAAATTTGAAATTTAAGGTGCTTCAAAAAAAAAATTCAGATTCAGACTTGGACTCGAGTTCCGAAAGACTCGGACTCAAAGTGAGTGGACTTGGACTCGAACCTCAGGGACTCGGACACGGACTTGCAATGGATTCGAGTTGCTTGGACTTGCACTCGGACTCGGATAGTGTGGACTCGGCTAAAACACTGGCTACAGTACTGAACTCTTTAAACAGTAGTGTTATCTAGTATTTTTTTAAATTTAATTTATGTACCGCCATGGGTGGTGAAGAAATTTGAGTATTGGGCTCATTATGGAATATTAAGAGGCTTTTAGTTTTTTAGAGGCTTATGATTTCACCAAGGGATTAAGATGGCCAGAACCTGGTTAATATTAGTACTTAGGTCACAGCAAAGAGGGCGCTTTAGTTGGCAATAGGTATATTTTCAGACCATAAAACTTAACTTGATTTTCCCATTGGCAGAATAAAGGTTAAAGCTATGGTAAAGATATTTCATATTGTACATTACACATTAATAATCGTAACCGTTAAGACAAGCTATTGTTATAAAGGGAGATTATGAGCGCATGGGAGATACGCGCCGGAGGCAGCGGAAATCTTGCGCTTCTCAAGTAGCTTCTGATACGTTACAGGTAGTAGGCCTATAGGTAAAGCACCGTGTAAAGAGCGTAGGCCTAATGGGAAAAAGTTGATGTCGTTTCGAGAACAACTCATCTGAATAAATCGGCAATTTTCAATTAAATCTTGTTTTTGAATCCGGATATTATTAATGATCACTTTATACTATTTTTGTTGAGCGAGTTTGTGAAAAATGGATGTAGAATAAGCATTGTAATATTTTGAACAGACGATTGGGTTATTTCCATAGGCATGATTTAGTGTTACTCTATGGATTTTAAGTAAAGAGAATGGTAAATACAATGGGGAATTATGAGTTTAGATTTTATAAGAAAAAAAATTTTAGTTTATTCAGAAGTCGAAAATGTTATACATCACAATGCTTGGTGATTATTTACCAAACTGTGTAAAGAAATGGCAGCTTATCTTCAATTATTATAAGACAATGAATATTAATTCGTATTTTTAATATTCAGCTTTGCTCACGAAAGATTTTCTTGTCAAATGTAAAATTTTTACTGGTTATTCCTGTTCTGTTTGCAATGTAAAAGAAACAAACCTGCAAGTATTTTCCATCTGTCCGGTCACCTTTAAACTATAGGATTAAATAAGTCATGGTTCAGTAGAATAGCAGACGACAAGGCAATAATAATCCCACATTAAGGACTGCCCATTTGGCGGAGTCCTGCATTCCTGAGAATGCATTTTCAAGTTTGTACTTATTTTTTTCTCATTTTCATTATTCATTCAGTAGCTTTATGTTATACATTTGTATTAATATTAGGATCATTTAATTGCATTATTGCTGCTTAATTTTAGACCTGTTTGTTATCATTAGTAAACACTTGGTTCATACCTGGGTACAGATGTATGAATGGATAGGTAATGTTTAGCTATATATGTGTACAGATTAACACATATGCCTTTGCACGCTTATGTTGTTTGGTGAAGTTTAGTAACTTATGGTACTTTCATTTAATATTATGAAAAAAGTGTTTAGTGCTATTGATGCTTTTTATTCGTTCGTTGGAATTGATTTATATCAATCTATGAACATGTAAGGATTTTGCAGTTTATAAGATGAGAGTGTTTTATTAGGTTAGTATATCAATTATTTAGATTTTAGTAATATGGTTAATTTTGTTTCATTACTTCGTACAATGAACAGATTCTTGTTTGCATTTTGTCATTATTTTTATCTTGATTACACGAAAATACTTTGCGTTGGCTATGGCTCATTTCAAATGATGATGAAAAATCAGACTGACATGAAATTGTGCATATATTATTGAACTATGTTTACATTTGCTAACCATGTCTGCATTGACAATAAAGGTCTGAGAATTGTAAACATTTGAAATATTTGGGCACTATCATTAGAAAAAAAATATCCTAAGACGATGTATTTACTAAGGAAGCTAAAAGGATTCAATGTTGACAATATAATCATGAAGTTGTATTATACCTCAGTAATTGAAAGTGTGGCTTTGGTCAGTTTTATTGTGAGGTACAAAATGCATTTTCCTGTCCTCTTAGACTGGACTGTTCGCTAAAGTTAGGTAAACTACTCAAAGAGTATCAGATTTGCCGGTCGACAATTTCGATGATGTTGATTAAAAATGATTAAGTATGATACATTGCATACAAGTGATCACAGTGATCCCTTGATCGTGCAATATAAGCTGCTGCCACCTGGTAAGAGACAGAGGAATCAAACATGCAAAACACGGCGGCAATGCCTTTTCTTTTTTGGACCCTGCAATAGTAGTTCACTATACGAAAGGATATTATGTGATCCGATAATGTGTGTGATCGGGTGCTATGACATTTAAATGTGATGAGCGCATGATATATGAGCCCCATAGAATCAGAGTGGCCCATCCCGCATTTTTAGAGACAACGAGGTTCTATAAGGTCAGTAGATCAATAAATTTTTGTGAAAAAATGGGCTAATCCCAGCCTGGTTTATACCAAGGATATTAAGAGGGTTCACCTCTGGATTTATGTCATAGCTGAAAGAACTGAAAGCATGAATGGAGATTCCTTAATGAGTCCCAGAATTCACAGTAAAAATAGCAGCAAGGTATTTATCAGATGAGCAGCTACGTGCTCTAATTGATTAAGATGGTGCTGCAGATGACAGTAACGACAGTGATTTCCGTCTCAGTACTTTAGAAGAGGACCAGCTTACCACAGACATAGATACCTTTAATATCGGTGTTTTAATTAAATATTTTACAAACAGTAGTGACCTAGGCTTATAAAAAGTTTATACAATCATACAGATTTATTAATTGTTTTCATTTGTAGCCAATAATACAAAATTACAATTGTAAAATCTAAATGATTACTGGAATAAATGAACGCCACAATTGCCTATCCCAGAACATCGCATAAACAAGTTAAAAAATTGAGTTGAAGAATGGTCCATCCCAAAACCAAAAAAAGGTCAAGGTCATAAACAGATTTAATTGCCTACATCCGTATGAAACAATTTTACCTTTGTCTGCAAGGTGACTGTATTGGAGTTTTTCTTTAGGTCGGTACTTTTCTCTGTACCTATAATAGATTAGGTGATAATCGACATTAAAAATCTTTAAAATCGCGTTTTGATATGCCCTCGAGGCTCTGACCTTGAGAAATAGTGCGTCACTGAGGCTGGGTCAAAATAATTTATCCATAGTCAGGTAAATCCTGAGTAAGAATCAATGAAATCGAATAAAAAAAAGTGACAGAATGATAATGAGAAAAAGGGGCATAATTAATGGAGAAAAAAATCCTCAACCTTTGGATAGTTGAAGATAAGCATTAATTCAACGACCTTTTTTCAGTTTTAATATCACATAACCACTTCAATGTACATAAATATTAGGGTAAAGACATACATGAACATGTGCTTAACCCCCACGGGGTTAATTCCCAGGAGAAATTTATCATAAACCATAAATAACGTTAAAGACATCAATCACCTAGAAGGATGTTGAATGAACACGTAAAATATCGTCTCTCTTTGAAATAAATTTGATACCTGAAAAATATTGCCCTGAAACCTTTAGCCTTCTCCTGTACACAAATGTCCAGAGCGCGTGGGACTTCGTGCCTCGCCCGGACCACATCTGTCAATCAGGGGATGCCCCGGCTGAATTTGCCAGAAAAGGTAAAACATGTTCCCGCTGGCTGGCTGGAATATCGAGTTTTACGGTGGCTCAGGTACCCTGACACAGTGCGTGTCATGGACCGTACTGTAAATCAAGCAGAGATATATCAGAGGGCATGACGGTCCATGTATGGACAAGTTTGGACTACTCCTTGCTTGTGATCTATCGCGCATGCGATAGACTTACGTGCACCGTATTTGTATTTACACATTCTGTGTCTTTGTAACGCAGCTGTGTAGTCCAGAAAAATGTTTACGTCGTTTGCTGTTTCATTTGCTTTATATTCTGGGTAGGTTTCAAAGCGGTTATTATATCATATGATTAAGGAATATTGATGAATTGGTTCAACTTCGATTAAATTGCGTCCTACAAACAAGTTCAATAGACATTTTACCAGACTCATATACTGCATAATTGATATGACTTACGTTTCAATATACTATACACATAAGAAAATATCTAAGACTCCATTATCTAGTTTAAGAAAAATAAGGACACATTATAAGCAGATTAGATAATACAATTAGAACTATAGAAAAATGGGACTGTGACTATAAAACAAACAATGACTAGATTATGTATCCCAATACATTAAATATAATCATTACACAATATGGCGAACTATGGCACAAAGGACTTCCCAGTGCGCAAGAATTTTCATTCTTAACCTCTTATATAGTGTATGTCCTGATGGTAACAGTTCATAGAAACTTTTTGAAAGTATCGTGCTTATTTTTCCTCAAATGTCAATCTTTTCCTAGCTTTTTTCTACATGTTCATGTATATTCTATGATCATATGAGGTCTGAAACAATAATTATTTTTTATCAAATATGTATATTTACCGAAAGCTTTCCACTCCATAATTACCAATACAGACCCGGTTGACAACATAACATTGTTTGCTAAAGTCCATGACATTTTCTTTTGTTTTCTTTATATTTAATCATCGATATTGGTCTTTACACCATTCACTCATATTAATGATTTCTTGTCTGTATGACGATTCATCATTATTTCAGATCATACCTTAAAGCACAGTGTCTTCAACATATTTGATCATCTTATATTTTTTCTCTAGCTGATTCAGTCATTGGTAAAAGGAGTGAAAAAAACTGGTGAGAGAACACAGCCCTGGTTGGCCCCAGTATAAATAGTAGGTGTATCAGAGAACACCGAATTTCCATTCCATTTATACATATACCCATTGTTCAAAATTTGTAAGACAGTCTTAAATCTAGATTAGTTGACAATACATTTTAAGGTTAGTTATGTTACATAAAAAAATGGAATCGATTACCACAAAAATGGATTAGATTACAATACAGGTGAAGATGAGTCAGGTAAACATAAAAAAGTTAGCGATAACCGCCTAAAAAAATATCTTTGAAAATCTTTCCTATGTTGTCTGGTCTATTATTTAACCGGTTGTCTATTGGCAAAGAGGCATACGGTCGTATATTGTTAGATCCGAAATCTCATGCTCTGCATCTCTTTGATTTTATTGTTTCTCATCACTTCTTTCTGTTTATTCCATTATAGAATCTTACAATAATGTGCTTGAAGTTTCGGCTTTTCCCCAGTTTTATGTGTTTTCTCAGTCCTATTTTATATACACGTTAACACCAGGTAGTGCTCTACTACGATTGAACCCAGCAAGCCATTTTGCCAGTGACTTACTCTAAAACAGGCCAATTCTTCTCCTTGCGATGTCTATCCTGATATTTAGTTCTTCATTATTCCAGCTGTACCGTTCTCTTTTGGTGGTATTTTTTGTACATTCTTCGGTGCTGTTTCAGCTTATCTGTAAGTGATCATTGTCTTTAAATATTGTATTTTGTATTGTAGTCCATATTGTCATTGACTGTTTGCCTACTAGATTAAAGATACCTTACTTACTGAAAATATTTAAATACGGGGTAAAACAAGCTTTATACGGCCAAGTGGGGTCACCTAATTAAGTGCACATGCATGATGTGAAACTCTGCTAAGGTTTGCGTCGCATATTTGCTTGAAAATGTTGATTTATAACACAATATTTAAATATTCATTAAAGCAAGGAAACGCATTTAAATGTAATTTTTATGATTATAAAATGTATTGTAAAGGTAAGTAAGCATGTTATAATGGAGATTAAAGAAAGTCACCTACTTCTTGGTTTGCCGCAGCCATATTTAACAACATATAATTTTTCATAACAATAATTAATATCCGAAAGGTCCCACTGCTTTACCAGTAGGTCACGATATGACTTGTAAAACTGCATTCTAATTGTACCCAAAGCCCCGCCATACATGTGCTTTAATGAAACTTCAGGGTAGTTTGTTTATTTTAGATCAGCAAGGCGCATGCGTATTAAAAAGTGTTCGTGTTCAAAGAAATTTTTCTAACTTTTCTAACCACCCGCTTGAAGAATGTCTTTAGTTTTTGCCATGAAACCATTTTTTACGGTGTCCATGACATAGCACCGCGGGAAGCATGGCACGAGTGCAAAAGCCAGTCTCGTGTGAAATTCAATTAATGCATTACTTCCAGTCTCTCTTTGCATCACGCGCATAAAGACCTGAAAAAGACATTTATCAATAGAGGTCGAAGCAATGCTCAGGTCTGTATTTTACAATGCACCCAACAACTGTCTGAAATCGGTGTTTTTTTGTAAAAACAAAGTCGCCATCGGTTAAAAAGAAAAATGGCGTCGTTACTAAACAAAGCGCTATGTTTTGGCCGTAGGATAAACTTGTCCGTTTTTGTACATATGTGATGTCATCATTGCTCTCTTTACCAAGCCAGTCTACCCAGGCTTTTTCAAGCTTCTTTCCCATTAGGTAGAAGTCATCAACGACTTCAATTTTTATTGTAGGGTAATATAGCTGAACGCTCCGTATCAGTCTTAAAACAAGGTTAAGTCTGTGCTTGTTCGAATGGTTAACGTCACACAGGAAGTGACGTTATGACATGCATCTTCTGGATGAACGGTTGTGACAACTACAGGAATTCTTCCTTCAATGAGCTGGCAGAAGGCATGTGAACATATTCAGTGCATCTTGCTATGAGATCGCTTGTTATAGCCCATAGGAAAATGTTTTCTTATTTACAACATCCGTTTGAGACATATAAGAGTAACTCATCACCACTGCGACAAACAGGACAAATCCGGAAAAGACCAGAAAATATCATAGCTTATGCAACATTTTATGTCGATTGTAAGACAACTATTAGAACTTCTAATATTCTTATTTAAATTTACTAAATAACATAAAGTAAATCCTAAACACAGTAGATACCAAAATAGTGTTTGAATAGGGGAAAAAATGTCAATGTGCTGCAGGGGAGTTTTCCTGAATGGTCACAAATCACGATCTCGTTCCATTCTCGTACTGCATGAGATATGCAATGTTAACCTCACGGATACCGACACTAAATCTTTTAAAAAATCCGATACACAATTAAATTATTTTTGGATCATTTACTATTCTATGCTAAAATATGAAAATGTTTCCATTTCAACGGGAGAAACACACTAAATCCGCGCCTAGTTTTGAATATGTCCCTAAACCAAAGTTGAGTATCATCAATTAGTAAATCAAAATAAATCAATTATATTTAATACTAACCTTTATTTTCATAATGTTTACTTGTACACTTACCCCGCCAAATTTTCGAAGTGATTCTCTGTGACAGCCGAATGAAAGAATTAGTTCAATTTATGAGACAAGAATACTATTATTCCAGATTAAACTATCAGATATAAACTCAGTCAAATTAAATTCACCTGCATCATGCCTCGCATAAATGTTCGAGCCGGTTCGATGCAAATTAGAATTTAATATGTAAATTATTTTCTCATTTTTCTAAGAATGTCCCGACTTCTAAAATGTTACGGTAGGTTGGCTTGGTTTTAGGATCAGGTATGGACAATAGCAGTTTTCGCTGTATTTAATATCATGATTATTCGAAAAGATACTTTTAACCGCGAGCATTAGTTCGGTATATCGGAAAGATTCATGATGGTCATTTTGTCTTTATGTTATATCTCAGCCTGAATGTAAATCAAAGTGTAACCCAAAAGTAGACAACCAGAAACTTCAAATGTGATGTTTTTTTCGACCTCCCTCCCTTTACGTCAATATAAAATTAGTTGTTTAATATTTAAGGAAAGGATATGGTGGTGTTTTAAATTATTTTAGAGTCAACTCGCTTCCTTTTAAAAAGACCTTCAAAAATTCCGTCGCAGCACTGAAAGAAACCATGTAAACATTAAAGGATCATAACTGGTCTAGGAAATATATATATATATATATATATATATATATATATATATATATTGGAAAAGGAAAGATATGATAAGTCGTGACCAGCAGCTTTATTTATTGTTGTAGAACAAAAGATTTCCCAAACTTGATTCACGCATATAAAACAAATAGACCATGCGATTGTACAAACATTCAGAATGAATTGTACGTGTACCTCTGACTAAAATAAATTAATACAATAGTCACATAGGGCATGGAAAGGCTGCTGTCATGAGGTGTGGCCTCTCTACTGTTTATAGGATATAATATGGCTTTTTATTTTTCAATTCTTTACGGGTACTTCTTTATTTCAATAGTTTGCAAAGCTTAAATCTTTATATTTGTAAATATCCAAACTTTGCTATAAAATACAAAACAAACATACAGTATGTAGCTTAATGGAAATTTATAAATTTGGAGACAATTTAGGAGTTTTTGTCCCCATAGTAACAGAAAATTAAATTAAATATAATAAAAAAATAAAGATTAAGTCACTGGGCATTGAAAAATAAAAGACCTTTCGCTGTTTCTATTTCATTTCAGTTCTATATTGGACATTAAGATGATATTACCAAAATATATTTTTTATATAAATATTAGCAAAAAAATCTGAGTGTTAAAGGGTTCAAAATTTAAGATTTCAGAACCTTAAGGTGTAAATACAAAATATTTCAAACATGTTAACAGGGACCGTAGTACTTTAAATTGTTAACCTTTCCAACGGAAAGGCATTAATACATGTTTGCCATTCCGCAGAATTTTTAGTCTCTGCATGGGCATTGAATAATAAAAGAACTTTCATTGTTTCTATCTCATTTCAATTCTATGGGACATTAAGCTGATATTAATAAAATATATATTTTATATCAATATTAGAAAAAAAAACCTGAGTGTTAAACGGTTCAAAATTAAAGATTAAAAAAACTTAATAAGGTTCAAATACTAAAGATTTCAAACATGTTAACAGAGATCGTTATCCTTTGAAATGTTTCATGGAAAGGCATTAATACAGGTTTGCCATTCCGATGAAAGTTTGGCCTTTTCGCCATGATGCATCCTACCATCATATCAAACTTTCAGTCACACTTCTGCCATCTTACATGGCATCCTACATGCACACGTGCAAAAAAAACTTAATGTTTTTAAGTGAAAATGATGGACTAAATGTCGGAAAGTATATGAAATTATATAAACCATTTTAATAGGAAAATATAGGAAATTTAGAGTGTCGTTGGAAGACCACCTGTAACATATTTCGTTTTTGTATCATGTCTGTTACTACTTATCAGCAACTTATAAATGTGGAAAACCTCTAGGTGTTCACTGTTCCACCTTTGCACGTGTTTGTCTGTCTGAGACAGGCGAAAAGGCTTTATTATGACCCCTGAGTTAAGGTTTTAAGTACACATTGCACTTACAACAACAGTGAGGCGAATGGGTTTTGCTTAGAGCACTGGCGGACATATTCCGGGACATATTGTCAGACGATCTAAAAGTTTGTTTTATAGCCAAAAAATGACACAAGCTACATGTAATTATCGATTGTGTTAGTGGCAATGACAACAGTTTAATAGGCCCGGTATGGCTAAGTTGTCTCTGTAAGATCGGTAAAGAGTCTGATAAAACACCTATAAAAGCGTATACGGTACGTTTACAGTAGAAAACGAACGCCTGTGATTCCATTAATAAGTATGTGTATGTTGTACGTATGCAGCAAAATCGGGCCGAGAGTAAAGGGCTGCATGAGTTGAGAAGACGTCCGTAATAGGAATACCCTATGGAACCACTCCGAGATTATATGTGTGCAATTCCAAGTCGCATACGCATACGTTAACGCATATGTATCGTATACACAAACATGGAATGCTCTATGATTAGGCTTGAGAACCGAGGTTGGGGTGTAGAGTGGGCTCTTTTCCCCATTCTTTAACAGTCAAAGACTATATTGCTGTTAATTAAGTAAACGTAACTAAAATATTATATGTATTAAATATTGAAACATTTTTTTATGTACTAAAGGCTTGAAAAGAAAGTGCCCTTTGCGGAATGATTTTTTTTAAATTCCGCAGTGAGAGACTGGTCTTTCGACAGGGGTATTCCATGGTTGGTATTCCCCGGCATAGTTCTGTCAGGGTACTGACACACACACACACACACACCCTCACACACACATATATATGTATTGTTACGGAACCTAATATCAACAGATCACGTTGTCGTGACGAACATAAATTTTGTAATGGAGATAAAAAATCAGATTCTGTAACACTAGGCAGCGTGAAATGTCATGGGGAATAAATAAAGAATTAAGTGGTTTTTGTTAACAAATAATTTTAATTTATTCTTAAATCAATCTTAACATTACAATACACTAAACAATACAATTACACAGTATAACAACAGTACAACAGTAAATCAATACAAGTGTATAAATAAAGTGTAGAGTACCTGGATACCACCACTGTCACAGCGACAAAAGGTCCTTTAAAGCACATAATTCAGATGAACAGTTCATATAAATCTTCTCAAAGAATAACAGTCCATTTAATTAACAAAATCCATCCTTTGTAATCCAAAAGTGATGTTCTTTTTATAATCCCGAAAGCAAACTGAAGACTATATAAGATCCGTCACAAATTTAGATGAAAATCCATAACTGCCGCACTTATCGGAAAAGGTCCACAACAGACTAACACGCCTCTGTGTCCGCTGGAATATTTCTTTCCTCTCTCTCTCGGCTCTAAAAAACAGCCCCTTTATATAACTTTTCACCTCAAGCCGAGAACTTTCCATTTCTCGAACAATCCAAAGAACCCAATAGTACACACGTTACAGGAAACATCTAATAAAGCATCCCTGTGTTTCTACATATCAGGGTTCACACTTGGCCGGCCCGGCTCGGCCAGGCGAGAAAGCCCCAGACTAGCATGACCGCTGTGTTTACACTTGGGCCGCATCCGGCCAGCTAGAACATGGAACGCCGTAGCGTAGCAACGCCAGGGTTTGAGCCAAACACGAATCACAATGTCAACAGCGCACAATAAAAGAGACATATGTAACAGTATATATATAATATACGTTGCTTGCGGCTCTGAATGTCCATACATTATGAAATCTTTGTCGAAAAAATAAATAGCTGGGTTACCGCAGAAGAAAATAACAAACCACAAGGAAACATAAGACAACTTGTATAAAGGACGCAACATTTTTAAAATTAGGCCTACCAAGCAAAAGGACACAGTGAACTCTTGTGCTTATCATTTTTCGCCCGCCGATTGAGTCGATCTGCGTGTTAGTTGCATATCTCTGTATTCCAATTACAAACACGAAATATATTCCTTGGGTTAAAGCACATATCGAGAGTGGTTAGCCCTGACGCACACGAAGATTTTTTTTTAATTGAACAAATTTTGCATTTGCTTAATCTCTAGCAATACCGGTTTTTGTTGAGGAACTAGGTGCTTAGCAACGAACTATGAACAGAAATGGGGCATATATTTAATTATTTCTGCGTCTTTTGAAATAGCCATCTGCTTGCTTGATCGGGTAATGAACTACGTGGGTGTCCCGGATGACGGCTCCCAGCTTATTACAGTATTAATCAGAAGGTCTGTTTTAGAGACAGTTGCCTTGGTAAAATTCTCTCAGGATACTTGATCGGTGGATCCGTATAGTTCAACGCCTTAACCACTGGGTAACTCCTATACGATAAATTTTATAGGCCACGAGGTCAGCGTTAGACTCAGATAAAGACAACAGAATGATGACAAACTGAAAATAATAAAATCACGCAGAATTCAATTCTTTCCTTAAGTGGTAATGCTTCTGAATATTCATCCTTTACCCTTTAGAATTATATGACGAGCATGATACTGACAGACACTGGGATGAAAAAGGATTAGTTATGACATGACAACATCACACCTTTTAGTGCGCATTATATAACAATTTCTAACCACAGGCCGTAACAGGTGCAATTGGGTTTAACGAACTGGAACGAAATAATATCTTTGAACTCTAGCCAGGTGGGGCGTGACCGAGAGGCGTCTTATGATGTTGTAAGTTTATAAATAATGACAGTGATAAATATAACATATCACCTATACGAAAATCACTTCATCCTACATACCTAGATGAACGACTTGTGTATTAGGCCTTAAAACTTCGATAAGCTCAATACATAATCATATTCAATCTCCGTTTATTTCAATTCAATAAATCATGTAATACATACTCACCGTTTTTAATTAACTATATATGTATAAACACAAACACACTTATATATATATATTATGCAGTCAAATTACCGTACCATTAATCATTCACAGAGAGACGTAACTTTCCTTTCATACCGTGGTGGGGATGCGGAAAATAATGTATGGTCTGTTTACGTTTATCTGTCATGGGTGGATAGGTAACTACAGATAAAATTTATGGAATCTTTATGCTGTTTTATAGTGTTAATACTCCGTGAAGTGTTACAATTACGATCGTATACTTGTACAAACGTGGCTCGAATACACTGCAGGGACTGTCCTTCTGTATGGTAGAATGTCCGCCCAAAAGAAAATTCAAATTTCATAGTATGAAGTTTAGCCGACCATGCCTCAAACGAACCAATTTAAATCCCGATTGTGTCGCTTATTCAAGGCCGTAGAATCCCCACCATAATACCTCTCAAGAAAGCTTGTTTTGATACTTTTACCATGCATGAAAAGCCATGAATTTTTCCACTTATTTTACATATAAAAAAATGAAGAGGTATACGAGTTGTAATTGTGGTAGCTTTACGTACAATTGTAGCCTACCAGTAGAAACCAGAACACGTGCGACATGGAATTATTTATTCCGTTAATTATGATTAATTATGATATTTGGCCTACAGGCTTACTTTGTTCCAGAACAGATTGCTTATAATCTGTATTATCATATAACTGTCTAAGTTAGTTTACTAAATGTATGAGAGCGAAATTCAATATGCAGAAAGTATATGTGGCGACACCTACACATGATTATGCTTGCTAATGATCGATATTCACATCGATGCTAGGTGTTTTGAAAAACTATTCATTGACGGGAAAGAAGTTAAAACCTGGAATATACAATACGCTTGCAAAGTGAACTATACATAGGGGTTGTTATGTAAAAAGGATTATAACGTGTCCAATTAGTAAGACAGACGTCCCCAAAAATTCTCTTACAGTCAAAAAGTCATTTCTGAAAAATAAAACCTAACCAAGAACGTACATGAGAACGTAAATTAGTATGACAAAAAATATAGGTACCGTGTTTGATGGCGGATTATATAGCCCAGCAGCGAAGATACTTGAGCCATTTGTGAAAATGCAATCAGTCAATGTTACCCAAAAGCTTAATAAGAAATATAAGTGCCGCCTCCTAGTGGATAATGATGGAAACTCATATGGAGATAAGTATTTACAGAAACATGTATATGTAAAAAAGTTGGAGTATGGAAGCTGAAAGGCCATTATCTTACATGGTTGAAAGGACGATGTTTCGTAACACAATTTGCGGGTTTATAAAATCGTGCAATTGGTATTTCAACAACTTTCCGGTTTATAGTATCCATCATCCCTTCTTTAAGGGAAAAGTCAAGATTAAACCGACTCTTAGCCGTAGCTTCCGTGCTCTCTCCTTTCGCTACGTTTCCCGGTGAGATTCGTGGAACTAGATATCTACGCCGCATTATTTGCAGTTAACCGACTTTAAAAATACAAGAAGTCCCGTGTTGGAAATGACAGTTTTTTCACAGCAATCAACATTTAATACATGATTATATATATATATATATATATATATATATATATATATATATATATATAAGTCGTAATTATGTACGTGTTCACCTACTTTGTTCATTTTCGGATATGGCTGACTCGAACTGAAAACCTTGAAATAAAAAACCCGCGAAAAACAGATTTATTCGCGAAGTGTTGAAGCCCACGGAATGTTTTGAATCTAGCTTGGTCACAATCCAAGAAGTTCGTAGAAGGGAGATATGTAAGAAACACTACTACTGCTCACGTGTTTCCGTGCCAGAACAAACAGCCCTTAATTATCAGGCAGATAAAAGGACCGAACAGTGTATACGGGGCGATAAAAAAGACACTCCGCGTGCGCTCTAAGCTAATCACATAACGGATCGCTGCGCTTGAGATACCTTAAACAAAACAGGCAATAAAAAGGATAATTCCTCGTTGGTCTCTAAGACCTAATTGCTCAGCGTCCCAGGTTGGTGTACACTATCAGTAAGGTGATCAGAGGCTCAATAACAGCAGCCCTGGAGGCGAAATGTAATCTGTAAATGGCAGATCATCTGTAACCAGCTGTAAACTGGGAGGGAATCTGTTGGATCCTAGGACTGCAGTGTTGGCCATTGTGCATATTACACGTTGGACAAATGTGCGGATTTACTACATTAACGAATGTTACAATTCCAGAAAGTGCGAATCGCTTGAAACTCTGATACAAGTAATTTTGTGATTAAAAGTTAAAGTCAATAACAATCAAACAGGATTTCCAAGGACGTCTTATTGTGACAAGTTCTGTATTAATAGGATTATCAAAAATGTGCTGCCGCGGACAAAACGGCCCCTGTGTCACACTAAATAAATCTAGGTGTAAATGTCTGTGCGCCAAGTGTCGCCGGTGCGGGGAATGTGGCCGCGAAACGATCGGTAAAGCCGGGAACCTGTTCAAGGCAGGCGCTGGGGGTAAGTCATATCTACACGCACACACACAGATTGATACATGTTTTGTAGGTAAGAAGAAAAACAAAATGTTTCCTTTTTTATTAAATCAAGGTGCGCTTACACAAAGCCTTAAGTGCTAGGGACGTTTAGGTCTACTTGAAAAATCATCTGTCAAATTTCGATATCAAAATTTGTTAAAATGTTCCGTTTATATTGCACATACACCTGTGAACCAAATATTTATGATTTCATAAAACCTTTATCACATATTCATTTATGTGCATGGACCTTGCCTGTAAACAATCTAAATCCAACATAATTAAGTGACCGATATATACCCTTTCGCTTAATGCTTAATACGCCAGTGGTGTATAAAGAAGCCTAAGTGTGGGATAACGATTTCTTTACCAATATTCAATGTAAAAATTCAAAACAAAGGCAAACTGAAAGGTGTTCTTAATGGTACACAACAACTAAAATACAATCTAATAATAAAGGAACAAACATCGGGAACCCGATAACGTATAACGATTTTACGGAAGCATCCCTTGATAAAACATTTTTATTGAGAATTAATTCAATAGTTTAGAATTATATTGGTATTGAATATCCTAAACTATATACATTTATTGTTATACTTCAAGTACAGCATTTTTTCAATGGAGTAATTTATGTATATTTTGTGTCTAACACGTTTCTTTCCAACTAAAAATTAAGATTTTTAATTCTCTTTCGATTCAATTAGACATTGGAGAAAAAATATATTCAATTTTAATTACATGTACAAGACAGAAATACGTTTAACAAACATAATTTTGGATATCGACATGTATTTTAATATAAGACTACAAAATAGTGCCAGCTATGAGTGGGTGCTTAAAATAAACTTATTGTATTATCATTTCATTACAACTGAAATATAACAAAATACATTTCATCAATACACATAAATTATAAATAACATATTACAACTCAAGAGCAATGCGTTGAGATCAAGTTTCCTAATCCTTTGTATCATGGTGCACATTAATTAAACCCGTTCATGTGAGGACCTGGCTTTTTATGTCTCTTTTTCTGTTGTTTGTAATTAATGAGCTGCGAACATGGAGATAAATTGCGGTCTTTCAAGTTCGTGCTATGACTCATTAACAGCACTGAATCAAAGCTTCTGGTCCTACATGGATTAAGTACTAGTCTTTCTACATATGACATAAACATTAATTTTTAGTTTGTAATAATGTTAGAACCGGCTTTGGATTACATGTGTATAACTTTACAGGCTTATGCTTTAGGCAATTTAATGTTCACTTGCATGGCATATATATATGACTTTTGTGTTTGTGAATGTCACATCAACTCTCTGCACTCTCTCTTTCTCTCTTTCTCTCTTTCTCTCTGTCTGTCTGTCTCTCTCTCTCTATCTCTCTCTCTCTCTCTCTCTCTCTCTCTCTCTCTCTCTCTATATATATATATATATATATATATATATTACTTTTTCTATCTTTCTGTCTGTCTGTCTGTTAATCTATCTAATCTAAACCTTATCAAAACTTATCTAATCGGATCTGATATGATGATCTGATCTTGTCTTATCTTGTCTAGTCGAGTGTATAAATTTGTCTTTTCTTGTCTTTCTGTGCTATCTTTTCTGAGCTATCTTATATGTGTATAACATTACAGACTTTAGCTTTAGGCAGTTTAATGTTCACTTTCATGGACCTTTATGTTTGTGAATGGCTCATCAACACTTTCTACAGTCTCTCTCTTTCTCTCTCTCTCTCTCTCTCTCTCTCTCTCTCTCTCTCTCTCTCTCTCGCTCTCTCTCTCTCTCTCGCTCTCTCTCTCTCTCTCTCTCTATATATATATTTATATATATATCTTTCTGTCTCTCTGTCTACTTATCTAATCCAACCTGATCTAAACTTATCTATCTAATCTTGTCTTGTCTTGTATATCTTGTCTTATCTATTTTTAATTTAAATTGTCAATCTGAGTTATCTTATCTGATCTATCTTATCCATCTTACTTATCTTATCTATATTATCTGTATAATCTATCTATCTAATCTATACAATATATTTATTAAATCTATATATCTATCTATCTATCTATCTATCAAATCTATATAATCTATCTATCTAATGTATCTTTCTAATCTGTGTAATCTATTTATCTAATCTATCTATCTTTCTCATCTATATTATCTATCTATCTAGTCTACCTATCTGAGATTTTATCCGATATGTCCTACTATGAGCCGCAACGCAGATAGAGCTGCACTTGAATGTCTATTAAAAATAATAATAATAAAATAAATAAATAAATAATAATAATAATAATAATAATAATAATAATAATAATAATAATAATATTTATCATATACAGCGCAAGTTAACATACATTTCACTGCGCGATGCAACACACTAAAATATTTACAGTTTATATACAGTTTATAATAAAGAACGCCATTTTAGTTATGAAGAGAATGAACTCTTAGGAAAAATAACTGAAATGCGGATAACTTGTAAAAAAAAAAAGATTCACTAAATATTTGATTCTCAAAAAGGAATGTCTTGTGGAAGTGTTATACTTCCTCATATTCTTTAAACGTCTGGTCGATATAAGTTATATAATATTGATATTTTGGGTAGATTTTATTTGACATTTTGGAATCCTCTATATCGAATGAATATTAATTAAAACTAAAAAATAGTCAAAGACCACACAAGCACTTCGCCAAGATAATAAAGGAACTTTGCTGTGTGATACGCAAGTTCGAGTAATATGAGAATGCGTGTCACAATTCCGAACTAAAAAATTGAATACAGGTCAGCTCATCATGCCAGATCAAAGGCGAACCCTAAATTAAGTGGAAGACTTAAACCTGGCCACGAAAAACATGCTGCCCTATCTCAATGGTACAGAGGCATTCGAAACAAAAGTTCAAGTGGATCCAAATCACCACCAAACGGAATAAATTACAAAAAAAACCACATTCGGATTGCAAGGTTTGTGGATTGTTAAAGATCAGGTTTCAACTATGTTCCTCGCGTGCAACCCTTAACACTCCACAAAATAACAGTTAAATCATAAATGATATTTTATAGCAAAGTTATTAAAATATCATGATTAAGCTTGAGATTTTGTCATACGAAAAACAGAAACACGCGCCAACCAATAAACGAAACAACGGCAATAAAACATAACTAGGTTGTTCCAGACACCTCAATAGCATCTCTTTCACGCTCCGTGCATTCGCTTTAAATCTCTTTTATTGCACAAGAGAACGGAATGTGTTTACGACCACACATACCTCATAATTTTATCGCGAATTTCTTGTCTGACCGTGTATAGTCAATAGGCAAATACAAGTAGCATTCTCTACACAGAGGAACAACCTGTATGAATGTCAAGGGTAGATCTCCCGCCAACAATCATGCGCATAGCACACTTTTACGCCGGAAACGAGCTTTTTCGCCTGGGAATTTTAAATCACAAATTAATTAGGTAAATTTAAGCATATATAGTGCATGCATCGACAACATCATTTCCAAATACATGAATAACCAACAGAAGTTATTTGTCCGTAAAAAAACATATTTTATATACTGCCAAACCTGTGGATCTATTTTATGGTGTAATATCCGTGACGCTGAATGGTAAATAAACAGAAACTTCAGCATGTGCTTTATTGGACAGTTTACCTGATACAACTTTTTCCAGAATTGTCGTGCAGTGACAGAGCAGGGATACGTTTTGTCATAAATTCAACATTATCTGAATAAATTGGGGGATTAACAATGACTGCATGTTGAACGTGTGTTCCGTGCATGAGGATAACATTCCTCCTTCCTAGTAGTTCCTACTGTCTATGAATTACAGATTTTCTCTCAGATAGAAGCAAAGAAATTTCTTCAGATATAATCATAAATATCATTCATGGTGCCCCAAAAAGCTGTGTTCTGTCAGTCGTTCTGATTATCCTATATACAAATGATTTGTCTGTGAGCCTTTCAGATTGTAAGATTATCAAATATACAGATGACACAATTAAGGCCTGATACACAAGACTGATGAATCAATCTACAGGAAAACCATTCAATAATATGTAACTATGATATGAACTAAACTGGCGTAAATTTTGTTGAAGTATGTGGCGTTTTATTTCACCTCTATATCCATAGACATTGTTGTTATAAATCGTGATAAAATTCACATTCTCGATGACACAGATAATATTGTTGTATGGCAGATTAGTGCGGAATGATGAGTTAGTCCAAAATAATATCAATATTATTATTCACATATTATAGTCTTTCCATTATTTTAATCCGCTCGGCAGGCTTGCTACGTGGATAGTTTGCTCTCACACTACTGAAATCAGTGCTGAGGGAAAGGGCTTCGACAGGGCTCCCCACCGGGAAGCCTTGTCGATGCGGGTGCCGGCAGGACTACACAGATCATCACCTAATACAAACGAATATGATTATATAAAAATGAATGTTAATAATTTATGCATACTGGTTTTAGGTATGCAGATTGATAGTAAGTCAATTATATATTAACTTGAAGTATGTATTTTTTTCATTTTCTTCTTATTTTAAGACTCATATTTCAAATTGATATTGTTAAAAATTGTGGGGCCTCGTGTTGGGTTATGCCTTATAACAGATATATTCAAAGTGTTTTATATATTAAAGGTCTGACAATTTTTAATAATTTTATAGATTATCAAAAAGTCTCATGTCTCCTGATTTTTTATTATATTTACAGGATCAACAGCAGCCAGATTTCAAAGTCGTCGGCGAAGTTTTAGTGTCAGCTCGGACACCTCCGACTCTTCACCGGAAGGTGCCGACAGTTCACAGAACAATTTGGGCGTTGATCCTATGCATATACCGACAAGATATTCTAGAAGTGCATCGGTGTCGGGAACAACATCGTCGGAAGCAAGTCCCAAGCCCATCCACATCCCGACAAGATATGCTCGCAGTGTGTCTCTGTCTGAGGAACCGTTGGAAACGGAAAAACCTCTGCATTTACCGACGAAATACTCCAGGAGTATATCAGATCAGGGTAGGAAACGTCTCCAGAGAAGTGTCTCTACTGATACTGAAGGCGAAGAATCCGCCACTCCACCCCCCACTGAAGAGAATTTGACCAGTCTGACACCGGTGTTTAAACCGTCGCCATACCGGCGTACATCCCGCAGTATGTCTACTTGTTCTACCGACTCCCAGGGGGCGTCACTAGCGAGAGCCGCAAATGAAGAATGTACCGTACAGTAATTCATTACGTTTACCACTCATGAACACAAATACTAGTAAGATTGATTTAATCTTGAAAAAAATCAGATACTTTCTTGATGACTCCAAATGTGATATAAAAAAAGACACAATAATTCAAATGGTACATTTTATTGTTTATGCGTATGAAAAAGAAAACAACCCTGTGGTGAAGGATACATGCAATCTGAAGAACAGCGAACAACACTTTTGAAGAAAAAATGTAAATCACTGGGCTTGCTGTCATTTGACAGGATACTTATGTTTCTGCTTTCTGCTAGAAACCAACATTTGAATGAACGTTGCAGTGTATATGTTGCTGATATCACGGTCGTGACCTACTCCGTGTTATGAGGAAACATCGGAATTATTCAGCATGAAAACAGCGGCGGTATATCAACAGGTTTATAATGAAGACATTTCTGAAATTCCACATTATAAATTAGAGTGCACTCATAGACGGCATACCTCCGCCAACATTTTGGTTGACCAGATATGAGATGATAAAAAATTGGTGTGTTTTACGTAGCGCAGGGAATATATGAATGCAAATACAAAGGGAATATGTGTCATGTTTCAACATCTGGATGGTTGCATTTCAGGTCAAACCATTCCACCAGATCAAAGGCTACACGCAATGGAAAACATTTTCCGGACCTTACCCGTGCTGCAAATGTGTCATGTGTGACTGTCAGGTAAGCACGTGAACTGTATTTACAAATGTAGAACAAGTCAGTCAGCGGTCTTTTGTTTATAATAGAGAGACAGGGATATGCGTGATTAGTCAGACTTTTATCTGCTGACACCCTGTGTTCCTTTGAGTTTCTCCACTTGCACCTGCGACACCCACCTTGCAACGACCCGCGGGGAAATTTGCTGTCAACAGCGAAGCCTTCGCGAGCTGCGGAGACCTTGATCCCTGATTAATGACCGTTTGTGTATTAAAAAATGGTTGGGACAAAAAAAAAACACCACACAATTGGGGATCGATAAAGGCACAGGAGTGCGACACCAGAGTAGCCCTTGGACATTCCCAAGGCACAAATTAATCTGCTAAGCTATTTCGTTGACTAACTGACCATTAGTTAAGAAGCAATACGCATGGGGGCACGCCCATAACAGGAATTAAAGTAGGATACCTTTAAAAGTCTCGTCTTCGCCGAGAACAAACGAACTGCCAAGTCTCGCAGTGATAGTTCGAACAAAAAAGGGTATCTGATGTGTGAGAAAGGTTTAGTAAACTATCCATTGTTCATTGGCAACAGATCCTGGTTACATCTGTGCAAAATAAAAGTTAGATCTATTTGAAGCACAGTGAACAACAGGTGGCGCTGTATTTAGTACATGATCATTTTTGGCCAGAGGATTCTCGTACTCCGGATGTCCAGTCATTGTACCCATAGCGAATGCCTATTTCAAATAACTTAAGTAAAAAGCCAGGAGATACTAACAACCAAGATGTAGTCAGACTAAGACAATATAAATTTATCACCATCTTTGTGGATGTTTACCTGGAAATGACTGTGCAGTCTATAATTATACATGTACTTATTATCATATAATGTCTATATCCTTGTGCTTCTGCCTATATGCCCAGGCATAGCTTCTAAGCCTAGTCTATTATATAACACTATTCTTTGGTACATACCAATGGAAGAAGAATGGGAGAGAAGACCTGAAAAATATCATACAACATGTTCAACCAGATTGCAGCTAGCATTCAAGAAGGTATCTTCATACAACATTTGCTATATTTTGCTGTAAAGCTGACACAACATTAACCCGGGAATGTGTTCTTTATTCTGTTTTGTTCTGGTGTGTGAGATACCGTGTACCACGTAGATATACGCCTTGACAGATGAATAACACTAAATCCTTCAACATTTGTTTTGAATTCTCACGCACATAGATAGTCTGTTGAGGGTGCACCGGTACATTTAAAAGCAAAGTAGGATACGTGAGATTGTGATGTGGAATAAGCACTAAATGAGTTGTAAATACACATGTTTGCTTATAACTAACCCGCGGATGGAGTAACTAAGTTACAGCTGTGCTTATCTGATAGCATGCAGAACAGTGATCTCCCAGGGTTTCCAGGAATAAGGTACGGAATGGCATACAATAAAACCTCACTTCAAGAACACTCAGATAACGCGACCACCCAGCTGAGACGAGCGCTTTTTTTGGTCCTGCCAAGCATATGATAACTACCTCTCAATGGGTAAAAACTGCGGTGACAAAATACCACGATTGATTTTTTCCCTGAAGCTGCTCGTGTTTGCAAGATTTGAGTGGCGCCATCTGGTGAAAATCACTGGTACAGGAGAACCCGCAATCAATGAAGATTAATTCACGGATTTTATACATTTTTTTTTGCAGACTAAAAGTCCCTGAATAACTACTCTCCAGATTGACGTGATTATCGACGAATATACTCGTATCATGGCTCTTCTGCTTAAACATACTATGCGAATATAGTCTCAACAATGATATACTAGCGTTTTCATGCATAAACTCATACACTAGTATTAGATATCTGATATAGACCAGTAGTTTTGCATGAAATCATGCTGGTCCTTCACGGAGAGAACCATCACATATCACTCATTTTAGATGGGCGTACAAGGATACAGATCCACATAAAGAGATCAGAGCAAATAGAAATATTGCATTAGAAGGTATGTTAATGTGAACTTGACTGTTCTGTGTACATATTCCTCTCCATTGCCATGTGAAGACAGCAGGTTTCTTTCCAGTGGCACGGCAACGCCATCTGTTGATACATCTATAAATCATTTTTTTGTTATTTGGAGGTTGGCCTTCCTGCAGAATTAAAAATCAATTGCCTGTTCATATGTTACATATAAATGTTAACATGTTTAAATATAACGTTTCAACTAATAGGAAGCTCGCAGTTCTGGTATTATTCGCACATTTCTTTGCAACCGATCGGATTATAGGCCTACATGCAAAGGTAATATTTGAAGGAACTACAGTAACCCAAATGTATAAGAACAAACCCATCAAATGGGCTCAGTAATTGCAGGAACAACAACAGTTCTTTGCTCCGCGATATATATATATATATATATATATATATATATATATATATATATATATATATATATATATGTATATATATATATGTATGTATATATGTATGTATATATAAAATATATATATATTATATATGTATAATATATATATATATATATATATATATATATATATATTTTCTCATGTTAATGTTTAATGTAATAAAAATACATATATATAACGTTCTGTTTTTAACCCTTTCATTTTCATAAAGATATATGTAAGTGGCAAGGCAATATTATATAAAGTTAAACGTGAAGAGGTCTGAATACAACCACGTCACAGGAGTTATGCACAGTGTATGTCTACACGTGACTTAATCTCAGCCTTGGTACAGGACAATCACAAACTATTCATTGGTGAGCATCTGTCCCGCGGTGTGGACAAACACTGCCCGTCACGCTGTCTGAACGTCTGTACATCATGCAAACGGAGTATGGGCGTACATTATAAAAGGGAGTCAGTCGTAAGTGCACGCAAGCAAAGATTTCTTTGTTAGTCAGATATGCGAGGGCACTCATTCAGTGGAGACCAAGGCCACGCACAGCAAAATGACTGATACACGGATGTGATCTTGCAGTGTTCATCTATGCCTAAATAACCTGTAGAGTCTTTTTCTTATTGAAAACGCACCGGTTGAAAAACACTTTTCAGCGCATAATTAAATACTAACCTTATTTGATTACCCTAATTTAACGAAAGTTATGATTTCGTCAGGAAGATGTCAAAATTCAATCTAGATAGTACGACCCTCTGCCCGAGCCGACTGGTTCTAGATTTATTATCCATCTATTATTTATCATAATTTATTTAAAAATCACTTTGATAAACGAGATCAGATTCTTATAAGTGGAAAATTGTATAATTTGTCTGGTTTTGCGAAACCATGCAGAGAACGAGTCACAACCACACAGGTTGGAATAAAATCGTGAATATTTTAAAACGAGAATATAAATAATAAAATAAAACATGAAACCAACCAAAGGAACAAATTATTGATATTTATGAATATTTACATTATTTATATTATGATTATCATTATTAAGAAGACTCACTTATCTACAATTTACATATCCTGGTTTCCTTTCACACCTGAAATCAGCCTCTGCTATATTTCATAATATTTATTTATCAGGTGTATCAACTGAACCGATGTTATGAAACAAACCTTAAACTATGTCTGTTTTCCATGCCGGTTGTAATTCAATTGATATGCACCATCGCCTTACAGGGCGCGCTTCGTAAACATAATAATGTCGGCGAGGAGAGAACTTTAAGAAAGCAGATACCATCCTCGCCAGGCAGACGTGTCTCAATATCGTAGGCGGGCACATTTATTGGGTTTGATTTATATTACCTCCCACAGCCACTTAAACCATGCAGTTTTAACACTGACGTGAGCCAGTTATCACGATAAATATACTCTGTGGATGCAAACCTGAAGTGAATACTCTCGAAATTTTCTACCCAATAGTGCAAAATGTTATGGGTCAGCAATCATGTACAAAACAAAGGTCAAATCCTTTATTTTGCAATAATTTACTGCGCCCAAAACGACAGGTACGTAAAGTGGCGGGAATTCAAACTGGCGGGAAAGGCAACGACCACTTAGATCGCCTGCTACACATAACCATACAGACTTTGTGGGGAGTAAACATCGGCTGTCGTATTTGTTACATTCCATAGGAATGCTATACCGGATAAATTTTATCACACAGCATCACGACTGATGCTTTCCATGTGTGAACTGTGCCGTACGTTTGCGCACACATGAAACTACCGGTGTACAGAGGCGGTTTCGGCCTTCCTAAACAGATAGGGGGCCTCCTCAAGAGCAACACACGCTGTTTTGAGGTCACGTGCTCAATAGAAGTCCATGTGACCAATAAAAAAACCGGCAGGTTGTGACCTAAAATTCGTGACAATATTTGCACAGAGTGCAAGGCTGTTTAGAGGCTGAGGCGTGACAGCTCACTGCTCCCAAGTCATAGATAATAATACCGAGGCAGAGAGACCTTACCGCACGTGTGTATGCTTACTGTTGGCTATTCGGCTGTCACAATTCAATGGAACGACGTAGCTGATACTCTGAAAGCCTGTCGCTGAATGAAATACCTCACAATATAAATGCTGAGTGGAGAACACACGGACCTTGACTGATCCGGTGAACAACCTCTATTGAGATTTGGAGAAAAGCCTTAAAACTTCAGATAAAGACATTTACGTTTTAATGGGATCTACGTGAACCTCTTTGTTCAAAGTAAGCGCGTATTTGATTCAACCAAGTAAAGCCCGGTGATAAAGGCACCAGAGACTGAACTGAGTGTTCAACATTAGTTCAAGATCCCGAATCTGGATCAGAGAGGATTTATTGAAGCTCTTCAGCTGAAAACACTAATTTGACGATAAAATGTGCTGCGGAGGAGGTAACAGTGCCTGTGTTACTCTCAACAAAGCAAAATGCAAGTGCTCCTGCGCAAAATGTCGCCGCTGTAGCGAATGTGGCCGGGAAACGATTGGCGTAGCAGGGGGTCTGTTCGCTGCTGGCACCGTTGGTAAGTACTTCATGATCAGATACAAGGGTGCAGTAGATCATCATAACGACTGGGAAGATAAAGGGCTGCCAGTCGCAGCTGAAGCATTCTCATCAATTACAATAAAAGCACAATTGCATGTTTATACTTAGATCTTGATATATTCTTTGGTAGTTTCTTAGACTAATTAAAGGTCGCACGTGAACTTTAATCGTTCCACGGGCACGTGCCTAATAAGTATGTGATATATACGTGTTGTAAATTTCATCTGATATTTGTCAAAGTAATATAATTTGAATATATCAATATAACTATGAATGTAATATACTGGATGTAGACCCCTGGAATGGCTCCAAGGAAATCTCATGAAACCTATAAATACATGTGCTTGTAGGCAGCGTTTAGTGACATTTCATCACTAGGAAACTCCCAGTTCTAAGTATTACACTTGACCCGTCGAGAACTGACTCTTCGTTTTTAAATGTCAATACCAGCCAAGAAAATCTCTGTTTCTCTGTCAGATGGTCTGTCTTGAACTCTCACAAAAATGCAATAACCCCACAACCTTACTTAAGCTATAACTAATCATCACAGCAGGTGAGTCTAATTAGACTCAACTGGTACGGTGTTAAGCAAGCCTAGTTAGGCCAAGAAAAATAAAAGGTATGGTTCTCAGGCACCGCCCACATCAATTTTAACCCCCCCCCCCCCAAATAAAAATTTTTATTTTGATTTTCAATAGAAACTTACCAATTTGTGCTGCAACCGCTCGGACATTTCTTTCAAGGAGATAAAGTCATACAATTTCCTTTTTTTATGTAGGGCTTTTACTTGTTTAGCAAAATAAATCTGTTATTATCATGCTTTTCCCTAATCATTTGTCATTTTTATCAAAACATACCAAAAAAATTAAAAATAAAAAAACCGCCCGCCCGCATTGATTTATGAAAAAAAGTGCCTGAGTACCATACTTTTTTTTCATTTTGGCCTTAACGTTCGGATTTTTAAAGAGGAACCTTTCTATATCATCAGCCGTCTGTGGAATCACGTCCACTTCGGAGAGTTTTCCACGCAAGCCCTGAACAATTTCTTACCCACAAGGGCGCTCTCTCCTGTTATGGATTCATAACTCTTATGGTACAGCGTAGTGAGGGTACTTGGGGATATTTGCAGGACAAAGGAAGAAGATTGAAGCAATTATGCAAATTTCTTACCAACAATGCCTTATTAACCGTTCTTAACCAAAAACAAAATGTTGTAGGAGTACTTTTATAAAGAAATTGCTGTAACTTCTAATCCTGTTGATTTTCTCTGGCCTGCCATGCATGTTCTCATGTTTATCTTTGTCACATGACCTGTCCTTGACCTTAATGGTATTGTCATATATGTTTAATTGTTAGAAGGTCCCAAATATATTCAATTTTATATTGGTTCCAAAAAACTTAAACGATATAGCCACAATGTTACAAAGAATATACTTAAGTCACATATTTTCATTAACTCTTAATTATTATTCATGAACTAAGATGTTTTATAATAGATTTATTAACAAAAAAATACACACCAAAGAGGTCAGGTCACAGGTCTTGTCATGGGAGTTCGTGCCATTTCCGTATATTGCTGATGCAGTAACAATTTTCTGCTCTTCTCTTCATGATAAAATATTTGTATATCATATATTACATAACCATGACACTCCACATGTATGACAACTGAGAAATAAAGGATAGATAGGAAGAGTGAACATAGTTTTTAGCTGCATGTTATTCTTAATGACTCTTTTATTCGTCCCTTCTGGTATACCAGAAGAACCACTACGCAAAATCATTAGACAATATTTAAGGCGGAGTATGGAGTAATTTTCAGCATTTCACCCACCAAGGCAACTCTCTCTCTCTCTCTCTCTCTCTCTCTCTCAAACAATGTTTACTGGTAATGGGCAACTGGCAATAGTAGAAAAATTTCTTCTTAAGCATTTTAATGCTGCCTGGGTTGAATGCGCCCAAGAAGGCTGTGGATACGCCACAAAGGAATTTTAAGCCAGTGATATTCCATAAACCCCATCCCCTACATTTTTCAATTTGGCTTTAACGCGGTATCTTGGTGTGTCTTTATATATTTAATACATTTATACTTTTACTTATTATTCAAGCATACATTTTCACATTATCATGAAGGAGGCTTCTTCTTGCACCCCCCCCCCCCACCCCCTCCGTCGTAGGACGGCCTTCTATTAATTGGCACCTGTTGGTCACTGCCTTTCACGATACCGTAAGAAGGTTGTGAAGTATATGGCAGTTTCATATGACTGAAAAAAACGGGGCTACTTTCACGTAAATAAGTGCTATTTCCACATAAATTAATCTCGAAATCCGCCTGATTATAATTGAAAAGTGCCAGGATTAATGATGGAAAAGCAAGCTTTGACATTTTTGAGTTGCATTTGTTTGATAGTTTATAAAAACTTTTTCAAAATAAAGTGATTAAGTTTTATCATAAAACAACCATTGGGGTGAACAAAAATGTTCATATGTTGTATAAACTGTAATTTTAATAAATGAGCGATAGTAGATGCAGATCATAACAGGCCAGATATCAAATCCCACTACTCTTTTTTGCAAGGTGCAGATGTAAACTTGTAATCTGCGCTTCAAGTTCCAAAATGATGAAAATCATCATATGATTATACGTGTGATATTTTTTGACCTTTTATATTTTATGGTTTGAATAAAAAATTATTAGAAAAGTAGTCTGACACTACGAATAAACCTCCGCCATGATCGTTATCAATTTTTTCTGTTTGATTCTCTGAAAAATGTGTTTCAGGTTAACCAACTTGAATTCCAACTGGTATAAAATCCATTAAATGGAAATTAAAATATAATGTTGAACAAGATTACATTAAGAATTGAATGGATTGTTCATTGCTTATTACAACCCTGCATAAAATATCACAAAATTCGTTTTTAATCTTTTTAAAAGTAAATTTTCAAACAGACAAACAAATATCTTACCACGCTCAAGGCAACATGCCTGCCATAAATATTAAAAAATTAATCCTGATATTATTGCCATTATATACACTTGAGTATAAGGGTATCTCCAGCGGAGGGGGGAAATAGTCCATTTAGTCACGGGATGCTTGAAAAATGGGGTTTGGGATATTTTTACAATACATTTCGTATTTAAACATTTCCTCGCTTTTAATTAATCAGCTCATTCGGAATACTTGAGAAGGAAACAAACTTCGTACCTTGCACAGAACTCGAGTAAACAATTCATACATACATACATACATATATATATATATATATATATATATATATATATATATATGAGGAAACAGTCACGACGTGTTGACTTAAATGACGAGACCAAAGACATCTTAAAATACATCAGCTGTCCGTCGCTTTGATGTTTATTTCGCTAAATATGGTAAGATTCACCGTTACCTAACGAACAAATGTTACGGAACCTAATATCAACAGATCACGTATGAGTGATGAACATAAATCTTGTAATGGAGAAAAAAATCAGATTCTGCAACACTATAGGCAGCGTGAAATGTCTAGGGGAATGAATAAAGAAGTCAGTGTTTTTTTGTTAACAAATAACTATAATTTATTCCTAAATCAACCCTAACAATACAACACACCAAATCAATACAATCACAGTACAACAATAGTATCAATAGCAAATCAATATAATCACACAATCAACAGCAAATCAATATAATCACAAAGCCCAATAAACAAAGTGCACAGTACATGGATACCACCACTGTCACAGCGACAAGTCCTTTAAAATGTATAAGCCGTATGAATAGTTCACACAAATTCTCTGGGAGAATAACAGTCCAATGTAAAGCTCTTGTAACAATCCCGAAAGTAAACTGAAGACCAAATAAGATTCGTCACAAATCCAGAAGAAAATCTATAATTTCCGCACTTATCGGAATAGGTCACACAGACTGACTAACACGCTTCTATGTCCGCTGAAATATTCTCTCACCTCTCTCCCGGCTCTAAAAACACAGCCCCTATTTATAACCTTTCATCCGAAAACTCTGGAAAATGCCCTTTCACGAACAATCGAAAAGAATAATACATAATACGCAGTACACACGCTACAGGAAACATCTCGAACAGAGAACGCCGTGTCAGGGTTCACACGTGGGCCAGCCGACTCGGCCAGGCGATGCTGTCATAGCAACGAGCTACGCGTGTTACATGAACCAAATGTCAACAGCACATGAAGCATCCGTGTGCACAATAAAACAATGATCCGTAACACGAATGCTCCGTCATTTCAAAGTCGTTCAAAAACTCATAAAATTTGAAATATAGTATTTCATTCCTTATCGCCGGACATTGTTAATCATTGTTAATTGTTGACCAGAAATATATGCGAATATTCACCAAATACCCTTGGTAGAACCCACCAGAGTGGACCATTCAGTAAGAACCACGGGAAACGTGTATTCTGTACAATAACAATTCAATCAATGACTCAATTAAGCGGAAATTTAGTTTAACAATTTAGGTTTTTCACAGGTTTGCAATCAATTAACATTTACAATGTGAATGTATCTTATATACCAAATTTATTAAGGTTAGAATTAACACCTGTGTACTGTGCTACTTGAACAAGTAGTCCAATATTCTAAATGCACTGAGATGACCTATTGTCCAGCTGGCGTTGTGCCATAGAACAGTTGTTTACGAGTTACAGAATATGCACGCTCACTTCAACATATAGAGACATTCTGAAGAACAAAGAACATCATACAAATACTGTATGTTGGGACAATTAAGTCCTCTGGCATTTCTGGCCCACCCAAGCAGATACACTAATAAAAAGTTTAACTAGTTTTTGATGAATTGAGAGAACATTCCAGAAAATAACATCATTTAAACACCTGTCGCGTACTTATATATATGTTTAAAAATGATATTTAAAAAATATTTTTTTTTACTATCAAATATCGTTAGGGAAATTGTCTGATTAATGATATTAATATTATATTATAAAAAGTATGCAGTCCGACCCATTTGGAAGTAATGTTGTGTTATAAAAAAATCGCCCATTACCCATCACTATGCTACCAAACGAAGAGGATACCTAAAAGAAAATAAGCAACCGTACCATGAATAATCTAAAGATTTGTCAGACAAATTTGCCATTGAGTTTGTTCACACACTTTTTTATACGTTTCTGTATCATGATGACCTCCTTAAGTGATACATGGGCAAATGTACTTTTTCTACATCACACCATAAGTTAACAGGGACGGCTTAGGGGAAGCCGGGAGTAGGAGGGTGGGGGCTCTATTATCGACAAGTAATATCCTCTTGTTTAATAACGTGGGCGTTGAGGAAATGAAATCAAAACACATTCAACTTGGACATCCGGCAAATGAAACAAAGTTTTACCAAGGGAGTTCTGTAACCAATGACCTTCAAAATTACACATATGTTATCTACCAGCTTAGGTTACACATTCTTTTTTTGTGTGACAAAATTGGCACATGTACCTTGTTTACTGACAGCATTAAGATAAGAAAGCTCATACATCAAACACAGCGGCGTTATAAACAGAAGCGGATGGGGGGGGGGGGGGGGGGGGGGGGGGGCAGAAACAACGTTATTTTAAGGACTTCAGACAAAATTGTGCAGCCTGGACCCCCTCCTTTCCCAGACCTGGGGACCTTTTTTTCAGGGTTTTCATTAGTCCTCCTGGGTTGGACCCCCCCCCCCCCCTTTTCCTAAATCCCTATAAATTACATACACAAATATGTAAGCAGAGAGAGTCTGAAATAAAATAAATTCAATATAAAGTTTCGCGAATAGTCGCTTTTAAAATCTGTTGCCTTGAACACTGAAACCCGGCTTTAAAATAAGTTATAATAAGCGTTATAGAAAACTTCGGGTGTTCGTGTACTTGCTCTCTGATCTTGTTTAGCCGGGTAAAAAGACACAGTGTGCCCGTTCATTGGACAATTTTCTCCTCTGCTGAACCGAGCTGCCTTGTAAATGGGGTCACCGGAATTTTCCTTGGTTGCATATTGCACAGCACAGTGTCAATCTCCTCGGATTATTTCAGGGAGTAGCCGGCATACTGTGATTTGCTTTTAATGGTCGCCCAGGCGTGAGCCAGAACTATCAGGTTTTTTGTTGTTGTCTCCGGCTAAGTAGTCATCACAATTAACGTGCCACTCTGCTTCATTTATATGTTGTTACAGTCTCTCCGTACATAAAATATATTAAAATAAAGCCAGACATTCCATCTAAACATGACTACTTGTGTTGATGTCCAGGACGTCTGCGTATAAGCATCTTAAAAAACACCAGTACTGACGTATACAGTCACGTACACAATACAGCAAACATTTATAATTTATTCTAAAAACAATCCTAACATTACAATACACTAAATCAATATAATTATACATTATAATAAATAAAATGTACAGTACCAGAGTGTCCGGATCCTAGGCTTTAATATCTGGATATCACCACTGTCACAGCTCAACAAGAGTAGGTTAAATCCACTTATCCACATAAATTGTTATAATCCAAAGGCAACTTGAGAAAGTCCGTATTAAATCAATATTAAGTCCGTTAAATATCTGACAACACTGCAATTAACGGTAAGGTCCACAAACTGACGAGAAGGTTACACTCTTCGTACTCGCTGTTTTTTCCCTTTCTGCCGGCTCTAAACACAGCCCCTGATTTATAGCTTCTCATACGAAAATACTAGAAATGGAAAACTCGAAAGAACAATACACACGTTACAGGAAAAGACCTGAAAAATCTAGAACAAAGAACGCTGTGTTTCCACACTTCAGACCTCACACGCGAGCCAGCCCAACTCGCACGTCTCCCATGGCAACGAACTATGCCTGCCTAACAGACACATGTAACAGTCCTGCGCACAATAAACCAGGGCCTGCCTAACACGAATCAGAATGTCAAAAGACACATGTAACAATATATATATTATTTGTCTTTTTGGTAATGAGTCAAGATTAAGGTCAGAAATGGCTAGGTGGAGAGGAGTATGATGTTGTTTGACAGAACTGTGATGTGATGATGTCGGGAACTGAATTGGGTGTGCGGGCCTAAGTTGGAATAGCCACATTGGTGTGCATTGTGTAAGTAACAGTATCTGACTGGCACTGATAGCAAAACAAGCCCACTGTCATGTCCCCTTTCTTCGGGTTTTATGGGACAAACAAACAGACAGAACAATTCTAGTTGTAAACAAATTATACTTAAACTGTTACACCAAGTTTATCCAAAGCAAATGTGTTGCTACTCGATATACGGTTGGATTACTGAGGGCTCACTGTAATATATCACATGACACTCCATCAAACACGTCAAATAGCTGGTGTCGACTCTTACATCCATGAAATTCACAGATAAATGTGAATAGCTGCAAATACTAAAGTTGACACTGCGCCGCCATCGTGCGTCATTCAATTGGCTCTCCGTGGGATCACTACGGTCAGATAAATTAATCATCTAGATCCTGACTGCGCCAATGAAATACCTCCATGAGAAATATATGACTCAACGATCAGGTTCTTACGCTCCACGTGGCAAGTTGGGAACTCCTGTCCCTATTTCTCTAAATTATAGACCAAATATATATATATATTTATATATATATATATATATATATATATATATATATATATATATCGTGATCAAAGACCTGTCTGCCGTGACGGTGCATGTCTAAAATATTTCAGTTCAGAGGCAAAAAAAAAAAAAAAGAAACAAGATGGAGCCCAACAAATACATCAGAAAACTTTTTTTACGAAATGGAAATTTTTGGTGTCATGTATGCGGACTGCATGAAGGCAGTGGAATACTAAACAATTTACGACACATTATGACTAAATTTATATATATATATATATATATATATATATATATATATATTGAATGTAGCTTATTGGTTAAGGTGTTAGACTATGCAAAAGAAGGTTCTGGTCAAACCCCTCCGGGCCTTGATGAGGAAATAGAGAAATCTCGATAAAACCTCAGAGATCCACTAAAATGTCTGATCTACAGGTTACCACTTCAAAGTTATTCTTATAGCCCCTCGACTTTTAATTCTTAAAATCATAAGATATGAAAAATATGTACGTTTAACTTCCAGTGAATACTCGTCCGTCAATCCCTCTGTCCACATAAAATTCCATAGAATGCCGTTGAGGTGGGTCTTGATACAAGGATATGTTGGTAACACTTTAACAGAGGCTAAATAAAGATGTAGGACACTTCCGTTTGTCTTTATCCGTTTTCAGGATACTTTCCATTTCATGTGTCCTGACACCTATCGGCAAATTTTGGAGGTATAAGGAATATGAAGCACATCCGTTCAGGCGGAGATGTATAAGCTGTCCGAGTGGTGTTTATGCGTTGTCTATACTGTACGACTGCGTATTTCCAGTTCCTTTTATTTATCGATATATTCTGTCAATTACAGGCACAGCAGTGGCTAAGTTCAAGCGCGGGAGACGAACATTCAGCGTCAGCTCGGATACGTCCGAGTCGCCACCGGAAAGTCCCGACAGCTTGCCGGAGAAAACCGAAGCAAAACTTGATATTCTGCATATGCCAACGAGGTACTCCCGGAGTGCGACGATTTCGGAAGCTCCGGAACCAAGTACTAAACCACTGCACGTTCCGACGAGATATGCTCGCAGTGCTTCGATGTCTGAAGCGCCAGATGTGGGCAAGAGCCGATTCCTGCGTACCCTGACAGTACACGTGGAGTCAGGAAAGTATGAGCCACTTCCGATGAGAAAGGAAAATGTGAAAAGTTTGGATCCTGTTTTTATTCCTGCGCACTATAAGAGGGCTTCTTCACGCAGCCAATCGACCAGCTCCACGGATTCGTACGGAGCGTCCCTCGGCAGAGCGTCAGACGAAGGGTGCGTGGTTCAGTGAGGCGCAATGAACATCAGCGCCACCTTGTGATTAAATGGATAATCAAAAGTGTTGAACCAGAAATGTGACTGGTTTCGTGAGTGTTGGAAGAAGGGAAACGCAGAAGAAATGCACACCTCGAAGGAGTTTTTATTTACAGGACTGAATGTGTAAATAAAGCCATAAGCATCTATAAACACCCCTACAGTAATAATGAAGGTGCTAATATGTGATATGATCACCACACTTGACAGGGGAGATACTGTATTATAAACCAGAGATGCTTCAACTTTACATGATATATAATATATATCAATACATATATATATGTGTTATATATATGTAAATAAAATAATATTTTACCTTCGCAATTGCAATCTTCGAACAACCTGTCAATTTTTTCCACAAACTGTTTCCCTCCACAGCATCGTGTGAGGGCTTTTATAAATGGCCGTTTTTGCCGGTCCGTGTGACTGTCTGTAAATGGCGGGTACCAGACTACACGTATTAAGATCACAGTGTTTCGCTCAAGCATGGATCTTGGAGGGACTACCCTTTTGCCTGGAAATGAACCCTCACTAATTTTCGAGTTTGACAGTTTTTTTTATTCTATTTCTACCAATGGTTTGTGTTTGTATCAATTGTATTTAATGCAGATTCAACCTGATATACGGTCAAAATTCCCAAAGGTACAAGATACTGTTAATACTGCGTATAAGTCGTGCGAGTCGTAGAGTTACACCGTGTTTGTTAATAATTATTAGCTAAGGATTTTAGCCTTGAAAACAGTAAAGCGTGATGTGAATTACATACGTCTCCACTGCTGGAAAGGCTTTGTATAAAAAAGCTCCAACATAAATTGTGAGGAAAACTTTCTTTATCCCACATGTGACGAGTGCGGTTGGACTCAAAGAGAAACGGCGTATAAAATTTGTGTACATACAAAGACTCTTAAAATAATGAACAATGAAGCTCTCATCAGTTTCTTCGGTGAACGTTTTGTAGAAAAATGATTTTTTGTATGTATTTGCATTATATAGATAAATCCTCATTTATTCACTAATGTTACGATATATCTAGAAACATCAAATAAATAATAAAATAATCTTTAAATGTTTAAATGTATAAACTATGCGAGTCTTGTGATACCAGTTTACTCTTGATGCTTTCTAATTTTTCTCCCAGTATAACACACCCGATACCAGATTTTTTTTCACAGTATTTATTGCCAAGGATGCCGAAATTCCGGTACTCCACGTGCAGATTTGAGCCAGACCGCTTTATCAAAACTATTGGATAAGTAACATTCACCTTAAAGTCAGTAAGACATTTTAAATACAATACATGTATATACAACATGATTTTTGTAATAGTATGAACAGAATAGCGTGTACTTCTGCCAAACATATTGTGAACGACATATTCACAGCATTATATATTTCTACAAGACAAATCTTATTTTAGATAAGAAAACTTTTGGATATTTATTAATAATGTAGCCTGCACCTCTTTATGGGTCAACAGTCCTGTCTAAATCCAAGTTCAAATCCTTTATTTTGCAACGACTTACTTCGACAAAACGGCAGGAACGTAAAGTGGCGGGAATTCAAACTGGCGGTAAAGGCAACGACCACTTGAATCGCCTGATACACATAACCATAGATACTTTGTGGGGAGTAAACACCGGCTATCAATCTTGTTACATTCCATAGGAATAATTTACCGGATAAATAATATCACACAGGATTACGACTGAACCTTTCCATGTGTGAATTGTGCCGTACGTTGGCACGCACATATGAAACTACCGGTTTACAGAGGCAATTTCGGCTTTCGTAAACAGATTGGGGGCCTACTCAAGTGCAACACTGCTCTGTTTTGAGATCACGTGCGCATATAGGTCCATGTGACCAAATAAAAAATCCCGGCTTGTTGTGACCTAAAATTCGTGACAATACTTACGCAGCGTGCCAGGCTGTTTGGAGGTTGAGGCGTGACAGCTCGCTGCTCCAAAGTCATAGATAACAAATCCGAGGCAGAGAGACCTTACCGCACGTGTGTATGCTTACTGTTGGCTATTCGGCTGTCACAATTCCATGGAACGACGTAGCTGATACTCTGAAAGCCTGTCGCTGAATGAGATATCTCACAAATACAAATTCTGAATGGAGAACACACGGACCTTGACTGATCTGTTGCACAACCGCTATTGAGATTTCGAGAACAGCCTTAAAACTTCAGATAAAGACATTCAAGTGTTCATGGGATCTACTTGAACCTCTTTGTTCCAAGTTAGCGTGTATTCGATTCAACCAAGTAAAACCTGGCGATAAAAGCATCAGAGACTGAACTGAGTGTCTAAAATTATTTTTTCCAAGATAACAAATCTTGATTAGAGGATTTATTGCAGCTCTTTCTTAACCTGTAAACAATATTTTGACGACAAAAAATGTGCTGCGGAGGAGGGAATAGTGCCTGTGTAACTCTCAATAAAGCAAAATGCAAGTGCTCGTGCGCAAAATGTCGCCACTGTAGCGTATGTGGCCGAGAAACTATTGGCGTAGCAGGGGGACTGTTCGCTGCTGGCACCGTTGGTAAGTACTTAGGGAATAGTAGATTAACACCAGATTTAAGGCTGTCAGTCTCAGATGAAGCCTTCACATCAGTTACAATAAAAGCACAATTGCATTTTTACTTGATCTTGCTTTAAACTGGTTTCTCTGTGTAACCCTTACACATCACACACACACACACATATAAATATATATATATATATATAAATATATTTCGTTGCAAAATTATCACTGCTACACCATTATAAACATATTTATTTAGTTAAATAGTTTTAGGGACTTAATAATGTTTAAAGAGTGATTAATATGCAGGCTTACGGGATTATACGGTACGATTGGAGAAAAAGGTTCCACACCTGTAGTAACAGAAAATAGTCATATCAGCTACTTATATTCTGACTTTGCTGCTTCATACCGGATTGTTACTGGATTCTTACTTTCTTCATAAAATATATTTAAAATTTAGATTCCATTAAGGATTTAATGGATTGAGCATTCATGTTATATCTTAACTCTCCATAACAGCATAAATTCGTTCTGAATCTTTTTTTAGCTCAGCTGACTTTCAGTCATGCTGGGCTATAGCGATGGGTCTTTGTCCGTCGTCCTTCCATCTGTCCGTCCGGCCGGCCGGCCGGCCGTCCCTCCGTTAGCAGGGCACAAATCCTAACCGCTGGACCTGGAATCTTCTTACTTTACATCCAGAGAGGTCCATGAAAAATCTCCTTGGAAACCTGGAATTAGGTCTCTGTTACCCATATCCTTCGAGCTATGGGGCCCCAGAGTACCCCCCAGAATGGTCAAAAATTTCATACAAAAACTTCAATATCTCATTAACTACATCACTGATCGTCATGATTTTTGGCATACATATTGATCATGAGATGTTTTTTACGAATTTTTTTCTCTATTTTTGAGACCTTTAAAAATGTGGACATCTGTTAACAAGGCACAAATCGTAAAGACTGGACCTAGAATCTTTATTCTTTAAATTCTGAGAGACCTATGAAAAGTCTCCATGGAAACTAGAAATTAGGTCTCTGTTACCCATATCTTTTGAGCTATGGGGCCCCCAAAGCACCCCCCAGAATAGTGAAAAATTTCATACAAAAACTTCAATATCTCATTAACTACATCACAGATGGTCATGATTTTTGGCATACATATTAATCATGAGATGTTTCATCAGTTTCTGTAGACTGGTGGTGCCACCTGTATTTTTCGATTTTTTCGAATTTTTTTCTCTATTTTTGAGACCTTTAAAAATGTGGACATCTGTTAACAGAGCACAAATCGAAAAGACTGGACCTAGAATCTTCATTCTTGACATTCTGAGAGACCTATGAAAAGTCTCCGTTGAAACCAGAAATTAGGTCCCTTTTACCCATATCCTTTGAGCTATGGGGCCCCAAAGTACCCCCCAGAATAGTGAAAAATTTTATACAAAAACTTCAATATCTCATTAACTACATCACTGATGGTCATGATTTTTGGCATACATATTAATCATGAGATGTTTCATCAGTTTCTGCAGACTGGTGGCGCCACCTGTATTTTTCGATTTTTTACGAATTGTTTTCTCTATTTTTGATACCTTTAAGGATGTAGTTATCTGTCAAAGGGTTCAAATTGTAATGACTGGACCTAGAATATTCATTTCTTGACACACAGGGAGACCCATATAAAGTCTCCATGGAAACATGAAATTAGGTCTCTGTTACCCATATCCGTTTAGCTGTGGCACTCCAAAGTACAGCTCAGATTAATGGAAAATTTGATACAAAAGCTGAAGTATCTGAACAACGAAATATCAAATTTTTACGAATTATTTTCTCTATTTTTGAGGCCTTTAAAGATGTGGTAATCTGTCAACAGGGTCCAAATTGTAACAACTGGACCTAGAATCTTCATTCTTGTCATGCAAGGAGGCCCATGAAAAGTGTCTGTGGAAACCTGAAATTAGGTCTCTGTTACCCATATCCTTCAAGCTATAGGACTCCAAAGTATCCCTCAGAATAATGGAAAATCTGATACAAAAGCTGAAGTATCTGAACAACTAATCCAGAGACCACCATGCTTCTTTGCATGGATATTGACCATTAAGTGTTTTTATTAGTTTCTGCAGACTGGTGGAGCCACCTGTATTTTTTTTTAAAGTTTACGCATTTTTTCTCTGTTCTTGAGATATATTAATACAGACACAATCTCAGCCTGTAAGTTCATCTGTTTGATGCTTCAGTTCAATGGTTATATACTACCATTCAGATGATAAAATTTTCTTTTGAAAATCTCTTCCAAGTCAGCTGAGCGTCATGACCCATGGGTCACTTGTATTATTTTGCAAATTTCAAAAATATATTTTAAGAAAAAATAAATATATCTGTGTATATAATGTAACGTTGTCTGATCAGATTTACTATAAATGTTGATGCAATTTAGAATCGTTAATCAACTTAAATTTTCAAATATAATTGATATATACTGTAAATGTATAGTTAAATATATAAATTTTGTCTAAAATTTCCCTTAACAAAAAATTGATGTATTAAAAAATGAGGATCTAATGCAAACATTCGTTCAGTATTTTTCTGCCTCAGTAGAATGGGAAGTAAAGTGATTTGCTTTGTTTTTCTATCTCTCTATTTGTTTGTTTTGAAATATTCAATAATTATGAATAAAACTTTTTTTACCTGTAAGCACTTTTGGATTAAAATTTGTATCCTGTATGTTTATGCAAAGGTGTTGTAACTTTCCTCACTCCCTGCCACTGAGTATTTGTTTGGGACAATATTCTTCTGGCAACTGCATAAAATTTATTACTGGTAAATGAAGAAAAAATATACAGAGGTACAAAGGTGTTTTTAAACTCTCATCCTCCGCCTCCACCCCCCCCCCCTCCAATCAGGTCTTCCACCTTTTGGATGGGAACATTATGTTTGTATATATTTAAAAACAATGGATTTAATTGGAGAGTGTAAACTGCTGAACTGTCAACAGCTTATCAAAAAGCCAACTAATGATCATGGTAATTGCATAGATCTCATATTCACAAACTGCTATAGCCTGATATGTTTTAGTTGGTGACAAAATCAAAAATTTGTGCACTGGAATGTTAATTAATCACCTCCCCCCCCCCCGTTTATGGGCTTTAATTATATATTTTAAAATACTAATAAAATATCAGTTACATTATAACATTCATGTTCCAGATGGGCAAAATAGGGAAATGTTCAGGTGTATTAATAAATAGTCTAATACCACATATTCGTGTATTACCCATTACAATATATACTTATCAGATATAGTGTATGCTCATTTGAAAATAAATTTGTTCACAGCTTTTTATTTGAATCAATAAAAATGGAAGAAACCATAGTCGCTTGCCAAGTGTCAGTATATGCTGCTGAAGATGGGGGCCTATTCTTGAAAGGGGGGGGGGGGGGGGATTAATTGTCTGGGGATACTGCGGCACCTGTGGTGCCAAGAAATAACTAGTTTTTCATATGAGTCTGGGGTACATATAACTTGAATAATTAAGAATAAAGTGTTTCATCTGAAAATATAGATATCTGTAATCATAAATGTCCAACCCGTAACAGTGGAATAACACTGTGAAATTAGGGAGAAGATAAAAATTTAATCTTTTTGCTGAAAAGCACTAACCTGAACTGTTTTTACCTAATAATGATTTTTTAAATCTATTTTTGAGACCTTAAAAGATGCAGTCATCTGTTAACAGGGCACAAATTGTAACAACTGGACCTAGAATCTTCTTTCTCGACATGCTGGGTGGCCCATGAAAAGTCTCCTTGGAATCCTGAAAATAGGTCTCTGTCACCCATATTGTCCAAGCTTTGGGGCTCAGAAGTACCCCTTAGAATAACTAAAAATTTGATACAAAAGCTCTGGTATCTGAACAACTAGGCATTTTTCTTTGCACGCATTTGCATCATGGAGTGTTTCATAAGTTCCTGCCGACTGGTGGTGCCACCTGGACTTCTTAGAATTTTTACGCATTTTTATCTTTATTTTTGAGACCTTCAAAGATGTGGTCGTCTGTTAACAGGGCACAAATCATTATATATTTGACCTGGAATCTTCTTCCTTGACATCCTGGGAGGTCCATAAAAAACTCCATGGAAACCTGAAATTAGGTTTCTGTTACCCATATCCTCCGAGCTATGGGTCTTAGAAGTACCCCTCAGAATAACTAAAAATTTGATACAAAAGCTCCAGTATCCGAACAACTATTGCATTGATCACTCTGATTCTTTGCATGCATATTTATCATGGAGTGTTTCATCAGTTCTTGCAGACTGGTGGCACCACCTAAATTTTGAAAAAATTTAACACATTTTTTTCTCTATTTATGAGACCTTCAAAGATCGGGTTGTCCCTTAACAGGGCTCAGATTGTAACCATTGGTCCTAGAATCTTAATACTTGACATCCAGGGAGGTCTGTGAAAAGTCTCCTTGAAAAGGTGAATTAGGTCTCTGTTACCCATATTTTCTGAGCTATGGGGCTTATAAGCACCCCTCAGAATAATTGAAAATTTGATACCAAAGTAGGGCACAAATCATAACCATGGGGCTCAGAATCTTCTAACTTGACATCCTGAGAGTTTCTCAAAAGTTCTCCCACGAAACCTGAAATTGGGTCACAGTGACCTATATTCTCAGAGTTTTTGGGTATGTTTGAGAATCCCAGAAATAATGCAAAATACACACAAATTGCCAGATTCCGCATGAAAAGCTGGTTGGATTGTCATTGTTGTGTTTATGGGTCTTGATGAACTTAAGCTAATATGCATGAACAGTGATGCCATCTATCTTAATTAGTTGTCTGTGCAAGGACATACTATTAACATGTCAGTCGGCTGAGCGTTATGACCCATGGGTCACTTGTTAAGGTTAAGTTTCGATTAGAGTAAACAAATATCTAACATCGCTGAAGACAACAACCTGGCATACATAATATGAATTAATCCTGAAATTAATATTGCAATTATATACACTCTCCATGCAACTGAGGTGGATATAGTCTAATCCGGCCACCACTGGACTCAACCCTGTTTTCTGGTCTTAAGTTTTTTCTTCAAGGATTTTGTTAGCCAATATGTTTAATAGGTGTGAAAAATGTTGAGGTTGGCCCGCTGTCAACCTTGGGGAATTTTAGCTAATTAGCCTAAAGCAAAATGGCCGCAAAAATAGTACTTAATTAGCAAAATTACCACAAGTACCTCGACTTTGACATAGGGGGTCGACTAACACATGGATTTTAGGGTTTTATGGCCCAGAGAATTCATTTCTGGTATTGGTTTGATCGTTTGATCGTAGTGACCACCATTTTCAAAATGAATGTAACGCTATTTGAAAAAAATGTGTTTATCATAAATAAACAGTGAGACCTGTGCAATGAGACCACCCGTTGACCAGAAGTGTTTTTTTATTCAAAGTTGGTCTTATAAGACAGCTCAGTTATAACCAATGTGAATGCTTTTGGTTCATTCTAAGGTAGTTCTAATAGAGAGGTTGGCTTATTAGACTGGTGGTCCTACAGACAGGCTCCACTCAACTATACTGACCTATTGATTTGGTTGAATAAAAGTGGAATAAAATGACTAATTAGACGCTTGGGTACAGATGTAGATGATCAAATGTCCTAAACAACAGTTGTTATATGTTATATATTAATATTATCCTCATAGTTATCTATAAATGGCCTTAAGAACGAAACAATAAAAGTGAAACGTGCATTAACAGCAGTTATCTACGATGTTTCTTATATTTACAGCAGTTGAACTTCAAAAACGTTTTTCTATTTCGGGAATGAATGACGAATTAAAGGAGCTTACATTAAACAAAATTAATACAAATGTAATGGCATCTTTACGGAAATTTCAATTTGGTCGATCGGAAATGTAACAGTTTTATGTGTCTGACTATATTGTCTTTGCAAAATATCTCAGGTATGGTTGCAGGCTACCATCAGAACATTATTGATTATGATTTTGAGTTCTATTTGGCGCTATCTATATTGAATAACTAGTGCAAGAAGAAATAATTTTCCCACTTTTCAGTATATAAATCACAGAAGACTAATGTTTTAAGTTTTATTTTATAAAAATGTTTTCGAGAAAAGTTAATGGCAATGAAATAATTATGTAAATGGTATCCTTACAGAAGCAATCAATTTTGGTCAATCGCAAAATATAACACATCGTTCAGACGTCATGCCTGTTACCACTTACACCAAATATTTCCAAGAATCGCTTGCAGCCATCAGTATCAAATCTGTTCTTTAGCTCAGCTGACTGTAAGCCAACTGGGCTATAGTTATCGGGCAACGTCCATCCGTCCCTCTGTCTGTTAGACTGGCACGTTTTGACAACATTGGACTTAGAACCCTTAACTTAACTTCCATAGAGGTCCAAAAATCCCCTTGGAAACCAGAAATTATTCCGAGAATACATAAAATTTAATACAAATCCACCAAAATCTTTAAAATTTAATCATGGATTGCTCTGAATTTTGGTTTAATATTGTCCATATGCAACAGTGGTTTCATCTCGTGTCTTGGAACCTAGTGTGTTATTAGGGCCTCGCTAGAGTGAGCGGATTGTCTAAAGTAATCACCCTGTCTGTGTGTCTGTGTGTCCGTCTGTTCGTCTTTCTGTACGTTGATCTCTATGATTCCTGATGATAACTCCAGCTTGAATTGAAACACGGATTTCTAACTTGACCAATATATGACCCAACTCTATCACAAAATTTAAGGGTCATGAGGTCAAAGGTCGAGGTCACTTATTTAGAAAGGTTGTGGATGCATTCTTAGCCAAACTTTTCATCCCAAACCTTCGTTTTTGCTCATATAGCTGTTCTGCCAATAGGGGAAGATTCTGATTATTATTGGGGTAACAAGGTCAAGGTCACAGGGGCCTTCTGTCTGCATATTTGTGTCCGGATGATTACTCCAGTTTTGAATGATATATTGGTTTAAACCCTGACTTGTATATGGCCCACCAACAATGTAAGACCCCTATTGATTTTGGGGTGAAAGGTCAAGATCACGGGACCCACTTATTTATAAAGATTGTGGATGTATTTTAGCCAATTTTTTCATCACAGACCTTCCATCTAACACATATAGGTGACCTGAAAATAGGAGACGCACCTGGTTGATTGGGGGAGGGGGGGGGGGGGGTCACTAGGTCAAAGGTAAAGCTCACAGTGGCCATTATTCTATATATTTGTTTCTGAGTGATATCTGCATTATTTGGTTTCAAACTTGATTTATATATGGCCACCAATAAAGTAAGAACCCCCTTTTTGGAGTAATGAGTTAAAAGTTCAAAGTCAAAAGCAGAAGGCATTTTTCAGTATTATGTCAAATTAAAGTCTGAATCAGGATTTTGGCTGGACCACATCGTGATAAGGGTCTAGACTGGTCAATTTCCTGATTGGGATTTGGTCTGAACGTAATCAAATTATTCTCATAATCAATTTCAACTGAGCGCCGTGACCCACAGGTCCCTTGTTTATATACGAGGATATTAATGCGTTATAATAAAGATTTGTAAAATGCTATCTCACTCACACAAAAAAAAATGAATTTTTTAAATAACTGAACCTGAAAATGCATGGATGTATATGTCGACAACGTATAGATGTTATTTATTGTATGCATATGTATGAACACAGAAAGTACCAAGGAAAAAAAGGGATTTACTAACACCAAATCTTTCTGGTTGTTCATATAAAATGGTGGATGAATTGCAAATGTAAACGGAAAACCGTTCTGCTATGAAGAGCCTTTGGCTAGAACATCACTAAATAATTACTCATAATAAATTAAAATATCTTAAATTAAAGCATGATGAAGACTGAAAAACATTTCCCTGAAAATAAGAAAAAAATATGGCATTTTAATTCAGAAGGTACTTGTGCAACCCCATATAGTAGAAGGGTATATAAGCACATGAGCTACAGTTATAGATATTGATGGCGATACTGATCATAGCCTACTGACATTAAGAATAATCTGCAAAGGTTCACAACTATGATTCATTAAGGCCGAGTATATTAACGAGTTAGAACTAAGACTGCAGTCGCATACAGGTGAAGGATTTTTTTTTAATTTCATCATGTATATTCTCTTTTTCTTGTTTCTATAGGACGGTGAATAAATATATACATGCATGTTGCCTCACTAACTTATTGAATAACGAAGTCAGACTTGTAAGTAACATATTCAGTTTTGCTTCCTTTTCCCCTGACCTGATTTAGCCTGGGAATTAAAATTTTATTATTATTAACTTTGATAACCTTTATCGTGAGATGTATCTTGAGATCAAATGTTACAGGTTTTAGAACTGGAACACTTTATCTCTCCTCGTCTATAAACTAATTCTGGACTCGGCTAAGAAATATTTCCCCATGCATAAAGCCTTTCTTTTAGAAAATCCGCAGAAGCTAACACATGCTTCAGCAAAATCATGGAGGAGGCGAATGGAAGTCAATATGGGGTTCAGAGTTGTGGTTGATTCTGAGACCCTATGCCATCCAGTTCCCTCCCCGGCCCCAAACTCCCCCACCCAGGCTTATTATGGATACGATAATATCAAAAATGAGTTCTATGGGTAATAATACCCAAATTAAAGCATTGGTTAATCCTCTGTATCAAATATTAAGGTGATCATTGTATTATTGTTATTTTGATATAATTGTGGCGGCCATTTTTTATTAGGCTTATTTGCTAAAATTGCCTAAGGCTTACAACGGGCCAATCTCAATATTTTCACACCTGATCAGTCACGGGTTGCACGAAAAAGAAGGGGTTTTGTAATATTTTTTACAAAAGTTTTTGTATTTCAATATTTCCTCGATTTGAATAAATCAGCTATTTTCTACGGTATTGTTGAGAAGGAAACAAACACCGTACCTTGCACAGAATTCGTATAAAGGAAACATGTATGCGGAAACAGTCTATTTTTTTCACGACATGTTGCCTGAAATGACGGGACCAAAAAATATATGAGAATACTTAAGCTCTCTGTCGCTTTGGTGTTGATTTTGCTTACTATGATAAGGTGCATCGACACCTTACGAACGAAAGCCCCGTATTTTCAAATGCGTCCAAAAAGTCGTAAATATGTATCAATTAAAATATATATATCCTTCCTTATCTCTTGATACTGTTCAATCATTGTTAAATGTTGGACAGAAATATATGCCAACTTACACCAAATGCTCATGGCAGAACACACCAGGGTGGAACTTCAGTTAGAACAACGGGAAATGTATATTTTCTCCACAATAACAATTCAATCAATGACTTAATTCAGCGGAAATTTAGTTTGGCAATTTAGGTTTTTCAAAGGCTTTTCATACTTATATAGACATCAATCCATCAATAACTTTGTGAGAAACAGAAGTCAGTACAGGAACCTGCATGGATGTTTGACTCGTTTCCTCGAGTCGTACAATACTAGTATTTCACGTAATTAAAAAAAGTAACTTAGGGAAGTTAATTATTCTATAAATTACGAAAATCAATACAATTTTGATTTTTAAAAGTAATTTTAAACTTAACCACTGCGTGCATAATTACCTCCTCCTAAGGGATGATGTCTTTATCCGTGTCTTTTTGATTGTTTATTTTTGTCAAGCACATTTGGTAACTATCATAAAATAATTTAACCGATTAATATATAATAATATACATTTTGTATATATATGCGCCTTGTGTGCCATTTTAGTTAAAAGGGGACTTTTCCGATATTTGACGCCTATTAACTTAAGATAATGCGCCTAACTTAAAAAAGGCCATCCAGCCGCACACGGGATGTTTGTTTTTTTATATCCTCTTGTTTCATAACATGCGGGTGCCGGGGAAAAATCTTAACACATTCAACCGGGACATCCGGCAAATGAAAAAAAAAATTAACAAGAATTTATTCACAAAAAACATTCCACATACACGAAAACATAAAAAAGCAACAAAACAATCAATGGAGTTACATTACAGTAAACGCTTCCTACACAATACATGCCTAACACAAAAGACTTATAGGAACTAACCCAACAAACAGTTTCGGTGTTGCTACCTGCTTGCACTGGTTACATTAATGATTGAAAATCGATTAAGAAATTTCCCCATTTTTCTAAATGTAAATATATTTTTTTGTTTTTACCTACAATATTTCTTTCAACATGATATACCTGTTCTAAATACCTACACATTTCTGTAATATCTGGCATCAGACCTTTACACCTACATACATATATATATATATATATATATATATATCTTTTAATAGTTAGAACAGTAGTACATATATATATATATATAATATATATATATATATATATATATCTTTTAATAGTTAGAACAGTAGTGTTTGCCCTTTGTGAACCGTAATCATTCAAAATAACCTCCTTTTGTCTTAATTCGTTTACTTGTGGCCGGTTTTCCTTCAACAAATTATTTCATTGGCTCTTCTTCCTGTTTACAAAATGTACAAGAGGCGTCATTTACCAAATTGATCTAAAAGAGAGGGGAATTCAAAACTAAGCAGTTATGCATTATCCTGTACTGAAAATATCTCAGTTTACTATCAGTTGTTGTTCTGTATTAGTTTTAAAGCCTTTATGAACCTCATCTTCTGTGACATTTAACTCTAACATCCATCTTTGACCGTTTTCTCAGGTTTTTCACTGAAATCCTGTAAAACCTTTCTATAAACAGTTTTGGTCATATCTGTATTTTTAACCAGGTTACAAAACTCTAGTTTGTTTCTTGTCTCTGATTCTACCTCACCATAATCGATATTATCTGTAATACATTACTTCCATGGTAATGGTAAGGCGTTCTTTAAGCTTTGATAATCTAGAAAATTAATTTTACAACCGTATTTTACATTTAATTCATTATATTTTAACCATCTTACATTATGCCCCCTCTCACACAACAGATGTTTCAGCTTAGTTACTCCTCTCTGTATCAAACTTTTTTTACATACCACTTTTTCATCAATTTTAATATTAGAATTAAACCATAATGGTTCCTCAAGTATGTCTTCAATATTGTTTACATTTTTGTACTTATATCTCGCCCGACATCGTAGTATATCTACCCAAAACGGACTTCACTTAACAAATATAGATATAATATCCTTTTTCATCAATATTCCCTTCAAGGATATATTTCATAACACAGCGGCGTTATAAACAGATCCGGGGGGGGGGGGGGGGTCCGGGGGTCGGGCCCCCTTTTTTTCATCAGAAACAAAGTTATTTTAAGGGCTTCAGACAAAATTTTGCGGCCTAGACCCCCTTCCTTTTCCAGACCTGGGGATTTTTTTCTTTAGGGTTTTCATTAGTCCTCCTGGGTTGGACCCCCCCCCTTTTCCTAAATCCTGGATCCGCCCCTGATAAAACTATAACTTACATACACAAATGTGTAAGCAGAGAAAGTCTGAAATCAAATAAATACAATATAAAAGTTTCGAGATTAGTTGCTTTTAAAATCTGTTGCCTTGAACACTGATACCCGGCTTTAAAATAAGTTATAATAAGCGTTATATAAAACCTCGGGTGTTCGTGTACTTGCTATTTGAAATTGTTCGCCCTGTAAAAAGACACAGTGTGGCCGTTCATTGGACAATTTTCTCCTCTGCTGAACCGAGCTGCCTTGTAAATGGGGTCACCGGAATTTTCCTTGGTTGCATATTGTTCAGCACAGTGTCAATCTCCTCGGATAATATCAGGGAGTAGCCGGCATACCGTGGTTTGCTTTTAAGAGTCGCCCAGGCATGGGCCAAAACTACGAGTTTTTTTGTTGTCTCTGGCATAGTAGGCAGCACAATCAACGTGCCACTCTGCCACACTTATATGTTGTTACAGTCTCTCCGAACATGACAATATGTTAAAATAAAGCCAGACAATCCATCCAAACATAACTGCTTGTGTTGATGTTCAGAACGTCTGCGTATAAACATCGTAAAAAACACCAGTACTGACGTATAAAGTCACGTACACAATACAGCTCCTTATATCAGTATACCGTCAACTAAGTCAACATACGTAGGAATGAATCTGATATATATATATATATATATATATATATATATATATATATATATATATATATATATTAAATTATATATATAAATTAAATTATATTTATATATATATATTTATGTGCGTGAGTGTGGGTGGGGGGGGGGATGATTGTGTGTGAAAAAATGTTATTTGTTAATTACACAGTATGGCAACTAAAATTATAACTTTTAATTTTTTAACTAATTGTTGGAGTAACCGTTTACATTTCTAATGATTTCATACCTAATCTTTACCTGTATTTGTATCTGCACATTGTTCAATGGCGGTTTAGGAACTGCGGGACAGGTTGGTTGACCAGCACACGCTTTATCTAATTTATATCCTGGTAGCACCTGTACCCGGTAACTACCGCACCTGTACGTGTATGTATAATCAATCCCACTACTGTGTCATTACACTAAGGAACCACAAAAACGTCCACGTCTGTGCGTTATACATGATGATTGTTTGGCACAGCCTTACAATTAAGCCTGAAGAGTGTTCGGGCTGAAAAATCTCACCGTTCCTCGGCTAAGATTCGAACTCGCGATCTGTCGGCGTTCAGTCCTGTACTCTTTCCCTCATTCACAGGAGCCGGTTAACGCTTTTATTATTACTAGAAAATGGGGACCCGTTGGGTCCCGTTTCAGAGGAAGGGTATATTGCCGGGTAGCGAACTCTTGGTTGTCAATACGGAACCAATTATTTGTCTTTGTGGTAATGGGGGGGGGGGGGTCAAAAGTGGCTAGGTGGAGAGCGGTGTAATGTTGTTTGACAGACCTATGATGTTGTGCTGTCGGGATTTAAATTACGTGCCAGGGCCAAAAGTGGAAGGGGCACATTGGTGTGAAATATGTAAGTTAGGGCATCTGACTGACGCTGATGGCAATACTTGCTCACTCTCATGTCCCGATTCTGTGGGTTTTCTGGGACAAACAAACAGACAGGACAATTCTAGTAGTATATATATAGATTAAACTAAAACTGTAACACCTGAGTTGAAATTTATCCTAAACAAATGTGTTTCTACTCGATATACGGTCGGATTACTGAGGGTTCACTGTATTATATCATATGACACTCCATCAAACACGTCAGATAGCTGTAAGGCTATACACCTTTATACTAAATGAATGCAACCTAACAGAAAGTTAAATAAGTGTAGACTCTTACGTCATTGAGATTTACTGATAAATGTGAATAACTTCAAATACTAAAGATGAAACTGTGCCGCCATCGTGCGTCATTCAACTGGCTCTCTGCGGGATCACTACGGTCAGGTAAATTAATCATCTAGATCCTGACTGCGACACTGAAATACCTGCGTGAGAAAATAATGACTCAACGATCAGGTTCTCACGCTCCACGTGGCATGTTGGGAACTTCTGTCCCTATTTCTCTAAATTATAGACCATATGTATATATATCTTGTTATGAAGACCTGTCTGCCCTTACGGTGCATGCCTAAGATATTTCAGTTCAGAGGTTAAGACAAGTAAAAACAAGATGGAGCCTAAACAAATACAACAGAACACTTTTTATAACGAAGTGGAAAATATTGGTGTCATGTATGTGGACTGCATGTAGGCAGTTGAATACTGAACAATTATCATCGACACATTATGCCTGTATATATATATATATATATATATATATATATATATACATATATATATATATATATATATATATATATATATATATATGAATGTAGCGTATTGGTTAAGGTGTTAGACTTTGCAAAAGAAGGTTCTGGTTTCAAACCCCTCCGGGCCTTAAAGACGAAATAGAGAAATCTCAATAAAACCTCAGAGATTCCCTCAAATGTCTTAACAACAGGTTAACACCTCAAGGTTTTTCTTATAGCCTCTTGACTATTTGATCTTAAAATTACAATGTACGAAAAATATGTATGTTTAACTTCCAGTGAATAACCGTCCGTCAATCCCTCTCTCCACACAAAAGTTCATAGAATGCCGTTGAGGTGGGTCTTAATACAAGGTAATGTTGGTAACACTTTAACAGAGGCTAAAGAAGGATGCAGGATACTTCCGTTTAAATGTGATCAGAAATATTTCATGTGTCCTGACACCTATCGGCAAATGTTAGAAGTATAAGGAATATTTAACACATCCTTACAGGCGGAGATGTATACGCTGTCTAAGTGGTGTTTATACGTGGTCTATACTGTACAACTGCATATTTTCCCAGTTCCTTTTATTTATCGATACATTCTGTCTAATACAGGTACTGCAGTGGCTAAGTTCAAGCGCGGAAGACGAACTTTCAGTGTCAGCTCGGATACGTCCGAGTCGCCACCGGAAAATCCCGACAGCGTATCAGAGAAACCCGAATCAAAACTTGATATTCTGCATATGCCAACGAGGTACTCCCGGAGTGCGAAGATTTCGGAAGCTCCGGAACCAAGTAGTAAACCACTGCACGTTCCGACGAGATACGCCCGCAGTGCTACGTTGTCTGAAGCGCCAGATATGGGCAAAAGCCGATTCCTGCGCACCCGGACAGTACACGTTGAGTCAGAAAAGTGTGAACCACCACCGATGAGAAAGGAAAATGTGAAAAGTGTGGAGCCTGTTTATATTCCTGCGCACTCTAAGAGGGCTTCTACACTCAGCAAGTCGTCCAGCTCCACGGATTCCCACGGAGCGTCCCTCGGCAAAGCGGCGGATGAAGGGTGCGTGGTTCAGTGAGGCGCCAATGAACATCAGCGCCACCTTGTGATAAAATGGATAATTAAAACAGTGAAATGCGACTGAGGTTTCGTGATTGTTAAAGGAAGGAAAAGTCAGAAGAAATGCACACTTTGAAGGAGTTTTTATTCACAGGACTGTATGTGTAAATAAAGCCATAAGCTTCTATAACCCCCCCCCCCCCCAACAAATAATAAAAATAATAATAAAGGTGCTAATATGTGATATAATCACCACACTTGACAGGGGAGATACTGTATTATAAACCACAGGTGCTTCAACTTTACTTAATAACATATATCAATATATATACAAAGTAGTAAAGGAAATAATATTTTACCCCCGCAAATGCAAATTTCGATCCACCTGTCAATTTTTACCACAATCTGTTTTCCTCCACATTATTGTGTTAGGGCTTTTATAAATGGCCGCTGTTTGCCGGTCCGCATGACTCTCTGTGAATGGCGGGCACCAGGATATTTAAATCACAGTGTTTCACTCAAGCAACGGATCTTGGAGGGACTATCCATTGCCTGAAAATGAACCCTTACTGATTCTCGAGTTTGACAGTTTTTTTTGTCATTTTTTTTCAATGAATGGTTTGTATTTGTGTAAATTGTATTTTAATGCAGATTCGACTTGATGTACGGTCAAAATTCCCAAAGGTAAAAAAACATTGATAATTGGACTAAAAATCGTGGCAAATGATTTACGGTAAGCTTTGCGCTTGGTCTTTTCACGGTGTTTTTTAAGTAGTACGGGTTCAGGAGGCACAGCCTGTTTGTTAATATTTGACTGTTTGCTATGAATAATAACCTTTGGAATAGTAAAGCGTGATTTGATGACGCCTCCACTGCAGGAAAACTTTGTATACAAATCATAAATTGCGGAGAAAACTTTCTTTATTCCACAAATATGACGAGTGCGGTTCAAACCAAATGAGAGACGGTGTATATAATTCGTGTACAGGCAAAGTCTCCTAAACTAATGAAAACAGAAGCCCTCATCAGTTCCTTCGGTGAATATTTTTTGTAGAAAAATGTATATGTATTTATGTATTATACAGAAAAATCCTTATTTATACACTAATGTTACGATGTATCTAGAAACGTCGAATAAATCACAATTAATCTTTAACATGTTTAAATGTAAAAAGTTTGCGAGTTTTGTGATACCAGTTTACTCTTCCTGTTTTCTAATTTGTCTTCCGGTAACACACCCGATTCAAGATTTTGTTTATTTACACAGTATTTATGGCCAAGGATACCGAAATTCCGATACTCCACGTGCAGATTTGAGCCAGATCGCTCATCATCAAGGTTTATCAAAACTAATGTATATGTAACATTCACCATAAAGTCGGTAAGGCATTTTATATATACTACATGTACATACAATATTTCATTTATTATGAACGACATATACACAGCATTATATATTTCTACAAGACATATTTTTTTTTAGATGAGAAAATTTTTTGATATTTATAAATAATATAGCCTGCACCTTCTTAAAAATTATTGAATTTTACATGTTCAGCGAGTACGATTAGATAAGGCATCAGGCCTGCTAACTCACTCTTTATTTAAAGAGTCATTTTTTAGGATACCCTGAAATAACGCTTATTACTATGTTTCATTCTTTTTTTCGGCAGCACCCTCTTTTTCCCAACTTTCCTGCTTAAACAATCCAATTAGAACAAGAATGAAACATTTTGCAATTTTTTGTGTGCACAACATGTGGGAAATGTCCTTATCTTCATGCAGAGGGATGTGCACCATGTATGTTTCTGATGTGCACCATGTATGTTTCTGATGTGAACCATGTATGTTTCTGATGTGCACCAGGTTATTTTCTGCTGTGCACCATGTATGTTTCTGATGTGCACCATGTATGTTTCTGATGTGCACCATGTATGTTTCTGATGTGCACCATGTATGTTTCTGATGTGCACCATGTATGTTTCTGATGTGAACCATGTATGTTTCTGATGTGCACCATATATGTTTCTGATGTGCACAATGTATGTTTCTGATGTGCACCAGGTTATTTTCTGCTGTGCACCATGTATGTTTCTGATGTGCACCATGTATGTTTCTGATGTGCACCATGTATGTTTCTGATGTGCACCATGTATGTTTCTGATGTGCACCATGTATGTTTCTGATGTGCACCATGTATATTTCTGATGTGCACCATATATGTTTCTGATGTGTACCTTGTATGTTTCTAATGTGCACCATATATGTTTCTGATGTGCACCATGTATGTTTCTGATGTGCACCATGTATGTTTCTAATGTGCAACATGTATGTTTCTGATGTGCACCATGTATGTTTCTGATGTGCACCATGAATGATATGCGTCGATAAATATATACAAAATTTGGGTATACAAAGCATATTTTCATTCAGTTTATGATAAAAATGGCGATTTATGCCAATTTTACTCTTTTTCACTCTTTTTACAAAGAAGTCGACTTTTTCCGGAGCACTTAATTTTTTGTTTTCGGTCATTTACCTTATGGAGACCTAGACATATTGTAAACATCTAGGCTGATATTTCTGAATATATAATTAATGGTGAGGCTTTGGATAAAGTTTAAAACGAAATAATTACGAGGAGTGTTAAATTTTATTAAAGTCTAGACAGCTGAGCGTTTTGACCCATCAGATACTTGTTTATCCATTATAGGTAGTGTTAGTTGTGTTGAAGGTACACTTTGCTAATGATAAATTTTGTTAAAATCATGATTTCATGCGAACATGACCATACCGATCCCAGTAATAATATAAAAAAAACTACAACGCAATGTCACATTTATTTCAAATCAAGGAAATAATACATTGTTTTGAATAGACAGCCTTTGCTAGAGAAACAACCGAATTACACGTGGATTCATAACTGGCAGAGATACATATTTAAGTCTTTAATTTTTTTCCCTGTAGACAGCACATATACATTTATGTAAATTACATCTGCTTATTATACAAACGTTCTGCAATTGGCATGGATTGGTTTCTTTAAAAAAATAACCGTCGAATAGCCTTTCTCGCCATTCTTTTTAACTTACTGATTACCTCCTGAATATAAACCCTCTCAAAGTTTCCAAATCAACACCAATCAAGTTATCCCCTTCTTCTGCAGTAAAATTGGATTAAAGACTCGATAAATTCCATGGTCCCTTAACTAAAGCCCAACCATTAATGGTTATCTTTTTCACCGTCAGAGGTCGCTAGCGTTTTGAGATAATGCAAGTATTTGTATTTCAAATGTGCATTGATAAGTATGCCTGAACAGTCTTCAGCATTAAGTATTAGTCATATATTACTTTTAATCAACTTATTCTAATTATAAGGATACTAGATAAGAAATATTTAAAAAAGTTGGAGAAATACCCACAGAAAATGATACTTTTGATCAAGGAAAAAAAAATTACTTAGAAAACATCAGCAGATGCTGCCATCTATTATTTAAAATGGAAACTAATTTTTAAACCCCTGTTCTGGAGTGCCTTGTCACAAGCGAATGTCTGACCTGTGAACTTTTCTTGATGGACATATCAAACAAATAGTCTTCATTATACAATATTAAGGACTAGGGAATATATATATATATATTACTCTATATTCTTCCAAATGAAACCACCTGTTTTAGGAATATTTTCTAAAGTGAAAAGTTCTTTGGCTATTAAATGCATGCTAAAAGGGACACCTTATTTACAATGCGAAAAATAAACACCTGTCTACAATCCGCAATATTTAAAAATAGAATAATTTAAAAAAAGTGAAATTAGCCTACACTTCACAACATTTCAGCCCAACATATGGTCAAAGTCACGGGTCACAATAAAAATGAATTATTTGACAGTTGCTCATACAGGATATGCAGGAACCCATCCAATCTATCAGGCCATTGTAAAGAATAAAAAATGCAGAAAAGCCTAAACTTTTTGACTGCCGTATTTAGTGTAGAAAATTGTCTCCTGAAAACACGTATTCAATGGTGGTGGAACGAAAAATATATAAAGTTCATTCACCGACCCGTGTCCACCTGTTTTTGTGCAGAAGAACTTACTTTGGAATTAGTAAATCCTTTCTTTACTTTAACATGTGTATCTTATGTTATTTAAACCTGGTGAAAAATGTAGAATTATTAGGATTGCTAAACAAATTGACAGGTTTATGTTTTAACAGTGTTTAGCGTCATGTCTTAGTTTCCAATTGTAATTCAACTGACTCGTTAATTTTTTTTCAGTTAAAAATAAATCCCCAAGAAAAACAAAAACAAACAAAAATGGGAATATGAATTAAAAAAAATATGAAAATATAGAAAAGTGTAGATGTAAGAAACAGGTTTGTTTGAAACCCTACATTCCACACATTTTATTAATAAAATACAATTATGTTTGTTGATGCTTTGAGAAGAACTGAACATTTGTGATGTTGGACTATGGGAGGGCCTCAGGCAGCGATTACAAGTAACGAACTGCTCTCTGTAATGATTTACAATCGTAGTTACCGTCAGGTGGCGATGCAATCGCCCTTTTTTTAAATATTGAGGTGGCAATTAAAGTGAAAATATGGGCAATGACCCTTCTTAGAACATACTTTGCATAATTTCCGACGTGAACAAAAAAAAAAAAAAAAAAAAAAAAAAAGTGCACATCGGAGGAATAGCCATTGAAGAGATGTGAGACAAAATTAGGTGACGTGTGACCACCGTCAATAAAAATATAGAAGTGTCTACACGAGAAACCTGAATCAGATACACCTTGAGTTAAATAAAACCTGTTTTAGGTTTTACATTTAATTTTACGGTTAATCCTCATAAAATATATATTTATATGTAAAACTTATATTTATCCTTATACATGTAAAGAATCAGATGTAAATACATTTTACCTCAAGCTAATACTGCAAAGGAAGACAACAGGGAACATCAGTTAGATAGTTAAACGTCATATGTTAAAATACCAGACCAACTTAGTGTCAAACCAGCAACTGGACGCGATTCATTAGATTTGGCCGAGCCTAAAACCTACCAGACCAAAATCTGTCCCTTTTTCCAGATAATTTGACCTGAATTGTTCTAAATGGAAATGGCGGCAGCTGTTGTTTCGCGCCCTCCCGGGACTAACCAATAGGAGCTGACCAAACTATTACTTCGCATGGACAGAACACGTATATCCTCTAGAGAAACACGTGGTCTGTACATTTACGGGTATCAACTTGATAATTGCGCCGAAATGGCCAATTAAATAAATGCAGTGTGAGACATTTGTTCGTCTTGAAACCCCAAAAGTGAGCACACGGGCTTTTAAATAACAAGTGAAGTCGACACTGATGCATGGCTTTGTAGATCGGGCTTGGTATCCAGACTGGAATCGATGTCAACTTTTATAGGTTCCTGTCTCGGAGGTGCTCCCCGGGTTCTGTTTTCGGACCGGGGCCAAATGATCTGATCGTATCTTCAAGAACGGACATGCAGACAGACCCTTTTCTTTCTCTAAATAAATGGATCGTGCAGATTCTAACCACTATATATACTTGTCTCGGTATTATGGTACATGGTGATTGATGGGGATAGATGTCATAACGACTTGGTCCGATTCTGGCTGTCGCTTGAGAAAGAGCTTTCGATGTTTTTTCTACTCTAGAGCCATCAAAATCTAAAATAAAAAGTGTGGCACAAAAGCACAAAAGTGTTAAAAAAAAGATTATATTCTTATAATTTATGTATATAAACAAGTTAACATGAAGGCAGGAAACCCCAACACGCATGCGCAACAAGTTCAGTGACAGTTTCATGTTCAGGGATGCAAGACTGAAAGTGAGCATTCATTTGGCTAAAACAATCAATTTTGCTCATTTCGTGTCATTTAAATAATGTAAACTATTATATTCATTAAGTTTAAAATCCTTTAGTGTTCACATCCTAAGAGTGATTCGAACATTCGAACAGTTGCTGTGGTTCCTTGTGAATGACATTAATTAGTCTAACAGGATAGGATACCGCCACATTTGAGTGTACAAAGTTAGTTTCCACCTAAAATAGACACATGAAATAATCCAACAGAAACACTCCCATGTCAAGTACAGGACAAATGCTTGTTGTAAAGGTTTATTAATGTTCCTACAGCTTGTCGCAAAGTTAAATATTCGCGATTTCCCTTCTCAGTTTCGCGAGGTTTTCATTTTCGCGATTTACCGTATTATTTTTTATTTAAATTACCTAATATGTACGCAAAATCTTAACAATTGCAAGGTGGAAATTCTTTATGCATTAAAGGCAGAAATACAAAAGTATTGGTATTATATTATCAATTTATGAATTACAGGTAACCTAAATGTATGCAAATTTTGATACCGCTACAATATACGTTAGATGCTACTCGCTTTGGAATTAATAACTGTTGTGCAGATGTGGCATCTTATTCAATAAAGTACGATTTTTGCGATAATTTCCCCTTCGCGAATATCGCTTAATTGAAACCCTCGCGAACAAAACGGCAACCGTAGTATGTATTATTAGTTAAAGAAATTCATAAACAGCCTCAAATTCTTATCAATATCTTAAAAGATCTTGAGGATCGAACTATCGTAAAATCTTCAAGTTGTCTCCCATTTCAAGTCCTTGAACTCGATTTCAGATTATCCCCCCCCCCTCCATCCTTTCTACCCTGCACCATTCCCCCCCCCCCCCGGGAAAGCCAGAATTTTTAGTTCAGATAACACCCTAGGTAATTCAAGCTAAATTATATATTCTTATGGTTTATTTCATGAAAAGCTGTTTAAAAAATGAAATGAAAGACAGAAGATTTAAAACTAGAAATAATGTCTACAAATTTAAAAGTCGCAAAATGATATCTGTATGAGTAATAAGACTGATACCGACTCTTACTTTTCACCGAAGTGCATGACATGTTACAGTGGAATCTCTCCTTACGGGCACCAATGTACTTAGGGCACATTCTATTTACGGCCACTTACGTGTAGTCCCTCGAAGTAGAAAACAAAATCTGTAACCTCCCTATTAAGGGCACCTAACCATTGTGGCCAATATGTGAGGTTCCGTCAGTGTCCGTACTTCGGAGGTTCTACTGTATATACCAACGTAAGATACACGAAGCTTCAATTTAGTTTGAGCAATTCAGAAAAGCGAAATAACGGTAATCATGGGCAAATAAAGCAGCAATATAAAACATAAATAGGCAACCTCCTTAGGGGATTATCATTTCTCTTAAGGGGAAGGAAAACCTCAACTTTAAGTTACTGGTGGATAATTTGAAATCAAATTCAGATTACCCTCCTTTGCATGATCTAACATGGAGGTAATTTGAAAGAGCTACAGCGGGGAACCATCAGCTCCGAAGTCAAACTCCTTAACCCCAAGGCTATGTCCCGTTATAGATATTCTTACATTAGTATTATCTATATTTCAAAATTTTCTCCAGGAGAAAAATATTTAGGAGTTATTTTAAAAATAAAAAAAAATGACCTTTTTAAAAACAAGAATCACCATGTAGAAATAACCATTTTTTTTCTGGGGAGTAAAATAAACAGAAGGGGCATTGCAGGCTTCCAGGAGAACATTTGCGAAATGTAAGACGACCCCGTGGAATAAGACTCATGTTTTCCACGTTAAATGTTACCAAAAGGCCAGCAGGCCATACACGGGGCGTAATGGAATTTGGTTCCGATGACGAACTTGGCTATCCCCGGAAACATTTCATGTATCTGCGACAGCCAGGCGACATGGAATTCTCTCTCAACGATCGGTGGCAGTGTGATTGAACGTCATGTTATCCGAAATTTATTGTAACACAACCTTCATTTGACCCTGTCAAATTTCAAATCCCTTCAGCTATCCTGTCCTATTGTTTTATGTATGGACATGTCCGTTAATACACGGACAAACCCCCACTGTTGTTTCTCTCTGCACGGAAAGGATTTTTGTAGCTGATTTATACATATACATAGTTTATTGGAATATATGGCATTCCACGCGAGGCTACTTCTGACGTGTTTTCCTGTAAACGTTGAATTTTAATTTGCATAATGTTGCTTTCTCCGGAAAATCGTGGTTAAACTCATGTAACATTACGACATTTGCATTCTCAAATAACAGCGAGCATCTAAAAAAAAATTTAACAAATTAAAGATATTCTAATATAAACCTTTATTAAAGTAAAAATGCCTGATGGACATTTGCATAACATTGTCTTTTTATGTAAATCACGGTGACAAACTATCCATTGATTAGATTTGTTTGTCATCATGTACTGCGTTGTCATTTCTCTATCATCTTTCATGTTTAATAAATAATCGTTCCTGGACCGTCCTGGGTTCATCGATCCTTGTCACTTTCTTCTTTTGTACTGAAGATAATAATAAAGTGACAGAAGAAACACAATATACCTTATTTAAACGGCTATCACCGCTGGGGGCGGGGGTGGGCGGCAGGAATTACGCTGTCAGATGTTTGCGGAAGAACCCCAGTTTCTATGGCTGCCTCAATGAACAAAAGACTCTCTGCTCTGGAAACTGATCGTTCTGGAAACATGAGGGTTTTTTATTGCAGATTGAATAATATTATATTTACTGCAGCCTGCATTTATTTTTTTTATAAATGGAATAATGAATAAATTGTTCAAAACTTATAGAATGAAAATAAAATCCAGTTGACAGGTAACATATCATTTTGCTCTCAAGGAGTGAGAAATTTGAGAGATTGAAATTTCGTTTATGCTTTCCAATGACGTGACTTCCAAATGAACATTAAATAAAAACTGTAAAAGCTATAAATTCACGGAAAAAAAACGGTAAACCTTGCCATATGCTTTATCAACATTATAATTAATAGGTTCAAATTGGATGATATTTGATATATGTATTGCCGGTAGGAAGTGTCCATATTTGGTTTTACACACACACATACACGCATACACACACACTCTATACACACACACACACACACACACACACACACACACATATATATATATATATAGAGAGAGAGAGAGAGAGAGATAGAGAGAGAGAGACAGAGAGAGAGAGAGAGACAGACAGACAGACAGACAGAGATAAATGCAGAGACAGAGACGGATAAAGAAACAAAGAGAGGCTGATAAATTGAAAGAGATTTTGTATTGTTAATGTGGGAAATAAGTTTAGCACATAAAAATTGGTGGCGTCATATGGGTGGCGTCGTATGACATATCTTGGCTTGTATTAGTGGTCCGTACAGTCTGGACAGAAAGTAGACCAGAGCAGGACTTATCGTGAACGTCCGACTCGCTGTCCTCTAAGTAGTCAGGCATGTTAAATACAGAGTTACGGGACTGGGAGGTCTTGTGAACGTCTGGCGACATTGCCTTGATTCTAGGCCAGAATACTTGAGTATTTCCCTTCGGATCAATCCTATTTCTGTTCTAACTCGATTGGTTCATTTGGCGTTTTGAGAAATTTTCACCTCAAATTGATTTCAAATTGTTCAGTTAAATATTGGATGTTGATCCGAGAAGACTGTTAGTGAAGATATAGCAACATCAAACAATTTAGCGGAGGTTGAAGATAACTGCAACCTGGCAAAAAGGTCGCTAAAGTAATATATTCCACTTACATTGTACATGTAAAATGTAATGTATATCCAGTTTGTATATATATAACTATCCAAACATCAATCTGAATCTATAATAAGAGCTATTCATTAATTATTATTTATCGAAAACAATTATAATTACTACACAAAATTAAATATACCAAAACATTAATCTCTTTGGAATATATTGAAGAACATTAGGATTGCAAGAGACAAATATTTACACCTTTCTACGGATGTAATTGGTTTCTGTCATCGTTAATGAAATGCAAATGGTGTTTGCAATAAGTGACCGTTCTACCTCCGCATATATGCAACCTACCACCGCAGCTAATAAGGTTACATGAATTTTCCTGTTTGTCAACATTGCCTTGGTTACAAACACGTTGTTGAAAAACAAGTGCATACATCCTTCACGGAGGCGTTATAAGAATTTTCATAATCAGAATTACCCTTAAATCATTAATTTATACACAGAGGAAGACAGAAATTACATGAATTCTTTTTTTCAAAGGTTAGGTGAATGGGCAGCTGTAAATAAAATCATTGAGAAACAAGGTACCTTATTCGAGCATATATTCGCCCTGACAGGGTATTAGTAAACGGTAGGAAAAGATGGAACAGAAGTTGGACATATGAATCCTAGATATACATGGCCGGCGGCCGACTAAGACGTGAAATTTAGTAGGGGCACTTCTGTTGTCTGAGTATAACCCTAAAACGAGCAAAACATTTTAAATCTTACATATGTACCACGCTGAATTACCCTCCTGAATTTCCTGATCACCAGCCTTAATGCAAGCTGTGGCTTTTGTGTTAGTGGGTATAGGTAAGACCTGACTTGTTCTATACAAATGCAATATTTTTTTGTCTTGATATTGAATGTGTGTCAGATATTTAAACATTTACAAAATATTAAACACGTTAAACGCAGTCAAAAATATCTACCATAAAAGTAACTACAACATATTTAAATAATGTATTTCTTCATTGTCTGATTATAATACTTTATACTATATAATAAAAATACAAATATAACATGATTATATCACAGTGGCCCTAAACTTATGTCCGACATTTTATCTAAAAATAGTTTGGGAAATAAGTAGAAACAGTAGCAGACATAGCTGGTACCGATGTCACATTTCAGATAACCCCCGCTTCAGATTACTGCTTCGGAGTTTCGGATTACCCTTTCAAATTAGCCAGCCCTCTATGTTTATTAACTAAACGTTCGTATGATATCTTACTTGTGCATTTTTAAAATAAGGTTGAATCTTCTGGTGTTTGTTTGTAATTTGCTGTGGTGAATTGCTTTAGTCAATCTTAATATGATTAGAATTATAATTTTGAGGGACATTTTATTCATATATATTGCTTCTAGATTTCATATCTCGTTTGGTTCACGTCCTATTGAAATAATATTTCATGAGCTAAAAGCTAAGAATTAGTCCTTCAGTTAAATAAGGGGGTAATCTGAACAGTACTGGAGAAACCTGATATTAGGTTCAGGCTAAACCGGATGTTCTCTTAAATCGATTTCAGATTACTGGGGGATTACCTGACATGGGATAAACCTGAAGTATTTACACCATATCTCACAGTTCCCTGAAGGTGTCATACACAAGTTAACGCAGGTGGCTATTTTGCAATAATCATAAATAAACTAGTCATGTCCGAGCAAGCCGGTCAGAGAATGATGGCCAACTTGGAAATGGTCTGCATTGAAGAACCGTCCGAGAGGTCAAGCGGCCAGTCTTAACACTTAATGACGTTTTGTTCGGGGCGTGAGTTAGTTACCCATATCTCACATGTTCGAATGAAACTGACAACCAATATGAACTTATCCATTTAAATGAGGCGGCCACTTGTCCGGCAAAATGAGCAGCCGGGCGGTGTCAACTTTTAAGCGGCAGGCAGCTGACACGCGGGCTTACCAACAGCTATAAATTATAAAATTTTGGAGTTACTCTTGATCAGTGTCGCGGATTATACGTCACAATGGACATACACATACTGTCCTTGGTGATCTTCGGTGAAAAGCTCAGACATCAATCATCTAAAAGACATTTATTTAGTAATTCCAAACTTCTTTGTATAAAAACGACGATCAAATTGGAAATCATACAATTTGTTTTCGGGACAATTTTTTTTCTCGAAACATTTTGTAGGTTGTTTGAAGACAGCACTATGTAGTTGACACCAAATAAATAAATAAAAATTATGGGGACATGTACATTTATATTAGATTTCTGAGGATATAATGTAGGATCTAGACTCTCTAGATGAGGCAATTATCCAATATAACATTAAAATGATATGATGCGTCCCAAAAGGGGAGTGGACAAAGGTATGGACAAATACGGGAGGGCAGATTTATTATTTTAAAATGAAACTTATTTTCTTGGAGAACTGATGTATGTTAATTATTAATTTTAATGTTCATCTGTTACAAAAACGTCTTTGATTAGTCTTCTTGATCAATGGCCCGAAACTTCGTCACAACAGTCTTCGGGCCAGACGAAGAGTATTATTTTATGTTATGGGACGATTATTTACGAAGCAGGAGGGTTGTTATGCTATTTTTTATCACAAATAACTTGTAATTTAGCTTATTTGCATGATAGACACAAATAATTGAAGAAAGGATTCTCAATCAAACTAATTTTCCATGAATTTTCTGAAGGGCATCAAGTTACATTTAAAAGATAGAATTTTGCTGCGATAACTGAAGGTTTTTATATACATGGTAACATTAATTACGTATGTAGATATCATATCTTCGACAGCATATCTTCTGCTCTAATCGTATCCGTCAATGTCGTTAGTTTATAAGAACTCTGTTGTTGAAGGTTCATCATATTTCATTTGGCCGGGCGTAGGTCGGCCTGTTCAGGTATTACATTACGTAGAAAGCTTTACCAAGTTCACATTGGCGATAAAAATTCCACTGTGTTTTCGATATGATATCTATACTAATTTTGAATGTATATTATGATAAACAAAATCACTCTGCAGCAAAGATAAAATGTACAGTGAACATTGATTGATAGGTATTACTAAATCTGCTATGAATGGAATAAAAACTCAAGCAGGGGTATAATTTTATCAAAACATTTTTATGATACATCAACTTCCGTTTTCAACTGGAAAATCCAAGTTTTTCATTTTATCTTTTGTTCATATTGCTATATTGTTTCCAAATAATGTCCCAATTAATACATTATTTAATGTACTGATTACCCGTCCCGGAGCTCTTTTGACGTGATTTTGAAGTCAAAGTATAAGATTTCTGATCGAGGGATGCTCCTCTAAAACACCTCAGGCTTAGAAATTTTCATGTTTTAAAATTTCCCCCAAATTTTCCGAGAGAACATTTCCATATATTAAATGCACGTTGTTTTTACATGGGATCTTGATAACATGAATCTTGTGAATGTAGGTAAAATTATTAAAATAGAATAAAGAATGTGTCAGCAGATATATAGAGTGAATGGAAAGTAAATTTGATGACGCAGGAAGTAACTATGCTTATTTTTTCAAACCCTGTATAAAAAATGTACAAACATGGTTTAATCTGTCCTGATTGTTATTTCAGACCCCCTTTTTCATACCTGTTGGCCCAAGTTTTGAAATACTGCACATTATAGGGGATTAGATTAGCAACAAAACATCGCTTATTACGTGCGTAATATTAAACAAAGCGGTTCGACATAAGATATTTGTAAGGTTTCCCAAAAGAAAATGAAAAATAGATTAAAAAAAAGATAATCAGCATTTGTATTTTTTAGAACTTTATGAGATACAATACTTGTCGTGCCGTTTGGATGCCTAGTCTCTGTGAAAATTAAAAAAAAAATACAGAAAACAATAAACGTTAACAATTAGAATGTTTCTAAGTAGATTAAAAAATAGATTATATTACTCATACCAATTCGAAGAACTATTAAAGACAAATGAAGATAAAAATAAGAATAATTGAACATTTCATTAAGAACAGAACATCTATATTGAAATTTCGTTTAGTTACCCGCAGGATTCATCTAGCTATTTTTTCTTCTAATATAAGCGATAAAGGAATAAAAAAATTATTACGGTAAGTCATTACTTCAAAATTCTTAAGTTTACAATTTATATATATATATATATATATATATATATATATATATATATATATATATAGATCTGTTTTATCTGTTCAAACCTTCCTCACTTAATTGCCCACGAATTAAGTTGACAAATCGATAAGTGGGTACGGTGACATATTTTTTTTATGGTGTAAGGATCTCATATGAATGAGTAGGTATATATCTTAAGACAATTATGAAACTTTGTATGATTGCGAAGTAATGGAGGCCTTTTCCAATTTTCAATGAATGTTAACTATAGAAAATCCCTTGAATCTTTTATAAAAGTAGGCTAGAAAACGCCGATCCCACCACAAACATGCTCTTAGTGTAGTAAATCTCTTCATGTTTATAACACGTGGGGGAGGCGGGCAAAAAAAAGGGGGGGGGGGGTTGCCAAAATAATCCAAACACATTTAACAACGATATCTGGCGGCAAGTCAGACGAACCAGAGTTCTGTAAACTGCGTGTCGTGACACGTGACCTTTCACTTTCCTCACATATCCAACCATCCATCTTCAGGTTATATGGTTTGTCAATTTTGGGGCATAAACCGTGTAAAAAATTAGCTTGTAGATACACAATGCTCATATGTAGATACACATTTTCCATATACGGAGGCATTATCAGGAAAAACCTACAGTTTATAAATATGTAAGCTGTGTAATCTAGAAATCACATAACTTCTACAGAACAGATGAGTGAATAACTGCCGTAAAGAAGGCAAAGTGCATACCGAGAACCCCGGTCACGTGCTTTTATTTGGTCAATGCCAAAAAAACTGAAAAAAAAGTTCGCACAATGCAGCACTTATAATATAGATTTAATTTGAATACGATTCTATTGACTGAAACTTCTGGGTTTGGAATTGATGAATTCAACTTATGGGTTTTCAAATAAATACGAACATATCTTGCTCGAGTAAACACCTCAAAGTGAAGAGACATCAAATCTACCAAAGACAGGAACACGATCCTGCTCAACAAATACTCAATAGAAACATTAATAAAATGAACGGGTTGGGTTGGATAACCGCTCAAACATACATGTTAGTTGGTCTGCCAGACCTCCCTTCATTTATCGTGTCTCATAACACGCGTCGCTCACAGCGGTTTTCCTTTCAACTTCACTGAGGTTGAAGGCTAAAAACGCCTGAGAAAGAAATATACAATGAAACTATCGGTTTAAATGAGCCGCATAATTTGTTATTCTGAAGTTTTATCTTTCTCCAGAGTGATACGTGATCATACTCGAAGTGATGTGACTTGCGCTATTACAGATTCTGCCAATTTCGTTTCTTGACATAACATTAGAAGCTTGATCCTTTATGACATCCCATTATTGTCCTCTTGAGTAACTATTTCTTTCCCATCTACAGTGTTGCGTAAGAAAGCGGGTCTAATTACAATCAAGAAAGTATTGAGAGAAATAATTTCAAAGACACCGGAACCAGCCAGTGAGATAACCAAGAAGGCAGAGTTTTATGTGTACAATTCAGTACAAATAGTCACAGAGGTCCACAGCCTTTAACATACTCCAATCCAGTAAATGATCTTTCCAGTTTGCTGACCACCTAACAATAATGACCACTTTTTCACAGTCACAAATCATTTTTACTCTTATATATATATATATATATATATATATATATATATATATATATATATATATATACACGTTTGCAAATGTTTTTGAAGATGGTAAATACTGTTTAACGATATTGGCAAATTTTTTTCCCCCAGTTGGCTAAATTTAAAGTGAAACTTGTATAATATGAATACATATATTGATCAGATTTAGTTCCCTCCCACTTGAATTTCTTTTAAGGGACATAATCAGGAGCAATAATTAGACTATACTATCACGCTATCATTTCAGGTTTGCTTCATACAAAAGTTTCCAAGAAAAACTATCCCAGCACACAGTCTCAGTACCTTGCATTCGGCTGTTTAACACCTTGTTATGGTTCTTCCATAGTAAACATAGACCACGTATGTCTGTTTACCATATAAAGGCCGCGTGACCAGTTTTGCGCATGCGCGACAGACCCAAACAGGAACTAATCTATTGTCCATGGATCGTCAAGACCGAATGCAAATTCATTGTAGACCTTTTCGGAACAGATCTGTACGATAGGTCCAGGAGCCTCAGCTAAACTGACACACGCCATGTTTCAGCCAACGGGAACATGTACCACATTTTTGGGTCAAGTCAGTCAGGGCATCTCCCGGATGACAGGTGTTTTGGCCCTGCCGATGCACGCACTGTTTTTATGTTGACGCCTGTGATCGGTTACCAATTTATTTCAAGGGGATGAACCATTTTTATATTAATTCATCATGCTTTATAGGTGATTAGGTCACTTATACCATTTATCGTGTAAAAAATGTTAGTTATATGTCAAATATAAATGAAGTTGAAGGAGGAGGGGCAGCTTATCATCCCGGGCCATGTCCATAAGTAATTAGGCTACCTATCTATCCTGGTTTGCTCTAACTATTTGTCAATACAAAGGGCCCAGCTTATAAAGGTGAACAGTGGTCTAGGCCTGATGCTGAAAGTCACAACCCGAGACGTCGATCAAGTCCTAGCTCTATTTACCGGCCATTGAGCCATTGAAGGATGTGCTGGTTCCCTCAGGATATACATGTGGTTGTGTGAACAGCCCACGTGTTATGTAAAATACTCTTTCTTAATATTGAACTATATTGCCAATATGCTCTTTACTGAGCGCTACAAGTATACACCTATTACCTATATCTAAAGCTTGTTTAGAAGCGTTATATTTTCCCCTTTCTCGGGAGCGTATATTGTCAATGGTGGGCATAACAATAACCTGGGCAAGTTATGTAAACTCCACATAAACATTGCTATCTTTAGAACAGTTTGCTAGGTATCGCTGCCGGGCATTTGACACTCCTTGTCGATATATTCTTTGTCACAGTGGTGATGCCCTGCAAACCATGTGATAGAAACCTGTGGTTCAGTGAAAGGGATGATAGAAGAGAGATAACAGCGTAAATGGAGCATCGGTACAGGGACAACTAATAAAATTATGCAAATTATTTTTAAAAAGTAACCGAATGAATACGCTAATTGATGTAATGTGCAACCGTTTCACAAATGGCCGTGCTGGTTACAGCCCGATGAAAACAGGTTTTAGCCGCCTGAAAGTCCAATAGTTCAATTAAGTTTTTCTTTTTGCCGTAAATATCTTGATACAAGTAACATATAAAGTCTTAACTGCAATGTTTTCATGCAATATAGGTTACAGACATACTCAAAATGTCATTAACTATTGTGTTGTAGCGATACACTAGAGTCATCGATAATCATATATCTCCCCCTTTACCGACCGATTTTTCAATATATCGTGCCAAATATGGTAATCGTTATCGTACGCTTGTGACTTGTTCACAGATAATGATATTTTCATCATGGACATCAAAATAGTACATTTCCTTTGTATTTTCAGTACTCCTAATCGTCATGACAACCTGCTTATCACCCATGTCTTATTTACCACAAGAAATTCATTCAAACTGAAAAATGTCACTTAGTCACGACGTACGAACCCTGCTACCTCCACACTGCTGCACAGCAGTCACGTTCAGTATTTTCCCCCCAAAAGAAAACCCTTAAATAGCTAAATTTGTCAGGTCTTTGTTTGTAATCTAAAATCTCCCCTCACCATCCTCTCGCTTCTGTACATTTTTAACCGCATTTCATTTCCTCATATTTAGGTATGTTTAATAAACGGTCATTGCAGAGCAGCGATACCTGTCGGCAAAAAAATGGCGCTGAATTTTAGGCCGAAATATCGACAAGAGAGATCATATGTTTTCAGCTCAGACTATTATTTTTAAAAGCATTGTCTCTGCCGTAGTTTCTGTTTTGTATTTGGGTTCACGTGACGAAAAAATAAGATGGGTGATTCCGGCTCAGTAGACTCATTACGCGCAGTGCGCATAAGACATCAGTAATGAGATTGGTTGCCATTTTAACTACTTAACAGCCAGGTAGTCAGAATTATGAGAATAAAGATACTCACTGTTTACCTTGTTAATTTCTGAGAAATAAGTAGCCCACAGGTTGTCGATTTTTTTACAAATGTTATATCTTTATATATCTATATATAATAGAGCAACGTGATATAAAAAGAATAATTATATGATTAGGTGGGTTTGTGACCTTCGTTACTTTGTCACATCTTTTTATGTAATACATATATGTGGGCGCGAGCCATGCAAAAAATATATATTTTATCAATATATTTCGATCAAACAATGATTGCTGTACGAATATTTTGAAAAATGATTATTCAGCTGGAGGTTATCGCCTCAGTATTTTAATGCTTGCTGAAGTAAGTATATACATCTGCAGAATTCTATTCCAATTTCGGACTACGTGAGAGGGCAGGCTCACAAGCGTACTCTCATCACACGTTTCTTCCCGGCTTTGAGTCCTGGGCTCTACCCTTGAAGCCGGATGTGCGAAAAATGTGACATCACAAATGTCCACAGGCACGTGTTTTTGTCTTTATTCGGGTTTAAAATGCAGCTTAATAATAACCATAATGTATATCCAAGGGATAAAAAAAATACAACCGCCACTCCACGTTCTGCTTGCACTACACACGTGTTTATTTGCGTTTCAATCCGTTCTGGCAACACGGTCCCCTGCATTCACTACGCTTCGGCCTTTTGAAATCAGTTCGGGGGGGGGGGGGGGGGGGGGGGGGAGGCCTTAAACAAGGACCGGGGCTAAAATAAAAAATTAACAAATCTCATATGTTGAAATACGTTTATTACTATAAACTATGTCCGGAAACATTCACCCATTTAAAAGTTATGACACTTTTTACATTTTTTTCCGTTCCGTTCCGTTGATAAGGCCCCCTGTTCTGCGTTCTATGTTTCGTTATAGGCCAGCCCCGCAGGACCCCCCAGGTTTCAAGTGAGGCTTTTTGTTTTGACTTTTGCCCAACTGATTCACGTAGTGAACGGTCCCCTGTTGCACTATTTGTCAGTATCAATGATAGCATTCTCATCTTAGAGCTCGTTAGTCAAAGGTTGTTTATTTGGTTTAATTGAATGAACTTTTACATATTTTAATTGCAAATGAATTTAACTGCAGCTCTACGGATAATGGGTCGTTGTGGTAAATGAAGAGGGTCTGGATGATAGATGATACTTTCCTTTGTAATGGATCTGTAACCTAATCATTCTCAACAATAAGGGTGGATTAAATGAGCGCGAGCTTCTCTCGAGTAATTTAAGCATCATATTGAATTTGCTGAAAGAATAAAGCGATGACAAAGCGGAGAGCTCCGAGTTCATACTGTAATTATTCCGTTCACAATTAAATCTAGCCATGGTTTAAACCTTCAATCATGTTTTGTAAATAACAGATAGGTTTACAATTTTAAAATAATAGATATATTTCAAACACCGAGTAATAAATACCCATTTTGATATCTTAATATGTGTTACTTTTAGCTGACGTCTTTCCAGAACACTGAGACGACATCCACAGTTCAAATATCTTAATCAATTTCAAATTGGTAAATTTTCATCTTAGGTATGAAAAATATCTATCAATGCGGGCGCAAGAATGAATTAATAGTGTTACCTTGTCGTCTCCGGGTGTAGCGATATCAGAATATCCCCGCTCCTGAATACCCCTGGGGGGTTAATGTGAAACTGATTTCAGATATAGCATTGGTAACATAGCATCGATTTCAGATTACCCTCGGGGGTAACTTGGTAATGATTTCAGATTACCCTGTACGATATCACATTATAACTTGTTTCTTTATTTTGATGTACTTGAATTTCATATAATTTTTCTTCCGCATTTTCAATATAGTTCGAATCTTTGTATTTCTTATGTTTGTGTGTAATATGTCATGCACTTTGGAGAAATTATAGGAGACAAAATAAATATAATTAACAATATAGTTAAAATTTTGTAACAGTATATAATTTATATATTGATCCCAGCTTGTAAATATCGAAAATTAATTAAATTGTATAGTCTGATACATAAAACTTATCTTTTAATATATCATACGTTTAAAGCATAAGAATTCATCATTTTGTTAAATTAATTATGTTAAATTTGTAAGATTATATATATATATATATATATATATATATAATCTTAATCTCGCAGGATTCTCGACCAGCATGCTTATCAGTAACATAATCGAGGACATTGAAGGTCAGCCCTATGTTTTCCGGTACCTGTGTTCTTAGATGCGTATGTTTGTTAGCTATTACAGAACAGTGACAGGCATTGGTGTTAAGTGTGAACACACTTGAGTCCCACAAGTGAAATTTAAGCAAATTGGCGCCAAACAAAAAATAAATTCATTAACACTTAAGCGAATACTGTTGTGTTTGTATTTTCTAAAGTAAAAATCGAGTTCTTTAAAATCAAAAGGGTAAATATTCAGTGAATAGGAGGGGATATCTTTATTTTCCTATTTTCTACCAAAAATATGTGCTGAGCTGAGTGATGTTAAACTAACCGCTTGTCATCTTAATATTAGATAATCATCTGTACTGGGCAACATAAGTAAAGAGGAGCGTAGGTACCGGGCAGCCCAAGTAAAGAGGAACATCGGTACAAGGCAACGTAAGTAAAGAGGAACATCGGTACAAGGCAATGCAAGGTAAGAGGAACATAGCTACTGGGCAACATAGGTAAAGAGGAACATAGGTACCGGGCAACATAAGTAAAAAGGAACATCGGTACAAGACAACGTAATTAAAGAGGAACATGACTTCTGGGCAACATAAGTTAAGAGAAACATGTGACCAAGGCATCATTAGTAAAAAAGAAACATAGGTACCGGGCAACATGAGATAAGATAAATATCGGTACAAGGCAATGTAAGTAAAGAGGAACATAGCTACTGGGCAACATAAGTTAAGAGAAACATTGGTACAAGGCAACGTAAGTAAAGAGGAACATAACTTCTGGGCACCATAAGTTAAGAGGAACATGTATACAAGGCATCATTAGTAAAAAGGAACATAAGTACCGGGCAACATGAGAAAAGATGAATATCGGTACAAGGCAACGTAAGTAAAGAGGAACATAGCTACTTGGCAACATAAGTTAAGAGGAATATACGTACCGGGCAGCATAATTAAAGAGGAACATAGCTACTGGGCAACATAATTAAAGAGGAACTTAGGTACCGGGCAACCTAAGTAAGGAGGAACATAGTTACAAGGCAACGTAAGTAAAGAGGAACATCGGTACAAGGCAACAAAAGTTAAGAGGAACATGACTACTGGGCAACATAAGTAAAGAGGGTTATACGTACTCGGAAACATAGATACTGGGCAACATAGTTATGCTCCCGGACAGAAACCTTGTTCACACACACACACACACACACACACAACTGTATATTAAGAGTGCACGAAACATGGAACGACAATCAAATAGATCCATTATTTGTCTGTTGCTGTCCTATTGTAGGTGGTATGACGGCGCGTGGATGACGTTCGTAAGAAATCGAACTGCGCGTGACACGCCGCGGCTGGTTATACGTCCCGATTTCGCATGATTTCCCGTGAGCTTTTATCTTTTCGTAGTTTATCGTAGAAACAAATTGGCCTGGGACATAGTACAGATTAATTCCTTAAACCTTACAATTTCCGTGAACTATCGGCAATCCGCGTTTATCATACCATGTCTATTTTGTTTTAAGCCAATACAAAAATCTCTTTCTTCAATCAAATATTTTAGGATATGCACCTGGTAAAAACATTATCATTGACATGTCAGAATTTTTATCGATTGTTTATATCATTTAATTTGAGGATGAACGCCTACGGGCAGTTTGTAAGATAACGTATTCATTTATGGCTTGTGGAATTACCTCTCCATTGAATTATGTAGGCGATGTGATACAAATGATTATAATAAGGTCTTCCTTGTGCGATAGCATGTAAGTCATAATATGATCTAAAGACATATGAGAAAATCGCCGAGATTATTTGATATTTTACGATTTTTGTCTAGAAGGTTAGAGTCTCGTTCAAGTCGGGGATCATTCTTTTCGAAGACCGGCGCCCAATCCATCAAAACGCGTATCATGTTATGTGATGGATTAAACAAAAACAACTGCTATTTTAAGAAATGGGGCTGATCATAAAAGAGAAAGAAAATTCCAAGCATCCGTTATATAAACTTACTTCACACAGAGTTCATCTCGTTGGTTGCACATGCTTGAAGGAGGATTTTTCAAACGGTGTTTGTAAAATTGGCGGACGCCCGGAAATGGGCGTTTGTCAAAAGCTACTGGTAGACCATTTGTTTCCTGTTATGTCAGATTGTGTTCGGCATGGTACACCTTTGTCGGTTTTCTGACGAAGCATTTCCGCTCACATCAGTTCCAGTGAGATTGATCACCGCGCGGACCTGTAAATAAAACGTGTGGGGAATAACTGCTGCTCCCGTCAAGGGGTAAATTTGGTTTTAGTGACTTAAAGGTTGAATAAATCAGGCGCCTGGAAATGATTCATTGTCAGCTGCTAGTTTGTTAAATGATACACAGAAGAAACGCTCGGACGTGGTTATGGAAGGAGGACCGGTTCAAGAGGGCTTAACAGAGGAAGATATGAAAAGATGGAGGTCGGGTGAGGGGGCGGTGAATCATACACGTCTTCTCTCTCTCTCTCTCTCTCTCTCTGTCTCTCTCACACACGCACACACACACACATGGCCACCGTTCTTGACGACCTTTATTTATTTGGTTTGACCTAATCCCTTTAATAGTCTATTCTTTGAAATTTAAAGATCGTGACAGAGGGTGTATTATATACATATGTAATACATATTATAAGCTTATAGAAGTGTATGTATGTAAACATATATTATTTGCAACTTGATATATAAATTTCATGCCGAAATCCAAATAATCAATTTATCCCCAGAGAAACTAATCATTCAAGTTAACACGCTGCAACATTCGCAGTTATTACAACTAAAATACGATAATTCAGAATAATATTCAATAGCTTGGGTTTCATATGAACATATTACACAATATCACAAGGAGTCTCGTTTGTTTTACAAAAATAGTGAATGGTCTACTGAATGAAATCAAGTTAATTGAATTAGCAGGTAGGCTCGACAAACAATATAATTAAATTAAACTAAAACCTGACGCGAAAGGAATAACATGACTTCCATCATTGAGACATTGTCTGAAGACAAATAAATGGACAGTCTGCTCTTTTAAGGATTAGCGAAATATGTTACGATGACGCATTTGATCATGTCACACTCGAAAGTAAGTTCTGATAATTTTTGTATTCTTATATATTTTTGTATAATTGTTCACTCTCTGACGGACAAATTATTTATAATAAATAAGTTGTACCGCACCAACCAACAGAAATACGTTGTGTTACAGGTTCTCTTTCTATTGTGTGACACGGGCGTAACTCGTGTTGTGACACCCTCGCCGGGCCGTTTGTTACATTCTATGTTTAATCCGTACTGGTTGAACTCTCATGTTAGCCTTGGGCTTTCACGCCTGGTCGTGGGTCACGTTATGACCCTGGTGTGTGGGGATACAAACGGCTATGTTCTTCTAGATAATTCCTGTGACGCGTACTTACCGTGTATAATGTATTATTCTTCGAATGTTCTAGAGGTGGACAATTCTCGGCTTGGGGTGAAGAGTATATGAAGGGGCTGTGTTTTAGAGCCGGGAGCAGAGCGCAGAGAAGTTTTCCAGCGGACGCAGAAGCGTGTGTTCGACGTGTGCGGCAATTATAGATTTTCTTCAGAGTTTCTCCTGGATTTTGAGCATTTGGACTTCAGTTTACTTTCTGGATAGTTACAAGAGCTTTACACTGGACTGTCATTCTCCGAGAGTATACATTTAAAGAACTTATCGTTGTGACGGTGTTGGTATCCAGGTACGGTGCACATTGATTATTTTTCTGTGCGATTGTATTGATTTGTTGTTATACCGCTGTTTTACTGTATAATTGTATTGATTAAGTGTATTTTAATGTTAGGGTTGTTTTAAGAATAAATTATAGTTAATTGTTAACAAAAAAAACGAGAGATTTCTTTATTCATTTCCCTAGACATTTCACGCTGCCTAGTGTTACAGAATCTGATTTTTTATCTCCGTTACAGGATTTGTGTTCATCACGCATACGTGATCTGTTTATATTAGGTTCCATAACAGCTGTCACAATCCTAACATTTTTCCTCAATGTAAAGTAAAGCCGGCTGACCAAACGTAAATCATTTCTTAAGAAAACTACATGTAAGAAGATTAAAACATGACTTAGATTTAAAATAAAAGAAAGCCAAGCGAGCGAACAAAGCATTTATTTCATGTATTCTGCAAGAGAATGCATAGGACATTAAAATTGGTCTGCATTCAACATTAGAAATAAGTTTGCAGTATGTTGCACCCAGGAAGGACAGGCATGTCAAAACAGAATCCCCAGTCCTGCTGTTTTCTTTTCTTATTATTTTTTTGTGTTAATCGAATTGTTTAAACCAGAACTTGTACCAAAGGCAGTAATAGGGTAACGCATAATTTTTAGTGTCTATAGTTATGAAATAAAAAGTATACACTTACATCATGATTGCCTTGTTTGTGAATATATATCCTGGGTTCATGGACCACTGTTCAGGGAAGTTTTTATGAAGTATGTATAGAAAAGCACTCAGATAGCGCAGATCTCCGCTAAAGCAGCTCATATCCCCCTTATGGCTTTATCAGAAATGAAGCCTTTTTTCCTTTAAAAAATCCTGATTTAGATGGTGAGTCGAATCACCCTCAAAATATAATCACTTTTTCCTCGTATCATTGCCGAGCTATACTGAAAATTTAATAAAAATCCAAAAATAACGTTTTAAATAATGTTGCTAACAGACAGACAGACACACAAACCAACGCCGGCAAAAACATGACCTCTATGGCGGAGTTAATAACATTGAAGCCCATGCAGAAAGCATTACTGCGAAAAGGGGTCGACATTTGTTGATCAAATGATGGTCATGTCCTTAAGCCTTTTTTAACGTAACTTCCGGTTATAGTCCAGCGGTTAAGCTCCCATATTTGGAGGAATTGTGCAAAAAAATGAATGATGCATGAAAGTTGGCAAAAGAATTATTTGGAGCTTATTGATAAATTTCAGATATAGGGCTAAGCTGAAAAAAATTGTCTTGGCCAAAATCCAAGATGGCGGACAAGATGGCCACCAGATTAGAAAATGTCAATAACGTGATTTATCATGTCCCCAGAAAACATTGCAAATACTCTAATATTATGTTTTTTGGGCTGAGAAATTCAATTTTTGAGGTTTCAAACCTCTTCAGATACACATTAGCTAGGTTTTTTATCAAGAATTTGGTAATATTCCCATTAGTCCAGCGGTAAAGCTGCATATTGAGAAGAATTGTGCAAAAGATGAAAGAAGAATGAAACTTGGCATAATAAGTTTCAAGATGTAAAAATCCAAGATGGCGGCCAAGATAGCCACCGAAATATAAAATACCAATACAGCCGGTTATATTTGTCCTAGAATGCATTGCAAGTGCACTGTTTTATTGTTATTGGGGTCGAGAAATTCATTTATAAGGGTTTGAGGTCTGTATCATGAATGTGTGAATGAAGTCTGATTTTGTCGGTATTTTACTAAAATTTACCTTTTTACCAGCACATCTAACGGTAAAACGTATTTGTTGATTATCCTGCTGAAATTTAATATATTTGTTAATTTTAAGTATTTAAACACTGTCTCTTTCAATATAATGAAAGTCGATTGATAAAACGCTCGGTTCTCTTCTCTCGCGACCAAGTTTCTATACCTGATGTTGCTATGAGAGTGGGTTGTAGTGGTCCGTACAGAGTCGGTTGTTTTCTGCATGTTCTCTGATTTTGTCCACTACTTTGCCAAATGACCTATGAAAAGTGCCCGGTAGTTGTTATCATAACCAGTTGTACAATCATTGTAAAAAAAATGTTTGTTTATAAGTAAATGGTTCTTTTGCCAGGTTCCAGACTCTTTGCTTGCTATAAGACTCAGTACATATTTTATCTTCAAGTCATTAGTGCACAGGATGCAAAATCGTAGATCGAACTGAACCTTGCACATAAGATAAAAAGAACCGATAGTAAGTTGGAATTGTGTGTTGTACCAGAAGAAAAACGCTCTTGTCCTGCCAAATCTAAAAGCAAATATTCAGGCACAGGTAATAAATAGTTGCTGGCAATATTACAAACAATGCTGTAATAAAATTTTCTGTTAAGTAATAATATTCGGAAGTGGTGTATTCTCAAAAAATATGGTTCACTTAATGAAGCAGATGGTATGAAATACAAGTAGCCCAAGCATTCTGCAATTGGACATAAAACTGACAAAGGGAAAGTCTAACTGTACTGAGGTGCCAGATCTCAGAAGCTAAAAGCACAAAAAAAGTTACAATCACCAAATAAGTCGATAAAAACTCAAACCAAACTTTGTACCTCATTTTTAGGTAATCAAGTTGAAGATAAAATGCATGTCTGGAATCCGAGGGTGCATTTTTTTTAACCTTGTCTTGTGAATTCGACTCTCTATATCTTCCGCCTTACTTTACTTTATCTGAACATCCATCCATGAAAGATCAGCAAGCTTGAACCTGGCAGCACCGACTCATACATGTAGTGAATATTTCTAACAAAACATGCAGGTACTACATGAATCAAAAATGTGCATAATGTCAGCAAATGAAAGTATTTTGTTGACATAAACACATTATGCAAAGTGAATTTTAATGGCAACTCGTTGGCAAGGAACTAGTTCCATATCACAAAGAAGGCATCACAACAAAGGGCAGTGATATTTTACTGACACGTGTTGGTTCTTTCATACGAGCATACAGTCTAAAGTCTGCATCATCACCATATCACAAAAAATAGCTGAGCGTTTTACCACTCGATTGTCCATTACATTACATAGCAACAGACATAGAGCTCAAATTCGTAAAATTAATATATATATATATATATATATATATATATATATTAATCTCGGGTTTCCTTATATGCAGCCCCCACTAGGACCGGTAAAAATACCAGATGCCGGCCCTCAACAAAGATGGATGTCACCACACAGCTGATCCTGACCCCAGTGACTTTACAATAGACCCCCGCAACTGATATTTACATCGGAAGAGTGCCACACGCTCTGAGCGTGTGGTACGAAACTAATGAGTCATGAAATGCCTGCAGAAAAACTAGTTTAGTTCTTTCTGAACAACTAGTTCTTTCTGTTTATATATATATATATATATATATATATATATATTTTTCTCCAAAGTTATTCAACACAGGAACTTCATTTCTTCAGTGCTGATGCATATTAACAAAATCTTGGTCAAGTTCAAAGATGGGTGACCTTGACCTACTTTTCAAGGTCACAAAACTTAGAATAGAAAAAAAAATTAGGAGCTTATTTCTTAGGAAGCACTGAGTGGATTGTTCTGAAACATGGTTTAATAATATGCCTTGATGAATTCTAAGTCCTGCATGAGATCGGTCGTACCATACTTACAAAGGTACTACCTACCTCTGCAGTTTAAACTTATAACACTTATTATTGACTTATGAACTTTGCTCAGAACCGGGAGCTATTTGCTATAACTAATAATGCAACTTAAAAATGTTCATTGTAATGCGAAATTTCCATTTAAATTTTTTTAAAGGATATTTGTATTGAACACGGACTTGGGTTCCAAATGACTCGAACTCGAAGAAGTGGACTTAGACTCGAACCTCAAAGACTCGGACTTGCACTCGGACTCGTATGATCTGGACTCGACTTCATCACTAGTTTGTCGGTAGGGGAGGTGTATCGGCAAATTATGGGGTGGTATCACGCTTTTCTGCGACCATCCATTAAAGCGCAAATTATAGTAGGAGTCAGACGCTTATTCCTTACAATAACTGTTTAATCAGGAACGAGATCCATGCTTTTACATGGCAGGTAAGAATTATGGCATATAATGAATCTTCAGTTTTTTTACATGGATTGTACAACTAGTTATAATAAATAATGCGAGGCACTCTCCAGGGCTCAGATGGTGGCATGTGGTAGGGTGTGGAGGAACCCGGGGAAAACCACCAACCTTGGACGATTCAATTCAATCCTCCTTTATAGCCAGGCTCCCTTTCCTAAATCCTGGATCCGCCCCTGACAACAGAACTGCTTTTTCACAAAGTTCGGATCTATTCAGCCTATTTAAGACGGTGTTACTTATTAAGTGTTCGTTTCTTGTCAATAAATTTTGTTTCTAGACAAAAAATGTTCGGATTTTGATAATCAGGTGTAGAAAAGGTAGAAAAAGGCGTAAAAGACAAGGATTTTGCTTTTGAGGGAACCATGAAAACACCCTCCCCCAAAATTCTGACTTTTATAGTGATATTGATACATACACAGCCACCCCTATAAGCTTTCCTTGATACGGAGTTGGGGGGGGGGCGGTTTAAGTATTCGATTAGGCAAGTTTATACCACATACCTGGACACAGATGGTAAATCATGTCCTATTAACAAAACAGTTAAGATCGAGTAACGGAACTCATGATGAATCATCAAAGTTTTATCCAAAACCTCCGTTATTTCAGCTAATCAGATCAAACGTGTTCCATGCATTGACAGACATGTGGCGAATTGATAACTGTTTAATTATGGAAACATGACGCCAACGGTGTAATAGCTTCCTGCAAACATTTGTCAATGTTTCATGATAAACTGAACAGGCGCCAACCGGCCCCTCAGGTTAAGAAAGAACGCTGGGAAATATGCTCTTGTTTTATGGCAAATGGATCGGTGAGATGCAGCGGATAAAATTGATGAATTGTTCCTGCTTGACACATTCTTCTCGACCTGCCTCCACTGACCCTCACAAAATTAGTTTCTCTCGGGCTGAACTCTTATGAAAATGTGAAAATAGCCACAGACACAGGGGTCCTCGTGAAACGTCTGTACCAACAATATGACAAGGGATTACAGGCTTCAGTTAGAAACATGAACGACATTAACTAGAGTGCATCCTTCTAAAAAGGCACAGCGACCCTAATTTATTTTTATAGTACAGTTTGTTATGTATTCCAGCTGGTTTGTCGTGCCAAAAAGGATTTTATTTGTAAACTTTGTCAATTTTAGGTTGCTAATTTAAAAAATAGGTGCCATTTTTTTCATTCGCGTCTTTAGCCCCAATTTTAAATCCCAAAAAAGCTGCAATTTTTCTTATATCTTGCCTTTTATCTGGATACTTGAGCATTGTAGAGTACTATAAATGGTAGCAACACCCATTTTCATTAATATCATTCCCATACTTGCTTCAAATTTGATTTGGCAGTCACACTGAATTTCAATAGGGCCGCGACTTGTAACACACTTTTGTTTATTTATGTTCTTGTGAGCACGGTAGAATACAAAAGGTAGCAAGATCCATGATTTTTATACCAAGATACTAACCAAAGCAGTTTCCGTACCTGTTACAAGTAGGCCCTCGCCGCCATATTGAATTTCGCTAATTATAGTCGACATTTTCTAATATATGGATCTGTGAGCATGGGATAAGATTTTAAAGTAGTAGCAACATCTATGTCTGTGATACTCGTGAATCTATTAAAGCCATGGCAATACTTGTTTTAAATTATTCTTTGCCACCAAATTGGATTTCAAAATGGCCTGTTGTGGAAGCATAGAACCATAAATATCGTGGCAATACCTATGCCTGTGATATCAGGGACTTCATTTATCCGAATTCCGCGCTTTGAAAAATTTTGTAAGGCGGTCATGCTGAATTAAGATATATGATAATCTCGGCTGGTATCTCGGCCTGTGATTCCATAGAAAAACATCCAAATTTATAAATGATGCCAAAATCGACATTCATAGTTGAGAAGATCAAGTTTACAGTATGTCTAACATTTGCCAGGTTAATTCAACCGCAATGTTCGGTTTACAATCGGCCGCTTTCAAAATCATTTTTAGACGTGTGATTTAACGTTATTTACAAGCATTTTGTCGCTGATGCCCTCACCTTAAATGCATTTAAAATACACCGTATGAATGTCGATAATTTCAACCCAAAATTACCTGAAAGGTGACATTGTGTAAATCTTTGAAAGGTCGTGATCACATGTGCTCTGGACAGTTACATTTTAAAGACTCCTGTCACGATAGCTTACCTTGTATTTCGTTTATTGCGTAGAGCATGTTATTTCAGGATAAATTGTTTTCAAGATTTCTTACTGCAAAGACGCTTCAAAGACCGTTAAAGCAGGCTATGTTGCTAGTTATCTATTACTGAGGTATGGCGGATTGTCGCTGGGACAACTCCTTATTCCTAATTATGCAGTCACAACAGCAACAGATACAAAGTGCAATTATTGCCACGTTGTTAAGGGAACCTTAAACCCATTGACTACTCCCTATACATTGTTGTGTCTTGCAGCTTTTGTTCCTTGTCCTCTTCACAAAACAGTCATGACTCTTGGTCCCGAATCGTACGAGAGGGCATGGAAGCTGCAGTCTTTAACATGGCACTATTGAGAGTTGGTTAGCTTTTGGCCTGATTGTTTGTTTTCCTTCATTGACGCTGTATATAGAAGAAAGCTCTCTTGACTACAATATCATTTTCCAGCGAGCGGCAATTCGCCAGATTAACGCTGGAAAATGGTACAATCATGGTTTAGAACACAATATGACAAACATAATGAACTGTCTTAACCTCCTCTTTCAGTATCGTTGCAGCAATAAAACTTGAAAACAAATTTCCTTAAATGTCATGCACTCCACAAGAGGTCTCCATAGGCGACGAGCTGATGAGACAAGTGTATTAAAGAAGTAACATCATTCTTTGAATAAGAGTTCCTCGTTATATGTTACTAAGACCTTGGACTGACAGCACTATGTCTCGCCAGTTCTTTGGAGCAGGAGGATAGTTCACTTGATTTGCTTCACTTAAACAAGCAGGCAAAGATAGGGGAAAGAGATGAGTTGTATCTATAGCAGAGAAATCCATTTAGGATCCATTGAAGAAAGTTAAGCTAAGGACCTTCAGTATGTGAAAGAGGAAGACGAATTGCAAAGTTGGTTAAGATAAGATCAACATTTATTGGCAAGATTGCTTGTAGTTCAGCAGTCATGCCCTAGCTATTGTGTTGCACTCTCTGAGACAATGGATAGAAACAGTTTTTTTCTGTTTTCAAAAGGTACTTCTTCTCCACTGCTGGTTTTATTTTTATTAAAACTAACAACAATGCCTTTGTTTTAGCAAATAAAGAGTACAATATTGAGCCATCAAGTGAATCTGATTAAACTGCATCACACATACAAGAGAAATGATAAACTGTGTGCTGAAGGCGACAGCAGTTATCCATGCTATCAAGGAGGGTCAAATGATGAATGACTACTGCTCTGCTTTTGTTACCCCCTTTGTTCGAACGTCCTTAACACCATAAGTGATATGGTGAAGGACGAGTTATATTTGATAGAAATATTGAGCATTTTTAAAGTCCACACACATGGTAAAAGTACTGTTGTATCGACAATGTTATGTTTGCCATTAACGACTCGCGTATCATCAAGCTGGTACCGATGAAAATCCTATACTGTCTAACAAAAATTCTAATGATATATTGGCAGAATATCTGGGGAAAATCTATACTTCATTAGTCTGCGGCGTAGTTTTCGTAGACAGAAACTTTTATTAAATAAAACAGATTTTTTATTGTAATATACTTATGAAAGACATCATCATCCCATTGTGTGTGCCTAATGCGTTAAAAACTAAAAGAGATGTTACAGATTTAGATGTTTATTAACACGGTATAGATGTCTTTATTTATATTAAACACTTTAAAAAAATTAAAGTCAAACTTTATTGCATCATCAGAAGGGAAATAAACGAAGTGCACATTTAACATACACAGGAGAAGGATAGGAATATACGTACGAGAACATCAGTTCTGCTAGGTAACTATGCTTTTAGTTTTACTAAATGGGATAGCGTTTTTGCCGGTATGTCCAAGAGTAGGTGAAATAAGCATTACATAAGCTTTGAAACAAGTTATCAAATAATTAATACTAGCTGCTCCCGTGGAAAATCCACGGCTCTATCTGATGAATATTTTGTAATGAGCTGATAGGAATTAAGCGACGCACGTTTTAATCCTAAGGGTTTTGCAGGTTTTTTTTTTCATGTGCTTCACTTATATGATATAAAGATTACTTCTGCTAGATTTCTCCAGGAACACCCTCCCCCAAAATATCAACGTAGAAAAATCATTTTATTCCAGCAATCACACAAGAAAATAATTCTTTTTTTCCGATAAACAAAATAGGTCCGACAGCTTCATTGCTTGGGAAATATCGTAGATATAACAATTGTATAAAGAAGCAATCTACCGTGAAATTATATGAAAGATGCTTTGTATTAGTCGAACTCAGGCGACATCGTAAAACACTATGTTTTTTTCAGTGAAGTCAGTTGAGGGTATAGTCTAAGGCATGTTAGGCACGTTACTTGAATACACAGACGTATGTCGTCGAAGTCTCTTGTACGCGAAACGTATAGCTGCCAATGTGAAAAAGATAGGCCAATAAAAATATATTCCAAAAGTATTAAATTTTATGTTTAAGTACTGTAAATTGTCATGGAATAAGCTGGTCTGATGCAAAATTGATAATTCTCCCAGATAAAAGAAAGCATGTTGATATATTTCGATGAAAGCATTTAGCAAAGAAACCACTTCCGCCTTGGTCTGTACGCCCCGACTACAGATTCTAATTTCTTTGATAAATTTAAGATGTACTGGTGATACTTTTCATGTTTCACCTTCCCTACAGACATCGGATCTTAACGAATAAATGTGAACCCCCCACCCCCACTACCACCCCGAATGATAATTAAGTTATCAACGCTTCTTTTTGGAAAAAAAATCATAAAACACATGATTTGGCCGAACTTTTGAAACCATCGTTATCATGGAAAGATATTTTTGAATGTATAAAAATCAACATACCTTTAACCCATAAAATATTTGTCAAACGGTGGACACATCACTGGACTCAGTGCCCAGTGCTGACCAAACTGAAAAGCCCCCGCACTAAAAGCGGAGTCATGTGGTCTTTGGATTACAAACCTTTACTTCCTTTTGAGAGAGAAAATTCCTTTAGAGGCGTTTCAAATGGATATGGGGGATCAATGGGGATTTAAGTGGACCCGCGTGACCGCGTTTTGCACGGAAATGCCTTTTGGGCAGGACATGCACTCTGGCCACGGTCTTAACAGGCCAGTGAAAATCTCCGTGGTGCCTCCTGAAAAAGCGTAACAGGCGTGGAAGACCTTACAGCACAAAAGAAATAGGGGCACCTAATGGGGAAATATTAAAATTATTAATTATTCAGCTTAATAGGGCATAATCCCGCAAAATAAAACAAACTTGTCCTAGATGCACACCACCGATACGAGAGCCGAATTTGGAGAGTCAAATCATAACGAAAGCAGGTCAACCGTGGTCTAGAAAAATACCAACTCCGTATTAATTATATAGATTTTTCAAAAGTTGGCGAAGATTTAGGTTTTGTTGCATCAAATCCACAAATTCAAAGAGCATGTCGATATCGCTAACTGTCAAATGGAATAAGGATTCGGGTCCAACGGTCTGGTCCAACGCTCAAAGGTCCCGATAAAAAGCAAATGCGGATTAAAAATGCCGGCCATTTTGAAATTCAATATGGCGACCAAACCATACAAGTACGGCGGTTGCTTTGATGAATATATCTTGGTATCGAAATCATTTGCATTCTTCACGGTGCTCGCAAGAAACGAATATAATTGAGAGCATGATTTCTCACGTCAATGGCATAAAAATCTCCAAAAAAATACCGCAAAACATCTTCTAAAAACGCAAGCATCCATGATGTTTCCTTGAAAATGGTCCTAAACATTTTTAAGCCACGTGACCTTAATACAAATTCATACGTACCAACAGAGAGACATTGATTATGGAGCCCTCATTTTGCTTTATTTTAGACAAAAATTTTCCTAAAATAATAAGAAATAACATTTTAATTATTTTTTGTAAATACACAATCAAATAAAGAAGAATAAAACAAACAGTATATTATACATAACTGTCCAATACGTTTCGTTCACAAGTGGTAATGAAAATTGGAACAACATGTTGATAAGATAAGACCTGTATCAATGACAGATCTATCTAAAGGACACGCATGTAGCCATCTTAATTATCCCATTACGTAGATAATTCCTTCTTCAAAATTGTTTCCATTATTAGATCTGAGATGAAATATTCGTCGAATGAAAATAGTTTTAAACGAAGCATCTTATGAAATGTTCCTTGGCGTTATTGGTAAAATTTAATAATAGTCTGACAACACAGCAGCTTGGTCTCTATATCATGTGCCCTCTGGCTGTTCAGAGAATATATTTTTATATCGGCCAAAAGGGTATTAATAATAATCAACTTTACTAGTTGTATCAGCGTGTTATTGCTATCTAAATCTTCTTTCAGTGAAGTTTGTGGTGGTGGCATTTTAGATGAAAGCTGAAAATGACTCTTCTTACACTAAGAAAAGATTAATTACCAACTGTTAGTGCGTTTGATCAGTGCCGCCTAATAGGATACGAGTTATCTGGTCTATTCGTCTCGGTGACAGTCTGCATTTATCACGTCATATCCTGCCAGGGTTTCCGATCAAGATGCTCTTCCCAATTTAAGATCAAAACAAATCGCATTTTAATATTAAAGAAATGACAGTATCAGTTTATGCAACGGTTTTGTTTTTCAAATGATAATGTGAAAAAAGATTTCAAGTAAAATGCTTTGGAAAACTGTGTTTGAGGATATGGGCATCTTAAACACAGGTCGCGAGCTAAATTTCACTACATCATAAAGTTTTTGGCGCATTTAAGAAAAGCCATTTAAAGGACAAAATTGGTTATTACCCACACACGAAAACAGTAAATAGAGTTCTTTTATTCGTTGTCACAACAGCATTTGTCTTATTTTCGTTCTGTCACAACAAGTAGAGCCAATTGTTTTTCGCGCAGTTCAGAACCTTTTATGTCATTACCTCAAGCCTGGCTTTTTTTAATTATTTGCAAGTTTTTGAATGTGTTAGACGTTTTTTTAATATTACACGCTAGGATTATTTCTGATGTCAAAGGCAATAGTTCAGATATTAGAGGGAATCTCTATGGACGTGATTTGCCACGTCGCCACGTGCTGGTGTATTTTTGAATGAGTCTTTCAGATTTAATGCCCCAGGCCTATTCCTTTGGCACATTCCATGGCGTTTGTTTAAAGCGTCCGAAGCCATTATAATAAGTAAATGTGTCTTTTACAAGTAACCGAGGACCAGAAAATTTGAAATATTGGAAGCTCGAATGTGTCCTGAAATGTACGAATGTTGTTACTCGAAATTAAACCGTGATTTAATGGCTTCGTTAGTACTTCCTACCAGACAACCAGGGAGCTGGCCACCAACTTTCTTCGTTATATATTCCTAGAATATTTCTTATAATTTGGAATGTGTAACATTATTTATTAACTAGGAAATCCATATAGGGTCTAACATGTATCTGCTTATTATGCGCCTGGCGTTCTGATTTGTGTTAGAGTCAAGCCCTGGGCGTTTAGAGACACAGCCCTCGGTGTAATCCGTACTGGTTGAACTCTGAAGCGTAGAAACACAGCGTTCTTTGTTCTAGATGTTTCAGGTCTGTTCATCTGTGTGTATTATTCTTTGGGAATTTTCCATTTCTAGTATTTTCGGATGAAAAGCTATAAATTAGTGGCTGTGTTTAAAGCCGGGAGAGAGACAGAAAAAAAATTCGAGCGAACACGGTAGAGTGTGAGTAAGTTTTGGGACCTTTCCGATAATTGCAGAACTTTTAGATATTCTTCGGACTTTGTAAAAGTTTGCCTTTGGGATTATTACCAGAACTTCCCCTTTGGATAACAACAGATTGATTTCGGGATTGAATCGGACTATTCTCCGAGAAATTTTGCATGAACTGTTCATCTGGAATATTTATTATTCGGTTGTTATTAGGTTCCGTAACAAGGGATATCACCAACAATATCTTATAACATCTTCATTAAAAAACTTATACCTACACAAGCAGACTTATAATGGCTATTCTTTAGCACAATAACCAATCTGTTACTGTGGCATACCACACTGCGGAGACTCGGACTCACAACAAGAGCTGTGAAGGGATAGTTAAAGTCAAAATCGGACCTCAGCAATGATCCGGGGTTATTAATACATTAGCGACGTAGCTATAAATATAGTGAAGAAGACAATGTGTTGATTATATAAGAATTGTTTAAAGGCAAATTACATAAATATGGGTGCTATGTGGTAAAGACTTTATTTTTAAGCATGCACATGCGAAATGTAAACAGAAGGTGTTCCTTTAAATGACAAATTTTGAAGTTTGACAGTTGTGACAAGTATTCCCGGTTGTTTCACAGTACCCAAATAGAAGAAGTTGCTACAAATTATAGTGCCCGGGGCTTGCGGCAAGAACCGCTGAAGGTTCACGTCCCTTTCTAAGTCAAAGTTTTACCTGAGGTCGCAAGAATAATTTGTCTAATTACGCCGACGTTATGCAAACAAATTAAGCCCATAGACTTTCAAAATAGACCATGGCATATTATTTCAAAACCGTATGTCATGAAAGAAGTAGACAGCCCGTAAGAGGTTAAATGGTACTTGTAGGTAATAATAACATCGCAAACTAAAAGTAACTAATTCAAGTCACTTGAAGCCATATTTATCAATAACACAGATCAAGTATTTGAATGCAACTCACAACTACAATTTGTCGGTTTGTTTACCAAGCCAATCAACTGTGTTGCTGAGGTGGCTCCAGCAAAGTCAATTAGAGGGAGCTAGTCAAAGCAAATTAAAATGTTTACAATGGACGGTAACATAGGTAGTTAAGGAAACATCAATGTTCACTGATTTAGCAAATGTTAAAACTAGAACTGGTTTTCCTTACCTTTCTTAAGTTGTGGAAATACCATATTTTCGTTTTTTTATTTAAGTGTTTCTTTTATAAGGTAATGGTCTACTCTGACCCTTTAAAGAGGCCTTGTTAAAGTCAAGTAGAGCATTAGAGTAATAATATCTTACAGTTTGTAGTTGATCTGGTTCACCATCTTATTTTTTTGTAGGATTCTTTGTAACAAGCAGAAACCGCATATTTTACAGCCGAGGTTCAGATCCATTTGTAAGGATTAAGGACCGCCCTTGTTCTGGCGATTAGCGCTCACCTGTAATCCATGTTGAACCGTGTCACACATCTGTCTGTGTTATATATGTGGTTTCTGACAAATTACTTTCTATTCAATATATCTAGATTTACTTATTATACATCAATAAATGTTTGTAGTATATTATTCATAAATGATGATACATGTGTTGAATGTGTACAATGGAACAGTCGAAGTAATCATGTACCGGAAAATGCACCTCAGTTTTAATTTATTCAGGGTAAATCTCCTGTATTATTGATGCTAGACTGGTCCAGTCAATGGAATGGCTCTTAATTGTTGCCTTTGACAGAAAAATCAAATGTTCTCACGCTGTCTTGCACTTAGTGTCAGTACTGCCACCTCTCGGCTACTTCTATAACTAATTGCCAGTCTCTGACCCTCTTATATCTGACCCTCTTATTTCATCGACTGGTAAATTTGGGCCGTACCGGACAGTCAGCGCCATACATCACCGCCTCGCTGAACTAAGGTCTTTCCCAGTGACGTAGGGAGTAATTATAGTGGTCTTTCCCAGAATCTTTTTTCAAAACCAACATGATTAATCCATTAACCGCCTATTGTGGGCTTCTAGCTTGCTATGTATATTCCCATTTAATCACTCTTAATATATTTTTAGGTATTCGGCTATTTTAAGTACGGCAAGACTTTCAACACTATATCCCACAGCCTCAGTGAGTCAATGTGTCACCGTTTATCAGACCAACGCTTTTCAAAGCAGGCCGGTTTAAAAATGTATCTCTAGCTCAGCCAATCAGCGTGAGATATTCAGGTCCATACGCGACGAACGCAGTCAACTGTAATTCATGGACCGGCTGGCTGAAACGATCACGGCGATCAGCGTGTTGGCAACTTAACAGGGGCAAGACTTTCAAGTGTAACTTGAACACTAACAAATACATGTACACAGAACAAAATTGATGCGAGATTTCTACAATGCACTTACATTTTGCCCATGGACCATAGGGTTCGACAGCAGAGATATATCAAAGGACACGAAGGTCAATGTATGGACTTTCTGAAAACATGATTTTAAGTGCGAATGTTACCAAGCGGTTTGAGCTGTCTATTGCCATTAGGGGCGCTGATAGCGTCCTCATAGCATGCCATTCACAGGAGGCGTGACGGCCTGATATGCAAATGCGAGGGAATCGTCAGGAGCCTTGTGACGCCCTAATATGCAAATATCAGGGATTCACCATGAGGGCTTAACAGGGCTTTAGTGATAAGAGCTGTTACTGAGTTACGGCTATCAGTACATGGAATCACGTTTTTTTAAAGCATTTTAGTAGTTAACGTAAATACACTAAAGCCCAGGCAGGGCTATATTGATGCCTACCAAACGCCACTATGATACGTGCGCTGATGTGTTGTTTGCACAGATATGAGAACAACACAAGACGTGCAGTTTAGCGCAGTCACATGGGATAGTTTGATTTCAATCAACGTTGCGCTCCTGTGAAGTCGCTTCAGGAGCGGAGCGCATTACAGGCTTAAAACTATATAATTTAACTGGGCTGCTTGGGCCCATATGGACTTATACTCTCGACAACGCCACTGTACAGTTAATATTTAATTACATTGGGCTCATAGGCACTAGAAAAGTGCTTATGACAGTTACTGCTCGTTCTTGTGTTGGCACAGACCTGGGCCGGTTTTACCATCGACCGAATTTGGCCGAATTCACTGATAGATGTTTCTGACAGATGGCGCTGTGATAGACCCTTCGCGAAATGATAACAAATTCTTCAGGAATTATGGTGAATATAGAAAATGACCCCTTAGGACACATTTAGCGTCGACCGAAGCATTAAAAAGGTGGCATTTCCGGAGCGTGGTCACAGAGGAGTTGCGTGCTTACGGTTGAGTGACACCACCGTCAATTACAATATAGATCTCCTGACATTGCCATAACAGTTAATTTGATTATCAGTTGTAATAATTCATAAAAGAGCAGGTTATTTCACGGCATCCCTCACAAAGAGGGTTTAAATTGATGACAAGGTAAGTAACGTGTGTATGAAACCAGTCAGGTTTCAGTTTCACTGGAGGGCACTTTCTAAAACAGACATGACGAGTTGATTACACAATTCCTTTCAGATTGTTCTTCTTTAAAAGAACGTGCCATCTTCGGCAGAGTTCCATATAACAGCACACGGGCGGTGACTTACTAAAGGTGGTTTATTCAGTTAAGACGGGTCCCTTGAATGAACTGAGTGGCTCTGATCGCAGCTGAAGGACAGAGCAGAACTTGTTCACAATGAGATCATTTATCTTATAATGGCAGGGTTATAACCTGGACTTTGGGGAGAATGTTGGCTGCCTCCCACTGAAAGAGACAGTGAAAGATGGAGGGCTGACAGTACAGCGTGTGTTATGTACGCATGACCTGAGATGAAGCCCCTTAAGACTCATCCAGCTCCTCTAGATCTCAGCCTCGTGATCACAACCCGAGTATATGGAGAGTATAACATACCTTGTCCACCCACAAGCCCTAATCGCTTGCATGCATTTGTTTCACGGAATATGGACATCTTTGCTAAGGCCAGTTTTTTTTTGGTTTAATAACCCGCCAACCTCCAATCTCCTCATTTACGCATAGAATAAAACTGGCATTTTTACTTTTTTTTTTTTTTAAATTGCCAAATAAAATGTTCACATTAGGCCAGAAAAAATAAGGTATGGTTCTCAGGCACTTTTTTTCAGAAATCAGTGCGGGCGGGCGGTATTTTATTTTTGACCTTATTTTGAGTGTCTCCATAAAAATGTCATATGATCATGGAAAAGTATGAAAATAACAATTTTTTTTGCAAAACAGGGAAAAGCACTACATAAATTGTAATATTCATCTTTTTGAAAGATAAAAATCAAAATCAAAATTGTTGATGCGGGGGGTAAAAATTGACGCGGGCTGTGCCTGAGAACCATACCTTTTATTTTTTTTTGGCCTTAGATCACCTTAAATATTGGAACTCTTATGATTAGCTAATAAGGCCACTTTCTCAAGACAGCTGAAGAGTTTAAGCCAATCACAATAGAATATTCTTGGGCCATAAATGCAACTGACTGGCCATCAAGTATTCAAGAGATTCAGCAAGGAAATTTGAGAATTCTGAGAGAGTTTTCAAAGTTTGTTTTCTGCATTACAGAACATATTCAAACCAGCATTTATGTCATATTTACATCGTTAAGCATATTTGCTTTCAAATAGATGTGAATTTGAAAGGATAATTAGTTTGGTTGCATAGCGGCTTTACCAGATTGCCACTGTTTATAACCTGATTGATATACAAATAGGTTAACGTCGTAAGACTTATTTTTGCACTCAAAGTCAGACGCTATATTTATTATTGCAAATTTGACAAGTTTAACAAGTTTATGTTAAAAAGATATTAACTTTTCCTAGCTTAGAAAAGCTAAAAAGCTAAAAAGAAAATGATTTAATAAATCAAATAATATACTGCATAAGGTCGTCATTTATTCTTTGAAAATTTGTGGAATGTTCAGGGTCTCTACCAGGGTTGGGGCCAGGTACTTGTACCTGAAGCTGTACCTGTACCTAGGTACACAATTCAGAGTACCTGTGCCTGTACGTGTACCTGGCTGTCATGAGTATAGGAAGTACCTTGTACCTGAACCTGTACCTGGAACTAAAGTAGCTGTACCTGTAATAAGGTACTCCAGGTACAAATTTGATACGGATACTGGAAATTGACAACCAGGTTTGGGTCAATTGCATGTACAAAGCTTTCACCCCTGTCAGGGCAGTTCGCTATCTTAGGCAGGGGTAATTACAAAGCATTCATCTCTGCTGCTTTTGTAGTTAGCTACCTGGCAAGCTGGATGGTCAACCTTCAGCCTATAAACAGGAAGTTTATTGCAGCATTATATTATCAAGTATACAACAACCAACAAAAGATAGATACAGGGGGTTGCCTATATACCCCATGTCTGAAGTTGGCTAATATGTACACTGAACAGAGTTGGGGCCTTGTACTTGTACCTGTATCGAGATACACAATTCACAGTAACATGAATTACAGGTAAGATACTTGATATGGACATCAGGTTTGGTCAAGTAAGGTACTGAGCTGTCATCCCTGTCATGGCTGTTACCTAAACCAGGCAGGGGTAATTACTAAGCCTTTGAACTTGTGTGGACTTTGGCTAGTATGTAGCATGCTGGCCCAGCTACCTCCAGCCTCTATACACATGAAGTTAATTGTGGCTTTATCAGGTATAAAGGGTACAGAGCAAAGTATATGGACAGTATTGCTCTTATGCCCCATGAAGATACCTGTTGTCTAGTATGTGTAAAGAACATTGGTGTAGGATAAATGTAGAAGTAAAGGAAATACATAAATATATCACTGAACTCTTAACATAAGCCAAACAAAAGCAGAACTTCCCATTTTACAGAAAAAAGTCCCATCTCACGCATTATATGCAAGTGCTCAAAACATCCTCATTGCGCCTTTCTGCCATGAACATGTGTATTGTTACTTCTAATTTTGTGTGTATTATTGTCATGAAGTTAATCTATAAAATTGACTGTAAGATTATTAAGCTATTAAGCCCTTTTACTTTAAAGTGTGTAGCTCCCAGGTATTTTGACTTTAAATCATTACTCCAATAACTTTGTAAACTTTATCAGCTTCGTTTATTTATCACATTTACTATAGGCAATCCTTTACATTTGCCAGGCATGTATATTTCCTGATGACATAGGAAGTGAACAATTAATACTTTTTAATGATATATTCTGCCATTCTATTATAATTTATTTTTGCACATCTAGATGAATTTAATGCTATAAACATTAGTTTGTATATTTTATGTACCTGTACCTGTACCTAGGTACTTTCTAAAGTACCTGTTCCTGTACCTAGGTACTTTCCAAAAATGCTGTAGCTGTACCTGTACCTGGCCATTTCGCAAGTACCTGTACCTAGGTACCGTCAAATGCATCTGGCCACAACCCTGGTTTCTACAGATTTTCCGACTTTCTGTAGTCTTAATGGCACGGGTTAAGTGAAACGTCGTCGTTGTGGGTTGTCAAGTCAAATCCAAGCTAAAATGACAGGAATTTTAAAAGAAGTTTTTAAACGATTTATTTTTTGTCCCAAACGGACGTGATAAGAGCATGTATAGACATGCCGTAAAGCAATACCGGACTGACAGTGACGGCATATTAATCTGAGCTCGGTACGTACTGTCAGGGCCGTGATCAGACACGACGATTAAAGGTTATAATACATTCTATTCTTTAAAAATAGTTGAATAGTATAGACTAGTATTCAGTGTGATCCCTAATGGAAACCAAAGTTAATTACCAGTTGATTGATGTTCAAAGGATCATCAAACATGCGCAACGCCAAAAAGGAATGGCCATGAATCAAATAATTCATGTTCCATGTTGTTGACATTTGATAAACAATAGCTGCAAGTTTCACATTGTCATTGTTTTTGTCATTCACATAACTGTACAATACAAACATCAGTCTATCATGCTAGAGTTGAATTTTTAGTTTTCTCCTCGCATATCTAAAAAAATATATTACTTCAAATCATCGCAACATCTTTAGATGTATTTGACTGGGGGTTTAATGTGTTGATCATTATAAAATAGGCAGTTCACATGGCAGGGAAAGTGACTTAGTTTTATTTCAGGCGTGTATGAAAACATACATTCGTTTTACCATTTAATTTTTGTTTGTCATTATTTTACCTTTGATGACATTTGAATGTCTGGAAATAACACGCATGAGTGTAGATAACGCAAGAATATAATAATATTTCATATATTTTTTTATAGATTATATATTGGTTTATATAGTACCATTTAAACATGAAATGTATGACCAATCTATACAATACAGGCATCGCGAACATTAGTATCTAGAAATAATTCCTGAGTTTCGGAGGGGGGATAGGCGGGGTTTGCTCGACGCAGGGGCCAACATTGTTATGGGTTATTGATTTAAATAATGTGTCAGTGATGGATGCCACTGTCAAAGGAGGGGTCAACATAAATGCTGCGAACAAATGGTGCAGGAACGTCTTTACAATATCTTCAGCGTTTTATTAATTGACCAAGTGATCAATTTTTATGGAGAAAAATGTAATTTTACTTTCTCATATTGTAAATTTATAATAAAATATGCAATCGTAATTTCATATGATGTCCTCGGTCTTCATTTTTTTATTTATTTTTTTATATGAAAGGAAAACCCCTTTCCACAATCCAAAGTTGTCATGGGGAGCAATGGAATGTACCTTGGAGGAATTAAATGAATGATCACATGATTTTTTTTAACAAAGATACAAATGAAAAAGCCGGAGTGTGCGAGCACAATTTGATGGAGCTCTAGGAAGATTCAGTATATTTTTCTTTTTCCCGCCTAAGCCATAAATTTCACTTATTTGTTTAATATGTTGAACTGGATTACCGCGAGACATCAGCCTCTGAAGCGGCCCTCATTAAATTCATAATCTGTCATTCATGTCGGAGTTAGACGAGTGGTTATCTAAGCGAAGCATTTCTAAACTACAATGCACCAGGGAACAATAACAACCGCCTGAACACATCGAGCATGGATGGAAAGTCCGCTTTGCTCCAGCCGTTGTATGACCGACTCTGTCCCTGTTGGGAAAAGGCAGAGTTAAAAAAGATACGCCAGACGCCACCGTTATGACTCCGTCCCGATACAGAGCGACATGACTTCAATAGTTACAGAGCGATTTCCATCCTTAGTGTTGCTGGCAATGTGTATTCTCGTATTCTCCACCACCGACTTTACGATTGTGTGTACTAGGACACCTAATATGGCTTTAGATAATGAAGATGGAGAATATATATGATCTCCTCCCTCCGACAGCTTTAGGAAAATAGAAGTGAGCAGGGCAAGCTGCTGCAAATGATGTTCATAGACCTCTCCGAGGCCTTCGACCTAGTCAGCAGACAGTGTCTATTTGCACTACTGGCAGAATGTGAGAAAAAGCACATACACGAGGAAAAAGATCAGCTTAATTTTTTCATGCGGTGTCTAAAGTGCATTCTCAGAAATAGCAGGCTGGACTGACGCAAAACAATGACAATCTGCATTCTGTTTGGAGAACTGGACTCTACTGTCACAGAATGTAAGAATCTACTAACATATAACACTCCACTGGCGCATCAAGTATCGTCTCCTGAGATTAAGTAAACAGCGATGGTATATTAAATCCACGATATTCTGCGAAAGTTCGCCCAAGGCTGATTATAGACCTCTCCGAGGCCTTCGACCTAGTCAGCAGACAGTGTCTATTTGCACTACTGGCAGAATGTGAGAAAAAGCACATACACGAGGAAAAAGATCAGCTTAATTTTTTCATGCGGTGTCTAAAGTGCATTCTCAGAAATAGCAGGCTGGACTGACGCAAAACAATGACAATCTGCATTCTGTTTGGAGAACTGGACTCTACTGTCACAGAATGTAAGAATCTACTAACATATAACACTCCACTGGCGCATCAAGTATCGTCTCCTGAGATTAAGTAAACAGCGATGGTATATTAAATCCACGATATTCTGCGAAAGTTCGCCCAAGGCTGATTATAGAGCCCAGTCCGCCAGCTTTAGTAGTTCCTCCGTCCTTATTAAAATTACATTGCTAATATAGGCCTGTTTGATGGTTTATCTTTTAAGACAAACATATTTTACTGGAGTCGGAGTAAGCACTATCTCGCCTCATATAAGCTAAATGAAAATCTCGAGAGCTGAGTCAGGTAAGTCAGGTCCGATCCACTTGATTGTCTCGTCTGGCGCTTGGGCGAATTGACTCAGCCGATAAACTTGTATGTGATTCGATGTTATCTACAAGCTGTCCTTGCTAGTATTGTACTTGCCCAAACCGTATGTTTGCAGGGACTGAGACATCATTTGAGGACCAAAATAGATCGCTTGTACAACAACTACGGTAACTTTCTTCAGGAGGAACTTCTGACTATCCGGTGCGTTTACGGAGCAGGTCGACACATGAGAGATCTGGAGTGTGGGGCTAACTCTAACAATAGAGCCCCTGGAAAGAAAGGCGCTAGTCCGGCAAAATCGACAAGCGACCACTGGAAGCACCCCTCTGAACGATAATTGGGAATGAGCTTTGGCGTGTATCACCAGGGAATTAAAGTCAAGTTAAAAAATAAATATCCGGTGAAAATCCGTGACCCAGGACTTATATTGTGCCCAAATTTTATCTTTTGATAATCAGCCATATTGGAGATCTAACGCAAATAGAATAAGACAAAAGTAAGATAAAATAAGAAAACATTGAAATCAATGGTGTTGCACTGGATGGGGAGGGGGGCTAAGTAGACCCACCCACAAAAAAAAACATTTTACCCATATAAGGATATAGAAACCCATCAGCTCCTGTAAGCCTCCGCTTTATACTTGGGTAAAAGGGGGGGGGGGGGGGGGGGGAAGGGACTAAACGAAGTAAAAGATGATATTAGAGGGACTTCATATTCCAATAAAATGTTAACACGTGCAGAAAAGGTTGTACAGGGCGCAAACACTAGAGTTAAACATAAACAGAGGGCGTACATCAACCGATGACCATACCGCGCACATTCCTAAGTCAGGATACTTTCAGCCTTTTAATGGTGTTTCTTCTTTAACGTTTCATTTCCTTGATTGGGAGCTGTCTCTCATGTGCAAGATCGGGGGCTATAGCCACGCATTCTTGTCAGGATAAACAGCCACACGTGGACCGTGTTCTCCTCATACACAGAACCATAGAAACGTATGATACAGCTGGATTGGAGTTATAAATTCCGTGTGACTGTCGAATTTAGTCAAAATTAACGAACAGTCTGAAACATTATAAATATGTGCAAATGTTTAAATACCATTCCTTTAAAAAATGAGCGGTCGGTATTTACTCAAAATTATACATATGCTTGTATTTTCATGCTCAATCAAGCAATTTAGCTATCATGTAAATGCCTAGAAACAGCACGTGCGCAAACTTGATGCCTTATTTTTTTTTAAATGTATAATCTACTTTTCAGAGAGAACATGTTGGACCGCAGATCAGTTAAAGTAATAACTCTCACAACCAGGCATACCTATTGATTGTTGTGAAGACGGCGGTTTTAGTTTATGAATCCACAGGAATGTTCAGGAGCAACCCTCCATTTTAGGTATAGAGTAATATACGCTTAAGCTTGTTTATCTTGTTACGGAACCTAATATTAACAGATCACGTATGCGTGATGAACACAAATTTTGTAATGGAGATAAAAAAATCTGATTCTGTAACACTAGGCAGCGTTAAATGTCTAGGGGAATAATCACAAATAACCATAATTTATTCTTAAAACAACCCTATCATTACAATACACTAAATCAATACAATTATACAGTAAAACAGCGGTATAACCACAAATCAATACAATCACACAGTAAAATACACAAGGTGCACGGTACCTGGTACCACCGGCGTCACAACGATACGTTCTTTAAATGTATACTTTCGGAGCATGACAGTCCCCTGTAAAGCTCTTGTAACAATCCAGAACGTAAACTGAAGTCCAAAAGAAAATCCAGGAGAAAGGCTGAAGAAAATCTATAATTGTTGCACACGTCGGATAAGGTCCAAGAAACTGACACGCTTCTGCGTCCGCTGGAATCTTCTCTGCTCTCTCTCGGCTCTAAAACACAGCCCCTTTATATACTCTTCACCCCAAGCCGAGAATTCTCCACTTCTCGAACATTCGAAGAATAATACATTATACACGGTAAACACGCGCTACAGGAATCATCTAGAAAACATCGCCGTGCCTCCACATACCAGGGTCCACACGTGACTCACGACCAGGCGAGAAAGCCCAAGGCTAGCATGACAACGAGAGTTCAACCAGTACGGACCAAACATAGAGTGCAACAACAACACGAGTTACGCCCATGTCACACAATAAAAAGACCACCTCTAACAATCTACGAACTGTTAATAATCAAGATATATGCACTACTGTTTACAATCAGAAAACCATATAACCAAAGTTGTATGGTTGCATAGGTGCGGAAGTTGAAACGGTCATTAGTTGCAAAACGCTGTTTGCAAATGTTGGTTCATCTGATTTACCGTAGGATATCATTGATTTATATTTTTGGGTTATTTTGCCCGCCCCCCACATGTTATAAAATAATGAATAAACATCGAACACCTAGTGTTAGGTAGAATCTTTTTTTTTTTTGTTCCAAAGTTTATGCAGTGATTATGGGGTTATCCTCATAAATAGACATCAGATATCGGAGTAGTTCCCTTGAAGATCAATTAATAGGATGTTGAATGTATATGTATGTATACACAAAAACTATTATTTCCTGTAAATTGATCCAGTGAAAAGTATTGCGATACGTATCGCAATGCGGGGAATACGGGGACTGCGTTCAACCTGTTCGGGTGTCAGCACATCTGTATTCGTATACTTTTTATCGATAAGTTATGTGAGAATAAAACACATATTTCACAAGAAATTCTGAGCCCACCGACATAAGATGAGGGGAATTTTCTTTTCTTCAGAGACAAGATGACACAAAATTGCAGGAACAGACTAAGAGGGGGCTCACGGGCCACTCGCGCCGAATTTTAAATAGTTAACCTAAAATTTCTGGGTATGGCCAAAAAATATAAAGGTATTTTTCAGAAATCAATGCGGGCGAGCGGTAGTTTATTTTTTACTTTATATGTATGTTTCGATAAAAATATCATATTATCAGGGGAAAATCGTGAAAATAACAGGGATTATTTTGCTGAACAGGTAAAAGTACTACATAACAAAGGAGACGTATCAAAATTGTATTATTTTATCTTCTTGAAAGATGAAATTCAAAATAAAAATGTTTAATGCGGGGGTTACAATTGACGCAGGCGGTGTCTGAGAACTATACCTTTTATTTTTTTCCTAATAAGAAAAGTATACGCTTAAATCCACACTCATTACAGTCTAAATTAAAAAAAAGCATTCTACACCATACCTCATCCATACCCTCCCCCGCATTATATGACTCTCACCCCATTCTGATCTCCCGTGAATCGCACCATTTTTAACATGAGAATACCGTTCTATATGACTGTTCGTGCTTCTGAATTATGTCACTTTGCCGTAACAACGTTAACATATTAGCACTAGTACGGAAGGACCGTGACACGGCAGCACTTGATCCGGGGGCTTGGAGAACAAAAGACCATTTCATTTGTGTCGATTGTTATGTGAAAATAACAGTCCTCGAAGCCAAGGCCAAGGGGCTTCATACTTATTGTAAATTACACATGACGTCAAGTTATTTGTGAACATAATTAATGTATAATTGCAGTTATATAACGTGTTTTTCTGTTATTATCGTTCGAGGGAGCTTGCTTTAAGTCTCCATGCAACAATTGTACATGTAAATTTAATGTAATTCATCGTCAGGTCCCATGACAACCGTCACAGAGGCATTATAAGAACTCGTTTTAGCAGGAATCATCTGCATTTTATTATTTTGTACGCAGAGAAGACCAAAAAACACATAAAAACAACAGAAAGGTAGGTTTGAAATACAATGACTCTGAAATTATACACTGATCAGTTTACCTCCCACAGCAAATACGGCAAAATTACTCAGTATAGTATTTATTTAAAATATGTATTTAATAGGTTTTTTTAGCCTTACTTGTGGAAATGACTGGGCAATAAGAGCATTTTGGACTGTGGTTTCACAGCGACAGGAGCATCGTTTGCGCAGTCACAGTCATATACCCCCCCCCCCCCCCCAGTGGCCTGCTGTTTATGATCAATATTAGTGTTAAATTGACATTTGATTTTTCTGCAGTTACAAACGATGTAAAGAAGGAATATTGATCACTAATTAATAATTGTTTTCACTGTTTGGCACGTTTCCCTTTATTTTGGTACCAATAAGTCATCGAGCAGAAATTCAGATTCCCAGGGATGGAACTTCGATCGCATGGTCGATGAAGGCCAGTTGAAAATTTTCCAGTAATTGGCCTGAGGAGTGTTTATAGACACGATAGCGGCTTTCTCTATCATCCTTTCACTAAACCAAACCCATTTAGATGTCTAAATAATTTCGATATACGAAAATGATATCGCGATACACAATATGCGAATCACCGTATCACGATATACCGATATATGTGTAATATCGCACACCCCTACAAACCAGTGATGAATTAAGTACTGTTCCTTGTATGCACACCACTACTGCTAAGTGTCTTTGCCCCCGCCAAGAGGGTATACGTTCATCCCCGTTCGTCTGTGTGTTTGTTCATCTGTGTTTGTTCATCTGTGTGTTTGTTCATCTGTTTGTTTAATCGTCTGTGTGTTTGTTCACTCCATACCCCACGCAGTTATGAATGAAATCTCATGAAAATTTTTTGGAATGAGCTATGGAGAAATCGATTAGATTTTGATGTGGATCCGGCACATGATACAGATTCAGGGACGTAATTAAGGAATTTTCTCAAATATCAAGTCACTTATGCACGAATGAACCTTGGAATATGTTAAATGAATGCTAACAGTTATATATATGGGAACATCACATGGCGAGGCTTGCGTTCCTTAGAATGCATATTTCTAGTATTTATATTGTAACACTTGCATAGCTACCCTTCGTTGCCGGGGGGTACTCACTTAAAATAAACTTAACAAAAATAGAGGGGTCGGAGTATCAATTCTATGGTTTTCAATCGCGGAAGGATAAATGTCAAGTGGTATAGCCAGTGTTTGTAAGGACCCATAGACAAATGTACGTCGTTTCCTCCTTTGCACAGACATTTGCTCCATCAGCTTACTTTTGGATAGGACGAGAGCTAATTTATATTTATACATGCAGTCTTGAGATGTGAACCTAGATAACGCGAATCAGCTTGTAGTATTCGGGTGTTAAGATTACAGGCCTGCATTTTTATACAATGAAGTAATTATTCATATGGGTTTTATTAATTATGCCACCATTTGTTTTTGACCGTATGCATGATTAGTGTGAAACATTGAGTGCCTGATAAGCACCCCTAAAACACGGCTTACTGATTTAAATACAAATACACCTTGCAGCACAAATGTCATAATAAAATGAAAGAAAAAGAATTTTGTTATTTTGTAATGTTTCTTTCTATACAGGCTGTGAAAAGTGTATCAAATGAATATGATATAAAATTCCGCCAATACATATGATACACTATTAGAATGAAATCTAATTTATGGTGTTCAATATGAATGTAAAATGACTTTTCAATTTAATTTTTATAAGTTAGGACAATACTTTTCACTGGTATATATATATATATATATATATATATATATTGTTACGACGACATATTGCTCAGCTAAGGGGAAAACATTGGACCGATCCCGGTTTCGAACCCATCTTGGTGGCGCACAAGTTTGGCGTACCTACCGCTTCGCTAGCAAAGCATGCTTCACTAGCGAGACAGTTCGGTCCGCCTTTATGTCAGCCCGTAACACACCCCATCTTAAGAGCGTTCTGCTATCAGAACAAGACTAATTATCCCAGGAGTCACACTTTGGTGAGCTTATTCCCTGGGCCACAAAGTTTACCGTCACGTTTGACGAGCCCCCAATTTGTTACGAAGATAAATTTTTCAGGGAGAAATTCTGGGCCGATCCGGGAGTCGAACCCATGTCGGTGGCGCACATGTCCGGCGTTCCAACCGCTTCGCCAGCAAAGCAGTTCGGTCTGCCTTTATGTCATCCCCTAATATATATATATATATATATATATATATATATATATATATATATTGTTACATATGTCTGTTACATGTGTTGTTGATACTTGATTCGTGTGGCGCGGGCGTGGCTCGTTGCTGTAGCAAAACAAAATTATGCTCGTCACGACTACGTGATCTGTTGATATTAGGTTCCGTAACAATATATATATATATATATATATATATATATATATATATATATATATATATATTATATATATATTATATATATATTATATATATATATACATATATATATATATATATATATATATATACACACAAAAATAGTAACTGTCTCATCTGACCCGTTGAATAGCATACAGCTTGCTTCTTCTTGTTAGGCCTATATGTGAAAATAAAAAAAAAATGGTGATACATCGTGCAGTGGTGTTGCTTTATGCGAAAATCAGTCATAATTAATAAGACAAGAAAGAGTCGACTTATTATATAACAGTCTATATACTGACATGATGCGTGCCCGAGACGGAGAGGCACAGGGATGAAAATCGACTATCAAACACGGCAGTAGTATTTTTCACGTGTATACGGACGTGATGGGCATTGATGGAAACGGGATGGAAAGTAACACATAATAACATGTTGAAGCTGGAAATAAGGATATTGGGCGGCCAAGTGAGGCGCGAGGAAAAGACAAACGAAAAGACATCCTGAATTATATAATAATTGACACTCTTTTCCTTGAATAAAACTTAGGAAAGACAGCGAGAGATCAAATACCTCCCGTACGTATATATTGATATTTGTATGCATATTAAAATAAACCTGGACAATTTATGACTTTTCCTTGCCAGTGTACTTATGCAACAAAGCCCCGAGTTCAATGCCAATTTTTTCCCCCGCAGTGTACTTACCACCGACAGAATAAACAGGAAATGAGACTGCACTACTTGACCCTTCAAGAATATCACCTCTCGCTGTGAACATTTGCGACCGGCAAATTATTAACGGAAAACTTATTATTATGATAGGTGCAGATTTGGTGAACACTTCAATTTAGGAAAAAAGGTGTTTAATGGCATCACAAACAGGAAGTGTTATTTTCCGCCAGACTCAGTACGCCCCCCCCCCCCCCTCGCATCCTAGCAGTTCATGCCTGTACACGTCATAAGGATAGGCTTGAATTTAATCTAAAGTAACAGCTCTGGTCAGATAATTAGTTATGACGCGACAGCAGTCACGGTCTTACTTCAGGTATCATCTTGCTCAAATTTATCATCAGCTCTATTTTAGAATAGAAATAAATAACGGTTATGATCAGCAATATTTTTATATATGGGATATCATTATGTTCATCTTAGGGTCATTTGAGAGGTAGGGTTTATGAACATATACGTCATACCGAAAGAACGTTTACAACTAGAAATTTGTATTCAGTGAGCGCAGACCTCCTCCAAAGCAGCGCATTTCCCCATATGACATTGTCAGCAATGCAGTATTATCCTTAAAAAATTTCTGGATCCAGATGGGATCCGGATCACCCCTAAAATTCAATCAATTATTCCTTGTTTCATTAACCGAGCTATCCTGAACATTTCATCAACACCTTTTATAACTTTATGAGTAATGTTGGTAAAAGACAAATATACTAACAAACCAACGCTGGCAAAAAAATAACCCCCGCCCTTTGCAGAGATAATAATAGAATCAAGAAACAAATCGACACTGACGACAGGCAATCATCGATAACCTGAATCGATTACCCGGTAGTAGGCCTAATTTATAGGCCTATGCAATATATAACTAGTAAATCGAGAATGTCATCAATGAATGTCACTTTAAGACAGAAGGTAATTCTGTCGTTTGAAATGGTTAAGGCTTTGGTCTTGGGTATAAATGTCCCTGATAGGATCCGAGCAAGAAAATTAAATGCAAAATGGTCATTTGCTCTAATATTTTATTTAAAGGTTGTGACTTGAATTAATTATTCTCCGAAGCACATGAAGAAAGTTTATTGATAGAACATCAATCTTGTCATACAGTTTCTTTTACACGATGTATATAGACAGCTCTACCAAACGACTGTTGACCAGTTTATTAGCTAATTTAATTTCACTTAGCAAGGTTCATCCTATTACGAATATTATATTAATTAAAAAATGGACTGTATTATTAAAGATTTAAGAACTTCACGATACTTTACTTTTACAGTTTCACGTGTGTCTTCTGTATTGTATTAGACTAGAGTGACAGACGGTGTGGATTAATTACCAATTTTCAAGTTTGTTTGTCCAGCTTTCGCTGTTAGCATGTTCCAAGCCAATAAATGAGAGATAATCATGTGAAGGGTATCGAATGTGACAGAATTTCTATACAATCACTTGACAGTATTCCACTTCTTGTTTCCCTCCTCAGGTTGTCTGTCAGTAGGCATGGATACAGTTTCCTCTGGGGGTGCAGATGGGTTTTGGGTATAATTATCGCATGTTATGAATAAGCATACCGGGTTCGAAAGTGAATTCTGTAATAACCTCATGAAAGTAATAAGCTTGATTATATGATTTGTCCGTAACTCTATGATATTAAATGGCTTATTTATATATCTATATTTTTTAACTATATATATATATATATATATAATATTTTTTTAACTATATATATATATATATATATATATATATATATATATATATATATATAGAGAGAGGGTAAGATTGTCTCAGCCGCTACAGGGCTCTGTAGGATAATATAGTTTGTACACAGTAATTCCTAATATAGAATGAAAACATGATGTGGCTTAAGATTAATAATATAGCATGTGATAAATGTAATATTAAACGAAAATATATATATATATATATTTATATATATATATATATATATATATATATAAATACGATATGCAACGTATTGTACAGAGGGCTAGCAAGAATAATAAATTTATAAAATATTGCAGAATATATAACTGAATGAAATATAATATACATATTGTAACAATAAGACACAACGGAGGTTTTAACCTGATCCTTTTAAAAGACCCTTACAAGGGTATCAATTTTTCTGAGAGTGCTACCAATGTATTTCTTATGATTGGCTTCTGATTTCTTCCGTAGTCTGTCCAAGATTTGGGCTCGTATAATTTTATATGAATGACCATTGCGTGTGTAATAATGGTAGACTTCTGCGTGAGTGAACGGATGTAGCGATTTCTTATACCGGGGGGGGGGGGGGGGGTGTCTGATATCGGTTTCAGGTTACCCGAGGAGGGTTACTTGAATTCCATTTCAGATTACCCCCTGCGATTTTAGAAATACCCCTTCAAAACAATTGTATCTTTATGTTTATATATTAAAAATCCATACGATTTCTTTCTTCTTTATTTTCCAAATTGGTTTGAATATGTGGATATTTTATAAATGTAGATAATGTGTCTTGGGCATAGGAGTCAATATACATATAATACTCCACGCCTAAACAAATTCCTATTCAAGGGTACTATGTTTTTAGTCGGGGTTCGGCACCGCCGCGTCTACATCGCCTACAAAATACTTCTGTGAGACATTTGGACCGATCATTCTGAAACCTGGCATAATTATTGGGTCCTATGTGAACCCATGCCTGCCAAAGATCGGTTGTGACGCACATAATTTTCACGTAGTGTCCTTTTCTAGTGATAATAACTCATATCTCATTAATGGTTCAATGTATTTTGCTGCAACTTTGCATGTTGATAGATCTTGGATACCTTCATCTCTTTCTTAAGACAGGTAGCGCCATCTGCAATTGTTTTTGCATGGCGGCCATCCGTGCGTTTGCTTAAGGTTAAATCACTCATTTCTCAGGCGTGGTTCAATGTATCAGTCTGAAATTTTGCATGTCCGTCCATCTTGGATAATTTAATGATACACGTAACAGGTGACGCCACCTATACTCATGTATTTGTAGAACACATCGGTGCATTTATATCAGGAGTGGTTTGACGTATACGCCTGATGATTTGCATGTTCTTAGATCTTTGATATCTTAATCTGTGTTTTGGGTGAAAACTGCAGATATCTCAGCAGTGGATGGATGTGTCAGCCTAAAATTTGCACGTTCATCATCTTGGGTAGCTTTTTTTTTGTAGACAACACTGTTGGCACCATGCCCTACCATCACGTTTCGTAAAATAAATTGATGTCCATTTCTCATCAATGATTTGGCGTTTATCGGCCTGTCATTTTGCACATTCATTCATTTGGGTAGGTTTCTTACACACAAGACTGGTGACGCCATCTATAATCACGTTTTTGTAGAATACATGCACGCATTTATCTCAGTAGTGGTTTAATGTATCAGCCTGAAATTTAGCAGTTCCATAGATTGTGGACTGCTTTATCCTGTTGACGCCACCTACGGTCAACTTTACGTGATGTTCATCTGTGCATATGTTTTGATGAAATCATACATATCTGAGAAGTGGCTCTACCGACCATCACCTTTTCTTAGAAAACATTGATGCCTTTTTCCCAGGGATGCTTTGGCGTATATCGGCCTTCAAATTTGCATGTCCATCCATCTGGTGTAGATTTCTCTTACACAGACAAGTGGCGCCACCTACAAGCAGGTATTCATACAATAAATATACACATTCATCTCAGCAGTGATTTGATGTATCCGCCTGAACATTTTCATGTCCATAAATCTTGGAATTATTCATCTTAAATACCAGACTGGTGGCGCCATTTATAATCAGTTTCATCTAGCGTCCATCTGTGGGTCCATGGGGAAAATCACACATATCGCTCACATATACCATGAGATATTTTTTGTTCGTCAATTCGTACGTCTTGGGATACATCGGCACCTCCAGTTTCACGCTGTAAGACATCAGGCCTACTACCCCTCAGCTAGCAGTATTTGGACTGACCCATTAATAGGCTACCCCTATTGTAAAGTAGGCTGGCCTATGGCCGGGAACGTGGAGGCCACCCAACTCTTCTGCTTGTCCTTGAATGATGCAAACGGTGGCCAAACGCCCACGTCTGGTCAGCACTAGGTTAGGTCATTTTGACGTGTAAAGGGGCTAAAGGATAATCGACATAAGGCGACATAAGTTCAATAACCTGCCGTAACCCTTCACGTTTAACTATTAAACTGGCAGTATAATGGTAATTTCTTTCGGAAATTTTGTCATTTAAACCTTAAATTCTGTGTTACTTTCTGTTATCTCTGTGAAAATGCATACAACGCTTTTGGAGGCCTGTAAATGGGGGGGGGGGGGGGGGGGGGGGGGGGTAGGTAGATGGGGTGGGGGGTGTTGGTAAATAGTCTGATATTACCAACAATTTCAGTCTCATCCGACTAAATTTTACATCTTGGCTTGCTGGTCTTTCAAGTCTGTTCATTTTGGTATCTTTTCTCCGGTTTCTTGGAGCGTATAATAAAGCAGCCACACGCGGCGCAAAAAGGTTATTCATTCTACATTTGCCTGACGCCCATGTTTGACTGGCACCTATTCACTCCTGGATGAAGAGACCCAGGTGTGAATACCCTTGTGGTAAAGACTCTGGCACGAAAAGCGGTGGTACTTGGATGCAAACCCACAAGCTTACGATCACGAGTCCAGCGCATTAACCATAACGCTACCACGCTCCACACGCCACGGCTTTCACGTCAGGAGACGTGATATTCTATCCGTCACTTTGTCCATATCTCTGTGAATTGGCGCTTGTTGTTTTCCCCTATTCTAGCTAAGAATTTAATAAAATTTTGCGAACATTTTTTTTCATAGCTCTATTCCACCTTTCAAATATCGTATATTTCACGTGGTTTATTAATTTGATAAATCATGGGTTAATAGCATGATAATTTATCATTTAGTTAAAACAACGAGGGGATTTAAAAGTGCTTCAGACTACCCACGGGGGTAATCTTACCGGTGGATAACCTTTACACCAATCGTTATACTGATATTTTGCATCAGTATTGGTGTAAAATATTCTTATCACCGAGCTTTATGAATATAGTTTTGGTGACACGGTCGGAAAATACATTTTTTTAACGAATCAAGGTCGTAAGTTACAGTTTTCATGAAACGAATCAGGTGAAATAACAAGTCGGAAACATATAACTGCTCTTAAACCAAAGTTACCTCCAATTTCCATATTTAGAGTTTTTCACATTAAGAAAAAACCATAGTTACGCACACTTGAAATGATAAGTATGTAACGTTTTCTTCTGGTTAAAGTTTGATAATTTTAATAGTTGTTTGGCAAACTAAGTAAAGCTAGTTATATAAACTGTTTGTTCCTGAATGCTTTTATTCAAGAGAATGACGCACAGGCCTAGGTGAATGTATTTTATTATTATAACTTCAACAGGTTTTGTGTTTGATTCTGAGTGTGTTGTAGCTGAATGGCGATTCCCAGTATTAAACAACAGCCTTAATCCAAAGTCTGACCCACGATATCTAGAATTCATAGGTTTACCTAATTATAAATGTAGCTAAATTTCCTTTTTTGATTTTATCCAACTGCTTTGTTCCCTTTCAGAACTTGAATGGTAGATTAAACTGCTTGCCTTAAATAATCCCAAATACCCGCGATCGCTGACAAACAGTGGAGGCAACCATGTTTTGTGAAATTACACTTCAGATTGCATAATCAGTAGAAATATTTCTATTGAAGGAAGCCGATATGGACGACAGTCCAATTAAAGATTTATAAATTTATCTTGGCTGATGCTATTTATATTGAATTTCATGTAAAAAAAGCGAAATCATTACAATAAAGACATTGTGTTTTCAAAAGAAATTATCTCAAAAGACTGCCCATATTAATATTTCATTTTTTTACTAAAATCTACTGCCCTAAACAATGCATCTCTTCGCCTGCAGTTTACATTTAAAGATAATTTACATTTAAGGAGTGTCAGAGAACTGAATAAAACCATTTTTTATCTTATTAGAATTTATTTTTAACAGACATTTCCAGGTAATATTCCGTTTGTTCATTCCACTGTTATTAGTTGATTTAACTACTACTACTGATACAACAACTAAGAGTATTTCTACTAGTACTACTACCACTATTGAAACAAGACGACCAGAGGTCACGGGCTTGCCGGAAAAACTCTGACCCAGATTGGAGGACAGATAACCAGAACATGTCATAAAGAAGACAAAGAGGAAGGAAATTAGCCATAGTTTGATAAGCGATAAAGTTTTGACCAATATTGACAAAGTCACGATGGAAATAATAATTTTACGCGTTTTCATGACTTTGACCTTGAACTTTGACCTATTAAAATACACATGAAGCTTCTAGAAATCGTTCCAGTCTGCGAAAGGTGAAAGTTGCAAAGTAATTCCTGGTAGACTGTGGCCTGTAGAATCCTATTAAACAGAGGCAAAGAGCAAGCAAGAAGGCAAAATTTAGGACAAGTGACAAACAGCAGACATATTGTTACAAGTGCTCTTTTTATTGTGTGGCACGGGCGTAGCTCCTGTTGTGGCGCTCGTGTCTGGCCGCGTATTACATTCTAAGTTTTATCCGTGTTGGTTGAACTCTTGTTGTCATGTGAGCCTTGGGTTTTCACGCCTGGTCGTGGGTCACGTGATGGTCCTGGTATGTGTAGATGCACAGCGATGTCTTTCTAGAGAATTCCTGAAACGCGTGTTTACTGTTTGAGTAGGGTCCTTATAGACTGTTCGAGAAGTGGAAAATTCCCGGCTTAGGGTGTGAAGGTATATAAAGGGGCTGTTTTTTAGAACCAGAGAGCAGGGAGCAGAGTAGATACCAGCGGACGCTGTGTCAGGCCCTTATCCGACGAATGCGGCAATTATAGATTTTCAAGAACTTTTTCCTTGATTTTATGCATTTGGACTTCAGTTTTGTGTTGTTGCAGGCACTTTCCACTGGACTGTCATTCTCCGAGAGTTTACATTTAGAGGACTTATTGTGGTGACGGTATTGGTATCCAGGTATTGTACTATTATTTTCTGTGTGATTGTATTAACATGTTGCTATACCACTGTTTTACTGTGTAATTGTGTTTATTAAGTGTATTGTAATGTTGGGGTTGTTTTAGGAATAAATTATGGTTATTTATTAACAAAAAACCACTGACTTCTATATTCATTCCCCTAGGCTTTTCCCGCTGCCTAGTGTTAGAGAATCTGATTTTTTTTCTCCGTTACAGAATTTGTGTTCATCACGCATACGTGATCTGTTTATATTAGGTTCCGTAACAATATTGACAAAGTGACACAAAGTTGAGACCAATTAACTATACTAAATTATGCAGGGGACAAAAGTGAAAAAATGAACCAAAGTCTGTGAAGAATTTAACATTTTGAAGTGTTTGAAGTGACCAACAAACTGACAAAGTGACACAAAGTTAAGACAAGAAGACTAAACTATGTTATGAAGAAGACAGAGAGGAAGAATATATGCTATAGTTTATGAAATTTAGGTTTAAAGTTTTGGAGATATGGCAAAAAATGATATGTTGTAGTCTTTCGTGTGTAGCCACCCCTTAGCGGATATTTTCCGAAAATGAAATATCAATTTTGAGATATTAGTTTAAGACATAAGATTCACCAGTGTCAAAAGGATTCCTGTAAAACTGTGGCCAGTAGAATGGTATATGTAAGACACAAGCACCAACAAGAAGGCGAAATTGAGGTCAACTGACTGACAGACAGACATACTGACAAAGTGACACAAAGTTGAGAAAAGATGACAAGACCGTTTTATGAAGAAGACGCAGAGGAAGAAAATGAGCCTAAGTTTGTGAAGCTAGGACCAATATTGATGAATTTCGACGTTTTCCGATGGCCTTGACCTTTGACCTATGCCGACCAAAAATAATAGGCTTCCAGGACTTTGGACTTTCAATCAACCCTGTAAGTTTTAGATCGATTGCTACAAAATTGTGACCAGGAGAGTACTGACAAACAAACATCGTGACAAACAAAGCCACAAACAGATATACGCGACTGACCAACATGCAATAATAATAATAACAATAATAATGACCATAATAATAATACCAACAATAATATGATTTGTTAATGAGGACGTGGTTAAGCACAGGGCGTTCCTCTAGGCTCTAAACTTGGATGGCCACCATACTCTTTCCTTAGAGGTATTCCTACATGGAGACAGTGGTAATTTCCTGTTTATTTCCATGCCCCTATCAAGCCTTGACCTCGCAACAGTTTGGATGGCCACCTTACTCTTTCCGTAGAGGAATTCCTACCTGGGGTCACTGTTAATTTCCTGCCTTATTTCCGTGCCCAAATCAAACCTTGACCTCGCAACAGTTTTGAAACCGCTCAAGGGGACTTTCTTCTTTCGTTCAGTTCAAAACCAAGATGTGACAAGTCGCATGTCGGAATCAAGGGTATACCGCCAGTAATAATAATAATAATAGTAATAATAATAATAATAAAAACCTGACTTGTCAGAAGAATGTGGTCAATAATATGTGTCGAAATATCTCCACCTACCCATATGGATTGATATTTGTTTTTGCATTCTTCTTATTATTATCTCGACCTATCCATAGGCGGAGGTATTTGTTTTTGGCATTCTTCCTCTTCTTCTTTTACTTATTTTTCTGCCATTTTTTTCATTCAATTTTACTGATACTTACCCAAGATGTACCTAACTATAAAGCAACTATTTTGACCTAGTTTCAGTGACCTTGGCCTACTTTTAGCATTTTTAGCTCATCAATCAAAACTATTAAGGAACGACCAAATTTCTTTACGGGTTTACTTAAATTTAGTCTCACAAACTATTGAAGGTCGATTAAAAATCAGGAGGAGATTTGGGATAGTCGGTTGTGTGTGTGTGTGTGTGTGGTTGGGGGGGGGGGGGGGTCGTGTGAGGTTATAGGTGAAGATCTGTGAATGTCTTATGACAGTTTCAAGACGTTGATTTACTTCTTATCTATTATACGCTTTCCAGACAAAAGGATGAATAACCTACCATCAGTCATACTGACTGACTGACTGACTGAAAGTGAAGTCGGCGCTCGAGCCAGTCACAGGTCTCCGGAAAATCCTACCTGCATTGGCTCCCTCAGCAACGACAATGTTTGACAGATTGAGTCGGTATACAGTTACATAATTAAAGCGAAAATAAAAGATACTAATAGAGTTGAAGAGAAGAGTAGTGAGAGGAAGAGAAAGCCAGAGACCCCTGAGAGAACCACCGACCTTTAACCGGCCACCATAACCCACTCTCTAGGCAGCAACGGGGGATCGGGAATTTGATGCCCCATTTACTTAGATGAAAAAAAGGATACGATGCATCTGCATGAAAGGTTTATTGATTACAACTCGTTAAAAATCGTTAATTAGCTACCTATATGTGGATGGTATCGGCCATTCCAAACACGTATTAATTATTATTAAAACATGCAGTAATACACGCAGGTATGATGCAAATCACAATGGACCTTTCTTATGTGAAATTTAATCTGTAACTGAATATCAGACTGACGTTTAATCAGCCATGAGGCATTCCTACTAAGTCTTTGATATTACAGAAACACACTAATTCCTTTGATTCTCAGACAGCATTTTGCATTTTCATTAGTTACTATTATAAAAGTAATGGCTCCTCCCACATCTCGGAGTGATTCATTCGTTTCAATCTTTAAAATTCTTCGCTCAACTTTAAATGGAAAAAGGATAAATTTATTGGCATATGTAAGCCTGATGTATATATATGAATACTAAAAAGAAATAAATGGTTGACTGACAGCATTTTATCCTTGATAGATTGCATCGTTGTTATTGCAGGTTTTGTGGGTCTGTGGGAATATGTGGGAAAAAACCACTCATGTGTCATTGCTTATATTACTCTATATTTCAACTTTTAGTGAATTCGAAAACTTTTTTTTGACAGAGTCATAAAAAGTTTGAATAATGTTAAGCTACTCCCTGTCTCAAGTTAAATGACGTCCATTTGTTTTGGATTTCATATTGATAAATATAATGGCACATTGAACCTGAATTATATAAATACATTCAGAAAAAAGAAAACAAAAGGTTAGAAGCGTTTCATGCATAATGGATTGCTCCCCTGTCACTGGAGAATTCTTTTATCTTGAATTATCTATAAATTTATTGTTCAGTCATAGCTGCCTACGCTGTCTGTCCGTTCTAGTATAGCTATAGACCAATGAAAGATGAAAGATTGATCGATGGCTTTGAAACACAAGGTCAAATTCATTTGTTTCTCTTTTTAAATAACTTTTTAGCGGACCTGTGAGCTTATGCGATGGTGCGCCGTCGTCCGTCGTCTGTACATTTACCGTAACTATCTCGAAAACGGCGGGAGCTAGCATCACCAAACTTTTGCAAAAAATCAGTCATCTAAAAAAATCTATCGGAATTTGTTTATTGTTTGGCTATCTGCATTTACTTGGGTTTTATAGGGAAACAGAAAAAGCTTTAAAAATCTTCTTATCTGAAACTGTCAGGCCTAATCATTCAATATTTCACAGAAATGATTCTTGAAACAATCTTTCTCAGTTTAGTTCGAATGGTTCCAGTTCAGTGAATTTTGGCCGAGTTACAGGAAGCTGAGTTAGTCAGTTGGCCAAATAATTATACTAAAATTAAAAACTCAGAAACGGTTGGAGCTACCATCACCAAAATTAATGCAAATGTTGGTAACATGAGTCATATTTGAAATTGAGGTATTCGTGGCGCCACCTTTATCGACCTTTTCTGTGCAGGGGTTATCGCATTTTCTACGTTTCAACCTTTTGAAATAAGCTCGGCAATGTCAAAACAAAAAAAAAAAAAAAACACGGAACAGAACGGAAGGCGGAACAGAGGGTAAGATAAAAATTGAACAAATCGCATATGTTGAAATACGTTTATTAAAAATTCACCCTTTAAAAATTATGACATTTTTAATATATATTTGTTCTGTTCCGTTCCGTAAATTAGGCCTCTGTTTCGCTCCGTGTTTAAGGCCAGCCCCGGAAGACCCCCCAGGAGGTGTAAGCCTTTTGTTTTGACTTTGCCGAACTGATTTCAAAAGGCCGAAACGTATTGAATGGGGCATCGGTCATCATTACATTAACTCATAATTTTTCAGGAATAGCATCCCTAAATTAAATGCAAAAATCTCTCACATATCAAATATTGTAGGATTGAGCATTTTGTGGCGCCACCTGCATTTAATTACATTTTACAGGGAAAAAAAAGCTAAAATAAATTTTGAAAATCTTCTCCTCTGAAATCATTTAGTCAAACAGTTCAATATTTTACAGAAATGATTCAATAGACTAGCTTTCTTTAGTTTGTTCAAATGGTTTTGGTTTGATAAATTTTGGCCTAGTTACAAGAATTTATCATTAGTTATTTCGCAAGCAAGCATTCTAACAAAAAATCTCAGAAATAATATGATCACCAAGTTTTGGGTAAATGTTTGTCATGTGACGAAATTTCAATTTTTGTGGCGCCACTTACATCGACCTTTTTTTTACTTTTTAGCCACTTTCAGCTTTAAAATGTTTAAGGATGAAACTGTCAAGCTAAATGGTTTAATTTTCACAAGAATATTGTAGGATTTTTTTATTGTTTTAGAATAGGTTGGGTTCATTAATTTTTGGTAATGTCATAGAAAGCTAAAGTTGGTCCTGAGGCCATAAATAAACCTTTTTTTTAAATTGAGGGCAGCAATAGTCTTTTTCTGCAAAACTGTTCTTTCAATTTATGTAACATTGCCCAAAAGAAAATTTTCTTTGGTGGCCTTTGTTCGAGTTTACTTAAATTGTTCAGGAATAGCAATTATTAGACCTTTAAACATGAAAGGACTGCATCTATTATTATTCTAAAAATGTTTATAAAATTATTATGGATACATCAGCTGTAAAAAGGCGTTTTAGCCAAAGTCTTTCAGTATGTGTAAACAGATTTACCAACAGGCCAAGATTCTGTCTGTATCTATAAATAGCTTGGCAGACTGACAACTATTTCAGATTTGACAGGAGTTAACTCAGTGCAGCCAGGTACATGTCAAAATTTCAATCAGTGCAGCCAGGTGTAGGTCTAGAGTTTTCTAGTGCAGTCAATTTGTCTCAGTACTCTCTAGGCAACTGCCTCTCTCTCGTAAGCTTGGTCAGCCCAGTGCATCAAACACAAGAGAAGATTGATGTATTGGCCTGATATTTTGACCTGTCTATGCGTCTTTGATGGCTTCTCGTTCACAAGACAGGTGTCGCCACCTACAATGACCTTTGCACAGTGTATGTGCATGCTATTTCACCGGAGGGATTTGATATATCAGACTGAAATCGGGCACATTTATACATACTGGATAGCTTTGTCGTACAAGGTATGGTTGCGCCACCTACAATAACTTTTTGCACAGTGTATGTCCCTGCTCATTTCTCCGGATGGTTTGATATATCAGCCTGAATTTTTGCATATGTATACATCTCTGGTATCTTCGTCGTACACAAGACTGGTGGTGCCACCTTATATCATTTTTGTGTTGTTTGCACCCATGCCAGAATTTCAGCAGTGATGTGTCTGTAATTGTTTCTTGTTCAAAATGTTTTGTACATGCATTATTCATACACATGTTACACATGTACTTGAAAAGTATTGCTCCAGCAGTAAAGCATATAAGTGGTGTATATCCCATTGCAAAGGTTCGCATTGGGGCTGTAGGCCTTGTTTAAATTTAAAAATATGAATGCACGAAAGCCTAAACAAGAAGCGTTTTATTCATTAACATAAATGTTTATATCTGACTTTCCAGTATTTGTCTTAATGTCCATTCATTCCCTCCGACAAGAAGGTCTAGCTATATATTTGATTACGAATGTCTGGCTCACGGCTAGCCGTGACAACCCGACTCAGTAGGCAATTGGATAATTGGGCTGGTAAGCCTGCTCGAGTCGTGATACTCGTATAATATGGAGGAATGAATCGCAGTGGTCTTGCATCTGGTTGCTTTCATATTGTGGAAAACGGCCAATAATCTCAGTTTTATGCTTGAAATGGTGAATAAACACAATAGTATATATGTGAGCTCGCTACCCATACTGAAACACCGTCTCCATGGACACGGGTCATTTCCTGTGTCGCCTGCAAGTTGCCTGCGTTCTGTAACCCGTGCGAGCCATGCTTGTGTTCATGCGGTTATAAATTCAACAAACATGGCGAGGGGTTTACCAATGTGCTGGAATAAACAGGAAGTTTTCTCGCTCATATTTGGTATTATTAGAAAGTACACAAAAAATGCTATCGAATGGTCTGGTTTATGTTGATCAACAGTGTACCTGTAGCCAATGAAGCGTTGTCAGAAATGATGAAAACATTTGCATCTTCATAAGGCCTTATAATGCGATCATCATACGTAGATGTCATGACACTCTGGCGCTAGCTCACGGCTGTACCCAGGGACCACGTCCCCCTACACCTTTGCGTGCAAGAAATCGTGATGATAAAGTTTACCTCCGAACGATAAATATCATCTTGTGAAAATTATAACGTAAGATTTAATTTCAAAATATGTTAACGTCAAGTTTCATTATTGTATTCTTTCAATTGCAACACGTTATAGGTAGAGATTAATCCCCGGGACATTATTTTTGAATTTATCATAAGTTCACTGGAGATAATAAATCATGGATTCCATACCATACTGAATTAAATTGATTGCAATAATAGCATTTTTAACCCATTCTCAAATTTCATTTACGCCATTAATTCTTTTGTTTTGAACATTAAAATGTTTCAAAAAAAGTTTAACTATAGGCTGATTCTGGACAGAATTTAAAAAAGTTCCTGCTTTTCAAACGCTACTGTGACAAAACTTAACATACACTTTACATGTTCACTTAAATTTGGCGTCATGGAAGTACAATGTAAAGATACTTGTATAATTTTTTCATGATAAAAACTGCTTTTCACAAAGGAGGAAGACTAAGGTTCACAAATTAAGAAAGCTGGTACAGGGGAAGTCAACTAGGTCTATTAAGGAATTCTGGACAATAAAACCACATGATGGACACAGCAAATATTGTTATTTAGTGTCAAGTAAAATGTCATACATTGAAACTTGTCGTTACACGAGTTTTACGAAATGTCATTCGCAGGGCAATGATTTTTTTCACATTAGAAGTGTTAAATGATTTGATTTACCTTTGAAACGAGAATGGAGTTAAAAGAAAATAAAAATAACTAAAACAGCAATTAAAAACAAGGCTTCGGAAGAGGAAGCATAAAAACGTAAAAATAGAGATTATGGCAGGAAGTACCCTTTAACTGTCTGAGAAAGAATTGAGTAAATTGCTTTTTAGAGCCATAATGTACGAACGATGTGATTTACTGGACGTTTGCGCTGAATGATGAAGGTAGTGAATGATACTAACGCCGAAGGATGGAAGCCATCTTTGCGAGGCGGAGAAGCTCAACAATGAACTGAGATGAGGGCTTTACACACCTCAACTCTTCGGGACGTCGTAACTGTCTCATCTGCATTCAACAGTAACGGGAAGGGCCGTAAGGGTACAGGTTTGATGACAGGAGGTGACAGGTACCGCTTTTCCCACATGTTCCTGCTCGATTGGGATACTAAATTGAATAACGATTAGACCAAACCCAAACGTTTCAGAAAAATAAAACCTACATGAAGTAATGACGCTAATCCGGTTATGACTTTGAGATTATTATTTGCGCGTGAATCAATTTACCCATTTTGTTATATATCACTCCGAATCAAATTTCAACTTAATTATTTGACGATTAATCTTAATTATTGCAGCTGTTATTCTAGAATGCATTTTCGCATCTTAAGAAAAAGGACACATTCCCAGCATCTCAGGAAGCACCTTAGAGGAAGGACCAACAATTAATATAAGTTTTTCCAAGGGCTTAAATTAATTAGATCGATGTTTTATATATACATATCCAGATTTGAATTTTTTATTATTGGCATGTGTTACATATTACCCTTGTTTCTCGGAGCCTCCAAAACATAATCTCCGCAATCGAAAAATAGAATTAAAAAAGATATACCGAACACATTTGAAAATATTTCAAAATATTTTTTTCCTGGATTTTATTAATATTTCCATGCACACTCTCTTCTCATATTTGTACTTGTGCAGCATTGTGACTCAATGGTTTGGGCGTTGGACTTGTGACTGCAAGATTGTGGGTCCACGTCCCGTTCGGGTGTCTTATGAGCTAAGACTACCACGAGGGGGCGCCCTATCTTCCGAAGAATGAATGGGAACTTTTCAGTGAAGCCAGGAAATTCCAAAAGAATCCAAAGCATGTCTGTAGGTGTATTCTTGCCGGCTAGAGAGCAACAGATTGTTACAAGGAGCATGCTAATACTAGTCTATAAAACAACTATCATTCTTTACCTTTAACTAAACCCGTGATATCAGGCTCTTGTAGCTTTATCACGGGGACTTCAATACAGGGGGAGGATTGATTGATTGATGATCTTTATTCCTCCAGTACTGGAAAGTTACAATCAAAAGTATAATAATGATGGGTCGAAAGGCAACATATAATGACATTATACAAAGAACATGAAATAAAACCAGTAACTATTCACCACCTGACTATTTACACACAAGTATGTCCTTACGACACTGGTTTATATGAAGATAAACACAGTTTACCATTTAATCACATGTACCCCATTCCGTCTCCACTGCATATCCGGGAGACATATACATATAAATCTCACATATATCATACACATATCGAACGGATAAGTTATTATATAGATCTATCCCTCGGAATTCAGCCACTGATCAGCCGTGTGTCCGTACCTATTTTGCATTTTAAACTTTATACTACCCATATCTTCCATACGAGTCTGCATCTACCATCTTTGTATCAGATACTTTAATTCACTCGGCCATAAAACCATAATAACTCGTTTTACACTACAACAGAATGATGCCACTCTATGTAAAACAGTATACGTTCAACTGCTGGTAGTAAAATATCAGCATTTCCCAAAGGTATGATAAGAATGATAAGTCGTCACGGGTATGCAGAAACACCCCGACCTCTACTGGCAGTTTATCTAAAATAAATGACCATAGGTTTTCTCTTTTGTGTCGAGTATAATCGCAAGAGATTGAAACACGTTCTATTGCATTTCCAAAAGTATTACCACAGAAGTGACACAGATAAGCTGGTGTTACAGTGGCGAGATTTTATCAACGTATTCTAACAAATGTGTTAACAAAGTGAACTGATACAAAGATAATGGGATACATATTGCCGCTTTCCACAGAAGTGATGTTGAAAATATATTCTGTTTCACCATTTTAATCTTTGATCATACAATCTTTATTCACGGTTAATTGTCGCTTCAGTAATATCAGCAGATATGTCGTCAACTTCTGATTTGACCAAAACCCCCCAATAAGAACCCGCAGAGCGTTGTGATGTATAGGCAGGGACGCTACAATATAACCCGACAACTCATATTTGGTTTAAAATAGTACATATATCAGCGACCCTACCTTTAAATTACTCTCTACCTTTTGTATAAAACTACGTATTCTGTTTACCAAGGCTCGCTTTACAGGATTTTCTAGTGGAATTTTATGGAGCCTTCGTAAGAACATAAGCTTTAATCTGTCCAGGATAGCTTCAATCCGGGGCATTCCCAAAAGACTTAACGCAATGTAGGAGCGGGTGCTCCTATGGAGACCTTGGATTGATTTAATATAAAATCTTAACATTCGTTCGAGTTGAGTCATATTACTTGTGTTTAGCTAGCTCCATAACTCTGCACTATACAACGCTTTGAGCAGTACCATTATTTTAAATGGGTTAAGTCCTATTGGTTGGACCCCTGCTCCCATGAGCGATTAAAAGGTACCTATTCTCCTACAACAGGTTTCCACGACACTTTCGTTCCAAGATAACTGGGAGTTTAACCTGATCCCCAAATGTTTAATAGATCTAACTTAATATCCTGACTACCAATTTGCCATCTCTGTTTGTCAATTTTCTTAAGGAAACATTGATTTCTTTCCCCAAAAGTAATAATATTAGTTTTATTAGAATTAAATACAAATCTCCACTGTCTTGAGTAGCTATAACATATATCAATCATGGCTTGTAACCCCGATGGTGACCAGGACAGGGGGGCAATGTCGTCTGCCTGAGTAGGATTACCTGTATAAACATCTTCAATGCATGCTCCATGTCTGGAGTTCCTTAATTTTACAGGAAGATCGTCAATAAACAACATGTACAACCATGGGGATAACACCCCACCCTTCCTTACTGATTGCTTCACAAAGAACCATACCTCACACAACTCTCTATATCCTGGTAGGCGTCATGGATCACCCTCCAGGCTCTACCCTGTATCCCAAAGTCATAAAGTGTGGACAAAAGGCCAGTGTGCCATACCCGGTCGTATGCCTTGCTACTGTCGAGGAAACATACATATAATCTGGAGTCACGTTCCATTGAACGGCTCACGCATTCCTGCAACAAAAAGGATGGGTAGAGGGAACTTAATCCCTTTTGAAATGCAAACTGCATTTCGTCAGGGAACTGTCTCTCTCATATAGACTGATAAATGTCTTAAACCTGTACAACAGAATGTTTTCAATAAATTTATAGAGTAACGGAAGGAGAGTAATCCCACGGTAATTATCAGGATTGGAACTCTCTTCGGGATTTTTCCACCCATGAGAATATAGTTAAACAGATCGGTTATATACAGAACTACTACTGCTTTACCAATTTTAAGATGTTCGTTCGCCAGTTCATTATACCCGGCGGCTTTTCATAGTTTAAGGCTATCAATTGCCCAAGATATCTCAAAAGGGGTAACTAAAGTATCCACCACAGGACAAATATGATTCACAGATTGCTCTATTATACTCTCAAGCTGGCGCTCTATCTTTTCTTAAAAAGCCGCATCAAATTGGGCATTATCAGCTGGGTAGTATAATGTCCTAAAATAGTCTGCCCAATATTTGCATATTAGTTCTAGGTCCCTTAATAGTACCTCTTTACCAAATCTCATTGGCTTTAAACTCTCGTACCCCTAGCCAAATTCCTCTGGTAACAGATATGAATCCATATTCAGGTCTATATCTGATTCCTCATTAATGTTTTTAAATATTTCCCTCTCAAGGTTTGCTTTGTAGCATCTCATTTCACGCCTAAATTTATTATTCTCTTCTTTATAATTTACATAAGACAAATAAGAGTTACCCCTTGGACGACCATCTAATATCCACTTTTTACGAGCCAACTTCATTTTATCATGTAACGGCTTTAAATATTCCTTCAACTTAGGTTAAATATGCCGTCGAAATTTCTTTTTCGAAAAAACATTTTCGGCCGATTTAACTATTGTCTGTACCAATCTGTCATAATACATATTTATGTCTCGGCTTGAACGGTCACTTATATCCGGTTTTGAAATATCCTCAAGATTTGACATTAAAGCTTCTAGATATTTTTGTTTCAATTCTGGTTCATTAGTCTTTTTCCAGTTTATACCAGATATTTTACCTGACATGTCCTTTCTAACCAGTATGGCACATTTCACCGTAAATATCAATGGAAGATTGTCGGATAAATTTAACAATTCGTCATCATCAGTAATACACTTCACATCATTCTATCTATAATATGGTATTATAACATGATCTATCAGGGACTGACAGGACCCATCACTATATGGGTCGTAGGTGTACGGAGGACCGACACATTCATTTTGTACGCTCACTGAGAGCAGTTCGTTGTTTTTTCATGAACTGTTCCAACAATTCTACCTCTCGAGAAGGGTCTGGCTACATAGCTAGGTCCACTTACCTCCGAGTTAAAATCACCACAAAATATCACATCTCCCCAATTCGAATATTCATCGTATATATGCTATAAAGAGAATCAATGTATTCCCTGAACTCTGATATCAAATAATTGGTACTCGGAAAGTACACTCCAAATAGGAACGTACTTACACAACCTTCCTGGCTTATTTTCACCCCTACACAATTACTTTTTCGAGATCATCACAACCCCTCCTTTTCCCCTTCTATTTATATCATACTTGTTTAAAGACTTATCGGACACAGCGTGTGTAGTGCATGTATTCAGGGTGAAAAGAATTAAAGAAGTAAAGATTTGTGGGGTGTGGCCAGTGTTCACAGAAGAAATATATATCAGGTTTGCGATCTAAAATTGCACTGAGGAAGGCTGAACCAGCCAAAACCCCTCTAATGTTGTATGAAACTCACCGTCGACAGTACACATACATTAGCCAGAAGCTTGGGTTGCCAATAACTTTGAGATAAGTTCGGGGTACAGATATGTAGGCCCCAAAACAATTACCATTTCGACTTGGGAGAATTTTGACATAAATGTTCCTAAAAACCCTATCACGCAAATATCTTTCTATGTCCTCAGCGCTAACTGGACACTTTATATTCCCAATATAATACTTAATTTTCTGTTTCCCTTTACCCTGTCCCGTTACCACAGGAATAGAATTTACCTGATCAGGATGTAATCAGAATGGTCAGACATTTCAGCGTTTAATTGTATTCTTACCAGGTTCCCATCAACACCTTTCTGTAAAGGCGCACCAGACACACAAGTGTCTACTTCCGGAGAATTATTCTCTTCACCTTGGCCAGAATGCGTATTCTCGTTTGTCTTTTCGTTCTGGTCATCACCCTGTATTAGCATCATATCTGCATAGCTTTTTGCAGATGCTTGTGCCCCTTTAACTCTACCCTCTAAAATAGTTTTTTGTTCTTTTATATATGTTAATGATGTTGACACAGAGTCCACCTTATATTAGAATGCTGCTACATTGCACTCAGTCTCTCTCAATTGCTGTTTGACAGTTCTCATGTTCCCTCTCATTTTGCCATGGATATCGTAATGTCCTCGAATAGTAGCTTTCATGCTTTCATACAAGAATCGTAGACCGAGAAGATCTGCCTCTACTTTCTTTTCCACCTTCACCAAGTTATCTTTCTCTGCCTGAATCAAGTCTTCAGTAGTTTTTACACCACAATTCATCGTGGCTGTCCTTGTAGCAAGATTGTCATCATCGTTCCGCAGACGTTTCAGTTCATCAATTCAGCACTGAAGGAATATCTGTCTTCCTGTTGTTGCAGGGTCAATTTATGAATCTGCGATTTAAGTTCGAAATAACCTCCACTGAATGAATTGGTATCTACTGCAGAGCTTTGGTGGCTACTATCTAATACAGACCGGCTTGTGGCATCAAGTGGCGTAAGACTTGGCAAGTCTCCCGTATTCCCGTTGGCCATTTCGGACACGACACTGACGAGACGATCGCCGATACTACATTCCCCGCCAGGGTGCCCCCAAGACAGCTACCGAGTCAGTGTCCAAGGGCGGATCCAGGAATTAGGAAAATGAGGGGTCCAACCCAGGTAAACTAATGAACCTCCTAAAAAAGTTCCTCAGGTCTGGAAGGGGGGGGGGGGGGTCCAGGCCACAAAATTTTGTCTGAAGCCCTTAAAAAACGTTGTTTCTAATGAGAAAAAAAAGGGGGGGGGGGGGGTCCGGACCCCCTGGACCCCCCCCCCCTTGATCCGCTTCTGGTGTCACAGATATTAGGCATCTATATGTCTTGATTAACAATGGGAGGATTTCCTCCACTGCCCATATTCCCCTCGCCATCCCGTACAGTTTCATTCGAGTCATTTGCAGCACTCGTAACAGCTGAGCTGAACATATATATTGTTTATTTCTTCTATCGGACACCCTTTCAGAAATGATACCAACAAATAACAATCTTTTGCCAGTTTTTTATCCAATGTTTCTCCTAAATACATGCGTGGGGTTTTCTTTTTAACAAGGTTCACAGTCGGAAGTCTTTCATATGTTTGTGCACATCTGAGCATTTCAAGCCTATTATTTTCAAGCTGTTCACTATTTCAAACCTGATTTTCAACAAGTGTTTCAATAAATCTCTCTTTCGGCAACAAATCAAACTGTTCACATAACACAGTCACAATATTTTGAAATTTCATATTCTGGTCTGCAGGGGGTTGTTTGCGTTGCATTTTGCTCCGGGAATATACCAGTATTGCTGTAATCACTTCGAGTGACTGGCCCGCTAAAGCGCTGGTTGCGATCATTGGCCCGTTATCCATTGGGACAGGTTTAACGTCTACGGCCAGCACTCAGTAATCCCTATAAGTCTTTTCATAGAGGATTTAATTCCCCAGGTCTCTTGCGTTCAGCTGGCACGCCTGAACTCTCAAGTGACCAACCTTATTGATAGTGAACAGTAAATTCAAAATATTCCCGGGGTTATCTCTTCTTTCCCTTTTATTTCACATAATTCCACTCACCGACTACAAGAGCGAGTAGATCTCCACTTTTCAGATAGTTCCCTTATGGAAAAACTTTATAATTTGGCAATTTTTTCGGAGCTCCATGCACACACGTCCCGTCACTGCCCCCATCACGTTACATATATTCAAAGAATAATATTTATATATTGCAAGTGAAGTATATTAATTATTAGAATTATAGACTTTGGTTCAATTTATGAGTTTACTATAAAATATTATATCTTAACCTGGTTTAGCATTAACTTATAACGGAAAATTAATACCATATTTTCTTAAACCTTATACTCAATTGTAATATAATTGAAATTTATCTAATATATACCTTTGAAATGTATCATACAGGCACAAAAAAGGTATAAATATAAACATAATATAATAACAAATAAAAAATATAATATATAAAGGTATACAAAAATTTATATAAGTGTGTGTGTCATCCCGTCTCCCACCCTAGAAGATAAATTGACGCGGCTGCTTTGTTAACTTAATTTTCCTAAATGTAACTCCAAGAAGACATGCGTTTCAGCAATACTTTTTGTATAGCTTATATAACACAGGCAGCAGAGTGACCCCGCAAAAATCATTAACATCGTATGTTTTTTTCTACCAGAATCCTTCCTTTGATTTTACAACAACAATTTCCTGTTTTTCTGTTTTAGAGTACTCTCCCGTGCCACCATCACGGAAAACAAGTAACAAATATGCCTGTCCAGAAGTTGACCCCATATATAATATGTTTTCCTTTGAAATGCTATCAATGCAGCATGCTTTGCGCCGTTCCAGTCTAGCTTCAACGGTAGAGATTTCTGCGTTGGTAATTTCCTTATCTTGTACGGCTGTAAAATGCCGAAAGATAAGACTGTTCTCTTAATATAGGGGAATCTTTTATGTTTCTCACGTGATCGTTGTCAAATTCTGAACTTTATAAAGGAGAGTACAGTTTTGAAAAATAATCACTCCAGGCATCTAAAATCTCCTGTCAGTTCCACAGCATAATTACATTGTAAAGAAGTTCAGTTGGTTCCGAAGATTTCCTAACGGTTCTGCTCTTCATCAGAGACTAAACACAACATCACTCTTGTCAGCTAAATTATCTAACTGACTACACATTAATCTTTCATGTTCAAGTTTAACCTTCTTAACTTCTTAATGATATTCTAAAACACATTTTGCCTCTTTATAATTTCTAAATTCAATGTTTTCTGGTAATGTGATTTTCCTCCTTGTAACCAGGCCTTCCGCACACGTGTCATTTCATTATGCAACAGTTTTATACCTTTTTTCGAAAACGGATTAGTCCGAATTTAGTAAGTTTCGGAAAAAAACTCCCTTCAAGCTACCGAATGCATAATGTTAACAATGGACTCACAATAACTCTTAATGTCAGTGGTACTTCACATATCTGGATTGGGAAGATTAAGTTCAAAACAGATTAAGTTCCGATTCTAATGGTTTTGTGTAAGCTTCTTAAATCTCCTCACGACTCATTTTATGCCATAACAATAAAGGGGTTTTATGTGTGGCATCAGAAAACCATAAGGGTTTTTATTTAAAGAGCTTACAATAGGCAAGTGGTCGGACATATTTAGATCTTGTCAGTCTAGAATGATCTATGCATGATGTACCAGAGGTTTTCCGATTACGTGTTTCCTGGTTCGTAAACCGTAGCCAAATTCAAGCCCCTTTATTACTTAGAGAACATAAATCTCCGTCTGACAAAAGCTGGTTAACGAGTATACTTTTTGCATCTTGGCGGAAGGCTCGACTGTTACCCTGAAGCTCAACATTCAGGTCACCCGCTATAAAAACAGTACCCGAATGCGATTACGTATCATATAAATCACAGATTACATTCAATTTTTTTTATTATATTCCAGGAATCAGGTATTGATGAAGGTAAGTACACAGCAAAAATAAATGTTATTGTTGTCATCAATGGAATGCCGGACACCTACTATGCGGTCAGAGTTGCTGTACACTTGACTTATGACATGTTTATATTCTGATGTATAAAGAATTGCGGCTCTATCTTTGCCTCTGCGTTAGGGGTCAAGAGGATCTAGACTATGCAAATAATGAATATCCCTGACATATGGAATTCAAGAAGTATCAGTTATAGTCAAATAGCCAGTGCTCAGATTCACAAATAATATTTACATTTCTTTCTGTTTGGACCTGGATTATACACGGCGCCGAAAACATAGCACCTCCGGTATTAAAACAACTTAGAACCAGATTATTCATTTTTATTTAAATAGCACAACAGAAATAAAAAAAAAAACTTTACGCTCGTTTTTAATCCATTCCCTAACTGATCTGATTCGGGCCAGAAAATCTGGTCCAACACTACGTTTTTCTGGCTACTGTTGACATTTAATTTTGCACTCGGGGCATTACCTTTTCTATTCAAGAAAATATGTAGCATTAACACTTCTATCTGTCAGGTATTGCAGCATTGAGTTTCTTGTCGCATGAATATCAATGTTTCCTACATACAATTTAACAGGTCGCTGGCGCTATTGTTGCGTACCTATATTGTCCACAACCTTGTTACCACCTCAAATGGTTCTGATTTCACATACACATGCAGGGGCGTCCATACAGGGGGCTGGGGTACCCACACGTTTTAGCTCAGCTGACTGAAAGTCATCTGAGGTAAGGCGATCACATTATCCAACGTTCGTCCGTCTGTCTGTCCATTAACCAGGCACAAATCGTTCTTTATCCGTGGCCGGGATTGAAAATGTCTAGAGTTTCTTGAAAAAAAAGTGTGCTATATACTAGATAGCAGCGGATTTAAATGCTACTCGAATGATACAAATAAAACCATCATCACGAATATCATTCCAAAATCAAAACAAAATTCAAAGGCAGTGATACTTTTACGGATCGTTTATGGCCCCTGTAATATAAAAAAAGACAGCCTTCAAATTTTAACGATGACAAAGCACCAAGCTCAGGGGACCAGGGAGACCCGAGATTGATTTAAATCCTTTCTTCTATACGAACTCCTGTCATTTTTTAAACAAAGTTTTGGAACCATTTTTGCCATCCGTGACAGGTTTACAAATATACATTAAACTTAATGTGGTTATGAGTTGGCATTCCTCACAGTCATTGGTTTCACCACTGCTGTCAAGAAGCCCCGGGTTAACATCTTATCTCTGCAGTACATGCAGCAGTTTTCACATTTGTATTCCACTAAAGCATTATGGGGGTGCCATTTTATTTGAGATATGTTGAAGGCCGGTCACGCGTGGGTATAATTAACATCCCATGGCCCTCAGTGTACTGTCGGATCAAATCTATCTACTCTTTTCGCTAGACCCGTGCTTACTTTGACTAAACGATCCACTCAAGGGCGCCAATGAGGTTTTGGTAGTTCAGGGTACATATTGCCGTGGGGTATTTGATCTAGCGTGGCAATGTTTTCGCCAGTTTTTGTGCTGCGGTATGCGACTCTCCCCAAGGAAATGCTATGCTAGTCTCAAGAAAAAAATGCTTTATGACGAAATACTGTACGTGTCATTTCGCTTCCAGTGTCAGGTTCACCGAGTTACATCAACAAGCCAACTTCTACATTACTTCAGGGAAAAAGCAATTTATTTTTTTTTCATCTGAAAATAATAGGCCACACTCATGGGTAAAGCACCTTTCATCTCTGGATAACTTTGCCAACATGTCTTCTCGATTAAGAACAAAGTCGGCTTAGTGTCCGTTTTTAAGGTGCTTATTCAAAAATTTAGAATCATTCGTATGAAAGTAATGTTAATAAATCTCAGCTTACATCCTTCTTCTTGAGGCATCAATTATCAATATAGAATCATCTATTCCATGGTCCCAGCAGAGATCAAGAGTCTTCCCTTTCTCAAATAGATTTGAAAGAAATAATTGGTTTACTGTCTTATAACAAATATATGTATACATTGTTACGAAGACAAATAAATGAGGGAAAATCCTGGGCCGATCCGGGAGTCGAACCCAGGTCGGTGGAGCACAAGTCCAGCGAACCAACCGCTTCGCTAGCAAAACAAGCTTTACTAGCGAGACAGTTCGGTCCGCTTTTATGTCACCCCGTAACACATCCCCTCTTAAGAGCGTTCTGCTACGAGAAGAAGACTACTTATCCCAGGAGTCACACTTTGGTTAGCTTATTCCCTGGGCCACAAAGTTAACCGTCATGTTGGACGAGCCCCCATTTTGTTATGAAGAGAAATTGTTCAGGGGAAAACAGTGGGCTGATCCGGGATTCGAACCCAGGTCGGTGACGCACAAGTCCGGCGTACCAACCACTTCGCTAGAAAAACAAGCTTCACTAGCGAGACAGTTCGGTCCCCTTTTATGTCACCCCGTAACACACCCCCTCTTAAGAGCGTTCTGCTGTCAGAACAAGACTAATTATCCCAGGAGTCACACTTTGGTGAGCTTATTCCCTGGGCCACAAAGTTAACCGTCACGTTAGATGAGCCCCCATTTTGTTACGAAGACAAATATATGAGGGGGAAATCCTGGGCCGATCCGGGAGTCGAACCCATAACGGTAGCGCACAAGTCCGGCGAACCAACCGCTTCGCTAGCAAATCAAGCTTCACTAGCGAGACAGTTCGGTCCGCTTTTATGTCACCCCGTAACACCTCCCCCCCCCCTGCTACCAGAACAAGACTAATTATCCCAGGAGTCACACTTTGGTGAGCTTATTCTCTGGGCCACAAAGTTAACCGTCACGTTAGACGAGCCCCCATTTTGTGACGAAGATAAATAAATGAGGGGGAAATCCTGGGCCGATCCGGGATTCGAACCCATGTCGGTGACGCACAAGTCCGGCGTACCAACCACTTCGCTAGAAAAACAAGCTTCACTAGCGAGACAGTTCGGTCCCCTTTTATGTCACCCCGTAACACACCCCCTCTTAAGAGCGTTCTGCTGTCAGAACAAGACTAATTATCCCAGGAGTCACACTTTGGTGAGCTTATTCCCTGGGCCACAAAGTTAACCGTCACGTTAGATGAGCCCCCATTTTGTTACGAAGACAAATATATGAGGGGGAAATCCTGGGCCGATCCGGGAGTCGAACCCATAACGGTAGCGCACAAGTCCGGCGTACCAACCGCTTCGCTAGCTAAGCAAGCTTCACTAGCGAGACAGTTCGGTCCGCTTTTATGTCACCCCGAAACAACATATCCGTCTCTATGACAATGTACCCTCATAACAGCCATACTCTTGCTAAACTCTTGAGACTTGAGCATTGGTTCATCGACATATCCTGCTATATCTTGCCCTTTTTGCCGCCGCGTCATTCCACCTAGTTCTCTGCTGCTAGGTGTCCAATCGCAGCGAAACGTTCTGCGAAGACAGATTTCAGCCTTTCCACTGATGCTGAATAACGTCATGGCTTGTTTTATTATCTTTATAAAAAAACTGAGTGGTTCATTCTTCGCAAACATTTCAAATCAACTATGTGACCTCCACTGTGAGTCGTGCAAGGACTAAAGTCCGTATATCACAGGTCGCATGTTGGAAGGGTATACTGCCGGTTTCATAAATTAGGCATCAGTGTTCACCGGGAAGAGAACCCAAAAAGGAACCTAACCTGTGTTGCAAAAGTATCTGACTAAGACGTGATAACACGCAGTTTTTCTTTTACTTTATATGTGGTGTAAGTAGCGAGTGTTCACCTTAAAGTCATAATCTGACAAATAAGGCCCTCGATATCTTACATCGCAAGATGACTGATCTGAAAATTGGTAAAATCAACGCATCTGTGTAATATATGCCAAAGTTAAAGGGCGCCAGGTAAATTAAATTGAAAACTGGATTAAACTTAGAAACATCGGAAACATAAAGTGGGTAGAGAAAATGTATACTTAACCTAAATTTGATATCGGAATCATGTGCTTTTTCCACCTGCGTTAATTGCTTGGGTGTTGGGGGGGGGGGGGGGGAGACAATTAGCAACATTATCGAGATTTAAAGCAAACTGACCCGCTTATTCAGATACCGCATCCAATTATCTGAAGACCAATCCCGAAGCCTACAAACAGAAGGCGATGAAGTTGTTCAGACTAATGACTAATATTATTTTTACTAAATGATCACAAAATTATATTTTCCATTTATACTTATTTACTTGTATCCGTATTTTTATTAATAAATTTGCATGAAACCTATAGATCATTTGCCCAGTGAGTGAAATTATACAAAATTAGTAATAGCATCTACAGCAGATCATAGTTAACGGAGGGAGAGGCTTTCTAGACACGCTGACAGTCCAACGCTGCTGCAACTTTGAAAACGAGTCCTCAAGTGGACACTGATTTATGTCCCTTCTAAGAGAGAAGAGCGATCGGCTCGCGGTCATCAGTGAAGGCTGACGGTTGACGGCGAACACTATCCGTCATTTTGGAGAAATATTAGCTCGGGGGTGAGGACCACATAACATTCACCGGGGCCGGAGTCCCTCTAATGTACGTAATTTTCAGATCCATGACAAACACATTATGACTTCATTCACAGAAATACTTTTTTCATCAGGGCATTTTTACTATTCTTATCTCTTATATGAGGGTTGAATTGAAGAAGATTAAAAACATTGTAATACTCAAAGCATGATGATGAAATAGATAGATCACAAAGGATCACATCCGTAATTAGTGGGTGAAACGGTCAAGTGGGTAGTTTTTAAGCTGAGATGAGTGTAGGCTATTGTCCACTTAAGCCTAGTACTCGCTTACCACGATCTGTCTACAGTTCACCACGTTCTTGGAGGTCTTGGGAAGATTTTGTAGAACGTGGCCTTCACCTTTGGACACAGTAGGGTGACGTGAATGAAGTGGATAGTCGTGCGGGGACCACGTGCTCTTTGATATATGTTCAAAACGAAAGGAACAGAACGTGGTCCTTGACACAGAAATATGCACTCCTTGGCACCTGGTCTGATTACACAATAACTGCCATTTTCTTGAAAGTGGATATATGGATTTTCCTGAAACTTCATATGCCTTAAATGTGTACAGAGATTATTCTTTGCCAGTTTTCTGTTTATTTCGCTGCTCGTTCATGAGGTGTGCACCGTAAGGGCTAGGCGTGAATTAACAACTCAAGCAGGCATTATACTGGACTTGCAAGCCTAACTTAAGTCGTGATACAAACCATGCGATGGAAAGCACTGCAAGGCTATCCAACCTTATGCATTGATATCGTGAAAAACAGTCGATAATCTTAACATATGCCAACTAAATAATACAATGACGTGAACGTATAAATTAACTCAATCATAACAACAAATACATGTACATATTGAGGCTTAGTCAGTAAGTAAAAGGAGCAGTATTTTTTTTGTAATGATGTTCTATTAAATTATATATATATATAAATATATATATATATATATATATATATATATTCTTTGGCCTAAGATTTTTAAATGCAGTAGATGTTCTTTGTCATACATTATTATTTAACTAATCATGGACAGCTGAGTGGTAAAACGCTCTGACTTCTGCGCTGGCGACTCGGGTTCGATTCCCGGCGTGGCTATGAGGGTGGGTTGTCGTGGCCCGTCCAAGGTCGGTGGTTTCTTCCGGGTCCTCCGGTTTTCTTCACCCTTACCGACTACCGAGCGCCAATATCCGTGCCATGGAGAGTGCCTCGTATTAGTTATTATGACTAGTTGTACAATCCATGTAAATAAATAAAGTTTATATTAGACTAATTTGTAATACATTATTTATCTCAATCAAGCATTTCAGTAAAAATTGGTTACCATTGGATTACAACATCATCATCTGTTCGTAACCTTGGCGTTATTTTAGACGCCTCTGTTTTTATGGTCAAACAAGTTATTGGCATATGTAAGGGTTCCTTCTTTATTTTACTAGTATATACTGCAGGCTTTTTACATCGCTTTCGCTTTAAAAAGATGGAGAACTGGAACGACTGCAGTATATAACTGCTGCGTTAGGCTGCAGAAGCGGAGGATTTATAAAACACATTTATAGCAATTTAAGAAAGAGCGCGGCTAATTCGTAAGAAAATCAATAAGTGCATCTTCATAAGTTATATTTCTGCCGTGTTTTTGTCTGCTATATTTGTTACAGTCATGATGCCTCTAGCAATTTCCGCCTTCTGTCCGTTTTTTTTTGGCTATGGATAAGGAAACAGTGAAGTCGTTGCCCTTAAGCAATGGTCCTAACTCTACCACCCACGAACAGATATTTAAAGCACCCGTATGATCTTTTTATACATGTCAGGAACATGGATGGGGTTCCTATATAATTTCAAAGAAAAAGCTAAATTGTAATTATTTTCGGATTCATATTTATTTACGGAGTTCGAATAAGCTTACTTTATCCTTGCCCTCCGAGCATTCCGTTGGTTAAAAAGTCTCTGCAGTATAAAGTTATTAATATGTTTCAATTAACAGTGACTCAGACGTTGGGTGTGGCCTTGTAGACGTATATGACAAAGTATTATTTGATGTTGACCAGAACCAAGACGTGTATTAAGGGACACAATAGGGCTGAAACGGGTACAACATTTTGTGCTCCAATACTCGATAAGCATTGCCCGACTCGTATTCGAGTACTCGTTACCATGGCAACACGGTAACGGTATTAATATACATTTGTTTTCCGATAAAAAATAAATATTAATTCAACCTGGGGAACTTCATTCCAGACATATAAGTCATAAATGCAAGTAAATTCCAGATAAGGTATATATATATATATATATAATTTGTAGAGTAGTATATTATGTATAAATTGACTAGCACTTGTGAGTTTAAAGCACACGGAAATCAATGAACATAGACAGTCGGTTAGTTTTCAGTACATTTTTATTATGCATACATCGATAAAAAAAAAGTACTCAAGTAGTACACGGCAAATATTACCCGAACTGGAATACTCGAATCCTTCTTTCCGCATTACTTTAGAAAGTAATGAGTTTATGACTTCGAGAATAACTACTTTTTTTACCTTGCTTTGGTATATCCTAAACATATTACATTTTTTTTGTTTTAAAGGAGGTATGGACATTCTCGACTGGTCTCTACTTGAGACTTAAATATATGAGGTCAAACATTCCGAACTGTGTGGACCTACCGGCTTCCATGGTCTACGGGCATAACATACTGCTCAAAGCCGGGAGATCGTGAGTTCGAATCTCAATCGAGGTGAGATTTTTCCCGAGGTAAGATACCACCTAGGGTCAGTGCTCTGCAGGCTTAATGGGTAAACTTAATCCCCAGATTGTGTTCACTCACAAACAAGTGCGCCCTCGATCGTGTTTCGGCCCTGACACGGAGTTAGAAACCAGAATGGAATTCTGCTGATGAACATAGTAGTGAGGTAAGCCAGTATTAAAACATGGAGGCGAAAACCTTCAAATTAAATATTTAAAAAAATTGTGTAGACGTAACTTTCTTTATCTAGGGGAGTTCCAGTGTCACTTTCAGTGACGGATTATTCACTAAAAATAAATTCCTGTTCTCATTGACTCAACTTTAAATCAAACTAATCTTCCCTAAACATTGATCTGCTCTTAGGTATATTAATGCCTCGTTCTGACCGTGTCATTCATTTGTACAGGATTGGATCCAATTGAAAGCCATGTCGCCCTCTGCAGAGTAAGACACCATAAGGACCTCGCGTCATGTGAATGCCAGGTGTAGTGACTTCCTATATTTCTGTGTCAAGTTTATCGATTTTTGTCAAAAAGTCAAGCCATGAATATCCCTTAGTTAAACCATAAGATTGACAAGTCTCCGAGGGAGGACACGTCTGTCCTAGTGGTAAAAGCCGTCTGTTACAAATTACTTATATGAAAAGAGTCCTGTCACATATACCATGTCCGGTTGGTCGATCCTCCCGTCAGCGTGGCATCTTTTCCACTTACCACACAAATCTGACATGGTTCTGCCACACGGGTGTCATCCAAGAATGAAGAAACCCAGAATACGCAACGTCAAAATACTGAGTTATAAGGACCGAATTTCGGAATGCGGAATATATTAAAATTACATAGAATTATTTAATATATAGCAAAAAATAAAACATTACGGTTGTTTTACTTTTAAAATGCTTACACCTTAATGATATAAAACTATATCCAGGCTTTATTATAGCTTAATTATGAAAACAAATTATCATCGATGTATTTGTTGACCCAAACATGCATTGTAATGTTGTTAAGGACATGTTATTGATTCAGTGAAATTAATTTTACAAATTGTTGTATTTCTGCATTAAAATACTGAAACGGATCGGCCGGACGGTTACTTGACTGAATGACATTTAATAAATGAGCACACTTTTTGTAATTAATTTTACTTTTTAATCTCTTGTCAATTTTAATGATTATTTTTGGTTTATACTTAAAAATACCCTTTTGATAGAACAATATGGTTACAGATTTTATAGGACAGACACATGGGCGCACGTATTTTATGATGCAGCTTACACCTGTTATTGACTACTTTCAGTTCCTAATGTGTCGTACCAAGTAATTTATCCTTATTCATTTATACCAATGACTGTACATTATAGGTGTCAGTCTCTACCAATGCCTTAGAATTTCAGGTACGCAACATCGGTAATAATTGCCATTTCGTTTAAGCAAAACAATGGGCCAAGATTGAGCTCAACCACTTCAACGACCGGCATAGTACGTCTTATCATTATGAATGCCGGAAATAAATACATACTGTTGTAAGTTATTGAATCCACTGAAGCACAGATTGTCCCCGTGTGGATCTCTCCCTGTGGTTTGAGCGCCTCTCCGGGTTTACGGTCGTTTTTGTGTTGTCAACCAGTAAGGACGCACAAACTCGCCGTGGAACAAAAGGACTTCACGTAGAAAACAATACATGGAACTTACTGTACTACAGTATAAAATAGGGCTGACTTGCAAATTCACTTCAGGACTCATTTTCAGCCCAGTATCCTGGTTCTGTGGCCCACGCTGATAGTTGTCGGTTCCTCCCCACCGATATTATGCGGATTTCGTAATATTTTTTTACGCTCGCCAGCGGATTTACCATGGACTTTCGACAACTGTGTATTGTGTTACATGTGTTACAGTGAACAAGGGCCGAAACAATACATACATACATACACTTGTACACAGACACGCCCACACACACAATTGCCTTTCCGGTCATTATGTGCAGTACTGTTTTCTCATGTGGAGTACATGGAAGTACGCCATAAAAATGGAAAAGAGGATTTTTTGGACTCTCGTACTTTTAAGATTAATTTTCTTCCGGCGTATAACTCAACAACAGAAGGAGCGCCGCTACAGGCAAAGAGTACGCCAAATAAGGGATTTTCGTACGCAGGAAGAGGGTTCGCAGACGCATACACACATTTTTGTGTGTGTGCGTTGGTGCATATGTTTGCAAATACATTATTTAAAATATATAGTTTTTATATTTCGCCAGTTCTCCGATTGTCGGACTCAGCGCAATTCACATACACACACATACCCACATACACTTTCATGGAAATCTACTCTTTTAATAACCAAAGGCTTGCCGAAAGATATACGTTTTAAAATTTGAAATGATACAAGAGTTGGAGATTTTCTAAGTTTAATGGGAAGTGAATTCAAAACTTTTGGGACTATGAAACGGAAGGAACGTTCAGCGACTTTCATATTACACTTTGGTACTTTAAGAAGATTTCCACCAGCTGAGCGTACCGACGCAAAGGCCGATTATTATTTTTATATAAGAAAAATATGATGGAAGTGAGACATCAAAATGTCGGTAAACAAAGACAGCAATTTTGTATTGTATGGGTACTTGACGGGAAGTCAATGGAGCTGTTTGAGCAGCAGCGTGACGTGGTCGGTCTTACGCTTCATAAGAATGAGACGCGCAGCATTATTCTGGACCATCTGTAGCCACGATACTTGCTCTGTCAGTAACCAACCAAGAACTGAAATACAGTAATACAGGCGAGATATTACTGAGGCGCAAATGAGCCGACAGCATGCATTAGTAGAGAGGAAACGCCGGATGGAAGCTTTACGGCGGAGCTCGAGAAAGACCGCACGACATATACTACTAATATAATCATGCATTGAAAGATTACGATCAATCTTAAAGGGACATAATCAGGATCAACATTCTGCTTATTTTTTCACACTATCAGTTCAGTTTTGCTTTACACAAAGGTTTCCCCGCAGAACCATCCCAGCACACAGTCTATTTTCCCAGCATACGACTGTTTAAAACCTTGTTATGACCGTGCGTGTTTGTTAACACAGTCCACATGTGTCTATTTACCAAAACAAGGCTGTGTGATCAGAGGTCCGATTAATAGAGGCAACACGCGGTGTTTCAGCTTGCGGGAACATGTATTATATTTTTTTTGGCCAAGTCAGTCAGGGCATCTACTGATTGACATGTGCTGAGGCTCTGCATTGCACACGGCCCCAAGCACTGTGTTTATGTTGACATATTCCATCGCGCCCGGTCCACTGTTTTCAACACTTGTTTACAGGAGTTAGTAAACGGTTTCAACACAATGTTTTGGCAGGTACAGATTTATATTAATGGGAAGAAACTATTTTTCAAGTTAACTCAGCATACTTTATAGATGATTGGGCCCCTTTAAGACCCAGGTACTTCAGTGAATTTTTAAAAGGAAAAGTACAGCCCCCGATGCTAATAGACTCACTGTCAGTCATCGTTAGAAGGAGCTTAGATCCGACAGGCATAATTTCAGTCTTGTCAGTATTCAATTTAAATTTGTTGCTGGTCATCCATGATAGTACATCCTCAATACAAGCCTGTATGCCGACCTGGACAGAGCTGAACTCACCTGGTTGACTACTTTTTTGACAGTTAAGTGTCATCAGCATACTTATGAAAGGAACAATCATGTGCAGATATTATGCGATACAGGGGTTGTGCATATAAAGTGAACACTATAGGTCCTAACATGGATTCCTGGGGAACCGCATACAACAAAGGACATTGGTCTGATTTTCTACTGTCGACCATAACAGCTCTGGAACGATCCGCGAGGTATGAAGTAAACCATGAGAGCGCGGTGTCGTGTAAACCCATGGTAATTTCTAATGTTTAAGCAAAATAGAATGATCAAGCGTGTCAAACGCTGCACTGAGGTCAAATAATGCTAGGAGAAAAGCGTCTTTCGTCTGCCGCAAGATCCTCTTTAAACTGAGAAGGGACTTTACCTGTTGATAGAGAGACATATATAATGAATGTTATCAATGGAGTAATGTCATCTTGCATTGCTTAAGAAGGGTAGTGAGGAAGGGATCAAGTATACAGCTTTTTGTTGGTGATGACATTAGGAGTTCATGTATATCTTGATCAGTTGCTGGTGTAAACAAGTACAAAGAAGGACCAACATAAGCATCAAAATTAGGAGGTTCACATACACAAGAGTCAAGTTCACGACGGATATATGGATATATATGTGTATGTATGTATATATCATTTATTTGAAATACAGTCATCATCCCGTGGGTGTACCTTAATACTGATCTTCTGATCCTTACTGACCAGTGTAATTTGTCACATTAATTACTTATCACTAATGACCGCTCATTCTTCATCATGCATCGTGTGGGGTATTGCCGGCAGCCGGTCACCTGCCATTAATTAAAATTATACAGAATTAGTTGATTTCTAGCAAAAAAATAAGAGATTACGGTTGTTTATCATTTAAATTGCTTTCATCTTAATACTTAAAAAGTATCCAGACTTTATCATAGCTAAATAATGAAGAATAATCATCGAAGCAAACATGCATTATAATGTTGTTAAGGACCAGGTATTGATTCAGTGAAATAAATTATACAATTTGTTGAATAAATTCTGTTTGAAGTAGGCCTTACTTAGAAGTTCTTCATTATGGCGACTAATTAAAACTAAATACATGTACGAACAATCAATCAATTAGCTAATTAACTCAAAACTATAAACAAAGGAAACAGTTTATTGCTTACAAAGGATTTAGGAAGTTTAGAATAATAAAGTATTAACTAATAAAAGCTTGTACTGTACTAAAAAAATGCACTGTTCATGCTTAAACTTTGTGGTTTACTTATTATTATGTTTTACTGTTATTTTATTCAGTAGGGTTAGTTTCTTATCATAATTATGTATGTAAATATCTTGAGCTGATTATGTTATATTCATAATATATCTACAATTCTCCCTCTTTTAATATCAACTGTACGGACCATATAAGATTCAGATAGTTATTGTCTAAAATTGCTGGAACCATGTTCAACAAAAATCACAAACATAACAATGACAATAAGATAATAGCATGTCTTATTATTTAAATGAATTATGGTGTGGGTATGGTTGCATTTAAATAGGCCCGTTATTTTAATATTTTCAATCAAAAACACCCAAATAAAAAAAAATTGTGCAGGATATCCAACCAGCCAACCAACCGGTATAGGTGAAGGATGTTCGTTAATTCAGTGTTTTGCATCATTCTTATATTATTTAATAAATGAGCACACTTTTTGTATTTTTATTTAACTTTTTAAACTCTTGTCATTTGAATGATTATCTTTCGTTTATACTGCAAGATAACTGTTTGATAGAACGATATGTTCACAGATTTTAGGGGACAGACACATGGGCGCATGTATTTCAAGATGCGGCTTACACCTGTTATTGACTACTTTCAGTTCTTGATGCGATTTTTTTATTAACAAAAAAGAATACATAAGGATACACACAAACGATACAAACATAGATGTACATCTACACAAATACATAATAAACATAACAATACATAAACATGTAAACAAACATATCACTGGCTATAATTTAACCTTAGAAATGACAGAACCAGATAATAAAAAGAATAGATTACAATTGAAAGATAATTCTCCTAGTTTGAAAAATCATAAAACAATATTCCTCCAGACATTTTGTGGACTTTTATCTAATAAATGCTTTATCCACGCCAATTTTAAAGCTACATTCTTTATTGAAATCATACCCAGGCCTCCTTTTTCAATAGATGCTATTAGAGTTTGTCTTTTTATTAAGTCATTACGTCTTCCCTAGATAAATTTATATATACGTCTCTCAATTTGTTTCATAAATGATTGACTGGGTGTAGGTAGAACTGATAGATGATATATCAACTGTGATAAGACAAAATTCTTTAATACAGTCATTTTACCAGTTTGTGTAAGTTTTCGAGCATTCCATACTGCTAATATATTATTGTATCCGCCAAAACGAAGTTTTGCAGATACTATGTTTTTGACCGGGTTCCGCCGCCGCCGCCGCGTTTGTATCCGGAGAACTCCCCTGAGGCTACTGGACGGATTTTTCCGAAACTTACACCAATTATCGGGACACATGTGAACTGGTGCCTAACCAATTGGCTTTGACCTTTGACCTCTCCTCTCTGCCCAGCGTCCGCTTGTGCGTCTGTTTCCACACATAAACCCACATATCTCGGGAACCGTTTGATCGATCAGGAAAAAAATTCGTACAAATGTAGCCCTTGAATAGCTTTATAATATACACAAACAATGGTGGCGCCACCTGCAACCATGTTTGCACAGTGTCCATCTGTTTGTCTGCCTTGGGTTAAAATCACTCATTCCTCTGCAGTGGTTTGATAAATTACCTTTAATTCGGCATGCGTATACATCCTGGATAGCTTTCTTGATTTTATGAAAGGTGGCGCCAGCTTCATTTACGTTCACGCTGCAGACATTAATGCTTATATCTCCGGACTCGTTTGAGCAATCAGGAAAAAAAATTACACCAATGTAGCTCTTGGAAAGCTTTATAACATACACAACAATGGTGGCGCCACCTGCAGCCATTTTTGCACAGCGTCCATCTGTTTGTCTGCTGTGGGATAAAATTTCTCATAGCTCTGCAGTGGTTTGACTTTTCCACCTGATATTTTGCATTTGTATACATCTTGGATAGTTTCTCGTTTAAATAACAGGTGGCGCCACCTACAATCATGTTTACGTGGCAGACATCCATTCTAATATGTAACACATGTAACTCTACTTCCCCTTGCCACTCAATCCATGCCTCACTTCACCCGTCCTGCTCCTGCTCTGTTTTGGTTTTTACTGAAGCAAAGTATTCATGTACCATATATTCAAGTGAGGAGTGACCTTCACTCCTAAAAGTGTTATTCCTTTATCTGTATACACATGGCCTAAATCTTCTACCTTATTTTTCATATTACCTTTCCTTAATGGCATAATAAAAGTTTTATCCTTATTGATTTTTAATACAGAAAATGATTTAAAATCTTCAAACAAATATTATATTTTTTCTATATTTTTATGATCTTCTACAAATAATGTGTACACTATAGTTATCAGTCTCTTCCAATGTCTCAGAATTTCAGATACGTAACATCAGATTGATTGCCATTGTGTTGAAGCAAAACAATGAGCTAAGATTGAGCTCGACCACTTCAACTACTGGCATAGTACGCCTTATAATTAGGAACCCCGGAAATACATACACACATATATATATATATATATATATATATATATATATATATATTTGTGTGCAGAAATATTATATATGTGTGTGCATATATCAGTTTATATGAAAAACAGTCATCATCCCGTGGGTGTACCTTAGTACTGATCTTCTGATCCCTACTGACCATTGTAATTTGTCACACATCAATTACTGATCACTAATGACCGCTCATTCGTCATCATGCCTCTAGCGGGGTATCGCCGGCTGCCGTTCACCTGCCGTCCTCTCGGCCTTCCATTTCAATCATCTATTCACAGATATCGTCCATCCACACCATATCATCCTGCTACTAATAGGCCGCTATCCTTGAAATCATGGATAAATAATCTTTAAGAAGTAGAAACTTCAATGCCATGCGTATATCTATATCTTGCAATTTAATATACCTATACAGTGATCATTTACAGCATTCTGATCAGAGGGATTGCTTAATTTGCTCGCTGTCTGGGTACCCGCTTTATGTCTAGTATCACTGCTTGTGTGGTTATATATACTGTTCGATCATGTTAAACAAGACTCGATGTACGCATGAATCTTCCTGTTTTCGGAAGTTCTATTTCCGGAGGCCATGCTTATAACGTTCTCATGTTTTCATGGCGCACAAGTCTGGCGAACCAACTGCTTCGCTAGCAAAGCAAGCTTTACTATCGAGACAGTTCGGTCCGTGTTTTTGTCACCCCGTAACACACCCCCTCTTAAGAGCGTTCTGCAAGTCAGAACAAGACTAATTATCCCAGGAGTCACACTTTGGTGAGCTTATTCCCTGGGCCACAAAATTAACGGTCACGTTAGACGATCCCCCATTTTGTTACGAAGACAAATAAATGAGGGAAAATCCTGGGCCGATCCGGGAGTCGAACCCATAACGGTGGCGCACAAGTCCGGCGTCCCAACCGCTTCGCCAGAAAAGCAAGCTTCACCAGCGAGACAGTTCGGTCCGCTTTTTTGTCAACCCGTAACACTGATCTGCATATATATATATATATATATATATATATATATATATATAATAACATATCATTCTCATCTAAGGTCCCCATAGGAATTTTATATAAGGTCATATATAACAGTTCAAAGGACCTTTCAGCCAGAAAAATAGAAAGCATAAACGAGTTTTCACTGCACAGTCGTGGTTTTCATGGTAAAGTTACAAGACCTGCTTTCCCACTCTGCAGCCACTATAGGTCTAATTAATTTGTTTAAATGGATGCAATTGTATGACTGCAACACTTATATAGACCATTCTACAAAAGAACTGCATGCTTTCAATAATAATTAGTGTATATTATAAGAATTATTCAATGATATATAAGTAACACAATCGTGTGGTAAAAAGAAATTAAAGAAGATTACAGTCTAAACGCTGAAAAAAAATATTTGTAGTAGTAGGTCACAAATTTAAAAAAGGAAATATAGGAGGCAGTAGAAGCCTTGTAACCATACGATTACCTTAATTCTCATTTATAATGGAGTGTCATCTTCATGTCATCACCCTATCCCTTATTAACAAGGTAACTGTTGTTGTCCTGCTACTCTAGACTTGATTCATGTGTCTGATCAGAAAAATATATATATTATTACGGAACCTAATATAAACAGATCACGTATGCGTGATGAACACACATTTTGTAATGGAGATAAAAAAATCAGATTCTGTAACACTAGGCAGCGTGGAATGTCAGTATTTTTTTGTTAACAAATAACCATAATTTATTCTTAAAACAACCCTTACATTACAATACACTAAATCAATACAATTATACAGTAAAACAGCCGTATAACAACAAATCAATACAATCACACAGAAAAATAATCAATCTGCACAGTACCTGGATACCAACACCGTCACAACGATAAGTTCTTTAAATGTATACTCTCGGAGAATGACAGTCCAGTGTAAAGCTCTTGTAACAATTCAGAAAGTAAACTGAAGTCCAAATGCACAAAATCCAGGAGAACCTCTGAAGAAAATCTCTAATTGCCGCACACGTCGGATAAGGTCCCAGAAACTGACACACGCTTCTGCGTCCACTGGAAAGCTTCTCTGCTCTCTATCTCGGCTCTCAAACAAAGCCCCCTTATATAACTTTTCAAGCCAAGAAGCTTATATTTCTCGATCATTCGAAGAACCTAACACAATACACGGTAAACACGCGTTCAAGAATCATCTAGAAAAACGTCGCTGTGTCTCTACACACCAGGGTCCACATGTGACCTCGGCCAGGCGAGAAAGCCAAAGGCTAGCATGACAACGAGAATTCAACAAGTACGGATTAAACTGAGAATGTAACAAACGGCCCGGCGAGGGTGTCACAACACGAGTTACGCCCGTGTCACACAATAAAAAGAGCACCTGTAACACTCCCCCTCCTGTAAGAAAAAGAAAGTTTTCTTTGAACACTTTCTTTTTTTGCGATCATAATCACTAAATTTTTACATCTCACAAATCATCTTATTTACAACATTACATAAACATCTTGTTTACAACATTTCATAAACATCTCGATAAGCAATCAGCAAGTACATTGTCTTTCCCTTTAATGTGTATGATATCAAGATTGTAATCCTGTAAGAACAAACAATCTTTGATTTTTACACTTCAATTTGTTCATGAACGTGAGGGGATTGTGATCACTGAAGACAATGATAGGCCTGACTGATGCAGTAACATAAACTTCAAAATGTTGCAACGCTTAAATCAAAGCCAAACATTCTTTTTCAGTGGTGTAGTAGTTTTTCTTGTTTGCATTTAACTTTCTTGAGAAAAAACAAATTGGATGATCTGTGCCATCATTGCCTTCTTGTAACAACACAGCACCAGCAGCAGTATCACAAGCATCTACAGCTAACTTAAAAGGTACAGAAAATTCTGGAGCTGCTAAAACTGGTGAACCCTGCAGAATTGCTTTCAAATTCTGAAATGCATTTTCACACTGAACACTCCTTACAAACTTTTGTTTCTTCTTTAAGAATTAAATCAAAGGTTCAGCTACAGCGGAAAAATTTGGACAAAACTTCATTTAGTATCCAACCATATCAAGAAAACGCATTATTTGCTTTTTGTGTTCTGGTCTAGGAAATGCAGAAATAGCATTTATTCTAGCATCAACAGGTTTTACCTGACCCTGCCCTACAATATGACCCAAAAATGTTACTTGTGCATGACAAAACTCAGATTTTACTAAGTTGACAGTCAGAGGTGCTTCACTGAGTCTTTCGTAGAGGTCGCGAAGAATTTGCAGATGTTTCTCCCAGGTGTCGCTGTACACGATAAGGTCATTAATATATGCGTCGCAGCCCTGAATGTCCTTGACAACCACATGGATGGGCGCTGGAACGTGGCTGGCGAGTTCTTCATGCCAAACGGCTTAACATTATACTAGTACAGTCCTTGCGGCGCCACAAATGCGGACACTTCCTTCGCTCGTTCTGTCATCGGAACTTGCCAGAATCCTCCTAGCAAGTCAAACATGGAGACACATCTGGAGCTACCGACTCTATTAATACAATCATCGATCCTCGGAATCGGAACGTGTCAGTCTTGGTGACAGAGTTCAGTTTTTGATAATCCGTGCACATACGGTAACTTCCATCAGGTTTTGGCACAAGAATACATGGTGAACTCCAGCCACTGTTACTAGGCTCAATAGAATCATTGTCCAACAAATATTGAATCTCATCCTGTAGATACATTTGCTTTTCTGGATTCAGTCTATAAGGATGTTGCTTGACTGCGCTTGCCTCGCCAACATCGACGTCATGGCACAATATGTTAGTTCGCGTTGGAATTTCACTTAACAAATGCTCATAATTCCGCAGCAGGTTCTTGAAGTCTTGTTGTTGTTGTGCGGTAAGGTGTGACAGTTTGGTATCCGGGTTGTTAAGCACGTCTGAGTTTTTTAATGGTACTGTACCAGACTGAATGTTTACATCACACTAACAATCAGTATCTACTTTAACTGGGTCAGGGTCAGTGTTTACACAATTTACAGCAGTAACATTATGTACAACATCTGATGTGCTATTTCTGTCATTATATGGTTTCAATATGTTAACATTGCACAGATGTTTCTTCTTACGCCTATCTGGTGTCAACAGTATGTAATTTAAATCACTGACTTTCTTGTCAACAATGTAAGGACCAAAATACCCAGCTTGCAGAAGTCTGCCAGGGATGGTAAGTAAGGCAAGGACCTTTTCACCAGGCTCAAACGTCCTACTTACACTGTGCTTGTCATACTTTGTTTTCATTTTACTTTGTGCAGATCCCAGATTTGACTTTGCAATCTCACAAGCATCGTGTAGTTTAGTTTGAAAGTCTGAGACTTACTGAAGTAAACGAAGTAAGAGAATCAGGATTTTCACACAAGAGTTTTTCTTTAAGCAGTTTCAATGGTCCACGAGTGTCCAAAATCTAGTTCAAAGGAACTGGAACCCAAGGACTCTTGAAAGGATTCTCTGACAGCAAACAGCAATACGTGGATTCCTTCATCCCAGTCTTTCTGTGTGCCATAGCCATAGGTCCTGATCATGTTTTTTAATGTCTGGTGAAAACGCTTGAGGGCGCCTTGACTCTCAGGATGCTATGGCGAAGAGCTGTACTGTTTAATACCTAGCTCAAGCATAACTTGTCGGAATAAGCCAGACATAAAATTAGACCCTTGGTCAGACTGGATGGATTTTGGTAGTCCAAACGTTGAAAGAAAACTTGGTCATAGCTTCGACAACACCTTTGGCATTAACTCCGCGCAATGGCATTGCCTCAGGGAACCTGGCAGATGTGCACACAATTTTCAGGAAGTATTCATGTCAGATTTTGTTTTTGGCAGTGGTCCAACACAGTCAACAATAATCCTACCGAATGGTTCCTCGAAAGCAGGAATAGGCCTAAGTGGGGCCTTAGGAGGATTCTGATTGGGCTTGCCTACCATCTGGCATATATGGCATGATTTACAATATTGTACAACATCTTTCCTGAGGTTAGGCCAATAGAAGTGTGTACTAACTTTCTGAAAAGTTTTATTTATACCTAAATGGCCAGACAAAGGAGCCTCATGTGCCATGCTCAGAACTTCACTGCGAAGGCTTTTGGGCATAACTATCTGATGTTTGATGGCCCACTCATCATCAGCGCATACATCAGGTGGTCGCCATTTACGCATAATCACTCCATTTTTATCATAGAAACAAACTGGGTTCTGTGACAGTTCATCTTTAGAAACTGCCCTAGGAAACAAACATGAAATATCAGGGTCCTTATGCTGTTCCGCGAAAAGTTCGGACCTTGAGAATGCTGCATCCTATACGGGCGAGTCTTTAGACGAGTCACTAGTGACTCCCAGAGTGTTATTATCTGGACCATTATCCTCATGTGTGTTTTTCTTGGCCACAGATCTAGTTACAGCACATGAAGGATACAAACCAGGAATTTCCTGACTTTCCGGATCAGTGTATTGATCAAGTGACGGCTTTTCTGTCACTATTGGTACAGGCTGTACTTTGTCACCTGCAACATCATTGCCTAGTAGCAAATGAATTCCCTTAAAGGCTAGAGTAGTTCTGATGCCCACAGTAATATTCCCAGAAATCAAATCTGACTTTAAATGGATACTGTGAAGCGGAACTGAAGTGTGCCTGTCTGAAAACACACCACTAACAAGTGCATGTGCACCAGTAAAGGACCCATCAGAAAATGGCAAAGTGTTTGCTAACATGAAAGTCTGGCCTGAACCAGTGTCCCTCAAAATTCTAATAGGGACAGAATCTGAAAAATCACTTGAAAGTGATACAAAACCATCATGTATGAATGGCTCAAATAACTCCATTTCAGAGTCAAGTTGGAATCTACCACCTCAGCTTTATCAAACAAAGAACTGACATTGACAGTGTCAGTCATAAACTCTGTTTCAGAGTCATTTAAGGAATCTACATCCTTTTTTTCATCAAACTCCTCATGGGAGTCAACAGAGGAATTTTCCTCAGCAGAAACAAACTTCTGTTTGTTATAAGAGGACCTGGCCTCATTTGAAATACTCTCGCCTTATTTAAAGGATACTCCTCACAGGAGTCTTGAAAGGGCCTAGCCTTTTTTAATTCCTCGCAGGAATCAACTGAAGTTTTTACCCCGCAAGCTACGGATTCTTTTTTGGATTCAGACGGCACTTGGGCATCCGTAGAATCAAGCAAGCTCTTTATTGGAGTCAATAAAGGAGTTGTACTCCTTATTTACATGAAAAGAGCCTGGCTCTTGTACTATGCTATGCATAGATTTTGAAACAGAACCAGAAGGTTTGCTATGTTGTTTATTCGCAAGTTTCCAGCAGTCGATTTTAGATGACCTTCGAAGAACCTAACACAATACACGGTAAACACGCGTTCAAGAATCATCTAGAAAAACGTCGCTGTGTCTCTACACACCAGGGTCCACATATGACCTCGGCCAGGCAAGAAAGCCCAAGGCTAGCATGACAACGAGAGTTCAACCAATACGGATTAAACTAAGAATGTAACAAACGGCCCGGCGAGGGTATCACAACACGAGTGACGCCCGTGTAACACAATAAAAAGAACACCTGTAACAATATATATATATATATATATATATATATATATATATATACACAAACTTCCCTTCGTGAGATGGGAACCCAAACACAAAGTAGGACCTGGTCAGCATTCAGCGCGTTTAGCACTCGAACATGGAGACGGTTTTAGTTGTGACTACAGCTCAGTATGTACACACTTTACAGATCCTATTCCAATGTAATGAATATTTCAAGCCTTTCAACAAATTGGGAAGAACAATTCATTTAGGTCTTGCGTGTAGTCTACAAAAACAGAAAGAAATTGTTGAACTATGTTTGCCGTAGGATTTTCAATCCTCTTCACAGAACATTGCACAGCATTTTCCAGGTCAAAGTAAACACACTTGACGGTTCCCCCTGGGAATCCAAACAAAATAAACGCCCTCATGAATATTAATAACTACATTAATGAATAAATTAAAAGCGGAGGAGACTGCCATGTTTCCGACGGTCGCATGCTTATTACCGCTGGGCTTGATTTATAAACCACCCTGGCTCATGTATGTTTCCGGGATACAGGAAGGCTTGCTTTTTTTTCTTTGTGACTTGGGGTTTTCAGTGTTCCTACTCGTACTTATGAATACTTTAAGATTTAGAACTTATTTCAAAATAATAAAAATGCTCCTACTATAGTCCGGCCCATTTCCCTTGTCCCTATATTTTTCCAGAGTAAGGATTTATATGTGTGAGGCAGTACACGCATTTCAGGCCCAGTTACTGCAGGAGCTATTCCGCAAACAGCCTGATAAAAACAAAATGTCTTACCTTGAATGTCGTCACTTTTGTCTTATAAACAGTTCTCGCGGTACCACAGACATGGAAAGTCTTCCCTGGAGGAAGGTACTTTCTGCCCATACCGCAAAGTCCATCGTAAAAATAACGCACTCGTATCGCAAAATAATCAATTTTAAAACTAAATATCTTATTACACACAAATTGTGCGGAAAGTGTGCAGATATTTGGAGAAACGTACTTATCCGGCTGTACCGCAAAGACGTCATCCTCAGTCCATCGATAAAAATAACGCACTCGTATCGTAAAATAATCAGTTTTTAACTAAATATCTTATTACACACAAATTGTGCGGAAAGTGCATATATTTGGAGGAACGTACATTCCGGCTGTACCGCAAAGACACCATCCTCAGTCGATCGATAAAAATAACGCACTCGTATTGCAAAATAAACATTTTTAACTAAATATCTTATTACACACAAATTTTGCGGAAAGTCTGCAAATATGTGTGAGAAAAAATATATGTAAAGAATATGGAATTAAAGGACTTGAATACTATAGTCCAGAAGTAAAGTCTTTTATGATGCTTATAAAATGGGTACTTTTATGAGTGCTTTGTGTACTTTAAATAATTTATATTATGACTCTTATCCATTGAATAAATGCAAAATACATTACAAACTACATTACTGCCTTAATCAAATTAATTAGTTGCTTTCCGCAAACAAAAGGAGCAATAATTAACTCTCCTAACGAGGAGGATACGTTGGAGCGGAGTTACAGTGAATAATTGCTTTAAACAACTTAATCACAGTAATTAAACAATGGGGAGCTCTAATTAAGTTCTGGAATAAAGAGGTCAATTTTCCACTGAGGTGGATTAATTTTAAGGTGAGGGTATGCAGGAATGGTTAACAGCTGACATATTCAGTTGTCAGTCAGTGAATATAGATAGAGCTCCCAAAATATGGATATACCGTCACTTCACGACTTGTGTGTTGAGTATACTTTAACGCTGGTATCCTTTATAGCTGGCTCGGCACCAGATAAGAATGCAGGGTCATTTTTGTACACCTGTTCCAAGCAATTGGTGAAAACCGGTGGAGACCCCGGTACTGTACGACAAAATATGTATTTAATGATATAATAAATAGTTGTTTTAATTCCCTTCAAACCTGAACTGAATAAAAATGAGCGTTTTATTAGGTTTATAATTACTGTGCTCTGTCTAATAAGGTCAGTCGTCATTTTGCTACGTTAAGAATTCCGCAGCTTGTTTTACCCTGTGTTCATTGGTTTTAACATAAAATAACTACTTTACAATACATCCTAAACAAAATAAAAATCATACATACAATATGGACTGCTATGTGAATTTCTGATTAGTAAGCGGCACCGTTTTACATACGCTATTAACCGTTTGTAACTTGACAGTTCACCCACAGATCAATACCAACAGTGCATACCAGCGATGATTAAGGGATATATTTTTTTTTAAATGCTGCAAATAAATGACACCTTAATACTTGCTCAGGACATCCACTTATCCTCATGTTATATTTTTAGCTCAGCTGACTGATATTTTTAGTCATCTGAGCTATAGCGATCACTTATTGTCCGTCCGTACGTATTTCTGTTCGTCCGTCCCTACGTTAGCAGGGTACAACCTGTATAGCACCCAGAGAGTCAGACGAGGCACAAAATGTATCCATTTGGACCAGAATCTTCATATGCGACTCTAAGTTAGGTCCTGGGTAAATCCCCACGGAATCATGAAATTGGGTAACTGTAATTTCTATTCTGTGAGCTACAGGAAAAAAAGTAAGATTTGAGTGCACTGAAATTCAGATGGGCACATATAGTATCCATTAAGCCTAGGGATCTTCTTTAACATTCAGGGAGGGTCGCGACCTATATTCTGAAAGACTACTGGCGAGAAACATGACTGTGCACCCTGACATTCAAAAAGTGCATAAAATTTAACCGTTGGACCTATTTCCTACTTATATGAATTGCAAGGAGGTCCTTGGCAGGTGTACTTTGAACCCTGAAATTAGGTCACTGTGACCTATATTCTGAGAGCTATATGAAAAAAACATGATTTTAGCACTGTGAAAGGCAGATGTACACAAATCAATATGGTTAGACTTAGAACCTTCTATCATAAAATTCTGGGCCTGGGCGAATCTCCATCCACACCTAAGGTTAGGTCATAATGATTTATATTCTGTGAGTTATGAGAGGAAACCTAATTTTGAGAACCCAGAAAGTCACACAGGGCAAAGGTCTACTGGATGCAGAAAGGTCTTTCTTAATTTTAAATGGGGTCATTGTAATGTCTTCTTCAACATCTGAAATAAGGCCACTGAACTGTATTCTGCATGATAAATAAAAGAACATGTTTTGAGCAGCATATTAATCAGATTCAGCTGAGAGTCATGGCTCACGAAATACTTGTTTTTCTGTTTAATTGTCTCTTGTTTGTTTCTATTATATTGTTATCAGGCATATAACTGCTTGTATAATGCCACCTAAATCATAGGATTTTCGTTTTCCCGGGCCAACATTTTGCCAGAGGAGGGTTAGCGTACACACACACACACACACACACAGTATTTATGTTAATATATGCGTGTATGCGTTTATATATATACAATACATGTATGTAGATATATGTATATATATATATATGTGTATTTATGATATATATATATATATATATATATGAACAAATATATCAATTAAATAAGCTTTTAATACGCACATACACATACACACCCACCCACCATCACACACACACACACATATACGTCTTAAATGCCATTGTTTCAATCTCTTAGTAAACCCCTTGTGTCTGTCATTCTGGGTAAAATTTGCTTACGAGAAACCAAAACTTTACACTGAAAATTTGAAGATTTATAACTTTCAAGTCGAAGGGTCCCCCAGGAAAAGATAAGTCCAAAGTCAGTAGACAATGAGCCAACTTTTAGATTTATCGGCCTGAGCCAGTTCCGGGGTATCAGTTTGTTCTCCTACGAGGAGTGATTTCACTTAGTAGTTGTCTGTCTATACTAATGTCATCATAGATCTAGTAATGTTCTCGTTTGGGTATCTTAAGTACATTTAGAAGATTTTAATTCCCAACTTTGGTCTGTGTTCCAGGCACACTGTTTGATAAAGACGCATTGTATGATGTCATAAATCTCCGCTGACAGCTTTTAACTATTTACTAAGCCAAGGCACTTTAGAAACCCATACCTATTGAGATTCCTAAATAATTTATGGATGGGTTGTAGAATAAAACATGAATATCAATGCATGCTAATGGTTTCCTAACCTTCATGGTTAACTAATGTTTAATAATCTTCTATATCCCTTTTTAAGTGCATATTGTTTAATCCGTGCTTTCATTCCGGCTTTAATTGCCGTTAAATCAATTGGTATATGAAAAACGTGTCTTGTATTTCATTCGTAAAAGGAACACTGAGTCTAGTGTGGGCGCGGAATTCATCAAGCTAGTGCACTTCTATTTGTTCTTGCCTGTGAAATTTTAGCATGTAAGGTCCGGGAAAATGTTTTATTAAAGGTGACATTACTTCTCTTAATAGTTGTATGGTATATAAGAGAACTTTATAAATGTCGCAGGTTCACGAATTAATCAATTAAAAACAAAGGTGATGGGATAGGTGCTTTGCCAGAAATTCCCAATATAGGACCTTTTAGTTGTGAAAAAGAAGTGAAAATGCCAGGCATGATATTATCATATGATCAAAAGATGAGGAACGATAATTTTTATCAAAAGTTATGTAAAGCTCAGACAGTTGTGAAGAATTTGTAACGCCGATGTTTGTCCTTGAATGGAAAGGTAATCGTTGAAAAAAAAATCACGAATTATGCATTTATTTATAAATATATATGCACGAGAAGACATGGTGACACTGATCATCTCTTTTCAAAATTTATTTGGAAGAATAATGGTAAAGGTGTAGACAAAGTTAAAAGGAAAGTATTGATACAGGAAGTAAAAAATGGTGGTGTCAATATGGTGGATGTAAAGAATGTGAACAAAGTGGCCATCGGTGCTAGAAAAAATCGCGTAGAAAATGCACGGATTATGGAGAAAATACCAAAAATGGGCAATTATACTTTCGTGGCTACTGAATAAAACTGGTTCCAATTTACCTTTATTTAAACTAAATTGTAAAAATCCCATTTTTAGTGGGCAAATGATAAAAACAGTGCTTGGAGTAAAATAACTGAAAATTCAAGTAGGACTGAATGACGTCATCTGGAATCATACTTGTATAAAATGTAAAGGAAAAACTTTGTATTTTGATGATTGGATTAAGAAAGGTGTTTTATACGTTGGTCAAATTGTTTGTCAAATTATTTGAAATTTTATAATTTCAAAGGAATTAAAACTAAAAAACACGAAGGGATATACTTTCAATATATGGCACTGTATGATGCGATGAAAAATTAGAACTAGGTATTGCCTATAAATTTTGTATTGTAATACATTGCAATATTGGGTAGCGTATTGCGATACATATTGTGAAATGTTCATTGCATTAAATTGATACAAAATGCGTGTTATATATATATATATATATATATATATATATAGATGGAAAGGGTATACACAGAAAAGTGGTTCACTGCCAGTGGGATTCGAACCCACGATCTTCCGATTTCCGGTGCGGCTGCCTTAGTCCACTTGGCCATGACAGATTCCCAACCTCACTGTGTATTTGTATACTTTTATAGGAACCAGCGAAGTGACGTCATGTTAGTGACGTCATAGTCTCACCCACTACACGTGTCGGCACGGCGACTTTTGCATGCAGCAGGGAGAACTGATGGCTTTATTTGGTGTACGGCATATACTCATACATCTATATATATATATATATATATATATATATATATATATATATATATATATATATATATATATAAATGATTAATTTTAGTATTATCATTCTTTATCATATTAAATATAATGAGACCATAAAAGTTTAACCGAATCAGTTTATTTCAAACATGAAATATGAAAATATTACTTACTATGAACTTAGCAGAGTATTAATACTTTGTTTTGACATTTCTAAAAGAAGACTTTATAATCAAAGCGTTCTTTAATCCTTACATTGTAAATAACTTGTCAATTATAGAATCCCGGACTGTCGTTTAACAAAGAGCGGTAAAGGTGGTTTGTTCAAACACAACCGTGTACCATATCGCAAGGATGCCGTTCTAACTTTTAAATGACCGTGTTCAGCACTTCTTTCTTATTGTTGTATGGAAATATTCCTCGTATACCAATAAGTCACTGAGCAGACATGAATATTTCCTTGGACCTTATAGGTCTATGCATGGTATATCATGCTTACTTGAAAATTTTCCTCTAAACATATAAAGACACGGTAGCGGTTTTCACTTTTTGCCTATCAATATATCAACCGATTTAGATGTCTAAATTTGCATCAGAAGCAAGATTTTTATTTAAAAATCAGTTATAGGCAAGTTTTACAAAACATCAAAAAAATGGAAAAGAATAAAGAAACAAATGTAACATTAGTCCCATATATATACATTAGTCCCATATATATATATATATATATATATATATATATATATATATGTATATATATCTAGCAAGAAACCCGAATTTAGACACATTCTGCCTCTTAAGCTAGGACAAATACACGCCTGGTGTCTTTTATATGGTGTTCTATATTGTTACGGAACCTAGAAATAACAGATCACGTAATCATGACAAGCATAAGTTTTTGTTACGGAGATTAAAAAAAATTAGATTCCGCAACACAAATGTCTAGGGGAATGAATCAAGAAATCAGTTTTTTTTAACAAATAATTATACTTTATTTTGAACAATCCTGACGTTACAATACACTAAATCAATACAATAAAAAAGTATTTAAGACATAACAATAATAAAAAATGTACATCACCAGAGTCCGGATCCTAGGTTTTGATATCTGGATACCACCACTATCACAGTCCAACAAATAAACCACGTGAACAGTTCAAGTAAATCTTCCCGGTGAATAATCTGATTAAATCTCAGAGACAATCTGTTGTATTCAGAAGTGAAGTTTAGGTAAAATTCCAAAGGCAAACTGAAGACAATCTATATAAAATCTGTATAAAGTCTGTATAAAGTCCATAGAATATCAGTAATCATGCAGTTATCGGAGTAGGTCCCAGTGCTGACTAGAAACTCACACTCTTCCGTGTCCAATGGTATTTTTCTTTCTCCCGGCTCTAAACACAGCCCCTTTTTATAGCTTTTCCACCTCAAGTCCAGAAACTTCCAGCCCGGAACCTTCCAAGAACAAACTCGAAACTTTTAAAACACACGAACTTTCTGCGAGCAAGCCAGAGTTCAACAAGTGCGGTTCCCATAGCAACGCATAGGGCTTGCGCCTAACAGGAATTAAAAATGTCAAGCACATGTAAAGCTATGTAAAATCCTGCGCATATAAAACACAATAAAACAGATACAGTATATTTTAAAAGCAATTTCTGCCTTTTATGATTCAAATATTCGGGAGGATTTTATTTAAAAAGATTTATCAGAAAGATAAATGTCGCTAGATATCCTAACTGCATGTCAATGTCAGTGTCCTTTCGGAACCCTTTAATTGTTAATTATCAATCTGAGCGCATATTCTTTAGTCTCATTTGGAGGGGGTCCCATTGTTAAGTCAAATGTAAAATCCTTTATCGTAACCCGTCAGTAAATATTGTAAACCAACTGCAGCTCAGTCCTAACTACTAATAAATAAAACACAGTTTTGGAGCATTTAGAACATTGGCTGTAAACCTAAGGCCACAAAAAAATAATTTTTGGTCCTCAGGCACTTTATTCAGAAATCAATGTGGGCAGGCGGTTTTTTATTTTTATTTTTTTATGTTTCGATAAAAATGTCAAATGATAAGGAAAAAGCATGACAATAACCGATGTATTTTTGCTTAACAGGTAAAAGCGCTACATAAACAAGGAAACTATATAAAAATGGTATGATTTTTTTTTCTTCTTAAAAGAAATGTCCGAGCGGCTGAAGCTCGAAATTTGTAATTTGTTGCCCGAGAACCACATCTTTTATTATTTTTTTTTGGCCTAACCGTTATATATTTACCACAGATGATATCTTGGGATTCTCGCTCCGGGACGAAACGCGAGGTAACAATCACAGAAGGTTGCTCTGTGCAGGTAAAATTCTAATCTTGGTGTATTGATCCATCACCTTATGTTCCCGGTGTAGCTTATCCCTGGAATTGATGCTTCCTCGTGGCCTTCCAATGTCTCTACATAATTTAGGCCCAAGGCTGATGGTTTTGATGTTAAAGTGAAGTTTGATGTAACGGGACTATGTGATGTAATAACGCCCAACATCATTTTTGTATTTTTCCATAGTACGGTTTTTCTTCCAAGGAGCAGATATGGTATAGAGACATGAAGAATGGGACAAAATCCGGGTTGTTTTATTTTGATCCGAATAAGTAAAGTTAAATGAGAAGCGGATCCAGTTTTGTTTTTGTTTTTTTGCTTTTTTTGGGGGGGGGGGGAGGGGGGGGGGACACCCCCTCCTTTTTTTCAGCCGCTTTCATCTTTTTTAAAGGTTTTAAACCAATGTTTTGCGGCCTCGACCACTCCCTCTAAGTCCATACCCGGGAACTTTTATTTAAATATATTTTTTAGGTTTCGGGTTAAGCGCTCCTTTGTTGGACCCCTCCTTTTCCTAAATCCTGGATCCAACCCTGTATATCAATGATAGCACGGGCTCGACTCGGCTTGAGAAATCAGGTCCATTCGGTCTTGAATCCAGTAGAAAATACTCTATCACCTCAGGTGTTACAGTAAGGCTGGAAATTACCACAAAGATAAAGTTGTATAGAAGACAATGACATAATGTTCAAATTCAATTAGATTGTTCCATATTCAACGCACTGTAAAGTAAGCTAACATTAAAGAAAAAAAATCCTGCATAAACTAACATTAAGATTCACGTTATTATCTCAGATTTCAATGTCAATTGTTTGAATAAGTATAATTTAATTGTACATGGACATGGGCTCGGTGTCTGAAAGATTCAAACTCGAAGAAGGTGGACATGAACTCAAACCCAAAAAGACTCGAACGTGACCAGCCTGGACGCGGACTTAAAGTCGGATTCGGTACATGTGGACTTGACTTCAACACTGGATTTTAGAATATCTGAAATTCTTCATGGCAGCTGCATTGATACACATAGTTGCACGAGATGCTGAAATGTACAGGAATACTTGACTTAGTTTCAAAGGTTTTAGGTGCCGCATAAGAAAAAAGCATTATGATGCAAACTCTAGCGTTGTTTAAAGTTTTTGCGTGTATTTTACTATTTCATAGAACTAAAGGTTAAAGGGGAACGCCATAGGCCAAGGGGATTTGTGGCAGTTTAAGGGCTTCGATAATAGCTGTAAATCTAGGATTATTCCACGTCACGTATGTATTACCAGATACATATCAGATCGTCATTTTGTATAATCGACGTCATATATGTATTTCCGCAAACGTCAGATCGTCATTTTGTATAATCCATGTCACGTATGTATTTCTGGTTACGTCAGATGGTCATTTCGAGTATTCGCCGTTACTTATATACTTCCAGCTACGTCAGATGGTCAGTTTGAATAATCCCCATCACGTAAGTGATTCCGGATACTTCAGATCGTCGTTTGTATTAACCACGTCATGTATTACATTCCGAATACTTGAGATGTCATTTTGTGTAATCCACGTAACTTATGTATTTCCGGATACGTCGTTCGATTAGACCACGTCTCTAAGGTACTTCCGTATACGTCAGATCGTCATTTCGATTAATCCCCGTCACGTATGTACTTCTGGATACGTAAGATCGTCATTTCGTTTAAGCCACGTCACGTATGTATTTTCGGAAAAGTCAGATCGTCATTTTGTAAAAATGTCATTCCGTTTAAGCCACGTCACCTATGTATTTCCGGAAAAGTCAGATCATTTTGTAAAATATACGTGACCTATGTAATTTCGGATACTTCAGATCGAAATTTTGTATAATCCATGACACGTAGGTATTTCGGTTAAGGTCAGATCGTCATTTTTAATAATCCCCGGTTATGTAATTCCGGTTACTTCAGATCGTCTTTTGTATTAACCACGTCATGCATGTATTTCTGGAATCGATAAGGCGTCATTTCGGATAACCCTCGTCACGTAGGTTTTTCCAGGTACTTCTGACCTTCAATTTGTATAATAAACGTGACGTATGTAATTCCGGATAAGCCAGATCGTCATTCTGTATAAATCCAGGTCACTTAAGTTTCCGGATACGTTAGATCGTCATTTCGAATAATAACGTCACGTATGTATTTCGGATATTTCAGAACGTCATTTTGTATGATCCACGCCACGTATAACAATCCGCAGATATTTGAGATCGTCATTTTGAATAATGCACGTAACTTATGTATTTCCAGATACGTCAAATCGTCTATTTGTAAAATCCACGTCTTGTATAAATTTCTTGATATTCAAGATCGTCATTTCGTTTTAAACCACGTCTGTTATGTACTTCCGTATACGTAGGATCATCTTTTCGATTAATCCACGCCACGTATGTACTTACGGATACGTCAGATCGTCAATTTGTATCAACCGCGTCATGAAAGTATATCCTGATACGTTAGATCGTCATTTCGAATTATCCACGTCACGTATGTATTTCCGGAAAAGTCAGATCGTCATTTTGTAGAATATACGTTGTTACAGGTGCTTTTTTTGTGTGACACGGGCGTAACTCGTGTTGTGACAACCTCGCCGATCCGTTTGTTACATTCGCAGTTTAACCCGTACTTGTTGAACTCTCGTTGTCATGCTAGCCTTGGGCTTTCTCGCATGGTCGTGAGTCACCTGTGGACCCTGGTATGTAGAGACACACACAGCGATGTTCTTCTAGATGATTCCTGTAACGCGTGTTAATCGTGTTGTGTAAGATCTTTAAGACTGTTCGAGAAGTGGACAATTCTCGGCTTGGGGTGAAGAATATATAAAAGGGCTGTGTGTTAGAGCCGGAATGACAGCAGAGAAGATTTCCAGCGGACGCAGAAACGTGTGTCAGTTTCTGGGACCTTATCCGACGAGAGCGGCAATTATAGATTTTCTTCAGAGGTTCTCCTGGATTTTGTGCATTTGGACTTCAGTTCGCTTTCTCGATTGTTACAAGAGCTTTACACTGGACTGTCATTCTCCGAGAGTATACATTTAAAGAACTTATCGTTGTGACGGTGGTGGTATCCAGGTACTGTGCACTTTGTGTATTTTACTGCGTGATTGTATTGATTTGTTGTTATACCGCTGTTTTACTTAATAATTCTATTGATTTAGTGTATTGTAATGTTAGGGTTGTTTTAAGAATAAATTATGGTTATTTGTTAATGAAAAACCATTGACTTCTTTATTCATTTCCCTAGACATTTCACGCTGGCTAGTGTTACAGAATCTGATTTTTTTATCTCCATTGCAAAATGTGTGTTCATCACGCATGCGTGATCTGTTTATATTAGGTTCCGTAACAACGTGTCCTATGTTATTCCGGATACTTCAGATCGAAATTTTGTATAATTCAAGTCACGTAGGTATTTCGGTTTAGGTCATATCGTTATTCCGAGTATTCGCAGTTAATTATGTTTTTTTCCGGATACATCAGATCGTACTTTCAATTAATCCATGTCACGTATGTATTTGGGGATACGTCAGATCGTCATTGTGAATAATCTCCGTCACGTATGTAATTCCGGATATTTCAGATCGTCTTTTGTATTAACCACTTCATGTATGTATTTCCGGAATCGATAAGGCGTCATTTCGGATAATCCTCGTCACGTAGGTTTTTCCAGATACTTCTGACCGTCAATTTGAAAAATATACGTGACGTATGTAATTCCGGATGGCTCAGATCGTCATTCTGTATAAATCCAGGTCACGTAAGTGTTTCCGGATACGTTAGATCGTCATTTCGAATAACAACGTCACGTATGTATTTCCGGTTACGTCAGGTCGTCAATTTGTAAAATCCACGTCATGTATGAATTTCTGGATATTCCAGATCGTCATTTCGACTTAACCACGTCTCTTATGTATTTCCGTATACGTCAGATCATCTTTTCGATTAATCCACGTCAAGTATATACTTCCGATTACGTCAGATCGTCAATTTGTATTAACCGCGTCATGAAAGTATATCCTGATACGTTAGATTATCATTTCGTATAATCCACGTCACGTATGTATTTCCAGAAACTTCAGATCGTCATTTTGTATTATTTACATCACGTATGTTTTTCCTTAAACTTCAGATCGTCATTATGTATTTTCCACGTCACGTATGTTTTTTAGGTTATTTCAGATCGTTATTTCCGCTAAATGACATGATCGTGTATACAGGAGGTGATCATCTTTACACTATGTGACTTTTGATAACACCACTGATAGCATGCTAGGTTCAATTTAACCTAATGGGAGCGTCCAAAATAGCATTTTAGTGAGCACAAATCGAACTTTTTTTAAATTATTATTATTATTATTATTATTATTATTTCGAACTCTTTTCTCTCATAATGTCTCAGAATAGATTTTTTTTATATTTTTTTTTCAAAAGTTTCCTTTTCATCATCGGCTTCATATGAACTAATAAAAATAAAACGTTACAAAAGTTCTAACATGCAGGATTCGAAACAATGATGCCATTAACATGTAATTGAAAATACTTTTTAATACTTTGACACACACCAAACCATAATGTTAAGAATATAAGAGTATGCAACACAAATATAAGATACGAACACGCTAACATTATAGAGCCAATATGATCACAATGAAATATAAAACGGTATTTAAACCACGACATTCAAGATTCAGACTATATTCCATTTTTGTTTTCTGCAACTTTACGTGCAAATGTTTCTCTTTTTTTATTAATGATTCTTAAACAATTGTAAAGTTCGTGTTTTAACATCATTTCGAAAACTGAATATAACAAATTTATAAATTAATAGCAATACATCAATACGACCTCTATTCTCGTAATGTTCTGAAAAACCTGAGTGACTATAGTATCACACCCCCAGTATATCTAACTCATTCAATTATATGGTAATAGAGGAAAGACAATACATTTACAAAATATATGTGTGATCGTCTCCACTTCATTCGAACAGTACGCACATGTGTCTATTAATAATATTTTCCATTGATACAAATTTACTTACGTTAACGGATAAAATGTTAATGGAGTATCATGTAAGGGATAGTCTGAATTTCTATTTAGTTGTTTTCAGTCTCAGTGTAAACTTTTCTTCCAGGGTATTGAGTTCCGTTCTTTCTTCCCTCTTTTCCTTTATCTTTTGAATATTCAAGGAAAACTTCTCTAATTTTGAAATTTAAACATACACACCTTTGTTGATCATTTAATTGTTTCTTTTGCTTAAACTTCATGTGCTTTATATAATTTTTTTTATCAGTGATACATAATCTGGATCATTTAGTAAGGAAACATTTAGTTTCCAATACGACAGACCGGGAGTTTTTATCCGACATGAAGCCTACGGAGCAGATCACAGCGGAATGGTCAGTTATTTGTGCTGGTTTTATCGGAATGTAGTTAATACATGCATTCAGCTCAGCCCCCCCCCCCTAATATATATATATATATATATATATATATATATATGTGTGTGTGTGTATATAAACAAGTCTCCGTTGCCTTATTGGCGTTAACTGGGTGTTTCCTGGGTATAATATCCTTAAAAGATCGATCAATCCATATTTAGTACGGATAAATTTTAATAGTTTTACTGGTTTAGGCTTTGACTAAAAATTAACTTCATCTACGTCAATATGACTCAAACATAGGATGAAGTACTTGTGTTCCCATCAAGGGTAAGATTTGCTAGTATACTCGTGATTTTGCTGAAAACTGTAATTTGTTCATTCTTCGTATTTAAAGCGTTGGTAATTATGAAAAGATATTTATTTACCCTTAATCGTTGTTTTTGTTGAAATATATCGGCTATTTTTATAAGTAAAAATATATGTGTCCTCCAAATAAATACTTCTCCCGACTAGAATAATTACCCCTTTAACTAGGTTCGTGCCATGAGAGATGAAAATAGTATGGGGCCATTCTTTTTACCATGTTGTTACCACATTTCCTATACAATGTGTTTCCTGCAAAAAATAATATCCTGTTGGCACCTTTTTCATTTGTTACCCATTTGTATTTTTGACTTTTTCTTACTTATTCCAAAGCCTATTACATTAAGTGTTATTACAGAAAAATCTGAATATTTCACACAATAAACCTTGATCTTGTTTTTAATTTCACCTCCAGGTATAATAACGGACGTTTTACCACAATCATCAAAACCTCAAAATAATATACAACTATACTTAGACTGAGCTTATCCTGACCCATATACCCAGAACCTGACATGTTAACTGAAGCATATTTCCTCACAACATAATAAATAAAGAAAATTAAAGTGAGATTCGTATTTGAACCAAGATAGAATGAAGATATCGGCGCTGTTCGAGAAATGCAATTTTTTAATAAATCAAAGATACGCTAAACGCTTGGAAATATTCGAAATGCAGCCAAAAATAATATTTTCAGAATATTGAAAAATATATAAAATTCAATATTCGTAGACTTTTTAAATCGCAGAAAAAAGTGATTATATCATATATCGATGACAATTCAATTTATAAAATAAGTAAAATTTAATTCAAATGTACCTGTCAATTACATTATGCACATATTTAAAGGATATGAGGCTTTTCCTGTCAAAGGAATATACGTATTCAGAATGTTTTATCTTATCATCACGCTTTTGGTGTTTACGTCATTTTTTTTTGGAAAGAGACAAGAGACATATAAAAGGTGTACAAATTTTTAAGTGAGATTTTTTACCTGACAAACAACATAGGTCCGACAGCTTCATTGCTTAGGAAATATTGTACATATTACGATTGTATAAAGAAGCATTCTACCATGATATTATATGAAACACGTTGTTTTATTTAGTGTAGACAGTTTAGGGTATAGTCTAAGGCATGTTAACAGACACATGCGTTATTTGTATTCACATACATATGTCGTTGGTCTCTTGTACGCGAAATGTATAGCTGCCAATGTTAAAAAGATAGGCTCAGAAAAATATATTCAAACAGTATACAAATTTTGGTTTAAGTACTGTAATTTTTTTTTATGGAATAAGCAGGCCTGATGCAAAATTGACAACTCTCCCAGTTAAAAAGAAAGCAGGTAGATATATTTCGACGAAAGCATTTAGCAAGGAAAGCACTTCAGCCTTGTCTTTCAGCAAATTAATGGAAAATGTAATAACAGATTTTGCTGAAAATTTGTAAAGGGATAAACTGCATCCGTAATCCAAAACATTTTTGGAGGTAATCGGAATCACCATAATATATTTTTTTTCTTAAGTGCCATAATCACAATTCCACAAAGGAATGATTATAAAGGGCTATTCCTTTGTCCCCGATTAGAAGCCCCCCATTCTAAAGCAGTTGTTCTGCCACTCACCTGGTGAGCCCGTGTTTCTGAAGCATGACAATGTCTTACATGAAACATGCATGTATGAACAAAGGACTTTATTAGATTCCGGCGGGGGTTCCCCAAGAGACTGAGGACCCTTAGGAGTGTGTGCAATCGCCCCCCCCCCCCCCCCCAGGGCTTCCTTTTGAAAAAAAAAACTGTTTTCAAACAACCCATAAATCGGCCGAAGTATAAAAACCATATTTATCATGGAAAGATACTTCTGAATGTATAAAAATATACATACCTGTAAACCTTTAAAACGTTGTTCGTGTAAAGGGTCTCAGCTTTTTGCGTCCACTCAACGGAAAAGTGCTCTCTGTTGAAAGATTTATGTGGACATGTGTTCCGCGCTTGAATTTAAAACCTTTACTTCCTTTTAACAGAATAAAAATCCTTAACAGGCGATATAATGGAATTGGGGTTCAGTGAGGATTACAGGTTGCCTCCTGAAAAAGCGTGACAGGCATAAAATGTTTTGCGGAACATTTGTAGAGGGTTAGGGTAAAGACATACTAATAGTCCATTTCATTTTGGAGGTAATAAGAATCACCACTATATATATTATCTTATAAACCATTATGACAAAGGACCATTTCTTTGTCCCCTTGTGGAAGCCACCCATTTTTATTTGTTCTGCCACTCGTGACACGGAAGCATGACAGTGTACACAGATGAAATGCGTACACGTGAACACATGAATGAGGGAGATTCTGGTGGAGGTATGTACGCCCTGATTACAGATTCTAGTTTGTTATCAATTTAAAGATGTACTGGTGATATTATTTTTCATTTTCACCGTCCCTACAGTTATTAATTATAAAGATAATTATATATTATATAGATAAACAAGGCATATTTTTTCTGGTGACAATGTCTTTATTTTATGGAAACAATGTTTCAAGATAAAAAAAGGATTTCTTAACAGTAAAATCGGACAATGCTGGAACAAAACTGAATGCGTATCTGTTCCGTACGTTTATGCAGGTAAAGTATATGTCTCAGCATATTAACTAAATCTCGTTCCACGTTTGTGTACCAACATATTATGTAGGATGTAAAGCCACAAAATCTACATTGGGTGTTTGTTTTATTATCTAGATGTCAGTTTAAATACATAATACCTGTTTCTTTTTTATCCCAATCAGTGGGTCTTATGCCTGAACCAGCTTTTTCCTGAATCATTGTAATATTTTCAATTTGTTTTTTTTATTACCACTGACTTTTTCAATTTTTTCAGTAATGTTTATCAGTAATATCAAATTATAAAAAGGTCACTTCGTCATCAGTTGTCGTTGGTTATTACACATCCTTATACACTGCACTCTATACTTGATTCCTTTGTCATAAATTATTCTGTAAATGTCACATAAAATGACATTTTTTTCATATCTTAAGAATACCCATAAAGAAGACCGCAGTACGTTTTTTAATGTTTAAACCCCGTTGATCCCTGTTTTGTCAAAATAATACAGTTGCAAAACCGTGAAAAATAACAGATTAACATGGCGCTTGAGTATAGAATGTATAGTTTTGCATAATTTGACATGCCTGGGGGTTCACATTTCAACTTGGACGATTTTTTTTTTCATCATCATTTTAAGGAGATTTTTTTGTTCCGGATTCATCAAGCATGGGTCCCCTTGACTCGCTGTATAAACTAATGAAGTTTTTTTCATGGATGGTACAAAGAGTTCTATAGGTTCTCTTTGTGCCTTTGATGGTTGTGTTTTGTAATCTTAAGAGCTGGAGGCAACCGGTGGACCCGGACAGGCAGCCACGATCATAGCCACTCCAGTTTAGGGATTCGGATTACCCTCGCAGAATAGTAGTTTCTTTAAGACTTTTTATTTCATTTCTTGTTGGGATTTCTCAAATTAGGTTGAACCTTTGTACAATATCTCGTGTAATGTGTTATGCGCTTTGATGAAGTGTATCAGTAAACAGAAACATATGTAACCAACAGGTTACACATTCAGTAAAAAACATGATCGGAGTATTACACTGTAGTTTCCTGATGGTGATATCCGTCATGTTCTCAGAGTAGTTTGAAAAAAAAAATTTGAACTTGACCTTAACCTACAAGGATTTCCTGGGAATGTGAGATCTTATATTCTGTCCCCCTAATTTGAAGACAAAATGTTTCAATCAAATTTTTCAGAGTTTCAAAACTTGTAACCATGACCTTATTCTTCTCTTTAACCACTTGTATTAACCAATCATGACTGGAAACAGTCTGCTTATGTGTGAACCCCTCTTAGGGATGAACCCTGCCGACAAGCGGGTCAGAGGGTCAAAGGGCAAGATCACATCTCAATTAAATCTCAATATGACTTCAGATAATGCAATTCTTGATGCGAATGTTAGGCTAAAATGGCATGCTGGTCAGCTGAGCGTCACGACTCATGGGTCACGTATTTATCAATATCAAATTAATTTTTTTTTCTTAAGATAATAATGCTTTCTTATCTATTTATACTTTCTTATAAAATTAGCATTTGAATTACCCTGCAACTTTTTTATATAAACGCACACACACACCAATATATATTTTTTATTCAATGTCTGCGTGACACATTAAGTATAAGGTTTTAAAAGAAAAGTAGTTTGTTTCCACACAGGGGGGGGGGGGGGTGATAACATTGACTATCCTCCCTTGCTAAAAAGTGTGGATATACCCCAACCACCTTGGCAGCTTACTGAAATGTAAGTGCAAGGGTCAAGTTGACATTAGAAAACAATGTATTCATTGTCGCCAACGCTGACGTTTTACCAAAACTTCTTGCATGTTTAACTTTTTTATTTTCAATTTATTTTTCAATTAGTTTTCCTCAGATGTTAGTGGTTTTTTTTTCTAAAATATCTTTTTTTTCCGAAGACTGATCAAATATGGTGGGGGGGGGGGGGGGAGGGGGGTTGACGTCAAATCACTGAACGGAAACTGCAGCGACCAAGACCAGTCATGCTTACATGCTGTTTCCAACATCCCTTATTTAATAGAGATTTGATTACTGCTGGAAAGCTACACATAGACACACTCTCGCAAGTTCTATGTGATACCCATCTATTGACAATATGCCAAGAAATCTATATCCCCCACAAGGTCGGAGAGCGATATGGAAGTAGACAGTGTGTTATTAACACTTCAGAGAAGTTAATTACATCTACCTGTGCTCTTATTAAAGCGGCACGGCATTCGGTAGCGCAGGCAAGTCTCAAGTCACCGACCCATCAAACTGAAACGACTGTTATACTCGCAATGAGGATAGTTCGATTACATGCCGGCTTTATCAAGGCCCGATCGATGAGCTGGATATTAGCTTCGTCTCTTATTAATTGGTTGATCATCCGTCTTTCAGACAAGATTTATTATTGTTTGGGGGTTTATGACCGCCTTACATGGAATAGCGTCCCTTCGGGAGTCGTTCTATGAAGCAAACATGAGCTTTCTATCGCTATGGAGTCATCTTTACCGCCGTAAAGTGCGGGGGTCACCCTCCTGGTGTAATTGTATGATAGCAAAACGATTTTTCAAATAAGTCTGAATGCCGGGCCCGATTCCCTAGGCATGAGCCTTTATTGATGTGCTTCTGTTAGGGATTTACGGCCCCCTCCCAGGAATCTTCGTTGCTACCAGCTGTAATGTCGGAGCGACCCTCGTACAAGCTGTTTCATTTTGAGAGATCCAGCTTGGCCTTGTGTGGTTTTATCCTACAAATATTGCCTGACACAGACTTTCTGGAGCCACTTCTCTGTATTGACAAATTGTTATTTTTTGTATTTATATTATAAAAGCATGACTGGGCAGGTCAAGAATACCCGGTTTATATTGACTTAACAGGAACTAACGTGGATTTCAATGATATGCAGCACCTTCTCTGAAAACCAGGTCGGCACAAGGGGTGAGAGGAAGTGTGTTTATGTTGGATGTTTTATTGAATTAAACCTCCTTAAAACTCTACCTCTGCAAACGCATCTCCATTTTCTAGCACTTTTGAGCGATGAATGAATTGTCACTGTGTTTTACATCAGCAGTGTGGCTCAATTTCAACGTTTTCGGTAGCACAGAATAATACACCAACGAACAAATAGCAAATACGAAAATTTATGAATCTGTGACCTTATTACCGTGCTGTTTTCTGATGGTTTTGTCCAACTGTCCGCTATTTAGGGTGGAGAGGGTAGATTTTTCATGCTAGAAGCTTTTGAGCGCTCACTACACTGATGATTTTTGTTTTATCCTTTTAACCAGACGCATAATTTACTATTGGTAGGTCACATTGGTGGCAAAGACATTAATATGGATTCTGACAAAAAGCATTCGTTTTAAACTAGGATATCACTCAAAGGGCGAGTACATATAACCAGGGCAAAGCTATTTGATGGAGGTTCATTCCTTTAGTTCCCGGTCAAGATGTTCCACTCATATAACGCTGCAGCGGATTTACTCCGCTTTTCGGAAGAGAGTTGCTTTTTCCGCATAAAAATGTAAAAATATAAATATTAACATATGAAGTGCTGTGGGAAAAGATATAAATATCGATATCAAGTGTATCAATATGTCGATTAATAGATGCAGTACTCGATATATATGGGGGTATTCAAACTATTACTGTTTGTCAGTCTGTAAAAAACAAGCCTGAATTGCTCATTAGTACTAATGTAAGGAAACTTATGCCCCTACAAACCCTGGCCACCGTACTAGATTCATCTGAATGATCCCACTCACAATATACGGCCTTCTGGTAAAAATCGGAATCACTTCTGCACGAGTTAGAACATTTAATATTGTATATTTACAGAAAGAACATGAACAACACATACGACGAATTATACAGTGAAACTGCACAAATAGTCCCCGGGTGAGCGATATTACAAGCATCACAGGGCCCATCCCCCGGTCACCTATCTGACCAACTTACCCAAAAATAAACATGGTTCCTTTACTTTGACTGCTAATCGACCAAAATTATGCTATAATCACCTCCAAAGAAAGATAAAAACAACTTTTCAATCTTCCTTCTCAGCCGCTTCCGCTCATGCTCTTATTTACCACAAGGTATGAAAGCTGACATAAACACACAAGAGGTCATGCGAAAAGATCTTCATGAATATTCATGAATATTTAAATATTAGGAGATATTTTCCACCGACTGCTTGGCATATATATAACGAAAACTGCTCTCGTTCTTCATTGAAAAGGGCCCGAAGACATCTTCTGAAAGACTTTTATGACACGCAGAAAAACATATGAAAATGTGAACCATAGAAGCGGCCTGTATATTAACACATACATCCGTTCATACATGAACTGATACGAACATCCGTTCATACATTCATAACTCCGTATATTCACAAATGGACTAAAACACCAACCTACATACACGTATATCCATACATATGACCTTTACATATAGTAAGATTCACACCCTTAAATATGGCGCACGTCATAAATATGGATCATAGAGTCCGTTCTTATAACTTTCTCTCCAGCTTGCAGGGCACGCTTTCATTAGACTTATCACTGTGACAACTTGAAGTGGACAATTAATCTTTTTCTGAAATCTACTTTGTATTATCAGTGAGGTGAATTAACTAGATAAAGGAATCAGTCTAGTGATCTGACTTGGTGAACAATGTCTATTACCTGGCTGGAAAAGTAAAGGAGAAACAGATAACAAAACAACAGTGTTGTCTTAGCTATCTTGATTGCTTTTACAAGGAAGAAATTTAACAGTGGTCTTTTAAAAGTTTCCGAATTCCTCATCATACTGCAATACATTCGATATCTGAACAATCAGTATATTCTATATATCAGTATTTCAAATTATAACAAACACGGGTGTGTGTATATGTATATAATACAAATGTACTTGTGCATATAACACAAATGAATATATATTATGATGTGAATTCAAAAGATGTAAGATAACACTGATTAACGCTATCATGTAAGAATGAGATATCATTAATATAAAGTACCAAGGTTTTTAAGTCATGAAAATTAAACTGTATCATCTAACTTATGTGAACGAAAAAGTAAATTTCGAAAACTTAATTAATGGTTTAATCTAAAAATGTTCTGGGACTATAAAATGAGTTAAGCCATTCCTGTTCTCCTTAACATTATGCATGTTGTGCATTAACAAATCTTAAGTTTTCTATTCAGTCTGTTCATTTTGAATAAAAATGATAATTTTGAATAAAAATGAACAGACTGAAACATAACAAATTCTAGTTTCCATTAAGATAAAATTCTGATTACATTCATGCAAGATTGGGTGTTATCCTCACAACTTTGAAATGAAGCTGCGGCTATCAATACTCTATAATGACAAGTAGTAACTGAATTTATTTGCATTCGTAACACAGCTGCAGGTATATTGAATTTTAGAATATTACCACAAACCCTAATTTTCAGTTGCTCTTTACTATCTGTGGCTGATGAATTATTCAACAATAGGCAAGAGTGGACTGAAGTTTTGGACGCTGGAGCGACCAAGACTAATAAATCGACGATTGTGTCACGGTCTGGGTTTAAAAGAGACGGTTCTGATCGTAAGTGCAATATATTGAAGAAAATGAACCTCCCTCACGTCAACGATTGCTAATCAGATCGTCCAGAGACTTTCGAATTGGCGCCCCGGGTAATAAGAGTAATTTATTCTTTAATCAAATCTGATCTCTGATAGGAGCGGTGTGTACCTCCGGGTATTTTTTTCACTAAAATTATTAAAAAGCCGGGCCTGTTTTCCATATTTCTGCCAGGGATAGGTCGGTCGCATGTTAGTGGCCCTGTTAGCGGTACTGATGATTTTGAGTCATGTCATGCCCTATGTTATTTAATACATTATCGTATTGTTCTTTTTTTGTTCATAACACGGTAACTATTTTTGAATTCGAGGACTCGAAAGGTTTTAACTGCCTTTGTTTGGTCCATGTTACTATAGCGACACTTGGTAAGAGAAAATATAAAAAAAACTCTGAAAACTGGAAATTCTGTTTTGGGTAACACCCGTGTTTTACTTGCATGTAGGTAAGTTATAATGGTTTACCTTTACTGCATTCCTAAATTTTTTTTTGCTTCCTAATTTTTTTTTTGCTTCCTAAAATATTTTTGCTTCCTGAAATTTTTTTGCGAAATTCTATGTCAAGATCTCGAGATGTTATCTCGAGATCTCGAGATAGATATTTTTTTCTATGTCCAAAATCAGCTACCGTATATATGAGACGAACCCTGGTTAAGATAATTCGAGGATATTGAATACGTTTATACTTGGTATGGGTTTTCTAAAGATTGGATTCATATGTACCAGGCGTCTAAAAATGAATGAACTTGTCTCTACCCGGCTCAAGCAGCTTGATCTAAACACTGCGTACTTTCTACAAATACATTTCTACAAGCACCTAATTATGTAACAGTGAAAAGTATGAAAGTGAATTAATCATAAAATGCTTTTAAATAATAAACTCTTCCGAGTCTACGCATACGGGACGAATTGTATAAGTCATGTAAACACATGTATCAGCAACTGAGATATATTTGATGTGGATAACTGATTCTGATACAGAACGTTATTCATGTCGCTATAAAAATGTCTACTGACTAATTCAGGTAGGCCTATATGTAATTTATAATATAAAGACATCACAGCAAATTATAGCAATTTTCTAATAACATTTGCATGGAACGGACAAAACCGAGTTATACTTTATCTAATATATGTACCATTATAGCAATGTATACTGATGCAGGTATAACGCATTTCCATGTGATATTTTGTTTTACTGACGTTATGCTCGCCTGCTTGCCGTGCCACAATAGATTACGAAAGAGGAACATTTTTAAGAGGTCATTATTTTACCTGTTCAGTCTGAAAACAGGTGTTGAGAACTGTTTCGAATGGAGACCCGTATCGAGAAACGGATATATCTAAATATATCAACAGCTGTGAGTACTGGAATTTCCGCATGCTAATAACTGCATGAAATCATGTCAGATGGTCCTCATATATGCCCTTTTTATGCTGGAAGCGCTGTGTCAGTTTAAAAAATGTGCATCTACGTGTGAATAATTATAGAAATACCTCTACGCCTGTGGTTCAAATATGTAAATATTGATCTATATGATTAATACGCAGTTGGGTTTTCTCCTCTGCAAAAGTTTACCTGCTTCCGATGTTTGTTGACACTCCATATTAGGAACACTTATGGTCGATGGGCTCTTCTAGGACAAGTCCGTCTTCTTTTCCGCGATTATATATATTAAGCTGCATAATTAATAATTTTAATATTTGTCCACACAGAAGAAGGCTACTATATACAATCGTTTTATCTATTTTATTGTCAGCCTCCGGCAATATTGACGCCATGCCCATGTTTTTTTTAATTTAATTAGGAAAAAAAAAAAAAAAAAAACACACACACACAAATCAACCATGAATTTCTGGATCCAAAATCCTTTCTTATATAGTACTACAGGGAAAGTCTACATTTATAGGCTGGTTTAATAAGAATAAATACGCAAGTACTTCTTTGCAGTATATATATTCGCCTAATTTGCAATTTTGCCAAGTGAATTTGCATTACCGGAATACGATGGTTAGTACACCCTATTTCTGTGACAAGGATAAAAGCTTAGTTAACTTAAAAAACTCACGAAAAAACTACAAATCAACCTTGAATGCCTGGATTCAAAATACTTTCTTGTATAGTACTACAGGGAAAGTCTATACATTTATAGGGTTGTTTCGTAAGAATAAGTACTTTAGTACTTCTTTGCAGTATCTATATTCGCGTAATTTGCACTTTTGCCAAGTGAATTTGCATTACCGGAATACGTTGGTTGGTACACCCTATTTCTGTTGTTACGGAACCTATTATAAACAGATCACGTATGCGTGATGAATACAAATTCTGCAACGGAGATTAAAAAAAATCAGATTCTGTAACACTAGGCAACGTGAAATGTCTAGAAATGAATAAAGAAGACAGTGGTTTTTCGTTAACAAATAACTTTAATTTATTCATAAAACAACCCTAACATTACAATACACTAAATCAATACAATTATACAGTAAAACAGCGGTATAGCAACAAGTCAATACAATCACATAGAATAATAATGTGCATAGTACCTGGATACCAACACCATCACAACGATAAGTCCTTCAAGTGTAATCTCTCGGAGAATGACAGTCCAGTGGAAAGTTCTTGCAACAACCCAGAAAGTAAACTGAAGTCGAAATGCATAAAATTCAGGAGAAAGTCTTTAAAAATCAATAATTGCCGCATTCGTCGGATAAGGTCCTAGAATCTGACACGCTTCTGCGTCCGCTGGAATCTTGTCTGCTCTCTCTCTGGTTCTAAAAAAACAGCCCCTTTATATACCTTCAAACCCCAAGCCGAGAATTTTCCACTTCTCGAACAGTCTATAAGGACCTTATTTAACAGTAAACAAGCGTTTCAGGAATTCTCTAGAAAACATCGCCGTGCCTCTACACACCATGGTGTACACTTGATCTCGCCCCAAGCCAACACGACAACAAGAGCTCAACCAGCACGGATTAAACATAGAATGTAATACGCGGTCAGACACGAGTGCTACAACATGAGTTACGCCCGTTCCACATAATAAAAAGAGCACCTGTAATACTGTGACAGGGATGAAAGCTTAGTTATGTGAAAAAAAGATGCTCAGTGTGGTAAAATGCCCATATACATATTCATGACTATAGATAAATTTGAACTTTATGTTCTGCTGCGCCAAACGGAAATGCTGGCGTATGCAATAAATAAGTACACGCAAGGCGTTCGATACATAACGTGTACTTTTTTCGAGGACGATTGTTTAAAGGGTAATATTCTTTCAATATAATAATTGTTCGAACAGAATCGCCATTCTTATTTGCACGGATTTATTTAAAGTCCTCTGTACTAAAGTTGAAAATCGCTGTTTTGCGAGGTCAAAGGGAAGATGGAGATGCTTACTTTCAGTTTTTACATGCTTCTTCTGGACTCTTGATATATGACGTGTGCCAGATGAGAGGGGTTGGAGGGAGGGGGGGGGGGGGCGGATTGTAAGGTCAACACTATATGAAGATGACGGTTTAAGCCGTGCTCGATATTTAGGAGTTCAAATATTTTGGAACTTAAAATATACCTAAAAAAACAGTAAGTTTAAGGGCTATGTGTGTTCCAAGGGTTCATGTAACTTGGTGCAGTGGCTGAAGACTTTGTGTGCTAACAACAAGATTATAATTGAAATTTGGCAGGCGAGTTGTAAACAAAAACAACTTTATGGAAATTTCAAAATGAATGCCTTAGGTACCACAATCTAAGACATCGCCGGAGTATGCAGTAGTCTACCGTGTTTCTTTCACGATAGTACCGTATTTTTTCTATTTCATGGCCCGGCTGTACTTAACTCGCTATACGGTATACTACCGTGAACTGGACCCCCGCTGGCGTCTTATCTTGCCTGGTAGCCATCTGCTCACTCTGGGGTGACCGCATGCGCGATATTTCTTTGTTAATCATCAGGGCATTTTGGGGCTTGAGCAGCATACACAGCTATCTTTGACTTACAATCTCACCAATCCCATGTTTGCATATGTTATGATAATGGCCATATGGGCTTGGTTTTCATTTTCTCTTGCCCCCCCCCCCCTAATGCTACATAGTGATTTCTCGACAGTTATACAGTTTGCCATTAGGTCGTTTTTCCCTCAATAATTTCCCTCAATAATTTTGAAAAAAACTGGATCTGATATACGGATCACCTGCCTCACGGTATCGTCATAGACATTATCTAGAAGTTTGCTGAATGTTTGTAACTGAAGGTGTCTTAAATCAAAGTTAAAACACGAAAAATTTAGTACTGAAATTGTGCAAAAATTATATTTTCGGAGAGGGGGCTTTTTTCTTCTTTGTCATGAGCGAGTGTCCGATGACCATAACCTGATTACTGTTACCTTTCTCTACATACTGACATTTAAGCAGCCTATCTATTTTCTCGCAGTGTCATCATGGGCGAAGCCTTAAAAACTTAACCCTCTTTGCCGAAAACATCGATAGGACAGCTAGGTCAGCTGTGAAGCTTTAACGACTGTAAAAGCCTTAGCCGAATATATAGGTTCCCTGGTCTCAGGACAAACATCTTGACTGATTGATGTGCAGGGCTCAGATAGACGAGGCGCGGCACAAGAGTAATGTCGGCCATGTTGTCCTACCTGTAATTGCTTATAAACTGTCAAATCCTGACAATCAACCATCAAGACCATTTGCACTGGCACCGGGATGGTAACGGGTATGTTTTTGTGTTAAGGAAAAAAAAAAGTAAATCAACCAAGCACGCATGAGAGAGAGAGAGAGAGAGAGAGGGAGAGAGGAACTAAGTATTTCAGGTTTATTCATGAATATTCACGAGTCTTTTGGAGATTAGAGAATTTGTTTTATTGGACAAAGTGTAATGTTTATATATTTATAATCTTTTTTCTAATTTACTCATGTTATTTTCGATATAGGTGTTAAAAATAAAAAAAAACATGATGTTGTAGGTTAGATATTACGATAATGAAGTGAACTGACGAAATTGTCAGTGAGATGTTCAAGATTCGATAACACATGCATTATACCACTATATATTGTTAAATTATAACTATGTGCATTAGTAATATGTTTTGTTATTGTTACCACTGACCAACGCTTCAGTTCCGATATGGTTAGTGAATGAGCGAAACTCTCAAGCAACCGAACTCCACCACTCATTTTTTTTCGCCGTACCAAAGTTTACTTTCCAGACATGACATGATATTTCAGCTAGAATGTGCTGAAAGTCTTTAACTAAAGATGTGCTTTGGTGCTCTCACCAAATAACGTTGTATTTGGTCACAACCAAAGGAGCTTTGGCGCTTCGATCCATTTAAAGCTTCGGTTTAAAGAGTGGTTGCAACAAGTGCAGAGAAAAGGATTGCATATAAGGCATCCATACAAAATCCAAATTCAAAGGCATATATATATATATATATATATATATATATATATATATATATATATTCATAATATGAATTTGTTTGTCCAAGCAATCGTTTCAAAGTGCTCAACATGGTATGGAAAATGCTACAATAATGGTGAAAACATGTTACTTACACTTGTTGCAGCTCAAGTTTTTCGCACGCAGTAGTGTTGTTCCTGCTTCGAATTTCAGGCAGCTCAGTGTTGAATTGTTTACTTTGCTTATTAATGAGATCTCCGGGTCAAGCAATATTTGTCAAGCAATATCTGGAACTTTTCTCCATGCAAAGATTACATTATCCGAGAGCACGCATGTTTGTTAACTGAAATACATTAATATAAGGAGCAATTCTGTGGCCCAGGACTAATATTGTAACCAAATGTCAAACAGGAGATCGAACGTTAACAGAAATGTAAAAGATTGAAAAAAAAGAAATTTTGTTTTTTTCATTCGAGGGAGACCTAGGTAGGCATAAATACCTTGTGTCTTTTGCAATTAAAGTTGATTTATTGCATCAATGCTAGACTACATTGATGCTAGACATTCTTGATTTTTTGCAGTCTGATTTAATAACCTCCATTGGTCTATTTTAAAGGGATTCTCCGTAAAGATTAAAAAAAAAACGGAAATTTATTCGTCTTGCTCCGGCCTGTAATCTTTTTTATAGATTATCCAAAGGGCTGTATTTTATGCCTGTTAGCATGTAGTAAAAGTAATTTTGCATGTTTTAAATATTAACTATGTTATTATTATCATCATTGTTATTAGTTTTGTTTTATTAATGCAAGAGTAAAGTTTGCCAATGCATTTGAGTATTCATGACAACTAAATATTTCAGTACATATTTTACAGCAACCCCCAAAAAGAAATTAATGAGCAAAACTCAGATGCAGACAATCATATTTAAAATGAACATACAGTAACCAAGGTCGACGGGTACGTTCAGTATTTAGATATTTTATAGTATTTTTTTATAAAGATGATTAGATTTATTTTGTAGTCTGTGTAATAACTATTATGTTTAAAGGTCCATGCAATTTAGCAGGAAAAACAACAACACAGGGGATGTAAACAGCAACCGATTTATTATGGAGTGCAGCCACACCGGCCAATATATACTTTTGCTTCATTGGTCAGCTAACTGTACACAAAGCATACCATGTTCATCAGGTGGCGGTAGTCCATCAACCAAAATATTTCTTAGCATTTTCCGATATTTTAGTTCCGGTCACATGCAGACACCTCCCCCCCCCCCCCCCCAAATCGTTCATGTTTGGGCAAGCTTGCGGAATTTAATCAGGGCGTTTTAATATTTACCTCTACGCTATAGATCCATATTTTCAGACTCACAAGACTTTGTATATGAACCTTTTCAAAATACTCACAATTAGCCATCTGAAAATTATTTTTTGTCATGACACGCAAGATTTGTTGTTTCTGTAGGGTTTTGATGAATCTAATTCAGTACCAGGAGAAAGTAAACGAATATTAAAACAAAACAAACCGACCATTGTGCACCAAACTCCGTGCAATCACAATTAAATGTGACATGGCGGTGCTTCACTGATAGAGGAATACCAATAATGGCCAAACAATCAGGAATTCGCTACTTTATTTATCTACGAGCTCTGGTGGTGTCACTTCAAATATGATCCAACCTGAAACTTCGTTCTCATTTTCTTTTTGCAAGGCCCATGTTAGAGGACTGTAGCTTGGTGTCAATGTAAATACATTATCATCCTCGGTACAGGGCTTATACAGATATTGAACCTGATGTTAGTGCAAATAAGCTCCCACGTGGAAAAGGAATTCCAATCTGGTAAACTTATATTGGACTAATGCAGAATCGGCACTTGCAAGTCATTGCAGCGCTGTTGTGTAAAGTGTGTGAACGTGGACGCTAGAACATATTTGCTGCTCATATGATCTTCCTGCGAGCATGGTCTCTTGCACGTTCGAGCAGAGACATTGCTTCAGTGATCCCCACAGCGGGCTTAGTCATGAATTATTAACGAAATAATAAACCTAACAGGTGGTTCGCGTACGGCCAGTCTAAATGGTGGGGAAACAAATCTGTTGCTAAACTTTTAGATCAACGCCTGTCGATGGGAGACGTAAACGAGAGTCTGACCAATCATTTAAAGGTTTGTAAACCTGGTGAGTTTCTGTCTACCTTCTTTCTGTTAAACCTAATGTATATAATTGTAAAGGTGTGAGCGGGAGCAGTCGTATTTTTTATCAAGACTCACCATGGCACCATCAATGTCAGGGGTTCGCTAACTCATTGCTTTCAATGGTGACATATTGAGTATACACTGATAAAACAATAAATAAATACAACGGCTGTAGATCATAGCTTAATTAAACGAAAGCTGATCATTGATACAATACTAACTACAACTGCCTAGCAGCTTTTTTTGGTACGTTTTCCAATCTCAATTGTAAAAAAAATCAAGTAAAGCTCATTATAAAGAACACACAACAAAACACAAGAGATGCTTACTTCTTCCAAAGTGTAATAACTTTGAGAAAACTGCCAAAGGGCGTAAGGATGAATTTTCATATCCACAGGCCATCTTTGAAAATACTAAAGGATAAAGACCACAATAGAATATTTTCTCCTTCCCTTGAACCATGCTCTATTGACAATAAATTACCCTTTTTGATGGATGAAACCTCCCTCCACCTTTAACAGTTTGATGTGCTGGTTTGATACATCTGTGGTAGGTCTCATCGATCACCAACCAGCTTCATAATACATCTTATCTGAAGAACCACTTGTTATATAATATTATATGGAAGAAATCACAAACAGGCAATTTATATCACCTTTGCCCATATATAGGCACATACTTCTAATACTGCCGTATATATATATATATATATATATATATATATATATATGTATATATATATATATATATATATATATATTGTGGTATTCCTCATCATTAACTATTCACATCCTTGTTCCGGTAAAAGTGTAATTTTAAGGCGTTGGACTTCCGAACGCCTTGAACGCTTCGATCCCTGCCGGCATGTCTCTAATGAAAACGGAGAAGTTTAGATTTTAAAAAAATTTTCCTTGCCCCTTGCATATAAAACCTTAAATCAAGAACTCTTTAACTGTAACATATCATTCGTACCGCATTATTATCATCATCCACATTCAACAGACTGCGACATCAAAATGTCTTGGTCGTGTCCTTAAATGGTATTATATTTTTAATCCGGACATAATGAACATCAATTTTGAGATTGCTGGGATGGTCATAAGGCTAATTAATATATATATATATATATATATATATATATATATATATATATGTATATATATATATATATACATATATATATACATATATATATATATGTGTGTGTGTCTGTGTGTATTTCTATATAAATAAGTACTCTGCACATTAAAGATGATACACGATACAATTATACTATAGCGCTACACTATTGCACAAGACTATGCAATTTGAATATGACACCAATGTCAAAATACTCGTAATCAAGTGGATGGCTGCTACGAATTTAAATATGATTCAGTATTTAACCCCGATCCGGGGCTGAACCTGAGGTTATCATCTTTATATATAAGTTATATACATATTTATAAGTATTTACATACGTCTTTGTAATCGTTTCTTACGCTGAAGCACCAGTGAGTTTTCGGAATACTCCGTATGGTGAAACATGTCCTAGATGCTTGCTATGCCTTGATTATAGCATCTTGACATGGAGAAGTCTTATTAATTGCAAAATATCGAGTCTCCACATGCACGTTTTTTTGTATATTTCAGCGAACCACAGATACATTTATTAATGGACAGATGTTGATCATCAGTTCTCATCTCCTAGTAAATTATAACAGTTCTCTCGTCTCTGGTGCATGCAAGTCTTTTCATAGATTCACATTGCTTTAATATTAAGAAAACGTTAGTATCAAGGAAATTTTAGGTCACCAAGTTCCCGCGTATCAAGTTTCATGTTTGAAGGATTTATCATATAACATTCCACAGGATAATACATTTCACGTCATCATCACCTTGGTAACGCATCCTTCCGTATATCTCTGAGTGCCTGTGCAAGATCCTCCTCGAATTTCAGCCGACATTTATTTACAAATGATTCCATACGTCAGGTTGATGAGACATTACTACTAAGCAATGCATAATTATGATATTGTCATATTACTACTAAATACGTTTACCAAGCAAAGCGCCTCACACTTCTCTGACAACCATGATAGCAATTCTGATCTCCAGAAGATTGAGCAGGCCAGGGTTTCTTTTAGTTTTTATTTCTACGCCAGCCTATTCTTACACACTATGTCAGGGAAACCACTTTTCTTAAATGATAAGATTATATATGAAACTAGGCGGTCACATGGCAACCTAATTGTTATAGCTTTGTGCGTGTTATAAAAGCGTCTGTGTTGTTCCGTCTTGCTCTCGAGCGTTGCACGTGCTTTTGGCGCTGGGTCGGAGCGGTTTATGTTCCGCTTTGCAACAGCACTGCGTTAGTACATGTTTGAAGCGCGTGTTAAATAAGAAGTATATAACGAAGTTCACAGCACTGTTTAGTATAACCAAACAGTTGCTGATGCGTGAAAAGTAGAACTGAAAACCTCCGCAGAGGCGCCATTCATCGGAAACCATGTTCCACATTATCTGGTTGATCAACGCGGGCAATTGACATATGATGTAGATGACGATAACAATGATAAGTACCAGAGTGACGTTGTTGTCCTGCTGCTGCTGGCGGCTTTGCATCTCCGCTCTCTTGCGCTTGATTTCCTTCAGCGCGTTGACTAGCTTAATATTTAGCACCGTCAAGATAATCAACGGCAGTATTAGAAGTACAATCATGTACAGGGCCGTATTGTAGATGATGTGATAAAGCTTGTTTAGCCCGAGCTCAGTATGTTCCGCAATCATAAAAGTATTGTTGAGATCATCACGTACAGGCTTCAGGTGGGCCTGCGGGAACCGAGGTATGTTGTAAATAAACGCAAACAGAAGAACAAGTCCAAGCTGTTTACGTGCTTGTACCACGGTACACAGTCGTGACGCTTGGTACGGTATGCATACCGCTATGTAACGGTTTACACCTACTAGCACAGTCACCCATATGGTTGCCGTCTGGGCGATCATCGCGATCGGAAAGCCGTAGACGAGCAAGTATTGCTCTGCAATCTTTGATTCGTTGAACAAGCCCGTGAAAGAAGTGAATGGGGTCAATGAATACAGAGGAAACGTGGTTAGCAGAAGGCAGGAATCCACTAACGCCAAAGCTTGCAGCAAAAAGGACGTCGATGTCTTCAGTGAATCCTTCCAAAATACCCCGAATGATATTAAGTTTCCGATTATACCGAACAGGCAGAGAGAGCCAACTAAAACAGTATAAAGCATGAACGAAAATAAATTGCAGCCATATTTGTTGGGGTCCTCCTGTAACGGTTCATGGGTACCGTTTAGGGTCGCATTGTCAATCACTAACGCTGAAGCGTTCGCCATCATTTCAAGCAACATGTTGCCCAGTTCACTTTATCTGAAATATCACCTTGAAGCTTCGCTATATTTAACGCTGTGGTTGCTTCGTCATTTATTGATTTCAATCATACTATCTCAAATGCTCCCTCAGTCACATTCATTTACATATGATTTTTTCATATAAACATGTAACACATACTTTGAAGCGTCTTTCTGATTTTCGGTATCACTACGTTTCATCCGTGTGTCCTTTGAAAATGAAGGTTTTCTGAAACAAAAATCCTTATTTTCAATCGTCTTTCTGTAAAATATATGCGTTGATAAGGCGAATGGTCTGTAAAATCCTCAGGTTTAGGCTTGGAGCTACAATGCAGCTTTTGTTTGAATTTTTTACGAAGCGGGCAGAGCTTACCGCAAACAACTGACTGTTTCTTAATGTACCTCTAATACAAAGCACTGCCGCCAGCGATCCGCCCGTTAAACATGGAATCAAACGCAGATTTGCTTTTTAAAGCCTTGTGTTCTTTCTGCAGTGAGTCCTGAGCCAGTCACCGGTAGTCGTACAACCTGTAATGATAACAAAAACAACGAAATTAAAATTTTAATTTCAGCCAGCTGCATGATGTAAAAACTATTGAAACAAAACGAGCTACCAAGTTGGCATGCTAGAGAAAAAATGTAACTCATTCACTTGGCGAGATTAATCCGCTGAACTGTAATAAACTACGACGGCTACAGGAGCGCGCGAGCTCGGACTAGCGATTACTTGCAGAACACATCTGAGCCGCCGGGAAGAAGCCGTGCTACCGCAGAGAGTCAAAAGTCCATTATGTCTGAGCTATTTTTTAAAAGAAAATAAGTGTTAATGATCCTCCCGAGGGTACCAAGCTAACAATTGTAATCAGGCCCGATTATACGAGGCAAATCTGGTTTATGAGTCAAGAATAATAATATCATCTTGTTTTTTTCATACTTACAATACAAACAAATGACACGATGTCTTTTAGATTGTGAATGTAGCCAAAACAAGCCTTTATTGATATATAGACAGTTATTTGTTAGCTGCATTTTTTACTCTTATTATACCAAGTGGAGCAGAATTTCTGCCCCGCAGCGAGTTTCTTTTTTTTAACGGCCATGTCCTCATAAATCTGGCTTGGGCCCAGAAATGTTCAGGTTGTGCCTTTATTTTTCGATGTTAAATACAATAAATACGTAATTTTGGTAAGTTTCATATTGTTTTAAAGGCAAGACATTCATACACTTATATAGCAAATACATTTGCCAGCTCATCCAACTTAACACGTTTAAGTTCAATTCAATATACGACACACTGCATATTTTACATTTAATTTTGGCACGCACGTGTCAATTTATGCACATATAAAATCATGAAACGTTAAAGCATGAAAACAATGAACCTTCATGCTCAAATATCAGCCTTGTTTTGTAATTTTGTGAGAGGGTACGTGAACACGGGATTTTAATGCATATATAAATGAGCTAGAAAGTAGTCAAAACACATATATACTTCCGCCTTAGTTGTGTTTCACAAGTGAAAGAAAGACCGAGAGACCAAAAGGAATGAATGATTAGTTATGCCGCGGTTCACCTTCTCCATGGTTGCATCGAAGGTTCGCTCTGTAGACAAGTACAAAGGCAGCAACTGATATCAGTGAATTACTATCTCCCTCCCCACGATAAAAAAAGGATTATTGAACAAAACATTTAAAGTGAAGAATTTTTAAAATTTTTCCTAAACTCAGTTGATTGTTTCTTGGAAGTTTTTAAAACGCTTCACAATATTTTTTAAAGTCCGACCATGGCTGCTTGAGTAAAGGAGGCCAAAAAGGCCACTTAATATTTCCTCCTGACGAAAAGTCTGAGCGCGGACGTCGGTCAGATCAAGACGCGAAAAGACAACCTTGCGGTCAAGAGGCGAGTGGACTAACCATTACGCCACCATGCTCCACAAAAATGTTAGGAAGCCGTTCACCTAAGACATATGATAATTAACTTATGATTTATCCATTATGAATTGGCTATGTGATAATATATTCTTAAAGTACTTGGTTTAATATGCTCTTTTATACTCTAGTATAAAATATGCTCTTCATCGTTTGGTGAACGTTTGGTGAAAACGTTTTATTTGTAGAAAAACACCTTAAAGCATTTTTAATTTATACCGGTACAGGGACGTTACGTAAATTCGATTTTTTCAAATAGCACACGGCCAATTTTTTCACTTAATTCAAATGTGAAAGAGCTTCCTATATTTAAATACATATTCTATCCCTCTATCTTTGTATATATATATATATATATATATATATATATATATATATATATATATATATATATATATAAATATTGATTCTAACAACATTCACCTGATGATATGGTCGCATCCCGTAAAACAGACTTTAGTGAATTTACAGTTATGTTTTTCTTCAGAGTTATATATATATATATATATATTAGGGTTATATCACGTTTATCCTCAGGTGGCGTTCTGGCAAATCCTCACATTTTCCTAATTAAAATTAACATTTAACAAAGGTTTAACGAAGGAATACAGATATTTATATGCGAGTTGTTGATGAAGATATTTCATTATTGATTAAAGTCAACCTGCGACCAGAAGTTTTGCCCCTCGCCCTGTGACAACTGATACTTAGCTGAGGTATTGATAAACTAAATACCGTTTACGAAGATCAAACGATACATATCATATCATACAAAAAATTCCATACCGTGTGGCAGTGTACAGATATATGGCAAAAATGCAATGCTGATGAGAGTTATTATAATGAATATATCAGTTTTTGCAATCTATCTAAGCGGAATCTCCTAGCCGCCTGGTTCTTACGAGATTCCACTACCTGAGATTAATTGTCTCTATGTTTCCTGAACCGGTTTCATGTCAATACAAAGAGTGCCCAGGCTAATGTGCATTGCGGGATAAACATATATGTAAAACCAAAAATTCACAATAATTATCTGAATTTATATCAAACTCGGTTAATTTGTTTTGTTTATGGCTTTGGGAGAACAGTTTAAGGTCCAGAAATTTAAATCTGCATTATGAGAAGAAAACATTCAGATATTGTTTATAGGCCTACATAATGTTAATATGACACAAACATTCTGAAAAATGAACATTTACCTGTTTTAATCGATATATTAAATGACAATGAAAGTAATGTTTAAATTGAATAAAGTGCATGACGCATGGTTAACAGTAACAAACATGTACTATTTGTTCGTAATCGAATTGTTCAGTCAAGAAAAATGTCAACAAAACCACAGTTATTGGCTACAACATATTTTACAGGTTAATAGCCTTTGACACAAATTCTTACCTCGTTAACATAATTTTGTTATCCAGAAGGCAAGACAATAATAATAACTACCGTATCGGTTCAGATATTTATTCTGCTTTATTTGTCAGTTTCCTTCTTTCAGAGCAAACATCTCTGGAGACCTTAAATTAATGGGCGCTAGTCTGGGAGTTTATCTTTTAGTTCTCCGTGTCAAACTTCCAGAGATGCTGGATTATTCGAAAAACTCCTACATCAACACATGTAAATCTACGCAATAAATCTTGAAAGCTATAAACATTCATCGTTAACTACTCAAGATTGCCTTCTTCTTGTTATAAAAAGCATTTTTGACCTATGCCACTAATGATGGGAGCTTATCATAAATCAGGAAATAATGGAATTAGCACCTTTGCTATTGATTTCTAAGAAAAGGAAGGCTTACCTTTTTTCTTTATATCCATATGGTATACATAAAAGATGCAAAAGGAATAATTGGTAAAACTTTGCGTTATTTAAATGAATCTCTAGAATGGGACTCAGTTGGGTGCATTCCTCCGCCAATGTTACACATTCTACTATATCATCTCTTTTATCCGGGACCTCACCAGCTTACCTGGCCCATATCCTAGCTCCCTTTCGTTGCAATCAGTTGAATAGCTATTGCCTAATCCCAGTTACAAATAAAACATAAAAAAATAAACAAACAAACAGAAAATGGCGAAAAAATCGTTTGCGGAAATAAAATAATGTAAGAAAACTAAATTTATATATTTCCGGTAGTACTAGGACTGGTTAAAAGGAGGTTATATAAAAGGACAAAGAAATGATCGGCATACTTATGCGCAGATATATAAAAAGATTGATCGGTATTTGATCTCAGCGAACATAAGAACGCACAAAGGATCGTAGTATCTTGGTTCAGTCAGCTTAGAAGATGCAAAAATTATAGCAATGGCTGTGTCAAGTCATATTAAATTGACGTATTTTGTTCAGGATCAGCATATCTGTGTTCAGTCATTAAAGAATCTATAGGCAGAATATATCTTTCCGTCATACAGAGGTGACATAATATTCTGGAAGGATTGCAATGCTAGTTTTCATCATAAGTAACTGACACAAGATTTAAGAGGCATTGAAGTTATATTAATTCAAATGACACATAAAGGACCGCCTCTTATAGAATGACGTTCGGAATGGCATATCTATGTTTGTTTATTTTAAACTGGATTTTTAAAAAATTAAATATAAAGGATAAAAACAGAAATGACCGGAAATAAAAAATAACACACAAAATATCGTCTCATAAATTATTGTCCAACTTTCCAACTCAGGTTTCTTTAAAATATCTTTCATATGCTTCCTTCGTTTTCGTATTTACCAACCATTAAGATTTTATAATTTCTTGAGGAACTGTTACCTCAAACTGCCTTGCACGGTGATGTATTCGATAAAAACCAAGACTATCCAGTCACGCACTTGTAAGAAATGTGCATTTTAAGAATTAACACCTTGCCCCAGACTCCTTGTGAAAATTGAGTGAGATAAGGAGTCGTAACCTATGGGTTTGAGACTACACTATTATATTTGCTGCTGCCCTTGTCAGGTCCAGGAACGCAGCCAAAATGCCCCACGGCGTTTGGTCTCAGCTGCTACTGTGGTTCTTAATTCATTTGACTTCTGAATAACCTGAATTTAAGGTTTCGGTCGTGTACTGAATAATAATAGATGCAAAAGCTAATTATACATGAGATAGTAACCTCTTGGTGTCCATTGGATGAAGATTTAGTATTAATCAGGGTTTCTTATTATGGTGAAAACCATTGTACTACCCTATTACGTATGCATCCGTATGTATATACAAAGGATACCATAGTTTATATCATGGGGAACTCTATTATTAATTAATGTCGGAAAGTGTATTCCGGGGCCCATTTAACATTTTCAATGCTCTTGAACCAATATCTTGACTGAATAACACAAAATTATGGTCTCTCAACATTTTCTTTTGCTTTGCAGCATCTGATTCAGGTTAAATAAATACTTTTACAATACTATGAGCTTTGTTGCTAGATTGCGTCGCAAAAGATTATCGGCCAATCTATGATCGAATAAATGACTGAAATGAAATTAACGGAACCAACTTGAACAGGTACCCCCTGAGCATGACGAGTTTATCTCTCACAAAATATAGCTTTAACAAGAAGAATAAGCCCTGTCATGAGAAAACAATAGCCTACTTAGATGACACACGGCGTACAGGGCTGTCGCTCTCATGTCTATACTTTGTGAAGGAAACACAATAGCCACCTTGTGGACGTCAATATGATTCCTCCGCGCTCACTTATGGACATCTAGTAAGAGGACAGGATCTCAAACCTGGATGTTTGGAACAAGATAATCCTACCTAGCATCGGGGCTATGGTTCTTAAAAAAAACCCATATGTCGGGGAAAACAGCTCCATGATGTGCTTGGAGAGAATAAAAAGACCAAGGGTCGCCAAAAGTAACTTTACAAGGACTGCGGCATCCCCGCAAAACAACTTGAACCCTGTGCCAAGGACGGAGCAAAAAAGTGCGTCAATGTAACCGGATTATTATGGCCAGGTTACAACGAAACGACCCACAGGCTCTTTAAAGCAGCATCCCAGGGACCGCCAGTCCCCTACTGTCCCGAGTGTCTGTCACGAGGTATTTTCTAGGTACTCACTCCCAGATCCACCAGAGAAGAAATAACAACAGATGCACCATGTATGTAAAAGTATTTATGATTTTTCCCTACACGTCCACGAATGTACATTACTGCATGGTTATGAGGCAAAAATTCAGACCTCAGCGAATCAGGTTGTAGCTAGTCGGCAACAGCTACAAATAATTATTAACAATTAAAATTATATTATTAAGTATGTAAGGTACAATTTCATCCCATGGCTCAGAGGATCAAACGGAACCTATGTCCTGCATAAAACGCTTAACAGACTTTTCTCACTGGAGCAGCTATATTTTGTTTAAACTGAACAAAAATCAAATTACATAATTAAAAAGCAATCAGTGTAACATTCGTAATAACACTAGAGAAAAATGATTTTGTGAAGTTATTATACAGAAATGGGTGGGGTGGTATTTAATTTTTGTTTATCAATGTAAAATATGCATGTTATCTAATGGTTTATCCACCACTGTAAATTCCTTACCTTATTCTACATGTTAATCACTTAAAATATTTGTCCTGACAAAATTACTAAAAAGATGCCCAGAACATTTAAACATACAGGGAATCCCGCTGAAACCGATTGTACTGTTTTCACTTTTTTTCCTGTTACTCAGCACTTCCATAATATCATTTATTTTTAATTAATGTTTTTATGATTATCGACCTCATTGAGAGAAATATATATGTTCTCCTTACAAATGACCTTGGATTCTCAGACGACATACCGATAAACATATCGTGTACATTCACATGCTTGTCATATTTCTTGAAATCAACTACAGGTGCTAAAATAATACAATCCCGTTATCAACATTTTATATTTAAGGAAAACATTACTTTGCACTGAGAGCTAATGCTATGCAAAAAAAAAAAAAAAAAAAAAAAAATAGTGGCCCATGGGCCATGACGCTCAGCTAATTCAAAGAATGATGAACAATGAGAAAGATGACTGCCAGAGTGCCAAAACATCATGAATGTTATGAAGAGTCCTTTAAAATGTCAGGTTTACAAGAAAACTCTCCAAGACGGATTGACATGCCAAATTTCAGACCAATATCTTGAACCATGCCTGAAATATGAGCAATTTTATCCAAAAGCACATGTACGTATGGACGCCACAGGAAACCGATTGCAGTGTAGCCACCAGTCTTGAGTACAAGATGGAGCAGGCCAAGATCTATGGACATGCACAATTTCAGGTCAATACGGCACACCATTCCTAAGATAAGAAAATTAATTTAATTTTCAGAAACAGGAAGGTAGGTGGTGTCACCTGTCTGGTTAACGAGAACATTTTCCAAATTGGATGGACATGCCAAATTTCAGACCAATACCTTGAACCACTCCTGAGATATGAGAAATTTTCACCCAAAGCAGAAGTACGGAAGGATGCCACAGGAAAATGATTGCAGGTGGCTGCACCAGTCTTGAGTACAAGATTGAGGAGACCAAGATCTATGGATTTGGACAATTTCAGACAAATATGGCAAGTCACTCCTGAGAAAAGGGCATTTATTTATTCTACAAAACCGGGTCGCGTCATCTGTTTGGTTTACCTGAAAACTTTCCAAGATGGATTGACATGCCAAATTTCAGACCAATATCTTGAACCATTCCTGAGATATGAGCAATTTTCAGCAAAAGCAAATATACCGATGAATGCCACGCGAAAATGGCTGCAGACGCCGCCACCTGTCTTGTTTATGAGATTTAGGTGTTGAGGATCTATAAACATGCACAATTTCAACCTAATACATTGAAGAACCACCAAGACGAACAGATGGTCAAATGAACAGATGGACACTAAGCAAAAAGTATTGTAGATGGCGCCACCAGTCACAATAAGGAGACAGAAAAATTCAAGATCGATGGACATGCAAACTTTCAGCACAATACATTGAGCCACTCTTGAAATATTGGCTGTTATCTTAATGACACCCAGATTCATACTGCACAGAAAAGATTGCCGGTGGTACCATCTGTCTTTGTTAGGCACAACAACATAGGTGAAGGAACAACTAAGCTAGGTTTCGTTAAGAAGCAGTCCAAGGGTCTCAGAGGAGTTCTCTTGAAACTAACGCAGAGTTTTTGTGCCACTTTTTTAATTATTCTGGGAGGTACTTAGCGAACAGTATGGGTAACTGAGACCGTATTTCAGATTTGTATAGAGACTTTTCATGGACCTCCTTTGATGTCAAGATACAGGGGTTACAGTTTGTGCCCTGTTAACAGATGATAGCTTCTTGGAAGGTATCAAAAATAGAGAAAAAAACTGTAAAAATTAGAAAAATACACATGGTGCCACCAGTTTGCAGGAACTGATGGAACACTTCATGACCAATATTCGTGCAAAGAATCATGGTGATCAATGCATTAGTGAATTAAGATACTGAAGCTTTTGTATAAAATTGTTTAATTATTCTGAGGGTTACTCACAAGCCCCATAGCTCGGAGGATATGAGTAACAGAAACCTAATTTCAGGTTTCCAAGGAGATTTTTTATGGTCGTCCCTGGATGTCAAGTTAGAAGAATCCAGGTCCAGCAGTTATGATTTGTGCCCTGTTAACATATGACAAAATCTTTGAAGGTATCAAAATTAGAGAAAAAAAATCCTAAACATTAGAAAAGTACAGGTGGCGCTACCAGTTTACAGGAACTGACGGAACTGAAGCTTTTGTATAAAATTGTTTGATTATTCTGGGTGGGGGGGGGGGGGGTACTTCGGAGACCCATAGCTCGAAGAATACGGGTAACAGAGTCCTAATTTCAGGTTTCCAAGGAAATTTTTCTTGTACCTCCCTGGATGTCCAGTTAGAAGATTCCAGGTCCAGTGGTTACGATTTGTGCCCTGTTAACGGACGGCCAGACGGACGCCGGGCAAAGGGTGATCGCTATAGCTCAGATGACTTTCAGTTAACTGAGGAAAAAAACAAAGAGTAATCTTGAAAGTCAGTTAAAGAAGATGTCACTGAAATTACGTTCGAAGCTCCAGAGAGGGAATTGATATGGCTTACTATAGTCAACCTTTTTTACATTTTAAATTAAGGGCCCTTTGCAGAATAAAGTCCATAATTTGATAAACACAAGTCGCCGAACGCAGGAGAATTTAGATATCACAATTTCATCGAGTCCATCCAGTCTAAAACGATTAATAAAATGAGAAATGACATAAAAAGTACATCAAGTCGATTAATATTAAGAATAGAATATCCTAATAGAAAGTAAGTTTAATTTATTTTGCAATATTCTTTGATAAAGCTTTGAAAGAAAATCCGTTTGCGCTGCAAATCAGGCAGGATCTGTAATCCACTAAAGTAACTTAGCTGAATTAGGTCGGAATGATTCTGTACACTTTGACCAAGTATGAACAATGTAAAATCCCTTTCAAATTACTTCTTGCTTGTTTCTCCGCTTTGGATGCAGTCAACTGATCCAGCAGGATGCCAGGTCACTAGAGATAAGCCGTTGTGCTTATTACATGCAACGCTAGCTACAAAGCATTGATAATCACAGACTACGAGCAGCGGGTCACGTGTCACGCGGTTCTTAATGTCATAAGAGTCGCTGATTTACAAACCTCAATTATGCCCGTCGTGCTATGTCATGTTATAAGATGTTAAAAAAGGGGGAACAAAGCGCTTTTTCTCTAGGTCACATGACGAAACTAACTAGAGTAAGTTTTCCCACATGCGGCTGTGTAACCGTTACTCCGTAAATCAGGCTGATAAACAAGAATTATGACAATGTCCGACCATCGGGGTGTGCATCCCAATATATTATATGAACTTATCTATAACTTTACAGGATAATCTCATCTAGGGCAGGAAGGGCGAGAAGAAAATAGATTAATTACGGGTATTGCCCCTACAGTAGAATGTTTCTAGCGTGGCATAAGAAAAACTTATCGTTAGGCAGCAAGATAAGTATGAATATATATATTCGGATGTATTGCTAGAAATTTGTTAACGCAGACAGCATGCCCTGTACAACTAGCTGACCGGATCCCATGGTTTTTTAAATTGATGAGAAGCGAATTAAAGGGATGATGACAGGTGATCAGAATATTCATTGATGCAACAATAAACATAACAGTAACGGCCTGCAGACCCTCGCCATGGAGCCATATAGTGCATGAATCGTGAACTAAAATTCACCTTTTTTAATCCTAAGAATTGTAAAATCTTGATTTCAGGTCCGGAAAATCTTCGCAGTGCACCCATATTGCAGAGACATACTCTACGTAAAATTATCTACTCGAAGTGTGCTGTAGCTAGGACAGACACCAGACACACAGACAGACACCAAGGCCGAACTGACTGCAATTTCTTCGCCCTTCTCACCGCGGGTAATACATTCCTCCTGATACAGAACCATGCAAACCAGTAACTTTCATGAATTCACGTACATGAATTTCATGTTCCCAGAGTAAAACAAGCAAAAAAATCGAACTGAGGGTACAATGATTCCTTCTCTTGGTGGCTGGATCGCTATTTAATTATCTTGGACACGCCTGCCCAAGTATCTGATTGCAGTGGTTTAATATTAAGCATAATATCTCATACAGTACAGAGTACCGGTAACAACAAGACTACCCCAATCCATTTCGGGATACACCCGGTAATCTGAAATTTATGTCAGAATACCAGAGTTTTTTTTAAAGATTTTTTTTGGTGGAGGTAACCGCCTCCATTTTTTAATGCCTTGCTTTACTAAGTATACGTACATCTGCAGATGTACCATTCCGGTTTTGGGCAACGTGACAGGGGCTGATATCCTATTTTTCCTGGCGTCAACCAGGTTCGGTATATCCTATGACTGGGTCATAAGACCGAGGAACCCCCGAAAGGCGCACTCGTTAGTGATTGAAACACGCAAAGTCTCCAAATAAAGCCTGCAGAGCGCTCACCCTGGGTGGGACCGACCGTGAAAAATCTCACCGCCTCGGCTGAGATTCGAACTCACGATCTCCCGGCTTTGATTCGTGCGCTCTACCCCTGAGCCACAGGAGCCGGTAGAATACCACAGTTTTAGTGTCAGCCTGATTTAAGATTACCCACTCGCTGATTTATCTGATCTAGCGGTATGCATATACTGGCCCGCCAAAGGTTAATGCCCGAAAAAAGAGAAGGTGTAGCCTTTTGTAATTATAGAGTGAAAAAAGTTAAATTTACGGTAATCCCCATATTTTTATCACATATTGAATAAAGATGTGCTTCGCATACTAGGAACGTGTATACATATATCACTCAAAAAAAGTCAGAAATATACATTGCAGATCCCCTGCATGAAGAAAAGGGCATTTTATACACATTATGAGACATCCTTGATATTTGCACTCACAAAAATTGCGAAACGTCCTTTTCTATATCTATATAACTGGACTGTTTAAGTTTGAGAGAAATAGTAAGTTTCGGGATTTTCGGAAAAGAAGTGCTGCTTAAAAAGAGTTGTAAAGAGTAATTAGCGTAAGTTTCAGTAAATTCTCAAAAAAGAGAGACTCTTTTTAAAAAGAGTGATTTGGCAGGCCTGCCATAGTTATTACATGCGACCTGTGGCTCCGAGTTTTCGTGTGTATGAAAAATGGTAGCCCCTATTAGTGGTTTCGGGAAACTGGAGGAAATAAACCTCTCGGGAATCGATAAGGGCGCGGGGTTTAGACAGGAAACTACTCCGAAGACAGCGTCAAGGCTACGGTTTTTTAGCTCAGCTGCTGACTATAAGTCATCTGAGCTATAGTCATGGTCCATTGTCCGTCGTCCGTCCGTCTGTCTGTCCGTCCGTCCGTCTGTCTGTCTGTCCGTCTGGATGTCCGTCCGTAAGACTGGCACGTTTCGACACCGTTGGACCCACGAATCTGAATTTTGGCATACAATTAGATGTCCCCATAATCTCCTACCATGCCAAAAATTGGGTCAATAGGACTTCGTTCCTTTGAGATATTAAGGAAAAACCTCAATTTTTTATTAGAAATCTATTTTCACACTTCAGAACTGCCTAATATCAAAACCACTCATCTGGTTTTCTTCATATTTACAATAAATATTCCTCTATATAGTTCCTATGTACATGCCAGATATTAAGTCAGTATTATATAATTTAAAAAAAGTTATTGGCCCAAACATAATGCACTTTGTAAAAAAATCAGGAAGATATTTTGTCACTTAAGACCCAAAGTGTTAAAGGTAGGGACTTTTTTCCAGTAATACAACTTTAATTAATCAAAATTTAATTGTATACCAAAAATTAGATCAAAATCTGTTAAATTTTTTTAAATATTGGCAAAAATATAAAATTGGTACCTTAAATTTTGCCCAACGTTGGCCATGGCACGTTTTTTTCCTGTAAGTACTGTGGATTTAATTTTCACACCATGTATACATAAGGATTTAATCTGTTAAAATCTGAAATTTGAAAATAAAAGCTGCAAAATTAGGCTAGTTATTGAATTTTTTTGGAGGCTCTTGTTGTATTCCCTTACATTGTCAAGCAGTCCACTTTGATGACTGTAGGTCATTCAGTGCACATCTCTATGCTCCCCAGGCTGTTGACATAATTTTAGATGTCCCCAAAATCTCCTACCATACCGAAAATTGGGTCATTAGGACTTTGTTCCTTCGAGATATTAAGGAAAAAAACTCCGTTTTCCATTAAAAAAAGCCATTGTTACACTTTTAGGCTGCCTAATATCAAAACCACTGATCTGTTTTTGATCGTATTTAGTATTCCCATTCTTTTATACATTTTCTATGAACATACTAAAAATTAGGTCAGTATTGAGTATTATTTTGAAGTTATGGGCCAAAACATAATGCAATTTTTAAAAAAAATCAGGAAATATATTTACTCACATGAGAATTGCTGAACCTAGAGACCTTTTTTCAGGAATATAACTTTATTTAATCAAAATTCAATTGTTTACCCAAAATTAGATCTGAATTTTGCAAATTTTTCAAGTTATTAGCATAAATAAAAAACAATACCTTAAATTTTGTCCAACTTTGGCACTGTTGATTTAATTTTCCCAGCATAAATGCATAAGGATTTAATCTTTTAAAATCTGAACTTTCAAAAGAAATTGATTGGAATGAATAGCTTTTATTCATGTTTTCACACACCATGTCAAGTGTTGTTTACATCTAGCCCACCTAGTAGTACAGCCTTCACTTGCATTATGTAACCCACCCCAGGCAGCTCACCTTGGCCCAGCTTGGCCACTACTAGCAGGCTTCCCCTCGCCCTGCACTCACCCCCCCCCCTAGCTGGTGCATAAACTAGATGAATGTTATAATTTTCTGTATTTTATTTTATTCTTGGACAAGCTACATTTAAGATTTTGTATTGAACCACCTGGGTTACAATGATTAAAGTGTACATTTAATTGTGTCCACAAAGTGGTGTATTGCTGTGAAAGTCTGGATGTTCATGAGATAAGTAATTCCTTACTTCAGAAGAGTAAAAACTTCACCAGGTGTGAAATTGACTATTAATTCCAGTAATTAATTAAAACTGGGATAGTAATTAGCACAATGATATTGTTTGTCCCTCATTCAACCAACAGTGTGTATACTTTATTTGAAAAGATGTTTTATTTGGTCAAATTTACTTTTATTTATATTTTGGTGAATAAAATTAAGCATGTCCTGAAAACTCCAATATGCAAAACTTTTTAATAGTGATTCAAGGAACATTCTTGTAGATGCCATGTTTTTTGCATTATTTTCTTTTAAAATCAGTTAAAAAATTTATGATTTAAAAATAATAAAATATATGTGAATGCACAATATGACCTAATGTTTTTTACTCTGTATATATAATGATTGCAACTTTTGCAACAATTCTAATATTTTAACTTATATTTTCAGGTTTTTTAATTAAAAATTTATAAACCTGTAAATAAAAAAATGATACAGATAAAAACTTCTTAATGGAAAAAGTGGATCTGCTTAAAAAAATAGGATTATATATAAACTTAAATGCATTATTCTCTTGAAAGTGAAATAAAGGTATTAGTCCATTCTGTCCACTTGCCTGTCCATCTGTAAATTTTCGTATGCAACACAGTATCTCAAAACTTTTACTGTTTTTCTTCATGACAGTATTGTCAGAGTATTAGTTTGCAATCATATATTTAGAACTTTACTATAACCAAGTAGGAGGGCCCCTTTCCTCTTAGCTTTTCATATTCTTATATAAATGAAAAACATTACAATAGAATATTTCTACATCCACCTTCGTGCTGCCCTCACTTTTCCCTTCTCCGAACCCCATCCCAAAGTCAGCCTCAGTAAGCAAGAACAAGATGAATCAGATATATTCATACTTTAATATTTTGTATAACTATTCGTCCATAGGTACCTATGTACATGCCAGAAATTATGTCAATATTGTGTAATATGTAGACATAGTGGGCATCACAATAATGTACCTTGTCCAGACTAAAGAGATATTGTGTCATACAGTCACATATTCATAAATCACTTCATCAGCATAGTTAATCATAACATCATATCTGTCAAATTGAACGCTTGCAGACTACCATACACTTTAGATCCTTCAACAAATAGCCTTATCATCTACTACTGCTTATTACTGCTGTCATTGCATTCATATTTGCTCAAATATATCACAATTTTCAACCCCTCCTAAATAAATAAAAAATAAACCACTTTATTTGACTCTATTAATCCATCAGTCAGGTAATTTCATTTATCATTTACTCACAAATTACATTACATTCCTTTATAATAGCCCAACATGTACATGATATTCATAAGCTTTATCGACTCGATATAGTATCACAGTGGAGAAACATTTATAGTCCAATCACGATCAGCTGAGCGCCGTGACCCATGGGTCCCTTGTTTTAATAAGGGGACGTGTATCTTCAAAGTTTTCCAACACACATAGAACCTCGAATTGTTGTAGAATGATAACCCTTATACTTTAACTCATGATAAACTTGGGAAAACAAAAACACGTTTATAATGCAAGATTAAAATCAATAAAATAAAAAGTAGTCGCAATATGTCAATATACTGTTAACGATAAAGAATTTAACTCATATTCTTCATCTAGGCGCATGAAATAAAAACGAGCATATAATATAAGAAAATCAACCTTATTTGAAAAATCAAAATGAAAAATAATATCCTAATTATAGGTTAATTAACTTAAGAATTTTGTTTTTAATTTTCGGTGGTAGCCTTTCTAAGAATTAGGACTTATTACATACTCAGAAAACATTTCCATGTAAATATTAAAAAATCATCCACCTATAAAAGCTGCGGAATATGTGCAAAGGTTACACTATTCTGCCAAACACTTAAAATATCTGTTTGAAAATATTCGCCAATATACCTCCAGTAAAATGCCGCACATATATAAAGTCAAAAGCATCACAGTGAAACAAACGAATAAACCGGAGGGATTTACTAGAGATTACTATTCTTAACTACACAGTCATCATGTAAATGGAATAGGGGATTCCTTTCTCCTTTTCGGTAAAGAGGGCACATATGTTATCAACCTCATTGAGCAGACAATTTGAAATATATAATGACGTAGAGCTAAATCTGAAATGTGAATTTGATTATCTCATTATTCTAATGCTGAGAATTCATAATGCTGTAAGAGCTCGTTTACAGAAATCATTAGATATTTTGTTTCTCTCAATTATAAATTTGACAATAGGAACATATGCCTACCCGGTATCACGTGACAAATACAGGACACAGTCTCATTGATTATTTAACCCAATGGGTAAATATTTTATCATCTGGACACAAAATCATTTTAAGGATGTTCGAAGTATTTAGTTTCATTAATAAAGTCTAAAATTAAATTTCATGAAAGCACAGTCTGACACTAGTGCCGCTTATTTTTAAATAAGAAGTGACAGCGACCGCTTTTTAATACAAGGATAGAGCTAGCGAGAGTTCAGAGAAAAGATATTGAGTCGTTTTGTAACAATATTTTGTCATAAACAGCGACTCGGCTGTCGAACGACGCACACTACATTCCAAGTGATGTCGTTTTGACTGCTAGTGGAAGCTAAGCACAATGCCTGGATTTTTTTTTCTATGGCGCCATTTTCAACCGGGAAACTAGAGCAACTGGTGCGAGCTTTCTATACATTACTGACAAAGCAGTACTTAAGTGTATAAATTTTGCGTCGCTCCTTTAGGAAGATACCTCATACAAATAAATTATCTCAAATTAACCAGTGGGTCTTTATTTAGTTCAGTCAATACGTATGAGTGAACATACAAGGAGAAGAAGAGGAAGATGAGTAAGGAATTAGAATAATTAGAACGATTCTGACCTAATTCTAATATCATATTAATAGAAGCACAAAAGACACATTTTCTGATACACTCACGTTGTAGCTGGCATGAGTGGAGAGATTCGATCTCAAAACCGAACAAACAGTCGTTAGGTGCTACTCCAACTTGGATGAGTCAGTTTTCATAACAAGCATGCCTGAAATGAATTCTGCAATCGTTCTTTTATTGATGCTGATTCAAAAATGGTTTAAATTCTAAAGTAGAAAGCCTCGCGCCCGGTATTTACCTATTCCCAGATCGCATTTTAAACCAGTCTGGACTGCATCCCAGTTACGTGCTTTCTTTCGCAACACCAAATAGTTTTTCATAGTGTTCTCTCCACAATATAGGTTCTCAATTGAATACATCAATTGCATTAATAACTGCGTTTATGTCCCGCTTCATCTGTAAAACCACAGACAAAATATTTATCATATCATATTTTGATCCCCCAAGGCTTCCTTTAGCTATTATGTAAAGATTTTTAACCCAGTTTTAAAAGAAATGAAAAATATTGCAACAAAAATTAAAACAAAAAATCACATGCTCCAATATTATTCACTGTATATTTTGAGTTCCAGTTGACAGCGCATTTGAGACACTGTCTCAAATTTGAGGTATACGTTTCAATTAGAAATTCTTAATGGCGGACAGATAATGATAGAACAAGAAAACGCTTAGGGGGCGGGAATAACAGGATGGGAATAAAACTAATCATGTTTTGATGATTTAATTTTCCGTTCGAAACAAGCGGACTTAAATTGACAAGATTTTAAACATATGGTATTAAAGAAAAATTCCAACATTCCTTTTTTCCTGTAACTGGGTATCAATTATCATTGTGTTTACGGTATTTATCAACAAAACAACGAGAGAGAAAGAGAGACGGAGAGAGAGAGAAACGAAAATTAAGAAAAATGGATTAAAGACGCTAACGATTCGTTTAAATTGAAAAAAATATCCCAAGCGCATTCAAGGAGTAAGGAAAAACTCCTCTTGCTTTTTTTAATGAAACTCGTTTTTGAAAGTAGAGCCGACATTACCCAGTGGCCAATCTTGTTTAACTTGCTTGAGTCCAAATCCAATCACACGTAAAATGAGTCAGGTTGCAAGACGCGCCCCAAGAGAGTTCTTTTCACAATGGATCCGTGTCAGCAGAGCCGGGTGGGGCGTAACCTCGTTCTCGTGAAACCTGTCTCTAAGTCCTTATCCGTCCACCGATCAATCCTTACATAAATATGCTACCAGGAAAAAAAACTATTGTTACGTTGTTTGTCGACTAGCGGGTTTGGATTACGGCGGGGACACCAGAATAAAAACACCAATCGAAAAAAATGAGGAATTTCCGAATCAAAACAAACTGTTGAGCGTTATCGTAGCCGTGACGTGGCACCAATAAATATGGTTGCAATATTCGTCTGCGAGCATATGAATTTGATGACCCAGGTACAATTCATTCTAAACAAGGTACCTAATATGTCTGCCAGGTCATGCGTACATTTATTTTTCCTGTAAATCAATTTTTATTACCGTTATGTTGAACCTGTTTGAACCTTAATAACGTAGTTGCTGAAAATTATATCGCTGAAAGCTCGTAATTTCTTTAAATCATTACAGCAAAACTGTGATTGTTACAATATTTCCCTGACTGGAGTTTCAGGCGAAAAAAACATGCAAATGAAGTTTCTAGCCATGCTGTTGTATATATATATATATATATATATATATATATATATATATATATATATATATATATAAAACATTAAATTTGAACACCTGCCATGAGTCACATGATACCCGAAAGTTTTAATGACATGGTCTAGAAAATAACTGACAGTCACGAAACGCTGTGTAATACTATTATATGTACATGTATACATGAATGTGGGTGCAATGTCAACAATTTTTCTTCCAGGGTGGGGGGGGGGATTACTTTGGATATATATATATACATATACATATATACTGAATCATATTTCAAATAATTATAATGTTTTAGAAAATAACTTATTTTGTGAATTCAAAGGAAGGTTAAAATATAACAATTTTTAAATAGATCCAAAGTCTTTGATTCTATTTATTTCATTTGCAATATTATAATACATGTATTATTCTCTGAAAATTAAGGGGGACCATCCCCCCTTACCAAACAGTGGGGGGGGGGGGTATATATACCCCCATCCCTTCCTATATTGACGCCCCTGTGTGTGTGTGTTTGCGTATGTTTTAAGTGAATTTGGTGTATATTTAACACTACGTTTAGGACGTTTATATAGCCAGGATGATCAGAATAATTACAAGTCATTAAACCCTGTGTATCACAGGATTCCTGCGCACGGAGCTAGGACATTCGGGGTCTCTCCTTCACAGTTTTGCCATAGAGCAACAAGTGGGGATAAAACGAACCACTTCAGTTCAGAAATTCACTGACCTGTCCGTTAGACTCCGTTCTATTTCTTAAATGTATGCTGTTAAAAATCAGGTAATCTGTCTCGGAACACAGTGCCTCATTTGCCATGCAGATATTCCCTTTGGGAGATGGGAACATGTCCCGTACAGGAATTTTTACTTAATAACAATCTGATTTATTATATGATCATACGTGGCTCAGATATATGTTGGGAGCTCATTCATCGTATATGTAATAATCAATGTCCTTGGAGGATAGCGGGGCAGTGTATATCTACTTTTTTACCGAACCGTCATCGCATGGGATCTCTTGTCTGACTCTGTCTACATATCATCGCATTTTCCTCAGGACTGAATAAATCTTGTATTATTTTCAAGGTTTCGGAAGTTTACATCCGTTGAAATGCATAACTCTCAAGAAAGTTGATATTTGAAAACAAAATACAAAAATCCTCAATGATCTACGTATAACCCAGGAGAATAGATTGCAAATGTTTATTTACTCTCATGAGACATAAGTAGATTATTAAATTTGACTCCTCAGATAGCAAAGGCATAACACTGAAAAAGTAATCTGTCTTGTAATTTAGAAGACAGAGTATAGGTTTATTAAAATTTTATTAAATTCGCATCAGAGCACTTTCTATTGTTACGTAGACTAATTGTTCAGGGGAAAACCTTGGGCCGATTCCCGGTTTAGAACCCATGTCGTTGGCGCACTAGTCCGACGTACCAACCCCTTCGCTAAGAAAATAAGCTTCCTAGCGAGACAGTTCGGTCCGCTTTTATGTAACCCCGTAACACTTTTGAGAACAAAAAAATGGGAAATGAATTTCGGTATTCTTAAAAAACATGCATAAATTAGATCACGTTGATATATATATATATATATATATATATATATATATATATATATATATATATATATATATATATATATATTTATGGACTTTATTAAGCGTAACCTCATTACTTAAGAACAGTCATAGCTTTCATAAACAGTGACCAGACAATTAGTTATATAATACAAAAGCGGATTCATTTCTCATGTACAGACAAGCCACTCTGCTCCAGACGAGCTATGTCATTTTATAATGTTTAATATTTAATCATGATTAGAATTATTATTAAATTTCAACTTGATAATATAAGTCGCGTAATGAGTGATATTTTCCAGACATCCGACATGAGGTGAAACCTGCAGAGAAGTATCAGTTTTCATAATCATATTGCATCTGGCTTGATACTTGAAGTGTGCACCATAAAATGTAGTTCAGTATGTGTGTCAAATAAATCAAAGAGCAAACAGCTTGGCTGGGCCACTCGTTATATAGCATGTGTAGCAACTCTACGAAACATCGGGGTTAAACTAGCTGGAATTCATAAAAATCACCACAGATCAGCCCATCACTGAAGAGAAAAATATTATGTATTAAAAGATAACTAAACATGTCCTATAGACAATATATAAGAATGGACCATACTTGCACAGATGTGAAATATTCCTTGATACCATATCGTGTTCGGGTATTTCATCGCGGCCAGCTGAGCTGCGTGGTTCAAGTTGTCATATTCGTGACAAAATTGCTGCATGTCCACCGACTCAGCTCGGCATAATGTTAACGTAATAATATCCACATTGATCAGACTCGTACTCATAAAACTCATGACTCTGTTAGTGAGGGCTTGTGGGTTAGAAATCTCTTCCTCAAAATGCACTTGGACCTCTAAATATGTTAGTTGCGTATGTATTAAAGTAGTGAAGAGAATAAAGTAGTCAATTGAAATATATTAAACAAGAGCTGTTACGAGGCAAATAACATAATCATAAGTAATCGGAATATGAGACAAGGATGCCCATATGCAATGTAAACAGAAAGTTTTCTTTCCTGAACTGTGACAAATTTTGAGTTTGAAGTTTGACAGCTGGGACAAGTAGTCCAGACCGTCCGTACAATTCCTAACTGGAAGAGGTTCGTTTTGAATGGTAGCGACGTACGGAAGTAGGGTGAGCTTTATCTAGCACGGAGAAGGGCGTAGCTTTATGCAAGGTTATATGGCCTAGGACTACGCACCAAAGCTCCCCGGTTCGATCCACATGTGAACCTGCAGGACAAAACTATAAAGCTCGATTGGAGGTGAGAGAATCGTTTCATTGCGCAGAATATGAATTCTTAAATATTCTTTTGCGCCGTGCAGTCAGATTTTTAAAATCCTTATAAACATTGTTACCCACAATCAATAGACATTTAATGAAAAACAAACGTGAATTTAGAATTTAAGTGAACTTTTCTTTAGAAACATATTATTTGGAATATATGTCAGCGCAATACAATCTTTAACTTATGCAGAACAGTATGTGTTTTTATAAACAACTGCGTGATCAATAATAAATTCAAATTGAATAAATATGCAACCTGAAACCATCGCATACGCAAAAAGCGCGTTTCTGCATTTCGGACGAGGGTATTAAAACATGAAGTCAGTTGAACTAGGAGTAATTTAAAACAAAATATCACAGGTGTCGTACTTGCGTAGTTTATATTCTGAATAGTACAATTATCTGAGCTAAATTGAGCACGTCGGACCAGACAAACTACTGGCCCGGAAGGGTTAACCGAAACCTTGCGCGTCTAGCCTTAGACTTAAGTACTTATCACATTCTTAATTCAAGCTAGAGAGACTTAATTTAATAAAACACTCTTGATCACAATGTGATATCCAGATGGCGGCTTGAGAGGTTGGATAACCCAGGGTTTTGCCTGTCAATTACGGCACATTGAGTGTGGGGGTAGAGCCAAGGAACTACTTGACTTTTATCTTAACGTCTGTGCGTTATTGCGATCGGCTGTGACCCACGCCGGGCAGTGACTTCTTATTCCTCAACCAGATGAAACGAAACCCTTCGTTTAACTGATAGTGTCCACACAGGCCATCTCCTTAGTCTGTCTTAAAGTAAACTTTGCTGTCGGCTAACGATAACAGTTATCTTATCTACGATAACACTTACCCCTTACCGTTACAATAATGATAAACTGATCCCGCAATTTTTCTTGGCCTCAATCTTTCCGCAAGCATGTGTTCCGAAAATTTGCAATACTCTGTTTCACTGAAAGGGTCATATATACATATACTATGAAAAGCTTGGATGAAACTTGGGTCGCTTGTTCAGGTTATCATTTACTCGGCAATGTATTTTAACCTTCTCTAAATAGAGTGGACTTTTGTATTTCTTTTCAATATTGATTTGTCAAAATCGGGATGAATCGGCTATGTTTGTTATATAGCAAATGCCATACATATATATATATATATATATATATATATATATATATATATATATAAAAGACTGTAAGCAAACAACATAACAACATCGTCCATAAACACATCAGAAAAGTTGTCCTAAATTACTTTATGCTGAACAACATAATTTGTATGAAAATTATAAAGGAGGAGTCCATGGCACTTACTTTTGAGAGAGGATGCAGATTTCCGTACAATGAGAATGATTTTTTATTATTAAATCTTTTGGATTTCATATTCTGATATGGGAAAATTAGTACTGACGTAATAGCGTTACGCGACTCTCCCTACGACCTCCCCCGCCTCATCATCCGACCATCATTCCATAAACACACCCTGTCCAGCACATCATATTTCTCTCTCCTCTCGCTACATTTTAGGAATATACATTCTTTGTATGATGGTATTATCACGAAAATCACCATTTTAAAATTATGCGTTTCAACCCCTTAAAACTTAGTGGAATTAAAAGTTTCTTTGTCCACCACTCCTGTAACGCGCTTGAACAGTACTACAGATGAAGATGAGTTTTCACAATATGATTGTTTAATTTATGACATTATAACACCAAGCAAGATTTACAGGACCTAAATACGTGAAAACAAGGGGCTGTACATAATAAGAATATCCTTCATGAACGGTGGCGCGGTGTTTTGTTAAATTACTCTCTGATATGGTGATACGTGTTTTGCCAAAATTACAAAAAGTGCTGCCAACTCATGAAAAATGAACAGATTTCGTACCTCCCATAAATATCCACTATTAACATATAGGTTATTAGGCGTTGCTTTTTTATTATAAGCCTTTCCTAGCCTCCTTCAACAAAATTTAAAATTTATCCACCAGAAATCTGGTAGACTTAATATGAAAAAAAACATCATAATAATGCCTCCCATTGCAAGATCGTTAATCTAGAAAGAATTGTCTTGCCAGGTCAAAGTGGATGTATACATCAGGCTAACACGTCTTTTGTTTGGTTCAATTGCATCGCTGATTATTCATAGCAGGCTGTGAATTAAAGCAAGGCCATAACGCAACGGAGTGAGAAACCTGCTAATAGGATGTAATATATATATATATATATATATATATATATATATATATATACATATACATATATATACATATATATATATATATATATATATATATATAAATTAAATGCAAATCGAATAAAAATGACCCGGAGGATAGGATTAATGTAAGGGCAGAAGATCAGGAGTTTCTTAATTACCTAGAAGAAAAACATGATATACCTTCAGAAGATTTAGTAAAACTCCAGTACGTGCTAATAAACCACATTAAGAATGTTGAATGCATGGTCGGGATCAATCTGTTCCTGGTCCGTGTCTGAGTAGATACGATCGAATCTAAACGACCATTGCCACGAGCTTTGAAGCTCTCGTCTAATGCAACAGCTCCTTGACGGTGTAATAATAGGTATCCTTGAGTAGCATTAAGCCACAGCGATCACTGCATATGTGACTCAGGTTTTGCACTGGTCAATAAAGCCCCCGATACTGCAAGATGGAAGCCACTTGCAGAACTCATGGATATTAACTTATATCTCCTGAAGAATAGTGTTCTTCTGCCCTTTTTCTATTATTCATCCACCGACTAATCTGAATTTAGCTTCGTAGCGTAACGAGGTTTGACATAATATTCTGTACCGGAGAGATTATTATTAGAAACAAAAAGAGACACAGACATTGCTTAATATCGCTTTCGAAAAAAAGGACACGATAACAATTTATCAAGATGATACCCGTGTAAAGTATTTACCAAAACACGTAGTCTGCGTTCCGCTGAAACAGATCTTGTTTTTCTCAACGAATATTGTAATACTTAATCAGACATAACAGTCTCTAAACATATTCTAGTATTACAATGTGTAATTCCAAAATGATAACTAGCAACATTATTGAAAATGTTGGTCCATAAATAAATCAGTTTTATGGACAATGCCTGATAAAACGTAGAACAAAGGTCATGTTGTATCTTCAGCAAAGTCCGAGATTTTCCTGATCTAACAAATATTGAGAATATTCAATATCCTGTGATTTACCTTACATTGACTTCGGAGAAAGCAAACGTCCTTGAGATTTACTCTCTCAAAATACACTGGAAACTCAAGAAGATTAAAGCAAATATCTGATTAAATCATTACAAAACGTTGTTTGGCTCCCGGTTATTTTGCAAGCAGAGGACCTTTCATTTCCAGGAAGGTTTCCTGGCATTCGACATTGAGGTTTCAAAAGCATGGTGACAATATGACAGTCAAGCCCCAGGAAACGACAGCTCTGTGACTCGATTATTTATTTTTTTTCTTATGAATAACAATGATAACTGAAGTTCAGTAAGAAAATAATACATGGAGACTGTTCCTAGACAGCAGCAGCCTTCAATGGTCCCTCCTTCATGTACTCCGAAGAGATTTTTTTATCGAAGTCTTTGCGTTTTTGCGAGAAAACGTAGGAATCAATTAACTGGTATATACACTCATATAAAAATTCCAAGATTAAAACTGTGACATCGTCATCATGAATATATTCCCATTTGCTGGGTATGGAATAACTTGGCAAATACCGGTCCCTTCACTAGATCATCATGGCCGAGATTGAGTGATAGGTTGATAACAGTCGATTATACTCGTTCAATTAAAGTCATTTGAGAATACAAGTTAAAACTAATGAGGATTTAATTTGTGTGTACACGTGCTCCATTACCTGTCTTGTAAACAAGGATGCCGGGACCTCCCCATGCAATGATGGACAATTCGTAAGCTCCCATTGTGGTACATCAGATTCAGATTACATCTCACATTCAATATGCCCTAACTGTAATTAAATAGCTGTCTGATTGTGTTGTAATTGAAACTTGGTATATATATATATATATATATATATAATTCTGGGCACGTCATAGTGAAGACTAAACATTTGCGAATGCTTTTGAATTAAATGAAAAATATGCGCAAGTCTACGCTGGGCGTCTTCATCATATGTATCCCTTTTGATAGGCTAACACGGGTACAGTCGTGATATATATATGTATATATATATATATATATATATATATATATATATATATATAGAGAGAGAGAGAGAGAGAGAGATAGGAGTGACGCCTGTTAGATAGTTAACCTTTAATTTGTAAATAAGTAAGTCTATCTAAAAGGCGTCAAACTTCCTCTACACACAGACAATGGACTAACAAGGCTATACCATTAATACCACGGCTATATCATTAATATACATATGTTATATATACGTATGTATATATACACACATATTTATATACGTTTGACATATTCATTTGTTCAAGGCCGGCGCCAGTCAGTGGAACAATCTGCCTTTAGAAAAAAAAAAACGACGAATTGACAAAACGCGGTAGACATTGTTGCCATAGCAGCGGAAATATTCGTGTCGTTATGAGTCGTGGACTAAAACTTCATTTCAATATGCAATTACCTGGACACTAGTTTTTGGTTGCTCGGCAACGGTGTTCTCAATAACGTGGTTTCCATATTTTCGTGATGGAGGGTGAATGATGAAGCCACAGTTTCTCAATCCTGTCCACCTGGGCCTCGATACATCACATGAAAAAATGTATTTTTATACACACGTCAAAGTACGCTTAACGTTGGAGGGGTATCCAAATACATTTAAAATACTATGGTCAACATATACCTCTGCTGTCAAACTTGTGAATCCTATTACAAACTTGCTTAATTATCAATATGTATCTCTGCGCATGTTTATTTTTAAAATAATATACATGTATTTGAATGTTGGTAATAGTTGCCTTCATCTTAAGATAAACCAAGAATATGAAGGGTCAGTTAAATGGATGTGTTCCCTCCTTATACACTTCACAGCTGTTATATTTATTTTTTCCACAAAGTCTCAGGGCGTTGAATCAGATCATACTTTATATGTATTTAACACGACTATTCTTATTTGTAACAACTAAGGTTGATAAAAGCATTTCCTATGCTTTCATTTCACTAATACTGAATTGCGGTTTTTCAACAGGTCGAGGTACTTCTGGAGTAAACTTAATATCACAACCATGAGAACGAGGCTGAGGACACATTCAAGGGTGAAAAAAATATAACATTGATGTCTGAAAAAAGTGTGCTTCTGCTTTAGGGCTTTTGGCTAAAGCGCCAGGCCGAAAGCTATATACATGTAATTTAAGTAGAACAAAATGAAGATACCAGTTGCCGTGGTCATGTGACTTTCAACGTCATTTCCCAACGGACCGGAAGTTAAACAGAAATCTTATACGTATAGATTGTGATGCCCCTAATGTGTTCACTCTCACGTGAACCGTCCGGTCGTTTTTTTTACTCTATCCAAAAGTGTAGTTAAGGGACTGAATAAAGGGTGAATTTGAGAGCCGCCAATGCAAGCCTGTGCTGTTTGCCTGTTGCTTCTTCACACACTCCTGAGTAAACGCAGAGGCACTTGGGCTGCCAAGAGGCGCCCGGCTGTCCAGATCAAGTCGATTTTTGTCTTCGCTCTGTCTGTTTTTCCCAATCAAATAACGCGGTTAGAACAACATAAGATACCAAGTAATCATATAAAATCCACACCAATCAAAAGGAGGTGTAAACCAGAGCGCTGTTGACAGGCCATTTATATTTAACAAGATGGTAATTTGGTTCAATATGAACACCACGTTTAATCTGAACATGACAATCTTCTGAAAACTCGGATTGTAGTTCATTTTTTTGCATTACGTGAGTGGATTGGCTGGTTTTGTGCAAAGTTAAAAAAAATTGCACGTGTCTCCAATAAGAATTGCATCCTAGATTAACCGGGCTGGTATTATCCCTTGTTACGGCCATTTGGTACAAATACTGTTAGACAAGCATGTACTTTGACACATTCTGTCATTCATGAACACCCGATGTGGCCAAATCGTCCTTGGCCAGAGTGAATGTTGTCCTTATATTCAATAACGGCCAATGTGACGCCATCTTCTATGAGCTCCTCTAAATAATTAAAAAAATGGCCCCTTCTAAACTCTAAGGGGTATTCGCATTATGTTCCTGCGGACGGTGTGACATCATCAGCTTTGAGTTGGTGCTGAGCCGCGTTTGTAACCAATGATTGATGAGTGTGGTAGTGCCCACAGCATTTTTTTAGATCATGAATTGCCAATATCACAAAATGCAACGTTAGCTGGTCATGTGCCGCATTCTTCAGTCCATCTATGACGCAACGGCATCTATGTCCATTTGTTACTGAGTATGCCGGAAATAAATTGTGAGTAAAATAAAATATGCTAAAGGTATTTTGTTAATTTGTATTTAATATAATAGCTAAAGCTGCTGCCTCTGTTTTTCATTCCATTCCTCTCTCTCTTCTCTTAGAATAATATATATATATACCTTTTTACTTTTTGAAAACGTCAGGATGATATTTAGTGTATTTGGACGACAATGTAGCGTTTCAAGCAGACAGCGTTATTTTTTCCTTATTTTTCAACAATTTTTCAGATGAGGACAAGTAAACTACGAGACATGTTGGTTGCGCTAAATGACGCCGGTAAATCTCCCACAGGTTTAAAAGACAGGTTTGATACCATCTTTAATATAAGTCAAAGAGGTATGAAAAATTCATATATGATGAAGAAACTGGTTTTCTTTGAAACAGAAAAACTGCGATATTTACGGTACCTCTGGCCTACAGATACATATTAAAGCATGTCCTGGCCGAGTCGTATTTTAAACTGCCGATGCTCTGGAACAGAAGCCCTGAAGGGTGGTCCATAAAATGTAATCTCAGAATAAGATGTAGACATAGACAATACAAATAGCATTTGACCTGACGCGGAGACCAGTTAATGTATTGACAGTGGCATTCCGTCATCAATACAAGCGGGTGAGATGAGGTGCCCGGGTCAGCAGTGGTTAACTAGATAAACGTTCAAGCAGGATGGGTCCGTCAGGCAAACAAATCAGAACGTCTTATGGGTAAATACCGCATACAAGAAGACCATGGCAGGGCGTAATATTGATGGACACCTTTCAGGTGTGTGCTATTATCCACTCCTCCTCCTCGGGGACTACAAATGAAAACACCACTGCGGGGCTTGACGCGCATGTCATGTAAGGGGTTATGGAAAAATAAACATTATCTGATGTGACAAACGGCCACCGGGGAAGAGCCGGCGCTGCCGGCGAATTTCTTGCATCTACAAGGCTACAGGGGCAATCTCACTGATACTAATGCCTAATCATCAGGGAAAGACTCTGATCTAACCTCTATCAAAAAGAAAATTGTCTTTCCCATATTTTTCAACTTGTCTACTCAATCATGTCATACCTCACTGAAGCGATCTGTCGGGTCGGCTCTAAATCCTAAAGAAAGCAAGAGACGGTCACATGCCACTGTAGTTGAAGTATCACATTTTATGAAGTACCCACGGACCGTAATCCGTTTGCTGCCCATGTACCCCCGTCATCATCACCACTCTCATTTGCTAATTAACACTGTCAAGTTCTCTCAAATTTTCATCTCTAGATTAAGCAAGCCACTTTATGACGCCCTATCGCCATTTCATTCTTCTAACATTAGAGAGTATACGGCAAGCGTACCTGCTTTCAAAGCGCACCTTTAAATCCTTCAACGAAGGACGCACATCAAGGCCCAATGAGGATTCAAATATTTTCATCAATTTTGACAACGCCTCATGAACTCTGTCACTTAATGTAAACCATACCAATCGTTAGCCTTGTAAGCCACGTTTGCCACGATCTGAATGCATAATGATGGAAGACCACTGCAATGCATTCCTCCGTATGGCCTTTACCACAACTCAAATCAGGCAATTCTATCACTAAGTCATCAGTTTTCCGTAATAATTTTTTTTAATTAGTATCTCTCTGATTGCCTACACATGCAATTTTACTCAAATGTTCATCTTATTAATTTGTCCAAACTATAAAACGTTTCGCAGATGTTCTTCACTATTTTAAACAAACCTCCACTAAGTAACCCCTCTCCTTCTTTTGTTGTCATATTTCTCGGTTGTTCTAGATTTCTGTCAGTTTGTTTACCTCTCAGTTCAATCGTCATTGTACCAATGCATCGCAATTTATTTCTAGTTAATTCGGCACTAAACCTGCAGAATCTTATTTGCATACTTTCGTTAAATACTGCCAGTTAATTGTCACCTGCACCAAAACAAGGAACAAAGTGCTGTTGTCAAAACGAGATGGAGTTCCCAATACTGGGCTTCAATTTTGAACGGTTACTAATGTCTATGATAAAAGAAATGATTTTATATAAACCTGCAAACAAAAAGTTTATTTTTTATATACAGTAAATTTTAGCATTTACTGTATGCTTACTGAATTATCCCTACGTCATATAAAAAACGGTAAATATTAAATGTGTACGATAATACTTATTTCAAATCTGCCGAGGGAACAACCATTACACGTACCACAAGTGCAATGCACACTCCTACAACGATCCAGGGATGAGCTTAAACAATAAAGAAGACGAGGACAACATACCTGCTGCGTCCGGAGACCGCTACTGATTGGATGTAATAAGCTTGTCATTTTGTTTCAGCAGCTATGTTTGTATGACGCACAGCTGGTCGGGGGCCAGGGGTCATTAGTACCGGCCAAGCCATCGAGTGGTTCTCGCATTAACCTCGGAAAGTGACCAGACCCGATGGAAAGACCCTCTCAGATTCCGATAATACAGGCTGCAGCTAACAACTGGTCTCCTGTAATGCTTATTGGACTGCTGCGTCCAGCCTCCCTGTATCATTCCCCGCTCATTGAGTAACCTCATCTGCTTCACAGAGCACCACTTAATCAGTTGGCGGGAACTTCTACTTTTAACAACGTCATACCTGACATGCCATGGACTGATACACCATGAGTGCACTATTTAAATAACACGATTATATATATATATATATATATATATATATATATATATATATAATATTTTTTTTCAGGTATAACCTTAACTGACCTGGGATAATGATATATAATTTACCCGAGAACAGACTGATTCAACCACTAGGCGAAGAACAGCTGGATCAAGTATATTTCATTACCGTTGCAATTTCGGTCCCTGGATATCTCGTGCACTACATCCTGAGCACCCTATACCATAACACGAAATCTAATCGCGAAATCATGTCGCAACTTTCCAATGATTATTTTTGCTGTGGATGATGGCAAATTGCTTAAGGATGGGGCCGTGAGCCCAGCTGCAGGAGAAAAGACTAGTTGAGCTATTGGCTGCTGGATCAGTGACGTCATTTCTTTTTTTGTTTTTTTCTAACGTGAATTTTGATGACGATAAGTCAAAGTATACTACGCTTTAGAGTTCGGTTCGGGCTGTTTCAAAATATGTTCTTGGGACGACACATTGGAGGAGATGACCTTCGATTTTGATGGTAATTTTAGTTGTATAGGGCGGACGGTGCATACTAATACGTCCTATAATACAATAACACACTAATACAACGGCACATATCTCAGTATTATACTGTATGTAGCTAGACAATGTTTTTATCAGGAATATCAATGTACAATCAGGGGCAATGAATATTCCATACACTCCGCTCCCTGGTAAAATAATATATAAGGAGATACGCTTGTTTCACCTATATGCCTGCTAGGGCCAGGGAGTAAGCCTTGGAGAAATGAGTATACTCTATGGGCATATGACATCGCTCAACTGAATGTATGCAGGTAGCCAGTTACATTCTGCAGACGCCACCATGATATTATATAAGCATTAATTAATATTCCTTTATAACTCATTTTTAATGACAGGTGAAAATCTAAAAAAAAATCTACGTGCGATACCCCCGTGAAGACCCCGATTCAACTTGTCATATGAATCTGGTTAACGCAAAGCTTTAGTTACACGGGTTCTCCTGGTCAGTTCACAAACGCTGGGCCTGGAAGCTATGAATGGAGCGATCTCCCGTTGACAAAAGGTGTCATAATGGTATATAATCCTTTGAATATAAAATACATTTGGGTGACCCGTAGTACCTCCAAAATTCAATTTTTTTTCCTTTGCATAGTACCATAATCAATCCTCACCGAGACGTTATATAAATCGGTGAAAAACTTTTTTGCGTAAAGTTGGTAAAAGACAAACCAACGAAAAGACGATTCCATGGTTATACATAATGTTATTATTTGATCAGAGCTGACGAATACCAACTGATGTTGTTTGTATAAAATACGAGTGCTGATTATGAGTAAAACAGAATAAACTGTTCCTGCAATGTTTTTGGTGAATGCACGGTAACGAAATCTTCGGTAATTTTGCTGTTTGTATCCCTGCCACGATCCCTTAAAAAACATAAAGGATTCATGAAATATATAAAATATATTTTAAGTACATTGTTTGAGAAACTGAAGCCCAAATTTGTAATCTTCTTAAAAATTGTGTTTCGTACTTTTTGTCTTGATCTATAAATGTATCGTGAAGAGAGGGAAATCGCCCGCACGCGCCATAATCTTTCGCCCGTAATGCTAGGCCAATATATTTGTGCTGTGTATCGTGGGGCCGGTTAAAGGAAACTTCTAGTTTAAAGTCTATAAATGCCAAGCACGTAGGATATTTTTTAGAAATGTTTATTACAAACAAACAAAATTAGCGGGGCAATGTGTACCACATTACTTCGTAGCGGAAGAGGTCGTTCTGCAACCCAGCCAAATCCTTCACGGTAAAATAGTGACAGTTCAAACAACAGAGATTGTTTAGAATTGTTTCAGTGACAGGTATTGGATAAATTCTTTCTCATTTAATTTTATGTAGATACCCTGAATTGCTGAAGGCCTATAATAATATTGACCTTTTACGTCTTCATCCGAATTCATCAGGCAGTTATAGCTACAAAAAGCATACTGCTGCAAATGCACCATTTCGGATATACAGAACATCATATTAGATCACTGGTATGTAAAGTAAGAATATTGATTAAAAGAGAACCCTGTATTATGAAATATCTTTAAATTTGTGCCCGGGCCCAGGCCAAAGACGTGTGCTCAAAAAGCAAAGTCAGCTGCGGCATGATCTGCATTTTACATCTCTTATGGATCTGTGATCTTGACTTAGTTAATGCGTGAACCACGCAACCAGTATAAAATTTAAAGATTTCTCAGTTTGCATTCGGGACACTTTAAACTTGCCTTCAGCTAATGAAAATAAAAACGACCATTTGAGACTGGGCTGACAAGGCTTTTGCTGAGCGGCTTGTCGTCTTGTAGGGTTATTCCATTTCTAAATGACAAGGCAGTGTTCCAAAGGCCACGCCAGCTATATCACTCACTGTCACGGCTCCATTAGCTGTCCTCGCCAGAGAAAGAGAAGCGAGAGGTAGAAGTCCCCGAATAGCGCGCAAAAACGAGCCCCCACAGAAAGCTTTGTGAAATCATCAAGGTAGCTATCAGTCATCCATAAGTAGCTCTTTATTGTGCCGCAAATACGTAACCATAATCACCGTATGTGTTAAACAAAGGAACAATGATACAGAGTAGCAGCTAGTTCAGATTATCTACAAGAGCGCTGGGAAATTGCACACTAGGGGATTAAATGCGGAACAGCGTGACTCCAATTAAGACACTGTGGTTAAATTGACCAGAGAATTGATTTCCCACTTCCTGTTCGCAGCTAAACAGCCCTACTTGTTTAAACCAAAGTGAACTTTGCCATATTGATACAAGCGAGAAATGTAATGACAGGAGACCTTTAGTTGAAATTATACTCCATTATGAACAGATTTTCTATAATTGATCCAACGAAATATTAAATTAAAGTTTCATCGGAATACATTTGAGCTTATAATGTTCTCAAAATTCTTTGATCCCTGCAAGAAAAGTTGTACCCATCTGTTTTGTAATCACACAAATGACTAAAATTAATACAATAATTGTTATAAGTTTTCGGAAGAACCTCGTAAATGATTAAAAAGATTAATTTTGAGCAATTAAAAAAAAACAACAAACACTTGAGACTAAACTTGGTCTGCATAAAAGAATCTGCAGTTTATCCCAGGTTTAAGGGCAATGTTAAATAGCCGAACTTAAAATGCAACTTAGGCATATATTTAATATAAAATAGATAATATAAAATACAGAGAATAGTAATGAAGTTCTGATTTAATAATTTAAAGTAAAATAACAATTAGTACATTAAGAAATATATTTATATGTTTGAAATTTTTTCGGAAGGTTAATCCATTAAAACTCGAAGACAAAATTACACAATTATAGATGGTTCAGTTCTGTGTCTACATTTACTTTGAATGTAACAACACATAAATATAGACTTATAAATGTAATTTTACACATGCACATGATACATGATACAGTTTTGTTGTGTAACAGGACATAATCGGCGGTCCAAGTACAATCGTCCAAGGACAGACGACTAGGGTCTTCTCACAAGAGACCAGTATCAATGGTTATTCTGACTCACGGAATGCATTCCTCCGTTCTTGCTTCTGGGCAAGCGAAGCAGTCGTACTTTAGTAAGAGGTCACGGGGTGGACGAGCCGGGACCAGCATCGGCCGTGTCCTCGTGGGCAGGTCTAATAACGTCTACCGGAGGGCACACTGCTTGATGACTGCTTGATCTCTCGTTTGTGAGAGGCCAAAGCGTGGGATATGACACCCTAGGTTACCTATCACCACGAATGAAGCTCCGTCAGTGTTTATATTATTATCAGTGCTTGAATCCTTCTTTTCTGAGATTTTTATTGACAAAGGGTTGGTATAGATACAAATGGAATGGGAACGACATGACATATAAATAATACATATTACTTGTTTCAATTTGGTTTAAAACCAGATACTTAAAGATCAAGATCATTTAAGCTTATATAGACTATCTCAAAGTTGTGTGTTCATTTTAGATATTCACTGTTAAGTTAAAGTGGAAGGTAGGACAGATATTACGTAACCAACGGTATGTACAAATGTAGTACTTTTCCTATTCATTATACATGCGCAGCTATTTTTGGGATGTCTAAATTATTGTATGGGTATCCGATTTGTTGCTTTTTATACAATTGTCTTTCATTTCGAAGTGATACGTGCAATCAGTGTCCAAGAATGAATGTTTTACATATCTGGTTTGAATTCTGTTTTACCATATATAAACACACACGCATATATATATATATATATATATATATATATATATATATATATACACGCCAATCGTTCCCAAGCTGTTATGGTCGACGGTAGTAAATCAGACCCATGTACTTTGTTGTGCGGGTTTCCCCAGGGATCCGTTTTAGGACCTATTGTTCACTTTATATTCACAAACCCTATCTCGCATAATATCTGCACATGATCGTTCTTTTCAGAAGTCTGCTGATGACACTGAACTGTCAAAGAGTAGTCAACCAGGTGAGTTCAACCCTATCCAGTTAAGCATACAAGCTTGTATTAAGGATATACTTTCATGGATGACCAGCAACAAACTTAAATTGAATACTGACAAGACTGAAATTATGCCCGTCGGATCTAAACCTCTTCTAAGGATGAGTCTATTAGCACTGGAGACTGCACTGTTACTTCAGTGAAGTATCTTGGTGTTAAGATTGATCGTAATCTTTCAATGCATGATTATATTAGTAGTATATGTCATGCGGCCTCTCTCGAGCTCCGCCGTATAGCTTCAATCCGGCGTTTCCTCTCTATTAATACGTGCTGTCGGCTCATTTGCGCCACAGTAATAACTCGCCTGGATTACTGTAATTCAGTTTTTGCTGGGTTACCTGCAGAGCAAGTCTCGCGGCTACAGATGGAATAATGCTGCGCGTCTCATTCTTAAGAAGCGTAAGACCGACCACGTCACCCCGCTGCTCAAAGAGCTCCATTGGCTTCCCGCCAAGTACCGCATACAATACAAAATTGCTGTTTTTGTTTTACCGCCGTTTTGATGACTCACTACCATCATATTTGACTGAAAAAAATAATAACCTATCGACCTTTGCGTACGCTGCGCTCGGCTGGCGGAAATCTTCCTAAAGTAGCAAAGTGTAATATGAAAATCGGTGAACGTTCCTTCCGTTTCATAGCCCAAAGTTTGGAATTCACTTCCCATTACAGTTAGAAAATCTCCAACTCTTGTATCATTTAAAACTAATTTAAAAACGTATCTCTGTCGGCAAGCTTTTGGTAATTAATATACATCATTTTTTTCTGGGTCAGGCACAGGGAGTAGATTTCGATGAAATTGTATGTGGATATGTGTGTGTATGTGTGAATTGCGCTGTAAGTCTGACCATCGGACAATTGGCGCCATATAAATACTATATATTATTATTATTAAGTTGAAGATGCAAGGAATATTTTTATGTCTCCCTGTAATTCTACATCCCAGCTAATAAACTGCTTGTGGCAGAATATGATACTATAAAGAGAGTTGTGTACTGTAGGAGGTTATCAGCCATAGGGGAGTATCATGATCCCGTTTTTTGTTGCTCGCTGAATTTAGTTTGAAGCCATATGGTTTTAATTCATGTTTACATATAACTTTATCAATATCAGTAATAAAGTGCGTTGCAAGGATCCAAATATGATTGTTTACTTGTTCCTAGGACCGTCGTTGAAGAGTTGACCCCAGAACCAGCATAACAATTGAAATTCTGGCCAAAACCCACTCGGTTGCATGGTAAACGGAATCTAAGACTAATTGAAGTGCCGCCGTTTGATTAATGTTGGACGTGATTGTACTCAGTAAAATGTAAAGAAAAAGTATTTAGAAGTGGTGAAAATGTGTTCCTTGTTGTATGTAAATGCCACAGAAATCACAGCACCCATGGGCGCAATTTGATGGGGGATTGGGAACAAATCTTTTCAAGTTCTTTGAATCCAAAAAAATATATATATACTGACAAGAGCATGGCACAATTATGGAAAGAGAGAAAAAAGTTATAGCTGCATTTTAGTCTGTCAGACATGCCGAAAAATTAAACGTGACATATATTTTCCTGCATGCAGAACTATTTGCCGCCAAGTCAATTAATTTTATCATAATACGTCGTTACACAATTAATAAGCGACGATTCTCATACGACATCTTAAATGGCCAATGATGCGTTGTTTTAAAATTAATATTAGAACTAAAGTTTTACTAAGAAATTCTTCATATAACGAAAACACCTGTGTGTGCGGGAGTGTAAAAAATGCGAAAGGAAATTGCGCCCCTGATAAAATTGGAAAGTACTGTGCGAGAACGTATTTGCATGGAAGCGTACTTCCACCCATATCTGCTCGGAAGCATAGCCTTGATTCTGACTGCCAAATTGCTTAATAAGAAAACTATACAATGCGTAAACCTAAAAGCTATGATAATATTTTAGCATTCTTTTTATCATTTGAGCAAACTGATAAATGAAGCACCGAATTATATTCTCACTATTACTGGTGTTCGGGTATAAATCCTCCTGGGCGAGCTCCTATTAATCTTAGATATAAAAATGATACTGGTTCATGTAGCATTTTAAGTACCGTTATATCATGTTTTCCTGGCTAAATAAATGAGAGATTCAGTTTAAATGAATTATGTATTGATCATATTATTTGTAATAAATAACAAGAAGGATATGACGCCGGACTGGAACGGGGCTCAGCTGACCTGTCAGTGGATAAATCATGAGAAACAAAACAGAACGGAGCAGCGCATATAAAGCAGAAACAAAACAGAATATTCCAAACTGAATACTAAAAGGGGGCTTTTCTACCCGGTAGCTATAATTTTGTTATCCTATCTTATTGCAAATATATTGCTTGTGACTTGGCATAAGTTTACATATATATGAATCCAGAGCGGTTGCATATTACGTACGGGGTTTCAAATCAAGCAATGTTAACACTAATTATTTTCGTGCCCATATATGTCCATTAGTTTGGACCTGATATAAAATATCGATTATTTGATAGCCATTACACAGTACTTGTTTTAAAAATGCGTTCGATATATTTCAAAAGGCAGACTTGTTCATAGTTGTGATTTACGTTTGCCTTTATATGGTTATGAAGTACTTCTGTACTGGCCAATGGCCTACAGTCATAACGCAGAAGTTACACATTTCTGCCACCAACTACCCCTAGCTGTTCTCATTTCCCAAATAATTCTCCATCAGATAGTGCTGTTGCAAAGATGCTTTGGTCCATGAGCCAGAAGGGGTAAAGCGACACCCTCCTCGGGGGGATTTTTCTAGACCCTTATTTCTAGAAACGTAGAAGTCCCTAGAAAATGAATGTTGGCACTTGAAACAAGGATTTTTTTCTCGAGAAATGGCCATGTTTGTGGCCGAGGGATTTGATAAGGGGGTATGATCATAAAATCGACTGTATCTTCCTTAATGCTAGTCTTATGGTAGTCTGTTATTGCTAGACAAGGTTGAGATAAATATGTATGTATTTGGATATTCTTATTAAGAGTAGATATGTCCAATCCTTAAATAAGTTTTTTTTAAAGTGTGCACACTTTTAGCCAAATGTTAGACAATTAATTGTTTGGATATACATCATAATCCGATTAACTTTATTGTTTCACATGGTCCCTAGACTATTAAAGCTAAGTTGGTAGTTGAAACGAGGTGAACTTTGGAGCAAAGCCCCGTTTATCAAACCGGATCAAAGTGTCAAGTTCGTTGCTGAAAGAACTAACTTCCATAAAACTTTTCTTGAAATCATGCAATAAGTACCATTTTGTTAGACTTTTTACTATAATTAATGTTATTCGTCTATTAAAAACTAACAATTTTTTAAAACAACATGGCGTTAGTTGAGATTTGATTTTTAATTTTCTTTGATACAGGTTTACACATTCCCGTCCAGATTACAGATTATTACCTCTGCTGTTTTACACCTGTTTGTTTGTTTGTTAGAATTGTTATTAGTTTGTATGTTATTCTTTTATTTCGGAAATTAGGGAACATATTTCATAACAGAATAATTTCTTGGCGTAGACATCAGCATAACTGAGTGCGATTCTGATCGCATCACAATATTTATACATTGGAGCGTATTTTAACAAAACAAAGAGGTATTCGGAGGTAAACTGAAAAAAAATAAAAGACGTGCATATAGCAAATGGATTGGATTAGATTTTAATATTTAGCTAGAAATATTGACAGATACTCGACTTCCGGTGGCAAACATGTAGTACAGGTCTAGATCCAACCTAACCCAAACAGGTTATTTATACGAAGATTACGCTTAATGCTTCATTACTCCTATAGACATTCATTTTACCTGAAAGCAAATGGTTAATTGTCTTCCAACAATCGATTACTATGTGATCTTTTGAAATATGATGAAAATCAATCACGTCATCCTAGGCTCACTGATATAAAATGGATATCTCCTGTGTCAATATAATAAGTCATAGATCCTTGCAGATTTCTTAATAATTAGAACCTGCTGACGTCTGCTTATGTAAAACCTCTACTGTGCTGAAGCCTTGTGTGTTTCTCTTGACTTTGCTTGGGTGTTGCAGTAAACCTTGGGTCTCCTTCCAGAGACAGTATTATACTGGTGCAGTCTTGATTATTTACAGCACACGGGTCACTGTAGATAATGAGTACTTAAAGTTATAATGAACCTTTAACTATAATGGACCTTTAATTTCTAGGCAAACAGTTAAGATTGGGTCAAATAAAAGAGGTTCATAGTTTATAATCGCACGTAAACGTTTTGGCCCAGTTTATTTAAAAAAGCATTCAAAATAATTTATTTGTCTGAACTCAAATATCAAACTCGGGGCGGATTAAGAGGGTGCGCCCCCCCCCTTTTTACATGAACATCTCGGAAATAAAATATGTACGCTTTGTTGCAACCACTATTGTAATAACGTTCACTATTGTAATAATTATTTCAATAGTGGTTGGTAAGGGCCAGTTTTGGCCAACCACTATTGTAATAACGGTCACTATTGTAATAATTATTATAATAGTGGTTGCAAATGCAACCACTATTGTAATAATTTTCTAATTGCTATAATTGATAATGTAAGAGTGGATTATTAAGTTTGGAATACTTCAATTCTGCAGCATTTTAGAATTGAACTCAAATTTAAAACAATGGTGCCATTTTAAGATGAACGACGATAGAATTATTTCTTCAGTGGTGAAATAAAGGTGGCCGCTAGTTTTTATTACAATAGTGACCGTTATTACTATAGTGCTTTCTCGACACAGTCACTGATGTAATAGAGTTCATTAGTGTAATAACATATGAAATACAAACTGATGCGTTTTTGGGGAGACAGAGTATGAATTGTGTTGGTTTTTTAGGAAATGTCATTTGTTTGGAAGAATCTCGCCAAATCTAGGAAAATTTTCAAGCTGCAGTATCATCCACTATTGTAATAAAAAAATATTACAATAGTGGTTGCAATTGCAACCACTATTGTAATAATTATTACAATAGTGACCGTTATTACAATAGTGGTTGGCAAAAACTGGCCCTTACCAACCACTATTGTAATAATTATTACAATAGTGAACGTTATTACAATAGTGGTTGCAACAACGCTTGCTATCGGAAAGCTGAGCCAGACTCTGCGCCTTGAATCGTGTCCATCCTATACCTATGCATTATAAGAGTTATGTGTGAATTCAAACAGTACTTCTTGCAGTGTTGCAGTCGAGTCCACACGATCCGAGTCCAAGGCTACGTCCGAGTCAAAGTCCGAGGCTGTAGGTTCGAGGCCCAGTCATCCCTCATCGAGTTTGAGACTTTTAAAGCTCGAGTCGAAGTTCAATAAGATATCTTTATTAAAAAATTCAAATTGGATATTCAAGATTTTCATGTTTATTTCTGCTAGGGTTTTAAAATGCTGAATATTAAAAAAGGCACTTAGCTCTGGATGCAAAAATAAAGCTTTGAATATACAATCTTGAATTTCCTGTCATTAATTGACTTATGTTAGTCTCTATTGTGTTCCCCCCATATTTACGTCCAACTTCCTGTGAGTCTTTTTTCCTTTGACTCGAGATGGACTCGGTCTGATATCTCGTGGCCTGACCTTCGAATACATGTCCGAGTCCCTTAAAAGTGGACTCGAGTCCAGGACAGTACTCAAGTCTTACGTCACAGATTCCCAAAACACCTGTTTACTTGTGCAAGGGTGCTTAAGACCTCATCCTTTTCTAAGTATCTGTCCCTGAAACTCTATAGTGCTTAACGTCTGGCCCACAACTTACACCCATACGTCACCCACGTAACACTAGACAACAACACTGAAAGGGGTTACACTATAGCACACCAAGAAGTCTGACTCGTTTTGAAGCTGCATCTGTTGAACTATACCTATAATCACTCACAGATCTGGATAACTCTTTTAAAAGTTCCTATATATGTATTCAACATATGTATATTTATCAATAATCTTAATTTTAGGATATTACACGACATCCCAAGATTGTATGATGTGTGTTCAATTTAGCTTATTTGAATATATATGTAAGCGATATGTTTTTTTTTTCTATTAATGTCTTTGTGAATCTCTAAGAGAGACCTGTATGATTTATTTCGAAAATGATGTGCAACTGATGGAATAACCATCAATAATAACATCGTGGTAGCGGAAAACATTCCAGGCCAAGTTTGCAGTGAGATAAGTCAGACGTTAAATCGGTTTAGAAGTTAATCCGATCATGTCGTTCAGGCTTAATAGATGATTTTCTTCCTTCTTACGACACCTCCTTGAGCAGTTGGTGTAATTATGGGGGGGGGGGGGGTGTTCCTGTCCTTATTGAACCCGCCCAGCCAGGTGCATAATCCAACAGAAGCTGAGCAGCACGACGTGAAAGCAGATAATCGTCATCTGCTGGGTAAGTTCACAGATATCAACAGTCGCGCCATCCTTCGCAGCTTCTGAAGTCATGCAGTCCGACCAGTCTTGTCCGTCAGTGCCTATCGTCGACTTGTTCCTTGCATCACTAAGACCTTTGTGACGGAATTTATGATTTCACCCCCATATGTTGCTCTATTTTTACTTACAGTTTGTACATGTGTGCTCTAAAAGACGCACAATTTCAAGTAAAATTTATTAAAATAAAAATTTGAAAACTGTTGTATCCGAATACAAATTGTAGATACTAATTTTTTTTTATAAAAAATGGCATTTTTTTAGTTTGTATATGTGTATTCGTATTTGTTGTCACATTGCTAGAAAAAACTCCATTTCAGTGGCGTAGGTACACTCTCTTTGACCGTTTTGTATGCAATCCATACGCTCAGCCGACTGACATGTTGACAATGTGTCCTTGCATAGGCAACTAATTAAGATACTGTAGGCATCATCGTTCATGCATATTAGCTTAAGTTCATCAAGAACGATAATCACACCAAATTTGATGACAATCCAACAAGCCTTTCCTGATGAATCTGGCAATTTGTATGTATTTTGCTCAAACACTATAGAAAAATCTAAGAATATAGGTCAAAGTGTCCAAATTTCAGGTTTCTTGGGAGAACTTTTAAGGACTCTTAGGATGTCAAGTTAGAAGATTTATGGTCCAATGTTTATGATTTGTGCAATACTTTGGTATAAATTTTTCAATTATTCTGGGGGATGGGGGGGGGGGGGGATGTGCTTATACGCCCCTTAGCTCAGAGAATATTGGCAACAGGGACCTAATTTCAAGTTTACAGGGAGACTTTTAATTGGCTTTCCTGGATGTCAAGATGGAAGATCCTGCGGCCAGTGGTTGTGATTTGTGCCCTGATAATGGATGACTTCATCTTAAGGGTCTCAAAAATAGAGACAAATTTGCTTAAAATTTTAAAATAAATCCAGGTGGCACCACCAGTCTGAAGGAAGTTATGAAACACTCAATGATGAATATGCATTCAAAGAACAAGTTGTCCATGGGCCATGACGCTCAGCTGAATTCAAGGAATGTTGAACAATTAGCAAAATGACTGCCAGAGTGCAAACAAATCATGAATTTTGTGAAATGTCCTAAGAAATAGGTTTCAGTGGGCTTTTGGACATATGACAACTCCATTTGAAAGTCTCATAAATAGAAAGAAAAATGCATAAAAATACAGGTAGTGCCACCAGTCTGCAGGAACTGATGAAACACTCCATGATCAATATATATCTCAAGAATCATGGCTCTCTAGGCATTAGTTATTTAGATACTGGAGCTTTTGTTTGTATCAAATTTTTTATTATTCTTGGGGGTATTTACGAGCCCTATAGCTCGAAGGATATGGGTAACAGAGACCTAATTTCAGATTTACATGAAGACCTTTCATTGACCTCCCTAGATGTCAAGTATGACGATTCTAGGTCAAGTGGTTACGATTTGTGGCCTGTTACAAGATGAGGCTTTATTTGAAAGTCTCAAAAAGAGAAAAAAATGCGTACAAATAAAAAAAAATATAGGTGGCGCCACCAGTCTGCAGGAACTGATACAACCCTCCATGATCATGATCAATATGCATGCAAAGAATCATGGCCATCAGTACATTAGTTATTCAGATACTGCAGCTTTTGTATCACATTTTTAATTATTCTTAAGAGTACTTACAAGCCCCATAGCTCGAAGGATATGGGTAACAGACACCTAATTTCAGGTTTCCATAGAGACTTTTCATGGACCTCCTTTGATTTCATGTTAGAAGGATCCAGGTCCAGCGGTTACGATTTGTGCCCTGTTAACAGATGACAGCTTCTTTGAATGTCTCAAATATATAGAAAAAAATCGTAAAATTGGAAAAAAATACATGTGGCGCCACCAGTCTGCAGGAAGTGATGGAACATCCCATGATCAATATTCATGCAAAGAATCATGGTGATCAATGTTGTAGTTATTCAGATACTTGAGCTTTTGTATCAAATTTTGCATTATTCTGGGGGGTACTTCAGAGCCTCATAGCTCGAAGGATATGGGTAACGGAGACCTAATTTCAGGTTTTCAAAGAGATTTTTCATGGACCTCCCTGGATATTAAGTTTGAAGATTCCAGGTCCAGTGGTTACGATTTGTGTCCTGTTAACAGATGACAGTTTCATTGCAGGTCTGAAAAAAAGAGAAAAAAATCGTAAAAAATTGGAAAAAAATACAGGTGGCGCCACGAGACTGCAGGAACTGATGAAATATTCCATGATCAATTTTCATGCAAAGAATCATGGTGATTAATACAATAGTTGTTCAGATACTTGAGCCTTTGTATCAAATTTTCCATTACTCTGGGGGGTACTTCAAAACCCCATAGCTCGAAGAAAAGGGGTAACAGAGACCTAATTTCAGGTTTCCAAGGATATTTTTTATGAACCTCCCAGGATGTCAAATTACAAGATTCTAGGTCCAGCAGTTACAGTTTGTGCCCTGTTAACGGCCGGACGGCCGGACAGCCGGACGGCCGGACGGACGACGGACAAAGAGTGATCGCTATAGCTCAGATGACTTACAGTCAGCTGAGCTAAAAATGGTGATCAATGGATTGGTTGTTCAGATACTGGAGCTTTGGTATGACATTTTTGGTTATTCGGGGGGGGGGGGGGGGGGGAGTAATTCTGAGCCCCATAGATCGGAGAATATGGGTAAGAGAGACCTTATTAAAAGTTTCACGGGAGATTTTACATGGACCTCCCAGGATGTCTAGTTAGAAGATTCCAGATTAGATGGTTAAGGTTTGTGCCTTGTAAACAGGCGACCACATCTTTAAAGGTCTAAAAAAACAGAGAACTAAAATAAAAAAATACAGGTGGCGCCACCACTCTAGAGAAACTGATGAAATATTCCATTACTATTTCTATGCAAAAACTCATGGTGATCAATGCATTAGTTGTTCAGATACATCAGCTTTTGTATCAAATTTTCCAATATTCAGGGGGTATATTGAAGCCCCATACCTCAGAGGTTAAGGGTAACAGAGAACTAATTTTATTTTTTAGAAGATACTAGGTCCAGTCATTACGATTTTTGCCCTGTTAACAGATGATCGCATCTGTAAAGGTCTCAGAAATATAGAAAAAAAAATCATAAAAAATTATAAAAAATATACAGGTGTGCAATGAATCATGGTGATCAATGCATTAGTTGTTCAGATACTTGAGATTTTGTATCAAATTTTCCATTATTCTGGGGGGTGGGGGGGGGGGGGTGGGGGGTGAGACGTAACGGAGACCTTATTTAGATTTCAAAGGAGATTTTCTGTGGGCCTCCCTGCATGTCAAGATATAAGATTCTAGGTCCAGTCTTCATTATTTGTGCCCCATTAACTGAGATTTTTCATCCGAGTTCAAAACCTGACACTGACAACTAAAAGTTTGAAATTACAAACAGGCCCATCAGTCTCAGAATATTAACAATAAAGCCTTGAGCCCAGCTATAAACTAACACGATAAAACTCCCGTCACCAGACTCTAACTACGAAGTCCACAAGCTGATATCAAACCCGTTCATGTGGAATCTGGCTGTACCCCTACAGTGAATATCTACACATAGACCAAGACTTGAGAAGAGTAAACGTAGTATCTCACTGGGCTGCGACTAGTTGGAGACACGACAATTGCGAGAAAATACGCGAATTAGCGACAATTTTCACTTGCAATCACATTGAATCGTTTTTAAGACACGTCTGCGAACATCGCACAAGTGTTTGGCCAAAAATTCGGCTGGAGTTCGTTTACCCGTCGTGCGAATGTCGTGCGATGTTCACAAGATATTCGCACAACATTTGTGAAACATTCGCACGACAATTCGCGACCAGAATGTCAGATTCTCATTTTAATCTCCAAACATTCGCAATGTGGTTGCATATGTCGAAAACCCCTCTCAAAGTTAACTCATAGTTCTCGCGCTTCCTTACTCGCGAAAACTGACTTGAGAATAGTTCGAGACATGAGAAGAGTTTGAGACACAAGCGACGGCTTTGCGACTTTTTTGCGAGAAATTTTGTTTTGCGAACTTTTTGAACATTTTCAAAATTTGTGCTACAAGTAAGCGACACTACGAGAATCACGCGAATAAATTGAGAACCGCAGCGAATGTTCTAAGACACTTTTTAGACTCTTTCGCGAATGAATTCGCAATTTGTCGCAAAGCTGTCGCAGCCCAGTGAGATACAGGCTTAAGGAGAGCAAGGACAATGTAAGGCAGTTTTGCCTTAATGACCTACATGGGCGGATGTGGTGGCAAAGCCAGTCCACCGGAAACGCTAGGGTTACAACAGTCACTTAGATATCAGACGGTCACCGTGCACCAATATAAATCTTGATTCTCTCAGCCAATCATATCGATTGGCACCTATCAGGCACTTCACATATTATAATTAGCGGAAGCCAAAGTTATCAAAGGACAGAACACACGTTTGACCTCCTTAACAATTGGCTGTATCCTCAATCTAGATCGCACCATCAGTCCGGATATCCTACGTGAGTATATTTCTGAGGTAAGTCTTATATGGTAAGCTTCTCGGTTTGCATCATAAGGCAATTTACGATGATAAAAAGTCAATGTCTACTATTACAAACACGGTCAGATGGAATCAGAAGAAAAAACAATTGTATCTGCTAGTTTTGGGAAACTAAAAGGTCCACCTACATAACCTTTTCACCAAAAGATTGATATAGAAATAGACTGATCAGCCCCTATAATCCTCCCCTTTCTGTTGGCGAAGCGTAATTGCCTGTGTCACCGTAGACTGATCAATTCCCTAGTTGGAAACGAGGTAAAATATTTAAATTTCAGCTCATAGATATAGGGTTAGATATATTTCGGTCGTGGGATATCTAAGAAGCATGAAAGCGAACCTTTTCAAATTTTATTTTATATGGTCACCGTTTGGGGTAGGTTTAAGCATCTGTCGGTTTAGAATAGCGTATCTTTAGATTCGACGTCAATTACGTTGCCCACTGTATTTAATTTTTAATAACGGAGACCTTATTTAGATTTCAAAGGTGATTTTCTGTGGGCCTCCCTGCATGTCAAGATATAAGATTCTAGGTCCAGTCTTCATTATTTGTGCCCTATTAACTGAGATTTTTCATCCGAGTTCAAAACCTGACACTGAAAACTAAAAGTTTGAAATTACAAACAGGCCCATCAGTCTCAGAATATTAACAATAAAGCCTTGAGCCCAGCTATAAACTAACACGATAAAACTCCCGTCACCAGACTCTAACTACGAAGTCCACAAGCTGACATCAAACCCGTTCATGTGGAATCTGGCTGTACCCCTACAGTGAATATCTACACATAGACCAAGACTTAAAAAGAGTAAACGTAGTATCTCACTGGGCTGCGACTAGTTGGAGACACGACAATTGCGAGAAAATACGCGAATTAGCGACAATTTTCACTTGCAATCACATTGAATCGTTTTTAAGACACGTCTGCGAACATCGCACAAGTGTTTGGCCAAAATTTCGGCTGGAGTTCGTTTACCCGTCGTGCGAATGTCGTGCGATGTTCACAAGATATTCGCACAACATTTGTGAAACATTCGCACGACAATTCGCGACCAGAATGTCAGATTCTCATTTTAATCTCCAAACATTCGCAATGTGGTTGCATATGTCGAAAACCCCTCTCAAAGTTAACTCATAGTTCTCGCGCTTCCTTACTCGCGAAAACTGACTTGAGAATAGTTCGAGACATGAGAAGAGTTTGAGACACAAGCGCCGCCTTTGCGACTTTTTGCGAGAAATTTTGTTTTGCGAACTTTTTGAACATTTTCAAAATTTGTGCTACAAGTAAGCGACACTACGCGAATCACGCGAATAAATTGAGAACCGCCGCGAATGTTCTAAGACACTTTTTAGACTCTTTCGCGAATGAATTCGCAATTTGTCGCAAAGCTGTCGCAGCCCAGTGAGATACAGGCTTAAGGAGAGCAAGGACAATGTAAGGCAGTTTTGCCTTAATGACCTACATGGGCGGATGTGGTGGCAAAGCCAGTCCACCGGAAACGCTAGGGTTACAACAGTCACTTAGATATCAGACGGTCACCGTGCACCAATATAAATCTTGATTCTCTCAGCCAATCATATCGATTGGCACCTATCAGGCACTTCACATATTATAATTAGCGGCAGCCAAAGTTATCAAAGGACAGAACACACGTTTGACCTCCTTAACAATTGGCTGTATCCTCAATCTAGATCGCACCATCAGTCCGGATATCCTACGTGAGTATATTTCTGAGGTAACTCTTATATGGTAAGCTTCTCGGTTAGCATCATAAGGCAATTTACGATGATAAAAAGTCAATGTCTACTATTACAAACACGGTCAGATGGAAACAGAAGAAAAAACAATTGTATCTGCTAGTTTTGGGAAACTAAAAGGTCCACCTACATAACCTTTTCACCAAAAGATTGATATAGAAATAGACTGATCAGCCCCTATAATCCTCCCCTTTCTGCTGGCGAAGCGTAATTGCCTGTATCACCGTAGACTGATCAATTCCCTAGTTGGAAACGAGGTAAAATATTAAATTTCAGCTCATAGATATAGGGTTAGATATATTCCGGTCGTGGGATATCTAAGAAGCATGAAAGCGAACCTTTTCAAATTTTATTTTATATGGTCACCCTTTGGGGTAGGTTTAAGCATCTGTCGGTTTAGAATAGCGTATCTTTAGATTCGACGTCCATTACGTTGCCCACTGTATTTACTTTTGCTCGTTAATGAATTAATTTTGGGCAATGGAGTGTTAATGGAGATGTGTGTGTTTGTGTGTGTGTGTGTGGGGGGGGGGCGGTTCTCTTGTACCAATGCCAGTAACATAACAGCAGATCAGCGAGTGAAAAGCCTGCAACTAGGATGTTAATCCCCCAGGCTAACTAGGCAGACAAATAGTATATTTGTTTAGTTGCTGTTATAGCAGATGACCTTGGAGATAAATTATATTTATGGCTCAATACAGTACCCGATTCGGCAGAAACTCGTGGGCCTGACCTCTGCAGATAACGTTTGGTTCATTTGCGGATAACGACCCGCAGACAATGGCGATTCATGTTACCAGTAATGCAATGAGAAGTATACGAGTTGTGGCTATCTCTAGGACTGTTGCCTTCCCTTGCCACAAATTAAACTGTACACGAACAAAGCGGGTAACCACACGACGCTTGCTCTTTCCTTCCCTTGTGACATGATTTTCCCATCATTAAGGAAAATCTAGCTTAGTCAACGTCAGGGAAACAAAAACGAAAGATGATGATCTCTAAATAGATTTACTCGCCCAGAAACTCCAACTGTAAACAGGAAACAGGCTCGGTGGTGGCATTTTCGTCGCCAGCTCTTTGTCATATTGGGGGATTAGTTTAATGGAGAGAACGTGGCCGACATTGTAGTAATCGTTTAATGGGGAACCCAACGACCCGGCAGGCGCTGCCGTCACTGTTCATTGGTCAATTCAAACAAAGCTTACGAACACTAATGGCTTTGTCAGTTAGCACAGCTGATTAAATGAGTAAATGCTAAAGTACCTGCCCTCTTTCATATTCACGGCTATGGATTTCCTGTTAGATATTTTCTGAATGTTTTGGATTCAACAGTTAACTTCAAATATTCGCATCCGCCAGGTCGGGAATTTTAATATTAAATATTTGATAATTTCCTGCTCGACAAGCGCGCACCTGCATCGAGGCTCCTTTAAAAATATTCAGCTACTTGATTACGACTGCCACAGGAACATGTCAATGTTCAAAGAGAGACTAGGTCATCTGGTTCATGGATTTATTAACGAAGTACTTAAAACCATCACGTGATGCTTACTCCAGTGCTAGGCTCAATACGTCGATGTGCGGAGAAGTGTCCGTTGCGTCGAAATATGTTCAAGAGTGGGTGGATGATTCAGGGTTGAAGGTTAGGGCACTTATTTGGTAAACCCATGAATATTGAAATACCGTTTCCCCGGAGTTATAATATATAAATATATATATATATATATATATAAATATATATATATATATATATATATATATATATATTGTTACGAAGACAAATTGCTCAGGCGAAAATACTGGGCCAATCCAGGATTCGAACCCAAGCTTCACTGGCGAGGCAGTTCGGTGCGCTTTTATGTCACCCCGTAACACAACCCCTCTTAAGAGCGATCTGCTATTAGAACTAGACTAGGGGTGGGTGGGGTGGTGATAACATTTTTTGATCAACACTCGTACTTGCTGTAATGTGGTGGGGGGGGGTGTATATCCTATATTGACGCCTATGATGCATCCTTTAAAAAATCTCTTCGGTTCTAACCAATGTTTTGCCATTTTCAGAAGAGAAATAATAAAGAAAAAAAAAGATTATTGTAGAATCATATATGAAGTTAATTTAAATGTTTGAAATTCAAATTGGGCTCCGAGTCACGGCGTAGATTCTATTGGCGACTGACTGCGTTTATAATGGTAACCCTGTGCCTACACATTTTGTATAAAAAATAATAAATATGCCGTAACTGTAGATCCATAAACATTTATCAAGATTTAACTATGGATATTGAGGAAATAAAAAGAATAAATTTCTAAGTGCACCCTCGTATAACACACTCAAAAGGACAGTAATTCAGGCCGCCGGAGCGATCGATACGTTTGTTTGCTTTTCCTCTGGGGAGTTGGTGGATACAATTATGTGATTTGAACTATCATAAGAGCAGGTGTCCTGAGGCCTTGGGATCTAGTCACTGAAAAGGGAAGATTGGTATTGAAAGCTTTTAATGCTTATCTCAAGGAGTGCTTAGATGTTTGGTATTGAAACTAGATTTCGCTGAAGGCCTTTATGCAAAATCCAGAAACGGCTGGTTGAAGTATCTTCTGAACGGTCGTCCGGAACCTCATGCCTGCAGATGAACTGCAGTTTAACTGAGTCCAGGACATCAGAGAATTCACGGTAAACTATACAACAGCGTGAACCAGACGTAAACACTTAAGTAGATAGTTCCTCACTTATACCAATGACGTCAGCTACTTATAACATAAAAAATCGGTGAAACTTGTTACAGGGTGAACGTCACAGCATAAGTGTGAATGTATATGTATATTATGATAAAAGACGACCTCAGTTTTAAAAACGGATACTTGTTAACAGGGCGTTCTTGCTAAAAAAAAACACCAGGATAAAACAAACCCATTAACGCTTGAAAGCAGGCGGAGGTTGACACTAAAACAAAGATGATTTTTAATTTTACGGATTCCCCGTTAAATATTCAGCCACTGAATAAATTCATCATAACAACCGTAGCAAGATATGCAAAAGTCTGCATCAAGCTGGTGACAATTAAAGTTTACAAATGGGAATTTCCTTACAAATCTGGCAAAATACCAGTATACTGCTGATAAAAATATATCGTATATCAAATTATAAAAATGCCGGTACTCAAGACAAAATGTTCCACCATCCAAATAAAATTCGAAATCTGATGGATCTACTAGATATTTTCCAATATTTTTTTCGGAGAATAAAAACGCAACAAAAATAGACTTGGATGAACGATTTTGGCAATGACGAAAATCTTGCTCTTGAAAAATCACTACTTGAAAACTTCATGTCAAGAAAACAAGTCCAAAAGAAAAGCGGGCAAAGACCAGAAGGGTAAACAATGGCTCCGGACCAGAGTGGCATGGGTGTCACGTGGGACGGCAAGTATATATGCGCTGGAAAATTAAATTTGAGGTTCTAAACAGATTTTGCAACCCAAAGAAATAGAAATAATGAAGACAGGCTGACGGAATAAAACAGAGTGGGACTTCAAAAACTAGCTTTGTTAGGTGTGTATATATATATATAGTAGTTTTGTTAACCAGGCAGAAAAAGAAACCTCAGTCATAAATACTAAATTATAAAACCTACACAGATTCATTTACAACAGAAACAGTAGAGAAAAGAAGACCAGGACACAAATGTCAAGTGAGCAAATAATATATTATTATCAAATTTAGGTTTCCAAGCCGCAAGATCCCATGAAGATTGGCAGGATATAAGTAACGCGGCCCGAACCAGCTTGGCTTATTTATCTGGAAATATATGACTGCCTTTTGAGTCATGTGCATGATTACTCTGACGGAAGCTGAACACTCATACAGCATATAGGCTCATACATAGAAGCTCTGTTATTGTTAGAAGTAAGCGTTATATATCAGGGTGCAAGCGGCATGAAAAAGGAGGCAGGTATTTTATATTTTCACACACCTGTTCCTTAATTATTGCGAACGTTATTACATATTCGATTATGTAGATTGAATGCCTCTTCCAGCCGCTGCTCAATCAATTGTCATAAAGGAATGATCCTCTACAAGCCTTCCATATGGTTCTAGGGTTTAAATTTCGTCTGCCCATATAAAACCCTTGCCTTTTCATGCGTTCTTTTCACTGGCTGTCTAGTTTTATATTCATTTATTCGGGAAAGGTTTGTATCCATGGATACGCTTCTTCCCTGTACAATTTGAATTGAACGAATTGTAACCAGATGGAAGGTGAGGTTTTATAACAGGGTTTCTGCTTAGCTGATGATTAATATGAATATGATAAAAAGTATTAATTTATTTCACAGAAAATTCATTCATTTTATCGTTAATTATTACTTACGTTTATATAATTAATGTTCTTTGTTTCAAATTCAAATTTCATTTTTTTTAAATGACAGAAAAAAATACATGTATAAACATATGTATATATATGTGTTTGTGTGAACGTGTGTGTATTTATGCGTTTATGTATGTCTGTATGTGTGTACGTATAGGTGTCATCAATTCTAATTTGATTTCTGCTCTGCTTGAACCGTTTTATTATGACTGGTATCGTTGCTTTGTCCGTAAAACATAATTGAAGGAACAATCAAGGATGAATACTGCACATTGAAATAAATTTAAGTTCACATAATGAATACCCTAATTACGCAGTTTACGAAGCCTTCCACTAGTAATACTATACGCCTGCTACATTTACATGCTACAAAAAACAGGTAATATGTATTGTCAGTTCCCTTTTTACATCTGTCCTCTGAGCGTCTCCTCCTCAAATAGAATTACCCGGGCAATTCTTGAGCCTTTTCAATTAAAGACAGCTTGTGTATCTCACTATCTCACTTATTTTCAATCTAATACCATGAAACGTGACAATTTTGAACAGCGGTAACCTGAATCTAATCAGTTTTTAAATATGATTCTGAATTACATGAGAGCTATTGTATAAAAGTGAAACTAATATTTAAAATTGTGTAACAATAAACTGTCCTAAGAAAGAAACTACGAGCGCAGAGCTATGCTATCCATAATCCTACTACTTCTTTAGTTTCCTTTGTATGCGCCACGCCGCCGTTTCTTTCTTTACCACAAGTCAAACAAAAGGATAAACTATAAATGGATATCTTCATTTCGTCTGACGCTTGAATTAAGTTGAAGCTGCGTGACCAGGAAGCCAGTTTCTTGAATTGCTTCCCCTGTGCTTTCTAATTATGTCGCAACAAACGAAAGGACCGTGTTTAATTGTAAGCTGTAATTGGATTTTATGCTTAGTAAACTCTCATATAGACATACCGAAGTACTAACAAGGACTGACAAGTTAGACTTCAGTTTAATAGGAACTTGATAATTTTTCCCTTTATTGTACCTAATGGTGGTTTATTTTTGCATGTTGAGTTGGCTCTGCATTTATGATCATCAGGGGATGTAATTTTAGCAGGGTCGTAACAAGGATTTTTAGAAGGGGTGCGGTTCCTGGGGGTGGGGTGTTGTTGCATTATACCATGCAGCTTGCCTAATGAGTGTACATGACAACTATATATAATTACGTAAACATTTTGCTCAGGGAATAATATTTGGTTGATCTCAGATTCGAACTCATGTGGATGGCGCCACAGGCGCCTGAATCGCTATTAGTATAGAATTCAGTTGAATTTGTCACTTTTCAATGTTCATTTCCATATAACTATTACTCATCTGACACGTTTCTTGTGTTTTTCACAGTATATGGTCCATCTCTTTTTTTAGTTACCTAATATTTGGAATAGGCAGGGAAGATGCCCGTTGTCAAGGCCGACAGTCATGTCACATCGACTACCGGCTAAATTCGAAATACTCGAGCGATTGGCTGAACAGTCAGCGATGTCACCATCATATATCAACCAATCGAAAGCGAGTCCTTGGTGGTTTCGTCCTTTCGTAACAGAATCAGACATGCTCAACTTTAGCACCTGCTGATGGCATGTTATTTTGGCTATTTGTGCAAAGAATCGTTGTCATTAGACAGAAAAAGACCTAGAGAGATTATTAAAATCCTGTCATAATGCTGATACGGAGGGAATCCTGTGATTACTGATCCTGAACACATGGCTGTCGGACTTAACAACGGGTCATCGTGCCTGCCTATCCAGAGTATAAAGTAAATAACAAAGAGATGGACCATATAGTGCGAGAAACGCTAGGATGATGTTAGATAAGTAATAGTTATAAGGAAATACCAAGAAAAGAAACACACTGAACCGAAATCTACACTTATAGCAATTCGTACGCCTGTGTTGGCGCAGATGTCCCGCGTCCCTACCGCTTTGCTAGAATGCAAGCTTCACTTGCGAGACAGTTCGGTCCCCTTATATATGCAAGCCGTATAAGACGCCGCCTGTTAAGAGCTTTCTGCTATCAGAACAAGATTTATTATCCCAACTTTTTTGTGAACTAGGTGGCGGTAATGATAAAGTTCCCACCTCAAACATTTGATTCATTATCTTCAGTTTCTTGGTTATCATCGAACTCTTGAGGGGGAAAAACAAGATAGATCTATAAAATGTTTTCTGCAGGAGAAGGTGTGCATTAAAGAAACATAATGTAAACCTAGGCGACTTATGTTTTTTCTATGTTTTCTATTTTTTATTCTGAATATAACCTTGTGTATTGTACAAAAACTTAACTTGACAATATTGACTTGACTGACCTTAAATGTGTTGGTGCCCTAGAATTTCTTCACTCAATTACGGAATATTGCGGAAGTTCAAGAAAAACATGCTTTCAGGCGGCTTGGACATGATCTTAACACGTGTACCTAGTTTTCCCATGTCACACCTGCATGTGGCCGCCGCGGGAACGCAAAGCGGGAACTGGGCGTGACGGGGCGACAGACCACACAACGCCGTCTGCTGCATGAAATGTACAAGGGAGGTATGTGCAGTGTCGGCTGTTTGACGTTCCGCACCGGAAGTGTTGCCAACGAATGTAACAGCGCGGGACTGCGTGCCGCGCCAGAGTTTAATTAGAGAAAGGCGTTGAAGGCAAACACGGGGAATGGCTGTCAGCCAGTCAGAGGTACCTAGGGAGGGCTGCGGGTGTTTGACTGACCACGCCGAACAGACAATGGCTGCTATCGACCGTACCATACCGACCAGGTTAACTTTGACTTAGCGTGACTTTGGTGTTCGCGAACATTGTTATTGTTGTCTCGGCTGTTACCACCATTAAATCATACCTAACATATGCTTACTGTATCCATGACCATAGCCATAGCCATTGACAAAGCCGGTGTTTAGTTACAGGCAGTCCTAAACCCAGGCAGTCCTAAACCCAAAGGGAATGAAAATGGACAGCGATCCCAAAGAATCAGACATAAATAATAGAATCATTTGCGCATAATGTTACTCCCCGGCCTCAAAACGATGACGAGGGATTATAACAGAGACGGTATCAGTCCATAATATAAACAAAGAACGTGGGCTTCATGCCAAAGCTTAAATATTTATGATGTGATTGTTGTCTATGTATAAATACGAAACTTATGTCAGTAACAGAAAAATCAATTATTATGAAGATGACAATTTTTATCATTATTGTAATAATAATAATAATGAATATAATAATAAAAAATAATAATTATAGTAATAGTAAAAATTATCGATACCATATACGATCACAATTTTTTTTATAAAAAATTGTTCATTTCGCTCCATATTTTTTCAGGATGTTTTTGTCGGCGCTGTATAAAATATGGGCACATTTCAAGGGTATTAGCGAATTCTGAGAGTATTTTATATTTGGTAAATATAAATTCAACCAGTGCGGTATATATTCAATACGTTTGTTCGGGGTTTGAGCTGCGGTTATGCATGAAAGGTTCGATATTCCGAAATTCAAATTTATGGTCTTTTATAAAGTAATGAGGAGCGATTCGAGGGTCCGTCTCTCTTTAGTGGTGTTTCATATGGCAGCCTGAAGTTACAATCGAGCAAGGGATGAACTTAAAATGACTCTTGTCCAATATACTTAACTCTCCGCACTCGCCGGAAGTCCAGACCCGGTTACTAACGCCACCCCAGCGGGCAGGTCCCGAGGACTCGTCTGGTCCCGTGCGCCGTAATGTTAGCCGAGACGTAAGTGTAATTACAAACCTAATCCAATATCCTAAGTCATAGATAAATCAGGTCATTTTAGCCAGGATAATGTGATATTGCAATGATGCGCCTGTGGGCTTTAGATGTTAGATGCACCAGCCTCGGGCTGAGTGCCGGGAGTTTTCACTTTTATCACCTCGTCAGAAGACTTAATCCCTTATTCCACTTCCTGACCACACCAGACCCGTGTGTCTGCTGGTAGAAGCCTCTGATAAGCAGCGCACCTAATACCTTATCATTACTGACTAGTATCTTATCGAAAGTATAGGCCATTGGCCTGTGCCTAACTCTAAATATTTAAATGATATTCAGGAGGAGGACAAATAAATAATAGATCAATCTTATATATCTTCATCTTATATAGGTCATACTTTTGCCCTATCCCCCAGAACACATTTAAAATACTTCTGTCTCTTGAAATATGTCTGTATACAAAATGAAACGTGTTTTTTCCCTATTATTACATATAAATATTAACTCTTAATATTTATTTACTTATTTGCACTGATATATCAATGACTTTATATGTAGTTATGATCTAAAAAAAAACATATCCATATATGCATAGCGCTTACCTGGTATATGCTAATATATGTGAGTATCAAATCAACTTGGAACAACGTACAAATGTAGACACCGGTCTAGGAAGGTCGGTAGGCTGTATGACAAGGATATTGTCCGGGAAGGAATAAATCAAATGAAAATGGACCATAACCCCACTTGTGGAACGGACGGGACAGTAGCAACGAGCTGAAACAGTACTATCATAGCTTGTGGCATAGATTTTCCTGAACGTAGTTTCCGTTGCTGATGGACCAGCCACAAAGATTGCTAAAAGCTGGTAGATTAAAGGAAATCAGAGTATTGGTTTGCTGTGTAGACCACAAAGTATTGGTCACACAAATGAAACAAAATGGTTTTACGCGTGGTCCCAGTGTTCGATATACAAACATTCATATGCCAACGGCTTGTGTAACCCTAGATATACCCTCCAGCCACTGGACACAATGGTTTCAACGGATGGGCGATATTAGGAGCACAAGATGGACTCTACCCCTAAACACTCTTCCAGCAAATCGCATTATAAATGAATTCTTGTTTCTTATATTTTAACAGCTATCGATCGATAACCACACCCCGTTCTCCTGCGTTTACGTGATTATTCAAGTATTTGCGATGATAAAAATGTGGGGTATCTAAATTTGGGATCAATATTGATCTTGCTCAATATATTGGATTATTCATCAAGATAACCCCAGTTGTAGTTTCATAACCTCTTTGCTAATTGTAAGGTTTTCATTTTCATACCACGTGTTGACAACTGTAATGGAGTGGAAGCCGGCCAAGAAGGATAAATTGAAAGTGATTATAAGCAAAGTGTCGGAGATATTAACTTTTAAATCGTATTTATTTTAAATAAATCATACAAATAGTTATTAAAAACTACTCCCAGACACTTTGGTTCTCATAAACTTCAGAAATCTCTAGACACGAAGAAAACCGGAGAACCAGTAAAAATGATCGATCTTGGACATGTCACTACAACCTTTACCAATGGCCACGTTCAAGATATTGTAATTCCTTGATCTGATGTATTGTAATCGGTTTATATTCTTAAGAATTTAAAATTAAATACTTTGAATCTTTCAGCTACCAGTTTAACAAATGAACACTGTCTAGCGATAGGTACACATTCCCGTCATTTTGTAAAGAGCCAACAGACAGAATCAGATATGCAAGTTCCCCGGCGGATGAAAAAGAGGGAACATAACGAACACCGTCTCATCAACCTGGAGATGTTTACAGTTATTTAGTCGACCGGGATCTTGTTTACGCTCGACATATTTAATCACCAGCAGTCAATTTGGCAAAAATTCAAAACCAAAAGAAGCGTAATTTCGCTGTTAAATTAAGAATAAATGTGTGATACTGATGGAACTTTTGAATATTAAATGACATGAGAATAATCAATCATTTTTGCAAGGAACAGGTCTTTTCTGATGAACAAAAACTTGTGCTCATTGTCCCAAGAAATAAAGCTGTCATAATGATACAGTACACGAGGACTCTCAATTGCGGGATCCACAAAGATTATGTCATGTCCGTCCAGTGTCAATGCCTTGATGAGAGAAACATTTCCCACTTGCACATGGGGACGATGAAAATTATGCTCATATCAGCACTGTTTCTGCCTGGGAGGGATTTCAATGGCACCAGTAGCAGTCAGAGCAATCCAGCCGTGTGACAATTAAGTCAAGTAAAGACTTATTTAAACAAAGCATGGGAAGATTCTTTAACGTTTTTTTCAGAAAATATATATATATTTTTTAAAAGAAAGAAATTTCTCAATAAATACCTTTTTACGGAACTCTCAAGTTGATTAAATGTAAGAAAATAAGATCATTACAGATATAACAACTGGTCTGGATCGACACATGTTCACAATGAACCTTTAGGGGAAGGAATAAAAGAATGTTTATTTCGTCTAATGTTTTAGTCCCTGTTGCTGTATCTTGGGGAGCTTAATCCCTTTCTGATAATAGGGTCAAACCAATTTATACAGCCCAACCTCTCGGTGTAGGCATTTAGTTCCCACGGTAGGGCTTTAACACAGTTTGAGCCGTCGGGCTGTACTAATGGGACCGTTTCTTTAAGCCGTTTTTGTTCGTGTGTGTTGTTTTTCATTGGTTTACTCCGGACGTGCGTACTTTTTAGCGCGCGATCCCCTAAGGTATTTTGTCTATTCATTTTAGAGTGAGATTAATTCCATCCATGCGACGCTGAGAATCATTGTGGCACATTACGGACGGGGTATTTACCTTCACACTGTGTCCAAGACGTGGAACTGACGGTTTCAGGGCTATGCTCATCGATCGCACGTGTAAAACAACAATGTTCTTCGCCTGAGGCACAAATTGGCTTCTACAAATCCATCTCATCTTGTCAAGAGAAGGACCGGCAAGGCATTCCAAAAAGTGTCAGGGAGGCTAATTGGGCCTTTTATCTGTCAGGGCCAGGTGTCCTGATGTGAACGGGGTAGCCTATCAGCGCGTAAAAAGTCCGGTACCTATCACTGACTGCTGAGTTGGATTTTATCTTAAGAAGCAAGCGCTGGTTATAAAAAAGCGGCGCGACAAAGGGAGGCATAATTGTTCCTTCCTGTCGCCCCACCAGTTCTCTTTTAATTGCCGGATGGGTGAAATTAACCTATGCTTATAAACATAAATGATGTCTTCTTATAACGTTCATATCATTTTATTGCCGAGTTTTGTCGATTCCCGCACCTGGCGATTAGGATTCATTCCATCAGTACCCAAGCGCACCCCCGCCCCCTAGAGTGACATTCTGGTAATGCAGAGTAGATCTTAATCATCTAGTGCTTGTGCGGACATTTTGTCACCGTCCACTGTCACACAAGCACACTGGCTTATAAATCTCCGTCTCCACTGACAATTTTTAATCCGGCCACGTAGAGTCGGCACATGACAGTGAGTAAACGGTGGCGGTCTCTCAGGCCTTAACGGCCCAACGGGGAGGTGTGGATTCGTTTAAATGATTGAAGTAGGACCACCTCCCGACATGGTTGTTACCTCAAAACTGGCGACGAGGACAAACAACCTGCTAGCACTGACAAATCAGGAAGAAATACCGCAAGAGACAAAAAAAAGTTTAAAGTTGGAGGTTTCAATTCACCGAAGACGAGTAAATAAAGTGATAATAACCTTTAAAAGGTTACATTAGAATAACTGCTTCGAGAAACATTATTTTCTTCAATCTTGAATTAATCTTTTATAGTGCGATTGGACCAAAGCATCACACAGGGGGCCCGGAACCTACGTCACCTTTTTCCGTCACCGGAACCTTTTTTAAGGGTTTAAGGCCAATTTTTACTGCCTGTGTCCCCCCCCCCTCTCTTTTCCACAGCTTGGCCCTTTTTTAGGTTTTATCATTAGTCGTCCTGGGTTGGACTCCTCCTTTTTCTAAATCCTGGATCCGCCCTTGAAACCTGTCTGCACAGTCAGGTTCACCTTTCTTACGTGAGTACAATATAGTCTGAGGAGGAATTTTTCCATTGCTTCACGTTAATGATGTTGCTGATTTCTTTTATACCGTGACATTAATTTGAATGTGCCATGTTCCTTCCATAGAGCTCATGTAGAAAGAATTTGAACTCCGCTACAGGCTTGTACTGCAAAGATATTGTACCAGTAAAGAGGTAGAACTCCTTGTAGGAAATGTTTCCGAATAGATTGAATCCAAAGTCTTCATTATGGATCGAATTATTACATCACTGCTTTATTTATTACGGATTTGATTCTCCAAACCTGGACTGTATGATTTTGTTCCAGACATTTTTAGTACAATACTCCAGAACTAAAACAGAGACGACAAAATTGTAATGGCTTTGTGCAAGCATTCATTTGGTTATGCAAAATTAATAAATGTAATGACTGCCAATAAGAAGAGAATCAGAATGAAATTAAACCAGAGCAGTTGGATATATTCTGACTATATATTATGACTGGAAATTGAAATCCGGTAATTTAGGGCTGTGACGCACGTAGTTGAACGGAAGGGGAACATTATGACAGGTGCGAGTTTAAGTAAAATACAGACCCTATTATCTTAGAACCAGTCTTTAGGTGCGTAAGGGGCTGGCGTTTGTGAAGTATCGTCGAGGGACTGCTATGACCAAATAAAGTTTAATTTGATGGTTGAAGGGGGCCCGCGGATGTTATTAAAATGATATCTCATTTCGCTGCGTCTTGACGCGGGAAATTAGATTACTGCGTGTAGCATGGGCGGGTACACAGTCTGCTGGTATAAAATAAATTCCTAAATTCCAAATTCATCGATTCTGTGAGATCGGTTAATTATATGACGCTATTAACTCAGTCGATCCACGGTACCCCGGTATTGGTATGTTCTTTATATATTTATTTTATTCTTTACTTTATTATTCATTCCAATGCCCGCAAGCCCTTTCAGTCTGAAGGATGCCATTGTGTTCTGAAGAAGATTAATGATACTATGAGACATTCAGCTTGAGATCGGACTAGTTGACGAGTCATACATTAACGATCAAACAGCGAGAGCCCTGCAGATTCAGTAGTTAACTTACTAGAGCTCCTGGCCATCAGCAATAATGATCAAATGTGTCATGATTTATACAAGGACCTTATATTTAGAAAATAAGACTTGACTTATTTCAGGGAAACAAGCATAGACATAAGGCAGATTTACCTTATTTCTAGATGAACATCTAAATTATGATCGACGGTGGTGGAACTTAACCTTTGTCACGTAACTATTCTATGTTAATGTACATTTTTGATCCTGAAAGGTCGGGAACAATGTCTGAGGTGGTCATTTTTCATATTTCCTAGTAAATTCTGACGTAGTTGATATTTCCTCGCGAAGTGTCTATCGCAGCCCCATCAGTCTGTGCGGTTCGATCCTTCGAGATTTTACAGTTTTCATTGCTAACCGCAAGTGACATTTGACCAGGAACATACAGCTCAATCGCCTTCAACTTAACCAAAGCTATTAAATCCTACGCCTATAATCATCACTATAAACTACGCACCATTCCTTTGGGAATTGTCATAATAGAGAATTACTCTTAATCTTAGCCAACCCTGTCGGACAACCTAGTTTATTTCTAAGAAAACCCTTGATTTATCAGAATGGCAAAATTTACCTTACATAGGGATGACTGTAAATGAAGATTTAAGCGAACTAACCTGATCCTGGTATCCAGATTTTACTTAGAAATGGATTCATGGCCCATCATGCCTGATCCCTTGAAGAGCGATGAAGAATCCATAAAGCAGATGCATTAATTCAAAAGACAGGCCCAACATACTGAAGTAATACACATCCATAGGTTATTAGAGAGATTTATCAGACCTACCGCCAGAGTGAGCTACTTAGAGTATGTTTATACTGGAACCCTTTCTATTGGCCATGTGGTGTCCATAAACAAAGGGGACAGGTCAGAAATATATCTGTACAAGGGGCGTGAATACCAAACAGACAGCCTACTCTAGGAGCACTCGCAAGATTCCGGAGCGGGGCCCGATAGCCGGCGCCCAAGCGGGAACAGCGCAACATGATCCCTAGGAGCGCAGCGGACGCCAATTAAAACCGAGAGGTTCTATTTCTTCATCCAGAAGGCGCGCGAAAATACCTACCGCAAGTCCATCCTCATAAATCTACAGAAGCACGCCGAAACAAGACACGGTGTGTCATCTTCTTGGCGGGACTAAGGTGCTGCATCTCTCTTTGGTATTTTAAATCTCAGTTGCCATGTCTTTATGTGACGTTGTAAATGCCAGAACGTCTTCCCGTAACGACCAGGGTGCGGAACATCTGAAAGGGGTTCGCGAGAGAGGCATCCTGGAGCCTCTTTGATATCTGTAGTAATCAGAATTAATGGTCCTGCTTCCAGTTTGTTCCTAATTGTGTCTAATAGTTTTGGACGTATCGAAGTAAAGGTAAATATCTTTAGTGTGGCAGGAGGGCCTCGGAGATCGACTAAATTCATATTCCTCACCAGGAGGGACAGAGGAGGCGGAAAATGTTTCACTTCCGAAAAAACGTGTTAAAACATTTAAAAATACATACACTGGGAAAGAGTGTTAAATCGGGAAGGCTATTTAATACTCTCCGCTTCTAATGGTTTTCTATTCACACATGACTTCCTTGTCCCATAGAAGAAAATTCAGAATTAGAACTGTTAAGGTATATGGACTACTATAAAGAAAGCCATTGCTAAAAAACCCGATTTACACTTACGTATAGGCGCTGTCTTATGACTGTCAATCAAACAAAAACCTCGCACAAATATATATATATATATATATATATATATATATATATATATATGTGTGTGTGTGTGTGTGTGTGTGTGTGAGGGTGTGTGTGTGTGTGTGTGTTTGTATTTATATATATATATGTACGTATCGTTTCGACATAAAAGACACATTAATGTGCGTGTGTGTAAACAATATACATAATGATTCATCCGAAGCAGGCTCTTTCTGTGGGGCACCAACCGTAGATGAAGCACTATAATAGACAATTTGAAAATGAGATTGTTTCCAAAAGCAATGTGTAAATGGGATTGTATCCAAAAGGGATTATCGGATATTTTGCTATATAGTAACATGTATTGGTTAACGAGAACACTTTCCGCATGCATTTAGTGAGATCAATGATTATTAAGGCGAGCATATCGACTTAAACACCAGATACCAGCAGAAAGTCACGCTCGGTATGCGAGAGCCAACATCAAGAAATCCATCGCGCCTTAGACATTAGCCGCTCCATTTTCACCGAACAGCAACCAGCCTTAGAGCATCATGTAGTGATGTTAACTGAAGTCCGTATGGTCTTGTAAAGGGATATATTTGTGTATGGCAATTGTATGGGTGGTCAAAACGTATTTGTCTGTAAAATATAAAGGTTGCCATAGAAATGTCGACACGTAGAAGACATTTGTCTCCTAACAGCTACCTGTGAGGTCACAAATGCATTTTACGGTATATACGCTCCTTCCAAAATGATTGTCTGTTTTATCAGGAGGAGAAGTGGCTGCTGCAGTAAGCCCAGCTGTCTCATGTTCTAACGTGAACAAAATAAAATTGAAATATCAAATGCTGGCGAGTTTTTGTGTGCAAGTTGAAAACAATTAAATAATGTCTGTCTATTAATACAGTAAGTATAATCATATCTATGATCTGAAGCATCAGATAGCACGTATATTTAAATCTGCTTACTAAAATATTGATCGATAGGAAGATTGGAAAACAAGGACCAAATCTGAATAATCTTAAAATAAAATACAAATTCTATTAATATGATAATTATAAGTTGAAAACAATTAAATAATGTCTGCCTATTAATACAGTAAGGACAGTCATATCTATAATCTGAAGCATCAGATGGCACGTATATTTAAATATTCTTACTAAAATATTGATCGATAGGAAGACTGGAAAAAAAACCGAATCTGAATAATCGAAAAATAAAATACAAATCAAATTAATATGATCATTAATTTATTATTTTATCAGATTTTTAACGTTCAGTATGGAAAGCAAAACATGTTTTTTTATGCAAATCAGTTAATCGATAAAAGAACTTGAAACAGATTTACATAAAAGCTAAAATATACGTATCAGAAAGCACATTTATTTATGTGAGATAGCAAGGAACTTTTTACCTTTGCAGCTTCTGACTAACATGCAGTTCAGAAACTGGTTATGCCCATGTCGTAATTAATTAGCTTTATTATATGTAGTTTCTGCGTAATTTACAGAAGCATAAGAAAACAGGGTCAAGTTTTACTAAGCTGAAATCATGTCACAGGAAAAAAAATAAATTCTTAAAAAGCAGGTTCTTAAAATCGCCAAGGCTTTTGATATTCCTTATAGTTATCATTCATAGCCTAAATGCTTTCAAGACATAAACATACTTTGAAGACTAACACGCTTTGAGAGCCATCTGCTGTTAAGCAGACTATAAAAGAAAACGTCCTTGCAGTTCAGGTTTACAATATAAATTAGGTAAACGCAGGTGTTTCTCGAAACAGTTATGCTGTCCGCTTCCAGTATTAACTGTCAAAACAGAGAAGATTTAATAATATTATAAAGTATAGATTGGTAAAAATCATAAGGACTTTCTCCCTGGTAAACTGTAAAAATGTGTTTCTTTTCCTTACATCGTCTTATTACAATCTATTCATCTTCTTCGCGTCTTTAAAAATAAGCCTGGGACTAGATTCTTGACGGACACTCGTTATGTTTAGGATGTCTTGGTGAAAATGTAAAAGCTAAAGCCGTTAACAGGAGATTTGCACTTACAACCTCCGAGTGCCAATCACTTAAATCACTGGTGTGCGGATAATGACCGAATTCTTTGAAAGTCTTTTTTCCATGGGAGGAAAAACGTTAAAAGGATGCGTTTTATAAAACAACAGGCAATCTTCACGTTTTATAAATCTTAACAGAGATAGACTTAACGCTGGTTTCTTCGTTTTTTACCTGTAAAAGCATTCGCTGCTCAAAGTAGACACTAACAGCCCGCTATACACATTGACAAATAGCTGCCACCGGACTAAATCTGTCAGTACGCTATGGACCCGGCGGTTAAGCGCATGCGCTCTGATCGTCTTCAAAGTGACTCCTCATTCCTTCATTATAATACTTTACAAATATTTACCATGCGGTCCCTGAGCTTATGAATGAGAAACAGCTATTGTCTTAGCTCTTAGAAGAAATAATGTACCAGATCCACGGGCAATGGGACATTTATCCACCAATCAAGACACGCTCTGTTTTGTGCACTGTTCTTTGAATAATCCAGATATCTGTCTTGCTTACAGTTCTCCATTGTTCCCTCCATATCATCTGTTGACAGAGAAGTACCTATTATACATTTCTGTTCCGTTTTATGACGTGTTTGAATGACAAATGCTTGTGGTATGCATGTACTATACTTTGCACCAGTGTGTACCACCACTTTTTTCTATGGTATCACATATTATGGTGTTACCACACGGATTATTAACGGGTAAGGGTTAGTTGAGAGACACGTGTTGTTAAAAGTCTAACATACACATATAGGTGATATAAAATTGTATCATGAGACAATGTATATAACTTAATATTATATTGTTCTCTTATTAATAATTGTTAGCATATTCCTACGTTTTTATAGAGAAGTTCCTGTTAAACACATATGAACACTCCAATTGTTCAGCCGGTCTTGTAGAAGATGTAACATGACCACGTGCTGCACTAACTGGCCATGAAGATGAAATGAAACGAATGGGCTCTGTTCTATTAAACCATGAAGATGGAATAAGAAAAATGGGTTCTGTTCTAGTAAACCATGTAGACGGAATAAGACTCATGGACACTGATCTGTTTAACCATGAAGACGGATAAGCAAATAGGCCATGCTCTAGTAAACCATGAAGATGGTATAAGACAAATGGGCCCTGTTCTAGTTAACCATATAGACGGAATAAGACACCTGGGCCCTGTTCCACTGAATCAAGTAGATGGAATAAGGCAACTGAGCCCTGTTCTAGGAAATCAATTAGACAGAATAAGGCAATTGAGCCCCGTTCTAGGAAATCAATTAGACGGAATAAGGCAACTGGGCCTTGTTCTTGTAAACCATGTAGATGGATTATGACAATTGGGCCCTGTTCCAGAAAATCAATTAGACGGAATAAGGCAACTGGGCCCTGATGGATTATGACAATTGAGCCCTGTTTTAGTAATCCATGCAGACGGAATTAGAAAATTAGGCCCTGTTCTAGTTAACCATGCAGACGAAATAAGAAAACTTGGCCCTGTAAACCATGTAAATGGAATAAGGCAACTGAGCCCCGCTCTAGGAATTCCATTAGACGGAATAAGGCAACTGGGCCCTGTCCTAGTAAACCATGTAGATGGATTAAGACAAATGGGCCCTGTTTTAGTAAACCATGTAGACGGATAAGCAAATTGGCCATGTTCAAGTAAACCACAAACACGGTATAATACAAATGAGCCCTGTTCTAATTAACCATGTAGACGAAATAAATCAACTGGTCCCTGTTACAGTAAAGCATGTAGATAGAATAAGGCAACTGAGCCGTGTTCTGAAAATAAATTACACGGAATATGGCAACTCGGCCCTGTTCTAGTAAACAATGTAGATGGAATAAGGCAACTGGACCTTGTTCTAGAAAATCAATAAGACGGAATAAGGCAACTCGGCCCTGTTCTAGTTAACTATGTAGCCCGAATAAGACAACTGGGCCATGGTAAGTTGACCATGTAGACGGAGAAAAACAGCTTGGCCCTGTTCTGGTTAACGATGTAGACGAAATAATACAAATGGGCCTTGTTATAGTTGACCATATAAACAGAATAAGAAAACCCAGCCCTGTTCTACTTAACCATTTCGACGGATCAAAACAACTGAGCCCGTTCTAGTTAGCTATGTTGAGGGAATAATAATGTAGATATAGTAAGATGGCTGGGTGCTGCACTAATTATTCAGAAATGGAAGAATGATAAACCTTGTACTGGTTAGAAGAAATAATGACAACTGGGTTCTGTTCAAGATGGACATGTAGACGATGAAAGAGTCCTGTACTAACTTATCATGCTGAAGAGAGAAAGGCACAACTGTTCTAGTGAATCAGGTAGAGCGAGAAAAGACAGCTTTGTCTTGTATAAGCTTATCATGCACAAAAATTAAGGCAACAGGGTACCCTTCAAGATATTCTCGTAGAAGAGGAAAGATATTGGTTCCTGTACTAGGTCACGTTGTAGAAAGAAAGAACACTCAGTCGTTTTTTTCAGGGGCGCAATTACTATTCGCATGAATGTGTGTGTGTGTGTGGGGGGGGGGGGGGGGGGCTTCGCCTTTTTAAAGGATGCACCTCATTTAACACCCCCGTATTCTCAATATAATGTTATAAAAATAATATTAATAATAATAATATTGTAAGTCATTTTGCTTTTTATTCATTTTTGAAACCAAGCATAGCATTGATACCTGAGGAAATTTGCAACATTGTGACGCTTTTTTGTCCACAGCTTGTAGTTTATTGATTGCCGTAAGAGCCATTATTTTAATGACAAAATTATACTTATATAATTAGAAAAAAAATGTGTGGGGTGTTGGAAAATTTGAACACGATTATTGGTTGAGTACTAGTGTTATGGAAGTTTGGGAACCATATTATATTGTCAGTCATTTTGCAGGTTGAAACATGCGGGGGGGGGGGGGCATGTCCTCCCTGTCCCCTATCTAAGTAACCACCACAGTCCATATGCTCCCACCCTTTGACCCAATCCTGCTAATAAGCCCCAAAACGCAACACAAAGAAGTCTGTCTATATCTATGGTTGCGAGAGCTGTTTATATTATAAGACAATAGTGACGTCACAAAAGGCGGTCGCGTATGACGTCGCATTGAATGACGTCATCAGCTAGAATCGCTATATCGCTATTCTCAAGTGATGAATATATCGCAATCATTGTGAAGTGTTTGTCGTATTCTCGATCATTTGTCTTATTCGAATTCAGTGCAAGGTAACACATTATTATTCAGTCGGCGGAACAGCTCCTGCAATCTTTGGCCAAGAACTTTTTATACTGTCTTCTTTTTATGAAAAAAAAAAAACTATTCCGGAAAAACATGTGAACACGGGCACTGGTACAGACTTCACGTGTTCTGTTTGAGGGAGTAGCCCACATTATGCAAATTTTGCGCTTGTGAGGTGATTGACTTTTTACATTTTCAACGCTAACTCGATTTCTTGCTCACAACTTCCCTGCTCATGATTATTCATTGTTAAAAATGCGATTAAAGTCGCATAGAATTCACGGTTAGGTCAGTTGCGCCCATGCTATTCATGTTTATCATGTAGAAGAAGAAAAATTAACAATATGGTCCTATACTCATTCATTAAAGTAAGATGACTTATTCTTGATGTCAATGAATTGGTGTTATACTAATAAAATATTGCAGACAAAGTAATACATATTACCAGTGTTAGTGAGGATATATACATGAAAGCGACGGACGCGTTTCTGTATTAATTCTCAACAAAAGACGATCACTGCCTGTATTATATAATGATGTGGATAAAATAAGATGGCTTGACCTTTATTTTGTATTTCTTGTCCCTATTCATGAAAAGAAAATTATAGTTCAGGCTCAGGTTTCAAAGCAAGACAACCGATCATTGAAGATGAAATCATGCCTAGGGGCCGCAGGTACGGTAGTAACCGGTCCTGGCTAAATCCACGATAAGAAACAACCAGAAAGCGCCACGTTGAACGAAACCGAAATGGAATTCTGTAGATGTATGCACTAAGATAAAATGAAGACAAATACCTTGACCAAAAATATCGAAATATTAATCCAAATAATTAAGTCAGAACTAGGTGTCTAGCTGCGACACTGTTCCACAATGTTAATACAACAGTTCTGATTATATTATTTTTCTATCGAACCTCTGATCAGAGCAATGATATAATGCAGAATATGTAAAAAATTCATAATTACTCATTTCATTTGCTAGATGGATGTTAATCACTTTATGACCAATCTGGTAATGACAATTAAGGAACCGCACAGCTCCTTATTATCGCCATAATGATTATTTACGTAGAAACATTCAGTTACATGCAGTGACTGGGTAAAATGCCTTACGACCTGACATTTGCAAAATGTGTTCTATCTAATCTTTGCTTTAAACGTTTATCTTTGCATCAAATGTGTTCTTTAACTGTAAGTAAATAATGCTATAATTGTGTTAATATTGGTATATAAAATAAAAAAAAATATTGTTACGGTTAATTTATTAAGAGATTTCGTTGAAAAGCATTAAGTTCAGAACATTCTCTATGATGCCCCCCAAAGAACCATTGTCTTGTTCTCAAACACGTAACAAATATTTCCCAGGCATTTTCCCGGTCACTGCTGGGTTATGCTATAAGTATTCCCATGGACAAGGTGACGCACGTTTCAACTGATTGATGCATTTCAAGTGATACCCACTTCAAATTTTCATGACCACCGTAAGGTTCCAGACTCAAGTAAAGAACATACCATTTTAACGAGTTAAATGATATCTTCCTATAATTACTGATACAATATAATCCAGTTACTATCAGAATATATCATATGCCTCTTGTCGACCACCAGATATTAAATCCTAGGTCGCACTGTCACGGATCTAACCACGGATCATCACGGGTGGGATAATATATATATATATATATATATATATATATATATATATATATATATAATCTCTTAATTTTATTTTTATCATTCTTTATCATATTAAATTGAAAGAGACAATAAAAGTTTATACGAATCGGTTTATTTCAAACACGAAATATAACCATCTAAGTTGCTTAAGGCCCCTTTACACAGGGCTGCCACCTTTGTGCCACCTTTGTGCCACCTTTGTGCCACCTTGGAGCAACCAAAAAATGACCAGGACGCTCAATGGTCGCCTAACCCCAGAAAATCCTGTTTCTGTGTAAATGCTCCATAAATGTTTCAGCGATACTTGTGCTTCCCTTGAACCTCCCAAAATGCAGCATTAGGGCATTTTCATGCCTGCCTTCCCTCTGCTTCCCCTGTGCCACCAGCGCGACCACTCTGCCTTCATTCTACAACCACGGCAATGCCTGTGCCTCCCTTCTGCCTTCCCTCTGCTTCCCCTGTGCCACCAGCGCGACCACTCTGCCTTCATTCTACAACCACGGCAATGCCTGTGCCTCCCTTCTGCCTCCCTTGGGCCACCTTTGAGCAACCACCTTTGTGCGACTGTTTTGAGCATGTTCAAAAATTCACGGCGAACATGGCGTCCATGGCGACGTCTGAACCTCCTGTGTACCACCTTTGAACGACCCAGGCGAACATTCTGCCTTCTTTGAGCCTCCAACGACGACCTGGTAAATTTTGTGGTCGCACACAGGAGGCACAAAAGTCGTCATTCTGTGTAAAGGCCCCTTTATGTACTTATACTTGGTTATGACATAACTAAAAGAAAGCTTCATGATCAAAGCTTCCTGAAATCCTTACATGTGTAAGTTTTCCTGCGGTCCCAAAAACCGTACGGTACTCTACGGTGTGCGGTGACCGCAGCGGGTTGTGACCGAGGCTTAACTTTCTTTTAAGTTACAGAATTCCGGACTGTGTTTAAGACAGAGCGGTATAGGTGTTTTTTTATACAGAGCTGTGTTCCACATGGCAAGGATGCCGTTTTTAATCAAGAATACTTTAAACTTGACACTTAATCTTAATTTAGTAATCATGAGACGTGACGTCTAAAAACACGATAACGGTTTTAACGTCTTGCCTGTCATTAATCCCAATCGAATTAGATGTCTAAATTTGCAACAGAAGCATAATTTTCCTTTAGAAAAAAATCAGTTTGAGCAAGTTAAACAGTATATCGAAAAATATCGATATTTGAAAACTGTATCAAGATACGCAATATATCGACAATATCGCATAGCCCTAATGTTCAGAATGTTCTCCGGTAAATACATTTACTACAGTCCAACAAAAATGTCAAGGAATACGAGATTTCTAAATAAACCAGTAAACTTAGTTAAGCAATCTGAACAAGAAGCGAGTTTTATCAATATAGAAGAGACTCGCAAAGGAAGAAACTTAAATCTGTTGGCGGAATTCTCAACTAGCCTTTCATGGGACATTGAGTGCGGAACAGATAGAGGGGCTTTTAAAAAGTAAAGTAGATTTATAGCATCGAGTTTGAATGTCTATCTGTGAGGTAATCTTTTTCCTTGATGGACTGGGAAGGGCAAGTGGTCGCGAACATTGAAATTTTAAGTGAACAGTGGCTATGCATAATTGGCTTAGTTTTCCAGGAAACGCTTCCCCTTCTTAATAAAAATGGATCGTGCTACAGATGAACGCAAATAAAATTGATCGGTAACTAATTTACACGTAGGACTGGTCAGCTCCGAAGGAGGTTTTATTACAAGAAATATCTGGCACAAAGGGTCGCGAAACATATCATGTGTGTATGGCCTTAATTGTACTTTCATAAAATTAACATTATTTTTACACACCATTCCAACAAATGGGTTCTTTAATGTTATTTTGGAAAAAAATGACTTTGGGTTTTCGTATTTTTTTCCAACGCGTACAAACCGTAGACCCCCGTATAATCGAACAGTAACGGAGACAACAAATAAACTCGAATCATTGTCCTTTCTGTAATATGAACATTACTGAACACTTCATTACTGAACTATGAACATTTCTATTTCTAATGTTGGATCAATGAAATTTCCGATAATTGATATGCGGATGAATGAGATACTATACCATTGTACTGACCATGCAGCACTGACATAGATAGCACTGCATCTAACATCTTTCATTAGTTAAGGTTTAGCGAAAATTACCACGACACCGCAACGTGTCATGATTTGAACATAACTAATCATTTATAGGTTTTAATTATAAAAAGATAGAAAATACCAATGTTTGAAGGCACACCTGCTTACATCTTACCTGGCTACTCCATGTGGAACGAAACATAAAAATATATAAGGTCTCACTGAAATGTAGCTTCAGGCAACGGTAATATGACCAGATAATGGAGGCTACTCGAGCCCAGGATTCAGAGAATAACCTGAGCATAACAGGTAAAAATAAAGAATAAGCAAACACTGATTTCGTATGAAACAACAGGCCTGACTCATTCATGAAAATTGAATGTCGTGAAAATTTATTAGTTTCATAAAGTTTTGCCTTTATAAAATCATTAAAGACATGATATTAGAAATTTACTGGTGCATATCACGATTCATTATTCGCCACACGTATCTCTCTACGTATAAAAAGATCCAAACAGTAAAAAACATCTGCAGTTGTAGTGAATTGAAAGTGATTTTGGCTCCTGCATTTGTAGAACTAAAAACATTACATCATATCCAACCTTTCAGTTCCTCAGGCATTGCTTCAGTATCTTGAGGCTTCATTTTCAACAAACTCCCAATTAGCAGTCCAGCAGAGTAAGTCAAAAGAAGGCAAAATATATCACCCGAACAAACAAGGAAGTGAAATGAAGGCAAAATATATCACCCGAACAAAAAAGGAAGAAACCTCGCAACAGACAGGTTTTATTCACATTCATCATGAGATTTGTCACGCAGTGATGTTAAGAACAACATTTTTTATAGGCACAACGCCATGCCAATGACTGAACACCAAGGACGATGAACCGGACTAGCACTTAACAATTGAAGGTCATGTGTTTACGAAGAGAAAGATCGGACTTCGAACGTTCACCCAAACATATTTCTATATTTCTAATGATTTTCATGGTTATGATAAAGATATTAAGAAGAGGACGTAGCTATATGGTCATGGTGCAAAAACAGATACATTTAACAAGCTGTTATTTTACCATCCATCTTGACAACCGTCATCCTAATAAGCTAAATATTTACAAGTATTTAAGCGGCCTTCCCCTAATGTTGAAACTTTATTTTTTCTTCCATTGACAAACTGAACAAAACAAACTGTTACTGACACATTTAAGCACTTGGTTTTCGATGAGCTGTATACTTTCAGTTTTATTCTGTATCACATTTTAAAAAGTGAAATCAGAAAAAGCTATGTAAAAATCACACGGTAAACATTTTCATGTTGTTTAAAATTTCCACAGGCAGAGGATATGTGACAGATAAATGCTCGTTGGGAATTCGAAACAAGACATGTGTCATTTACGAAGAAAAGATTATTGTATCAAACACCCGCACTGTGTCAGTATCTTTCATTTTGCAGTCAATAAATTTAATGACTCAGTGCGAATGATCCGTCAGAGGAGGAATGTGGAGAGTTCCAAATAAAGGCAGGATTGTTTAGTAAACTGTGAAAACAGGGATATATTTAAATTATACCAGAAAATGCTATCTGATTGGAAAGAAAAGCATATCACATTGTTTATCATGCAAATATCAATAATATGTTTACCCAGGAGTGTATTTTCTAAACGTTTGAACTTTGAACTATGCATTTCAGTTCGCTCATAGGAGAGAATATAACTGAAACCAGTGATCAACAAAGATACGAGGAAAGAATATATTTCTTTTCCAGGGAGACTAGGTATCGATAAGTTTTACAATATACCCAACATATCATTCGGGTGCAATAAGTGTTGGAACACACTTAAACAGATACAGGATACATGTTGACCATTAGACCTTGGTAAATTTCCACGTCTTCAGGTTTAACACATATTGCAATGCCAATAAAAGGATACACAATACTTGTTAACCTTTAGACCTAGAAAAAAGTGGACATATTCACCTACGTTTGTAATGCTGTTCAGATATATGATATAAAACTTATTTCGACATCCAAATATTTTTAGGACTTTCTTGAAGAAACCATTTAATAAACACTTTAACGTTTGATACATATTTAATGTTTTTACGAGAACTGCTGGATAAGACACTCTCCAGTAGCCTATATTTCTGTATCTATTGTGTCATTTCGATATCAAGATTCAATGTGAAATATAAGCGCGAACTGCATCAATGTAACGTATCGTATCGATTAAAATCGATACATCATTTATCAGTTAATCTTTCAACAAACTGGATATTTAAACGGTAGCTGAAACCATATTTTACATTTTGTTATATTGCATATTGAGTTTAACAATCTATTTCCGGTATTTGGATATACAGAATAATTATCTAGTGTTATATCCGCACCTTATGTGTTTAACTGCATACAAAATGGCGGGTAGCTGCAGAAATTGTGTTACCGTATTTCATATAAAAGATATTTGTTGAGATATCTCTGAATCAACCTCTTATCGCCGATTATCAATAAATCTTGTTTATCCAAAGTATTCTTAAAAACTATTGCTGTGTGTCAGACTTCATGAGCTGACGTCATACCATTCCTCATACCACATTTATGTCAAGTAAAACATTTATTTACATCACATGGCATTCTCATATGTTCCAACCCCCAGTGTTGTAGTCGAGTCCCCACCATTCGAGTCCGAGTGCAAGTCCAAGTCCAAGTCCAGGCTACTCGAGTCCAAATCAAAGTCCGAGTCCTTGAGATTCGAGACCACATCCGCCTTATTCGAGTCCGCTTGCGAATCCAATACAAATTGTATTAAAAAGAAATTTAAAAAGGTAATTTCAGATTATCATGTAAATTTTTAAGTTAGTTCAAACATGCTTCTACTATATTGTTAAATTACACGAAGCCCACGATACAGAGACTGGTGTATATAGTGTTAATATTTTGCAATATTCTGTTAGTAATTCTCACATGTATAAAACGTAAGTCGTTATATAATGTGACATTTTTTTCTGTTGGGCTCGAAATGGACTCTGTATGATTCCCCCCCCCCCCCCGAGTCCTTGCCTCCGAGTACGAGTAAAAGTCCGTGTCCAAGACCCTCGAGTCCAAGTCCGAGTCCCTGAAAAGTCGACTCGAGTCCGGATTCAAGTAAAATTCTGGACTCCAGTTCCACAGCACTGCTAATCCCCCAGGGATTTCGTCGGGGTATGTCTTAGATATTAAACGTACACGTTTTGAAGTACAAATAAAGCTGCTCCATACAATAGAAACCCGTGAATGGTAAAAAGATTGTGAATTATTAATTGATATTAAATATTTACTTATCATATTTTAATATTTTGCATGAAACCCTTATATTAAACATGCGCAATTAATATTTTAAGGTTTATGAAAAGTTACATCATTCCCAGGGACCCCTGTTCCCATTCTTAGACAGCATCATACACATAGCCTCAATTTGAGTTTCTTTCCATGAATTCTTCAAACAAAATCTGGATGTTTATGGAAGACTTAATGTAGGTGACTGGTAAAAAACGTAGGAGACACAGCGTTATTGCCAAGGTTGGTTTTGTCCTCTGGGAAGTCTGGCACAAATTATTGCAAATTATTAGCATCTCAGTGCTATCGGATATGTTAAGATGCAAAATGATATCCGGAGTCTTATAATAACGGATATTTTTACCGATCTATTATTGCATTCACTTTTACAGATCATGATGTAATCGATGTAAAAACAGGGCACCAATTCAACGGAGAATGGCTGATGTTTTTGTTTTAGATTGTTGTTTAGAATGTCGTTCGATACATAACCTATTAAAATTGAATACACTGTTTATATAGATGATACGGTTTGAATTAAGATATGTCTATTACATATGTCTAGTATATATCAATATGTCTAGTATATATCAATTTCTAGTATATATCAATATGTCTAGCATATAAATGTCTAGTATATATTAATACGTCCAGTATATATCAGTATTTCTAGTATATATCAATATGTCTAGTATATATCAATATGTATAGTATATATCAGTGTGTCTATTATATATCAATATGTGTAGTATATATTGCAAACACTAGGATAACAGGAAATACTGGCAATAAATGAACATGGGTACCGGTCAAGGGTACCGATTTTGTTGAATTATAAATGCTGACAATTAATGCCTGGATGCTGCAATACAATTATAAAAGTATATACAAGATGTCTATCTTGATTACCAAGTCAGCAGGCCAAACGAGAGTACGAGGTTTTTATTTATACTTTATAAAATGGACACTGGGTACCGCTGATAATCAATGAGGATTTAACTGTTAATATGAGAGAGAGAGAGAGAGAGAGAGGAAGGTTCTTTAAATAAGCCCCCCCCCCAAAAAAAAAAAATAAAAGGTATGGCTCTCAGGCACCGCCCGCGTCAATTTTAATCCCCCGCATTAAAAAAAATTATTTTGATTGTCAAGAGAAACTTACCAATGTTTAGCTCCAGCTGCTCAAAATTTTCATTTCTTTCAAGAAGATAAAATTAAACAATTTATTTTGATAAAATTTCCTTTGTTATGCAGTGCTTTTACTTGTTTAGCATAATAAATCTGTAATTATCATGCTTTTCCATTATCATTTGACATTTTTATCGAACCATACAAAATAAAAAAAAAAAAAAAAAAAAAAGCCCGCCCACATTGATTTCTAAAAAAGTGCCTGGGAACTAGACCTTATTTTTTGTGGCCCAGTAGACTGTATATCTGTATTTGTATCACATCTGCTTTACTCTAGCCTTGCTTCATTTCAGGGATCACCACAATTTTTTGTAACAACGGACTTAAAACATATTCCTTTAAAAAAAGAAAAAAAGCTTATACATATACATGACGTTGATCCATTTTTCAAAACACCGCGCTGAACAGAAATAAATATTTGACCTTTCTAAGAAATGAAGATAAAGATAGGACTTTTTTTAAAGACTGGTATGTAACTACGTAAGAGTAATGGTTCACATTTCCTACATCAGGGTATAGTACAAACGTGATACACAATTCCAGTTTTTTTAAAAATTTTGATGAATTCCTGTAAGTTTATATTAAAGAATTATGAAATTCCTTATTTCGTTGAATTGTACATCTATATGTTTCTTTACAAGCTAAATTATTTTGTATAATGAAGTGTATTATTCTTAAGTCATGGTGGTATCTTGCATATCTCCGAGGCTAACCTGAAAACTATATATATTCTATGCTTTTCAGAATCGTTTTGCTGAGCTATAGGATGGCGCCGTAAGTTTGCCTGATTCACTCTGACCTCACCAATGTCAGTTCGAGCTTCAATGAGCCGAGCACACGGTCTTGATTTTAACCGTATTAATCAGTCCGGAACATAGACAGGACTGAAATTTAGAACATCTGTTCCACGGAGATTGTCACGGACAGGTCTGGATATTGTTAAGCCGTGCTGTGGTCAGGTATTTTAGTTATTCATCTACTTCAACAGTAAGCTACTACCCGACAATCTGGGCTCAGGGTAACTGTGAATGTTTCAGGCATATGATACTTTAACTTTATATACACCTCCGTCACGTGATCATATTTTCCACGTGGTCAGTTGATTTGAAATTTACAAATTTTACACGTAATTTAACGGGCATCTAGTTGAGGGTTAGGATAACCTACAAGGAATAATTTTGGAGTTCTCTGGATCACTATTATATGTTTTTAGTTTACAGGAATTGGTACCCCTGTATCACACAAGGCGATTTTTTTAGTCCTGGCCAGTGACCGCCAATTCATTGGTATTAGGGTTACAGTTTGCCCTTGAGCTCACCAGATGAATCCGTGTTACTGAAGTGTGACGCTGTGTGAACACAAGAACACTTAAATTAGAGATCCTATCGTGGTATCAATATAGGCAACGACTATACATCAATTTTTAATTATTAAGTTAACTTGTATAGATGGCAAAGCCTGTGTCTGAGACGATTCCATTGCGACCTGCGGAAGCCAAGGTCTTTGTTGTTGCTGCTTGTTTTATTCAATGCTTACTGTAACAAAAACCATGTACATTATTAAGAATATGTCACTCAGAATTATATGAAATATTACCGGTATATTCTCTTTCGAGTCAGAGCTGAAATATGTATGTAATTGGTTTAAATGGCAAATTCTTAGGATGTGAAACTCGTAAAAAGAGCATGATAATTACATAACACAGACAAGTCCTATATTAGAGATTTATCAACTATTTCTCGAAATGAACATCAGTCAAATGAACCTAACGTGTATCTCATCCTATGGACTGGATACCTTACACTATTAGTTAAATGGATGACATGCTTTGATTTTTGTAAAGATTGCATGTTTTGTTTTAAGGTTCTGATATCAGGATACAACTAAAAACACAAGAACGAATGATTTTATCAGTTTTTTTTTGCATTCTTTGGTATATGTTAACGATTTAGTTTCACACATTTTTTATAAATTGGGGGAGTTTATTTAATTAATTAACTGGGTAAATGCACCTGCGATCTAAACTGATTTGTATTAATTGTAATTCTGTCTCACATTATATCATTAAATAACACAGGACACTTCATTAGGGGAATTCATTAGAATAAAATGATAGAAATAGGCTGTGCCCTTGTCAATATATGAGGTATCATGATAAATATTACAATATTTCACAAATGGTAGAGGCATGTGTTTGTTATAGCACTTTGAAAAAACGATGACACTGAGTAAAGGTTTATTTAAAGACACAATATTGAAAATTCTAAACTTAATACATTTAGAGTAAATCCTGAAACATTATAATACACATCAGTAGATCCTACAGTCCGATCCACGCGTGCGTGCATCCATCGTTATATATACTTGTAATTTTGAACAAAAGAATTTAAGTAAATGAATCCAGTAACCCTGAAGTTGATTTGATACATGAAAAAGCAAACTTCATTAGAAAATGGTGCCTTGATTGTTGCAATAAATATAGCTGTGCTGTAAAAGTAATAATAGTATTAATAATAATAATAATAATAATAATGGCGGCGTGATTTCGTAAAGATGCACCCATTAAGTAAAAAACTGTTATAATTTTTTTTTCATTTCAATGCTTCCTTCTATATGATCAATGTGTTCCCAACCTCGTGTCATTGTCGAATACCTGAAAGAGACATTTTACTGCTATAAATGTAGTCCGTCCGACTACATTCCCTCGCCAGGATCCAAATCAAACAGTGCCTAATTCATCGTCATGGTTCACAAAACTATAGCTCTGGAACACAAGAGGTCCCAAATACCAATAAATGGTCCTAACTTTCGGTAGGAACAAAGGTATGGCTTTAAAAAATGGTAAAGAACCATTCAAATTACATAGCGATAAAGATTACCTTGAGAATTTAACGTTCCTTGTGTCTTACTTTAACCCTTCACCCTGCATGTTTCATGAAAATCCATTCGTAATGGTGATACGGAACCTAATATAAACAGATCACGTATGCGTGATGAACACAAATTCTGTAACGGAGATAAAAAAAATCAGATTCTGTAACACTAGGCAGCGTGAGTTTAGGGGAATGAATAAAGAAGTCAGTGGTTTTTTGTTAACAAATAACTATAATTTATTCTTAAATCAACCCTAACAATACAATACACTAAATCAATTCAATACAGTAAAACAGCGTTATAGCAACAAGTCAATACAATCACACAGACAGATAATAGTACAGTACCTGGTACCAACACCATCACAACGATAAGTCCTTTAAATGTAAACTCTCGGAGAATGACAGTCCAGTGGAAAGTTCTTGCAACAACCCAGAAAGTAAACTGAAGTCCAAATGCATATAATCCAGGAAAAAGTCTTTGAAATCTATAATTGCCGCATTCGTCAGATAAGGTCCTTGCACAACACGCGTTTCAGGAATTCTCTAGAAAAACAGCGCTGTGTATCTCCACACTAGGCTCATCACGTGACCCCGGCCAGGCGTGAAAACCCAAGGCTCACATGACAACGAGAGTTCAACCAGTACGGATTAAACATAGAATGTAACACGCGGCCAGACACGAGCGCCACAACAGGAGCTACGTCCGTGTCACATAATAGAAAGAGCACCTGTAACAATGGGTTGAGTAAGATCGCTAACACGCAAACCAACACACCAAGGGAAAGCATATTACCAGACGCCTGACCGAGATATAATTATTGCAAAAAAACGATGGCCACGCCTTGGTTGTAGGACATTAACAAATTTAACCTTTTTCTTAATTTTACAAAATAAGTGGTTTTTGGTCATCAAGGGTTTTGGTCATCAAATTTCTCTACTTTGTTTTATCAGATTTAGACGGCTTTGTCTTCATTCTAGAGAAAATAAATAAATTTCCTTGTCTAAAAATTATATAAGGAATACACGTATTGTAAGTTTTAGTCTTACTTAATCCTCAGCCCCATGAATTAATTATTTAATTTATAGAATGTTTATAATGTTTAATTACGCCTGCAAATGAAACAATTAGAATGTTCGGGAGGTTAATAAATTTTCATTTTCACAATGTTATACAATAAATCCAACAACCCCTAATGAAGCGAAGTCGCATCGATCAGATTTGAACTTTTTAACTAAATAAAAATGTTATTTAATTACAGCTTATGTGATAATAAATTTGCACGATGTGTCATTAGCGTTCTACTTTGGGGTATGTACCGACTCCCCCGAAACTCACGAAAAATCGACGTTCTGTGTACCGAAACATATATATAATGTAGGGGCTATGGGACCCTGCCTCAGGAAATATGTGTGATATAAGTTATATTTAGATACCATTTCCAAGCTTTTAAGCTTGAGTGGTGATGAAATTTTGATGAAAATTAATTTCAAATTATTAGTTATCATCTGTCGACTCGTATGTTAAATAACGGATTAGAACGTAACAAATTGAATGTGGAAGCCGTTTTTTCCCCGTGAAACTGACTGTCAGTAATATCTAGTCATCGTCTCGGAAGATAATAACATAATGTGAAAGTGACAAGTAGGCAATGAGGCTTTGGCAAACAGACTGTTGGGCTAATTCAGGAAATAAGTTCAAGAAAAATTTTCCTTCTGTTTTCAACAACATGGAAGAATAAAAAAAAAATATTCAATTGGAAGAATTATCCATTTTGAAATAAACAGAAGGAAAGCAAATATTTGAATGTACGAATCGATAACAAAACTTATCCTTGACTGACTATTGCTGTAGATGAGTTGGGATCCTTCTTCAGAAACTGGAAGGACACACCTTAGCGTCCCCCCCCCCTTGAATATGTCCCTACTTTGAATATATCTATACAATGTTGTATTATTACAATACCAAATAAAGTAAAAATAGAGTGTTTGGCGGTCACCAGAAAACACGGCAGATGACGGTCGTTATGAATCCAGTGGGTGACGCCGATCAAGGTTGTCGCTTGAATTTCTGCCTTAAAATCTAATGCAAGAAATGAATGTTTAGTGTTATTTTGACACAGTATACCATAATATCGATATTTTGTCTGTTTCGGGGATGCATTTAAATTTATAACCTCGCAATATACAATTTAAATCTTGCGGGTCAACTTTTCCTAACTTTAAGTTTATCTTTAGTTTCGATGGGAGGGACAACCATGGGTTCAAATCTGGTTGCGCACAATTTTTATTTTACAATAAATTGTTAATTCGGTCATTTAGTTTTACATATAGATACGACAGTTGAAATGAAAGAATACGCTGCAAGATCATTCCTCGAATTCGTAACACATCAGCCGAGACTTGATGAGTGGATTATTTTTTTTTTGCCTAATATAACGTTTGTCCTAAAAACGATCAGCCATTACAAATGCACTGTAAATTTCATGTGAAATTTTATATCCACCTCAGAAACCCGCTTCTTTGCACACAACTGAACAGGTTTTAACATGCTACTACCAGGGGACAGCTCTGGAAATTGCATGTGTAGAATTTGTATATATACCCTACTTCTGGATGTTGCAGAAGGCTACTTCAGGAGATCTATACTTCGGCGGGATGTGCTCTCTTTAGGGTGTTTGTGAGCTGACCAGGAGGTCTGTTGTATATAACCCCCGACGTCCGGTACATGAAGGGATATACAGAACACACGCATCTTTCAAAGAAGTTCACCAACCTGCTGTAACAAACACACTCAGATATAAGTGTAACAGTCCTAAGAGTGTAATTGAAGCAGCATACATCAACATCTTACAGCTTCTGTCTCAGTGCGGGAACCAGAAAAAAAAACATAAACCCGGTATAAGTATCAAACAGAATGAAACAAAAGCACCGCAAGAGGGAATATTACAATACGCCCATCGAAATAACAGACTTTTGTTGCTACTTATACATTCGGCAATGAAAAAAAATGCTGAAATGTTATTGACCAATGATTTAATATAATTCAACCGATATTGCTGAAAAATCGATCTCAATTAGCTATTTCGGTGGCAAACATTCATATATAGAATAAAGGCATAAAGGTATGGGAAGAGGCTTATGGTCTGATCCGACTTTACACTTTACTTAACTGTTCATTCTTGTAGATTTACTCTGCTCACTGGGGAGTATATAAATAGAAGGTTAGATGTTCCACATTTGCCTGCTACCCATGACCAGACTCTTTACGGTATATGGAAAAAAATAACGTCTGCAGGAAAGTAAATACTGGCAGGTTACTGAACTGGATACAAGAACTATGGGTAATCTGCGTATCGGACGGTTTCTTTCATCCTTCTGCACACGAATGTTATGCATTAAGTCTACAGGGAGTCTTGGTTCACTTGTGTACATGTATAAAGGTAATGATGGGGGTATATAGTGTGATATCACCGACGATGTCAGTCTCATCCAACTTTACACTTTGCCTTCCTGGTTTTCGGTCCTGTTTTTTCTTGTAGCTTTATTGGCTCCATGGGGACCATACAACCTAAGCAGCCATATCAAGCACCAGAAGGCTATTCGTTCTACATTTACCTGCCGCGCTAGACCAGTACCCATTCGCTTCTGGGTTGAAAGAGCACACTCTTTTGGCGAAGACTTTGCCAAGGAGTCTTAGCGCAGACGGCGGTTAGAACCGGACGCGATCCCACAACCTTGCGGTCACAGGTCCAGCGCCAAATACACCACGCTCCACGTCAGGGTGCCGAGCTCCAATGCATCCGCCCCTGCACTTTCAGTTGTGTAATACCATAATATAAAAGAACTGGCCCTGCTTTCGGCATTTTCATAAACAACCTATCCTGTTTTAATAAGCTACATCTACCTTCTTCAGTAACAGTATACCAAGGCCACTCTTTTATTTAAAAGCCGCAGTGCATTGTTGTGAAACGAATTCTTTAAATGGCGTCAATTTTACTTCCCGGGGGGGGGGGGGGAATTGTCTCTTGCGCGCGCGCACATAATTACGCACCAGATGTATATATATATATATATATATATATATACCTTTATAGCGTATGTATTAGACACGTTTCAAATATATATTCTTAATCACATTTCAAATTTATTCAATTTATCATATGGTCTTAGAAAATAAGGTTTTATGTTTAAAGTATAAGTTAATTCTAAAACAAAGTTTAGTCTATAGTTCCATTTTTTAATATATTTCATTTGCAATATATAAATATAATTTTCTGAATTAAGGCGATTACATTGACCAACATGCCCCCCTCCTTGCAATATATATATATATATATATATATATATATATATCTATTCCCATTCCCTCCTATATTAACGACCCTGGATCCTTTACCCATCAGGTCGAGATCGATTTATCCAGCCGGTAGTGTGCATGGTGGGGCGGATTGATTTTGTGGTTCAGTTTTTCCTCCTTGAAGATGAAACTGAAGGATGTATAAAGAAATTAATCTAGAAAACACAGGCATTTCGTAATATTTTACATATGTTCTTTAGTGTAACATGAAATTTATGAAACCCCTCCTATCATGCTTGATTTCATCTTATATAAAACAAAATACCGTAATTTTTCCGAAAATTGCCAAATATTTACCAGATTAGTTACAGCTGAAGATAGGGTTGTAATATGTATTTCATAAGAGTAAACTGCTTGTTAAGTTTTATTCCTGCCTAGAAATATTCACTAGATGGAAAAGGGCCCTGATTATGTTTGTAAATACTCGCTACATGATGGATTCCAAATGTGCCATTAAAAAAGAATAAGCGTCTTTATATCAACGATAACCGTGTTTTTAAACACATAGACATAATCTCCCTTGGAGTTTAATTTGAATACCATTCATTCATTTGACAAATGAGAGATTCTGGGATAAAACATAATAATTAGAATCAGGAGAAATGTAATAGAACAAGGAACACGATAAGTGTTTATGAATATGCAGTAAGAAACAACTAATGGTGCTTTACTGATGGGATCCATCAACATTAAGTAATCTGGCTCCATGCACCTGCTCCGAACGAGATTTGTGGGTACAGGCCAATTATCTCATGAACTTCATAGTGCAGTTAATGGGAGCGGCAAGCTGATAATAGTCGGCAAGCTTCAGAAATCTATACGTTAATACACTAGTTCCTTCTCATCGATACCTAAATCGATATTTTAGATTTTAATTAAAGTTTGACTTTAATTTAACTTTAAGCAAATTATTACTTTAAAGATTTCTTGGTAATTTTACTACGGATTTCAGGTTCCTACATACGGAGTTATAAAATACGAAAGCACTGAAGACATGAAGACAGGTTTATGTATAAGGAAAATTTCATCATTTTACTAAGGAAAAAAGGGCCATATCAACCATGCTATCGACCAGGCCAATGTCGTCAGTCTTTTGTTATTTTCACTTCATTCAATGACCACATGGAAAAGAACATAGGAATATATATCGCCAATTCCGTATTATTATTATTACCAAAATTTTTATTGTTTAATATCATATGTATCAGTACCATTATTGTAGGGATGAGAAAAGTCAACTGTAATTTAAAACATATTTGAGCTGTAATTGGTTGGTAACCGTTTCGTACTTGGAATGTCCATCTGTGTTCAAAACGCTCCAGCTAAACAAACCACTATACCCTTTCATCATTTGAGTACATATTCTCAGTTTAATTAAGAATTAATTTGATTTGCTGCGGCGTCTTTTGCTGTTACGGAAATTATACAATCAAATCTAAGTTTGGACATATTAATAAAGTAACAGGTCCTTTGCAAACGTTAGTATTCTGTGATACACCTTCCCGCCTAGCCCTGTGTGCCCGCTTGAACTGTCGTTGCCCTGTAGCCGCGACACAAGCAAATTCAGTAAGATATTATCATAAATATTTATTCGATATGGATTATACGCATAGGTATTGTAAGTAATCTAGGGACTCTTCAAGGCTAAGGCGAAGGCGTTCGATAGCGAACCACCACGAGAAAACTACCCAACCCTGGACAGGCCATTACAACCCAGTCTCATGCAACTCCGGGCATTGAACCCGGGACAGCAGCGGAGGGAGCCGAGCGTTTTACCCCTCGACTATCCAGATGTCCGACAAATTCTCATAATTTTTTCCTCTGGATTTCTCAAATTATGTTTAATATTTGATTATCGTATGTTAGCATGGCGTGTACGAGTCAATATAAATATAATTAAGAATATAGTTCATATTTTTGCGTCCATTTTATTTTTCATAGATTGGTTCTAGCTTTTATATATGGTTTCTTTCGCGTTGTTAATGTAAATAATATATCACGAGTTAAAGGCATAATAATTTACACCTGTTAAAATCAGCGAGTCAGTAATCTGAACAGTGCGTGGTTATGTGAAATTATGTTCAGTCTATTTCGGGGGTACTCAGATCACCGGGGGTAACCTGAAATGGGGGATAAACTGTAGGCTTTACACCGGGATCGAGCTCCGATGTTAGGTCGATATATAGCCAGACATTAGGTATACAGGGGTTTTCAATCCCCGCGACATGCGTGCTCTTCCATGGTTATGACGGCACAACAGTGGAATCTTCTGAAATACGATCTTAACCCTACCTGCCGTTTCCGGTTTATTATATTATTTATATCCGGTTCATTATCTTCATTTGTTGGTGTTCCTATCATGCGATCAGCTAAGGGCCCATACGGTTTTCTAGCGTGAAAGGCGTTTCTAAAATGCGAAAAGCAATCGTTAGGCTACCATCTCACATGTCGTATGAGCTCACTTTAACCAAGGAAACAAGACAAATAGAGTAAGACCGACCTCCTCCTTTGCGGAAACAGCCACAATAACCCAGCGTGGAACACAAACATCTCTTTGTATCACTGTCATGACTCTTTAGTTACAGTAATATAAAATCTGAATCTTTTCCTTGTGCGCGATAACTCGCTTGACTTACTATGTCATAACAAGTGAAGGTCATGAATCCAATAATTATAAAGCTGGTCAAAGACATAACCATTTCCTAACCTACCAAGTTTTATGACCGTATTCGTTACACTGACGACTCATTGTGGTTGAACGGAGTCTCTGCTCTGCCAGGACCACCAGTAAGGAGGAGCGTTGTGAGCTCTACGGAACAATAGACTGATCTCCTGCTGAGACAGGTGCACGTTGGGACAAGAAACCTATAAACAGTGTTTTATTGTTCATTTAAATCTGTATGGCAGATGAACATATCCCTCTTTATGAGCTCATCTATCTGTTCCAGGGTTGAGGAAAAACAGGAATAATTACAAGATTTCACTTTCCTGAAGTGTACTTTGTAAAGATTCATGTCAGATATTGTCACTGGCGGGGGATGACACATTTCAAACCATTTCCCCAGATTTTCCTTCAGTTATTTAATAATACATAGTGCTTTGCTTTATATTTGGTAATGTACCTTTAGGCAATCTGCATGCCTAGGAACCATTACTTCATTAGGTGAAGCATGCGCATACTGCTTGGTGGACCACCCACGTAATTACACCCACTGTTGCAACTAATTGCATTTTATACATTACGAAAGACATCGTAACGGTACCGTGCTGTCACATTAACAAAAGCTTAATTTTAGCCTCTTACTGAATCCAGTTAAGGTATCAAGGGTTCCATTATAGTGCCAAGCTTCGAAATGTGTATAAAACCCACTCTCATGCAACTCCGGGGATCGAACCCGGGTCGCCATCGGAGGGAGCCGAGCGTTTTATCCCTCGACTGTCCAGATGATTAAAAGCAACATGCATTCGCAGAAAAAAATAAAATAAAATACAGTTTTATCATAAGGACGCGTCAAACAATTTCTTCAATGTCGTTAAAACATGCTCATCAAATAATAAACATGGTATACATTAATTACAATTGTAAATAAGAGCGAGCCATCCCCGCGAACATTAATTTAAGTTCTTATATAGAGTTTATGTTCCCTTTCAACACAGCCGTCTGTTACGCATCTTTATGAATACGGATTCAATAGATAATTCAAATGATTCCCCGCTTCGCCTTGCCCCAGGCAGATTACCCCGGCAAAAGTTTTCTTTAAATTTACTAAAAATGCTCATTATTTCATTCTTTATCTGATTATGTATGGCGTGTATAAGTCAATATAAAAATAATTACCAATATAAATACCATTTTTAGGTCAACTTAATTTTTAATGATTTAATTCAAGCTTTTAAATATCGTTTCTCTCACGTAGTTAATGTTAATATAAATATATCTTGAGTTAAAAGCATTTTAATTTACCACATGTAAATATCAGGGAGTGGGCAATCTAAACAGTGCGGGGTAAAGTGAAATTTTGTTCGTAGTGAATCCAGTTAAGGTATCACGGGTTCCATTATAGTGCCCAGCTTTGACAGTTGTATATGTCTTCGCTCTTGAATTCAAAATAGGGAAGAGAATTATTTTTCTTTTATCATAACTAACCATCTAACTCTCTAAAGTCTATTGTTAGTGGTCAGTTTCGGTTTTGTTTCTTGTTTTTTTTTTCATTTATATAACATTTAACATAGATAAACATGGGGATTTTTATGTTGAACAAATATCATATTGTAGAGTATGTACACTAGAAGAGTAACTGCCCAGGACTTGTACCGGAAGAGTATCCATACAGATTAGCATATTTTTCCAATAATACATTACACCATACCATATATATTTATGTATATATAAGTTTAAATTATGATCTGTGTGTGGTTCCGCTCAACCAATGGGGACGAGCTGACAGCTAATGATTATTATGGCACCCTCTTGTTTCCATGTATTACAGGTGAAATCGATAGCTTTAATGCGTTTATTTTTATTTATTATTACTTTCACATTAGGTCCATACGTATTAACCTGTCATGTTTAGGTTTATATTTTAATGCCTAGACCTAATGTACTTTTAACAAACCTTCCTCAATGTCAGAAACAAACATGACCGATACATGAAAAGGCATAAACGTATGACTACGTCACAATGTAACTGACCAGTGCAACTACATATAAACCCGCAAGTTGCATTACTACCATTCCTCATCAGGTCGTACCATAATAAGTTAAACCGTAAATATATTATTACAATAAATAATTTCTCATCCGACACTGGACATTATAGGCAGCCTGGGTGTTATTGATGCACACTTACGGTGGGGACGATACGAAGGATGATAAGAAACGTTTAAGCGTAAATCCAAATATCATGAAGTCAAACTTTCAGGTAAATTGTCTAATATAACGCCATATTAATCTAGGCTTCTGAAATTGCTATGCGAGATACGGTTGCACTGCCGTGTGATTGCAGAAGTGAGTCTAGATAAATCTTGTGGTGTCTCCATGGGTCTAATCCCTTGGAAACCGATATGTAAATTTCTGGCGGTTAAAAGTACAGCTTAAACCTCACCTACCTTGTCATACATCTCTGGAATCTCCGTTCTGGACTAGACGACAAATAGTGTTGTCTGAAAAAAAATTTACAGGGATGCAGAACCTTTAGTGAAGCTCGATTCCCTTGTCATAAGGTATGCGCCGAGTTATATAATCTCAACTAGGAATGAGTGAGACCAGCTTCTGCGAGCCACCAAGTTGCTTGGATTACTATCGCATCGCGCAAGTCGCGGGGCGCTCGCTCCGTGTGGCTGGACGGACAGTGGCTAAAGCTCCGAGCCTATGAGAGCGCAGTTTACTTAAGCAATAGGTAAATGTGAATTCTGTCGGATCGATGACTTGTCACTTGTACCATGGATATTATGGTTGTACAATCATTAGAACTGAGATGTCGACTACTGCGTGTTTGCTGCCTCGCATTGTCACTGCGGATGCGCTTTTTTTCTGCGAGTGTGTTTGCACCTTTATTTTTTGCTGTATGCATCTGAGGCGGGAGAGTGCTTCCTGTGCTTACGTCACGTGGTCAACCGCCATAGAATGGATGGATCCATTCATCCGTTTCATGTTAGGCCTGATTTTGCCAAGCTTGTCTGTTTAGCAGCAGAGACTTATGTTTCAGTTCTGTGCACGGCTCCCTATTTATATTATGACAGATCATATCGACCGGATATTGCACTAAATGAACAACATTATAGTTACATTTTATAAGATTGAAGCTATCTAGCAGTGCTTTCCCAAAATGCATGTTGTGACATATATAAATTACATAAACACTCACTTGGATATCGTGTTTATCGTTGCTGACGGAGCGCCTAGGACGAGGGTACCGACTTCCTCAACTACGGGGCTCGAGCAATTTCTTTTCCCGCTTTAGCTTTAGTTAATTTGCATGGTGTACCTGCCTTTGTTAACATTTCAGTCAATGTGCATCAGAGTTCTAACAGGCAATGATTGTTTATATATGAATACAGTACCACAGTTATACAATAACACAAGTTCGAAGGAGATTGTTTGTCAGAAACCTTCTTGTCTGATTATTGTTTTTCTGTCTGTATTTATCATAATAAACATTTTTTTTAATCAATCATGAATGAAATTAACAAAATGGAGAATTGATATGAAAGCTAAGTTGATTATGACCACACGATGGTGGTGAATTTTGCGCATGCGTCAAACTGACTGGTTTGATGAATCAATAATAATTACTGAGGGTTATCTTATTTTCCATTACCGTATTTGTGCGCATTATCCTAGACTTTTACATAGTTTTATAAACTTCAGTTTTATCTTTTTTTATACGCTATGGTATATTATCTATGTTTTTAATCAAACGTAATCGTTCATATATTCAGCAAATCTGCTTCATTCTGTTTTCTTCTATATTCTTGTGTATCGATGTAAGCTATACTTGCGTTACTGCAGTTTCGCATAATATCTTCCGACTGTATGATGTGATTTTAGTTTGGTGATGGTATAGAACATTGTATTTTTATTTTAATTTCTCGGATTCTATATGTAAACAGAATTTTATTCTGATAACGGCTACCATGGAAAAATGCGTGTTATATAAATAAATAAATTGTTCACCTGTCTATATGTAACTGAATATTCTGACATCTGCTGGTGTTTGTACATTTATGTACTACTTATATAATACATGTATAAATGTATAAATTGTTGTCTATGGCTTTGAAGGAGTTGTGCGTCCTTTGAGTATTGTTTCATTTTCACAATCAATTATCACATCAGTTAAGTGGCAGAGAAAAAATCTGGAAAACAGGAAGGGACACTTGCACTTATTGACCTGCAAGGACCACTGGTTTCATTTGCTGGCACTACATACGCCCCGGAGCGGGGTTCTTGTCATTGATGAATCATCAATAACAGCTTGGAATGTCACCGCGTTCATTAATTAAGGCTCCTAATTAACACTCGTAGGATCACGGTCAGTGCGTTTATGCATGTAAGTCTCAAATTATAGATGGGAAAAATATATGAATTATCAGATAATCAAGGATAGTTAACAACTAATAAATAGGGATGGTAAATATTTATTTTACGATTAAATGAAGTTATATCCTGACAAGCGGGGTTATCTGTTTAGGAAAGGATTTTAGTAGCAATTTTGTTCTCACGTTGCTATGATACTCTCATAACGCATCCCACGACGTAATTTAATTACCGGATGTCGCGGGGGGGGGGGGGGGGTTGTCAATGGAACCTTGTCGATATAATTTCCTTTACAGACATGTTATCACAGTGCTGCATATCCTTGTCCATGTGAACATTTGTGCGAGTCTACAGTAAACATGTTCGTAACATCGTTATAGGATATTTTATATCTATTTGCACAGCTGTGTAGAAAATCGAATAAATGAAAATATTTATGTTTTTGAATTTGTTTCATGTGGAGGTTACTAGCTTAACTCGGTATGTGCATCTGCATAATTATATTCCATTTCGGACCGTATGGCAGTATGACAGTATTACAGCACACGCTTCCTACCATTTTTTTTATCCTGGTGTTAACCGAGCCCGGTGACTAACGCCCCTTGTCGGCCCTACGTGTGCAATAACTTCCATTGCTTGGTCATACCACGGAATAATCCAGAAATATCGCATGTCATACATATATATATATATATATATATATATATATATATATATATATATATATATTCTTGTGTGTGTATTGGTAGTTTTTAAAGTCCTAAATATCGCACAGGAATATATTTGATTATAAAACTATGAACTTTATTTATTAACCATGGATTATACCAAAAAAAATAATAACTTGTATGAGGCACTCTCCATGGCTCGAATGATGACGTTCGATAGTCTGTAGAGGTGAAGGAAACCGGGGGACCCGGAGAAAACCAACGACACTAGACGAGCCACAACAACCCACTCTCATGGCCACACTCATGGATCGAACCCTAGTCGCCGGCGAAGGGATCCAAGCGTTTTACCACTCGATATATATTTGGTTACAACAGATGGTTATTGTGTCTTTCGTGTACTTTACATTTGACAGTATGCAGTTATTACTTTAAATAAATATTAATCATATAAAGTATATATAAAATGTGAACAACCAAGATTTAATTGAATATCTGTACATTTGAATTTCAAAAAACGGGAGAAAGAAGAAATATTGATTTATGGCCAAGTACATGCGTACTATTTTGGAAATATGCGATAGTCGACACATCGCCTCGTGTAACTGAAATTAAACTCATACAGACACACCACACGAGACCTCTCCACCTAATTCCCGTGTAAACAAGGCGGGTTCTTAGTTTTTGCCTGTCGGAGGCAGGAAAAATTTATAAATACGATGAAACACGTTTTGATGTTTACAATGTTGATATAATTAAATATGGATATAATTTTTATATTATATGAACTCTTTCTATTTATGAAACAATAGGTATATTTTTTAGCTCAGCTGACTTTCAGTCAGCTGAGCTATAGAGATCATTCCTTCGTCCGTCCGTTTACAGTGTTGAAATCGTAACCGCTGGACCTTAATTCTTCTAAATGAACACCCATAGAGGTCCATTGTAGAGTTTCATATTAAATATCCCTCGAAACCTGAAATTAGACCACTAAGACCTATATCCTCTGAGCTATTGGACTATTTAGTACACACCCTTCCCCAGAATAATTAAGAAAATATAAACAAAACCTCCAGTATCTGAATAACTAATGCATTGAATACCATGATTCTTTCCATGCATATTGATCATGGAGTGTTGCATCAGTTTCTGAAGGCTGGTGGTGCAGACTGTAAACAGACACCGAGACATTAACATTGCAGGGAACACACCGTAATCGTTTGAACTAGAAACTCATAACTGCACATTTTAGGTAGTCCTTGGCAAATCACCTGAAATTCGGTCATGGTGAATTGTATTTCAGGAACTGCGGACTGAAAACATGATTCTGAGTACCTAATGAGTCAGAAAGGGCACAAATTGTATCCGCTAGCCCTATAATCTTCTGAGGTAAAAATCCAGGTCTCGGAAAATCTCCATGGAAACTTGAAATTAGGGCATGGTGACCTATATTCTGTAAACTACTGCCAAAAGCATTCTTTTATGCACCCAGACAGATACACAGGTACAAAACGTGACTGTTGGAGCTAGATCCTTCTAGTTTGACATACAGGGAGGTTTTGGGCATATAACTGTACAGTCTCCTTGCACATCTGAACTAAGGTCACTGTGACCTATATTCTGTGGATAATAAGATCTGTGTTTGCACCCCAGAATAATCCAATATTTAATGCAAAAGCTTCAGTATCTGAATGCCTAATACATTGATTGTCATGATTCTATCCATTTATATTGATGGAGTGTTTCATCAGTTTCTCAAGACTGGTGTTGACACATTTGTTTTCTCTATTTTGAGACCTTCAAATGAAGCAGTACGGTGTTGACAAAGCATAATTCGGAACCGTTAAATCTATAAACTTCGAACTTTACATTCAGGGAGGTCTTAGCCAAATCTTCTAGGTAAGCTAAAATTACGCCATGATGACCTATATTCTGCAAACTATGGGTCGAAAACATGATTTTGAGTATCCAGTGACTCAGACGGTTACAAATTGTATCCGTTAGGCCTAGGATGTTTTAACGCAACATCCAGGGAGGTTCTGGGTATATCATTGTAGTCTCCTTGCACATCTGGAAAAAAAGATCACTGTGACCTATATCCTGCAAGATATGTGAACGAACATGATTTGAGCATCCAATAGGACAGATTTGTATGATTGGTTACAGTTTGACCAAAACTCCTTGGAAAAAAAATTCCTTGGAAACCCTAAATAATATCAGCCAAAGAATACATTGATAAGACATGTATTTAGAGCTTATAGAGCGGGGGTATATCAGCCACACAACACACAGAGAAGACGGGCCTACACGTCGTACACCGGGGCCATATAAACCACACAACACACTGAGAAGACGGGCCTTACACGTCGTACAGCGGGGGTATATAAGCCACATAACACACTGAGGAGACGGGCCTTACACGTCGTACAGCGGGGGGTATATAAGCCACATACCACACTGAGGAGACGGGCCTTGCACGTCGTACAGCGGGGGTATATAAGCCACATAACACACTGAGAAGACGAGCCTTACACGTCGTACAGCGGTGGTATCTCAGCCACATAACACACTGAGAAGACCGGCCTTACAAGTCGTACAGCGGTGGTATCTCTGCCACATGACACACTGAGGAGACGGGCCTTACACGTCGTACAGCGGGGGTATATAAGCCACATAACACACTGAGAAGACGGGCCTTACACGTCGTACAGCGGGGTATATATACCGTAATCGACGTAATAAGCGCCCCTCCCGTAATAAGGCCCCCCCCCCACCGGATTTTGGAGATCACTTTATGAAACTAAAGGGTGAGCCATCCTAACCTCACTTTTCTCCCTAGCCAATATAACACAGGACAACGTAATGCTTTCATTTCTCCCCGCCAAGCTTAAAAGTTACCACCAGTTTTTATTCAATCTCCGTTAAGCTTTATCATATAATATAATAATAATATTAGTTAACCATAACAGAATCAGTGGTCAAGTGTATCATAGATAAGACTGGATGACGGTGTCCGTGAAGGCAGACCCTGCAAGTGGCCATGCTGATTGGGTGACCTGAATTCAGGTACGTATGTGGATGTATTATGCAATGAAATATATATTACTTACCGTATTTGCTCGTGATGGACGATAAATTTTATCCTAAATTATAAGCAAAGAAGGGCGGCCATTTGATACACTGGTACAAGTTTCTCAGCGTCCTCAGGGCCGCCAAGGATAATTTACGGCAATGTGAATTATTACGTCGGCCGAACTTGATGCCGTGAATATCAGTGATCATGTCCGTATGGTGGTAATATACACTCAATAAAGAGCATTACAATGCTTTGTTTTTATTTGAATTTATCGTTTATACATCAGATTTCCATGTGCACATAGTTAAATAATTGGTAAGAAAAGGTTTGCCCTTGCCGCATTGACACAGGGATTTTAACTGAATCAATATATGAAAGCCCTTCTGACAGTAGAGCCAGTGAATTTACGCAACCGCGGACGGAATTGCGGAATTGACGGACCAAAACGGAATTCCCAATCCTGATAATATATAAGTTTTAATGTATTTTTTGCCAAAAAATATCTTGGTAATTCACTTGAAACATGTACACAGTAATATAATTGTCGATGCCGCTGACAGCGTGCAGGGCTTACCCGTGTTCTCAAAATCCCAGTGCCCTGGGTTAATCTGTGTGTATACAGCTCTCGCGCAAGGGATGCTGGGAATTTGCCTAACCAAGTGCCACCCAGTAGCACGTAATATGCATGTTAAAACGAGGATGATTTTTTCATATGGTGCCGTATTTACTGCGTAAAATGTTCACGAGTCCAGTGAATGCGGACGCTGTCAGCTTGCTTGCACACTGACATACACGGAGACTCGCTCATGGCACTTCAATTACAAGACAACCAGTAACGCATTATAATTATAAATATGAAGCGGCCTTTCCTCAGGTGACAATGTTTGTCAAGCTTGTATTATTGGACTACGTCGAGAAAATGAATGTATTATAACGGGTCAACAAAGTTCAAGAAAGGGACCGTGTTTCCGCGGGATATAAATATGAGAAATTTCCTAACAATTTTAAAACAAAACCCCGGATTTGGTTCGTATACGCACTGAAGTAAATATAATACGCAAGAGTCTGAGGGCCAGTTTTCATTTTTTTAAAAACTTTTGCATGTAATATCAAGCACAATGAAAGACAAAAAAGACAATTATTGTCGATGCCATTCCATGTCATTAATCGGCTCAGCTGTCAAAGGTATTTGCGCAAGGTGACTGACATAATCGGGGTACCGATGTCCCGTATTATTTTTTTTTTCATCATTCAAATAAATGATTAATATATTTTTATATGAACATTTTATACATTCTGCTACCTTATTAGACTTTGACTTTTATAAAAGTGTTCATTTATTACCATCCTTATTTTTCCTCTTAACCTGCTAAGGAAATCTCGAACTGTAGTCATTTAGACAATTCCCTCATGCAACACAAAAAAAAATCGTCTGCAAATCGGTATCACTTGGATTACACAACCATTGTTAAATGATCATTGTTTTTTTTCTGAATTGTCCTGAATGTGCTGTGAAGTCAAACACGTGTACACAAGCCGCAGTGTTAAATTGGAGGATCGTAATGCACTTTGGAAGTTGGCAGATGTGGGGGGGGGGGGGGGGGCGCTTATTAGGGTATAAAAAATTTTAGAAAAATTTAATTTTGAGAGCGCCCGGGGCGCTTATTACGTCGAATACGGTAAGCCACATAACACACTGAGAAGACGTGCCTTACATGTCGTATAGCGGGGGGTATATAAGCCACATAACACACTGAGAAGACGGGCCTTACACGTCGTACAGCGGGGGTATATAAGCCACATAAAACACTGAGAATACGGGCCTTACACGTCGTGCAGCGGGGGGTATATAAGCCACATAACACACTGAGAAGACAAGCCTTACAAGTCGTAGAGCGGTGTTATCTCAGCCACATAACACACTGAGAAGACGGACCTTACACGTCGTACAGCGGGGGGGGGGGGGTATATCGGCTACATAACACACTGAGAAGACGAGCCTTACACGTCGTACAGCGGGGGGTATATAAGCCACATACCACACTGAGAAGACGAGCCTTACACATCGTACAGCGGGGGGTATATAAGCCACATAACACATTGAGGAGACGGGCCGTACACGTCGTACAGCAGGGGTTTATATGCCACATAAAAAACTGAGAAGACGGGCCTTGCACGTCGTGCAGCGGGGGGTATATAAGCCACATAACACACTGAGAAGACGGGCCTAACACGTCGTGCAGCAGGGGGTATATAAGCCACATAACACAGTGAGAAGACGAGCCTTACACGTCTTACAGCGGGGGGTATATAAGCCACATAACACACTGAGGAGACGGGCCTTACACGTTGTACAGCGGGGATATATCAGCCACATAAAACACAGAGAAGATGGGCCTTACACGTGGTACCGTTGGGGGTATATAAGCCACATAACACACTGAGAAGACGGGCTTTACACGTCGTACAGCGGGGGGTATATAAGCCACATAACACACTGAGAAGGCGGGCCGTACACGTCGTACAGCGGGGGGGGGGGGGGGGCGGGTATATAAGCCACACAACACACTGAGAAGACGGGCCTTACACGTCGTACAGCGGGGGTTTATCAGCCAAACAACACACCGAGAAGACTGACATTTTACGTCGTACAGCGGTGGTATGTCAGCCACATAACACACTGAGGAGACGGGCCTTACACGTCGTACAGCGGGGGTATATAAGCAACATAACACACTGAGAAGACGGGCCTTACACGTCGTACAACGGGGGTATATAAGCCACATAACACACTGAGAAGACGGGCCTTACACGTCGTATAGCGGGGGGTTATAAGCCACATAACAAACTGAGAAAACGGGCCTTACACGTCGTACAGCGGGGGTATATCAGCCACACAACACACTGAGAAGACGGGCTTTACACGTCGTACAGTGGGATGTATCAGCCAACATAGCGAGAAGACGGGCCTTACACGTCGTACAGGGGGGGGGGGGGGGTATATAAGCCACATAACACACTGAGAAGACGGGCCTTACACGTTGTACAGCGGGGGGTATATAAGCCACATAACACACTGAGAAGACGGGCTTTACACGTCTTACAGCGGGGGTATATAAGCCACATAACACACTGAGAAGATGGGTCTTAAACGTCGTACAGCGGGGGGTAAATCAGCCAAAACAACACACTGAGAAGACAGGCCTTACACATCGTACAGCGCGGGTATATCAGCCACACAAAAAACTGAGAAGACAGGCCTTACGCCTCGTACAGACTCAAGAAAACTTAAATGGTTAGAATCAAACTAGCATTGTTTAAGTGGTGTTCCATATATACTGAAATCTATAACTGAATATAGTATATGTGAAAGATGATACGCCAATGCCTAGAATACATAAAAATAAATTCTAATCCGTTTTTTTATCAGGGTATCTATTTTGCAATTCAGGATGTGAGAGATACCTGTTATGATCACGTGACTGGGTTATTAATCAATTCTGATGAAAACCTTTTAAATGTCACTTGCTGTAAATCGTTCACTCTGCCAAGATCTATGACGACAAAAATAAAGAGCGAGAAAGGACACATCAGATCAATTTGATGGCATGCTGAGGTGAACCAAAATAAAAGGGAAATGCCGCTCGGTAGATATAGAACAAAGTAAAAATACTTCATTCTTCCTGGGGGTGCATCAGTTGGTAGAACAAGGAAACGATATAAATTGTGACAAATGCACATTTTTCGTTTTCACCGAGATTATTTCTGAATCGGTTTCTCTTAATGGCATAAAGATCCTTAGATGTTTTAACGTACGCCCGATCTCGTGATGTTCTTTTGCAACGCTCTGCTGCTCTCTGGTGATCAATTTTGAAAGTGTTTTGCCATTACGTCTTCTCTTGTAGCTAAGCTGACAATATTTTGATTTGTCATGTTTGGTTTATTGTCTCCACCAGAAGGGTATGTGTTCATCCCTGCTCAAGTATGCGTGTCACGGAATCGTAAACATACTCTTATGACATTTTGGGGAAAGGGTATTAATGGAATGGACCATGAACAAATAGATTATATTTTGGTGTAGATCCGAAAAATGACCCGGATTTAGGAACGTCGCCAAGGAATACTCACAAATGTATGCGAGTATAGGCCGAAAAGGTTAATATATAGAAATGCGGTTTTTGGGAGCATTCCACAATTGCACAATTGGGACCCCCCCCCCCCCCGATGGAGGAGGATTTCATTCCTTAGAATGCAGACTCCTAGTTCTTTATATGTTCATTCTAGTTCTTCATATGTTCAACTTCTAAACAGGCAATATATATATATATATATATATATATATATATATATATATATATATATATATATATATATATATATATATATACAGAATGCGCCTACACTGCTCAAAATCATACTCTCAAGGGTACGACTCCACAAGTGAGGGCTTGTGGGAAAAGAAGTCATTTACCAACAATGCGATTGGGTTTTTCAATACAACAGCAGCGTAGGTGTAAACGTAGTGAAGGGGATTATATAACACGTTCAGATATATTAGATCAGAAATTTCAAGGCAAATTACATGGACATGAAATGTTGAGGTAAGGGCCTAACGAAATAAGACATATTTGACAAGCATTCCTACTTGTAATGTAAACAAAACTCCTTTTCTTGAACTGTAACATATTTTAATTTTGAAGTTTGAAAGCTGAGAAGTACTCTCAGCCGTCTCACAATCCCTTTATGGAAGAGGATTGATTTGAGTAGAAACGACCTCTATAGCGGCAGGTTGAAAGGTGCCAGACTGGCACATGCAGCGTGGGTACCTGCACACGAACTATGTAGGTAAGGAGGTTAAGGTATATTGAGGATAAAGGTAGTACATCCACGAAAATCAACATTGCGATTGCTAATAAAATATTTAATTATTTATGATGGTAATGATCTGCTCTATACAAGATGCAGTCCATTGATTACTCTCTCAAGGATTTGTATATTCCAAAAGTCGCAAAAAAGGTCCATACAATAATACATAATATAATATAAGATAAAATGATTATAACAAAAAAAACTAAAATATAAACAATAACAGAAACAAGATAATTAAAATGAGATGTTCATCTTTCGGTGAGGTAAAATTGGGTTATCGAACCGCAAAAGGCACGTTGCTGAACCAGCAGTGATGTACAGTTTGTACAACCTTACAGCCCAACAGACATTACTGTGGTGTAGCCTTCAGTTTATAAGGAACGACACATTACACGATATTGTTAATCCTTGCCTATAAATACTCTGCGTGTATGCCCAGTGTGAGAACCTACGATCGGATGAGCCGTTTCCTCCAATTTGTCATCACAATCTGAAATAACTTTACAGAAGCAGTTTAAAACGTCTGCTATAACAGGCTCCAAGGTTTCAAAAGTCGAGTGCACATATAATTATCGTCTATATGAAATGAATCAACTGCTTCATTATACTGTTTAGTTGCATAACTTAAGTTTAATACTTGGCTCCTGTGAGTAATGACGGCATTTTTCAAAATTCGGCTGGTCATGATTGAAACACCGTCAGTCCAGATTTGGTTGTCACACTGCATGATTTGTATAACCAGCTTACGCTCCCGGCGACTTACAAGTTAAAACGGGCCTTCAGAAATTCGATTAAAGTCTAACAATGTCAGACTCTTTCGATTTTTATTGGTTCGAATTTCATAGGAACCGATTCACCGAAATGTGTGTTCACACCTACAGAATTCGGGAAATGAACTGAATAACTAGTCCTTCAACTGCTGGATGACAGTGTAGAAAATGCAGGTGAGTCCTATTTCTAGTCCGTTTCCAGGTTGGTCTGTTTCACTCGAAAGAATTGGCTGGGCCATTTTTTTTTTGCGTTGACAGGAACATAAGTATATTATATATTAATTGTATATTATAATTAAAGATAATGCGTTTTAGACTTAAATTTCAAAAGAAATTTAATGACTTGTTATTGCTGAAACATAATTAATGACAAACACAAACTACTAAAACATCGTAAAATAGTTGTGCTACCAAATGTATCTTGAAACATACTTCCACCGAGATAAATACATGTGCAGCACGGAATGATGATTCATAAAGACATTTAGAGAAAAAAGCTATAACTTGTGTCTGATATTACAAAAAATACATACCAGTTTGTTTTATTCACCAACAAATTTGCTTAACATTGTTCATAGTGTGAATAATATATATGTGATGATGTTTTATTTTTTAGGCCATGACCGCATAAACAACCGCGAGTCTGAAGTACACATTTCAAACTGCGAAAGATACGCAGAAGCGCAAATGAAATATTAAAAAAATTAGGTGATGCTAACATATTTTTTTTGGGTGGTGCCCAGCATATACAAGCATATGATATTTCTTCAACAATTGCCGAGCGATGAGTTAGGAGAGCTGCCAACAAACAGACGACGGATGATTGATAGACGAAACACGAAGGACGGCCGCCGCGCTTAGAATAGCTCCAAGGTGAGCTTAAAAAAAGTTACCCTACCTGTGGAACTACTGTAATAGGTTGAACGCTTGTCCGCAGGTTTGGGGCTTGTCAATATTATTTCATATAAGCTCTTCAGACAGTAAACATGCTTGACAATATTGAACCCGTCGCCTTTTGCTCAACAGTTCAAGGTCTGAATGTCTAACATGTATTCCTTCTCGTATTGGCCATTTTAAAGGAAATTCTTACGAGCTAAGTTATATATATATATATATATATATATATATATATATATATATATATATATATATACATATATATATATATATATATATATATAAATGAACTTATATATATATATAATAACCTCAACTCATAAAATCAATGCTAAATAAAAAAATATAAGACTACTCACCAACAATATACGTACGTCTTGCAATAATTATATTTATATTAGTTTTGCATATCTATTGATTTCCTGATTGTTCGGCTTGATTGACTACAATTTCTTACTATTGTTTAGGGTATACAAATTGAACTCTGTGTTTCTTTAGAATCATACACAAGTAAGATTTGAAAGTATCTGAAGAAATATCTTATATCTTTCGTACCTCTGCTCAGAGGGGACACTGAGTCTTTTATGTACAATCTTGGATTCACTGAAGGCGTCTGCAGCTTACCGTGTAGACCAGTGCTGTATAGAAAATGAAAACATAATCACAAACATGAAATATGGTGAAGTTGGTTCAAAGATGTTGATAAATTTTTATTTTTTTAATGTCTATATTTGTTTCATGCTCTTGTGAAAGATACGATCAATTACTTCATGTGAACACTAGGTGATAGCAATTATCGATTATATCGACTTGAAGTTATGTATAATTTGATCATATGATAAAAAAGACATTCATATTATCAATATTATCAAGACATAAATGTGTGGCTGTTTCTCTTTAAATTGAATACAACTGCAGGCAGATACATCTAACGATTGTGGGGGTTTCAAGTAAATATGACAATATTTTACACGGCCTTAACGGGCCGTGCTATGCATATTACTATTGATTCCTGCATAGCAATTTCGGAGGATATTACGTTATACTTAGGATAAATAGACCGAGTATGGTTGTACTCATAAAGATTTGCTAACCCAAAGATCAGAGAACGTCACACCCGTTGTCCTGTTCAGAAATGAAAACATGGCTTCTTTCCAATTGAACTTTCAAATTAACAACACTGATATAAATCAGCAAATGTAGCAGATCAGAGCTTAAACCTGTCAGGTTGGTTCTGACACAGGAATCTATTTTCATTATTGTCGTTTATTGCCTTGCGATTAAGGAGACCTTGGTGCAGAAACGATCAAGTGGCTGGTACTATCTGAGGGAAAGAACATAATAGCAGGGAATAATAGTGCCATTAACCTCGACTAGCTCTGCATTGGGAGTCCTTAATTTTGATTTAATTGGACAGCTGATCGAGAGGGAGAGCAACACATCGATAAGTAACTGCATGCCTTTCAGCGGGTACAGATATTGAGTGAACTGTTATAAGTAACGTTGTAATTTCGCAAACGTGACCAATTTGTGGCGGCATCCTGTTTCAACTCCCAATCCGATACCTTATTTTACCATTTATAACCAAAATCTTTTGATCCTAGGGTTGTAATTGACTCAGAGATGTCTTCTTGAATATGTTAACAGTTGATTTAGGATGCACTGGCTAAAATTGGCTCCTGGACTCTGAATGAAACACCCACCTGCTTCAAAATCTTTTATTTATAAACTTGCTTTCAGAATCGATTTTCTTCATTCACCTGCATTGCGGCTAGTGAACCCATGACTGACCCATATTCCCGACCAGACCGAGTATTTAAATACTAACTTCTTTTAACAAATCGAAACTTTATTTTTTTTCAAAATGCCTTTAGTCACAATTGTTATCAAAATACATTTACTTGCATTTAAATATGGCATTGTATAAAGATATTGAAGGAATGTGTATGTTATGTTTATACATCATGGGGCCAGGACTAACCTATATCAGTTATAAACTGTCATCAAGCCGTTTTTGAAATCTCAGGTACTTAGATGTATGTGTATTAACAGTTTTGAATCAGTGAGGGGTCCTGTTAAGACTGGCCTTCTCAAACTACAATACATAGGGTCAGGTGATAACACCTCAATTTAATGAAAATACTTAAAAAATTGTGTTCAAGATTTTCCCTAGTGTAAAAATTAACGGAATATATAATATATAAACATATATATATATATATATATATATATAATCGGAATGGAAATGTTATCTATGTATACATATATATATATATATTTATATTTAGACAGCATTTCAAACCCGATTTAAAACTGAAAGTTTACTCATATATCCCTGCTATATGGCTCATGATTCGATCAGACAAGTTTCACGTAAAAAGCGGCAAATATATCCATTTTGTTGAGTTTTATTTACACGACCAAGGACTCCAATCCCTATACATCGAACAAAGGAAAATGACCGAGTCGGGGTTACTGAAATACAGGGCCTGATCACATTTAAATCTGAAAGCATCTGTATTTCACTTGGTAATTTATGGGAACAACAAAGGATCCAGTTTATTGTGTACGGTGCCAGAAAGGTACAGCCCACGGAAAACCTCTCTGTATGAGCATTGTATGCCTCGAGTCAGACATGGCCTTAAAGCTATATCCGCCGCCTCCGTAACGCACTCGGCCACCGAGGTCAGTCAAAAAAATATTTCAAATTTTCTGATATGGAGACAGTTCATATTACGTTATTTGTATCAGGTATTACCTACTAAAAGGAAGCATATGATAAAAAAATCTAAACAGAGTTTACATTGTGACTGAATAACAGATGTTGTCTTTGTGTATATATATATTATTTTTTTTTAAAGTTAGGCTGTTAGGGAAACTTTTTTTTAATGTAGGAGCTTGTAAGTGGTCCTTGCGTTAGGAGAAAGTATGTGTACTGATTCCCTAGACCGCTCTGAACAGAGAAACAAAATATCCAGATATGAGCGTCTGTGCTAGAATTTGAAATTAGACCCGTTCAATATAATCTATAAATATAATATATAAAATAGTTAAGGCTCAACATGTCGATCAATGTCGTACGACATTCATCGGCATCGGATCAATCGTGAAATGGCGTCGAATAGTAGGGGGACCTCAAACTGGCCCGATGTTTCGTGAAATTACCGATTTTATTTATTCTTCCCGCGGTTTTATTGTGTTTTGTGCAACTACCATTTTCATGACTGATGACAATGACCGGTATTTCCGACAAATCTCTTTCCATTGTTTAAAGTCTGCCGTCGCCTTTTCTGTCGGCAGAATTTGTAACGACAGATCCTATGTCAACCGGTTAAACTCAACATTTCTTTCCGTACGTCAAAATCGGCGTAATTTACTAGAACTACGTAACCCCGATAACATGGGATCAATAAGGAAACGGCTATTGGATCGAGATTAAGCTCACCCGAATGAAAATGATCTGAGGTATACCGATCACTATTTGTCCGTCGTCCGTCCGTCTGTCCGTCCGTTAACAGGGCACAAATCTTTAACGTCGGACCTAGATTCTTCTCACTTTATATCGGGTGAAGACCTTGGAAAATCTCCCTGGACACCTGGAATTAGGTCGCTGATTTATACGACTGTTTGTGCACCGGAGAATAAATAAATAATTTGATACAAAAGCTCCAATATCTGAATAACTAACGCATTGATTGACATGATCCTTCCAATGCATATTGATCACTGACAGTTCCTGAAGACTGGTGGCGTCACTTTTATTTTTTCTTTTTCTTACGGATGTTTTCTCTATTATAAGACCTTCAAATGAAGCAGTCATGCCGTTTACAGGGCACAAACCGTAACCATTGGCCCTAGAAACTTCTAACTCAGGAAGGAGGCACGCAAGCACTCAACTGCGACGGGGAACAGCACGATCTGCCGCTTCTCTACGACTCGCTACTCGCACAATTAGCGCCACCTAGTCGCCAGCGATATTGAGTCTCCAGTCGGATGAAGTCCGTCGACGTTAAAGAACTTAACTGTCACAAAAAGTTAGTTGAGAAGTGTTGTCTGGTATTCTACTTATCCAGCTTAATTCAACTATCTGGAGTGTTAAACCAAGAATCTTCTGTCGTAACATCAAGGGAAGTCTTGGACAAGTCTCCTTGGACACCTAAAATTAGGTCATGGTGATCTGTATTCTGCGAGCTGCTGGCCTAAAACATGATTTTGAGCACCCAGACAAGGGTACGGATTGTATCCTTCAGCCCTAGAATCTCCAAACGCAACATTCAGGGAATTCATGGGCAAATCTACCTGGAAACCTAAAATTAGGTCATACTGCCCTGAATTCTGTGAGCTATAGGAAAAAAAACATGATTTTAGCTCTGTGTAAGTAAGATGGGCACAAATCAATCCGGTTGGGGTAAGAACCTTCTAACTAAAAATTCAAGCAGGTCCTAAGCAAGGTTAGGTCATGATGGCCCATTTTCTGTGAGTTTCGTGCAGAAAACCTCAATTTGAGCACCCGGATAGGCGGAGAGGGCATAAATCAATCCTAACGGCTGGATCTTGCGTAGTTTACTTCACGTAAAGGGAGGTCTGTATTGTCTCCTTGGACATCTGATATAAGGTCACTGTGACCTATATTCTGCAAGATATGTGAAAGAACATGATTTAAGCACCCTATAAGACAGATTTGCTTGTTACAGTTTGACCTAGAAACTCTTAGTTTGATTAAGATCCAGGAAGATTGCTGTAAAATTTCCTTTGAAACCTGAAATAATGTCACGGTGACACATATTCTGAGAGCTGTGTGAAAGAATATATTTATACTATAAGTCAGATGGACACAAATCATAGCAGTTGGACGTACACATTTCTAGCTTGGCATCCAGGCAGGTTTTTGTAAAATCTTCTTGGAAAACCTAAATAAGGCCACTATGACCTATTTCCTAAGGACTATGGGCAAAGACATGATTTTGAGCACTCTGGATGAAATTCTACCTATTGTTAACGGTCCTTTCACAAATATTTTTCCACCAGATCCTAACATCAGTAATAATACATGCGTTAACTGTATGTCAAATTCAGCTTAGCGTTACGGGCCACTTGTCCATTTAATTAGCATTATAGCGAAGGCTTTCGGGAAATATATGTTGCATTCAACATATTTTGTGAAAAAATCAACATAAAAGTAAAAAAGGCTTTATTTTTTTTTTTGTTATTTTCTACAAGGTACAGCATGAACTCCAAATAAACTGACTGCTTATTCTGTTTACTTCATAAGTAGTGAAGTTAAAATCAGAAGCAGAGAAGTGTACAGACTGACGGAATGACAAAAGATGGACACACGGTACTATGTAACTTCTGTAGAGTAAACCATAGCGTCCCACATGGCCACTGAAAACAACCTGCGTGGCAGGAATCTGGTGCTGGTGATCATTGGCTGTTAAAATCAGCTCAGTGGGCTGATAATCTGTTTTCAGACTCTAGACAGCACACCTGGCTGTTAGCCTACATAAACTGTCCATGTTACGTGATGTATACTCACATCGACAAATCTACCCGATGAACCAAACAGATCTGACACCATCCATAACAACAGACAGCACCTGATATAAGGTGTCACATGTTTTGTTTTAATACAACTTAATAGATTTAACTCTATTCTATTTTATTACATTTTATTAATTTGTTGAGAAAATTATATATGCCTCTATTATTGACCTGTGTCTGTACCAGTTAACCTACTGCATCCAATGTTCATATAGAAAAGGTATATCATAATCAATGATTCAACCAATTTTGGTACCATTATTTAAAATGGTACAGTAACCATCATCTCCCCCCCCCCCCCCCCCCGATGGTCGCTCCGGTTACACGACCATCCCATAATAACGACTCCAATCTCGGTCCTCGTAAACCGTAAAGCAGTCTGTCCTAAATGTCTGATATGCAAAATAGTTCAACTTCGTTTATTTTTTATCCTAAAGTCGGTTTTCATGACATAGCGTTTTATGTTGTGTTGTTCAATGATTACTAGGCTACGCCCTCTAACCGAATAATATAAATTATCTCTATCCACAGTGTTCCATCTTAGCAATAAACTACACAACATTATTGTTATCCCTCTGTGTTTTTATATTTTGTTTTACATTTATTAACAAGAACAAAAATACCGGAAAATTCTTTGTCACGTAGCAATCAGAATACGGATGACCTGGCTGAATATTAAGCAAACCTTTCTTTGTCTAACGGTAACGATCAGACGACCGAAAATTTGGATGGTTGGACGGAAGGCCGACGGACAAAAAACAATCACTATAGCTCAGCATGACTGAAAATCAGCTGAGTTGAAAAAAAAAAAAGATTACTGCAGCCTTCATCTTAAATTCGGCGATTAACATGTTTATCAGTAAGACAAGCCATAAGACGACAGTCTACCCTACATAAAAGAGGTTTTTAAACATATATAATCCCTACATGAGGAGACAATATAATTAATGGCAGGATGTAATAATTGGCTTCCGGAGGCCGAGGTGAGCCTTGTACACCTGAAGGGGGGATGGAGCAGCACCTGCCGTTGGGCGTTATCCACGTTTCCACCTCACAGGGCTTTTTGCTTATGAAGAAATCGGGCCACGACAGGCCTCAGGCAGGGGTCATTACTAAAGACCGTACCTGTCCTTGCATACAGCTCAAGGGGCCAGGAAATAGGCCACTGGGGCCACTCAGGAGCTTGTCTTGTGTAAATTGGAAAATCAGGTCGTATTTCACGAGGAGATGATGATGTATTCAGTGGGTGATTAGCTCAAGGCGGCGGCCAACTTATAAAATCTGAAACAAGCTAGGAGAAAATATCACCCATTGAAGGGCTTTTGGACAGCATACGCTTCCATTAACCTTTTGGTATAAATCTTTTATCTATATTACTTCATAATTTTTTTTAAATCTCAACGTTAATTTAAAACATAAAAGTCATTCAGTGGACGATCGTATCTGTTCAATTAGCATAATATACATGTGGCACTAAAAGAAGAAGAGCAAGGACACACGCTTCCGGCTTGGGTTACTATGTGAGGAAATACGTGAATTTGTGAATTGGAAAATCTTCCTTTTTTGTCTAAATAAATAAATATATAATATATATATATGATATATTAATAATATATATAATATATATAATAATAATAATATATATAAGGAATATATAAAGAGAGAGAGGGGAGAGGGAGAGCACTCTTGAATTCTTTCAGCATTCATATACTACTGTATGTTGAACGATCCTTTATTTACAAATGTTTTTTTAATCAGTTGCAACTGGGCGTGGACCCATATCGTTATTCTAATGACTTAAATTACAGAACTATTGGTCACTGAACAATTAAAGCCACATGTCCATTTGCACAGGTGCGGATGTCACATCTGAACATAGCGCGTGAGCTCCCGGGGAACTTCAACTCACACGCTGTGACAAATGAAAGATTCTTCAGTTTTTTTTTTTTTTCTTTTTTTTTTTGGGTGGGGGGATTTGTGGGGCCGGTTAGGTTGTCTGTGGTGGTGGTGGGGGGGGGGGGGGGAATGTGGTGCAGATGGGATTTTTACAGAGACAGCACCGCCTGGTGGGAACACCTGACGGATTACCACGGTTTCGTGCAGCGGTTACAGCGGAGCGAAAAGTTGATTATTGAGTGTAGAAAGGATGCGGTTCTGACAAAACAGCTGCACACAGAAATAAGTAAGACTGTGCGGTGCGCCACGAGGATTATGATACATTTTGTCAATCGGTTCATAGAACGGAAGATACAGAAACGCATGTGGACACCTGAAAACCGATTGGACACACGTATATGGACAGACACACACAAAACGTAAGCGGACACATAGCATTAGAATTTAAGGGGCCCAATCACCGATCTGACCTCTATGAACTAAAGGTAATCACTTGCAGCTTTTATACAAATAGGCCATGTAGATATTAACGCACACAGGCTGTTTGTTTTGTTGATATCAACATATTTATAATATGCGGGGGCCTGCGACAATAATAAAAACAAATTCAACAAGGCATCTGGCACCAAGTCAGATAAGCAAGATCTTTGCAAATGGGGTTTTGCAATCAAGTGACCTTTCTACCTCCGCATATATGCAACCTACCACCTTAAGTTACATATTTTCTCGTTTGTCAACATTGCTGTGTTTACAAACATGTTGTTGATAAACAACTCAATACCGCCTTCACGAAAGCGTGATAAGAATTTAATGTAAAAATAATATTTATAAAAATAATATTATAAAAAACATAATTTACTACTACAAAGGTAGGGGAAAGGGCACCTTTAACACAATGAACCTGCTTATTCAGATCACTCAAACTACGGTTCTATATTCCCTCCTATATATCACATATTTACAGCAGGTTAAATTCACAGACTAAAACGGACTTATTTCAAATATGGCTAAACTATATGGGCCGGGTAGTAGTAATATTTTTAAATAGGGCTAGATTATATTGACTGAGTAATCATATTTCATCACACTGAACTTGACCTGCTTGTACCACGATTACTGGCTGACGGAGGAATTGAAGGAAGATCATCTGTTGAGGGGTTCATTAACGTTTTATCCAAATCACAGGTTTCCATGACATCGGAGCCAGCTGGTTGCCTTCCCGTTAGTGTACGCATGCTGTCTGGTACACAGAGACTGGCAGTAAGGTGCTCATGGGAAACACAAACGCCCTCATTCAACAGTGGAAATATATAAGCTTCATTTCAAAGATGTTAAGAAGTTGATATTTTATATTTCCAGCTCATTATGATTTCTCTTCTATAAACAAAGCATATATATATATATATATATATATATATATATATATATATATATATATATCTGTGTGTGTGTGTGTGTGTATGTGTACATGTGTGCACATGTGCGGGTGTTTACTGTATGACAGTACTGTTTCGTGAGACCAGTATTAGAGCTACTCCCACTCTTCAAGTACACACCACGAGTGAAGTGATTACAATTGCTCATGGTCTCGCTTTGCTGGTTTGGAATGATAATAAATAAAGGGCTATCAGGTACTTGGCCTGTTGCCATTGTACTTGATATGAACTCAAGTCTATGTGTAGGATAAAGAGGGATACACAAGCCAGGGTACTACTCACCGAGTACTCGTGTCGAAAATTTGGACTCGAGTATTTGTGTATATACAGGCACTCTTTCATAACATTTATCCTATATTTGGAAGGGACTTGCACTAATTAGTTATGTTTTGCAATGGATTTACACGCCATTAACGTCTGCTTCTACGTTGCAAACAAATTTTAAAAGCCGTCGCAAAGTCAAAATCTTACATAGTTAACATCGGTTAAGCGTTGCCATGGTGACGGGTATTCGAGTCCGAGTCGGGTCATGCTTGCGTTCTCGAGTTAAAATTACTTCAGCACTTTTTCAGAATTGTTTAAGGATTGACTTGTTGGTTTAAATTACTAAGTACACAAGGTGTTGGCTTGGTCAGGGCTTCAGTTGTTTTGCAGTTAGTTTGGTCTGTAAGTCTGTATTTTTTATCTCAGCACGTGACATAATTAATCAATATAAATCATGTCCCAGCTGGATGTTATGAAGATGATTTTTTAACGGAAAATTAAAATTTAATATAAAATAGAGTCCAAATAAAATGAAACAAAAATGAAAATATATAATTTAAAAGAGCAGGTGTTATTTAAACAGTGCAGGTACAGCTGTTTATGGAAGATAAAACTTCATTTATCAAAATATTGTTTTTGTATAAAACGGTGATGAAAACAACGTAGTTTTATGAAATGACTCAAAAATTTGTTTTTCAACATATCATGTTTTGCAAACGCCATTGTATGTTTGGTGTACTGGAGGTAAATCAACAAATTTTAATAAAAAAAACTATGTTTCATGCCACATGGTCACACTAATTCAGCACTCCAAGCAGTCTAGAGTATATATATATATATATATATATATATATATATATATATATATATATATATATAATGATTGTAAATTGCTCTTAAAACTTGTCTGACAAATATATTGTCCTGTCTATTATAATCACATAAAACCTTCGTTTTAAGATTCATTAAAATTTCTTATCGCTCCTGCGTACAACGGAAATACAACGGAAATGAAAAAACACAAAATTTTGGTATGACATTTTTACCAGTTTAAAATGTGAACCAGCTATAGGACGTGTTTTTTTTTAATTATTTTTGAAAATGTGGTCATCCACGCTTATTTAATTATTTATTGTACAAATATTCCGTTATTCAAAACTGTATGGTTTGTCCATGTGGTTTCTGTGAGAACCGCCCAGCATGTGCTTTCATGGCCAGGAAACCCCGTCGTTCAATGATTCAATTTAGCACAAAAAAACGCATTCCCTCAGAGTGGTACAACAGTCTTGGTTCAAATGATCACTCTAATATTATAACCTGATACGCCAGTATAGTAGGGAATAGCTAATGATGGTCTTGTTCACTTTCAAGGCGCCATTGGCAGACAGGATTCTTCTCTAGAGAAAAAAAGTATTGCGTTACGAGGGTGTCGGGAATTTTATCCGAAGCGAACGACACAAACAACATGGGGACGCAAAAAAAATAAAATTAAGTAAACAAGGGACAGTCATTAAAGTTTACTCCTATCCATCCCAATACATGCGGGGTCACGTAAAACGAAACCACTCAGGTCCCAGTAAACGTGCCAAGAGTAATGAGACTTCTGACAAGGATGCTTTGGGTAATCAAGACGTGTACTAAATTTGTCCCAATTCGACTCGGAGACAATGCTCAAACTGCCCGCGTGGCTCAACTACCCTGACCATAACAAGTCCTACCAAACCTGGCGTTTTGAATTCTTGGTGTCAACACATCAACTGTGCTAGACTCATGCTTGAACCTGAAAGACTTTAATTTGGTAAACGCATAACTCATGACCCAACACCAAGACTTAAAATTCTTCGGTACGTTTGCAAGCAACAGTCCTCAATGCCAAACGTCCTCAAAGGTAAAAAAAAGCACACACATCACATTCATGGCTGCTCTTTTCTTGGCAACATTTCTATACAGGAGGGTTAAAATACTTGTCAGTCTTTCTTTGGACATCTAGTAAATTCTCGTCTTAAGACCAGCCAGGTAGAAACGACCGCCATGGTATCACGACCATTGTCGTTCTGTCCTGCCGACCGTTTGTGACTTGTCGTAAAAGTCAAACACGGCCATATTTAGAGTCAAGTCTTAGAGGAGGTCGTTTCAACGAGAATATGTTATTGTATTCTTCTTTTTATTATGGGACCATATGATTAAATGCCCCTTCAGTCTCTGCATGGTATCAAAAGTACATAATACAAGAAACCCAGGATATTCAGATGTTAAATGATATTAAAGAATATCACCAATGTTCAATAACTAACAAATCAGTAAAAATGGTGTTTCAGGCAAGCGTATATAACAACAACCTCGAGTGTACAACACTCCATGCGATTTCAAGCTATACTCTTAGCTGACATTGAAAAGCTTGATTATGTTGAGGTTTTGCGTTCTGTCCACTTTGCTCACACATGAAGTTACGACCAAAAGCGTTTCCTGTCCACTGCTTTGGTTGAAACAAGTAACGGAAGAACCTGAACCGAAAACGGTGCTTATAACTGAACAGAGAAGAGATGTTGCATAAGAAACATATAAAAATACAAGATCCAGGGCCGATTAACGTTGACGAGGGCCCTGAAGCAAGCGTTAATGTAGCTGTGGTTAACAGGGATTAAACAACGATCCCTGACCTTTTTCCTGACCTTTTTTTAGAAAGCGCAACTTGCTGGCGTGCTATTAATTAATTCCCTGATTACGCATATTTTTGTTTAAGAATAGATTAAAACATTTAAAGTAAATATAAATCCTTGATTGTCTCAACTATAAAAGAATTGCAGAAGAAATCGCCCGCAGAACTCCCCCCCCCCACCTCCACCCATTGCTGATATGGTAGGCTATGAACCGTTTTATAAATCTAACATCGCTAACATTCTCAAATGAAGTGCATTTCATATGGATGTTCCTTTTAACAAAAAGAGAGAGAGATTGGGGGGGGGGGGTGGAGGGGGGGGGGGGGGAGAGATCCCATATGTAATCAAATTTGTAATCGCTAACAAAGACTCAGTTGGAATTAGTGTTGAGAAGGATATCTTTGTCAGCGTGAACGGGAACAGTGTATAAAGGAATTATCTTGGTTAGAGTCAACAGGAATCAGTGTTTAGAATTATATCTTTGTTACACTCATCATGAATCCATGTTTTGAAGAATATCCTTTTTTTAAACAAAACAGGAATTAATCAGTATTGAGAGTAATATTTTTATTATAGTCCGTGTTATCCCCTCATGTCCACCTGTTTTTGCTGTGAAAATTTTTATTTGTTACATTTCAAGGGAAACAATTATAGTGTAGAGGAAAGGATTACAGAACCTAATTTTCAACTAGGTAACTAAATTCATACCTTATTCCTTATTTGAGTAACAGAATTTTCTGAAAATATGAGAAATCAGTCTACATTTTACAACATAACAGACCCACTTATGGCGGTCAAGGTCATTGGTCACATGCAAAGGAAGCATTCAAGGAAGTGTGTTCCTTTTCTTGTTGCCATTGCCACCTGGTGGTGTTGCATCTTGATAAGTATAAAAAAAAACCCAGTTTTCTGCGATTTCTCAATAATAATAAAAATTATACAATTTTTAAGGCTAAGCTAAAAAATATGGTCCATGGGCATTCTTTCTAAGGACTAGTGGCTACAGTAACCGTGGATTCGTTATTCTGGGCAAAAGCTGTAAAATATCTCTAGACAGTCAGGAGACCGGTCTAATTTGCTGCAAAGGTTGGTATTTGATAAGCTGTCACAGACACAGTTGTAAGTCTCGTCAAATTTCGTTACGTTTGGCGTCAAACAAGAATAAGCGAGATTTGCCAAAATGGTGATAACGCGGTCACGGTTTAAGGAAGAGAGGTCTAGTTTTCCTCGTTAGATAAGACAAGCTTTTAATTACACAGTTTCGTCAAATCTCTTGACAGCTGGTGTCAATCTAGAATAAAGGAAATACATTTAGGTCGGTCACATTTCAAGCATTCGATAGGGATAATTTTTGCTTTGGGTAGCATTTGATAAGCTATCAGTTACTCACTTCGAAGTCTTGCGACATCTGCTGTCAAAGGAGGATATGCGATATTTCATGAAAATGCCGATAACTAAGTCACTTAATCAGCCAGAGAGGGCTAGTTTTCTGCTTTCGGTTGCATTTGATAAGGTGTGAGTGACTTAACTGCAAGTCTCGATAAATCTCGCAACATATGCTGCACGCGGGAATAAGCGACATTTCATGAAAATGAGAATAACCCAGTCACTTCTAAAGCTAAAGGGACCTACTTTTCTCTCTTTTGTGGTATTTTAAAAGTGCTACCTTATCTAGTCTCGTGCGATCTCGCCTAGTTTATCGAGAAACTAGAATGCTATATTACCGCTGATAGACTGGTCCACCGCTGCTCTAGGCCAATCATAGAGACGGGCGTACAACGCGATCTTATGTACTCCCTGCAGACTGGTTCCAAATCCTGTATGTATAATATATATGATAAAACTAAGAATTTCGTTTGCTCAGAGAAGTTACCAAAATTGGCTGTTCATTAAGTGTGACATTAATGATTATATTAATAGATATTAATAATAAATCACTGCTCCGCACAGTGGAATAATAAAGATTCAGTATATCGTATTATCTATACATCCATCATTCAATTTTTGTGCAACAACTCATTCTTCAATATTTAAGAACTAGAAATAACTAAAGAATGTTATTTTATAAGACATCTTCACGATTAATCAACGAAGATCGCGTGAACGTCCATGACAACCGGTATGAGCGTGCATACTGAAGTTGGAACCAGTCTAAAGGTAAGTCAGGAGTTGCAATTTTGAGTACTTAAAATGGCGTTGTACGCCTGTCTCTATGCTTGGCTGAGGGTCACAATAGAGCAGGGTACCAGTCTATACCGCTGATATCTTTATGCTGGGCAGGCTGGTGACTCTGTCAAGAGTACATCTTGTTTCTATTATCGTCAATTTGGTTCGGGGAACGGTAAAAAAAATAATAGCATTATTCAGAAGGAATATTCTATGTTGAAACAGCTGCATAACTGGAGTACAGTTACACAATCTGATTGGTTAATCCGGCTCGTTCATAATTCGCAAAACAACTGCAAGCGTTGATCTTCTTTTTTTTGTACAATGGGGATCGCCGAGGAATAAGTAAAGGCCTTAGGGGAAGACTAACCTTGTCATGGAGACTTTGACCTTGAGGTACCTTTGATCATAGAGTTTATGTTTCCAGACATGCACATCTGCTGGTCAGATGTAACGTGGTGCGTATGTTTATGTTTCTTCTAAAGTATCTGCTAATGTTAAGTGATTAGGCACGTAATTATGTAAAATGCCCACCGCAATTGAGGTCAGAGAAGACCGCAGGCCCTGTGGAAAGTATGGGTAATTACAGCTTCAAATGGTGATGCGGCGTCTTTTAAAATGGGCCAGAGGCCCGTCAATGTAAATTATACAACCTATGAGACTTTTTACAACCGCAGTGTTATACGAAATGGGATCCGGCACAGACTCTGGTTCACAGATTATCTCCGGTTGTCCTTGTGAAGAGCGCATAAACTTTCTCCATATGGTTATTAGACTAGATGGCTTGAAAGCAAATCTGTAGCAATCTGTCCTCCCTACATACGAATGAAGTTTTGCAAGTGACATGAGTGGTATATCCTCAAGCAAACAACAGTACTTATGGCCAGGTCCGGGACCCATGTCACAAGGGCGGATACAGGAATTAACAATATATGGGGTTCAAATATCAACGCAACTGGGCTGAGGCATGGTGGAGAAACCTTTTGAAAATTTAGGCTGGAAAAATGATGCGATCTTGAATATCATCAGTACTTTTATCAATATTAAAAACGTGTGATTTTCCAGACTTCAGAGGGCGATAAAAGGGGTCGCCCTGTGCAAAATTCGCTTCACACTGGTCTCCAGAGTGCGCATAAAGCTACGTGCCAACTTCGTGCGGGTAATCGAATGCGGGCACAGATACGGACACGGATGCGGGTAGGGATAAGGGCACGCTGTTTTTGTACCTATATTAACAGTTGTCCATACGGTTTTCAGGTCTTTGATTGCTTCAAATGCCACCCAGCAGTACGTTTCAGTATACGCTCAGTATTACCTGATCGTTATTGATCCGATTGGTAAAAAAGGTTCTTCGTACACATCATATAACATCATATCAACTATAAAGCAAAGGAAATATAATCAATGGATGCCCACAGGATTATAATTTTCAAGTAATCAAAATTTCATTACGAATAAACTCAAAAGTAAGAAAAAGGGAGATCTGATTTTCAAACGATATCAACTTTAATTTTTGTAAAGGTTATACCACTTTTTTACGTATATCTATATCCTACCCCTCGCTTTAGAAGTAATTAATTTTATTATATTATTTTTATAAGATTATAAAAAAGTTTATTATGAAAATTCAACTTAATATGTTTAATTTGAGCTTACTTTATTTGTTTATACATTTTAAGTTAAGTCAGACGTTAATAAGCTCTCAGGATCAAAAGTGTAAATAACTAACCATTTATAACCTCCGTATTTTTTATTCAAAATACGATACTCCTTTTGAATCATTTATGTGGACCTACTTTTGACGATAAAAAGAATCATTCCACTTGCGGATAAACCGAATAACACATATTGTTGTTTGACTTATGATTTACCACCGCTGTCATCTGCAAAATAATTCTTGTGTGGGATGAACAGATTAATATAGATTTATTTCAGATCATCTGCACTAATCACCATAGCACTCCTTCCAAGGACAACGGGAGATAATCTGTGAACCACGGCAGTCCCGGAGCTCATTTATACAGCTGTAAAGCTTTATTTTTTTCAAATGGCTACATTTGTGAGTCAGCTTGGGATGAATTATGTATGCTTGTCACTTTTCTTGGAGATCCATGAAAAGCAGAGAAGAAACCTTTTGAAAAATAAGGCTCCGATTGCTGGGGTAGTTTGAGCGCCGTTACAAGGCCTGTTTTAATTTGATAACAAGAACTTTCAGGTGGAAAAAGCGTGTAAGTCCAGGTGGCGGCCCCTAAATCTGCCCCTGAACTTTTTAGATTGCCTTGGAGATGACAAATGGTTGTATGCAAATTATAAACTTTCGTGAGGTTGTGGGGTTTGCTCTTTCAGAATGTGAAGAAAATGCAGATATATGGATTTGATTCGCACCTCCAAAAAGAAAATGGAGCCTAAAACACTGTTTTTCTAGGTGATGAAGCGACAGGCTATGTATATTGCAACAAAAGGCGTCTCTGAAGCCTAATCGTAGAGCCATCAATTGTTGAAAATCAGTGTGGGTTCTGTCAGGTTGAGGCTGGTCGGGTCTGATACTTGTTTGTCCCACGAGTGCTAAAGGTCGACCGTGCCTTTGATCTGTACCCTCATGGAATAATACAGATTGTTGAATGGCTGGATGGTCAATGTTGTATACACCCAAGGGGCTGCAAGTTATAATTATGGCGCAGACTTTTGTCACGTTAAACTGGGAATAACCCTCCGAGGAACGACGTATTTTGTGGAACAACAGCAACATAGCGGTATTTCTTGAAAATATTTCCTGGCCACCGGTTCAGTTAGTCATGTTCCGTGTTTTGTAGGTTGTTTTATCATAGACACGGGGGACTTTAAATTTCCTTTACCGATCACCATTATATTCTGCTAATAAACCAACGACAGGAAAGTAAGGAACACATTTTTTTACCAATCATTCTTGTTCTCTGTTTGTCCGTTTGCGTCTAAAATAATAACAAGTGCATGTACCTGAGATATGTCCTACTGCTTCAGGACATGAGAGCTTTGTTGAACTTAAGTTTTCAGATTAAATACATTGTATGTCTATCTAGGATGTGTTAAAAGATATTATCGCGAAATGATGTTGCAAAAGAGGAAAAACTGTGTTTAGAACTTTTACGCACACATTGTCAAACATAACACGTAGCTTCACATGCTGTTTTTTGGATGTTTATGCATGCACAATTATTTACCCTTCAGACATACCGCTTTTACGGGGCCAACGCTCATCTTTACAAGCTTGGCCAGGACCACATATGTTTCAATGTGAAACAGGATCTTCCCAAAATATGTTTACATATGAAACAAATGCCCGGGAGAATATTGGATCATTTAAGAAAAAAGGGGAATTACCAAATTCCCTTTAAAGATGTAAAATCCTTGACATGATTCAATGTTCATGGTATCTTAGGTACACTGAATTTAAATATGTTGTGCAATATGTTCTTACATTAGTTTTGAATCTCTCCAGTTGAGTGATGTAAAGTTTAAGAGGGCTGCGTCATCTGTCATAGCGAAAAATTAATAAAAAATGCATCGACCATATTTAAACATGTGATACTAATGACAAATAGTTGCAAGACTATTTACAAAATCTTTTTAATTTTGAAATATGTGAATTAGTATATTTTAATCAATATACAACACGTCACACACACACACATATATATATATGTAATATCAGCAGCACCCCTCATTTACGTGTAGAGTGGTAGAATTGTATATAAGCATTTATCAGGTAATCCGCCATGTTACCCGGTACATTCCGCCATTTTGGCATATGAGAAGCCTTAAATCCGGGAGACCGTGATAAATGGCTTGCTGTTAGCAGATTGATTTACAAAGTAAGCTCCTTCTTCTCCATTGTGGGGCAGGTCGCCGCGTACAAATCAGTGGAGCAATAAAATAGTTATAGATGTTATCCTTTTCATCCATGTATACTTTATTTCATGTTTTTGTCAATGATAAAAAAACTGCATGAACAAAAGTGCATTGTAATGGATTGTAAGGCATCACATTTGGTATTTCTTTTGAAACGACATTTAAAGGTATAGGTCAATAGCACGTTCATTGGAATGAAGAAAAGGGTAATATATGATATATATTAGATAAGATATAAGGTTTATATTAATATCAGGGCTTCCGCATGTTAGATTTAATATGCATAAAGTGAAAAAATTCAGACATAACCTGAAGCTATCATATAATGCTGTTCTTAGTTTCTGTCGGAATATTCCCTATTTTCGCTAAAATTCCTGCAGAACGAACCGGGAAAGTTTCAAAATTTTCTGTCCAAGTCTCTCTTTATATTATATTTTGAAGCTTAGTTCCATCTCCTTGGTTAACAGATAAACATCACAAACACCGGAAGTTGGTCCACAGCTGCCCAGTACTTTTAGAGCGAAGATTTGTGGTGAATATCTTTGCCAGGGGTGTGATGGTAGAGGAGGACCTGACAGGATGAGAGTGCAGGGCCCTAACCGTTACAAAGTTTCATGCTTATTCTCATGAATGGTCTTTTCTATACTCTTAAGAAAAAAACATACTGTCATTTTATTCTTTTTTATGATACTATTTTTGGGTAAATTCAAAGTAAATATAATACCACTTTTTCAATAACGCCAACATTTGTTTACATTGATTGTTATCCATCGTATAAGTAACTGGCTGTTTAAGGTGCTGAATAGGACTGAGGCGCAGTAAAAACGGTAAAATATTAGAAAGCAATCAAGACAAACAGTGTGCAATGTTACCAAGTAATAATGGCGAACTACGCTAATCGTAAGATTCAGTTTCTGGGGCATGCCACGTTGCATACGAATTCAAGATCAGCTGAATGTTTGTATGCATAAAAGTAATAATCAATTTGTGCAGGAAATAAAGCTGTACTAGGTGAGTAAACACTTGTCAGAATCAGCTATTAGCTCAGATAATCTATTTAAAAAAATACATGCAGACAAAAAAACATTTCTAAATTCCTGCTTCTTCAACATATCACGGAGACAAAATGTGGTGTGACAAATATAAAATTGAGGACTCTGTACACGTATATTATGAAAAAGAAGTCTGTGTAACGCTCAGTGCAATCGAGATATGAGGACAAATTGGATGCTAAGTTAGTTGGTAGTTTCTTCTATTTGTTTTTCATGCGGTTAAATCTGAATCTGACAATCTCAAGGAGTACATCTGGATTCCATAAGCGTGACATACAAATCTAAAACGACAAGCCAGCCCTGACCGTGTATGCCGTAAACGTGTTTATAACCAAATAGAAATACTAAGCCTGTCAAGAGGAAGAATGCAATACCACCCAAGTCATCTTGAGTGGAAAATGACAAATTGTAGTATCTAAAGATTTTTAACGGTCCGCTTACTCGAGTACCACACTTCTTTGAATACACTAAACCGATACACAACAGTTTCTGCGATGTGCTGGACTTTTTCCTGAATAAATAGAGAAGTGTGTTTATTTATTTCCTCCAGCAAAGGAAATATGTTTCCACTGTTGTCTGTTGGTTTGAACGTTCTTTGGCAGGATTACATAGTACAACTATTGAAACAATTGAGGGGCGGGAATAAGCCTTTATTGATTTTTTTATAATGCAAATAAATAAATCATCTGGATATTATTTTATAAAGCTAAGTCCTAATGTATATTTGGAGAAGTAAAGAAACAAGGGAATAAGTTTAATATAGATTAAAAAATCAGACGCGCGTTTTTTCCATTTTGAGGACCGGAATGTACGCAACATTCTGTATTGCAGAAGGTCTCTGTGGGGTTGTTGATAATGACACATTGTGGTGAATGCTGCTGAAAATGTTAATTTTTCATAATTAACCCTATGGTTATCATTTATGATTTTTGAAAACATCAAACATTCAAAGTCGATCTACCAAGTTTAACAAACCAAATGTATTTTCATTTACAGATTCACAACAGTAAAGTTGATGATAATAAAACAGGCGCTTTGCAACACCCAACTTCAAGAGATGATGATGGTAATCAGCATCATACTCTGATTTAACAAATTTACCGAGAAAAACCTAATTTTACTTGTCACATCGAGTTCCATACCTAATTTCATTTACTGATACCTGGGCAACATGTTGTTACAGGTGCTCTTTTTATTGTGTAATGGGCGTAACTCATGTTGTAGCGCTCTTGCCTGGCCGCTTGTTACATTCTATGTTTAATCCGTACCGGTTGAACTCTTGTTGTCCTGCTGGCTTGGCCGTGAGTCACGTGTACACCATGGTGTGTGGAGACACGCAGCGCTGTTTTTCTAGAGAATTCCTGAAACGTGTGTTGTGGAAGACCTTATAGACTATTCGAGAAGTGGAAAATTCCCGGCTTGGGGTGTGAAGGTTTATAAAGGGGCTGATTTTTAGAACCAGAGGACAGACAGCAGAGCAGATTCCGGCGGACGCAGAAGCGTGTGTCGGATTCTAAGACCTTATCCGATGAATGCGGCAGTTATACATTTTCAAAGACTTTCTCCGTGATTTTATGCATTTGGACTTCGGTTTACTTTCTGGTTGTCGCAAGAGCTTTACAATGGACTGTCATTCTCCGAGAGTTTACATTTAAAGGACTTATCGTGGTGACGGTATTGGTATCCAGGTACTGTACCATTATCTTTCTGTGTGATTGTATTGACTTGTTGCTATAACGCAGTTTTACTGTATAATTGTTTTGATTTAGTGTATTGTATTGTAAGGGTTGTTTTTTGAATAAATTATAGTTATTTGTCAACAAAAAACCACTGACTTCTTTATTCATTCCCCTAGACATTTCACGCTGCCTAGTGTTACAGAATCTGATTTGTTTTTTACCTCCATTACAAAATTTGTGTTCATCAGGCATACGTGATCTGTTTATATTAGGTTCCGTGACAATGTTTTTTCGGTCTTTAAAAAAATGTCCTAAATAGTACATGTAAGTTGCAGCCAAAAAAAAAATAAATAAATAATAGACTTTTGAATATTTGGCATGGAATATTCAGAACTTTATTTCTGAAATAAATATACTTATAAAAGATGAAATGTCGATTTTAATCAAATTTAAACGACGACCTGAGTGGAAGTTATCTCTGTAAAATCTTTTGAAAACCGCTACAAATTTAAAACTGTATGAATCTTAAGATATTTAAAACACGGGTAATTTTTACATCACTCATGAGAGTTTACGAATTAGGCTGTTTAGATTGTCATGTTGAGGTCTCTGGTGAAACCAGGATTAATACGGAGAGTTACTGAGGTGTGCTGTACTTACAGAGCCTGTGGGTATTTTTCGGCATGCGGTCAGCAAGCTCATTAGTCCATGCATGGCTCCATCCTAGACAGATCTTATTACGCGACACATAACTGCGCCTTAAGCCTTTCCTTTAATAAAGGAGTCTTCTGTCAAACAGAATAAAGATAACATACATGCGTACACGTACACTATGGTAAAGGAGTTTCGAGCAGATCCAAGTTAAGCTACGGATTTGGATGTAACGTTAATGATTCTGTAGCTTTACCACCAGAATTTGCACTGTGAAGTAACAAGTTATGTGATAGCTGTCGGCCATCTCTCCGACTTCCAGAATGTTACTTTCATCATACACGGCCGCTGTGAGCTTGTTGTGACCTGAAGCCGTTACCGTGGATCAGTTCATCCAATTTTAGCCATCAAACAACGACTCTTTGACATGGGGATCACAGAGAACCACGCTTTCTCGGTGTGACTTGTTCCGGCTTCTGAGCCACGAAATATCCGGTCTGCTACTTCCGCCTTTTCAGATGTACAGCAAATACGTCACGCCGAGACGCGTAAAGAAAACCTCCCTGCACATTGCAGACTTATTGTTAAGATCAGATTTTTCTAAAAAAAGGGGAAATAAAGAACCTTAATTCCAATTTGTCGCCTTTATTAGTCTATTAAAACTGGCGGGCAGAAACTGGAAAGCCAGTATCATAGAGCTATCTCGTGTAATTCTCTCTTATATGTTTGATATTAATATCGATGATTTTTTTTTGTTCAGTCGCATAATTAAGAGAAATGCAGTACTCAGGATAATATGTTTATCTTTGTCAATTAAACCAACACAGGGCTTAATGATAAGTTGATTAACAAAATCTTATTTTTTGTTTCTTAATTTAAATATCAATGCAATATCGATGCATAAGAGTCGATCCTATCTTAATTACTAATCTTTATTTATTTCTCGATAAAACCTTTTTGATATTGTTAAGGACATGAAATAGATATTTAAAATAAAATTTTAATTTTGCTCAGTTTATTTATATATGTGTATTGTTACGGAACCTAATAATAACAGATCACGTGATCGTGACGAGCACAAATTTTGTTACGGAGATGAACAAATAAGATTCTGCAACACTAGGCAGCGTGAAATGTCTAGGGGAATGAATTAAGAAGTTAGTTTTTTTTTGTTAATAAATAATTATAATTTTATTCTTAGAACAATACACAAACATTACATCCTAACATTACAATACACAAAATCAATACCCTAACACAGTATAAAATGTACAGTTCCAGAGTGTCCGGATCCTAGGCTTTTATTTCTGGGTACCACCACTGTCACAGCTCAACAAGAGACCTTTACCATAAATAATCCACGTAAATGGTAATAATCTAAAGGCAAACTGGAGACGGTCCGTATTAAATCTGTATTAAATCCGTTGAATATCTGACACCACTGCAATTATCGGAAAAGGTCCCAAACTGACGAGAAAGTAACACTCGCTCGCTGATATATTCCTTTCTCCCGGCTCTAAACAAAGCCCCTTATTTATAGCTTCTCACCCGAAAATTCTAGAAATGGAACATTCCCAAAGAACAATACACACGCACATGAACAGACCTGTAACATCTAGAACAAAGAACGCTGTGTCTCTACGCCTCAGACCCCAAACGCGAATGAGCGCCCAGCAAGCGAGGTCCCCATAGCAAAGAACTATGCTTGCGGGACACGAATCAGAATGTCAACAGACACATGTAACAGTCCTGCGCACGACAAAACAGACACATGTAACAGTTTATATATATATATATATATATATATATATATATTAACATATATACTCATTATTGGATAGATTTATATAGGTCTAACATATAGTTCTATTCGACACCAAACATGATGTAGAGAAGAGTTTATATATTGGTGAGATATTATTGATCTTACAAACAGTTTTTCACCTACCTATTCTATATGTGACTCCTGTCCTACTCTGTGTACATATTATTAAACTCCTTTTAATTCTTTTAAAGCCTGTATGACTGATATATGGTTTTGTTTATTGACAACGTGTTAGTAAACACGGCAATGCTGCAAACGTAAAAAAAAATATCCTAAGGTGATGATTTGCTTATGTAAAGAAAATTATGGGTAACTAGGAAATTCGCCCATTGCAAAACTCTGGTTCATCTGATTTGCTACATGAAGTTTTTTATGTGTTTGGATTATATTGGCAGGCCCCCACATGTTATAAACACATGGATATACACATAACAAACAGCATGTGTGCGGTGTGATTGACGTTTTCTTCCGTATTTTTATATCAAAGAAAATCAAGGGATTATCCTTAGTTAATAGGAAAAGGCCCCTTTTTTACCGATGAGATCTGCCAAAGTATGTTATATAACTATTATGCCGATGTCAGTATAGATTTTGCTATTTGCCAATATAAACACATATGTGACATATTTACCTGCTTTGCCAAGACTTTCAATTGTGTCGTCAAATATTATACGGGATAATTTAGCCACATGTTTTTTGAAGCTTGCGCTTTTATATAAGAGTTATTAGTTGTCACTGATAACACAAATATGATACAGAAATTGATTAAATGTTATAATTTTGATGACATGACGTGCCTAGATCTAAATAAAGCTGGCGTTCCTGCCTATACTTATTGATGTTGCTAACGAGAGAGATGACGAGACGCCGGTAACGTGGAGACTCCTGTATCGAGTTTGTCATGATCTGATGAGCAATCTAATTACATTCCAAACGGGACTGTAATACTAACCCGGCACAGGTCCAGAATATAGCTCACAGCGGGCTGGTCAATCAAAGAAGACCATACATCCAGCGCACGGCACACCCCGCATGGGCGAGTCTGAGTGCTATAACATCAAACCGAGAGCTCGCTAACGGATAAGAGATAGAGAAACAGGTGTTCCGATCAATGTATGTAGCTAACTGGTAAATGTCAACCGATAAAAATATAGTTTTATTCAAGATATGGGAGTATAACTGCAAGGAATGCCTTTTGGGTACCCATGGCTAGATTTATAATGTATCTGTTTCTGAAATAACAAAGCTGCTACGATAATAACTGTACCGGACATTCCCCTAAACACCTCAATACACATTTCAAAACAAAAGCTTAACCTCTATATTTTGAGATACATTATGACAATAAGATACTTTCAAAATAATTACATGATCAATCTGCAGGAACGTCTCAAAGAGGACGAAGATAATGAATTTTACTGCATTTCCTTATTTTGATGGGATTGGGAGGAAATACTCCCATCCATTATGAAATAAACAATTTACTCTCTATTACGTTTCTCCCTATGACGTAATGTTTAGCTGTGAAAGAAATTTATCTGTATATAAGGGCAAACAAAAGTCGAGGGGATGCAAGTTTCCTAGGCTACTGCTTTTATAAAAAAGTAGTAATGTACAGAAAATTTCCACCGATTGATGTTTCAATGAGACATTGTGTAATCGAACATGTATGTTTTAACTAGAATGCCTGACACATAGACTTTTGTTTTATTACTATTGCGATTCCGAGGCAGTTTCTGTTTGACGAAGTTTTCTTGTTAAACAGATACATGCAATTAGCATCGTCGGAAAAGGAAATCTCCCCTTCTTAGAGCACGAGAAATAGGCACAGGTAATCTTTAATTTACATGGTGCACTTTCTTTTATAAATATTTATTAGTGAACCCATGTGTTGTATACTATATATAGTACAAAGGTTTATTTTAGTTAATAGCTAGAATGGTTTATCTTAATCGTGTTAACAAAAGGATTCAGAGCTTCTACTTTGTCGGACAGATAGTGAGATCTCAGCAACGACTGAAACCAAGCACTCGGGTTCGTCAACGCAGCACATGTATCATATCTATTAAGTCACACGTGATTAAAAATTAATAAAAATCATCTTATTTAAAAAAAATGAACTTAAGCCGGGTGCTCTCTACCCGATTTTTTTACGCGACTTTGTCGGGCGATTTTTACCTCAGATTTTCTCAAAATCAGTTTCGATTAAGTTGTCCGATTTTTGGTGTCACATTTACCGACGCGTACGTTTCCACTTTTCCATTATCGTTCATGATTGGGTTCTGCTACTGAGCTTGCTACAGCAGGAAAAGCAAAGGATATACTTGATCCCTTACAGGCTTGTCGGCATAAATTTCTATGGCAGAATCATGATTTGCCGGTTAAGCCTTGGGAGAAGAGAGGAACTAGTGATAATTCAAATGTATGCAAACTAAGAGAAGGGGATGAACCGTCTTTCATTAATTTTAGCAGGTTATCTCCGCACATCTTCAGTGATCTGGTGTTTTTGGTTAAACCCTACATCCAGCATTAGGATTTGAGATACCTTTTGGGCTATTTTTACCAGGCACGAGGCTTGCAATAACACACATGGTTTGCAATAAGTAATCATCAAACTCGAATTTGGAAATAATATTCTACGTGCACGTTTGTGTGATTTTTAGGATTTAGTGTTTCAAGGAATTAAAAGAAATGATATGTAATCTTCAATACTGTTGAAATCAGCTTAAACATAATCCCATTTTACTGCTACTTATAACAAACTTTAATAGCAGCAGATACTTTGAGAAATTAGGTTTTAATTTTTATTATGATATGACATAGAAGTGGGATGATCAATTAAACATCAGACGACTCTCTATAATATATCAGGTCAAATATTAAAATGGATTTAAATACAACATTGATATATGTGATGGGCAATCCCTTCCGGTGGCTCAACGAATAAAGTGTGCTAGGGACCCGGCCCCATGAATGGTATTGGGTTTACCTGTACACAACAATATATATATATATAAATATATATATATATATATATATATATATTCAATTAATATGTTATTTATTTTATTATCTCATTTTATTATAAAATATAACAACACAATGATAGTATATTTGGACACATAGGAAATATGACAAAAAATCAACCTAGAAGAAAAACTGAAAATGATTCAATGTTTTCTGTATGTCCTACATATGCAGGCAACTTGGCAATAGGAGAGTTCTGATCTATGGTTTCGAAATGCTTCGGATACATGGCTTCTAGTGACGCTTGATCTCCGGCAGTTACACCGGACGTGAAGACGGAATTTTAGTACATAATTATTGTTACGGGGTGACATAAAAGCGGACCGAACTGTCTCGCTAGTGAAGCTTCCTTTTCTAGCGAGGTGGTTGGTACGCCGGACCTGTGCGCCACCGACATGAGTTCGAATCCGGGATCGGTCCGAGTTTTTCTCCTGAACAATTTGTCTTCGTAACATTTTTTATAGTTATTTGACAGTGTTCGGCTTTCTCTCTGTTTCAGTGGCACCTCTGAAGAACTAATTCCCTGAGACGGACCTTTGATCATAAGGTCCATTAAGTCTACATGAACGTTTTCTAATAGGAATTAATCGGCTCAAGGAGTGTCTTTAGACATGTTGACGGCTTTCAATTTAAGCCTGGCACCAAACGCGACCCATTTAGATGTCAAAATGTTAAACATAAACTTATTTATATTATGTATTTATATGTGAAACTTTATCTCCATACGCAACATGCGAATTACCATATCGCGATTTACCGATATATCGATATTATCGCACATCCGTTGGTTCAGCTTTTCTTTATAGTTATTTACATATTTGCACAAATAGGCATTAATTATATATTTCTACATAACTGTTGAATTAAATTATGAGGGGTCAGTCTTCACTAGAAAATGCAGTATGTCATCATTTAAGCTAGAGAAGCAACACTCGCTCGCCCTCTGTATATCCCTGACATCCCGCCCCCCTAACACACACACACACCCTCACACACACGCAAATATATATATGTAAATCATAACTTTTTATAAATCTATGGAGACTAAGTTGTCGTCGGTGCACATATTTTTTTCTGAATAGAACATGAGTCTTAAAGTGTTTATACCTCGTCCGCTGGTGGGGATAAACTTGATCTAGGATAACCATAGCCCAGACAATAACCACTTACAAATTACCCCATGGGTTCTTACCACACGCACAACTACCCCATGATGAGAGGACAGGAAATACGACGAACGTTCGAATCTACCAGCGGCAATTCAGGAAGGATTCGTAGTGCCTCAATAGATTCCTGTCTGCCAGACGCATTTAAGTTGTCCACCAACCACACAAAAACTTACGGGCGCGCATAACCTCAATTAACCAGCAAACCCGTATATACATGTACATATACATATTATCTATATAAGCATTTAAAGTCAACACTACACATGAGGACAACATTTGTATCAGTTGAGCATTGTGTAAGTTTTGTTTCGACTAGTGGAAAAAAATGTTAACTCTTGAATATATCGAATTCCTTTTTTTTCTAATCATCAATGAAAAATAATTCGGGTGATTTTAACCGTCTTGTTTATCTATACAAGTATTTTGTGAAAAAAAACTCGTGCGCACACTCTTACAAACACCCACACATATATTTAAATTCATGTTTATAATTTTGCTGATGTGAGACTTCTGCCATCAATGATATTCAAAATTGATTAACCAAGCTGGTTTACTTTGATGAGTGTCAGACACTGTACTCCTGATATTATATTTCAAATGGTACATAATGATTTAACTCATTACATATATGTATAACTAAATCAATCCTGATCATGATGAAGAGACTGAAACCTTAATAAAAGATCACAAATTCCGAAGGAGAAAGGAAATTAGGTTATCAAATGTCAAACGAAATACGGTATCATTATATCAACAATTGTCGTGCCTTAAGACTCGGCCTCGTGTTTCAGCTGTTAATTCGATTACAAAATTGCATGGAATGACATTTTCTTGACCTTGGTCTGATCTCTAGCATAAGGTCAACTGATTAAATTCCAGAGAAACATGTTTCTGCCCCCAACAGTTCAATAAATGAACATTGATTAGACATTCTATTCTTAATCTTATATGTTTTTTTCGTCTTTGTAAATTTGTAACCTGCAAAAAAATCCGTTGGCGACGACTAAATTAGTATTTTCCTCCCTAAGGGAAATCCTTAACTCTTTCCGCACAGGTGTATTGTCTGGTTATCAGGACTTAAGTAAGTATGTCGTAAAGTATGTCGTAAAGCATGTCATAAAATTGGACCTGTCTGTATAAAATACACTATTCTTCCGAGGGTTCTTTCAGCTGTCTTGAGAAATAAACAGCTATATTACAGATTGTAGCCGACAAATGTTTGAGTATATTAAGTCGAAGCTAACACCAGCGGAAGTGAGACTGACGGGAAACACAGAAAGCCCTAAGGGAACCCAACCAGACTGTTTTATGTAACGCCTTCACCGACATTCTTAAAAGGAATTCTGCAAATATTAGACGAATATGCCTCCGGCTATATGTACACGAAATGATATGAACCCTTTGATTCTATAGGAATATTGCAAATAACTATTTTTATTAACACACTACAGACAAGGTACACAACCCATTTCACATGTCTGGTTAACCCCTAGTATAATTTAAAAACAAAGTGCAATACTGGTACGTACATATAAAAAAACATGTACTTTTTAAAAATAAAATTCCGAGATATCTATTTAACAGTTCTTTTATATATATCACTTGGCGGATATTTAAAAAATCCGAGAAAAATACTACAGGTCCCAGTGCATGGCTTGATACAAAAGGCAAATAATCTTAACCATTGATGTGGATGATTTCCTTCGAGTCTTTGTTAGATGATTTCAACCATTTTGTTTTAAGTATATGGTATCATAATCATATCCCGAGCACATATTGGCACACCACACACGTCTATATATGTTTGCGATTATGTTAATGGGTTAGCTGATTATAATTGATACTAATTAATTCTCCCGTAAAATCCATGCCCCCATATACATGTATATAATCATGTAAAACGATAAAACGATTGTATAATCTTATTAGGTCTCTTGGATTAGAATTTTTTTTATTCTTAAAAAAAGAAATTTGTTATGAGTCAAAGTCATTTCGTTGAGACATTTCAAAGAATTTGAGGTGCTGATAAGATAGTTGCTGTTAAGATTCACCTTTCTGTCTATAAGATCCTAGAGGGGATCGCACTGTGGATAGTAAAGTTTTAAGTCCAACATAACGTCCTGCCGGTACGTTCTACTATACGGGACATGTTCTACCCCGTCAAAATCTGATTTAACATGATTAAGATCCAGCGATAGATCTCTTCCCATATTTCACAAAACTGGCATGGGAACATTAGTAATTTCTGACGATAAAGACGCCCATTTACGCTTGTTCTGTCAAATGATGGGAAACTTTATGGCTAAAAGATGCCGGAGCTCAGAGTATCTGCGTTGAATCTCTTGTCCACTTACAAAAATGCGGTGTCTTGTGCTGTTCTTACGGGACGCAGCGCCTCCCCAGACCGGCCAGGTAATGTATTGTGTAATCAACACGGGAGCTGCGCTTTTGTCCAAGAAGTGGTGCTCTCTCGCGACATTTCGGGAATCTTGCGGAGTAAAATAGGCCATTAGGAATGATTAGATCTAATGGATGCCCCATTGTGTGGACTGATTATTGGGAGTGACGTCACCTGTTCAGTAGCAACACAAACCCGCACATTTGTGTCTGGAGGGATTACAAAGGATATAAGGCAGCCATTGAAGATACTTTGCCCTAAGATCACTTATCTTGGAATAAAAACCTTCCACACTCTTCCGCTTCATACTATCTCCATCAATAAGTTTGTGTTTATTTTTATATTTCTCTTTTTTTTCTTTAAATTTGGTTTTTTTTTGCTATTAAAGGTATTTTCGCTCTTCATTATTTTACTGGGATTCTATGCCATGTCCCCAGGACTAGTTTAACGTGTCGCTTGTTTTTTTATACCCTCTCTTTAGAATTTCGGCATAATAATATTTGCGGCATAATACTTTTTGTTAACAAGTCATTACATCATTCGCACTCCATTAGACACTTCAGATGAAATTCCCAAACTTGGCAAACTATTATTTTACAAGGCTTAAGGGTTGGCTTCGTCGAGAAAGAAGTTGGGAATAGGTTAGTTATAAGAAAAAAGAATTTTCAAGCATGAATTATAAACCGGAACAGTATTAAAGCGAAGTATGTCCATTCCTATGAAGACCCCATTATCCTAAAACTGATCTGATTAGCCAATCTGAACAAAGAAATAGCAATAAAACATAAACAAAATGATAGATATTGAATTATTTAATTTATGACTCGATATGATAAAAGAAACTTCATGTTTAATAAAGGTTTATTTGATAACGAGGTAGGCCGTATACGCACCATCACGATGATAAACAGTCTCAAAATCGAATAAATAACGAGGGATAAAGTGTGCGAGGTCTATAGAAATCTGATAAAACTGTGTAATATGTGATATACTGGCTCAATAAAAGCAATTGGATTCATTTCCGTGTTCTGAGAGAGTGGACTGAGATTTCATACGCAGGAAAAAAAATAACCTAACTGTGTCCAAACTTAGATATATATACCTCAGCTTTATATTTAGTACAGATTAGTGAATATAAAGAAAATGTCACTGGTAAGGTGGTTTCTTCTGTAGTAATAGTGATCAATTCATTTGATTTGTGTTCTTCATTTTAACCAAATATAAGGCAACATGCAAGCGTGGGCATAGTTTCCATTAATTTGCTTTCTCAAAGTTTAAGTTTGAGCCTTCTTTGTTTTTTGTGCTGCCATTATCGCCCATTTTTTGTTGAGGTAAGCTGCAGACAGCATCCGGTCTGATGCATTCAGATTCTCAGCTCCTTCCGGTGTACTCAAGTTCCAGGGATTGCAGACAGGCGAATTGTGGATCAAGCTTCAAGTTGTGTTTTCCACACGCAAAACGGTCGCCCATCAATCAGTGAGAAATTGCCGACCCGTTTAAATGCCGTAAAATACTAAATTCCACTGTTTAATAGGGAATCTCAAGTCGCAAATCACGCTACCAACACGCGGCACGCGATAGCCGACAATCGGCCACTTCGGGGACTGCCGTAAAGTCGATCTAATTTACGACATGCAGGAGACCTCGCGCGTGTTCCGATTGTCTCTGACGTCCTCTAAGATTCCGCTTACAGGAATTCTATTGTCCTGCGAAAATAAGGGGGATGAAAATGGGCGATATGACTAGCATCGGCCAACGAGATCAAGGCTGTTGAGGTCGATTCATTGTCACTTAAAACCAATTCCAAATGATACATAATAACAGATTCACTTTAGACTCACCCTGAATTTACAACAATCCTAATTACTGAGAGGTAATTATCTGTTCTCAATAGGATAGTTTCTATTTACAGCATAATTACCATACGTATACGTCACAGAGACAGATGCAGTAAATATAAATGACTCGTTATCCTCCGCTCACACAGCAGACCTTCGTATTAGAAAACTTCATCTTTTCTTTGCTTTAAGAAAAGATACATTACCCTTACAATGCTGCACCTGTATTATATAGTGGTGCAGATGCAGCAGACATCAATAAGCCATGATTCCATGTGGACTCAGTACTCAGTACTTTATTACAAAAATCAAGGTGCTGTTGTGCCACCCTCGTTTTCCTATTGTTTATTGTTTCAGCTCTGCCAATACATCTCCCAACAAGGTCATTAAAATAATATATAAGGCAGATATAGTATTTTCTTCATAGGGGTGATGTTTTACTTCCTCCCAGCTACTGACGTCAATGACAGGTTTCTCTGACTATGTCCCGCATGGATCAAGCTATAGCCCCCAGTAGATTCAGTTATATTCCCATATAGTTCTTTAATGATAGATATAAACATAACCCCGCTTAGATTTAAATTAAAATTTCCTTCTTCTTCTGATAACTTATATATATATATTAGTCCTTCATCGAAGATTATTAAAAAGAAACAATGTATGTTGTAGAGCCATATTATTTATTAAAGCCGGATAAGAGTTTAAGGAAATAACATATTATAGCCACAAATGTCGATTCAACAGCTGTCCACTTTTTTAATTCTCTTAAAATTATTATGACATTCAATTGTTCCTATCCTCATAATATTTATATCGTTTTGCGGGACCTTGTGTTCCATACTGAAATGTCTCTGTCACTGAAGTATATTTTGTATTTGTAATCAATTAACAATGGATATCGATTTGATGGCAGGTGATATTAACTGCTGTGATTGTTTTCCATCATGATATGAAAGGCATTAACAGTGGGAACTATATATAGTTGAGGTCAAGTTTATTGTCAGTGATCTGATGATCGCCCGGACACTAAGACTGGCAACGCCGTGAAACTCGAGTAATTACTCGATGCTCCAATATGTAGTCATATAACGAATAATACTGTTTGATACCGGTAGCAGACAAATTCTATCATACATAAACAGCCACAAAGATGAAACATTAAAGCACAATTACTTGGGTATTTACATGTATGTTTTGAAGAAAAAGTCAATGTCGTCGGATAACTTATTAGATTTTAATGATATGTAATTAATCAGCCTTCTGGACTTAAAATTTTACATTTATTGGACCAGGAATGATCCAAAGTCATGAGGTTTTTAAGTAATTTTTTTATGGAGGTACCGCCTCTATTTTAAATGCAGGTTAAACTAAGTATCATATACATCTGCAAAATTCATTTTGGTTTTCGGTCCACGTGACAAGGCAGTGACGGACAACTTTCCTGGCGTCTTTTAGGCTCGGTGTATGGCACATGCGAATCCTGAGCGTGACCCCTTCAAGCTTGATCATAAAGGTACCCCCGAAAGGCGCACTCGTTTGTAAGTAAAACAGAGCTTTCACCGTAGGTTGGGTATTACCCTGAAAAATCTCACCTCTTCGGAGGATATTCAAACCCACGACCACAGGAGCCGGTTGTCTCGACATCTGGGCGAATCTCAGAGGTTCAATCGAGATCTTGTCGGGAATTCAACTTTTTGCATATTTGGTTTTGTCGGGATCCAAACGTGTACCTACCTTCTGCTCCAAGTCCATACGCCTTCACCACTTCTGCCCCATTAGTGCACATACATCGATAACTCTCATTCGATAACAACCCTTCCGCCAGAGATCGTTTCTTTTCAAACGAACCTCTTCCAGTTTGAAATTGTTGAGATGGCCGGGAAGGTATTTGTCTCAACTGTCAAAGTTCAAAATCAAACTTTCTAAAGTTTAAAGGAAACACCTTCTATTTGCATTTCACATGCGCATGCTTAGAAGTATGACTTATACCATGAAATCTTTTATACAAACACAGAGTCGCAATCCACCGAGTTCGATTCTGCGCAGTGTGCTCGATAACTAATCTGGTGACCAGTAGAGGGCGTGTGCTACCTATGACGTCATACCTCTTTGTATAAATAAACTGCAGAGCTGCTTGATGTTTCACATGTTGTGCTCTCTTATTATTATGATTAACACACTTATGCTGAATGTTTTCCACGAAGTCTCAATTGTCCATAATATTTGTCATATATTATACGTACTACTATCAATACTAATATAATTCTAAGTTTAAATTCTTGCTCAGATGTCTGTAGGGGGTATAATGTAAATTTGTAGTTTTTGTCATATCTAATGTTTTCTGGCTTTATATATAGTTTTGCTGTGGAAAATAATTTAATCTCTAATATGTACTTCGGTTGTCTATAATGTATCACGTGACCCTAACAATATGATTGTATTGTATAACATGAATCTTGGTGCAATGGAAACCTGATTCTATTTGATATTATTTAGAAATTCCATCAAATGGTATCTTACATGGCAGTGCCTTATTTATCCACTGCCAGGTGAACCATGTTGTGACATACACAAAAATATGACAAAAACCTGTTAATACTGTAGGTTTGGGCGTATATCTCACCCTTTCAAATAATTGTTTTAGCAAATGCCACTCCCCAAAAATGACCTTTGTTGATAGTGAAACCTGTCCTTTTAACCTGAGTCGATGGGTTTCTTATTCACATCTTGTACATTACCCGAAAATCGTTCAACCGAAAGTCCAATATTATTACCGGGACATTGAAGGTTTGGGAAATAATAATGGAAATACCTGAATGACAGAAAACGTCATCAAGAATGTCAACGGAAAATTCCTTTCAAATTCTTCACTTTGGTTATTTTAGTCTGTCAAAATCTATGTATTGACCATATAATCGACCAAAAACGTTTCTGCCATGCACATTTTGTGATCTTTTTTTTGTCCAAACCCTCGCTGAAATCGCCCGGAGACAGGATAACCCGGCACAGCTTTGTTCTATGACCATCCTGGATGCTTACATCCGAGTGACGATATCGACTGGTCTCAGGCTGGAGAATTCAAGAGGAAACCTTCATTCACTACATATAGAACAGCCATTGACCCTATAACTGGTCTGTCTGGGTGTACAGAGAAACATAATGTGGTTGATTTATTAACATTGGATATAACATAAACTCCATGGCAACCGATAAAAGGTTGTAGGTGGTTTTTATTACTTATAAAATTTGTTCGGTTGTTCTGAATATACGCATTTGATGTTTGCACTTTGGTCATTAAAAAGCACCTTTATCTATTTTAGTAAATGTCAATGACATGTTTGAAGTCAGCAAAAGATGAATGGGATCAAATATATATTTAAATGAAATTATGGGACGTTGAATGTTTTGAGTCTCGAGCTTTAATACTTAAATAGGGTGGAGACGTTTTCTTTGAGATTAATTTGCCTGACAAGCACGGGTGGCCACGGGAACAAGTGTCCCTTGGGCCATGACGCTCAGCTGTATGTGACAAAGTGCTTATGGTCAAAACACATAAATATAGGTCATAGTGAAATCTACATATATTCCACTCTTTTGGCTCATAGAAAATATGTCAACAAAAGTGGCGCCACCTGTAGCTTACATGGACATACAGCCCCATGATCAATATATGGCTACGGACAATCTATTTTTCTAAGCAGACACAGAAATAATCAAATTCTACAACATTCAACACTTTCAGATCTAAAAGCTACCACTTTGAAAATAATTCATTCAAGTTCATATTAATGCTTTCAGCACATAGTTCGCAGATTAAAAATTATCCCCGCGATACAATTTCTTGATTCAAAGGGGTTTCCCCTAAGGCTTCAGCGATAATGGTTAAGGATTTATTCCCTGTTGATGGATGGATGAGAGGACAGACGATAAACAAAGGCCTAATGCTAAATTTCAAACAAAGAGACAAATAGGAGGACACTAAGAAAAGGGGAAATGCAACTCTTGGACAAACGTTGTAAATAAGGAAAGTGATATTTCCTGACCATCCATTTTGTTCTTGTGAATTCCACAAAATTATAATATTTTTTTCAGGGGATCAGTGCCGTAATTTGGAGCTAAAGGTCCCTGGTTTGATTCCCGCCTAAGCTCAGAACCAAAATAACAATTTTAGTAGATCCTCGGAGATTCTCTTCAGTGCCTTCATTTCGGTTTACAATTTCTCCTGTAAGCTTGAATTCCAGCAGGCTAATAATATATTATTCTTGTCGTATGTAAATTCATCTTATTCAACAGACAATGCCACTGCTACTGACGGTTTTTGAAAGTAACATTTTTTGCAGGGCTTTGTTTTTTTCATCTCCGTTAATTGAACCATATGATGAATAGTTTTACCCTCCACCCCCGAGATGAAAATTACGTGCCTTCCATATCACCCGGGCGGGACCAAATTAAAACAGACTTCGCTTCACCGGATGTCTCTATTCAAGCAAATAACAGCACTGACGAGCCAGGAAGATTCTCTGCCTAACAAGTCCCGTAGGCACCCACAATGTACCCTGCCTGTTAGCTTCCTTATTGTTAACCCCTGCCACTTTCATTTACGATATTTCGGGATGTCTGCTTCTATTTAGGTACATGTTCTCAATATAACATTTTGCCATTTCACATGGGCAACCTCTTTGGCGACACTTATTTGTCTCCGCACAACTTGATTCCATCTCTAAACCCTGATACTGACATGGATTATCCAAAAGGTGACGAACGTCCAACATGTTCTCAATACTTATTCTTTGAAATATACGATTGAATGAGGGAAGACTATATAATATCATATATTTTAAATCATACCATATTATAAGTATATTTTAACAACTGACCTGATTTCACGAGAATGGTAGATATTTTTTCAGTCGAATATTCTTAATTGCACTTAATGACTTGATAAAAATTAGCTAAGGTTAATTGACATATAAATAGGTACAGACATATAAACGTGGATATTTTTCATTAAAATTAAAATCCCAATATATCCTAATTTTAACAGGTACTCACTGTTGATTATACAATAGATGAATCTTTCATGGTTGTCCTCATAATGTCTTTATAAACAAATAAAGTAATCTTAAGTAGATTTGAAAAAAAATACTACTGCTGCTACTTATACCATGACTGCAACTACTACTACCATCATTAATACTACTACTGCTGCCATTACAACTATTAATAATCTAATCCTACAAATCAGAAATTTTTAACGAGATAAGTCAGTAAACACTTTAAAAAGTGGACTAGTATATACCTTACACCTAAACTAACAAAGTAAAATTGTATCAAGCAATTCTATATGGACAACTTCATTGACAACTGTTTCAACCAACTTTAACCGATATGTTCCGCTTTGACATTTAATTATTTGAAACTTCGGAGAATCATGCATCTGGAATAAGTCATTCAACACAAGGGCTCGAACCATTGCTCATAGGACAGGCTTCAATTAAATCCGCTCCCAAATTAATTATAACGGCCCACTCCCGGGAAAACGTGCTGATTGGTGAATAAACCAGTCAGCTAATGCCAGCATTTAATGTTCGCCATAAATTCAATTCAATGCACTGTCCGTGGTCAGTCCAAACAGTGTCTAGACACGGAACAGACAGATAGGGAAAGTACATGGGAATACATATGGAAACATAGAGAAATATATACAACAATAAAACGTCCATCATGAGTGAGTAAGAAGAATAAATAAAGGGCGATGCACTATCCTTTTGCTATTTGAGGTTATTTAATAATTATTGAATTAGTTAAACATTGTTCGTATAACTAAATGTGTTAAAAACTGGACTTGTATGTATATGAGTTACTACAAATTTGAAACGGACTTGTTTCGAATCAACAATTGGGAATGATTCGACAGAATTCATCCTTCTGGTCGTAGAAGCGATAATTAATGTAAAAGGTCATGTATTTTTAAATGGCTGTTGGTATTTACGATATGTTATGGTCCGTAAATGATTCGTAAATTATCTGAGCTGATTCGTAGATTATCATAAGGTTTTTTGAACATTGGTGTTTCATAAGACTAGAATTACTAAATACAAAATGGTAGAAAAAAACATCTTATATTTTCTTATCGTTACAATGATTAATGCCAGTCGATGGCACTAATATTTCGTTGTATCATATCCTGATTTTAAGACATTACAATGAACATCTAAGGTTCGACCGAAATTACACTATTATAGTTCTGAGGGTCATGTTGACCATCTGAATTTTCCGATTGTCTCAAACAGGATTCATACAGCTATTAGGTCACCGGTGCTGATACAGAGGGGCCACATTCCGACGTAATTCACGAGTTTAGGATGTAAATGAGCAGCTCTGTGGTTTGCCCTAATAATTAAGATAGCAACCAAACGTTTCTTTACTAAGGGATCTTGTCTTTCTGTTATTACACCATGCTGGGTCATAACGACCCCCTCCCCCTCTCAAGAGTTCCGCTTGGGGTCTTTACATTGGATAATTAATAATTTTCTCAATATGGGAGGGTACACCCTCTTCTATAACATCCCCCCTGTACCTGTAATTAACAAAAAATTAATAAAGAAAAACATTGCTCCAGATTTTATTCACGTAGGTGATATAACAAAACAAATATTTATATATGTCATAGGGTGAAAATATATTAAGTAGTATATATTTATATATATACATATTTATTTATATAAAACAGAAACAATATATATGCACAATTTAAGAACTTTATTCTTAATATCCACCAACAGTTAAACAATACAAGCGCCCCCCCCCCCCTGTTCTCGATTTTTTATGGCTATTGTATATACCGATATTCAGCGATCATTTGTCTATACAATTCGGCTGAGTATTCATTAGTTTTATTTCCGGAATCGGACAATTTACATGTCAATTACAGCATTGTCGTTTTGAAACAGGTATGATGGCTACATTTTTCAAAAGATAAAATCTTTAAATAAGAAAAATCAACTCTCACAAAAAATCGTTATCGATGATGAATATTCTGTATATTTAATTTCTATTGATGTCAGAACCATCGATAATCGTATTAATATAACCTGAATATAACTCTGCCTTCAGGCAATCGGATTCCTATTGAGTGTTTAAAGAAAGAAGACCAAACTGGTCGTCATGGGTAATGGCCTTGAGTATCATTCTTTGAGACAAAGCATTGAGATCAGGGCATCTAAACATTTTTCAAGTTTAACATTCGAGAATTCAAACAGCTGAGAGATTTGTGAGGTATTGTGTGCTTGTCGAAAGCAAATACCCATTCAAATACTTGAATGACTATCACGGAATTGCATTTGATAAAAACATTTGCATAACAATGCGTCGACATAGAAAACGTCATCTCTTTGATGAATTATTATTAGCACTGCTGTCATCTGATTAAAATCAATAAGAAGAATCAAGGTATTGTTATGTACATACATTTTGTATCTATCGTGTATTAATTTATATTGTATTAATTTAATTTAATTAAAACGATCGAAATAAAGCAGATTAAAGCAAAATACGCAATACGCTCAGTTTAAAGCAAAATACTCAATAGTTATGCAAACAACGCGAAAGACAAAGGACGTTTCTAATAGAAAATTATAATGTGGATCACTCTCTAGTTAGAAAGTTTCCCTGAAATATCCCGGCCTTGTATTGAATGTGAATGTTCATTCCCCTTTGTTGTATTAATACCAAAATATATTGTGTTCTCCTTGCAACAAAATGGTACCTGCCAACATATTGTCCTATAACCGTAAACCGGGCGCGATCATTGACTAACATAAACATTGCCCGAACTCCACCTGCGTTTTTCTTTACAGGCTAACAACCGATGTTTCACAGCCGTGCACATTCATGTTCGGGCCTCAACACCTGTCCATCAGGAGATGCCCTGACCGATTTTGCCCCCAGAAATGTATTACATATTCCCGTTGCCGACACATCGCGTGATGCGATGGCTCAGGAACCCAGGTCAGAATGTGCTGCGTATGTCATTTCAGCTGAGATCCGTGGACCTATCGCACAAATCTGTTGCGACAGGTTCTACAATGAATTTACATTATGCCCATGGACTGTAATGGCCATCCAGCAGAGATATATTAGAGGACATGAAGGTAAATGTATGGAAGTGGAAGAGTTTGCACGACTTAGACCTGTTATGGTAAACAGATACACGTGTACCGTGTTTACTCACACGCAGGACCCCAACAAGCTGAGAGGGAGGTACTGAAACCATGTCCTGGGACAGTTTTGCTGGTCTACTGTTGTATAAATCAAAACTGAACTGATAGTGAGAATAGGTATAATATGGTTCTTGATTATATCCCTTTAGTTAGAATATCTTTTTTTACGGTGTGGGGTAGTACAGTTACTTTAATAAGTTGGTCCATTTTATTTGCCCCCTTACGGGGATGCCAGTTTGGCACAATTTGAGCAAATACAAATTCCTTGTTTTCAGATAGCCTTGGATACCCATATCCTGTTGAAAACGTTGGTTCACCCTGTTTAAAGAGTGCAAATCAGTCCCATGGTAAACTGAGGTCCCTTACTAGGCCGCCTCCCTCCCCCCCCCCCCCCCCCCACCAAAAAAAAAACACCCCTCCCTGTTGAATTTCTTCACCAGATTCGGACACCCAAGTCTCAGTATATTAGTTCAGTAGTCAGACATCATAATCATCAGGACCTGGGGGACCAGCTCAATGGGAGGGATAGGGAGGGAAAACGTCGTTGCAGATCATTTGTGGATGATGGCAATTAACGGTTATAATCACTGGGATGCAAGTGATTTTAAAGCCACAACTTCTGATGCTTAGGAATTTTCAAGGAACAGCTAAGCCATCGGACAAAGCAACTTTCATACCTGGTCTCTTTCAGGGATGGAGGAAGAGACAGTAGATGATAACAGCTGTCCGGCGTTGACACTTTGTGGTGATGGAATCATTAGGTAGGAAGGAATTCTGACAGGATCCATCCCTGGTGATAGACACCACCATTATTCAGCGGATCAAAAATCCTGCAAAAAAGCAGCTGCCAGGCTATTATTGACCATGAACCTTAAGGAAAGCCAATCCGACCAAGATTCCCATTGTCACTCTGTTTCGGGTATTTTCACATCATTTCCCGACAACCGAAATTCAAGCCTACCATTGATGAGTACTGACATTCAGGGCGAGTTGTTGCTGAACGTTCCAGATTGTGATGAAATATCACTCTCTTTATATTGGGACAGGCAATATAGATGGCTTGATAGGATGCTTTTCTTAACAATAACCCTTTGGAATCATTAACAAAACTGTCACTGATTGAAGCCAAACAATGTACTACCTTTATCATGACTCTCGCTTTCTTTAGGCGCGTGAGGGTTGTTGATGGAGATTCAGAAACACTGATTAAACAGGGATGAAATCGATGATTTTCTATTAAAATTCCAAAAATAATCAGTAGGAAAAGATACCATATATGTATCATGGTTTATTTAGGCTTCTGGGAATCATAATACAACAGAAAATCTGAGGGCCGTACGATCAAGTATAAATGAAACTGAATATTGAGACAGGTAGCAAACATAACTCTTGTAACGATGAACATGGCAAATTCTCTCTTATCCTCACATCGTTATTAATTATCATGTCTCCATACCTTTACAAATATGGAAGTTAGGGAGTATTTTGATATTGGTGAATATTTCATCGAACGTAAATAAAACGCGCATAATATGAAAAATAAAAAAAACTATAAATTTAATTTAATTTAATTAGCTTCCTCGGAAAATTCATTAGAAAACGGCTTGACAATTTTCAAACAAAAGAAAGTTTTAAACCAAAGACCGGACCAGCTTACTTTAGTGAACATGAATATGATTTATTAATCTCCTTAAAAAGTTGGCGTCCTGATCATTGATTTTTTTGGCAACTCCTGTATGATAACACAAGAAATATAATATAGAAACTGAAAAGATACTTAAAGAGGCCCAATCACCTATAAAGCAATAACATGAAAATAGCTTCTTCCCTTTCAAGTAAATTTGTACCTGCCAAAATATTGCACCGAAACCGTTTGTTTACTCCTGTTAACGAGTAATAAAAACAGTGAATCGGGCGCGATCACAGGTGTAAATAAAAACACAGTGCATGTATCGCCCGGCCAAAACACGTGTAAATCAGGAGATGCACCGACTGACCTGGTCAACAAAATGTAATACATGTTCCTGCTGGCTGAAACATCGCGTGTTGTGGCTCACAACGCACCACAGGTCAAGCGGCTTTCTTATGGTAACAGACACATGTGACTGTGTTTTTAAACACGCAGAGCCATGACAAGGTGTTAAACAGCCATATGCGAGGTGCTGAGACTGTGTGCCGGAATGGTTTTTATGGAAAACTTTTGTATAAAGCAAAACTGAATTGATAGTGTGAAATAACAGGCATAAAAGTACTCCTGATAATGTCCCTTTAATCATTTTGGAGCATAGGTACAATAAATGTTATATATTACTAGAGCGGTTTCGGAAAAAAAATGGAGAGGGAAAACTGCCAGGATTAGACATGGGTGCGAGAAAAGGATAGGAAAGTACTCCTAGGACAGTGTCTAGACGAGATTCTCTCTGGGGAGAGTGCTTGGTGTTAAGGGGACCTGTATCGGCAAAATATAAGTCGGTATAATGCTTTTCTTGGACCACGCCCAATTTCTCAATTACAGAACTTAACGAAAGATTTACAAAAAAAAGGACAAGGATATAACTGCTCAATCTTTTTTATGTCGGGAGTGGTTGCGAACATAAATTTATTTCATACCCTCTATTCTAAAATATATCGATATTTTTTCCGCAAATCGATCGCCAAATGCAAATCGATATTCAATATTGATACGTTGACTCCTTTGTGATAAGACCGGCTGGTCTGGAAGAAAGCTGTCTTAATTCATAATGGTCTCATATGAAAGGGCAGTTATACCCAACTTGAATGCTTTCGGTTAACTCAAAGGCGGACTTAATATATAATTGGTAGTATTAAACATGTGGACTTACTGATAGGTTGCACTGAAATTCCCCTGGTCGCTAGCCACGGTTTATATACATATAAAGCCAAAAGAACAAAGGTATACATAAAAAGGTGCCTTATCGCTCGATCTTTCAATGTGCAAGACAGTCTCTGCAGTTTGATTGCAAAAGTAGAGAGCGGGTTTTCCCTTGGAGCCTGTGTTGTTTAATATGGCAGCTTTTAATCTGGACTCTAGCTCGGAAAGGGAGCAGTGAATGCTTGTCAACTGTAGGTGCCTTACAGGTATAACCCGATGTGACAATGCATAGATGGTCTTTCAGACAAAGAAATTTGGGGCGTCTCCGCATGACTCCCAGACTTTCTCAAATATTGATTTCCTTCAACCTCTTCAACCTACCGTTCTCTTTAGCTGCCCCAAAGTCCTCAAAGGGCGGCTTGTGGATTTGTTTTACGATTTTTGTGCACAGAAATTTGCAGTTGGTCTGTGAATTGGTGACATGTTCTGTCGCGAAGTAATAACTTCGTCTTAAAATTATAAATATAAATATACATTTATGTGCAAAGCCGTTTCGCTGCACTTCTTTTTTTTATATTTATTATTTTTTTAAGAATAAGTTAACAGTCTGAATGTGATCATATCCACAGAAAAAGGCAGAAAACTAATCTTTTATGAGAAATGATATACATGTACTCTTAAGTCTTTTGATTAACAGTCAAGATTTTTATCTGTATGTCATGGGGCGGCTCGGAATAGTGCAGATTACGAATCCTGTGTTTAAGATATCAAAATGTCTTCTGGTGTTAAATGTTACTGTTTTGTCTTCATGATCCTTGTGAGATTAAGATCAGCATCTAAATTCTGGTAGATATTGCTAAATGTTGCTATTCAATGTTTATCCGGGGCCATCTTAGTCATAAGAAGGGTAGGTGATGATGGGGATATCCATTTATAATAACATGTTCGCAGAGATTAAGATCATACAAGCGGTTGTCACTTACTTCTGGAAACAAAATTGCGATACTGGACAGACGTATCAGATTAAATCAAAGTAAAATTCATCTTGTCTTTGATAAAATAAACAAAATATTTTCAATCGGGAATTTATTAATTTTTAAATCGAAGTTTTATTTAAAAATGTAGCTAAACAACACTTGTAGGCCGTTGTTATTTTGAATATTTGGAGTTTAATTGAACTTCTCACTTGTAGCTTTACCTCATAAAACCAAGAACACTTACCAACTATCCCAAGAAAGTTTCGAAATATCGACTGTCCACGCAATTTTTAATATCATATTGCCAGATTCAATAGCTTTAAGATGTCCCAGAAATGGTCTTAACACGATACTCAATTTACCAGTCACAATCACTCTCTTTTAGATATTCCCTCTTGCACATAACCCACCGGTGAAGGACCTATTAAGCCTTGTTCGGGGAAATTGTGGGAAATTGGAAAGAAAAATAAGCAAATACTACGGAGGTCTTTAACAGATGTCATCTGTTCTACCCGGGACAAGGTCTCCAGGGGTCTGGTGTTTTGATTTCTTTTGATTTCCTACGGCGCAGCCTGATTCAAATCAAGTTATCAGGGACATCATTCTTTTATAAATACGTTTTAAAAATTTTAAAAATTAGCATCGTTTGCCATAATGGTGGTACTTAGGTAAGCTTTTAAGGGCAAAGGTTGTCTCCATGCCTTGTTTAAATGATTTGAAAACATTATGAAAACATTATGTGAATATTTGTAAATTACTCAGGTGTTAAACAATAAAACCTGTATAACGTGGCACACATTGCCAATTATATAGAAGAGACCATTATATTGCAATTATAGCCATACTATTACTTGTAAAGAGGAGAAAAACTGGACTTTCAATTACTCCGGACTTTCACTATATATATATATATATATATATATATATATATATATATATATATATATATATGCACGGAGGTGTCCATAAAGAGTGTTCTCAGTGTATAATTTTGAGAGGAAAGTTTACAAATACTCGTTGTTAACACCGCCTGGTCACTCAGTAAAACAAACGGGTATTATCAAACTTATTTTTATCCAAATATATGAAATGAGCTTAATGGAAAATGGCTTCTTTGAATATATGTAATTCTTTTCCGAACAGGATACTCCCGGTGTCAAAATTAGAACATGGTCATAGGTTTAATGTTCAACACAGGAATATACGAGACTCGTCATCAAAAGAAAAGTGTGGCAATAAACAATAACTACAGATGAAAAAGTTGACCCGAAGATTTCGTATATAAATACACCGTCTAAAAAGAGTGCAGTTCAGCAAAAATATATAACAGACGAAAATGATAAACGAGAAGCGTAAAATGAAACTGAATATTACGACTGTGGAAGTGGGCGGCGTCTCATCAGACAATGGTTGAATCTGGGATCGTTAATAGGGAAAAGGAGGCTGAAAATATACTCAAAAGACCGAAGCAGCATTAAACCTCAAAGAGATACAGAGGTTGTTGGTATGGAACACATGGTTATCACCGATTGCGGGCAAGATGTTTCTACGACGAGAAGAAAAAAATGCTATATGTTAATAGTCTCTGAGAAACATGACCCGGATTGATTCTGAGGCTGTTACTGTTGTCTCTTATAAAAAAAGCTCATCTTGGCATAATTGTCCTTAAGAAAGCGCATGGCAGATTCCACGTTTCTAGACGGTCCGTTTTGACTACTTCGTATATTTCTTAATAGGTATTAAAACATGGAATGCCTTCATGGAATTGTAGGATGCAGGCAATTTTTAACATATGTAAGAAGAACTTTTTAAACGAGTACGTTTCAATGGGCGGAATGAATATTGTTTGGGCGAACGATTATGCAAAACTTATAAAATTTATAAAGAAATATTGATTTATATGAAGAGGAAGAAAATGTCAGGCAAAGGTAAGCAAATCCGCATCATCCTTGTCAAGTGATAATTTTACAAATTGCCAACCTTGTAAAATAACTCTTCCAAGATTTGCAAATGAACCATCATTAAACATAAAACACTGGGACAGGGATCAAGGTGCAGGGACTGATGTCAATTCTGGAGGCAATCTGATCACGGTATCTTATTCGTTCTTGGGACACCGATCCTACTCCAGTAATTGTCATGAATTAATCTAGCGATAACAATCAGTTTGGGTAATGATTAATTATACCGGGCTTATTATTAATTACCTAGATGTAACCACATTCAGCACGAGGGGAATCCATAAAGGAAACAAAATGTTATTGTCCAACAGATATAAACTCTGCAGCTTTTTACGCAAACCTGATTGGTTCCACAGGCAGCGTATGCAGTCATCTTGTGTGTGCGTTTGTGCATGTGTATGTATGTGGGTATGTGTGTGTCTGCGAGTGTGTGTTTGTTCACAACTTAAATCACGCAGTGAATAGCGAAATTTTGTAGAATTCAGGGAATGGGCCAAAAAGGAATAGCTTAAAGTTTGGTAGGGATCGGGCGTAGGATCCGGATTCAGGAACGTCATCAAAGAATATTCACAACTGTAGAGTCACTTATTAACGAATGAACCTGGAAATATATCCCGAAAAAGTGAATGAAAACACGGCTTTGGGAGGATCCCACAGTAGAGAAATGGCGGAGGCTTGCATTCCTTAGAATGCAGATTTCTAGTTGTTAATGTTTTAGGTTATGAATGTTTTCTGTTATGCCGATATATCCAATGCTATTTTCAATACTCACCTTTAGCTTTAGAGAAATCTCTAATGATAACATAACATCTAAAAACGTACTAATTGCTGCCTACATTCTTTCATCCGTACTTATTATCATTTCGAAGAAACATTGCTTAGTGTACTGACTTTGGGTAGAATGATTATGCTGATACGCTAACATGATAGAAAGAATTGTGCAAAATAATGAAAGAAGCATGAAAATGGCAAAACTGTTCTCTGGAGCCTTTTGATGAATATCAGATATGGGGCCAAGCTAAAAAAAATTACCTTGGCCAAAATCTATGAGGGCGACCAAGATTGCCACTAGATTTAAAATTGTCAATAACTTAAGCTTTGATATCCCTAGAAAGCATTTAAGCATTTTTTGGGCTAAAAAATTAAATTTTTGAGGTTCAAAACCCCTCAAGGTACTCGTGAAATGTGTCTTTTTTTTATCAAAATGTTTGTAATATTCCCATTAGTCCAGCGTTTAAGCTGAATGTATGAAGAATTGTGCAAAAGATTAAAGAAAAATGAAACTTGGCATAATAATTATCCAGACCATACTTAATATTTTCAGTAAGCGACTAAACTGATTTCACCCTTTCTTGATAAAATAAAACAAGATGGCGCGTAGGATGGCCCCCGAATTATATAATAAAAAATACTGTTATACTTTTCCTAGAATTCATTGCAAGTGCACTGTTTCTAAGTTTTTTTTGTCGAGAAATTCATTTACAAGGGTTTCAAGTCAGTATAATGACTCTGTGAATGAATTCTGGTTTAGTCTGTATTGAAATTATGCTAACATAGTCATCGAATGGTAAAACTTATTAAAATTATTTGAGTATTTAAACAAAATGTCACCTTCAATGTAATGTTAAGATCAGTTGAGTGGTAAAACGCTAGGCTTTCTCAACTGGGGACCAAGGTTCTATCCCCGGTGGTTTCATGAGAGTGGGATTTAGTACCCCGTTAAGGATCGGTGGTTTTATCTAAGTCCTCTGATTTCATCCAAACCCTACAGAACGCAACCTTCCGACCATAAAGAGTGGATTGCATTGCAGGGTCGGATCCAGGATTTTGGAAAGAGAGGGTGGGAGTGGTCCTACCCAGGAGGACGAATGAAAATCCTAAAAAAAAGCCCCCAGGCAAATGTTATTTGTTTATAAGTTTTATTTCAGACAATGCGTGCATGGCATGATACACAGTAGTTCACACCTGTCAGGTGAATAATTCTTTGCCGTGATGTTGCAGCTTTCACACTATTGGTTGCATGACAATAGAATCAGTACATATTTAGAAACTCACAGCATTATGGTTTCTTTTTAAAGTATAGGTCTAGGCGTGTTGGTATCACTTTCTATTGTATGTTATACTAGAAGAAAAGCGCTCTTGTCATGCCTGCCAAATCTATAAAAACAAATTCAGGCATAGGTTATCAAACAGTTGCTGGCATTAAATAAACGGTTCTATTCAGTAACAATAATATTCAGTGAAAATATTCAGAAATAGTCTATTCCGAAAAAATTGTATGTTTTCTTGATGAAGTGGGTGGTATGAAATTTAATTGTGCCTTGGGCCATGAAGATGACATAAAGAGAAAATATAAATGTACAAAGGTTTCAAGATCACATAAGCTGAAAGCACATACACGTGACAATCACCAATCAAGTCAATGAAACTCAAACCATAATTTGTACTGACGTTAGACGTTATCAAGATAGAATGCATATCAGGAGCCTAAGAGTGAATTATATTTTGCGGTGTGAACTGGACTTTTACACTTGCGAATTGCTCTTCAAATCTCTTAGCATACACCGATGAAAGATCAGCTGAAAAATGACATCACAGACTCTTGAAATTTGATACATGTGGTAAATCATTCAAATTATACATGTTTTAAAACATGAATCGAAAAATGTGTGCACGGGAGCAAATTAAAGTATTAAGTTGGCACCAGCACATCATGCAAAGTGAATCCCAGCTCATTGGTACCTAAAGAACCAGTTCCATATCACAAAAAATAGCATCACAGCAAAAAGGCCGTGCTAGTTTACTGACACGTGTTCAGTTAGCCTATAGTCTGACGTTTGCATGATAACCACATCACATAATTAGCAATCAGGAAAAGGTATCTCACATGTGTTGATTATGTCATGCATTTATCCCCATAGTACAAAGGTAGCATACGGCAACATGTGCGTTGATTACGTCTCCATGCCAGCATACAATCTAGAAGTTACACCACACGTCATGGCAAAAGAAATATAAATTCTATACAGCAAACACGTATATGAACTTCTATTTTTGTGCTTATCCTGTCATACACGTAGTCCATTATAATTATAAATGAAAGTCTTTCCGTTAAAACAGGCATGGTGTTCAAATACATGTAACTAGTACCTGTTAATTCAGTTTCAGCACAACTATTTGATAATTCCCAATTTCACTCACAAAAGTTAATATTAATATCAATTTGATCGTAAAATTTAATATCATATTTGCAAATTCTAACTATTATTCACATATATATCAGGCTCCTATTTTGATACGAGACACGTTAGCTAGGTTTCTTACATCCATCACCTATACAAAGCTGTTAAACGTTCGTTACCCTGGAAATACATAGAAACCAAAAAGAAGAAATAAGAAATATTGAAATACTAAACTAAGCAAATAATAACACTTTCTTATCAAATGAATAGGACTAATGATGATCAAACCTGGGGCGCTAGTTGAGATAGCCGAGCATTTTACCACTCGACTGTCCATTTCATTGCATTGAAACAGTCACAAGTCTCAAGTACTTAAACTTAACACATATATTAAATATCAGCACAGTTGGATTAACGCATTTAATATTTCGCATTTGCACAAACAAAGGTGTACATGTAAGTAAAGTTGATCATAAAATATATAATTACATGTATATTGGTTTTATATACCCTTATCATTAGTGTTCACTTAATAAAAAGTTCCTTATTTATTCTATACTTCTACAGATCATTTTCTTGCAACCATCTCCTGTTCAAAGAAAATACATTTTTATTTGGCCAAGCAAATGACACTAAGTAGGCGACCACTATACAGAACTCAATAAATAATGTTTGCTTTTCGATGTGCAAGTAAACATAGCAAATGACACTAAGTAGGCGACCACTATACAGAACTCAATAAATAATGTTTGCTTTTCGATGTGCAAGTAAACATAGGCAAGTTAAGCTCATTTTTTAAAATCAGAATTCATTCACAGATTCATTACACAGACTTGAATCCTGTACATGAATTTCTCGACCAAAAAAAAAAAAAAACAACAAGAAATAGTGCACTTGCGATGCATTCTAGAACAAATATAGCCAGATGTATTAATAGTTTATGATCCGGTGTAATCTTGGTCGCAATCTTGGATTTTGACCAAGAAATGATGAATTTCGCTTGGCCCAATATCTGAAAAATATTGAGCATGGTCTGGACAACTATTATGCTAAGTTTCATGCTTCTTCCATATTTTGCATAATTCTTCTCTAAACAGCTCGACTTATTTTTCGAATTTTGTATCCAACCTGCTAATGCGATGGTGTGGCGTCGTCCGTCGCCTGTACTTTACCCATGCTATCTCAAAAACAGCAGGAGCTAGCTTCAACAAAATGAATGCAAAAGAACAGTCATCTAAAAAAATTCTGTCGGATTGAGCTTATTATTTTTTGCTATCTGCATTGACTTAGGTTTTATAATAAAATGGCTAAAAACTTTAAACATCTTCTTCTCCGTAAATGTCTATGAAATTGTTCAATATTTCTCAGAAATCTTTCAAGGAACAATCATGCTCAAGTTTGTTTGAAGGGATCTAGTTCGGTGATGTTTGGCCGAGTTACAGGAAGCTGAACTAAGTCATATGGCAAAGAAAGCATACTAAAATTACAGTCTCAGAACTGGCTGAACCTATCATTACCAATTTTTTTTGCAAGTGTTGGCCACATGAGTCTTATCTGAAATCGAGGTATTGCTGGCACCACCTGCATAGACTTTTTTTTACGGGGGTCATCGGACATCAACATAAACTAATAAAATCTCAGCAGGAGCTAGCATCTCCAAATTTCATGCAAAAATAAGTCATCAGTCAAACGTTGTAAGATTGGGCATTTTTGTGACGCCACCTGCATTGACTAACAGGATCCCGATGAAAGAGTCAATTATTCCATCGTTTTATTCTTTTTCAACGAAACTTCCTATTTTGCTGTGCAACTAGCGTCCTGTTAATCTTTTATATGTTAATCGTTTATGTTCATAAACAGTAAGAATTTCTTTATAGTTCTACGATAGTTTTGTATAGAGAACAGGGTTTTCATATTCGGCAATAGGTTTACCTTGCTGATAGAGGAGACCACATCCCAGAATATGTTATTAATTATGCAGGGACCTGTATTTTCTTTAAAGAATGGGGATACGAAGTCTAAAACATACAAGTATTAAGAGTGGACACTATATTCCACATTTCTGTTGTATTAAGATGGAACGCAGGACATTGACATAACATACACATTAACACACAGACATATATATATATATATGTGTGTGTATACATGTGTAAGTGTGTGCATGTCTGTACATGTTGTTTATACCTATACGCCTTGAATCTAATTTATATATGAGATCCAAAAGGGATACACTTAATATGAAACAATATATCTCTTTTCAGCCTCTCTCTGTGTTTTAAATATATATATGAATAGAAGAATATATGCCTAGATAAAAAAAATCAAACGCAATAACCTAGTTCTTACCTTAAACCTCACAGTAATTTCTCCGTGTCTCTATCTCAGCAGTGCCAGTATAATGTGAACGCGGCTGACCTGGGCATTAGAGGTACTATGAAGGTTGCCGACAAAACATTGGTGAAGGCGAGGTATCCAGGAGACACGATCGGCCTCCAGAGAATCTAATTTCCTTCTGCCATCTCTCAATTAGCGTGAACCCGCCCCATTAGGGGGACCAGGGAGTCCAAAATACCCAACGTGTCCCTTTACCCAGTTGGATACGGCAGAGAGGAAAAAATGCCTCCCCGGACATTCCCCCTTAAATTTGATTCTAAATCTAATATAACGTCATCTACTGAGTCGCACCGTCAAGATTAACCGGTCCTCCTCCTTGTAGGTCTCATTGTATAAAAAGTTATCTTATCAACTGCTTTGTCACCTGTCTGTATGTTGATAATGTACTTCCACCCATCTACATCTCTCTCTCATTCATAGATTAGATCACATGTCGCTATCTTTTTCCCTTCTTTCTTTTATAGATCATCCCCTCTCTCTCTCTTCTTTCTCTCCCCCTCTCTCTCTCTTGTAGATTAGACCATATCTTGCCAACTCTCTCACCTCTCTCTTCTGTAGATACATATCTCCCTCTCTCTCTCTCTCTCTCTCTCTCCTTCTCACTCTTTCTTGTAGATTAGATCACATCTCTCTCAATAGGAGTATTTATAATTGCAAATCACATGATTTGTGCATAAAACACATTAAATAATGAACATATATAAGCTTAAATTTACTCGTATCAAAATTCCAGATTTGCCCCTCCGGCCTCAAAATAGATGTTAAAGCATGAGGCTATACAGACCTGCTTATAAAAGATCACGCGTTATATTTAAAAAGTGAATTTTATATCTGGGAGACTGCAGTTGCAACCGAGGCGAATGCTTAAGTCTAGATTGACTAAAAATGCTTCTCTTCCAGATTCATGTTATATGCGTGGCGTCACGACCCTTTGACATGTATGAACCCTATCTGCCTGATTATTTATAACGTTACAATGTTCGAATATTCATGATTGGGGAAACTGAAGCTACGAAACATGCGTGATGTCACAAACCTATGACAGTCGAGGACCCTGGCGTCCTACATAATAAATTCACGATGTCGTAATTTAAGAAAAAAGTGAGCTTTCTGAAACAAGCTTAGACACATGAAGGTTCAATACTTGAATATCCGTGCCAATACATGACGTATAATAATTTGATATTCATGACCAGTGGTCGGTTACCGATATAGCTGGAACTGGTTTTGTCGTTATGCACAAAGCTATATAGACAGATTACCCTGAACATACGGATAATAATAGAAGTGGTCCTTGCCTCCAAGGTGTGGCGTGACTAGCAGTACTTGTGTCTTTTACTGACCACTTCGAGAGGGGAAACCTTTGAGGACGTATCCGTAAGCATCACTTAGTCGGCGGAGTCATCGATTTTCATCACCTTTGATCGTCTCCCGAAGATCATTGGTCGACCGAGGTCATCGGGGCATTTTCCTGTGACAGATGATTTGTGTGGGGTAACACAACCCCCGGGAGGCATAAATGACACATTTCCTCTAATCCCCTAGCCATAACAAGGGTTAAAATAGAAGCAAAGGATGAATGACAAACGGTGGTATTTTCACACTATTTTAAAAACTAAAGAGGAGACGCATATTTATTAAAAAATAATAGTAGTAAATTACTTTTATTACCTAGAGATAATGCCATGGTTAGTATTTTTTTATTGCGAAACAATTATTTTCTTCATAAAGAAGGTTAATTCTGAACTACCCCTGGTACAAAAACTGCTACGATGGCAGTTGAGATAAACAGCTCTTTTTCTAAAGGTTTAAGGTTACCTTTGAATCGTGACATCGTCGCCATCACAGGGCATAGGTATTATTCACCGTAATCTATTTTTCAATCCCCCATTGTGTCGCCGTTGTCAACTTTCATTATCTATATTAAAAAAAAACTTTCATTCATCTTACCATCATTATAATGGGGAATAAGCTATAAAAACTAACTGCGTTAAATTGAATCAACACATTTTATCATGTAAATGATATAATTCACATCTTTTAATTTCCATTTCCATATTTCCAATCAATGGCCAACAAATTCAGAAAATATACTATTATTTTTTGTTCTTTATATACACAGCTATTCAGTGATATATATATATATATATAAAAGGCAAGCATTACTGTAAAATAATGCAAAATATATAATGAATTCAGGTGCCCTTTGGTTATTCTTTTTTTTATATTTAATTTTGATTATTTTTTTTTAATTTACGAGAAGGTGTTTCTGAAATGAACATGCATCAACAGAACTAAGGAGATGAACAGAGCTTTTGAAATACTATAAGAATGTAATATTATTTTTTTTTTGTGTTTGCCATATAAAGATGATTGGAAACTTGATGCTACTACTTGTTCAAAGTCACGTGACAATCTTCAAACAGATTCGGCATTTTAATGTTTAATAGGTTTCTCTCTCTTTTTTTCGGTTCAAGTCTGTCTCATTGTCAAGTGCTCCTCCGTATGACACCCTTTACGATGAACCCATCACTGAGATAAGGTTTAAATATCGAAGTAAGATTTCACTTTACAATTCAAGAGCGGATTAAGTGGGTTGGGGAGGATGCGCCCCCCCCCCTTTGAATTAAAACAATCTGGAAAAATATAAATATAATAATAGCTTATAGCACCATTGCAGCCTTAACTAGAAATATGCATCCCAATTTATACATGCCTCCATTATGGGAGCAAAAGTTTCACAAACGCCTTGCGAACACACTGGACACCGTCAGTCCGAGGTACTGGGCGCTTGACCTTGACCTGAGCAGGTGGCTGGGCCACACTGATGAGGCTGAACATACAGTACATCCACTTATTGGTTGGTCCATATTCCCAGTTTGATTCGTGCATAAGTGACCGTACCTTTGTGAATATTCCTTGATCACGCTACAAATTGCGGAAAAGATGCTGGATGCACACCAACATCTAAATCGTTTCTTCCTTGGCCCATTCTCATTTCCGAAATGCCCTGAAAACTTCATGATATCCCGTTCAGGTTTGCGTGCGATATTGTTGTGATCAAACACACACACTAACACACACACACCCACACACACACACAAACACGCGAATGGGAATGAAGGCATATCCTCCTAGCGCAGGCAAAAAATGCACCATGGGAGTAGGACGACCCCCTTCCTCCCCGGACAATTTCTTTTTATTAATACAGTAAAACATGAACCAATGCTAAATATTAAACTGTTATAATAATTAGTGTTTTTAACCAATGCATGTATAGTTAAATTTCCGTCAGTGTGTGCAAACAGTACGAAAATTAGGTTATAGACATCTCCGGAACTGGTCTACCTGATCTTTTAAAATATTAAACCCCAATACAATACTCAGACTAGATTCAGTCTGGTTGCTTGAAAAATCAAGACAGATACCTGCATAAGAAACTGCAACAAGATTGTCAACTGAAAGGTCAGTCATGTTGCTTCTTCGTTGGCTTTATGTTAGCGGCTGCCTTGGATAGATGGAACAATGGGGACTCCAAGGAAGGAAATACCGAATATAGGCATAAAACTGTTGTCATATTTTATATTTTTTAATTATAATTTTTTATTTCTTTTTATCTTTGTAATTTCCATTTTTTTTTAACCAACAGGGGCTCGTATGATTTGGTTAAAACACTACAATGATTCTGATGCAGAATTTTGAGACTTGTCTCAAGACTTACATGCATTAATTTATTAACTTGTATGTCTGGTATCCAGCGGATATCGAAAGCATTCCTTAAGATCCCCAAACATTATTTAGTTTAACCTAGTTAAATAAGACAACTTATATATATATTTCCTTCAAAGTAAATTTACACTCGTTCCTTCGTCACATGTTTCACCCTTTGGTAAGAGTTTTCACTTTGGATCATTTTACTGAACTTGTTCCAGGGACTAATGGAAACTGAATTAATGTATAAAGTGTCAGTATTACGAAATAGACAAGCCAAGGAATTCCAAAATTACAACAAAAACTTGCACAAGTTCCTCTATCTCCCCCTAGTAATCACCGGATGAGATAATGCATTATATAACAATCAAAACATCGAAAAATATCAAGCTGCCTGTACTTTTAATATTGAAACAAGTCTTTAATATGATTAGATATATTCCTCGCGCTTTCAAAATACAGATGAAGGGCCCTGTCTACTGTAAATGTACCGGGAATATTAAAAGACGCATCAGTGAACGTTGGTTAATTGTACCCCATTAACTGAAACGGGATATATACCGTAGTTAATGTTATGGGCGACCCAGGATGTCCTTATATTAATGGGCGCTCCTATTTTTTTCTAATATTAATGATCCTAATATTTAAGTCACCGTTGTCAAGGTATATGAAGAGCAGTCAGCTCCTGAGGTCGGAAAATTTTACGCTCCTTACACGGCGGTTGTACACTGCAGTGGGTCCAGATCTCCTTCGCAGTAACCGCTGCTTTCTATAGCTAAATTCTCCGGGTTTCAGCACCAGGGTTGGCACAGGGCAAAGGATTGAATCAGACCGTAGAGGGCGAAATATTGCATTGTTCATCCAACTCCAAAGTTTAAATCCACTTCATCTCGTGCCCGTTGCTGGCCTGATTCCTGCCACCTCTGGTTTCATTTAACGTACCTGAATGAAATCATCTGTTATTCTTATTTACTCTTCAATTTAATGCTTACTACTGTATGCTTATTTCGATCAAAACATACATGGTATAGAAAAAAATGATTTTGTAGTGTATGATGTTAAGAAATATGAGGGACACAGAGCGGCACAAAGGATAGCCGTTTCATTCCTGGTGCAGGTATCAGACAACATTTATTTTAGTTGAATATAGCGCAATATCTTCACGCAACATGAATCTACATGTATTTTCAAACATTTGCATTAGTATCCATTGTGTTTAAAATGTTTAAATCATAAGTGCCTCAAGTTTACCCGGTCTATGCTCCGTATAAAAAATAGCTTTTAAGATTCTAATAGCCACCGTCCTTGAGGTGCCGACTATGCCCCCATGATTACACTTCTGTCACGTTTCTGAGCGAAAGATATAAAATGCGATATTGCAAGATTGAATCATTAGTAATTTAATATCCTCACGATATTAACACTTTAACTTAACACACATCTTGAATATAAGCCGTAGTCGGAGTTATAGCCGCGGATACTGATTACATAAACAAGTATCTTTTTTATATCCTGCGCTACCAATCAAAACTCGCAATGCCTCTCAGATCACGGTGGCGAAAATTAATTTACCGTTGGTGTATAGCAGCATGTCAATTAATCTCTATGACAAAAGGGAAAAATGAATGGATTTTACGCAGGTAATCTTTCTCCCGATTCCTCTATTTTCATGCGTTATCCCACGGGCAAATTAGACAAAACTTGCTCAAAGATCAGTTTATATAACTAATTATCTATAGCGCGGTTTTCTGCAGTATCCAACTTGAATTTATACTATTAGCCGGTGTCATGATAATTTAGAAATAAGGTGTATGAAACACCTACGGTGAATTTGCTATTGAGTTTAACATTTTTTTTGTAGTAAAACAACATATTTAACTCAGATATTTGACGGTGACATTTTATCCATATTGGTTTGAGGAGGAAATGTACAGGTTTAAGGCCCTGCTTCTGGTAATATTTCCCCGACAATTTTTCGATAATGCAGCTTCTTTGCATGTTTATATTGTATAATCGATTGTGATCGATTATACAAAGTTGCACCACTTTAATCGATTATAGAAAGAAACCACTAATCAGCCGGAGTTAACCTTAACTGCACCTAGGGCTAATCATGACCAACTAAGACTGATACATAGGACTCCATCATTTGGTTTGATTTTCCTTTATCACTTTTTTTCTCAGTTCTAAAAAGTCTATTATCCTAAGAATGATCATTATGGTAGAAACTGTGAATAATTGGTATATATGAGTTTGAAACTGCCTTTAAATATAAATATATCAAATATCAAATAATGTAGATGATATAAAATTCATCTTACCCTTATAAAGTTAATAAATGAGATTTCTAAATATATATCTCATGCTCATGGTAACTTCGTGCTTCATCAACCATGATTATACATTTACTTATGCTTCTGATTAATTCCATAATTAACGCATACACACACGCAGTTTAGATAAAGCCTGACACCGGGAATAAGATATTGCCATAAAAACACGGGTTGTGAGGAAATGAGAAAAAGCGGTGAAGTAGATAAATGAATATGCGAGAAAGAGCTGGAAAAGGAACAGAATTATTTATACCCGGAAAGATACAGTATGTAATTAGAGTCGTGCAGACATTGCACGCACGGAAGGAAGGCAGTCACTGGGATAAAGGAATCATACGACAGACAGTATAAATTTTACGGGCCTGATACAATAGGTACTTACAACCGGTGAAGCGATTTCAGATAACCCCACTTTCAGATTACTGGGGGTAATCTGAAACCCCCTCCTATATCAGATTATCTCCCCCCCCCCCAAAAAAAAGTTAACTTTTGATTATTTAGATACTTATCTTAAACATAAACTTAAGTAACCTGACAACAAAAAACACAACAACAAAAACTACTACTCTTTATAATAATAACAACAGTTAATTAACGATGATGATTATTATTAAATTGCCATTATCCCTGAAGAACAAAAGGGTAAAAAACATTCTCTCTCCGTTTAGATTATAAATACACCAACTATAAATAAAACATGCAGTCTTGCACATTAACTGATATGTTAATTACATCCATAATTTAAATGTCATCTTGTGTGATTACGAAATACGCAATTGACAAGCATAATGCAGCCATCTTCCTTGTTATCTCCCAATGATTACTGGACGGACCGACATATGTGCCAGTATTATAATACGATCCGTCTATAAGACGGGCTTTAAACAGTCTTAAATAGTATACAATTCAACTAAGTGTTACAAAAACCTGATCAAGTGAGGAGATTCATAAGATAAACCTGCCAAGTTAATTAAAATGGGATGTGAGTAACGTTCTTGAGATATAACGTGTTATGAAGTTGTTACAGACAGAAAGGCAAGTACGGCCCGACCGAGCTGACCACTATATCACCAGCCAGCTTAGAATGTTGTTACTAAATATATTGGTAGCGCTGAGCCCCTATTTACAAAAAAAAAGTAACCATATTAGCTTGATCAGCTAGGGGGGGTAATCTAAACAGTAGGGGAGTAACCTGAAATCAGGTTCATGCTACCCCCGGGGGCAATTCAAAATTGATTTCAAATCTGAAGTCTTTACACCGGACAGACAGTAAATATAAATACACCTTGACAAGGACATAGTATACTTAAACTAGACAGTGAGTATACGTATAGTCGGACATATCCTCGGTGTAATCACACCTGACAGAAAGAAGGTATACTGACAAAAAGACATACACAGGATGTACTTACATCCTGACATCAGAAAGGATACTGACACCTGTACATGAACAGAGTAAATACTTATAGCAGAAAGTATACTAATACCTGTACACCTAGACTTGTACACTGTACTAACATCCTGTGAGAGAGAAAGTATACTGACACCCGAACATATACAGAGTGTATTTACATCCTGAAAGGCAGAACGTATAATGACATCCGGACATATGCAGTGTACTTACATCCTGTGAGAGAGAAAGTACTTACATCCTGCCACAGAGAATGTTTATTGACACCTGAATATATACAGATTGTACGTTCATCCAGACAAACAGAAAGAATAGGGACAAAAGGACATATACAGAGTGTACTTACATCCTGCCTGAGAGAAAGTATACTGAAACCCGGACATATACAGAGTGTCCTTACATCCTGCTAGACAGAAAGTATACTGACAACCGGACGTATACAGAGTGTATTTACATCCTGCCAGACAGAAAGAATACTTTCACCCGGACGTATACAGAGTGTACTTACATCCTGCCAGCAGAAAGTATACTGACAACCGGGTATATACAGAGTGTACTTACATCTTCCAAGACAGAATGTATATTAAATTGAAACCCAAACATATACAGATTGTACCTTCATCTTGTCAGATAGAAAGTATACTTACATTCCCCCGACCAGTAGCAAAGGATTTAAAGGCAGGTGAAAACAAGCGGGGGATGCAAAATAATAATAAGGAATTTGAAAAACAATTGTGGATGCAGTGTATATATATATATATATATATATATATATATATATATATAGAGTACATTAAGTTATTGGCTTACAGTTTAGGGGTTAATATAATATGATGGGGTGATCGTAGTTCGTAAGGTTTAATTACACTAATATTTTTAGGCCTACTACAGAAGAAGGTTATTTCAGGCCTGCACAGGAGATACTGACTGTACACCAGAGAATACTAGTACTTATTATGCTTTTATACCCATCATTCTATTCATCTCATCCCCCTCCCCCCCCCCCCCCTAAAAAAAGAAATTCATTCAGGGGGCCCGGCCCCTCCCCCTAGGTTATTTTCGTCGCCTATGATATATTTTCATCTTGGAGAACAGAAGTGGGTTCTTCTTGAAAAAAAACCCAAAAAAACTGCAACACAGCAAAACCAGCCCCCTGCTCGATTTCAGGTTGGACTGACAGCCTGTGTTTGGTCAAGTCAGGGTACTACCAATTATATGAGACAGGACAGGAATGAATAATGAGACATTCATCAGGTCAGTCCCAGGGCAAAAAATGGGACTGGCTGATGACAAACACAGAGATCAAGTCATTAGATGCAAGGGATATATACCCCTGGTGGGCCATGATTTATCAGTCATTTGCTAAGGAGCCACGTGAGGCATATCATTATCCCTAGTACTGAGCCTTCGGAATCCTCCAGCTAGAGCAGTGTAGTTGTGGCTCCATTGTTAATCATAGTAATACACTGATTTGAAAAGGTTTTTTACACCCCAAATATTACTACACTCAAAAATTACATCCATGCATACGGCATATTGTATTTTACACCGTGGCGGATGACAGAAGAAAAAAAGAATCACTGTCTCAGCTCAGTGACGGAAATGGTGAATCATCTGCTACTGTTTGCGTCTGAACATGAAAGAAAAGAAAAGAAAAAACAGGTACAAAGCTCTTTTACACGTTTCTTCCAAAATGGACCGTATATTTTAAGGTTTAAGAGAGAGAGATCAATCGATCTGAAAACCCCAACAACTAAATCGAGTGAAACATTGCAGGACTCAAACTGTCAGGAAGTTGAAAAGCTCCTTATGCTTTACCTTTCAGTACCAGCAACATCATTAACATCTAAAAGGACAAACTCTCAAGAGAAGAAAAACCTATTTGAGAAGTAGCTTGACCGAACAACGAATGAACAATGTGCTGATTTGTCATGCAATGAAGGAGAGAACTGACAAATTAGACTTCAATGAGATTGCAAGGATTTTCGTCTCCGCAAATGATGAACGTTTTAAGCTCTCCGGAAAACTTTAATGTGACCTAACTTGTCATTCGGTAAATCTTCAATTAGTCAGACATGTTATTAATGATTTAAACGAATATCTAGATCATTTGCTTAAAATCGTGTTGATAATGTAAGTTTAACAAGTTTTGTTCCCCCTCCCCCTGCTTGGCAATCATTCAGATAATGGGAAGTTGATTTTAATGAATATGCATCTGTGCATTGGTATTCTTGTTTTGTCTTCAAAATGTGGTATATGCTGTCTGTTAAAAATGGAAATTGCATCAAGGATGATAATTAAAATGCAAAGAATTTTCTTTGCATTTATATATGCTGAGATGCACTTCCAAAAAAAGTAATTACTACAGATAGTGGAATCACCCATGGGAATTATATTTATGTTAAACTAGAGAAGGCGATTTTTTAAAGCATTGACATTAGTGCACTTGTCTATTTTTGGTTATTACGTTTATTATCATATGATGCTACCTGTGATTCTAAGGGAGCCCGAGTGAATTTGTTAATGATCAAAAGAACTTATTGAAAGAAAATTGTATACGCCAGTCTGGTGAAGTCCAGTTCTCCCCAAAACTTTCAAGTAAGTTTGCCTACACGATAAGTGGGGAGGGGGGAGGGGATCCCCCCCCCCCCCCACTATTTGGACCTCTTCCTAAGCTACTGAGTGGGGTCTAGTTACACCTGCCAGATATAGACTACACTAAAATGCGGAAAGTACAAATTATACTACCAGGATGGCTGACACAGGATTTATTTTATTAATTATATTCTAATATAGTATACTAACATATTGTAAAAATACGGAGTATACGTTCATCCGGACTAATACCGGGTGTGCTCACCCGATCAGACAAAGAATATACTTACACATTTACAACAAGAGATGCAAAACGCATTTGGTGACAAACACGATATATTTAAACCGTCACAGAGATAAGTGCTATCTCCTCTTGTAAAGACACTGAATATACCCCGAGAAAAAGGGAGGCACAACATATACTGACAAATATACATAACCTATACCTTGACATACAAACAAACATACATATGTTCAGAGAGGCACTGGATATATTAAATTGGCAGACAGTGTGATATATATATATATATATATATATATATATATTTATATATATATGTATTTATTTATACACTAATTCCTTAGTGAAAAAAACGTGTGGTGTGTACCTACCTGTGGGTTACGCCGAGGTCACAGACGAGCTTCCGTCCTTGACCTGACAGGGCCAGCATGTGCTTCAGGTCTGCTCTTGGGTCTGCATGAAACAACAAGGTAATTTTCTACACTGACCTACCTCTATGCAATAAACGACAGTTAACAACAGTACTGAAACGGGGTAGTTTTAGGGCTATAAACCGGTGAGTTAGGCGTCATTTACAAAGCAACAATGAAGTATAGATTAAAAGGGACGAGTTAACCCCCATATTGATAAAACACATATTACCGCAAGGGAAACGAATATTTGAGCATGGTAATTAGAATTAAGGTGTTTTGCATTATAAAGGCGTGGCTCTGTCATTTTTACTAACAATGCGGTATTTACTTTTTCAAGTAGATGCATTAAGTAAAACCATTTTGTTTTGCATCCACAGTTTAAACGCAGGGTTGGCAAGTTTTAGGCAGGAGGGTTTTAACCACAGGTTTATAACCTGGTTTAAGCCCCGCCTAAAACAGGTTTTAGGCGCCTTTCCTAAAACCTATTTTTGTTTATTATTTTTGTTTAAATTTCTGACTTATAGATCTATAAAACTACCAAACTTGTTGGGGAGATGCAGTCACAATGCTTTGTTGGGCTTCTGGAAAGTTTCAGTTATTCATAATGCAAGATTCTCTGTTGACCTAGATCATGCAGTCTTTAAAAAGCCAGTATAGGTTTCTGAGCAGAGACCATGTTTGAGTGGCTCATGGTTTCATAGGGCCAAGTTAATGTCCTAAGCAGGACCCTCTGGCTTTCCTGATGAGTGCCTTGCTGCCTGGAATGATGTTTTTTTTTTGGTGGGGGGGGGGGGGGGGGGGGGCGGCTGATGCTTGATAAGACTGATTACTATCATGGTGATGGTGTCATAAGACTTAAAGGTCATTGATCCTACGGTACTGCTGTTTCCTAGTAGATGTTCATAGGTGCTTTCATACAACACTAGGATGATGCAATCACAGCCTAAAAGCTTTGCTGAGTCAAACTTTTTACCGATTGAGTGCAGTAGTCGGGGCCGATGACCATGAAATGTAGTTTTCTCAGGCCTGTAGATTGAACACGGCCCAATGTAATAATGAATATTCTGTGGTTTGCAACATAATCATTGCAATATATTTTTGAATTTTTCGTTTTGTACTAATTCAAGTGTTTCACAAGGGTTCCATTTTCACAATCTCACAATGCAGTTACCTTCATAGAGCATATCCATCATTATATGGACAATAAATATGTGCACACAATCTTAAAAGTTCTTAAAGGGATGACCTTAGGGAATAAACAACCAGTGGAAATTCTTATTGGTAATCAGATTAAGTAAAGATATGATATTTTCAATTTTTGGCAAACATAAATGATATGTTATAATTAATTAAGATAAATCTTTTGCTTTTTGCCTTTTGAAGCTACAGCTTGATATGTTTGTGAGACTACAGTATAAATGACTAATAATCAGTGTAAATCTGTGAATCGGTGCCACTAATATCACGTTCAGCAGTGTTCCCATTATCTTTGTATGTCAAGGACAATTAGTACAGGTACCTAGCGAATATATGGTCCCGCTGCTTCTCAACTAATCATATTAACTAGTTAGTACCAAATGTTAATCGGTCCCTCAGCGCCCCCTTCGTCACATAGACTAGGAAATTCCAGTCATTTTAATTAGCTACAATGGCTACAACCAAAAATAGAGCAATGCCATCGAAATAGTTTACTAACATACCGTTTTTCGTTTCAGATGTTTCAAGCATAATTACATATTAAGAGTGAGCTTTATATCGTTATCTTACGTAACGGTATGACCGCGGGTTAGCGGCACAGTTTTGCACACAAAAATCGACAGTAATCATTATGATTATCAAGTGAATTTGAAATATAAAATTTAGGCTGTATGACCATAAACTAGCAATTCCTATATAAGAAAGCCATCTATGGCTTTTAATACTTCTACTACTAATTATAATTATAATTATTATAGCAATACAGTCAGTGGCCCAAGGCGCTTAAGGTGAAACATCATTGGCCCGAAATGATGAATTGACGTCTGATTGGCTAACCGCCGCACCGCTTAACAAATTGAAGGGCCTGTTTTTATTATATATCTTTCATAAAGAATGGAGGGAATGGCATGGCCAACACGAGACAAACCCAGAGGCGGATTCAGGAACCAGGGAAAGGAAGGGGTCGAACCAAGGACTACTAATGGCAAAACCAAAACCGGTCCCCGGGTCTGGAAAAAAGTTGGGGGGATCCTAGTCGCAAAAATTGTTCTGAACATCTTACTGAATGTTTGCCGTAGCTGAAGGGGGGGGGGCACTAGATTCGCTTCTCCGTTCTGAAATCTTACATTATATGTTCTGTATTGTCGTATCAAGAGTAAAATATTGCAGTACTTATGGTATCGTGATGTTAAGTGGCAACACAGCCATAAACAATCATGGATTTTATCATGCACATAGGTATAACCTCTAAAGCACTGGAGCCGGGGGTCGATTGTGAGAACAGGGTTGTGAACAGGCGTTTTTTTAGTCCTGGCGGGCAGCACATAAAATCAAAAACACTTTTGCATCACATTTTCTGTCGCACTTCTGGCCTGACAGTGTCAGACACAATAAACAAACCTCATGGGGTCAAATGAACAGTAGAACTGGAGTAACAGCGAACAGTCAACTAAATCTAAACTTGTAGCAATCATCTAGATATAAATGCGAGCCCTTTTGGTTAAAACCAAACATCATAGGCAATAAAGCATTTGAGCCGTGGTGGATCATGGGAAAGGGGTCGTGAGAAGGCAACAAAGCTGTGTTATTTTTGTTCCGTCAGACAGCACATAAAAATCAAAAACAAGTCTGCTGTTAGTGTTTTATGGAAAGGTGATAACAGTTCTCAGGCCCCCGCGTGTTGCCAGTGGCTATGTTTAAGAATGACGGTTCTGGGTCCATAATGACGGGCGTAGAGACTGTGAAACATGACTAGTCCCCGCTTAACCTTTTGTCCATATCTTCAATGGTCCTCTTTTATTCGAGACCCGTCTCAGGGGATTTCCTTCATTTTTTCCTCACATTGCCCATACACATTTCACATGTTTTTTCTATAGTAGAGGAGGAATCCCTATTCTGGTTGTCTCCAATACAGTTTTAGAAAAACGAGGAAAAAAACCGCAGTATACAGTCACCTTTGACGAGGCCTGATTAAATTATCTGCTCGTTCAGTATCTAACACACGCTGTCTTTAATTGAAAAAAATAACGATATCAACAAATATGTTTATCTAGGTAAATTAAAATAATCGGAAAATGTCTATATTTGTGAAAAGAAATCCCTAAATATGTGGTGTTCTTCTTCACATAATTACATTCCGAATCCTTACCCTGAAAGGAGGGGCGCTAATAAGGATTGATTAGTGTCCTTTTATATCTATATTTTGGTAAAATTATTTTGGAGAAGGGCATTCTAAGATTCCCCGGAGAGCCAAACCATGGGGAGGTGTATTCTCTTTCTTTTTCCACTGTTAATTTTTTTTGCACTGGAAATTTGCGCAGATTAATGTTCATATTTGGTCAGATTAATATTCACAGACACAGATTTGATCCTTTTTCTTACCTTGACCGTACTTTCATGTTCGTAACCCCTTCAGACTCTTTTTATATTATGTGCAATATCCTTGGCATTTTTCATTGGGAATTGCTTTTACGAACAGCTTGTCCCCTTAGAAACATGTCATTCATCACGTACTGGGTCATTTAGGTCTAAGTATCATTTTGCATAAACATTAGTTCTAAATTAAAATTATGATCGACAAGAATCAATTATCGAGGTCAAACAGCCTCCATGGATAAAAACGGGTGCTGAGACTGCTGACGATCACATACCAAGGCAGAATATATATATATATATATATATATATATATATATATATATATATATATTCCATGCCTATTTTCTAGGTAAAAAAATTTACCTGCGCCTTTCCCCGAACAAAACAACCATGATATCAATAATGGTTTTCGTTTCAACGTGCGATTGTTAACAGGGAACCAGGAAAAACTATCTTCTTATCTTCTTAATTACACTTGTTACTCTTGTCAATATGTCTTCTTCCTCTTATTTATCCAATCGCATATGAAGCAGACATTTTGTTTTAATTAAGACCAATCGACCTGAGCAAACGCTAATTATCGCCTTTATGTTACGTAAATAAAAAATATCCGACCTGAACCTATGCTGTTTAATAGCTTGAGTACTGATGATACGATTAGACCAGACAGTTGGTCTCTGAAAGTTTTCAAAACATATAAGTTTAACGTTAATTCGTCGCCTTTAACCTGCTTTCACCTAGTTTATTCATTATGAAACACTTAAGTGTTTACAAAACATAGAGAGGTGATCTAATATCCTGATAGAATTGAATTGTCTTCATCAGTTAACACACCGGACGTGGGAGAGAGCGAGGAGGAGCGGTAACTCACACGTTTCTGGAAATTTTTTTTTTGTAAATTCAGAGCAGACATTTGTGAACGTCTGACCAGTTTACTATTTTAATACATTTTTGCACTGGCGGAGGAATGCGCTCTTCGAGAGTTGTTTATTTCAGTCCTGTCATGGTCGTTTTAGGCATGGCGAAACGGCCGAAGAAGTGTGGAGACTTTTCGTTCATTACCGTCACCATGTGTTGTTTATGGCTGGCTTGGCTGTTTACCTTGCTGCCCGGGAGTGAACTACCAGGTGCACCTGAGTCAGAGAGCATGATCATTAGTCTGATCAAACTTAAGAATTCCTCGGTTGCTCCGAATCATTTATCCACCGAAAGGGGCATTCAATCAAGCAACACGATTATTGCAGAAAGAGACCATTTTCTATGGACTTCCAAGCAGTAGACGAGTACACCCTTCACTGGTGCCCGGAAAACTGTTCTTCAGCCTGAGGATAAAGACCACAGCGAACATCTGTGAAGTGGTGTCATTGTTAAGCAGTTCGTGTAAAAGTGATTTTCATAGACCCGCTAACGAGGCAGAAACGGTCATAAATTTTGCGGGTACGCGAAGGTAAAACGCCCACTGTCACTCCCTATCTTGTCAAGGGGCTGCTGGAAAAGTGTGAACAAATCTAGATCAAGACTGATGCCCCTTTGAAACGAATTATACACACACACAACGAAGACTTATATTGATAGAAACCCATCACTGTATCTCTGTTATACTACATAAATATGTACTTGGAATCAAGGAATCGCCTCGTGCACTTAAAATTATTTGATCTAGTTCTGGTGCACGTTCTCTTGCTTGATACAAGGAAAACGTAGTTTCTGATAGATGGCGCTGCAAAAGCCCCCTCGCGAGTCAATGTCAAAATAAAACATCTATGGGAAAATATGGATAAAAGACTCCCTTAGGACACACTTGGTATCGTTCATCAGAGTTCAAGATCAAAAATGGGCGTTTCCGATGCGTGGCCTAAAAGGTGTTCTGTGACAGAGTTGAAAGCCAAGTCATTCAGATATGATACAAAATGTATAGATATAATTTCGGGTTATTCCATGTGCCATTCACTCATATTGTCCTTCTATGTGAAATCGGCTTTATTATCAATAATAAATTTGCTTAGCAGAATGTACATGGTTGTGCTGATAACAAATAGAATTTCGCAAATGTCAGCTGTGTAAATTTTGAAACTTGTGACCTGATATATATATATATATATATATATATATATATATATATATATATATATATATATATGTATGTGTGTGTGTGTGTGTAAGAAGGAAAACGATCTGAAGGGATCTTATGACATACTTTACCCAAACATACTTCTTTACCGATTTTCTTCATGAATTTTTTTAATAGGAGAGCCAAAGTTTTGTTGAAGAAATAACCGGAACCACAGGAAACCTGAAAGTGGCCAAAATACTTCAGGGAACTTATCCTAGTTCAGCTGGTCTTCCGGTGGAGGCGGAATGGCAACCAAAATGATACACAAGTCAGGAAAATACAGTGAATAATTAATACGTGCTCGTGTTAAAGCTCGCAATATACAACCTTAGGGGAAAAAGTAAAACGTTGGGGAGGAATTTCTTGTTTAGGTTTAAGTCAGGAGTGACAAAAGGTGTACGTAAATGGTAGCCGCGTACATCAAATCATGATTCATTTTATACTCACGGAAATTTAGCAGATAGAGTCAAACGCAAGGGGTTTTGGTATAAACAATTTTTTTACATGGATTATACAACTGGTTATGATAACTAATGCAAGGTATTCTCCATGGCTCAAGTCCGGTTGGAGAGAAAAAAAACACTGGTTGCCCCGGCCACTATTCTACAACCCACTCTCATGGCCAACCAGGGGATCGAACCCGGGTACCCGGCGGAGAAGAACGAGAGCACCATCCAACTGTCCAGGCCCCTTTCGTACCTGTTAGATCATTTGTAAATTATGTGAAACTAGAGTTGTAGTCGGAACCTACACCCCCTTCTCCTAATCAAACTTTCTGTTTACCTCTGTTCTACAAACCGTCTATAAGTAGCTCTTAGCCAGCCCTTATACCAATAAATAGCTCGATAATGGTTACGGTTTTTGGGTCACGTTGCTTATAGACTATACAAATAAAGAAAAAAGGGAAAAATATAAAAAAGCTCTCCATTTGGTAGCGGTAAAATAAAAAGGAATAGTAAGCCTCCACCAATGACGTACGGGCAGAGTATGATTGCCTCCTTCCCGAAGTGTGGCAGAACATTAACACATAAAAATTATATCGAAAGGAGAAAATTTCAGTAAACAAGCTAACAATGATTAAAAATCAAAGTCAATTGACAGTCATTTGAAATTGTAAATAACCAAATCATCGATATAACAGACATTTACGTTCTTTATTCTCCTTTGATTGGGAATGTAATGAAACATAAAACTAACCATTGGCGCGTAGATATCGCGTCCTACTGTCGGACTGCACCATGATATTGCGTCTGAAAAAGAATCAGTGTTTTCTGTTCAGGGGGCAAATCAATTGAAGATGCCTTGTGTATTCACAAATCCGTTCGTGAAATCGCGCAATTTTTAGAACTGTCCACACTTAGCTGGACCGTGCTTTATTGTTGGGTTTTGGTCTTCAATATTCTGGATTAATGTCATTTCCGATAAACCTTAGAAAGAAACCTTGACATGATTAATGCAAGGGCCTGTGGAAAATTACAAACACACAGCCATAGATGCACATCACAACGCCAGAAAAGTTTATACCCAAAGATCCTGAATACCTACTTCAAGTCCCCCCCCCCCTCCCCCCCCCCCCCAAAAAAAAAGGTTCTCTTCATTCAACTTTTAAAGGTGAATTAGGCGGATTCCTGTGGGGCTCGTGTTGTAACCTAATCAGGCCAGGCATAGGATATACAGGACGAACCACAGAAGGGCTGGTTCTTCTTAATACAGATTTTGTCTTTGAAAGGGACGGAAATACACGGGGTCTCCTTTAGCCTAAGTACAGTTGTAGAAAGAGGGATTAACAGAGACTTGGAGCGTGGTTACGCAAAGGCCAGGGGCTTTGTAACCGCAAAGTTGTCGGTTCGCGTCCGCGTTCGGACCGTCGTCTACACTGATAGTCAGGTGGCTTAGCAAAATGATCGGGACTTCCGGAAAATAGCACCAAACTCCATCGTGTGTTATTCATGGCCTAAAATTGAAAGGAGCCACTTCCTCAAAATGCATTATGGGAGCCATCTTAGATTCAAATATGGCCACGATGTTGAGACATATAAAAGCTACTTAGTATTGCGGTTTCTAGGCAATTTAGAAGAGCAATCATAGTATCTAAACATACATTTTCATATGGAACACAATGATCATATCCAAAGTATCAAAAAATGATTTATTCCTTAAAATGAAAGCATTTACTGTTGTTAAGTTATCCTGATATAAAATTTCATATGTTGCTCTTGACCTGAGACCTGATGCTTGACACGTTTGCATCGCTGTGTTATACAGCTCCCCGGTACATATTAAACATAAACATATTCATGATCAGACAGACACGGGGTGCAACTAACTGCAGATGTACTGTGTAGGGTAACAAGGATCCTAGTTAATGTTTTGGAGGATTATATAGAACTTGACCGGGAAAAAACGTGTAAAAACAAACTGTTTGTCAAACGGATTAGTATTACTGACCGTAAAATTTCGCTAAACCATCTTTTTACCAATATGAACGTAGTCGCTTTTAAAAGTCAGCACACCCTGTGCCTGAACTGGCCAAGAAGTCTTTGACAGTGAGATTTCACACGCGGGTAATTTCGATTCGACCGAGTTGTTTATGATTCCCGCATTATCGTAGGCGGATTGTGGTTGACGTGAAAAAGAAAGAATTTATACATAGCTTAGGCGGAGTATACGGTGGTCGCGTGACCTTTGCTATGAGGGGCCCTATATGCACAGTGACCATGTGATAGCTTCTATTATTTTGCACAATCCTGGCATTTGCGGTGCATTTGAGACCTACCACTATTGCAGTATAGTTGCACTGCCCGGTATTCGGAGAATCGGAAACCGAAAATCGGCTGGTCGGGATTTAACCTGCGACAGTGTTTATTTGGTTGTCACATCACACGGTTCTTTCTTAACTCCACGCTCATACATGCGCCGCATTGTATAAATGGTATGGTCATGTGACCAATATTGAACAACCCCGACTCCCGAAATTCAGTCCCACTGCCATTAGCCCATCTTGCATGTAGGACTCTTCCAGTTTTTATTATTCCGAATTTTAATATTTGCAACCTCCATGCAAATTCATTAACTGTATTATGTGGATTATTTACCACAGACAATTTAACTTATAAGAAGCACTCTATCTTAATCGAATTTTTACTGGAGACGAAACTCCCATTCTACTTCAAAAGTGTTTTCAAGAAATGGCACGGGTAGACCGGCTTCTGTGGCTCAGGGGTAGAGCACATGACTCAAAGCCGGGAGATTGTGAGTACGAATCTCTTCCGAGGCGGTGAGATTTTTTAAGATTGGCCCCCTCACGGGGTGAGCGCTCTACAGGCTTAATGGAGAGGCCATGCCCAACGGCCATGTTCCACACACAATAAGTGCGCCCTTGGGGTTCCTCGGTGGAATGACCCAGCAATAAGGACGATTCCGCAACAAGGGCCCGCAGGTGCAGTATTCACCTGGCCTGATGGACAACAGGATATTAAATGAGAAGAAGCGTGTTATACTACCCTGTCACGAAGTCCGAAACCGGGATGGGATTTTGCAGATGTACATATACGTAGTAAGTTAGCATTAAAAATGGAGGCGGTTACCTCCACCAAAAAAATAAAAAAAGAATGGCATGGACAGATCTGAACACTAAACAAACAAGATGGAATTCTGCCAAAAAGAAAAAAAGCCCTTTTTGATATTATCGAAGCTGGTTAATCAAATATATGACAGTCACGATTCGGCTTTCCATAAGATTAATAACACTTTATGATAAAGTCAGCCTGGTAATAGAAAGAGTTCTTAGTTATTCGAGCATGAATTGGAAGGCCTTTAAATCCAATGCAACGACGGAAGAAGTGCAATAAAACAAGTTAACAGATGACGGACCCATACTGAGAGTGGTCTGGCACAGCGATCCAGACTTCCGGTTGGGCGGGCCGTTAAGGAGGATGGTCGGGGGCATGACAAGATTCGGCCCAGTGTGGCTGGACCGGCCCGAGGGGCAACTCAACCTATTAAACTTCTTAACCTTTATTACTAACGTCAGAACCGATAATCTCTCCACAATGAAGTTTTTTTTATATAATAACCTAGTATCATGTGCAGAACACAGATCAAGAAAGCGCTTTACGTGTCCCATTATATTTCACATCACAAAAGTCACCGTAAAAGTTGATTTACCACAAATAAGTATTTTAGTATGATCTTTTTCTCAGTTTGGTTTTTCATAAAATGAAATGTCAGGGATGGTTATTTGATTTTAGAACAGAGACAGGTTATAGCGAGGCCACACGCGGAACGTCATGGGCATATCGTCGAGGGGAGATGACCCCCAACAATGGTTTGAAAATTTTTATTTGAACTTACGATCTTGGGTATTACAGGGTTTTCTTTACTTATTGGTCGAAAAGGGATTGGGCGAGCCCCTTAGAACCGCCTCTGAATGTTGTCTGTTTTATGATCATGATCTGAATGAAAAAAAAAATATTATCCTCAAATGATGAAGCTATATCTTAATATTAAGTATGTTTTGCAGGAGGTTACATTAAAAGAATTAATGAAACGACCTTTTTATATTTATAGTTCTTAATTTACTTCAAGAATAATAGTATTTAGGAAATTATCGCATTACAGGGCTTATTTTAAGTTGTGACTTCATGTCATAAGGAATGAATCAGCCAACACCGATACAAAAACATATGCTAACAAGTTTGCTTTCATATAGAAATACTAAGCAAAACATACTGCAGTTTTCTTAAAAGTGTAAGCATCCTCTTCAAGAATGATTCTCCTCACAAAATCATTTTTTATTAGCAGAAAGGCTACTTTGAAATCCTGGTTAACTTAAGTTTAAAATTTGTTTCGGAAGAGAGCAACAGAAATGAATATATCACAGATGTCCAAAACATTCCGTGGTTGTGGCATTGAAAAAATATATCTTCTAATATAGAGTCCATGATATATAATGGATTCTCATTCTCTCTCTCTCTCTATCTCTCTCTCAGGAGCGCAGACTGATAGTTACTTTCACATAAGATATAAACTCTAATATATCATTGAGCAAGGAGTCTGTCTTGATCAATGTTCAGTCACTGCGCTCTGCATAGATTGGATCAATTTTGTATGCACAGGTCCTCACTAGCTGGCGCCACCGTGTCTCTGGAGAAAGGTTTATTTGTGATTGTGGTAACAGCAGTGAATGAGGTATTGTTGTCCAGTTTGCTATAATTGTATACTCAAACAATTTCTGATGAGCAAAAATATAAAGCTTTTTAATCCTTCTAATTTTTTTCAATTGTTATTATAAAAAACATGTCGAGTGCAATCGGAGGGATGTCACATTGGATTCTGATTAAGGTGCTATTTATTATATGCTATGTTTATATCTATGTTTTCTCCCAGTTGTGAAGCCAGCCTCTGAATCGGTATAATTAGACACATATCACGGTGTAAACTCCCCCAAATAACGATGACATCACACTGATATATATCATACATTAGCACATAATCAAAACCAAAATAAATTGTGATGTGTTTTCTTAATTAATCGTAACCAATTTCGGAAAATCTCAGAATAAACTGTGACAGTTACCTTCAAACGCAAATGTTTGTTTAGTTACGTTCTTTTTCAATGATTTTCCTATATGACTGCAGCACTGAATAGCCTTAAGTAAACACATGTAAGCTGTTTTAAACCGATTATCCATATCATCAGTACACCTCACACTGTCAATCAGCTTCACTGGTTATATTGTCATTGTACATAAACCTGTGCTATGATTTGCATTTCTGCTATCATTGTAATTTTCCGTCTTCCATACCCACTTCTCAGTTTACAGACCTTCAGTGCCTATAATTACACACTCTCCCATAAGGCTTATCAATATCTGACAGCAAAGAACTACTTTCATATGTTATATATACCTGGAGTATATTATTTTCTCCGTAAATTATTATGGTATCTATCAATATTTCGTTCAAAAACCAGATATGAAATTAACTTGCATACTGGAGCGATCAGTGACGCAAAACAAACATAGCGGGCACAAATCAAGATAGTTAAGGCTGCAAACCGGCCTTTCTTCTTCCGTGTTTTTTCACTGTGTTTGGAAGTTGCTGTGCATGTGCAAGATCTTACCTCTTGTTACTCAAACACAGATCCATAACAACGTGTAAAACCAGTGAATTAGAAATAGTACGTCAAACTGCCGGGACGCTTTTGCTGCAATAAGACCATACGCCGGGACGCTTTTGCTGGGATAAAACCATGTGCCCGGACGCTTTTGCTGGGAAAAGACCATGTGCCAGAAACGCTTATGCTTGGATAAGACCATGCGCGGGACGCTTTTGCTGGGATAAGATCATTTGCCGGAACACTTTTGCTGGAATAAGACCATTTGCCCGGACGCTTTTGCTGGGATAAGACCATCTGCTGAGACGCTTTTGCTGGGACAGGACCATGTACCGGGACGCTTTTGCTGGGATAAGATCATTTGCCGGAATACTTTTGCTGGAATAAGACCATGTGCCCGGACGCTTTGTGAGAAACTTTGTATTCAGGCAAAAAAAAACAAACAGCGTGAGAAAATAAAACTATTATAGCAATTGTTTGTGTAGCTTCCAGAAAATCCATCATAACAGTGGTAACGTTTTACGGAAGGTCTAAAATAAAATCTATTAGCGATTCAAGTCACGATTCGATTCGTTAAAAATCCTCTTTGAAGTTACTTAATTAAAATTTCTTTCTATAACCGTCATTCAGTCAAAGTATATGTACCTTTATTACCATTAATAGTAAGAATCTTAACCGTGAACCCATTTATTCAGCAACTGTCACCTAAATTTAAATAATCTTTTCAAACCCGAGATGACAAATAAGCAGATAATAGATAATGTACCCTACAAAATAGGAATCAATATTTATAGAAATGAGGGAACTGAAGGGGAGGAGAACCATCTATCTTCCACCACTATCGCAAACTTGCTTCACATATTAAATGTATTCCTTTTCCTGTTATATAGAATGTGCAACCTTGTTTCATCTGATGTATTCAGGGTCCGACATTAACGCTTACCCACTCGCCCGAGGTGACTAAACTGACGTGTGGGCGACTGCAATTCTGTTAGAGCTCGCCCCGGGCGAGTAATTTTTCTCCAAGCCCACGTCCTGGGCAGACATTTATAAAACCACGAAGACTCATGGCAAATAATAAAAATGACCTTTAACAATCAAGTTTCTCCAAGCAGTAAGCAGAGGGCATCAAAACAAACCCTGCTCAGGGAAGGGAGCCTATCTCTCCACACATCACAATATAATTTTAAGTTTGCTTGGTACACTAACACGAGTGACTGAGCAAATGGTTAATTTGACATTAAAACATGGTTTTGACACTTATGTTTAATTTACTTGATGCAACGATTCATAACGATTTCATGGAACTGATGGTATGGTTTAAACCGTGCTTTATATATATTATAGAATGAATATACAAATATAAATTTCGGGGTCTACTTGTATTCCTGTGAAGGCAACTGATTTTTTTTTTGTTTTATCGCCAATTTTTTTTCTGCCTTCTAAAATAGCATAAAAAATCAAGCTATATATGTAATCTTGTTGAAAAAAGCTCAATCTCCTCTATTACTCCAAAATCCTCAGAAAAGAAATGTGGATCAAGAGCAGGCTCGTTGGCACAGATAATGCAGTGAAGTTATCTAGACCGTGATAGGCATCCCCTCGACAACAGAATACGCCTTGTGACCCAATGCATTTTTAATCAGTCTTTCTTATAATCTTGTGAAGATACACTTGTCACGGTGCCGTAAATACTCATCAAGGGAAGTCAATTTTACCATAACCAGGAGAGTAATGTTTTCTAATGGATTCACGAATCTCAATTTAAGTAAAATAAAGGGAGTATGTTTTTAAATGGATTCCCATAGAAATACGTACATTCATCCATTTTAAACTTATTCTTGTACTTGCACTCGGTCCTAATCGATCTGTCTGTGAAAAATCCACAGTGCACCCCTTCATTATATATATATATATATATATATATATATATATATACATACCTTAAATATACATTGAGTCCATGTCGGTTGCACACACATCCCCCCCGGACAATTATCCCTAGGACAATTACCCCCACGACAATTACCCCCCCCCCAAAAAAAAAAAAAAACATTACCCCCCCCCCCCGGTCAATCCACCCTTCCTCAAGACGAATAGTCACGGGGTAATTGACAATGGGGGTACTTACGGGGGGAATTATACATATATATATATATATATATATATATATATATATATATATTGTTATTATTTGTTGAAATTAGGTTAATAATTGTAGAAAAAAGCACGTTGAGGGCCACTCATTCACTCCTAGCTAATTTAGCTAGGTTTCCTCCAAGGTATTTACATGGGTGTTTTTCGTGCGAGCATCCGATCTTTAACAAGAAAGCTCTCTAAACCAAAAAAAGCAATGGATGCTCAGTACTTTCACATGCACTATTCAGTATTACTTATAAAAAGGACCCAGACAAATTACTCTGCTGAATTCCCTTCTCCCGTAAACGTTTATAAAAAAATGATGTTAGCCTTAAACGAAATATAATCTTCTTTTAATCTGATTTACCAGAATTTTTCCTAGAAATAACAGCATAATATACCAGTGTTCTGGCTCAGTCAGTTGTTGTAATTTTTAACTGGGATTTATAACTAAGCGATTAAGGAACAATACTTAATATTGCCTCCTCTGACTTCCAGCCACCTCTATGCCTATTCGCGGCCCTTTATATAGGCAGTAAACCACCATACAACATTTGTTCTCTAATCATCTACCCGCTTTGGAAACTTGACTAGAGCCCCTTGCGCCCGGCATACTACTTACGTACCCCGTTTTCCTATACCTCACTGAATTTATTTCACTGAGACAAAGCATAAACATAAAGCTTTATAACTACATTGCAGGTTATGAAATCATGTAAAATTACAAACAAAAAATTCTTAATTCATGAATTTTTTGTTAAGGTAATATGGACATAGAGGGACTTACAATTCCTGAGTGAATCTATCACAGAGGCTTGACGTTCTGACCTCTTATGGGTCAAGTAGGGTATGGAGGCAAAGACCGGAAGCGCTACATAAATATTTCATCAATGGCATTTAAACTCATGATTTGTTTCCATATGTTATATATATATATATATATATATATATATATATATATATATATATATATATATATATATTTATTTATTGGATAAGCCGAGACGTCAACGGTTCAGCGAATCACGTACGTAACCAAAATGGAAGCAACAGAATTGTGATATCGCATTGTGCAACTAGCTCCAAAATTTTAAACACCCGCTCTCGTTGGACTGATGACATCGGTTCTGGCACAGGGCAACACATCGGACGACCGAAAAGTTTTTCGCGTAGATTACGATTTCTTTGCTCTGTGCGAGCCCTGGTGGTGTAACCCAGAGAACCTTGCTATACAAAGCAGTAGGGCTGAGTTTCGCCTATACATCTCTGATAAAAAATATACTGATAAAAATAAATTCTTTTCAAGTGTAATATTACACAATAAAATACTTTTTTTCAAACATGAATTATGGCAATATTACTTACTAATTTACTCTGTAAAGCAGCTATACTTGTTTTTGACAGAACTCGAATAATAGTACGCTTACATGTGCAAATAACTTGGCAATTAAAGAATTCTTGACTGTTTTTGGAACAGAGAGGGATAGATCGTGTCAACCAAAACAGCCATGTGTAACATCGCAAGACTGCCGTTATATAACAATAATACTGTTAACTTAATTGACACTCGACCTTCCTGTAGTTATCATGAGATGTGAGGAGGGAATATTAATGAATGATTAATTATTATGACAGTGTTCATCACTTCTTTGTTCTCTGTAAGGAAATATTTCTCATACAACAAAAATTCATCGAGCAGATAATTTCCTTTGAACTGGAGTATATCAGGCCAACTTGTACCTTTCCTACCAAACGTCTAAAGACAAGGTAGCGGCTTTAACTTTAAATCTGTCGTTATTACAAGCCCATGAACATGTTTTATTTGAAACTGAAATATTTATTTTACGACAAATCTGTTTTTGGCACATTTAACAAAATGGAAAAATATTTGATCATTGTAACTCCATACGCAATATGCAAATCACCGAATCGTGCGTGATATATCGATATAATCGTAAGCAGCTAAAAACAGTGGTTAAAGAAACGACATCTGGGGCGACTGCAGTATATAACACCTGCTTGAGGATCGTACAGTTGTCCTCGACAGATCCAGCTGACTTCTGCCGCCTGTACCACCCTCGGGCTAAAACAGAACAGGGGCGCGCCTCTCGATCCCTACCTCCGGCTCGTATGTTTGTGCATTGTGCCATTGTTCAGCAGATTACCATGTTTGATTATTAATTAAATTAGCAATACTTTCTGGGTCACCATGTACATTGATTTCCACAGAGTTTGGAATCTCAGGCTTTTGGTTCAACCAACTCTGCTGCCCTTTACGCGCCATAATACTCTGTTGGGAAGTCATGTGTACATTGCTTCAAAAAGCCCTGACAGTGGTTGTTGCATTGAAAACATGATATTACTAAGAGAGTGAGAAAATGTATGTATTTTAACGTAGCCCGCCCGGTAGCCTGTCTTCATAAGCCGTTTACATTTGGGCATGCCATATCTAGCCCAGCATTTCGGCTGAGCGCCCGATCCCTTCAGCCGTCGACTTGCATTATATGATGCCGTGGGCCAGCGTCTGGCCAGCACAGGTTAAACTGATGTTTGATTGATCAGGATACGCGGTAAACAAGGCCCTAGTCAGATGTTTTAGTAAATCTTTTGCGCCATAATGGCGACAATATAGCACGGCTTCTCGAACCGACCATCAATCCTTCCATTGACAGCAGGCGCCTTGAGAACGGTATTATATGTCCAATAAACATCCAGAAGTATAGGTCAAAAGAACACCATAGAGTGAGCTTGCTTTCCCCTGTAGGTGAAAGCGAGGCTGTAGATCACGGGACCTGACGCAGACGACAATGACCCACCCAGAGCGGGAAGTCGCCAAGCCTCGCTAACAATCCGCCGGTGTTAAAAATAAAAATACGGAACACATATGGAAGCACAGGCTCGTGCGGTTGAGCGATTTATACCGAACATGGGCAAAAGAAAGTCGATCGAAATAAAACATAATTCATGTCGTTTGACGGGAGAGGTAAACACTCCTATACTGTATCAACTACAGGTTCGATTTAAGTAGCTATGATTTAATAAAGCGCGGAAGATTTACATGTTACAAATAACCCAGTATGACGTTTAACTTCCCTATAGGTCACAGTATATCATACTGTTCTTTATATATAACATATAAAGGGTTTGAATTATCGTCCCAGGCTTCATATTGTATCTTCCGGCGTCCCCTGTGAATGAGAGTTAATTGCTAAATGGGCATTACTCAACTTGATGAATTTGTTTCGTTTTAACATTGTCACTTTTTTGTTTATTTGAATAAAATATTTCGCTTATTCGTACAATAATACCGCGTTTAGATATCATCATCTCTTTATGTCTGAAACGCTTGTACTCTATAAACATGGTCACTTATACTTGCAGTGTTGTAATTGAGGACCACTTTCTAAGACAGAGTGCAAGTGTCAGTCTGGATCACTCAAGTCCGAGTCTGAGCCCAAGTCAATTTTTTCCAGTCCAGGCCGATCGGGATTCGAACCCATGTCGGTGGCACACAAGTTCGGCGTTCCAACTCGCTTCACCAGCGAGACAGTTCGGTCCGCTTTTATGTTACCCCGTAACACATCCTCTTTTAAGAGCGTACCGCTATCAGAACAAGACTAATTATCCCAGTAGTCACACTTTGGTGAGCATATTCCCTGGGCCACAAAGTTTACCGGACGAGCCCCTATTTTGTTACGATGACAATTTTTTTTCAGGGGATAATACTGGGCCGATCCGGCATTCGAACCCAAGTCGGTGGCGCACAAGTCCGGCGTTCCAACCGCTTCGCTAGAAAAACAAGCTTCAGTATGGAGAAAGTTCGGTCCGCTTTTATGTCACCCCGTAACGATATTTATTACATCATCATTGTGTCTGGACATATAAACCTCAAGTTCATGATCTTCGAGCTACCCGCTAATACTAGTCAACAGCTCTGTTGAAATAGCCATAACAGTTGGACAATACTTGGTATTGATTTTTTATGGTGATCAAGATTACCTCGGGTGTTTTCTTAACCCTTCACAAGATTTCTATAAAATCCGCTCTGAACTGTTAGCGCAAATTTCCTGAAAGACAAACCGAAGGTAAAGTATAATACCACACGCCATTTGACCGTGGTATAACTGCTAACTGCACAATTGCTATTTGCAGTGTTGAAGGACCCGAGTGCGTACTTTTAAGGGACTTAATGTTGGATTCGATGGGCTCTGGTCTGATGATGTATTTGTCAGGTTTCATAACTGTATGGAGGATAGAGTTTGTCAATTCTGCGAACATGCGGAAGCGGACACCCGGAAAATACACAAATGGCGGGGTCAACGTCTGAGTTTGGAAGTCAAATGAATTACTGAGGGGAAATTCAGTAGATATTAAATGACTGACTAGAAACGTGGGATGAAAAAGATTCCACTTAAGTAAGGACTCATAAGAAACTATTTTTAACTCGGTCTCGATTAAGGTCGACTTGAATCTCATAGTCTTGAACTCGACCGGTTCGGACACAGACTTGCATCTGTTCCCCATGGATATGTCAATTGGAACTTTACAATATTTTCATAAATTGACATATAGTATAAAATACAAGCGCCACAGAAGATACTGGATATGGACCTAATTAACTAGAATGAAACCAAAGCCATGCATTGAATTCTATGTTAAAGGGATGTAATAAAAGAATGAGAGAGTTGTTAAATATAAACATTTGTATTTTCAGGGATGTTTGCCATCTTATATTAGACCTTTATTCCCTTGAGTTTAAAATTGTTTGATCATAAATGAGTTTGAAAGAATTTGCCAGATTGAAATGGCACCTCCCCCTGGTGCTAATTAAGAGCGGGATGTCGTGACACTTTATCCGACTTTATCCGAAAGTGTTACATAAAAAATGTGATTAGAGCTGACATTCAACCATTGTATACCATCCTTATGCACCACTTAAAAGAGAACAAATATGATTGCCGTTTATTGTACTAGAAAACTGTGTTTATCATGATAAGAAATATATTTATCGTTGTTTCATTAAGTTATCACTACTTGTCGCTGACCATCAATTACTGTTAAATATCTTGAAGTGCTTCCCGGTTGCTTAATTTAATACATAGGACTATATTTTGAGTCTAATTGATTTTTTTTTCAGTACACAAGGAGATATATGTGCTTTCTCACGCCATAGTTATTGAGTTTATTTAAAAAGTAGCAACACTTAATACTTGCGACAATTGATAATCTGACAACGTGCAAAGACCCGTGTAAGGACACTCATCCTCCCCTGGTTATCAACGTTTGTGCATGTATATTTCTATTTGTCAGTATTATTGATAATCTGATATCTAATTTGCTGGGGGACATTTATATGCAGTTAGTTAAGGGTTTAAGATACTTTCTTTTAAACTTTATACTAATAAATATTTAGGAGGCAGTGACATCATTAACCGTTTAGTATGTACCGGTAAACGTATTATTGTCAATCGTCTTTACTTATGTAAAGGTACAAATGATTTGCGACAATGTTAAGAAATTAGATGGTAGCTGATCCGTGGGGTGGTGTCCCCCCACCACTTTTTCATCCGAAGCAACCTTTCACTAAGGGTTTCAGACAATATTTTGCAGCCTGACACCCACTATGCCGAACGTGGGGACCTTTCTATAGGTGTTTCCTTAGTCCTCCTGGTTTGGAACCCGCCTTTCATAAATACTGGATGCGCCCTGTAAGAGCACAGTAAACCTTTTCTTTATATGAATATTTCATCTATATTATTAATATTACATCATCAATATACCCACAGAATATACGAAAGCAATGAACTGGCGCTTACCGCTTCAACACATTAACCACAATTGCGAAACGTTTCTTTTAGGTGAATCATACAGGAACCTTCACATTAACAGAGATTATGTCCCGAGAGAAAACGGTGTCCACAAGTTAAATCTGTCAGAACAAATTTACTGTTAATGTTCTTAGTGTGTCTGTTCCTTTATAGTTCCAGTCCATTTATTGCTCAGTGGCAATTCCTCAGGATAGTAAAACGGGGAATGAATTATATATAGCTCATCTATGTCTCGGTTCCGAAGCACTGCGACAGTTTCTTTCAAAGTAACACCGCCATGCCACGACTCCCTCGGGGGGTACGTCCAGCGCTCAAACGTGTAGGCCACACATTGTGGTATAAACCTGACAACATGTGCAGAAAACAGATTAAATATGTGAGGCGCAGACGGGTCGGCAGGGACACACAAAACGGGAGCCAATTCCCTAGGAACAATTGCAACCACCTGCGCCGCCCGTTTCGGGTTCAAAGTGGCACCTTCGCGCATCCCCGTTTCACGCACAAGAACGGATGGTGGCCAAATAAAATAGCCTCGCCACCCAAAAGGTTAGGAAATATCTACAAACGTTGAATATATATGTGGTAAGCCGTAGATCTATCTATGTTACGGTCCTGCAATGTCGTCATGCCTGACCCCCGTGCCTATTAGATTGCCCTAAAATGTTACCATTTCGATCGGTGATGTTATTATTAGCTTATAAATGTAGAGGGAAATGCAGTTTGTTTTTCACCACATGCATTTGTACACACAAACACACATATACACACATACACACACACACACACACACATATATATATATATAAATTACTGTATGTGAAGTGTAGGTAAAGGGTAATAGTGACGCCTTTTAGATGGACTAATTTGTTTACTATCACACTATCAAATCTGAAAGGTGTCAACTACGACTACAGACTAACAACTCCTTACCATTAATAATATATATATATATATATATATATATATATATATATATATATATATAGAGAGAGAGAGAGAGAGAGAGAGAGAGAGAGAAAGAGAGAGAGACAGACAGACAGACAGACAGACAGACAGAGGGGAAGAGAGTTCCCTCAGTTTCCTATTGCTATTATTTGTTTATCTGTTTAACCGCTGAATTATTTCTCAAAGGCCGGAAAATTAACAGCATATTTGTAGAAAAACCTACTGATGTATGGCAGTTCTGAACAGAGAATATCAGTATATATTTCACAACCTAATGACCTCATTTCCAGGACTTGGCAGGTAGAAATTCTCTTCGCACGAACAGCCATATTTCTTCATATTGATTTTATACACATTGGCGTACACTGTTCAACTTTCATTTTGAGTCAATTAAATGTAATTGTTTTGTGTCTGATCTGGGTCCTATACTGTCCTAAACGTGCTGAATTGTTGTTTTTTTCTCAAATGCTTTATTGTAGTATGTTTTTTAATTAAAATTTTTTTTTCTCATTTAGATTAGTGATTTTTCGTTATTGAATTTATATTATTCATATAAAGAACGCAAGCAGAAAAAAAATCCCGAACGAAATCGGTATTGTCATTGTCAACGGAGCCTACCGTATGTCCAGTTATATTTAGTAATGACTGCCGTTAATATATTTTATTAAGATATACCGCTTAAGGCTGCATAAAAGAGGGAAATCAATACCAAGAGCCTTAAATAGACGGCGAGCACTAGAATATAGCCAGCCGGAAACACAGAAGGTCTTATTACGTTTATTGATTAAAGAAAAATATTCAGTTTTCTTATAACCAATTACATGAAACTTATGTTCTCTAGCGGGCCAATAATTTAGGCCAAATAACACGATCTATATTTAGTCTTTATTTATTCTCTGAGATATTAGTTATCTATGGTAGCATTTCGAGTACGAGGTATATTATATATTGTGTACATCGTTTCCTTTAAAAAGATGTGATGGTGTTCTCATAAAGCGCGCTATACGAATGTGTTGCAAAACCGTTTAATTTTATATTATAGCCCAGGTGGTGTTAAGCCGGAGCACAATAAAATGTTATGATCTTTTATCTTCACGTGAATATGTTAAATGAATTAATAGTGTACAATCATATTTGCAATGTACTTTTTAAAAAGACTTTAGTATACCCTTGAACAAAAGAATTATAAAGCAAACATTTCTTCTTTATAAATTTTAATATTTAAATCATTTATTGAACGCTTGGATATTAGCATCCTATAGGTTCTGATATTACCTTGATATTAACAACTTATAGGAGATTTCTTTAAAAGAAATACCTGTTATAGAATAAATTAGATGTTAGATAAAATAGAAAATTAGAATATATTTAAAAAAAATCATAAAATGTGGAGAAACCGAAGTCGTAGTTTGCAATTATTAAGAATAAAAAAGGAATCTTAACGGAAATGATCGGGTCCATGAAACTTCACCACAAGGATGATAAAATAGATTATCACTCAAAACGTAGAGAATAAGTCTGATAGTTGTAAAGTATAGAATTAAAGTTGTTCCATTACCACATATTGAAGAGATAAATGAGCTTTTATAATCATCACATAACATATAGGCACCCTTAGGCTTGGTCTTAGAATGGAATGGATATAAATAGCATTCATATATATCGATTCTAACTTCCAATGTCAAGGTCATCTTTTTTGGGTGCACAGGTGTTCGGTGCCTGAAATAGGCCAATGACCTCTGTGAGAAAAGTGAAATCAACAAATGTGTCACGGTTTCGCGTCGCCAAAACCAGCTGTGACACTGAAATATATCAGTCAAAATCAAACACCATGTCAGTTTCATGCGCGGACCTCCGGTGCTTTACATTTTCATTGCCAATGTGTCATTTGTATTGTATTTCTTACTACATATTATAAAATTCAACCTTAGACATTTAACAGTTAAATGTTTCAAGCAGCACTCCACTGGTCATAATATTGTTTTGAATGTAAGTATTCTTTGGCGCTTTCCATGAAACACGATAGGTGATGAAAGTTTATAAAGAATTAATTGCATGGACTGTAAACTTTTCAATAGATTACTTTCATGCCTGATAATTAGCAATCTGCTTAATCACAAGGGAAGATTGTTCCTGTATGTAGGCGCTAATACATATAGATAAAATAAAATGTCTTTGTGCTTGTCATTGGTAAAATTTGATAAAAATTTTCAATGATTATTTACATAAAGATAAAATAAAATGTCTTTTTGCTTGTCAAATTTTCAATGAATATTTACATAAAGATAAAAACAAAATGTCTTTTTGCTTGTCATTGGTAAAATTTGATAAAAATTTTCAATGAATATTTACATGTTTTTCTTATATTTCTTTAGGTATATCGGTATTTGTCTGATATATGTTTCTGATCAAGCGTCAGAGTTTTAAATAATATTCTGAACTGAATAAGAGTCAGTTGCAAGGATTTTATTACCCTCTGCTTTTAATATGTAACTTGGGTGGGCCCATGAAAATATCACGATGTAGCTTGCTTAAAGAACTTATTTATTCATAACATTCCCACATACCAGGACTATTAATGAACTATGCAAAAATATAATATTGTATAATATGGCATGATGCCTTCTGGAATTTGAGTATGATAAGTTTGTGTAAAGCTCCGTCCAAAGTTATACACCGAGTTATTTTATATAGACGAATCTTTCATAATATTTCCATACTTGACTGAAAGTGCTTACACAATGGCTTAAGTGTGTGCCGTTTTCACATTAAATATTAACAAAGAAAAATATTCAGTTTTCTTATAACCAGTTACAGGATAAATTTAGTTTATCTTAAGTCTATTGTTTAATCGTGTTTAGGGAATTCCCAGAATCTGCAATCACATTAAATTGTTTCTAACTGCTATATTGGCAGTAAATGGTTTTCGTATTCCATGACCTCCTGTATATGACTAGAGAATCACCGTATATTACAGTCCACTATATCCTCCAGTGTACTTATATATGCAAGATATACACTATATGGAACATCACGGCCTGATTAGTTATTCTTATAATCACTTTGACTTTCAATCTATATGTATGAAATAAATACGGCCAAATTCTAATATTCTCTTTAAATTGTGTATTTAACAAGGATTGCTTCGACCAAAGGACGAATGTGTAAAATTTTACGTGCCTGGCATCAGGCGCGGCAGACAATTTTACCATGATGTTATACCCTGTTTTTTTCTAAGCGAATCATTCTTGCATTTTATCCAAAACGTCACCTGCCATGTCCCAAATGTAATATATCACCGTTACCTCACTTAATAGTAAGGGTTTAATTACTTGGGTGTGTATGTGCAAAGGGTGAGATCAAAAGCCTGAGCAACTTATTAATGCACATGTACATGCAAGACAACTTTTGTTACTTAGATTTATTACCAAGAAGAATTGTTAAATTTAATGTTACACTGTGTTAGTTTGTTTTCTCCCTTTTCCCTTGGGTACTTGTTCTGCAGTTTGTCTACACAGAAATAAAGAATATGTCATTTAGTAAGGGATACATAGGGATTGTATAAATGAAAACAGTATGTTTTAAGGAACAAAATGTGTTGAGATGCACAATATTTATATAACTGTGCATGTTTGAGGAATTTTTGCTGTAGCATAATTATACATGTGACGTAAGACAAACATCGGTGTCATGCAACATATAGGTACTTTTCTACAAAGTAGACAACAAAGGACTCATGAGTAAAATAAATCAAGCCTTTGGGAGCTTGTCTAATGAGATTAGATGTGGCGGTATATTAGCCGGTCCGCGTAAGCTTTCACTGTGACAGAACAGTCCGGGCTATGTTATTACCAGACATGGCTGCCGGCCAAATTTCCGTTTGTATCCTGTTTTCCGCCTTTATTGTCAGAACGAACCATGTAGGGAATTGACCACAATTTCCAGTCTTCCTTTCATCAGTCTACCGTCCCGTATGGCCACTCGCAGATTTAATTGTGTATTTACGGTATCAAGACCGAGACGATGTTGGCCTGCCACAGACAAGCAAGCTGACACCCACGGGAAAAGTAAAACAAAAGTTCCGTAAATGTCCGTTCCCCCAAGGAGCTCTAATGTTTCACACACAAAAAAACTCCCTCGCTTTTCACTCTTATCCTTATGGACGACAATACCAAAGCGAGAAGATGTTATATAAACATGGTTACATGTACCGAGTACTGGATCAAGTGCATTATTTGTGAAGATTAAAATACAAATAACTCTCTTAAAACTAATTATAATATTTGATGTAAAACATCATCCTAAATCGCGCTATCATGATGTGCAAAGGATGTTTTCTTTATGGGGAGCCATGAGATGTTAAATAATAATTTATTTTTTGTGTTTAACATTAATTTAAAAGGACATCTAGGTAGTGACTTACAAAAACACCTCGAGATTGTGACAATTATGGAACTAAATTTACAGTTACTACAGTCCTTTCCAATATGTTTTAGGGCCAACTTGTGGTTTGCGTCAAATGCATTTAAAAAAAATCAAAGCTGGATTGTCTCTTATTTGATAGAAAATGTCACATGTGAACTACATGTTACATTTTGTATCATGCAGATTATTTTAGATAGACGACATGGCGCCAAATATCAGCGTTTAACATAAGTTGCCATATTTGCATGTGGTCATTGCCATTTACATTTTTTCTTTCAAATCGCAGTCTTCCGTTTTTGTGTACACAGGCCGTTGCTTCCATGGACACACATATTCAAATTCCAGAGAGTAACTTTTCTGTGGAAGGGCAAATTAAGTGTACTTCAAGACAGAAAAAAATAATAAATAAATAAGCATTGAGGCGAAATAGATGATTTTTCATTTGTTAGAACAAAGTGAACTCTATATATTCAGATTCTATCAAAACCAACAGATGCACGTAAAGGGGTACCATAATCAACGATGCAGCTTCTATACAGTAGACATAATATACTACCACATTGTTGAAACCATTGCTGGTGAAGAACTTACGTTTAGCAAACGAACCATCAATGTTGAGTAGAAAATGCACTGTGGACTGGCCTTCTAGCCCTTCATCAAAAGGTCATATTGCATATTATGCACAACCTTATTATGTAGATGATGCGAGTGGTGATCCAACAAACCATGTGACTGACTGATTACGGTGAAAGTCTGTTGCCTCTAACTCCTTCTTCTAGTGTATCTCTTGTTTAGCCGACCCAATGCATCCATGGTCTTTGGCGTGGTTTATTCAATTTAGATCTAATTATTGTTGGATGACCGTTGTGAAGGGAAGGTGAAATGGGGAAAATAATGAGATCGCGGTTTAATGACCTAGCAATCCGTCATAATATTAAACTGTCACGGCATGAACTAGCAGAGGTAAACTTCTGTCTGACTGTCATTTGAGGTGGCAACGGTGAGGAAATTTAGTATTGAGCTATTGAGAGAAAGATAGAGAGTGCGATTTAAAAAAAATATATTTAACTATTATTTTTCTGTCAAAATTTACCCGATCAATTTATCTGATCAAATTTATTTGTACTGGTATGAATAACCTCTGCGGGTGAATATTAAGACTCCTATCACTAACATTTAATTATACCTTAGTTTTCCAGACGCAAACATCACGGATAATTAAAAAAAATAACATGAAAGTAAATGTAGAGATCACTGCGTGAGACAGACTAATATAGGAAGAAAAGGAAATAACAGAGAGAGAGAGAGAGAGAGAGAGAGAGAGAGAGAGAGAGAGAGATTCAAAACAGACGCGAATATACTGTGTTGAAAGGTAAGAGTACGTACTGTTGGCCAGGGGCGCCAGTTTATGTCGTCAGAAGTCCTGATTGAGATTTATACCGTGTTCTCCAAGGAATTAAGAATTTAACAGAATTTGATGGTACGGCCATTTGCATCTTCAAACAAGGGAGTCTGGAGAAGAGAAGAGACGCCAAGAAACCCATCTCAGACCATAAATCGATTACAATAGAATACAAGGAGTCAAGGAACCCCTAACTATCCTTGTCTGATAAATTGCTACTGGCATATCCTGTGTGCCTTTTTTATGATTTTACTGACTGCATGGACCTAACAAAATTCATTACATAATCTGACACCAGTAGCGAGATGAAGGTTTTCAACAAACTTGTGAAAGAAAAATATTACTTTTAAGGAGGGAAAGTTATATGAAGTTTTATCACATTTTTCAAGAAGAATTACTTGGTTTCTTCGAGGAACATTCTACTTTCCTTTATTTTATAACAGGAAATTCTTTAGATCTTGGAAAAGTATTAAAATAAGTGTGCTTCGTAAGGGTTCCCTCTTAAAACATAATGAAAATATCGCTAAATTTAAATAAATCTATCTCTGTGACTCGAGAGTACAATAAAGATTATGAAAACAGACAATTACTCTTTGAAAGTGAACACCATATGGCGTTGGTTATGTTATCTACCTAGTAGGTTGCCCTCTATTGTTAATACGTCACGGTTTCTTTATAATATAGTATTAATATATTAACTGAATAATTCGATTTAACATATTACATATACTTTCGCATATGCTCCTATATGTAACTAAGGTTGTCTGTCTCTTTGCATTTAAGCTATCTGTCAATTTTCTGCCTCGCTCTCTCTTTGGTATCAAATGTTTTTTTAACTAGACCCCCTTGTCTTCCTCAAAGATGTTCAAGATCTTCCTGCTTAAAAATGTCATCCCTCAGGTTACTGAAATCGTGATTGATTTAATCTATCCCTTACATAAGAGTCTGTGGAGACGTCATTCTTGAAGAACTTGTGTTAACGAAAGTCTCACTGAATATATCAGTGAAGAAATAAATATTTTTGTCTTTTTTTTACAAAGCTTCACTGCCTCCATGCTATAATTTAAAATAATCCCTATCAACGGTTCAATATGTCACCCACCTTCTAAACTTTGTTCGATGTAAGATCTACCAATCAGCATCTGCGTTAATCTTCCCGAATGCTTTAGAATATCTGACCACATACAAAAATGTCTCCCATTGATTAGGTGATCGACAAGTATGTTATAAAAGGCATACGGTTACCATTTAAAACGTTATCCATGGGTTTACTGATTTGGGCGTACCTTTTTAGGTCCTCACTCACAGTCTAATGTTAAGATTACCAGCTGTGATTCGTCTAGATTGATGCAATCGGATTGACTGCCATTGCTGTGCAGCTTTCCGTATGACTGGCAATACAACTCAAAGTATGCAATTTCAGCCCATTTGAAGTGGTATTTTTACGGGTAGGTTAGACCTAGCGGGACTAAATGTTTGTCTTTTGGCCTGCACATTGACCAAATGCAGTTGCACATAGGTTTTCAAGGTGACTGTTATGGTATTGACGGACGCGTAAGTTTACACAGGTAGACACTGCGCCATGAAAATGGCCATATAACTTTATTTGCATCTTTGATCAAATTTGTTGAACTTATTAATGTTTCTAACAAGTTTGTTTTCGTACAAAATCCATTAATATCTTGATATATCATATACACAAAAATGAAAAGAATAGAAAGAGGGACATGAGAGAAAGTTAAAACTTCACTAGTAAACTCCTTTATGTTTTAACTCGTGCTTACAGTGGGTGTAAGGTGCTTAGGAATAACACCTTTTTATTAACCCTTAACCCTTTTTCATCATACTGTACCATACTGTTACAAAAATAGGTTAAAGTGTATTTAAACATTAAAATAATAACTAAATTGCAAGTCTTTAAAAAATATAGGATTTCCATAGGACCTAACTCATGGATTGTGTGTTGAGGATATGATCTGCGATGTACAAAATTATTGTTAAATTAGCTATGTAATTTGAACAAATGTATATGTTTTATATATATACTGAATTAACGAATTTAAAAAGAGTGTCATTGTCTGTTATCAGTTGATAGAACTGATAAACTGCTACATTATTACGGAACCTAATATCAACAGATCACGTATGCGTGACGTACATAAACTTTGTCATGGAGATAAAAGAAGTAAGAAATTATGTAACACTAGGCAGCGTGAAATGTCTAGGGGAATGAATAAAGAAGTCAGTGGTTTTTGGTTAACAAAAACTATAATTTATTCTTAAAACAACCCTAACATTACAATACACTAAATCAATACAATTACACAGTACAACAACAGTATAACAGAAAATCAATATAATCACACAGGATAATAAACAAAGTGCACAGTACCTGGAATCCACCACTGTCACAGCGACAAGTCCTTTAAAATGTATAAACCGGATGAACAGTTCACACAAATCTTCTCAGGGAATAACAGTCCAATGTTATCACAAAATCAATCTACTGTATACCAAAGTGAAATCCTGACAGTGATCCGAAAGGCAAACTGGAGACTATATAAAATCCGTCACAAATTTAGCAATCCGAAGAAAATCTATAAGGTCCACAACTGACTTACACGCTTCTGTGTCTGCTGGAATATTTTTTCTCCTCTCCTCCTGGCTCTAAAACTCAGCCCCTTATTTATAACGTTCACCTCAAGCCGACAACTTTCCATTTCTGGAACAATCCAAAGAACTTAACATGATACACAGTACACACGAGTTACAGGAAACATCTAGAACAACATCGCTGTGTTTCTACATATCAGGGTTCACACGTGGACCGGCCCCGCTCGGCCAGGCGAGAAAACCCCAGATTAGCATGACCGCTGTTTACACGTCAGACCCCACGCGTGGGCCGGGCTCTGCCGGGCAATGCTAGCGCTGCACATACACATATAATAAAAGAGACATCTGTAACAACATCCATTCAATCATACATTAATTTTAGAAACAACCTTAGAATCTGGAAAATCAGACTTTATAAGGTATTTGTTCATACATAAATTATATAAGTCCGTTAGCAAGGTACATATAAAATATTTGGTAAATCAGTCCCACTTCAATTTAAAAAAAGTCTAAATTTCTTCAAATTATCGTATTTCTGGCTCGCTTATAGTGGTAACTATGGAAACCCTCGCGCTAGTATAAGGAACGTATAGTCATTAGTTTATAAAACCTGATTTATTAAAGGTCCCAGCACCTTGCAGGTGATTTTACGGCACTCGGAGGCCGCGCGTAAAGGGCAGCTTTGTAAAGAAGCATCGCTCTGGAAGATTTACGAAGGCGATGAAAAGTACGTTATCAAAGGCCTCCCTCAAGATAACACCCGTCCCCATACCATGTCACTGTTAATTGCTACCACTATAACAGAAAATAACATAAAATCATGTCAGCAAACCTTCCAGGGGCCGCTTAGTAAATAGTCGTCCGTGAGCAGTGGCTTCAGGAAAGACAGTTTAAGTGGACGCATATTTTAATACCGGAAACACACTCTTTACCAGATTTTAGAGACATGGGAAATTTTATAGCTTCCGCCTACGTGATTTTAAGGAAAAAAAACAATAAAGTTCAAAGCATCCTTTTTTATATGCGGAATATAACAATACACTGGTTTCACTAAATAAAGTATGTCACGTTTCCTATTTTCTCCGCAACAATGATTTTAATCAATAATTAGACAAAGACTTATAGAGAGTCGGTACTGATTTCTGTACATACTTTGCTAAAAAAAAAAAGAGAAATATTAACAAGTTGTTAAGATGATTGAGCAAAATTTTTTGTTTTTGTTGAAAGTTCTTCATTTTGTCTTGAATCAGAAATGCATCGAAATACAGAATAGTGATCAAACCCATGTATAACCGGAAGAACTTCCCATGAAAGTTGTGTTTAAACATTTTTTATTAAAAGGAAGCCAAAAACGTCATTTCCTGTTGTCTAGTAAGCTTTCTGTATTATTTGTTACAAGCATTTTACTGATTCTTACGTTGGGACAAGTCCCAGGGACATTGACGGGATGGCCGAAATCTATGTGAATTGCATTGGTGAGCCATGACACTGTGTAGAACCCAGGGATCTTTCAATAGGATCAGGGCGGAGGTTAATATGTGGGCTCAGCCTTCTTTTCTGTTCATTCTTGATTTGCCTGTTACCAATGACAGTTACCAATGACAGTTGTCCTACATTCTTGTTTGGATGGTTGATATGGTAAAGACTTGACTAGGAGTCTTAGTGCGTTAGATGATCCTATCGGGACATGAACCAACAACATTTCAGGCCAAAACCTACCGCCTTAACCAGAACCCCCTACCCCACCGCACCCCTCTCCAAGCATAGAAGCCTGAGTAGGCTCACGCTAATATTTTGTACGCATTTAAATGAGCGGCCTAATTAGTTCTCCCTTCCAAAGGTAACGTGATGTTTATTCCATAGGTTTCACATTGTGTCAGTCTAACGAAAATATATAGATTTCAGAAGGTTAGATGCTTCATTATTAAAACTTTGACCTGGTGGATGTATACAAGTTTTTAATGATTTGAGAGTACATGCACATGGTGATTAGTCGTAAAACCTCTAATCACTTTTCTATGGATGAAGGTATCAGTCCGGATGTAATAATAATATGCTATTATTAAGACGTTTGGATATAAGCTCTTATGTGCATGTGGTTAGGAATATTCCAGAATTCATAATCTCTTGTGAAGAAATCATAGCGAATCTGATGAGATTTCAGTATTTGTCATTGATAACCAATAAGCTACGTCCTCTCTTATTTTCGCGGAAAACGATAACTTACGAGACGATTGCGTCAAATACCTTGTTATTTATTCAGTAGGGGAAATCACATAACTTAATTTTAGTGGATTTATTATTCATGTAACTTTCTTCTCTATCGAAACAAGTCGCTGTCAATATTATTCTAAAAGTCGAAAGACTTTTGTTCCGTCGTCTAAGTTTACCTGAATTTGTTTTGATAATATTGTATTAAATTCATGGTCCAACTTCATAAAGAAATTATTAATGTTCGTTTCATTTCACAGGTTGAATGTTTTAACTGTGCATGTCACTTGGTCAGCTGATACTGATCTGGTATCGTGAATAACTGAGTAAGTTGAAGAATTAAGTATAAACCATCACCATAACATTTAATGTCGACACAGCACGGGCATATCGTACTTCTCAAAATTTCCGAGGTTGTAATGTCATCTTAAAACTTGAAAGTTTGATTTGTTTTGTTCTTTTTTATCAATACCAATTCAATTAAAGTATTCAAAAGTTGAGTTACCGCGGGTGTCAAAAGTTTTATCTAATTACTCTATTTTATCATATTGCTGGAGATCGCCAGTCCTCTGAATAGGCTTAGCCGATCTGCGATAGCCTCCATCCACCAACCGATTGTTATTGGTGTGTATACTCTGCATTAGTTACTTTCTCTCTCTCTCTCTCTCTGTCTCTCTCTCTGTATATATATATATATATATATATATATATATATATATATATATATATATTGTTACAGGTGCTCTTTTTATTATGTGACACGGGCGTAACTCCTTTTGTGGCACTCGTGTCTGGCCGCATTCTACATTCTATGTTTAATCCGTGCCGGTTGGACTCTCGTTGTCATGTGAGCCTCGGGCTTTCATGCCCGGTCATTGGTCACGTGATGGGCCTGGTGTGTAGAGATACACGGCGATGTTTTCTAGAGAATTCATGAAACGCGTGTTTACTGTTGAGTAGGATGTAATAGACTGTTCGAGAAGTGGAAAATTTCCGGCTTGGGGTGTGAGGGTATATAAAGGGGCTGTTTTTTAGAACGGAATGGCAGAGAGCAGAGATTTTCCAGCGGACGCAGAAGCGTGTGTCAGATTCTAAGACCTATTCCGACGAATGCGGCATTTATACATTTTCAAAGACTTTCTCCTGGATTTTATGTATTTGGACTTCAGTTTACTTTCCGGATGTTGCAAGAACTTTCCACAGGACTGTCATTCTCCGAGAGTTTACATTTAAAGGACTTATCGTGGTGACTGTATTGGTATCCAGGTACTGTACCATTATCTTTCTGTATGATTGTATTGACTTGTTGCTATAACGCTGTTTTACTGTAAAATTGTATTGATTAGTGTATTGTATTGTTAGGGTCGTTTTAAGAATAAATTGTAGTTATTTGTTAACAAAAACCACTGACTTTTTTATTCATTCCCCTAGACATTTCACGCTGCCTAGTGTTACAGAGTCTGATTTGTTTTTTTATCTCCATTACAAAATTTGTGTTCATCACGCATACATGAAAATGATAAAAAAAGGCAGCCAATCGGATATCGGAAGATCGTTGGTTCGATTCCCACCGGCAGTGAACCGACATTTATGTGTATACTATTTCCATATATTTATATATGTATATATATATAGAATGCGTGTAGCCGTGTTAGTCTCTCAGTGTTTAGATAACAGAATGAAGACGCCTTAGTGTTGACTAACTGTTTAATTCAACCACAAGCTTTCGGCGTCTTCATTCTGTTATCTCTCTCTCTCTCTCTCTCTCTCTCTCTCTCTCTCTCTCTATATATATATATATATATATATATATATATATATATATATATATATATATATATATATATATAAAAGGTTCCTTCTCGTCATTATGGACGCATTCCTCCTTCAGGGTTTCTTTAGTAGGGTCTATTTCCAGAGATCGAGCTTTGGAAAAATAGAACTAATGCCCGCTGGTTACATACATCTGTCTGTTCTCACTTCCCTCGTGCATCGTATCGAATGACTGCAATGTCGGAGAAACATGATGAGGACAGCGTTTATATAACTGTTTCCCTAAGCCAATCATTGCTCATTCGGAGTGAATGCTAGTGGCAACCTGCCACTCGAACTTCCAATTTTATTTATCTGAAGACGTTATAGTGGCAGTATAAGCTTTTGGTTTAGCATCAATTCTAGTTCATGCAGATATGCGCTATTTCTAACAGTTCTTTATCATTTTCATTTCGAATTTTCATTTTTCCGAAGGAAGCCATAACGTGACGTTATTTGGTTGGGGAATATAATAAATATTACATTCACAATTGACTTACGTTTATTCGTGCGGCATTTTTAATAAAGAAGCTGGTTTTAATCGGAAAGTTTGTCTCTGCGTTTGTCATGATGCCTTGAAAGCTTTGTATGAATCGATACCATGGAGTCACATTATGTAATTAATTTTGTGTAACAACATTTTTCTTCATTATTTAGAAAAAACATATAACACAAACTTTTACGTCTATGATTTTAAATACCACTACACGTCATATATTTTGATCAGACTTTTAGAACTTGTGTTCTATCATGACTTGCATCATGACGCACAGGCCCTTATCCGTAATTTAATGTGTCTTTTAGTGCTTGCTAAGTGAATATATCTAAATATACTCAGGCTTGTGTACAGGTATGCAGTTTTTGTTTTGTTATTGAATAAATGTCCATATCTTATGAGTGGTTCATCGCCAGAAACATGTCCCATTCAGTGCCAAACAGTGTCAGGCATGTGTGATTAACTAGTATATTAGCGTGCCACACACAAATCAGGAAAAAAAAACAAGTGACCCAAGGGTCGTGACGCTCAGCCGATTGACATGATGACAATATGTCCTTGCACAGGCAACTAATTAAGATAAAGTAGGTGACATCATTGTTCATTCTTTTTAGCTTAAGTTCATTAATACTCATAAGCACACCAATTTGATGACAATCAAACAAGCCTATCCTTGGAAATAAGAATTAATCATTGATAATATATATATATATATATATATATATATATATATATATATATATATATAAGACAGTCGTGTACATATGACCTGTATCACGTTATGTTCGGATGTTTTTGTTCATATACCAGAAGGTGTGCGAAGGAAAGTATGTCATATTAAAAATTTGCATGTGTGCATCGTTTCTTTCTTAGGTTTCATCGTCGAGATGCAGAAAGTCTGTGCTGGCTGACGGGACTGCAGGTATCTACCTATATATTCCTACATGTTTTGTCTCTTTTTACTGGTCTCTGCCTATAGAGCGGACATTTTTGTGTTCTCTTTTGAACTGGAGATCAAATTCACTCAAAGAAAAACGTAAACCAAATGATAAAAAAATTACTCACAAGCTTCACGAACAAATCCCTGGTAGTCCCTAGAGCCACTCTGAACAAATCCGTTTATTTTGGCTCTCCTTACGGTGTGAATTTAACCAGATAACCGCTAGACACCTCTGGCCTTGGATTTCACCACATTTACAAGCGAAACGTGCTTTAATAATACTGCTTTCGCTTTGACTCACTGTGTAGGTTTTATAGAATCATAGTTCTTCAGACAGAGACCTGCATTAGTCCACGGAATTCTCAAGTTTAAACGCTGTGTGTGGATCAATGTAAGAGCCTTAAATCAGCTCGAGTTACCCATAAGATTAACTTAATGCAACACTTTCGCCCAGCTGTAAATATCTCAAAGCTTACTTTAAATTTATAACCTGCCGTACAGAATGAAACCATATCTACATGGACCTTTGCTAACTTAGTTTAATTAACTTTTCTTCACTGTGCATCAGACCAAATTGTCAGACCAAAGAAACACGAGCGTTCGATGTTTTTCTTCATAACATTCATATCCCAGTTATAACTAGGAGAAGTTGTATGAAGACACTTTTTATTTACATGTAATTGTAGTCAGTTACCTGTATATACCGGCTTAATCACTTGCAATCACTTGATTATACAATGAACATTCCTTTTGATCAACCTTTACTCTTCCTCTATACGACACGAAGATAATTCAGTCGATAAATATTGCATTCATTTAGTATTTATTTCACTTGTCAGCAAGATTAGATTAGATGTCCCCTGTAATCGTTTTAAAATTCATTTTTAGCACCATATCATTTTTTTTTCAGCAGCATCTCGCATGGAAGGGCATCTCTATTAAAAGCTAAGGAACCTCCAAAATCATACAGTCAGGTCTGTGACAGCTACGCCTTCATGAACCTTGTTCCCCGAGCCAATCTGGCGTCTATTTCATGAAAAAAGCAAATGGACCAATCAAATTACCTGGATACACTTGTTAGTCGCGCCTGGTGCGATGTTTCCATCAAACGTTAAGGATTGCACGGAAGGTATCGATAGTCTAATCAGTTAAAAAAAAGCCTGTCCCGTGTCTGATACATCTGCTTTGAAGTTACCGTGTACTGTTTACATTTTATTCGCTGGCTTTGATCGGGAGTTGTTATTTTGGTCCGAACACCTGCAGGCTTGTTCAATTTTGTAAGATAGACGCCAGAACAACTCGCTTAATCTAGGTATCTAATAACGTTGCTTGCTGCTAAAACTGCCACATAGCTAATAGTATGAAGATGACATACAACGTTTACAGGCAATCCATGTAAACGATCTCTTAACCTCACAATCTGTTTACCAAGGCATTCTCAGAAATTTGAATTATGCACAAAAAGGGGAAAACCTGCCAGCTGACTTATATATAGGTAAACATGATCTGAATTCCAAGAAGGAATTAACTCAAATGTCGTATGACACACTTAACATTTGAGTGCATTTGTGTCCAAGGGGTCTACATATCCATATTATTCATAATATATAACGGTTACTAGGGGTCTTAATGCTGCATAAGTAATATTAGATTCTGGACAGATTTTGTCATTCGCGACAAATCTCCGGAGACGAAATTCTCCACCTATGACACCACTTAAAACAATATATTAAATATATGCGGAAAATGGCCTGTGTATACAAAGAGTCATTTGTGGAAGTGTTTGCGCTCTAGTAAGCATTTTCATATTCAATTATTTAATCGTGTACTTTCTGTTTGAGAATGTTCGAAACCCTAAACCATTTAACACAGTTCTGTTTCTGGTCACAGCTAATAAATATCCCATGTAGACGGGACAGAATTATTCATTTTGATTCTTTCCTCCTGCGCTGCTTAACTGAGAATTACTCCTCCCATACATTATGTAAATATTGGACAGAGCGAAAAGGTTTAAATGCATCACGGAAGATTGTAATTCTCTGATTGTATGCCAGAACACGTGCTTGGGTTAGGATAGCGTTGTTGAATTCAAGCTTATTATATTTGTCCTTGGAGAGCATCACTTACAATTATGACAAGAGATGACACACAGATGAGGCTGCATCGTGCTCCCCGGGAGGTCGCCAGTACTCCACGTGCCTGGACTACATTGAACAAATATAGTTACTACAGACGCTTCAAACTAACAGATTAGTCATTCTTCGTATGAAGGACACTCAGTATACTAACACTTGGTTTCACACACAATTTATATATTTATAACATATTAATCTCGCATGTTTTTTTGTGCAAGATTATGTTATTCTACATTCATATTTCTCCTTAGCATATTTCCTTTCGCCACTGCCGTCATGCTTAAATGATCATATGTAACTGTAAGTAGAAATACGACAGTTACATAAGGCTTCTCACTGTGTTATATTGCCAATGAACTCACAGTTGTAGTGTTATTCTACAGCCATCCGTTAGTAGCAGTTTTATACCATAATTCTAGAACCCTCAGAGCGATAGACGGGGAAATTACGTTATTTATTATCAGTTATAATCCCCCTCCTCAGTATAACAAACTAGAGTTTTAACCTGAAAATGTTCACCACCGTACCCCATAAACACCGGATGTTTAATATTTCCTTCTTAATGTTAATTCGGAATAAAATAAACGGCACTTTAAGCGTCGCGCTTAAGTTGATATGCCGTAGCGGCCAGGGAAATGCCTCCTTAGAGAAACACTGCTTCCAAAAAAAGCACTGTTTTATAATAATTTGGTGTCAGACAGCTCGACCATGAACCTGTTATAATCAGGAACGAACATATGGAGAATGGCTTGCAAAATTGAGCGTACTATCACGAGTTATGTGCCCTTCGCAATGGCACTAAAAAACAAACATATCAAAATCGTCCTTGATAAATAAACTAGATATGTACATTTATCGGTAACTTTAATTTTTAATTTAATTATAATTGGTATAGCAATTTATTTTACATTTACGTTGTTTTATTTGTGTAGTTCAAGTCCGCACCATCATCAATCCGTATTGTATCACACATTATAGAATCTCATTTAGTTTTTAGGCTTAACCTTCTTGATCCAAGTAAGTACATCAAATATTGATCCTAGCATCGCTCGGAAGAAATATCGCAGTAGATATTCGGCTCTGACTGGCAGATTTTTAACAATAATCAAACCGAGAATCGAATCGAAGGCAATAATCGATAATATAATTTTATCCATGCAAGTACCTTAGCGATTACAGGCCTTTAAGAACCATAATTATTCTGATTAAGTGTAGCTCTGTCTCAGATCAGCTGTATTTGGACAAACAGTAGCTTGAAAAGTTTCTAATTTACTTTATGAACATTCTCCTTCCCTAAAATGAGCGCTAAACCATAATAAATAAGTATTCCCAGTAGCTTGTTAAAAATAAGAAAAGACATGGTTAGTTAGACTTTTGATTAGACTGTCACAATTGTAATGTCTACCAGTATAAAAATTATTGTTTAAATTCAATCACAAAAAAATACTTCATGGACGCAATCCTGATCTTGTAACTCTCTTTATTTAACAAATTACTGGTATCACAATACTTTTTTGCTAAGTAAATAGAAGGGGAAAAAATATGGTAGATTGAAAACCGCGTAAGCCAACTTTTGTGCCCACAAGAATTCAAGCGCCTGTGGTTCAGCCAACTCTCCCAGAATATCACGTGACTCTCTGTTCCAACTCTATTCCTATCTAAACATTTTTTATGATATTTCTGTCCATTACACTCAAACTTTAAATATTATCTGATAGACAAAAACTGAGAAATGCATATTTTTGTGTGTGAAAATAAGCGATTTTTAAAGCAGCAACCTGTTTCTTTTGATTTTACCGGTGAGACTTTCATGGTCTCTTAGTGGGGTGATGTTACAGTGACGTCATGGAAAAAACATGCTGTGTACAATATATATATATATATATATATATATATATATATATATAATTATGCATTTTTCATATCTGTTTTATTTGATATACAGAATATATCATATTTATATATATATCTTTTCACACGTGCTTGAAATCTGGTACGGCATTATTTTTATTTAATTACGTTTAATTCTCCCTAGTTCTGTTTCGAATAACAATTTTGAACCAGGTTTGGCTGTGAAATGTAGGCGCGATTAACAGTCGGGCGTTGGAGTACGGTCGTGGAAACAACAAACGTGTTCTTGTGTGAGCTTTAATCAGCAACGGTAAAAAATCGACAAATAAAAAAATCCGTTACAAATATTGCTTTAATGCTTTTAGAAGAGGACAGTAAGACCTAAAGAAATGCCTGGATTTCAATAAACTTTTATCTACTATGTACATATATTTTATTGTATAATTCTTCACTTGTACAAACAAAAAAAATCATAAACAAACACAGGCTGAAGCAAGCATTGTCCAGAACGGTAGAATCTGCTTGAGTGAGAGGCGGATTGGATTACTTGTATTATACCAGTTTTTTTTTAAATCCCATACGGTTCGTATAAATTCTACCGCGTGAGAGATAATTGCATGAAGAATACCAACTATATACATTAGCGATAAGGAAGTTTTTTTTAGAATGGACATTGAGGACAACTATGATTTTAAGTATATTTTTCCCAGAGTATATCACAGCCCTGTTTGCACTTGTTCTTTATCGAGTCTTTATTTGACCTGAAAATCAATAAACGTTACCCAAATGCTCCCGTAACCATAGTTTTTTTACAGGATAAATGCTTTAGACAAAACATCGCAACATTACTTGTGTTGTGAACACTAATAGGAGATGGCCTGTTAAAACTTTGTGTCTTCAAAGGCCTTTTTGTGACGCACGGCATTGGTTTCCATGGGTTACTCGGAGTTAAAGTTCGAAGAAGATGAAAGTGGAACTTAATAATAGAGACTAGAATACCACTTCCCATAGTATTATTTATACACATGTATTGCAGATGGATATAGAAACGCAATTTGAACCCAATTGAAGTATTCTTGCAGAAACACATTATTCATATAACCGTTCAGCTAATTTTCAATGTAATTAATATAATGTCGCATAGATTTTAGCTTACTATAGAATGTATACATTCTATAGTAAAACCATCGAATAAATACATTCCATAGCCAGACCATGGAATGTGTACATTCTATTGACCAAGGTTATAAAATGTGTGAATTCAATGGGTTAATTATTAGAATGTGTACATTCGATGACACCAGCCATAGAATATAGAAAGGATAGAATATAAAATGGCCAAAACTTGGAATGTGTAGACTCTATGGACCAATTATGATATGTGAATAAATATTTTTATTAAACAAGTATGTTCAATATGTGTTTTCACAACTAAAATATATAGATATCGGGTATATTTCGACACTGTTTCAACAAAGTGTAGATATAATATTTGAATAAACAAACAAATCTGCTTTAACCATTTTCACTCACCCAACAAAAATACATAAACTGTATATATATTATATGAATAAATGTGTTTTATTATGTTACAGGTGCCCCTTTTTTATTGTGTGCAGCGGTCTTACAGATGATTGTTTTATTGTGCACGAGGATGTTCCATATGTTGTTGGCATTTGGTTTGTGTAGCACACGTAGCTCCTGAACCCTGACACGGCGTTCCCGTTCTAGTATGTTCCTTGAGCGTGTGTACTGTGTATTATGGACTGTTCGTCAACGGGAATTTTCTAGAGTTTTCGGAGGAAAGGTTATAAATAGGGGCTGTGTTTTAGAGCCGGGAGAGAGGTGAGGATTGAACCAGCGGACACAGAAGCGTGTATGTCAGTTTGTGGGACCTATTCCGATGAGTGCGACAATTATAGATTTTCTTCAGATTTTCATCAGGATTTGTGACGAATCTTATTTTTTCATCAGTTTACTTTCGGAATTTTTACAAGAGCTTGGACTGTTATTCTCCTAGAGAATACTTTTTTAAGGACTTATCGCTGTGACAGTGGTGGTATCCAGGTACTTTGCACTTTGTTTGTTTTACTGTATGATTGTATTGATTTGCTGTTATACTGTGTCATTGATTTGGTGTTTTGTAATGTAAGGGTTGTTTTAAGAATTTTATGGTTCTTTGATAACAAAAAGCCACTGACTTCTTTATTCATTCCCCTAGACATTTCACGCTGCCTAGTGTTACAGAATCTGACTTTTTTCCTTTACAAATTTATGTTCATCACGCATACGTAATCTGTTGATATTAGGTTCCGTAACAAATAAACATGTTACTTTAACATTTTCACTCACTCAACAGCATTCTGACACCATGGTAAACTCAGTGGAATGACCCTGGGCATGGAATGTACAGATTCCATGATTTTGGAAAATAGATAATCCATAGAATGTACAGATTGTATGGTTTGGCTATGGATTGTATACATTCTATGGTTAACTAAATTCTCTCTCTCTCTCTCTCTCTCTCTCTCTCTCTCTCTCTCACTATATATATGTGTGTGTGTGTGTGTGTGTGTGTGTGTCTGTATGTGTACAAATATGTCTCACTTGATATTCCCCGAGTAGAAAAAAAACTGAAGCTGTTTACTGCAAGAGTCTGCCATAAAAAAGGGCCCGCAAAATAATCTAACTTCATGTTCATGTACCACTACAATCTGAATTATTTAGATAGTGACATTTTCTTTCTTGGCCTTCGGGGAAACCTTAGCACCAGCAAAGAAAGACAGAAGCCTATAAACAAAATTAGGGCAGCCTCGCTTAGCTGTTACTATAAGAACCCACGTGATCTGACTGAACTGGCTGTATACTGGACACTGTATTGCTTGAAAACCCCGGCTCAAAGTAAACTTCCCGTAGGTCTTTTTAGCTGAAAGATGCAAGGTTAGCGCTGGATTCGCGCCATAGAAGGATTTATTCCATCGATATTCTAGTGGTCCTACATTTTCCTCAATCATGTTTAAAAAGAAGAGAAAATTCTCAAGACATTATGACATAATGATGGATAAACGGGGATATCCAGGCCCCCGTTTTCTGTGTAGCCACAAGCTGTACGACTTGATTCGTCTTACGCCCAGTGCTAAATGCCCTTTAAGAGACAGAAACCAAATATACATAAAGCTACTGTAACAACTTATTAAGTAGTCTAGTGCCGGAGGCGGCTCGAGCTTGTCCTTAAAGGGGTAAGATCTTTTCCGAGTCTTAGAGTTACAACCGAAGATAAAATGATGTCCTTGGCTGAACATAACTGCATATAAATCCACCATCTAAAACCAAGCTTTTACTGCGTTAGCCGTTACATAACAACGCCATCAATCATGTAACCCTCCTCCGGGCAAAGAACTACTATTACAACTGGATTGACTGGGAAAAATTGGATTCACCTGAAAAATTATAATGGATGAAAGTAGCCAATAATGTAAGTCGCTTGTGGCGAATTAGGTATACTTTGTTAAACGAAACTCGGTTGGAATTAATGAGATATAAGACATATTTGTGTTTCTTGCTGAGAACCTTCCCTTGTCTTATATGATGAACACGCAAAAAAGGGATATTTAAAGCAAAGTTGTCTACTTCATCACGGCTTTCGTCCACATATTCTTCACTTTCATTTTCTTTGTTTATTGTACAAGGGATACGGATATTTGATCACGTTGTATGTTCAGTTTTCTTTACCCGTATAAAGCGACAACGACAAGTTTAATAATGTAAATTTATTTGTGTAAAATGGTTAATACCAGAAGAGGTTTCTATAATATTTAAAAGAAATTTGTTCTCGCATATTGATCGTTTTCTTCCAAAAAGTCTGGTTATTTGTCATGCACAATATCCTGACCGCCTTAAAACACATCAATGATACTCGTTATAGATTGAAATCCAAGAAGGGTTACCGAGTGTTCAAACAAGATCAATAGGTAAAGCTAAAGCTAGGACTGCATGTCTCCAGGGGCGTTCATTGCCCGGTTAACGGGACATTTTTTTCGTGATAAATACAATTTGATAGGTCATTTATAAGATTAACCCAAGCGTGACAGCGGTAGGAGGGTTTGAGGTATATTAGTAGTTATTTTGATTCGGAATTTATCCGAAATCAGTCAAAAACACACTTGAGGGACAAGCGGAAACCGATGCATTTTCTTGCTTAATGGCCCTTGGTTCCACACTGGCCCGACAAATATTACTGAAATCCCTAGGCCAGTGTGCTACGTCCGCTGTAGCCTTCTACCAATCTGGCCATGAAATGCCAACAAAAATATGTTACCAATCGATTTTAGTAAGCCACTGTTGCTGTGCTTTTCTACTGTCCCGTGTTGTGTATTAGCGACCTACAACATGTACTCACTTCAAATTCATGACTTGACACTGTAAGTCCAAAGCAGAAAACATACCATCACCAAATATGTCTGGGACACGAGTAAACAGGAAATTTAGCTGGGTGTGGACGAAGAGTCGGCGCTTGATGAAAAAATTACCCTCACCTTTCATAATGTTCCTTTCAAATAGATTTGTTAAAAAATTATACGTAGCGCATATATTAGCAGAGATTCGCACCGTCTAACAGTTCTCTATCATATTCATCTTCCTGTCAAAATTACTTTAGTATGAACAACTGATCATTATGCCGAAAAAGTAAATTACAAATAGGCAACGAGCAAAAGTTATCATTCAGTGTTACAGGAATTCACAGAACCAGTATACGAAACCACATTACTTTGGACTTGTAACCAGTGCAGATGAAGCATCGTTCAGAAATTGATAGACGCCATATAATTACCATTAATTGTTATGGCAAGGGGGGGGGGGGTTAACTCGACGATAATCAAAGGTGAGACAATTGTTTTATATATATATATATATATATATATATATATATATATATATATGCCTTTTATTGACTGTTTTAAATATATTACAGTTAAGAGTAACCTTTTAAGATATAAAGTATTATGTTTCGAGTATGGGTTAATTCTAAACCAGGTTAAGATATGTAATATTTCAGAGTTTATCCAGAAAAAGAACAAAGTCTATAATTCGTCTATAATTCTAATTATTAATATCTTTTATATTTCATATATAACATTGACCACCCCTTACCCCCTCTCCTGAAATTGGGGAGGGGGTTGGGGGGGATATACCCCTATACTGACGCCCCAGGTCAAATAGAAGAAAACTTTTCCTATGGAAAACAATGTTGTGAGTCGTCATTAATTGACACCGTCTGGCTCAGAGTTTTCGTAAACATTTTGTAGTAGCTTTCAAATGAAATATTAACGTAAAGCGGTTAAGTAGAACATGGTGCTGATACGATAGTGGCCTAGAATTTTGACCGCAGGGTCGTGTTTTCCGTGGTGACCGTAACAATATTGAACTAAGTTATGATTGAGGATTTGATTGTTTTGCAAGGTCGTGTCACACAAGCACGCCTTATATACGTTCACGCCCACCCATACGTGCACAGAAAAATACACACCCAACATGCGTACACATATATAAGTACACACCCAACCATACGCCCCACCCAACAAATGCACTCATACGTTCACAGCCGACCATACCCACACATATACGTACACATCCATCCATAAGTACCCATATACATGTACATGCACACCCAACCATAAGTACACATATACGAGAACACCCAACTATAGTACACATTTACGTACTTACCCAACCATAAGTACATAAATAAATGTGCACTCATCCAAACGTATACATATACGCGCACACCTAACCATTCGTACACACATATACGCGCACTCCAAACCAAACGTCCACAAATACATGCACACAAAACCATAATTACACAAATACATGTGCACCCATTCATACATATACATATACATATACATATACGTGCACACCCCACCATATGTACAAATATATGTGCACAACCAAACATACGCGCGCATATACAAACATAACCAGCCGCAAGTACACATAAACATGTACACCATACCTTACATATACATATTCATGCACATCCATCAACAAGTATTGACCTCCCTCAACGGGACTCAAAATCGCTTCACTTGAGTAATACATTGTAATTAGGCCGGTGTTACTTATATTAAGCTTTATGGGATTGTTAGTTGGCTATAAGGCAGTCCACTCGATCAACCAACTTTCCAAGGCAAAGAAAGATATATAATGTCCTCCAGTCCCGAGAGTGTCTTTAAATTCTTATAGCTGTAATAAAGTGGGATTAAGGCTCCATTTAAAAATTGTTATTGATCTTCCGCGTCATGAAGCACGTCAGACTGGATTAGAACATGCAGTTCATCAGTATAAAAGAACACCACGCCAGATGACTGAAGGCGTCTAGACACGGCAACACACCGGCTCGCATCAACACAAAAAGTTCTGACAACTTCAACCAGTCAATCTATTCATAATCATTTCATAGTGTAATCGTTCAGCTTATTTTTAATAATTTTTGTTGTTGGGGTAACCACCTGCATTTTTATAATGCTGGATGAACACCTTAACTTAAATATTTTCATCTGCAGAATTCCTTCCTCTTCCGGACTACGCGACAGGGCAGAAGCTCGTTTTATTCCTGGCGCTAACCCGGTCACTACTGCACCAGTGGGTGCTTGATGTGTTATCCCACTATTGCAGGGTCATAACAACTAGGAACCCCCGAAAGGCGCATTCGTTCTTGAATTAAACATGGCCATGGGACACAACCTTCCAATTGAGCCTGCAGAGCGCTCACCCTGGGTGAAGGCCGACTGTGAAAAATCTCACCGTCTCGGTTGAGATTCGACCTCACGATCTCCCACTTTGAACCTAGTGGTATACCCACAGAAGCCAGTTTACCGCTTAGTTTGTATTAAAGTTATGTATTTGCTACAATTATTATAATGCAACTAAAGGAAAGAAGAACTGGGATTATGAAGATTAAAACGATATTAATGTAAATGATATAAATGTAAACATTCTAAAATATAATCATGAAAAATAAATATTTTAATCCATAAGTGGATCATAAGTGATACACAATACCCAGCGCTTAAAAATTAAAATACAAACGGTAGAGTTGATGACAAAATATTTTTCCGAGGACATAAAATTAAAGTTTTCTTGGGACATAGAAAAGATAACATATCAAAGCGAAATCCAATATGGCGAATAATTTGAAATGGCGGTAGAGAACACAGATGTAGGAAATCTTAGATGTTTCCTTATCTCCATCAGAGATCCCAACGCTACAAATTTTCACAACGCCATCACAGTTTAAGGCATGTTATCAAGTATACATGCTGACCTATTTTGATCGGATGGGATAATTTTCTACGATGCCCTATTAAAGCTTGAACGTACCTTGTTTAAAATAACCTTATTAAACGCACTGTTTATTTGTGTCTGTCCGATAGCACGTATATACTATTCCGATTAGACGTGTGCCTTTTCAGTATCCTGGTTGGATGGACCCGATAGCGAAATGCAACGTACATCTAAAATACCCCTTTTTACATTCTTTTGTTATTGCTATTTTAAAATAAGGAAAAATATTCTAAAACTGATATAAACGTTCTTGTCATCCCAGTAAGGTTATTATGAGGGTAAAACAGGCGGGGAGCTAGGTACACGGAAATAAAGGTTTGATTTTTAGCAACAACTAAAGATTAATTCGAACAAGACTTTTCATGTATTCATTTCCCTGATACTATTATTAATTTTATGATTTTGGTTAACTTGTGTTTCAAGATATGAATTTACCATGAATAGGAAAAACAAGTAGTTAAATAAGGAAACAATTGCACACGTAAAAAATTTACACTGTGACCAGAGATTCACAAACTGAAGGGTCACCTTCCTCCACGCTACATTTATTACGATCATTGCTTCCGCCAGAAGGGTATGCTTTCATCTCCGTTCGTTTGTGTGTGTGTTTGTGTGTTAATTTAAAAAAAAATCTTACGCAATCTTAAACGGAATCTCATGAAATCGTCAAGGCATTTCTGGAATGGGCCAATGAATAATTGATTAGATTTTGGTGTGGATCTGGCAGATGATCCAGAAAATCAGGATCGTCATCAAGAAATATTCACAAATGTGCAGTCACTTTATGCACGGCTGAAACTTCGAATATGGGCCGAACACGTGAATGCGAATACGGTTTTGAGAGCTTCCCACAATATATTGTATGTATACAGACCCCCATATGTTGGAGGCTTGCATTCCTCAGAGTGCAGATTTCTATTTGTGTTTGCAGTTAAATTTCAAAAGATGTCTTGTGTTAAACAAATCATAAACCGTTCCATACCATCTTTCTTCACTGTAGAGCTTTTGTTTCGATCGAAATCACAGCATTCAGAGTGGGCAGATGTATATTTATACAGAATAAATATTCATAGAGCGCCTGGTAGGTTAGACTCTCGCCCTTTTAAGTTGAGAGCGAACGGAAACTTGATCAACTCCGTTGATAATATGTCAAAGGGACAGGGTTATGTTCCTTGCTCGCCAGAAGTGACGGCTTTAACCGACGCATTTTCTCTGCCTCTTTGATCATAGAAATCACCAGTACGTTACTGTAAGCTAAAATATCCTCAGGTCAAACGCAGCTTATGGATTTGCCCTGCTTCAGATCCAACATGCAGATACGGTAGTCGGAGGATATCCCGTTAACAGCAAGCCAAATAAGCTCCAAATAGACACTGATTTTGGCATGGAAACACCATCTTTCTTCCCTGTGGCGGCCTATTTTGTGGAAATGCTTGGAAGAAAATTAAGTCCGTCCACCATTGTGTTTCTAAAGCTGGTCGAAATGCAAAAAAATGTCATCGAAGATATGTTTGGCTATAAATATAAAATGAACGTGATTTAACTTGCGATAAGGTGATTCAACTGTCACTCAGAAGCTTCTATTTTGTTAATCTTGTTATCTGCCATCTTGGGAGATCAAACCTTTACAAGTTTCCATTCTGGTAGTCAGTCAAAAGTAATCATCTGATCTAAGAGTCGTCTGCGTCGCCCCGGGCCACGCTCCATGCAGATCCGATCACGATATCACGTGATGTGTAGATAAAAAGTCATACTCTCCACTCAGACCTTCAAGATTAGGCGTTCTTAGGAGGCAGACTCCTGATAATAAATTAAATTTACCTGAGGCTTCGTGATGTATAATGTACGTGTTGGAATGTGATGACAATGATGATGATATTTTTATGATACGTTATTTTGTGTTAATCTATTCAAATGGAGACAATCTTAAAATGAAATAATCTTGAACATCACATGCTGTTTCCTTTTATTTGTCTTGCATATGCTAACACGTATGCGTATATAATACCGTACGTCAATATAATTTCTGATATCAACTTGTATTTATAATGTTGTGTTTTTCTGGCATTCTTTCTATAAACGTGGACTGCTTGGGAAACGGAATAGTGACTGTCCCCAACACTGTGTATCCATTGATGATGCGGATACAATACAGCTCATATTTACTGATTCTCATCCAAATGAATATATATATATAAAACCGTTCCCACTTACCACCTGACGAAAAACCCTGTACGCAAAAACTCCCGTGTTAATAAACAACTTAGTCTTTCTAAAATGCGTCAGTCTTTCTCTTTACCTACACTATATATATATATATATATATATATATATATATATATATATATATGAACTAGAAAATAATCCGCGAGTTACGCGATATGTAATATTTCAGCTTGCGTATAACCATTATCAGGTATAGTTTATTCCGTCCATCTAAAATTTCATGAAAACCCGTATTTACAACGCCTGTAACCAACCGAAGCCGTTAGCGGAAAGCATTTATTTATAGGCGAAACACTGCTTAACTGTCAATCGTCAAACAGTTCTTTTATTTTCTTGTAGTCCTAAAATTGCTGAATTTTGGGAATCTCTGAGTAGTATTAATGGATGAGAGGTAAACGGGATACTGTTCTGTCGGTATATGAGATGTTTTATAGATCTGAATACATACAGAGCCTCCCAATGAAGCGGATCATCACTTTTTTGTGAACAAAACTTACGTGGAAGTGACACGTATATTATAAGTTCAAGTAAAACTGACATGATATACCTGAATAACAGAGACAAACGGTCGTCCATGATACATGGATAAACATTATTGATATTAGCTCAGGTGAGAGCTCTTACAGTTTTCGAGAGGCTGTTTCTAATCCGCTGACAAATATATAATTAATTCACCAGATATATAATTCTCAGTAAATACCTTAGCTGCCTATTGACAATAGCTGATATAGTATGATAGGTCCGACAAGACGTGCCAGAGACAATGACTACGGCCATGTAATTACAAGTCTTGCTTAGCAGGAGGTAACAGAAAAGACTGTTTTGTTATCACTAGTAAACATGCGAATTCTTAAAGTAATACACGTAAATCACTCACCTGTAAATGGAAAAAATACATTAGAGTTAGTGACGGTCCATGTGCTTCTTCAGAGGAGGGCTTTTTCTTCTTAAAGCAGCGTGCAAGGTTTAACTTTGCGCTTCCTTAGCGCACCTTAAGATAAGGAGGTGGCGGCGAGTAGTAACTCCTGCAAAAGAAAAAAATAGGCAACAAAAAATAGAAAAACATTTTTTTTTAAATTCGCAATTTTCAATATGAGTTCCTTGAGAAATTACTCACGTGAAACTTAAACGTCAGTGCCAAAGACGTTGTCTCAGCAAGTGCCACAATATAACTTTGCCGGTCCTTAAAGAGAAAGCTGGATTAGTAAGGACTGATGCTTCTAGGCTATTCTTCCCATCGACTATCTCTTAGCCCTCCTGGTTTACAGTTTGGCTCAGAGTTATACCTAATTATGAAAACGCCACAGCCCGACCGCGGGCATCGGGTCTTGCCGATTGTACACGACTTGCCATGGCTGTGATCAATGAGCTGCAAAGATGTTCCCTGCTGTTTGGGACTTGGGTTTATTATAGACAGCAATGGGTAGACGTTTCAATTTACATTTACAATAGGCTTGTGAGATTAATTATCAGGAATATGAAATTGTGTTCTGGATACACTTCAGAATTCCTTGAAAGGATTGCACATCAAATTAAATTTCGTAGAGACGTGGCTAAATGTTTGAATACGCTGGCCCTTCGTTCAATTGCCATGCGCCATATCATGCATGGGAATACTTTAAAAAATTGTCTCTGAAAGGTCATTCATGCCGGGAACATGTCTGATTGAAATTGAAACATAAATGATTTTCGTTTGCTGCAATTTGATATATAAATGTTAATAAAACTCCAAATTAAAATAGTTGTAAATAAGCCATGACAACATGACACCCAGGCCTTCTGAAATAACTGATAGGGGCTGTTAGTCATGGTACAAGTCATAATTGAACACCCATTCCAAGGTTCGGATCATAATATTTGCTCTGTGGTAGTATTTATTTGACACCAGAGTCTTATACGGTCGTGTTATATTTTCTAGATAATGAAGAAAAAATGTTGTTACACAATATTAATTATATTAGTTAGCTTCTTTCTTCCCTATGGCACCGATTCACACAAGGCTGTCAGGCCATAGTGACGTACGCAGAGACAAACTTTCCGAGTAAAACCAGCCTTGTTATTTATAACTGCTGCATGAATAAGCGTAAGTTATCCATGAATGTAATATCTATTATATGTCCCAACAGAATAACCTAGCTTTATGCCTTACTATGAAAAAATGACGGTTCGACAAGCAGATGAAAAAAGTACTGTTAGAAATGGCGTGCACATCTACATGTACCGGAATTTATGGGAACCCAACAGCTTTTACTGCCACCCCTACGTCTTAAAGATCGACCTATAGGCGGCAGGCTGCCGGTATTTGTGAATATACAAGGGAAGTTGTGTGTGAAGCAACTCGGGTGAATCTGTCCATCTAGTATATTTGATATATTTAAGATATAGAATTATGCATTTATAAATCGCATAGTGCCATATGGCGATATATATCTATAATTCAGTCACACAGGCAGTCGCACTGTCCTGATCATAGGCAATAGGTAGTGACATTCTATCAGGATCAGGAACTATCGGTCACAGGGGCTGTTTATGATGACGACAAATATTGGTTTACTTCGGCTGTTTTATGATGATGTCAAATATTGGTTCACAGTTACTGTTTATGATGTTGTCAAATATTGGTTCACAGTTGCTATTTATGATTATGTCAAATATTGGTTCACAGTTGCTGTTTATGATGATGTCAAACATTAGTTCACAGTGGTTGTTTATGATGTTGTCAACTATAGGTTTACAGGGGCTGTTTATCAGGGTGTCAACTATAGGTTTACAGTGGCTGTTTATCAGAATGTGAACTATTGGTTCACAGTTAGTGTTTATAAGGATGCCAAATAATGGTTTACACTGGTATCTATTTTTCACAGGGTCTGTTTATGATGTTGTCAAATATTGGTTTACAGGGGCTGTTTATCAGGGTGTCAACTATAGGTTTACAGGGTCTGTTCATCAGGGTGTCAACTATTGGTTCGCAGTGGCTGTTTATCAGGATGCCAACTTTTGGTGCATAGTGGCTGTTTTTTGGATGTCAGATATTGGTTCACAATGGTTGTTTATCAGGACGTCTACTATTTTTTCACAGGGGCTGTTTATGATGATGTCCGGTATTGGTTAACGGGTACTGTTTATCAGAGTGTCAACAATTGGTTCACAGTAGCGGTTGACAGGGTGCCTACTTTTGATACATAGTGGCTGTTTTCAGGATGTCAGATATTGGTTCACACTGGTTGTTTATCAGGATGTCTGCTATTTTTTCACAGGGGCTGTTTATGATGATGACAGATATTGGTTAACGGGTACTGTTTATCAGGGTGTCAACAATTGGTTCACAGTAGCGGTTTCTAGGATGCCAAATATTGGTTCCCACTGGTTGTTTATCAGGATGCCAAATATTGGTTCACAGTGGCTGCTTATAAGGATGTAAACTATTTGTTCACAGGGGCTTTTTATCAGGATGTCAACTATTGGTTCACAGGAGCTGTTTATCAGGATATTAGCTGCTAGTTGACAGTGATTGTTTATCAGGATGTCAACTGTTGGTACATAGCAGTTGTTTATCTGATAAATTAGCAGTCACCCATCAGCTGACATCTTGATAAATGGTCACTTTGGCCTTGCTGTTGACATCTTGAAACATGGTCACTATGGCCTTGCTGCTTGCATACTGATAAATGGTGACTATGGCCTTGCAGCTGACATCTTGATAAATGGTCACTGTTGACCTTCAGCTGACATCCTGATAAATAGCCGTTATCCCCCAGCAACTGACATCCTGATAAACGGTCACTTTGGCCTTGCAGCTGACATCCTGGAAAATAGTCACTGACAACAAGCAGCTGAAATCCTGATAAATGGTCACTATGGCCTTTCAGTTGACATTCTGATAAATGTTGACTATGGCCCTGCAGCAGCCATCCTGATTAATGATCACTATGGTTTATAATCAGTCCAGACAAGATCTCAATCCTGATTTTTTTACCACAGGATTGTAATCTGGACCGGCCAAGATCAACATTTTAGTCTTGGCTGGCCCAGTTTATAACCGATCTGGGCCGGTCCAGATCAAAATTGTAATCTTGGACAGACCAGTTCAAAACTGTACCAGATTTTAATCTTGGCCTCGACATGTATATATTTATATATACAACCTCGTTGTGTCGAAGTCGAAGAAACCCTCAGAAAATTTGTAACACATCCGAGGTTCGACACAGCGGGTTTTATTTGGTAATAATTTAACTTTAGTTGTCCGGAAAATCGAGTCTGTAACTTCGATAAAGCGGGGTATTCAACTTAAGCGAGTTCGACACAACGAGATTTCACTGTATATATATATATATATATATATAAGAAAAACAACACTGTAAATTAACGACAAACTGTTTCACAGGATGCGACCCGATCCTCAGGTGAGTGCTTTTTGAATATATATATATCGCCACAGGTTGACTAAATCACAACATATCATCTCTGCCTGACAGAAACCTGACATGACTAGGATAATCGAGACCACGGGTCAAAGGATGTTTGTGGTCAGAAGGGGAGTCTGGCCACCACGATCACTGCCTGGGACCAAGCGTACATGTCTGTGCACTTATCATATCAGTATTGGATATTCGAGAAGTCGTTTATGCTGTTGTCTGTGATATCAGAGGCGTTAATCTGCAGGGTCCAACATAGGTGTCAAACCATATTAGATCACGATTTCTCAACCACAGATCTCTTCCTCTCTCTCTTTCTCTCTCTCTCTCTTTCCCATAACGTGCAGTCTGCTGATACTGCGGGTATTCTAGTTTTTGAAGAAATATGAAATCTGCATTTTATGGAATGCAAGCCTTTCGCAATGTGGAGGTCCCTATTGAGGAATGCCTCCAAAACCGGGTTTGCATTCGGTCATGTACCCATGTCCCATCAGTGACTCTACATTTGTGAATATTCCTTGATAACGTTCGTAGCATTTGCCGTATCCACACTTAAATCTATTTTTATTCTCTAGGTCCATTCGCGAAATGCCCTAAAGATGTCATTGAAATAATGATTGCTTAAGAGCGTCAATTATGCTGTCTCTTGCAGGAGCTCTTGATGTTTGAGTCAGCATGGACTATTATATTACACCTTGATGTTCCATAATTATGTAATTAATTACCGCTGCGTATATATATATATATATATATATATATATATATATATATATATATAAAGCAAAATAGTACCGTGCGATATAACAGAGGTTAATTTGTATACAAAACTGAATATGAAATGCTTACATACATTAAGAGGTTTACAGGGTGAGATCGTCTGCTTAAAGACACGGTTGCAATATTAGGCAAATATTCACGGACCTGCTATTCGCTAGATATAATGGGCCTTTTAGACAAAATTATGCTACATTTTTTAAAGACTTTCACCCTTAAGTTATTTCACTGCTAGCTTGGATTAAAACATGTAAGTCCTGCCCTGTATAGCGGTATTCCGGAAGACATGACGCCAAACTTCTGAGCCGCAAAGCTTTTGAATTTGAAGCTGTCAACCTGTCTATTTTATTTCCTGGCCAGCCACTGGATCCCTCTGTCACAACAATACGTATCATATGACATTCTTCTGAAAGTGTTATCTTGATTTATAAAACATGGAATTCAGTGGAGCAAAGCTTTTTTATCCATATCCGCACCAACATTTTTATCCAGACCCGCGCCCACATTATTATCCAGACCCGCACCAACGTTTTATTTATCCAGACCCGCACCAACGTTTTTATCCAGACCCGCGGCAACGTTTTTTTTCCAGACCGGCATCAACGTTTTCATCCAGACTCACATCAACGTTTTTATCCAGACCCGCACCACAGTTTTTATCCAGACCCACACCAACGTTTTCATCCAGACCCGCATCAACGTTTTTATCCAGACCCAAACCACCGTTTTTATCCAGACCCGCACCACTGTTTTAATCCAGACCCGCACCAACGGTTAATTGGGATTTCCCTGGCACATATTCTTACATGCACCATGAATATTAATGAAAATCTGCTAGAAAGCTTCAAATTTAAATTTCACCCTGCTTTTTTGTTTTGATTATTTAGGGCATTGTACGTATGTGATAATTTACTGAAAGCACGCGTGAGCCGACCAGGTAAAATAAACAGACAATCAGTTATTTGATTATTGTTTTCACCATAATCTAAAACAACTAACATTAAATATCGTATAAGTTTTTTTTTCTTCGCTCAATATACAGATCTATCTAGAGACGATGTCTGGAGGATGCTCGACAAATATACTTGAAAAATACTTTCGAAGAACAGGCTGACTAATATGATCTTTCTCAGGATACTTTTTGGTTGCATTAATCTTGCCTTAATCTGCTTTCTATGAAAACCGTTTTTTTTTTTTAATAATTCCTTTACGTTAAGCACGCCGGAAATGAAGAGTTGGGTCTTTTAATTTTTTCTTTCTTTTTCTTTTGTGAGAGATATTGCTTTAATCACGAAGCTTTAAGTGAAATACTCATGGCTCCGCCACTGGAATTAAAATACAGCATACTGGGAAAAATAATTATTCTTGTGTGTGGTCGATTAGCTTTCTTTTACCTGTGTATGAGCCGCAAAATTTATATGTACTTTGCGTTTTTGAGAAATTCGTGTTTAATTTTTTTCGTGTCTGTCCCATAAAGTTATAAGTTTCGGGAAAACATTCGATGACTCATAAAGGATAACATTTTTTACTTGTAACACAAACAGTTTGTACTAAACAACTTCCATACGCACTTTTACATCTTATGACTCGTTGTTGACAGAAAGCTCCCGCGTTTCATGTCCATTATATATTAACAGGGGTAAAGCAAGGATTTATGGAAGAGGATGCCGGACTTTTTAATTACCAAGTTGGAAAATGGTGCACATACACATACGCAGCTAAACTTACCCTCTAGAAGGTAGCTTTGAAACCATACTTCTGAGGGCTAGCAGTTCCACTACAATGACGAGAAAAATCACTGGGAATTAAAACACTTGAAGACGCGTGTATCAGTGCACACTTTTTAAAGGAAAGGCTGATTAGATAATACAAGTGACCCAAGGGTCATGATGCTCAGCTGACCAGGAAGACATTGACAAAAGTAATTTTATCATCTGAATGTCAAATTTGAATGAAATACTTTTTCCAAACTTGAGCTTTTGTATAAAATCATCCAATTTTCATTGGGGTACTATGGAGCTCTGTAGCATGAAGGATATGGGTAACAGACACCTATTTTCAAGGTTTACAAGATGACTTTTCAGGGGTCTCCCAGCATGTCAAAAAATAAAATTCTAGGTCCAGTTATTATGATTTGTGCCCTGTTAACAGATGACCAAATGTTTATTCTTGGGGGTATTTCAAAGCCGCATAGGATGAAGGATATGGGTAACAGAGACCTAATTTTAGGTTTCCAAGATGTTTCATGGACCTCCCTGCATGTTAAGAAAGAAGACTCTAGGTCCAGTCATTATGATTTGTGCCCTGTTAATATATGACCAAATCTTTATTCTGGGGGGTACTTCAGAGCCCCATAGCTCACAGAATATGGGTAACAGGGACCTTATTTCGGGTTTCCATGTAGACCTTTTATGGGCTTCCCTGGAGGTGAGGACAGAAGATTCTAGGACCAGTCATTATGATTTGTGCCCTGTTTACAGATGACCAAATGTTTAAAGATCACAAAAGTAGAGAAAAAAAATCGTAAAAAATAAAAAAAATATAGGTGGCGCCACCAATCTCCAGAAATTGATGAAACACTCCATGATCAATATCCATGCAAAGAATCATGGTGATTACTGCATTAGTTGTTCAGATACTTGAGCTTTTGTATTAAATTTTGCATTATTCTGGGGGGTACTTCAGAACCCCATAGCTCAAAGAATATAGGTCACAGTGACCTAATTTCAAATTTCAGGTTTACAAGGAGAATTTTCATAGACCTCCCAGGATGTCAAGTAAGAAGATTCCAGGTCTAGTGGTTACGATTTGTGCCCTGTTAACAGACAGACGCCTGGATGGCCGGACGGACGACGGACAAAAGGTGATCCCTATAGCTCAGATGACTTTCAGTCAGCTGAGCTAAAAATTGAAAAAATACAGGTGGTGCCACCAGAATGGAGAAACTGATGAAACATTTCATGATCAATATCCATGCAAAGAATCATGGTGATCAATATAATAATTGTTCAGATACTTGAGCTTTTGTATCAAATTTTCCATTATTCTGGGGGGCACTTCGGAGCCCCATAGCTCAGAGGTTATGGGTAACAGAGACCAAATTTCAAGTTTTTAAGGAGACTTTTCATGGGCTTCTCAGCATGTCAAGAGAGAAGATTCTAGGTCCAGCTGTTACGATTTGTGCCATGTTAACAGATGACCGCATCTTATGAGGTTTCAAAAATAGAGAAAAAAATTCGTAAAAATAAAAAAAAAATACAGGTGGCGCCACCATACTGCAGAAACTGATGACACATTCCATGATCAATATCCATGCAAAAAATCATGGTGATCACTGCAATAGTTGTTTAGATACTTGAGCTTTTGTATCAAATTTTCCATTATTCTGGGGGGGTACTTCGGAGCCTCATAGCTCAAAGGTTATGGGTAACAGAGACATAATTTCAGGTTTCCTAAGAGACTTTTTATGGGCCTCCCTGCATGTCAAGAGAGTAGATTCTAGGTGTAGTCGTTACGATTTGTGCCCTGTTAACAGATGGCCGCATCTTAAGAGGTCTCAAAAATAGAGAAAAATATTGGTAAAGATCGAAAAAATACAGGTGGCGCCACCAGTCTGCAGAAACTGATGAAACACTCTATGATCAATATCCATACAAGAAATCATGATGATGAATGCATTAGTTGTTCAGATAATTGAGCTTTTGTATCAAATTTTCCATTATTCTGGGGGGTACTTCGGAACCCCATAGCTCGAAGAATATAGGTCACAGTGACCTAATTTCTGGTTTACAAGGAGAATTTCCATAGACCTCCCAGGATGTCAAGTAAGAAGATTCCAGGTCTAGCGGTTACGATTTGTGCCCTGTTAACGGACAGACGCCCGGACGGCCGGACGGACGACGGACAAAAGGTGATCCCTATAGCTCAGATGACTTACAGTCAGCTGAGCTAAAAAACGATGCATTGGCGTAGCGCATTACTTTGGGGAACAACTTGCGAGGACATTCATTCGCATATTGCTCTTTTTCATGTACCTTCCAGTCGAATTTCAAACGAAGATCTACTAATTAGCATATAAAGCACGCTTTGATGCCCCTCCTTTACATATCATCGCGACAACTGTCCTAAACGTATATTTACTGCCTCCAGCGAAGTAATTGCCGAACGCGAAAACAAAAATGGGAAGAATAAAAATAGAAAAGGAAACAGTGTACACGTCCTCATAGGTCAAAAGTCGTCGTATGTTTGGTGTGCATTCAATATCATGTCCTCGCAGATACGGTTATACTAACACGCTCATAATGTGTAAATCCAGTTTGATTAAAAAAATTAATTTCAATATTCTTGTCACACTTTATGATAAAAAGAAAGAAAACCAAAGTAAAAATAAAGATTCATGAAGTGTTATTAGTTAAATTACAGAAAATAATTCAATGATAATTAGAATGGAAGTCTGATTTGTGAATTAAGACACATTTTCGAGATAATTCATAATTAAAGTCCTATACTCTATAAGCTTATTGCACAAATAACACAGTAACTAGAAGGGTAATAAGCATTTCCGGAAATGCAGGCCTCCCCGGTTCTTATTGGTGTATGCTTTAAACCAGCTTTTGCATGAACACATTAACCCATTTCTAAGACTCATACGTGCACAAGCGACTGCATATTTGTGACCATTCCCTGATCATGAGGCGGATCCACTCAAGAATCTCATTCTCGATTGGCCCATTCCCGAGGTGCCCTGAAAACTTTATGGGATCCCGTCCATGATAGCGTTAATGTTGTGATTAAACACACACACACAAACACACAAACGAACGCGAATGAACGCAGGCCGTCCTGACGAAGGAAAATATTTTCAGTGTTAACAAGACCAAATTCTTATGTTTTGAAATTTAACTAAAATATATTATTTTCACTGGCAAATATTTACTGTCTATAATTAGAGAAATCTAATAAGAGAAGTCAAGATTGCATATTTGCAAGTGATAGGAATTCAAATGTTATTATATCAATAGTTTATAAGAAATCTTTAATTTCATATTCGTACATTCATAATATGTTTAATGCCCTGTCAGCTGCTTTTTTTCACTTAGATTAATTGAGTAATGAGTTATATACCAACATTTCACTGGCTGATGAAAGTTATTAATTAGTTTTATAATAACAAAAAATGCAGAATAATTTGATTATGGACACCATTATGGCAAGAAGATGGCGCTAGATATTAAAAATGCATGGGCCCTATCATAATGAAATGGGCTTTTATCGAGAGCTCAGCATTTTCTTGAAAGGAGGCTGGAAATAACCAATCCATAGTTTATTATTAAGGCGTTAGACGAAATCAATCAAGTCGCAGTTTATATTTACACCGCCTACCTCGCAGGTTCTGGTGGGGTTTGAAGAAGTGGCTTTACTTATGGAGGTCCAACGACTGGAAACTGTTTTGCGGCATAAACTACATTAAACAAGGAATAATGTGGAACGTCGTCTTCCTTTTTCACCTGAACAAGGACACGAAATTATAACACGCTTGAGAAATGTCAAACATTCTTCCATGGCTTCTATTCCCTACAGGATACAATAATTTCCAAATCCAATTATTTGTGTGTACCGGAGCAGATGACCTGCCGTACGACCGTGTTGCTTAATCCCTTTTGAGGTTAGCAGGAAATAGTCGAGTCTCCCGCCGGAAGTTCTTGTTACCACCGAGGTGATTATGTCAGCAATCCCTCGTGTCGATACAGCACACGTCATATTAGCTTAGTGAGAGGACATATGAAGATTAAAGGACCAAGCACGCATCTATATATAAATATACATATACAAATAATAGGCGTACCTCCTGATTTTGTGGTTCCTAGAAATTGTAGCCATTGTTGTCAGTGATACATTGTCATATTAATCATACCTTTTTATTTGAATACAAGAAGTTGGAACCATGTTTTAACGTGGAAGGTCATATATATATATATATATATATATATATATATATATATATATATATATATATATATATATATATATCATGAATGTTACAGATTACAATTTTTATGGCATGAATGGTTACTTGACAGATGTCCTCTGTTACCCAGTATACCATCTCAATACAGATGACGGATGATGCAGGGCAAAAAGAAAGACATTAGATAAATCAGTAGACTGGTCCCAATAAGAGATCGTCAATTATTGTTGTCATCAAGAAGTAAAAAATAGAGCTATATTTTCAGTTATGAATCATCTCTTTTATTATTATCAAAACTGTATATTAGTTTTTTTTATAAACATGCCTCTATAACGAAATGTAGGGGGCCCTCACGGTTTCGATTGTATCAGGGTTATCAGTTTTATCCTCTTCGATTGGTTGTACAATATAAATAGTAGAGTTCAGGCAATATGTCGATATATTGGTAAAATTAATATAAGGGAAAAACAAACAATTAAGAATATATATATGTATATATATATATATATATATATATATATATATATATATATATATATATATAGGTATCTTGGAGAAGACACGACTTCAATAAATTGAAACGAACTATAATGGGATGCCTCTACAGTAGTTCCATTAGTTTCATTGAATTAAATACTAAGTATGATCTACATTGGCGGGAGGAAGCAGAATTAACTGAAAGAAAACATTGTAAAATACAACGAGAAAAGGAGGACGAAAATCATATAAAAGTAACTTTTCTTCGTGGTCTTGATTACGTGGGTTTCAGTATCTGTTTGCGGGGTCGTTTGTCTACATTATTTCGGGCTTGTGTTCTGTTCATCGCCGACAAGGATGTACTTAAAACAGTCCCCGTCCTCTTACCCTGATGCCAGCATCCTTGCTTTGAGGGAAGTTTCCCTAATTTGGCTTTGTTACGGTGAAGAAGGTGTGCGTTTCTTCGCCACGGCAGACTCCGTACCCGAAGAATCGCATCTCCAGTCCCTCTAACTAGTCGGGGCATTGTAAGTAGCTGGCTTTAAGGGTCTCCATGGTCTTGTGCTCTTAATGATGATCTGGGTAGTCTTGTGCCCGCTGATAATACCACTAGTGGCCCCCGGATTGATGATGGGAAGGGACATGGCGTGTTTAATGGTGATCTGCGTGCTCTCAACTCACCGTGAACCACTGCCTTCATAATTAACACACAAAAAATTAGATAAGTGACACTGACACAGGATAGCTAGAGTTAATGCTAAAGTTACAGGAAGTGACTCTACACACGGAGAAACGCCCAATGGCACTTTCATAGTATTTTTTTTATAGAAATGCTTTGTTGTAAAAAATATAGGGGGAGTGAATGTGATTATATCCTGGCATCACACCAGATGAGTGTATTACTGTCAGATCGGCAGAAACCTGCCTCTGGTGCGCTTCAATTATCAGCACATGGTTCAATTAACTCCAGTCAGTTTAATACATTTACTGAACAGACTTCATCTGTTTTTGCTACCCGTCAGAATCACGGAACCTGTAAGCGCAAGTGAAACATTGAATCCGCTATGTTTTCAAAGAAGATTATAGAATATATCATAAGCTTGCCAGAACAAATATGTTTCGTTTGATAGACTATCAGAATTTTAATAATTTTATATTTATAGTTTTTAACAACGTCCTATATCGCATTTATCTCATGAACAAACATGAAAACATCTTTGTGCTAGGAACCTGGTGCCCACGGTACACTCCTGAAGGTACTCTGCTACAAAATGCCACCTGTTGTCCTTTAAAAGCCTCGTTTTTTGTGTGTCTTAAACAGAACCCATTAAACTTGCTTTCACATTTTCCGTTTTCATTTTGTATATTTACTTTTCACTAGCTTTCGTACTTAAGTTTTTCTCAAGCGGTTAACATCACAGGCAAGTCACCGGTAATGTCATCGTTAGCTATTCCCTTTTCTAGTACTCCTATATTCTACAGTAAAAGCCTGAAGCGAATTCCTAGTGAGATGTTAACGTCAGACAGTGCCAATTCATGCATTTCCAAGAGCACAAATAGACTGGTCGCTAAATCACAAACATCTAGGCTCTTGCAAGGTTTGCTAAAAAAAAAATCGCCTACCAACCTTTTGGTATGCAACTGTTGGTTGTATATAAAAATATAAAAGAAAAAAAATCCCAGGTACACATATCGGGTCCTTGAACTATAAATTTGAAGTTTACTCTGCAACATAGGAAGTAGAAAGTATATATATATGAGAGTCCAATGCGATTTTGGAGAGCCCCGCGGGTTCATGGCTAATATTGAAGGGTCTGCATGAAATCAAGTTAATATTTATTTTATTATCATTTGCATTCATTTAATTTTGCAAACAACAACACAACACATTGCATCATTTTATCTCAAATAAAATTATTGTCTGTTACAACTTATGCAGGGAATTCATACGACATCAGACTTAGCTGTCTTGTATTGACTGCCTGTGCTTTAAGGAGAGGAAGAGTTGAAGGAACTTGTCAGTTGCCGCTGTTCAATTGTCATGGTATCTCGGACGCATGTGAATAAACGCAGAAAGGCACTGTATTTATACTTAAGGAGGCTCAATAACACCAGGATTACGTCAACAGCTAACCAGATGAAGATGTAGTCCCGTTAATCAACGGCATTGAGCGTGCCCAATTAGGCGTGTCAGTACACTTGAAACTGTCCACGATTAATGTAATTTTTAAAAAATTTATTTTATTTATTTAAGTATATTTAAGTGTCTAATTCACTGTATTAAAAACAATAGCTCTAAGGCACTGTACACAGTAAAATGCATTAAGATGACTAAACAGGAATATCAGAGACAGATAATACAATTAAAATTAAAATGACTTAAAAAATAGATGTTCGGAAAACTTAGATCGAGAGTCCAAACAAAGTGGATGACAAAATGTAGCTCCAATAAGCATTGTGTTTCGTAAATGAATAGAAACTGAGTAGAAAAAAATCGTTAATCAGCAGGAATACCTGAAATCGTGTGAGGGGCACATTAAATTAAAAACTGCTTTCAATTAAACTTGCAATTTCATGCAGATACTCGCTGTGTATAATTGTAAAATATTCCCATGCTGTATGAAATTAGTCGCGCATGTCATGAAATGAACTGCGCTTACATAAAAAATCATGAATATTGATATTGTTACAAGAGGGATAGGTACATTTGAAAACATCTTTTGTAAAATTCATTATGCACGTTTAATTTCCCTTTATTTATGAGTCTCCAATAGAATTCACAAAACGATTACCTGTCCACTGTATTGCACCTATTCTCATTATACCAGAAATATGTAATTAGACAACTAGATAATATTATACGGTTTGGTATATCAAAATGTTATGTAAAGCTGGACTTATGTATTAGATTTAGTAAATTGTCTAATAATATAATTGTTATTTTGACGGGCAGTTCGGCTTGAAAAGGAATACGTTTGAGATAACACTTTGATCTGGAAAAACAAATACGTGTTTAAACACGACCGGCTTAGGGTAATGATCGCTTGTCAACAACTCTTATGGGGGGCACTTTGATCTCGAGGAATTGAAGCGTGAAACTGCGTGTCTGAGGGGACGCATGGAGGTTGATAGTCCCAGCCCGTTATCACGCGTCTCTGACGCTTATTCCCGCGATCCTGAAAGTCCTTATATATATATATATATATATATATATATATATATATACATATATATATATATACAGACGACGCCACTTATTTGCAAGTCGGTTAACAGAAAATGCCGCTTATTTGCAAGAAATTCTGAAAACCAAAACCAATTCCTATATCTTATCATTAGAAACGCGCCGCATAATCGGAAGCCTCATAATCGCAAACTTCCGATTAACGCAAGCGAAAATATGGGCAGAAAGGTAGAAAACTCACGTTAAATGCAAGTACTTCAATGAGTCGGTGAGTTGTTTTGTGTTATCCCAATAATGATCATAGACCGGAACTTCAAAAGTAGCCACTGTGATAACTGCAGATGCACATGTGTACAAAGGACCTTATAATTACCCTGTGCCCGGTGATGCAGTTCGATACGGTCATAGCACACATCTCTTTGAAATGGGTTTAAAATGGTAGTTTAAAAATACGTCACGCATATTAAACACATTGATCATGAGAGCAACTCTTAATTAGCTTGAGTTTGTTTGTCAAACAACCTTTGTGTGTTAGCTGTCCCATGGTTTGTTCCTTTGATGATACTCATATAATCTGATATTGTTAACTCCTTATGTTCGTTATGTCTTGTCAAAACATCTCTTCTATAAAAGACCAGCAAATTTCGAATCATGTCACTATTCAGTCATGAGTGGCAAGTGCAAAAGCAACGATCTCTCCATGGCTGACAAGTATGAAGTTATCAAGTTGAAAGACCTAAGGGTTCCACAAGTCGACATTTCAAAGAAGTTTGCCATGTCTTAGTCACAGATTTCTCGAATAATCGCTCAGAGGGAGACAATCATCCAAGATTACACAGAAAAGTAGATTGCCTTTGTTAATATATGTGATCTTTAATAACTCTGTATGGCTTGGCTTTTAATGTGTTCTCTTCCATATATTTTTATTTTTTAAATAAAATTTATCTAATACTGGTGTTTTTATTCTTTATCACAATACGAATAGTGTTACAGATCAAATACCAAATTAATTAGATATTCGGCGGTCCAATCGATCAATCGGCTTCACCGTACACATGGTAGACGGTGAACTTCGCCTAAATGCAACTTCGGTTAATTGCAACAAATTTGCTTGACAAAAGCCTCTTGCAATTAAGCGGCTTCGTCTGTAGATATATATATATATATATATATATATATATATATATATATATATATATATATATATATAGTGATTAATCAACTGTTTTTTCCTGCAATAAACAACTGCTAGACTGTTCTATGGAATTCTAACAATGGGTGAGTACTTTATATAGGTAATTAATCTCGACAACGATTACTCTAAGAATATATGAATAAGATTTCAATTACGATTACCAAAATAAGTCAAATTTATAGATTACGATTGCGTTTACTTTATGAATATTTCAAAAAGTAATCATATTTACAGCTACCTTAATATTGAAAATGGCAACACAGGAATAGCATAATCTAAACTTTATTCAAATGCAAAAAAGGGTCATGCTAATTAGGGGATGCTTAACTGTGTTGGTTTGGTCATATACTAATGAGATGATCTGCTTTAGAGGTAACATGCACGTGAATTATACGTGGTTCACTGTACCTGCTCAGTTATAGCTTAGGGCTGTTAGATCAGTTCACTATGGTCTTTAATTAGGGTATGATGACCCTACATCATAGAAATTGTAGTCATTATAATTATCATGATAATGATTACATTGGGAGAGTAATGCATCACAATGACAATTACTTTGGTATAAAATAGCTGTAAACGATTACGATTATAATTACTAAAACATGTAGTCGATTGTTATTGATTACGATTACTGATTACTATCACGATATATATATATATATATTTTTACTTTATTTATTTTTACTCCCTTTATCGCTCTCTCTCTCTCTCTCTCTCTCTCTCTCTCTCTATATATATATATATATATATATATATACCAAACCACAGTCTCTCATTACAAATTAAAGTGACAAATCCATGTAGAATCCATATTCTAAATATTTCAATAATTAAGCTGACTTGTGAGGTGCTTTTTAAAATATAAAATATTTTTACCTATGGTTATAACAAACTTTATATTTTATAAGAAACATTCTTAACATTGTTTTGATAGTATCCAACTCTCTTTGTAACCTAACATCTGGGAGGCAAAATGCAAAACACAGGTCCTTAGTGACAAAACTCGAGATCCCTATAATAGTCAGGCTTTTGGCACTACTAATTTAGTATTGGTAGTACCAGTATAGAACCTTCCATATTTTAAATGTTGGAACCTATGGGCAATACCTTAATTAGCCTGAAAGGTAACCTGGTGCCAGATCATGGAACACTTTAAAAGCTAATGTCTAATTTTATACTATACCAGTTCATTTTAAGGAAACCAATGTCAACAAATCATTGTATCAGCTACCATACTTGTTTTCATTTTATATACTGTTTTGTATTGAGATATCGTTATATTGACTGAACGCTACAATTGACTTGGCACAACCAATAAAAGAGGATAAACTGATAACCCGTTTCTTGGACGAAGTTTATGTTGCAATCTAAACGCTGAGTTCCCCCTGAAATTGGTTATGGGAATTAATTTATACACAGTCTTAGATTCTGCGTCATCTGGATGATTCATGTGACAGTTCTGACTATAATCAGAGAGATAATAATTTTATAAGTGACAATATAGCTCTAATGGTTTCCTCTTGATGACAACAATATCTGACAGTCTCTTATTGAGGCCAGCCAGCTGCTGTATCTTCTGGTAGCTCTGCATCATCCATCATCTGTGTTGAGATGGTATACTGGGTCACAGAGGCCATTTGTAAAGTAACAATTAAAGAAAAATGTAATCAGTATATATCACTTAACATTTATATTTTTTCAGACAGGGGCCAATTTAAGGACAGGAAGCACCTCCCCAAGTTCACCATGTGAAGTACTGCTCGCTACTTCTATCTTATGTACTTAACCAGCTGATTCTAATTGCTTGGTCATGACTTGAGTTTAATAATTAGAATAACAAATGTCCTATGCAGTATGCCTCATACTCTAAGTAGTTTTGACTTTTAATTGGAAAGATAAATGTAAATGTAAAAGTTTTCATGAAATTCATGTGTTTACCCGGGTTATTTTCAAATCAACACTATGTTACAATCAATATTTGCAGTTAGATGGGACAAAATTTATATAATCAAGAAAATTCTTTCAGATGCCATTTCAATGGAATGCGAGCGATCAATTTATGACATTTTCCCGAGGTAACCTGGAGTTTTTACCAATAGCGTATTAGACCTTTACTTATGTGAAAGATCCAGGCTACTAGAAATGACAGGAATTTAAATTCTTTACGTTTGATGCCCTTATGTGACAGGGGTCTATGCAAGGTACAACGGACTACAGCAAAACCCCCCTGCAATGTCTTCTTTTAATCTCGTGACGTTTTGACGGAGGGGGACGTGTTGCTCCACTTTGTTCTTGTTATGTGATGCGATCCTGCGTGAATCCATAGCACCAGCACATTCTTTTGCCGTCCTTCCCATTTATAATCTCAAACAACGGCTTGTGCATCTTGCCTCTGTGATCACGAGTATGTAATAAGATTTAGCGTTGGGATAAACAGTACATGCAAGGGGTACGAAGCCAAAATTGATGAATAGATCACCTAAATCTTCCCGACTTTAGCGAAAACCATCCCCATGCTGACCCAAAGGACCATTGCCGGGAGTTCTCAAAGCGAGGCTGCCATAATGATTTACCTGCGGTTCTCATAAATTTGCTGATAGAGGGTTTATCCCGGAAGATGAATTCTTTCTCCCATAAACTGTGGCATCTGACAATTATAGCGAAGAAGAATGATTTACTGCGCTACCACGTAGAAGCGCCAGGAAACCACAGAGACTATACCTGTAGATATTGAAACCCCAAACATTTTACGTACACATCACGTCAACACCTCTTTAAACTGAAGCTAAACAGAACCAACAGTTAAGAGGTGTTTCATAGATGCTTTTATCGATGATGTATAGAAAAGAAGACTACAACATCAGTCATATTTGCAGTATTATTGACGGTTTTGGATTATCTAAAAAAAAATATCTGAATAAAACTCTAGACTTCCTAGACTACAGATACTATATGCCGCAGCCCCAACAAAGTCAATTGTATACATGTAATTAAATAAAAAAAAAACACACACACAAGCAGAAAAATAAAAATACATAAACGTTTCTTAAAGTTCTTTGAGTGGGTGAAAACCCATCTCTAATGAGAATCGTGGCTAATAAGAGCGAGCGTTTGGTGGTATTGTATAGAGAAATTCAGACAAAAAAAAAACACGTTGTTGTGAAACATGTCACGAGCAGGCTTCATGTTTCTATGTTTATGACAACTTTTTTATTTATCTCCATGAAATTTTATTTATCTCGGTGAAGCTTCTATAAGGTTGATGCTGAAACCCATTACGGCATGTTTGACAAAATACACCGGGTAAACGTATTTATGATGGCTATTACAGAACACACTGCGTCTGTTTATTATATTTATATGTCGGTAAGTACAGTCTCTGGGGAAAACTTACGCTTTTAATAATACTATAAACATAATATGTATAAAGAATATAAATTAACTAATCTCTCTAGGACAACGAAGCAAAAGTAGAAGGAACTGATTTTAACATCCTGAAATGATGCCTGTACCAAAGCGACCCTTTGGCTAGACACCGTTGTGTACTTACCCAACTCCGTTATCTGATGGTTACCTGATTATTATGATTAATTATTATTATTGCATTATCGACCTGAATTTACCCTACTTTTGCCTGTGAAATTTGATATATTATAAATAAAGGATAATAATATAAAATTAATGTGTATTATATTTATGCATAATAAATATCCGGTTTGTTCACGAATAACTCTTCCTTGGGTAAAACATTATTATTATACACATAGCATTATTTTTAAGTTAAACTCTGGTTTAAACTTCGTAATTTTGCATGCCCCCTATTAATAATACTGTTTACGTGCTTCAGATTAATAACACTCCTTTACAAATAGTAAATAATCACTTTTGAGCGAGAACAGTCCGCATTATATAATCCGTATATGTAAAATGCTACATCTCCAAGTACCAAGCCCGTTCCTTAAAGCAGTATTGATAAGCTTCACGTTCAAATAAAATAACAATTTGACTACAGCAAAAATATTCAGCTGTTAAATCCCCGAGGAGGGTGCAAGTATACATATACGTATACGCTGAGAATATTATCAAATATACCCTGGTCATGGGAATAACAAATTCAATGCTGTTTTGTGAATTGAATGTTACCGGTGACTTTTAAATATGCATATCAAACGAATACACTTGTATTGAAAAATAGATAAATAAATTGGGCATCAGCTTTGTTGCTAACGTGTTGATTATCGGTAGAAAGTATTTATACATTATATACATAATATAAGACACCAGCAGGAAACAGGACCAGAACCAAGATCTCAGCATCACCAAACAGTGTTTCTCTTGTACAGGCGAACGATTCATAATGTTCCCATGAATAGTTTCTCTATTGATCAGAGGAAATTGATCTAAATAACCTAATAGCTCAAGCCAATTCACTGGCCCTAGTTTTACAGAACAAATGAATGTAATTTTATTTGTAGATAAGACTATAGCCTGCAATGGCCATGGGTTTAATGATACTCGTTCAGTATCGTTGTATTATGAATTTTCTATTAGATTATATATAACTGTCTATTGTGCAATAAATGCGATAACCAATTTAATCTCGCGAATCAGACGTCACAGGTATCAATCTTAGAAGAACCTTAACATTCCTTGGCGGGAGATACTTTCTATCAGTTCTCCACTAGGGCAGGCAAGGCAACAAAAACCATATTTACTTGCTCAACATGTATGCGAGAGATGCTAGAACCAAATGCTAGGTGTAAAAGCTCGCACGGACTAATTGGAATAAAACCTCAGAGGAAATGTCAGTGGTCACCATGGGGTACGCCTAATTTGTAAGTTCATGAAACGCGTACATTCACAACAAGACCGCTTAATGGACTTTTTTCATATTTTTTTATTTCATGTAACTTTGAAGCTTACCATAATATCGTTCCCATCTTGTGCACTCATGAGACCTGCTTTTTCATCAGTGCTGTTCCTTGATCTACGAGACCCCATTTGAAAATGGTAATATTCAATTATTCAATATATGGTGATATATATATATATATATATATATATATATATATATATATAATGTACGTATTGTTATAATTAAATATCCTGACCTTCCAAATTATACGGCGGTTAAAATAAAAAAAAGTTAAGCCATTTACGCAAAAATCGCTTAAAGTACACACACACATTTATATACACACATACAATTGTTCTTTCTAGGCTGTTTGCAATGCACTGATGGCAAAGTGCTCGATGATATAACGGTACGAAACTAATTAGTCAACACGATGTATAAATATATATATATATATATATATACACATAAATATATAATATGTGTGTGTCAATAACCGCTGTCAGCAAATATAAATTTATGTATTGGTGTAAGTGTGTGTCAATAACCGCTGTCAGTACATACATATATACACACACGTGTGTGTGTGTGTGTGTGTGTGTAAGCGTGTGTTTAAGGTTCAGATGCATTTTCCTCTTGACATGTCACCCATTTTAATACAGATGTACCTGCCACTTTGCGATTTAACACGAAACTTTTTATTTTTCAAATGCCAGTGCGGTTCCGAAGTTCTTTTAAATATTCCAAATAAAATATTGTTGCTACCTCATATTCGTGCAAAACCCGGTCACATAATTAATCACTTATGAATATTTACCATATGACAGATTTGCATCGAATTGCAAAACGCGAATTCATATTTTCTTTCGTAATTTTTAACACATTCATTTTATCATCAAGGTCCATATAGTAATAATATCAATTGTTTGGTGGCCCTAAGGAACAACAACCCCTTTCCTCTTAAATCTAAAGTCATCTCTATACTTGCCTTTATCATTAATTTTTTTTTCACTTATTTCATTCCAGTTCTACATTTGCTTTACTAAAGCTGCCCAGTGCATTTTCGGAAGGCAGAACAAATCTATATCTTTTTATGCAGAATTGGTAATATGTGCACCAATGATTTTCAAATACTCAATGAGTATGAGCTTCTGTATGATGGCGACTAATTAACCCAATTGGGGTTTTAATTTCGGAATGAGTGTGGGTTAAAGGTCAAGCGACGCTTCATTAACCATGTAATCTCGTCAGTCGGGTGTGTAACAGTGCACTTTTGCACACAACAGCTAATTTTGTCAATTTACTGAAATTAAGTAGAATATCCAGGTAGGAAACAGATGACATTTTTAATACGATATGGCCGATCATCAGTATCATAAAAAATACAGTGGTACATGAAATATTTTAGACACGCTTTTTTATCATTTGAATGTTATATGATTTTCACAACAGGGTATCTATAAATTATTAATTTATTATAGCAATGCTCTCCATGTTATTCCATTTGAAATGGCCTCTTGAACAATTCGCCTTCAATCAAATATATGCATCAGAAATGTTTTCCTGTAAACTGTTTGGTTAGTCTTACTCTAAATTTTTTAAACGGTAGTTCAAAAATTTAAGAATTTAAATCTTGTAAGTAATATTCCGGACGTGTGGGGATTTTATTCGCAAAAATGAAAATTATATTCTTCTCTGAAATATTCACGAAACAGTCAATTAAACAGTTCATTTAGAATCGGCAATATTTATAAATAGCCTCCTATTAAAAAAAAAACTGTTTGGTACATTTAGCATTTCAAAACCCTGTTTTTTTTGCGAATAACACATCGAGTCATGCTCTTGGTTGATCCTGGTTGAAATAAACCATCTTTTAAATAAACCCTCTCTTCATTAAATAAAATAAATTAAGAAACACCGTTTTTTTATTGTGGTATCGAACCTAATATCAACAGATCACGTAGTCGTCACGAGCATAAATCCTGTCATGGAGATACAAAAAATCAGATTCTGTAACACTAGGCCGCGTGAAATGTCTAAGGGAATGAATAAAGAAGTCAGTTGGTTTTAGTTAACAAATAATTATAAATTATTCTTAAAACAATCCTAACATTACAATACCCCAAATCAAAACAATTACACAGAATAACAACAGTACAACAGTAAATCAATACAAGTATATAAATAAAGTGTACAGTACCTGGATACCACCATTGTAACAGCGATAAAAAGTCCTTTAAAGCATATAATCCAGATGATCAGTTCACATAAATCTTCTTAGAGAATAACAGTCTATTTCAATCACAAAATCAATTTGTTGTAATCCAAAAGTGAAATTCTGATAGTGATCCCAAAGGCAAACTGAAGACTAAATAAAGTCCGTTACAAATTTCAAGAAGATCTATAACTGCTGCACTTATCGGACCTTATCGGAAAAGGTCCACAACTGACTTACACGTACTCTTCTGTGTCCGCTGGAATATATCTCTCCTCTCTCTCGGCTCTAAACACAACCCCTTATTTATAACTTTCACCTCAAGAAGAGAACTTTCCATTTTCCGAATAATCTAAAGAACCCATAATACACATGCCCAAAGAGCAAACTAGAACAAAGAACGCTGTGTTTCTACATATCAGGGTTCACACGTGGGACGGCCCAGCTCGGCCAGGCGATGCTGCCATGGCAACGGACAACGCTAGCGCTGCACAAACACACGTAAGACTGCTGCATACAATAAAAGGGACATCTGTAACAATTGGAAACGGTGGTAACATATTTCATATGGTGATATTTCATCAATATAAATCATACTCTCTGGCTATATTATTACCTTTAACCCATTTGCAAATTTGTTTGTAAATTATTATATAAAATATTGTACCCCTATATTTAAACATCTCTCTTTTTTATTATCACGTAAGCTACGCTCTGTCGCTAAGAGAATTTACATGGCACTTTTATACACAACATGGCGAAGCACTGTCAACAATGAAAAAAACTTGCTTGTCGTTAGAATCCAAAACTCCTTGATGTGTGACGCAGTGGATTGAGAAGGCATGGCCTAACGAGATTTGTGGTGTGAATTATCCTTATATATGCTTTGATGCAGGCCATAGGGCAATCATGCTTCTTGTATGACCTGAGAGCACTGAGGAATTAAATTTGTTTGCTTTCATCCTGACAAGAGCTGAGCGGTGCTGTTCCTAAAAAAATACCAGCCATCTGGGGATACGGTTAGGAAGCCGCCACGAGTATTTATACGCCATTATAGTATCAGGAAACGGTCCTTCAGATAAAGGCGGCATAGAGTCTGGGTATTCATAGGTTCCGGCTGGGAGCAGATCAGATTAATTCAACGATGAACAGCGTCATATATAGCTCATATAGTGGACTTATTTAAATACAGTAAATGCAGCAATAAATAGCTATCATACATGACTGAAGTTTCCGCTTTAAATATATGTGGATTTTTGTTGCAATATCAGCCATATTCTGGTGTAGACCTTGGGGCGACACTATCCATTACACTTAAAAGAGCCGGATCTTGCGGCCTCTGTATATGTATAAGGATACGTCTGACAGATTTTTAGAAATCTGGAGATAGGCGTAGGCATAGCGCAAGCTCATGGGTTTGATGAGGACTATACTACTAATAAATGCCCCCCCCCCCCCCCCGCCTCGCCCCATCACTAAGAAATGAATTGGTACTATTCATACGTAAGCGTTATCGCAAGAATTTCCCAAACGTCTATTTATCTAAAACAAGCAAACGGTCCGTTATAATATTTTCACATATATTAAGCTTTTGTGACTTAAAAACCCACGGTGTTACACTTATTCCTGATGAATAACATAACTTTCACAATAGGCAGATGTAACACTAAATGTTAAAACTGTTATGGCTGCCCGATCGAGTCTAAGCTGCCAGAGGTGCTACTGGGAAGTGTGACAAGAATGAACAGGCCACTGAAACCTAACACCCAGAAAGATCAGTTGGATCGGGCATACCTCTGACCTATTTCTGTAGCTACACTTCTAATCTCTCTCTCCTGGTCGATCGAACATTATTCTGAACTAGTCTCACCCAGACTAGGGCCTAACAAAAACAAGGGTGTACACGTTTGAAGGCGTCAAGTATAGTATATTTATTATACATTAACATAGGGTCCTTATCCTCTATGCATAAATCTGAATGTAAGTGAATGGCTGGTAAGGAACATGCGCTGGTCGGTAAAATACTTAAGTGTTCAACTCAACCGACCCAGTCCGCCACCGGTATAGGCAAATCGTTATCCTGTGACGTTGGCTTAAAGAGAATATAATAACAAAAGTCTGTTCTTCATTACGATGCAGCTTACTGTGAGCAACAAGGGATTTCTCAGCACCATTCGCAGTGTAATATTAAAATTCTCCACCCTGTAGAGTGGTATCGTTCTAACAGAATGTATGGGTATTGCCGTGCAGTTGTATATAAGACCGTTATTGTACGCCACCCGGTAGGTCTGTTGGTCCAATAAAAATATAAACGGACTCGCGTGTATTCACGGCTACAATGGGTAGGTCATGTTTAGAGTGTATTATTTACGTCAAAGGATACGTCGGACAGCCATGTTAGCACACACAAAAAAAAAAAGAAAACGGTAATGGCCAACTGCGCACAATTAACCCTTCTTATATGCCGAACGCTGGTCTCAAAGTTAAAATAAACATGAGCGTTCCCAGTGGGAACAGAAAGCAGAAAATACTTAAGTAAAAATTTAAGAAAAGTTAATTTCAGAACCGGGTAGAGTATTACACTTGCGTGTCAGCGAGAACGACCATGCCTGACAAAGACCAATTGTTCAGTTTATTAAGACGCGTTACACGATTTCTCCAGACACTTCCGTTCCTTTGCTTACTTCCCTTGATTCATTACATCTACACTGCTTATCTCAGGACATGAAAATTTAACATTTCGTCACACGTTAGGTTTTGAACCAGAAGGCATGATGGTGTGGTGAAGCGGTTTATCCAACACTACGTTCCTCGGGTCCTGAATCTTTTGATGGTGATGGCTGCTATGGGAAAGTAATCAAGTAATTCTGGTAAAAGATTTCTGGTTTGGTTTTTAGAAATAAGCATGTAATGTTATTTTTTGGATAAATGCAATAAAAAAAGAAATTCCGGCAGATTTGGGGTTTTTTAAGACATCGGGGTTTATCCGATAAGAAATATTCCTCTTCGTATATTTATGTAGCATATTATTGTAAATGTAGTATATGTTATAAATGTTATTATTACATAAGGGGTTCCCAATTATAATGCATGATCATACCACAAAACTGATTTTCCATCTAATTATATTTACTATATTAACTATTATTGTTTGCCAACAAATGACTTATTTACACAGGAAATGGACGACCTTCCTTTAAATAATGAAATCATACATACAACCATACCCTAAATCCGAATGTTTAATGTGTTACCACTGTCTGAAGGTTTGGACCTAAGTGTCCCCAGCATGTCCTTCAATGCAGCTGTTATCTACATCGTTAAAGATGGAGATGCTCATCTCTTGAGAGTCATTATCTCTGTTCGGATGTCTGAGTCGGTGTGTTTGTCAGCTTGTACCTAGTGGCTGAAGCTACAGCCCGCAAAACGCCGTCGAGACCAGTGTTAAGATCACCGAATCTCGAGGCGCCACACGAACCTATCCTGTATAATTCATCCGGAATTAAGGATGGTCTTCACGACGTCGGAGAACCTTCTCAGACTAGTTCCGCCATCTTGTTTTACACCGGGCTTTAGTGATTAAGCCTTTTTGTTGGTTGCCCAAATAGTGGGCGCTCGTCAAAGTCGCCTTCACAGACGCTATGTCCTCATCCGCCGGTGTATTACTGCGTTGCGTTCTGTCTAAGGCCGGGCCGCCCATCCAATTAACGACTGAACATACAAGAGCTTAGTCTTAACAAGCATGTTGTCCATTGTGTAACAGACCACCATTTTCTGATATTAAGACATACGGAGTATCGGCTGCGCGGAGAATTCGGTAACAATGGTCTATCGTTTTCAATAGAATTCACAGAAATAATCTTCCATCTTGTTCAGCCACGTAACTCTGATACGTTCCGACGTTCGACTTCACGGAGTAGATACCCTGAGAAAAGCAGTCACCGCAGCGTTAATAGTGGCGAAACAATCTCCTTCAAAAAGTAACCCGGCTTTGTAAACGTTGGCATTTATATAACAGAAGCCCTCGCCTCAGAGAAAAGAGCTCGTTAATTAGTGAGAATATTCTTTCATTCAAACAAACCAAGTTTTTCGCAGTTACAAAACCACCATCCTCCTATAACGCTAACGGTTCTTCAACCTTCACTTTCAAAGGGAGGTAATCAGACACCAGGCGTTTTCTCAATGTTCTATAAGCCCTGGCTCAGTACCGCCTTTTCTGTTAGTATCACGCGTGGTGAAATGGTAAAAAGCACACGGCATATATTAACTAATGACGTGTAGTCTGACCAAATAATTCCCGGAATAGATGATTCATGTGACAGGAAACTGTTTTGAACCTAGGAAAATTAATAAAGACCGTTTGCTAAACTTCCTAAATTACTGCGTACCAGATCAGGTGATATATAAGGTTGCCCGATTTAATCGGACTCAATATTTTTAGGCCCTGCCATATATTGAGTCCAATAGCTATATAGTGAGAGTTTATACAATATAAGACTCACACACCCACCCATGCCCTTGTAACCAGTATGTAGCAAATTCGTCCTGAGTAAATTTTGTTTGTAAAAATGTGACACCTCATGCATTTTTTCTCTTCACTTTTCTATGAAGCTTTTAAAACATGGTGCCAATCTTTTATTCAGTTTTGACATGTCTTTTAGCTTGTATCAAAATGTTATTTGAAACGTTAAATTAATAAACTGTGACCGAAATATAAACAAAGTAAGCAGGGACAAGAGGATAAGAAAGGTTATTTTTTAAATGTATTTACATAATAAACGCTCAAACTTAGTTCTCTGAACAGTATGGGATTGTCTCAATTCATTTTTTGTTTATATAAATCATACCAAATATATTTAATATACACATATGGTGTTATATGCTTTATATACATAACTTGATTTTTTTCTCCTTAAAATGTGATGGTATCTGCGAATATTTCATTGTTTGAGTACTCCAGTTCATAAGTGATGTAAGCGCTACTTTACAAATCAAGATTTTTTTTTCAGGCATCAAAACAGTGTTTCTTGGGTTTTTTCTTTCATTTAATTTTCTCCTAGTTTGGGCATTGTATAAGCGCAAGATCAGAATTATATTATGGTCTACAGTCTTGTTTTGGTAGACAGACACACGTTGACTGTGTTTACTCACACACAGAACCATAACAATGAATGACACAGGTGAATTGGAGATTGTCAGTGAACAGGGATGGTTCCGCTAGAAAAATGTTGCATTCATCCAAACTAATGAACTAATGGCATCAGATAAAGCACATACTGTTGTAAATGTTTATGTACCTTTACAGTTTTCTTCAGGGGGTGTATTTTTTTTTCTATAAGCAGTGGTAATTTCTAATCAATTAAGTTATCCGGGAAGGTAGCTCCCATCCGTGTAGTTTCCTAGACCATTATTTTCTTGAGGTAAAAATTTTATATTGAGGTAAAAATGAATGGCACACACACACAAATGTATATATATATATATATATATATATATATATATATATATATATATATATATATATATATGTGGAGAGAGAGTAAGAGTGACGCCCTTTAGATAGTAACATGTTTATTAATATTAGTCTATCTAAAAGGCGTCACTCTTACTCCAGACCTACACCTCCACTAAAGACTAACACTTCTATACCACTTATCATTATTTTAGTATATATATAAATTGAGAGAGAGAGAGAGAGAGAGAGAGAGAGAGAGAGAAATCATTTAAAATAAAATATTGTTTTACAAGACACGTTTTATATTTAATTTTAACAATTGCGAAATGAACATAAAAATAATGATTTAATTATTCCTACTTTTTAACAATTTATTATTAAGGTGAGAATATAAGCAGTAAGTTGGACCAGCAGTTAGAAACACGAACTTAGTTCAGATTTTTTGACACTTAGTTGCATGAAATTTACTTGAAAATGTGCCATGTCAGAAAAGTTTAATGTACTTAAAAGGAATTAGTATGTCCTGTTCAAACAACCTTAATGTTGACTTCCTCTGTACCGATCCCCATATTATAACCCAAACAATTTATTATTGTTTTTTATGGTTTTTATTCAAATTACAATAACTTAATATGAAAAAAAAAGAAATGCAAAAATCGTTCATTACATTCAAGGCGTTTTTATCTTGTATAAGGCACATGTCATTTCGTTAGTTTGTGCACTTAATAAAAATTGTTCTTAATCACGATATAAGGGAAACGAGCATTAGTAAAGCAGGAATGCTTTAGTTTTTGTCTGAAGTTATTTGTATAAAAATGATAAAAACACATGGGCTCCAATCAAGGATGTATATTCCGCTGCTGCATCTGATATACCCTGCATGTAATGACATAACCAATCAGATTTTTATGTATATCAGATTAGCTCTTTTTCTATATTCTTCATTTCATAGTTTGCATTTGGGTACTACTCCTCATCTACAGATTACTATTTTCATTTTTTTTTAAATGTTGTACCAGTGATTTTTTTCGAAGGATAAAAGCCTATGTTGCCGTTGTGCCATTACAAGTCATTTAAAGATAATGAATAAAGCGTCAAGAATTCAATTATAATAAGCATTTAACTTTACCATTGTTATATTTAAACTTTACCACTGGTTTTACTATAGTTGATTTTAAGGTTTGTCTGTTTTTGTAATTGTACTGGTATATACTGAATGCCTCGGTTTTATATTCCCATAAATGTATAAAAAATTGGCCAACTAAACAGAATCGTTTTAAAAATAGACCTTCACCGGGGGATGGGGGAAGAGATGGGATACAAGAACATTTATCAACACGTACGATAACAAAATGACTCATGATGACGATTTTTTGTTATGATTTGATATTCAATTTTGAATTTGTTTCCTTCAACAGGACTTTTCTGGAAATTTTTACATTTTCTAAGGTCCTTTTGTTTTTGTTAAATGAATTCTTTAGCAAAACATGCATTTTATTCAATGTTAATTATGTCCTTTACGTGTCTCATTCTACGGTATATGTCTGTAAATATTTGTCTGCCTTAAACTACCTTTTGTGTCCAGTATACAAAAGATTTGCAATGAATAGTAAAATATCTGATGAAAATAGCTACTCCGAAGAAGGTATAATTGCTCCCAAATGATATGATATTGCCCGCACATAGCTTAGGTTATATGATCAATGTTGTTATTATGATTATTATGTTTTATTTTGCTTCTTAATATGCACTTCATTTTACTGTGGGTGGTGGACTAGGTAGCATTTCCCAAAACTTTTGAATGGGTAAGTGAGGATGTGGCACTAAATCCCGTGAAAGTTGTCCTTTTTGTCTGTTGTTTATTCATCACAAAATATGTAAAAATAATTAGTCATCCGCCTAAAACTTTAATAAATCATTTCTTTGATCAAGATTAAAACATAAAAATACTCCTAAGAAATCCTTAGAAAATTTATCAACAGAATTTTGTTAAACAATATACCGGTGGCCATAAAACAGTTAATTTATTTTTCATGGCTAGTCTGATGGATCTTGATGCGGATCATTGAGTTGGCGGAGGTATGCGCTCTACGAGTGCTCCAAATTATTGGAATAAGTGTCTTAACGCCATCTTTGGGTTTCTTGTCTAATTTATTGTGATGTAATATAACTTACCACATTTTTTTAGGTGTTTTAATGCTAAATTTCCCTCTGTAATAAATATTTATTTATATATTAGCCCTCAATTTTGACTCTAAAATGAAAGTTGACCTGAAAAAAAGACAAAACCACTAAAGAAAAATTGGCACCATATTTTTTTTGGTGAAGGTTAAGGTCTAAGGATCACAAAAAAGTAGGGTGTCCACTTTTACAGGGAAAAATTACTCGGTGACATATGCCCCCACACTACAGCGTCAGCAGGTGTTTATTACCCCGTGCGTGTGGTCATTCTTCAGCGCCGGGTCCGTTGAAACAAAATCAGCGAGGTCATCAAGTGCGCCTGTTCGACTGTTCTTCTCTGTCCCTAATAAACTCGCTGACATGCCCCTTGTAAAAAGGTCAGTAAATGTTTAAAAATGATGATCCAAGTTTAATTTTAGTTGCTATCGAAACCATGAAACACATACGTATTGGTGTTAAAATGGTATAATCCTGTGTCTAATTGTTTGGCAGAAACCAGGCAGTCGAAGAAGATGCATGGATTATATTGTTGAAACTCTCACTGTATGGCTATCGGACTCAATATATGGCAGGTCCTAATAATGTTGAGTCCGATTAAATCGGGCTATATATGAGGAAGAGATCTTGGGTTTGGATTCCTTAAAGTCAGCATCACCTTGGACCATAGAAGTTTTGAAACCCGTATGTCGTAAACTGCACCACCATCATAACATGTAACCTCTTACGGTTTAAAATATCTATAAGCACATAAGTCAAAGTGGCTTGTTTGTCCAATGGGACAAGTTGTCTGCCATCCTTGATAGGTTCCATGTCTGTAACGGGATTTTATATCTCTGTGTGGATCTTGAGCTTTTTTGACTAACGTCCCTACAGACAGAAGCAAGTTAGACTGGTAACAATAAGTCTGACAGTGAAAGCCATAACGGGGACTTGATGAATGCCTCAATACAGACTACGACATGACAAACAAACATTTCCTATTCCAACCAAGGTCTTTTTATTTGAGCACAACTTCCCTATTCTTTCTTTATTACTGGCTATGGGTTTTCATGCTTTCTTTATTGACTTATAACGTGTTCTTCTATAACCCTGTTTCAGGTTGATAGATTTTATATGCACATGTAATTGTAATCAAGAGGAGGAATATAGCAATATGTCATGCGAAAATCACAAACAGAATAAATGGTAATATTTATTCTCCATCTGTAGTTAGCTGATACCAGGCGATCTGTAACAGTTTAAATGTTATTGTTTCTACTATATATTAACAGAACCATATCACATAAAAATAAGTTGTTTTATCAATAATGCAGGCAATATTTGTATCTTTAAGGTTTTGATTTTGCCTTATCCAGCTCTTCTGCTGGAATTATATTTTTACTTAATTTTAGCTTTAGCCTGTATCTTTATCCTTGAGCCTGATATATATGATTATTTAGATCTAATGCTATTCTGATGGTATTCTATTCCTCATTATCATGTTTCATATATTAATTAATACTGTATTTGGCTGACAGGATTTCAATTCACGCCGATTTTAGGCACCAGGTTAGCTACCAGTTACTTATGAAAATTCTGTAAATCTTTGTTTTGAATGTATCATTAAATATTGTTTTTTAATTACGTATGAGAGAAAAGAGTAATAATTAATTAGCTATTAATTTAACACAGTCAGGTCTGATGAAAAGTTAAATGTTTAAAGCTTTAATGTAACTTTAAGTAATTCAACACACCTTGACATATTTTTGCTGCTAGATTTCCCATCCAATAAAGACAATAATTAAACTGAAACTTTTCTGTGTCCATTTTGTAGACTTGTTTCTTGTCACGGCCATGGATACTGGTATCAGTTCACCTTAAATTAACGATCAGTGATTGATAAATCGGGCTGGTGATAATTAAAGCATTCGGAACAATGATAATTATAAGTATGGCGGGGTATCGCCTACAAAATTTGAATCCCAATATATTGCGATATTTGGTAGGTTATTGATTTACCATTTTCGATATTTTCCTCGTATTAAATCAATAGGCATTAAACGTGTTTATATATATAGCCGTGGTTTATATAGTGGTATAGCCGTGTTAGTCTGTAGTTGAAGCGAAGGTAATGATAACGGTGGTAATACTGACGAAGAAGCCTGTGTGGTTCGAAAGCTCGTGTGTTAATAAACAAGTTAGTCTATCTAAAAGGCGTCACTCTTTATCTGTACCTAAATATATATATATATATATATATATATATATATATATATATATATATATTTATATATATTGTTACAGGTGTCTATTTTATTGTGCACAGGAGTGTTACATGTGTCTGTTGATATTCTGATAAGTGTAGCGCAGGCATAGTTCGTTGCTATGGGAACCTCGCTTGTTGGGCACTTGCTCGCGTGTGGAGACACAGTGTTCTTTGTTCAAGATATTTCAGGTCTGTTCATGTGCTTGTGTATTGTTCTTTTAAATTTCCAGTTCTAGAATTTTAGGATGAGAAGCTATAAGAGCCGGCAGAAAGGAATACACCAGCGAGAACTAAGAGTGTTACTTTCTCGTCTGTTTGGGACCTTACAGATCATTGCAGTGGTGTCAGATATCTAACGGACTTAATACAGATTTAATACGGACAGTCTTCAGTTAGACTTTGGATTACATGAGTTCGATACGGTCACAGCATCTCTTTGAAGTGGGTTAACAATGGTAGGTTAAAAATACGTCACGCATATTATTTGGAACAGTCAGACAAGTCTTAGTGCCAGATAGAACACTTTTACGCACTGGAGACACACGTGCAGGACATAGCTCAACTAATCATAAAACAGAAGCAAATCACAGAGTTCTTTAGGTTTCTTAGGAACTCTTTATAGTTCTTTTTTTTTTTGTATATGAAGTATATTGCCTTTGTTAATATATGTGATCTTTAATAACTATCTATGGCTTGGCTTTTAATGTGTTCTCTTGTAAATATTTTTAGTTAAGTTATCTAATATTGGTGTTTTATTCTTTATCACAATACGAATAGTGTTACAAAACAAATGCTAAATTAATTAGATATTCGGCGGTCCAATCGATCATTCGGCATCCCCTTACACATAGTAGACGGTGAACTTCGCCTAAATGTAACTTCGGTTAATTGCAACAAATTTGCTTGACAAAAGCCTCTTGTAGTTAAGCGGCTTCATCTGTATTACTATTTGCGTGGATTACTTATGTTAAGGGACTCTTGTTGAGCTGTGACAGTGTTGGTATCAAGAATCAAAGCCTAGGATCCAAACACTCTGGTACTGTACATTTTTATTTTTATATTGTATAATTGTACTCATTTAGTGTTTGTAATGTTAGGATTGTTCTCAGAATAAATTATAATTATTGTTAACAAAAAACCACTGACGTCTTTATTCATTCCCCTAAACATTTCACGCTGCCTAGTGTTACAAAAACTGATTTTTTATCTCCGTAACTAAATTTGTGCTGATCATGATTATGTAATCTGGTAATATTAGGTTCCTTAACAATATATATATATATATATATATATATATATATATATATATATTTATATATATATAATATATATATATATATATATATATATATATATATATATATTCAATACGTCTATAACGGTCAGATTTTCCGGTCCCGAATTATCGACCGTTATATTTCATAATCATTTTGTTGTCAATTACGGTCACTCCTCTATTCCGTATTACGGCCAGGTCTCTCGGTCCCGCAGGCCGGAAAACGCCTCAATTACGGTCAGGGTCAGTGACTCCTTGATATGGGCTAAACAAATTTAATCGAGCGGCCACTTCTGACCTCAATATCATTATACAAGAGTCCGCTCTCACATATACCTGTCTGTTAATGAGTGCCTGGATTAAGATAACCACTCAACCGTAACTCAGTTGTTTGACAGGTAGCCAGTGTCGTACTACCAAACTCACCCTATTAGTATGCACAATAGTAAGGCATGTGTTCCCACCAGCGTTTATGTTTGGGAATCAGTCGTGCGAGCCGGATTTTTTTCAGGGTGTTAGTCATTTAATTAACGAATGACATTAGTATGCTTGGATGGACACAAAGGGCTTCTCAACATTTGTACAAATACTATTGACATACAATCTGTTTGTAATTTAATAACAAACACTGTATTTGTTTATATTGTTGGTAATTGTTATAAATAGGGTTGACATGATTGTAAATATTTTTTTAATGATTATACTATAAAACAGTAATTATACTAATACTCCGTATATACGTTTATTTTGTTGATTTTAATAAAGATTTGAACTTGGTTTCGTGTTACATTTTAACCCCCTATCCTGATCAAGTCCTGTATAACGGCCACTCCTGTATTAAGGCCACTTTCATCCAGTCCCGATGGTGACCGTAATACAGGCGTTTTACTGTATATTTATATACTGATAACTCTTTTTCATATTAAATAAAATGACAAAATAAAAGTTCGTGGATATTTTTTTTCAAAAACGAAATATAGACTTGTAAATATATGGAAATAACTTAAGATAATTCTGAACTGTGGTTCGGCACAATTAAAGTCATGTAAACCAAAGATCAATATTCAAAAAATGAATCGCGTTATGCAATATGGGAATCACAGTATCGCGATATATCGATATATCGATAATATCGCGCAGCCCTTAATATAAAGTGTGCCCTGGAAAACATGTTGCCATACGTTATCCGATAATCAGATCGGTTATGATCATGTAATAACAATAACTTAATCTTTATACATGTATATTGTATAAATAAATTGATTCTTATTTACAAGTTAATGTTTATAATTGGTTAAATAAACCGTTTACAATGAGGCGATGATTCAATTGTCAACAAATATCAAAGAGTAAAATAAAATATCAATATTCTTGGCAACGTCGCAGAAAGTGAGCACCGAAGTTAAATAGGTGACAAATACAAATTAATGACATAAGACATCAAATAAATAATTTTGACAATAACAGTATTGCATAATGATTATTTTGTTGCTCCTCTAATATAATAACATAATTGCAATTTAAAATGTAGTTAACATCTATGGATTATATGATCTGCATAGTATATAATTTCACTATAATTAGTATAGAAAGTTTTTATTTATAGGTGTATGGATTGTTTACACCATTTATTTAACTCGAAAAGGACAAAGTTGGCGGTCATTTGATACCTTAAAATAGGCCTGGAAATCCGGACAAGGTATATAGAGGATTTTATCCCCGGATATTGGTTTGATTTGAGCCTTTTATTCCTATCAGACTGATAGATGATATTGGAATGGGTTTTTTACAGGCATGATTAAAATAAGGCTATATTAATGTAAACACGGTATCAACACTGGCACTGTTTTTTCACAGGTTTCTCTATAAGTATCTACTCTACACTAGAGTCCACTTTACTCTAAAGTATATATATATATATTATATATGTCTGTGATGTCTGTGATACAGGTTCAGTGCGCGACTCATAAGGAGCCCTGGTCATATGTATGCCAGGGATGTCCAGACGAGCTTGTATATAGGCCCCTCTAGTGTCCCCTACTGTCCAAAGGTGATACAATCACGAGGAAATAACCGTGGCCCGGACGTCAAGCGGGCTCCATCTCTCGCTCAGTTTAACTGATTAATGTCAGAGTCGTGCAAGGGAACGGGCCGATCTGTCTGCCTCAGACTCGGCCCCGTGGCAGGTCGGACTGCGTTTGGTCGTACGATGTCAATTCAGAACACGGATAAGACTAGCCGCTGTGGTCTGTGTGCCTAAAGTATTTCCGATGTACATCATAACATAGAACGAGAAAATCTAATGGTATGGAATATGATGGTGATCTATGACCGATTTACGTGCTGTCTGTGTTTACTCCCAAACTATGCCCGTCCATCAACACTTATCAACATGAACATATGGTGTCTCCCTCTTGTAAGCCGGTCAATGGGAGTTCTTCATTAGGGCCTAAGCTCCGGTCTTGTGCCCGCCGTATTCCAGTCAAGTATACCATGACGCCGGTTATAGATTATCATTTTCACAATCCTTCCTTTATTTAGAAACCTACACAACGCCTGTCCTTAGTCTTGCTACAAGATCTGCTCTTCTAATTTCCCACAGGAGCATTTATTGGGAGGTTTTTCATGGATAACGTCCGTGTTCTTCATTTTCCGAGGATGTTGTTGCAAGTGCTTTTGATGCTCCTGTTGAGTTAAATACTCATTATATGTTCATTAATATTTTGTAAGAGAATAATATGCGGAACGCAATATAATTGATTGTAATGTTTATTTATTTATTTTCAGCTCAAAAGACCAAGGTTGAATTTAAAGTAATAATAATCAATAAAAGATTATTCAGACAGGATGGTAGTTAACCCCATATTTTAAAAGATATTCTTCACAAAATGAGATGGCACCCGTCATTATAATACATTTACCGAGCATTGGACTGGTCGAAGGTTATATTAAATAAAACTCGTTCTTCTATCAAGTGAATGCCCTTTGGTAGCACGTTCTACGATAAAGTATTATGGGAATTCATATATTAAATATGATGTGGAACGAACGCCGTTTAGTCACTGTGGCCAGTCACATGAAAGCGGATTGAAATTCAGTCATTATATATCACGGGGTACAGGTCCCGTACAAATATAAGTAATTGAGACTACTATTTTCTCAGACTTTCATACCGGTAACCTACCTGTTTGTCTCTATTCCAAGGCCAGAGTTTCAGAGAGTATAACCTTATATATATATACGTATATGGATAAAGATGCCATAGTGATTTCAGTTAGGGGCCTGTGGTAGACCCAGTCTGTATTCCTGTCACATTGTGTTTGTATATTGAGAAAACAATTATTATTCATGTACTATTATTTATAGGAATGTTAAGAAACAGCAGCCAAGCTGGGCCTATGAAATGAGGTATATGGCGCTAATCACATAATGAAAAACATACTTGAAAGAAATATGCTCGAAACGTTTTATTGTTAAATTAGTACATCCCTTAAGATTTCTGCAGGTATTCGCCCTAACTAATAAATGCCGTGTCATAGCACTACACAGACAACGTAAAAACAAAAGTGTCCAAAGTTAATAGGATTCCCCCCCCACATATATAGCAAAATACCCCAGAGATCCTTCTTCACAGTTTTTTGGTGCTTAACATATATGGTGCTAGACCTTAGTCCATATTAGTCATCACTTTTGGTTTCATCGGCCTAGTGTTCTGTCTAGGCTTAATTGAGACAAAGGTCCAGTAATGGGTCCCAAAATTAGATATACAGGTTATGTCTTATACAATATAGTCTCCATATATTAGCAGTTGTGTTACATATTCTGATATGAAATTAACATAACATCGAAGGGTTTTATGCAAATTTAGATGACCCGTCCTCCGCTTTAAATTCAGATATATGATTTTTTAATTGAAAAGGTAAAGTTAATCAATTTTTATGGCCGAGAAATCTATGGTATCATGCAGGTCTCTTGTAGTCCGCCCCGCGCCAAGTGCCTTATAAAGTTTATGTATACATGTATATGCATGATTTCTAATGTCGTTTCCAAAATTATGTTTATTGCGTCAGATGTAAGTTTTACGTTATCTAATATATTTAAGTTCTATATTGCAAATTTAATTATAATATTACTTCTACATTCATTGCATATTAACTGTTAATGTTATCATATTAACTGCTTCATGCAATGGGCTTAGTATCGACGTAACATCGTGACACATCGGGTGTCATACTGAAAAACATCAGGAAGTGCAAAAATAACAGAGAATTTGCATCATCTTCTAACATGTTACAAAATGTCATGATCTGAATGGCACCGGGTCACACCAGGGCACATAGCGTTGTCATCGTGGATGACAACCAGGCGACATCGGGAAGAGATCTCGACAGAACATCGCACTGATATAGGAGACATTTATAAGATGGCCTGTAAGGAAACAAATATCCACTGATATTCAATCTTTAAGGCGCGGGGCGATATGAGACTATTGAAACCAACAATTTGTTAATCTGGAATATTAAACTTTCTTGCTCTAGAACAGGTCCGCTGTGGTTAGATTCCTTAAATGCCTCTGAAAAAGAGTTTATGACTGACACTGTCAATGTGAGTTCTTTGTTTGATGAAGCTGCGGTAGTAGATTCCTCTCCTGACTCTGAAATGGAGTTATTAGAGCCATTCATAAATGATGGTTTTGTATCACTTTCAAGTGATTTTTCAGACTCTACCTCCATTAGAATTTTGAGGGACACTGGTTCAGGCCAGACTCTCATGTTGGAAAACACTTTGCCATTTTCTAATAGGTCCTTTACTGGTGCACATGCACTTGTTAATAGTGTGTTTTCAGACAAGCACACTTCACTTCCGCTTCACAGTATACATTTAAAGTCAGATTTGATTTCTGGGAATATTACTGTGGGCATTAGAACTACTTTACCCTTTAAGTGAATTCATTTGCTACTAGGCAATTATATTGCAGGTGACAGAGACCCTTCGCGACAAAATATGAAATTTCTCAGGATCTGTCGGAAAATATTGAAAGTGACTGCTCTTATAATATACTAAGCCTCGTTCACGAAACTCTAATTTGAATGTAGATGTTACTTATCGCTTTACTTTGTTGCTTTGTCGATGAAGCGGGAACGCAGGGGGAACAAAATTCGACCTATTATTTAATATGAGTACATTCACGACAATTAAACACAAAAAAGTCGGGCAATTCCCGGGCGTGGCCACAGATGAGTTGCGGGACAAAGATTTAGTGCCCCACTGTCAGTTATAATTTATAAAGATTGTTCTCCTGACTCAAATTAAAGTGGGTATGCATACTCATATTCGTAGGATGGCCTCTCTCGGTGCACAATTAACGTTTCACGTGAACAGATTCGACAACGACTTGAAATCAGACGTGTGCATTCAAGGTCGAGCGGGGTGTTCAGCTTGTGATCTCTAGGCAAAAAACCGTGATAAAGGCATTATTCCTGTAACAAACCCTTTTACCTATGATAGATTTTTCCAATTTATTAAACACCATTTTACATGGGATTATATTGATCAGTTTGATCTGAGTATTACTGACTAGAAAAAACAAATGAACATAAGTTAATAAAGAAATGTTACACCGTCTTCTTGGAGCCGTATTCATATTCGTATTTAACATATTAATAAGAGGACTTATTCCTACATAAAGATTTTCCCTCCCACCACGGAATCTTACATATTGATCTAATATAATGAAGACGTTATATTATACTTTCAAAACAAGAATCTTTATTTATAGACAAAAATGCTATAGGAAATTAAGTTTCTTCAAAACCACGATACATTGATATAAACCAAGTCCAATAAGGAGGGCTTTTTTGGCCACAGAAACCACACACAGCAATCTCTGATGTCTGAAAGTGTTAATAATAATTTGATATGATTTTTTTTTCTGATTTAGCTGTGATTGGCTGTGAAATTGCTATGGTATGAGGGATCAGCGCACATTAACTACACCGAGTTTTAATTACATGATCCGTTATTTTCATAATAGAATAAATTTTTTGACTCTGTATGCCGGTGTGAGCAAGCAAACCAAATGTTCCGCAAAAATTTGATACAAAGAGTTTACATTTGGGAAATCAAGCTCTGTCTCCGCGTTCCATTGAAAGTCCTCATAATCCCCAAAACGAATTAGAAGCACCTTCACTGAGCCGTGACTGTAGACTGTTCCATAGCATATACAAGTGTACCGGCAATGGTGAAATGGCAATTATCGATGATTTCATGACAGAATATAGATAAAAATATTTTACACACTGTCAGGTATGATCTGACTGAAACCGTCTTTGCTCTAAAACATAAGATTTACTGCCAGGTATGATCTAACTGAAACCGTCTTTGCTCTAAAACACAAGGCTTACTGTCAGGTATGATCTAACTGGAACCGTCTTTTCTCTTAAACACAAGGCGTATCATTGATTCCACCATCGATTTGGTGAATCTTGAAACATTTCCCTTGGATTAATATTATTTCCAGCTTTTGAGTAACACACACCAATCTTCCATCCGGAACTGGTGATCCGGAACGTTTGCGGAGGTAAACGTTTTCTGAGTGTTCTCTAGCTTTCTAGAAAAATTCTTCAAACTCTTGTTAGGTTTGTTTTGTCTGTGCAAAAAAAACTCAGTTGTTCCATACTTAGACATGCTAAGCTGCACATAAAATGGACAGGCCTGGGTCACTCAGTATGTTTTATAAATCCTTAACAACAATGACTGATAGGTTGTATAAAATTATTTTTTTTAAATAAAATAAATCGGAATAAATTTCATGATAATGATGACGGCATTCTTACAGTTATGCAGACGTTTGGCTTTTTAAGTAAAAGACCCTTTGGGTCCCATTGAAGAGGAAGGGAATATTATCGCGTAATGTGTCCCCACACTTGATCGAACTATATTATAACCAGTTATTAAGGTCTTTGTGGTAATGGGTTAAGATGAAGGTCAGTAAGTGAGAGGTCGAAAGGGGCGTGATGTTGTGCGACAGACCTGTGATGTGATGTTGCCGGGAATTCAATTTTGTGAAAGTGGAAGTTCAAATTGGTGTGCATTCTGTAAGTTAGGGCGTGTGACTGACGCTGATAGCAAAACTCAGGGGCGGATCCAGGATTTAGAAAAAAAGCGGGGGGGGGGGGGTCCAACGCAGGAGGACTAATGAAAACCCTAAATAAAGATCCGAAGGTCCGGAAGGGGGGGGGGGGGTTCCAGGCTGCAACATTTTGTTTAAAAAGGGTTCTTTCGGATGAAAAAAAAGGGGGGGGGGATCCGGACTCCCTGGACCCTCCCGCTAGATCCGCTTCAGAAACTGGCCCCACTGTCATGAACAAACAAACATGCATACAGGACAATTATAGTAGTATATAGATATAAACATAGAATATAGAAAATAGATAGATAGAAGATAGATAGATAGATCATTTATACATGGTGCTTTATAGTCTTTTCCTGACGGAGTTGAGAAGTGTTCAACTGTGAGGCCAACCAAAAATAATGTTCTATATGCGCTCCTTATTCTTATGGATTTTATTTAAAGGGAAAAGTACCATGTCCCTTGTACTAGGTAGAGGGTTCGAATCTCAGCCGAGGCAGTGAGATTTTTTCACGGGCGGTCTCCACCCTCGGCTCTTTACACAGCGCTTTACCTATCGACCTACTACCCATATCTTTAGCGCTGTTTGTTTTGACCTCGTATCCTGAATCGCTAAATCAGAGGTGAGCACTGTAGTTTGGTCCAATCAGATAAGACCCTATGCCGGAAGATAAAACGGTTTACCAGCCAAGCGTGGAACACATGGAGCTAATGTTGTTCATTTCGTTTTGAGTTACAGCTAATCGCCCCGGCAACCGTTTGAACAGGCAAGGGGCTCAGAGAGAATGGCCCCGCACGTGGTTTGCACAGGTCCTTGTGTACATAGGATGCCCGGCCGATGAGCTGTTATTCAAACGAAATGAAACAACATAGGCTCCGTGCACACTTCGCTGGCTGGTTTCACTTTTGCCTACAATGGATACATAGCTACGCTAACATAGTCGTAATGTAATAATCGATTCGGTCGATGATGTGAGAGCGCAGAGGGAGCAATTAAAATTCGACTTTTCTTTACTTAGAGTAATCCTTAACTGTCATCAAGCGTTGCTTGAAACGCAGCTCCGGGCGGAGCCATTGTGCCTGTCGAGTGTTTGTTAACTTGCAGTTGGTTGGCTTCTTGTCACATCAGCAGTTCTTTTTTTTCAGCAGAGAGTCTACCACCTGGTGTCTAAGTGTATCATAAACAGTCAAACCAGGCAGCGGGAAAATCAGCAGCTTCTTCAGAAGCGCAAGATTTCCGCTGCTTCGGGAGCGTATCCCCACCCAGGGTGAACGTTTTGCAGGCTTAATGGGCAGTTCGTGTCCAACGGCAGTGTTTCACTCAAATTAGTGCGCCTTTAAAATTTGATTGTTATCTCCATGAGGAAGTTTCACGGATGAGTTGAATATGGTGACGTCACATTTCCGTAATATGCGTATTATTCAACTAACCGCAGCACTCCTTCATTTTAAGTATGTAAATGTTTCAACTCTCTAAGTAAAACGATTTATGTTGAAACGCGAGTTCAGTGAAAAATGCTGTGTCACGTATATCATAACTGCAAGCAAATGGGACTTAAGGAATTTGCCAATGAAACATAAAAATCTTCATTACAAATCTGAAAATTATCAATCTTCTGTATCCCTGTGTAGGCGCTGCTCCAGTATTTTTTGCAGGGCTGGGTCTTCGTGTGTCATGCATAAACTCTGTCTAAAAAAAGGTCGCAGGTTGAGAGCTGAGGGGGGTCTCGACCCCTCAACCCACGTCATGCATAAGATTTGTCTAATAATAAGATCGTTGGTTGAGAGCGGGGGGTTGGGGGGTGGGGGGGGGGGGGGGAGGCTTCGACCCCCAAACCCCCCTCACTGGATCCGCGCCTGCTGTGACCTTGAAAAGTGGGTGAAGGTCACTGAACCTGAATCTTAGAAATTGCACCATAGTCCATCCTGAGTAAGAATAAGGGAAATGGAATAAAAAAAAGTGACAAAAAATGAAGAAGAGGCAAAAAAAAGTTTGGTTCTCAAGCACTTTTTTTCAGTATATTTATGCGGGCTGGCGTTTTTTTTTTTTTTTTTTTGTATGTTTCGATAAAAATGTCAAATGGTAAGGGAAAAGCTTGATAATAACAGATTTATTTTACTTAAAAAATGTAAAAGAACAACATAGCAGAGGAAATTTTATCAATTTTTTTTTTCAAAATTTTATCTCCTTGAAAGAAATGTCCAAGCTCAAGATTGGTTACTTTCTATTGAAAATTTAAATTAAAAAAATTTGATGCGGGACACGTGCCTGAGAACCATAGCTTTTATTGTTTTGGCCTAAGAAGAAGAAGAAGAAGAATCTGTAATTAGGTCGAAAATTTTGCATGATCCAGGCTTGAACCCGGGACGTCACGTCGCATAAGTGACTCAAAACATCCTTGATTGACAGACTTGATACGTCAAAGACGCAACTAAAGCACAAAAAATGTAAAAAAAAAATAATTGTGCTGCTTTGGATTTATTAGGCTGTACTGAAACGACTCAAGCAGCCTGTGAAGCGGGTAGTCACCTGGCCTGGTCTAGAAATGGCCGCCGAGAGAGTATACATACGTCACACGGGTTTCCTTTTGCTGGATAAAAGTGTAACATAACGCTGGCGATATAGGAACCCTATCTATTTCCTCTAGGGTGGGATTTCAGCGTAAAAGTAGCAGGACAGCCCCGGGGCAGGTGATCCGAAAACACACTAGCTTCCTGAGAGCTGCAAGCAGTCTTCTGCAAAAATGCTGGGCTTACTAGTTAAAGAGAAATTCACGAGGGCTGTCTTTAAAGTTGCAATAGGAAACTAGAGTGTTAGTCTGCACCAGAATAACATCTCGGAGTTAATTTTTGCAAACCAGAGAGTTCATGACTCCCAGACCAACAGTTTTCTTTCGTTTGGCAGGCAATTGAATCATTATACTGATACAAAATGCTTAAATGATTCGCTACCACCAAAGCATATGTTATCATTGACCATCTTTTAATATCGATAATATTAATGACAACAACTTAAACTTTTGATCAAGGCTCGATATCCAAATCATCTCTGTCTATAATAGGCTTCTTTCTATGATTACATTTCTACCGGCAGTAATCTATAATTTTGTGTATAATCGATCACTGAATCCGAATTTACATATTTCCCGACGGCCTGCTCTGGTTTGAACGAGGGATACTGGGTGAGCTGTTGGACCACTATCTGGAATGAGGACCTATAATCGGACCGATTTTATCCAAGGGTTACGGGTCAAATAAAGACATTGGGCAGATCCCTTGGATCTATAGTCCATGGGAAGATAACGCTAACTGTAGATTGTGACATTAACGATGTGTAATGACAAATGAGCTGAACAAAAATCAATTAAACGATGCAAAATGTTGAAGTGAACAGGGAATTTAACCGCACTGGTGAAAGCAAAGAAAAGGTCAAATTTTTCTAATGAGAAGTGCTTTAAAATATCCTGATAAACTCTCACGGTCATGAATGTTAAGTAAATCTAGTGCAATTATGAGTAATTATCATACCGATTCTTGTCAGAGACATAATTAGTCGTATCAATTTTCGTTCACCGATACTCACACCGATGTGTCTGGTCAGTGCGTTATAGACTTACCTTGTCTCGCATAATGGATTATTCCATCAAAAATATAGTCAACCAAGGGGTTTATTACTTCTGCTGAGGAGGTTATGGTGTCATCTATGTATGTTTGTTTGTCTCTTACTAATAATTTACAAGTAAGGACCAATTTTCACGAAACATTGTGAAGGGGAACATTCGGGTAGAGACGAGCCTATGTCGATTCTTATATACAAAAGCTATTTGGAGCAGCTGACAATCTATGTAAGCATGGAAAACAAGAATCGTTATAGAGAACACATGATGTCAGATGATCACATACGACTAGCGCATTAACAGAAGGAATGACTGATGTACATGGGTAAAATCCTTTTAAGGTTACTTTATAGAGATCACACAAAGGAAAATAAGATCGCATACCCTTTTACGACCAAACAGTCTTCAAATTTCTTCTAATTCCAGTGATATAAAACCGCCTTAATGGTCATAAAGAACAACGTGATTGAACCATCCACGGTTCTTGGCAAGACGAAAAGAAAGATAGAGGTGGTTGACCGAGTCTCCTTGCTTTATTGACGATATATTGTACATGAACTGTCCTTAGGACCGCTCACTGCTTCATTTGCCTCTAAAACTATGTTAAGTTTTGTCATATTGACTGTATTCTTTCTGTAAATAATATCTTAACAAACAAATTTGTATGTGAGCTGGTGAGCTATGTACATATACATTATTTTATTCACAAACCTGGAAAAGGCTCATCAACGAGTAATCTCCTGGAGATTTACCTTACATTCCTTTAAATCTGACTTTTTTAAAACAGTTGAATCTATTAATAAAGTGTACACATATAACTTGGACACAAGTAATTACAAGTACATTGTAGTTTGATTGATATAAGCTCGCATGGATGGAAATTTGAACTTACTTTTTGTCTGTCTTTATTGCAATTAACTTAAGCTTGACAATATACTTTAATAAACTGTTCAAATATGCAGGTGAACCTACTGGTGAAAACTATTGTCCCTCAACGTTCACATTTCTGCATTCTATTTCAAATAAAAAGGAGACTCGTTTTTGCAACAGATATGATTTTGAAATTTATTCATCATCAAAGTCATCAGCATTAACGTGAAATCAACGATAAGCTTAAAATCCATTTTATATACACTGTTCTAATCATCTTTTCCAATATAAAAGATCGTTAGTATAGAGACCTTTCTTGGTATTATTTCATTTTAGGCAACTTGTATCATGACATTGTTAAAAAAGATTCGGTACATGTGACCAGAATATGCAAGTAGCCGTATATACTCGACCTATTGAGTATTTAATTATTAGACTGACCCAGTCATTCAACTGATAAGGCTAAATTTACTCAAGCCGAGAAAGCCGTCAAAATCTTTTTTTTGGTTTACTACAACGCCTAGGACAGGTACATTATTATAAAACCACAAATTATATAACTAATCTGGCCTCATAAAATAGGTCCTCATCCACCAGAAAGGGACTAGAATTGCGTATGTGTAGTCTATCATTTGGTGTTTTGATCTGTGTTTGCATGTGTAGCATGTTAACTGCTGTTTTAATGCAGAGAAAGCATCTTCCGATGCTGTTTGACCTCTAGGAATATGCGTGAAAAGCAGTTTCTCGGATACGAGCATGGGTGAATCGGCATGTGATATGTGGAGAATTTTCAGTTTTAACAAGTACCTGTTGGAGTTAAGCAAAGGAAGTAATTTTTTTTAGACTCTGCTTAAGTACTCTATGGACTAATTGGGTATACCGTGCTTGTTTCTTGAGATAATATGGAATTACTCATTGAAATCTCATAAACATGGGTTACTTGTTTGTTCTGTATCACTGTCCTATTAGAGTTTCACCTAGAGTTATTCGTGCGTCTTGAAATTATGTTAAAATAAATTTTAATCACAGAATGATCATTATGTGCATCTTTTTCTACGATTAACTCTACATAGCGATTATAAAAGGTTTTTACCATATAATAAGATTGTAACCACATTCATTCTCATATAGCAAGGTTTTAATTCAGAAATAAAGTACACATTCTATGGATAAAAATGTTATGGTAACACCATACCATCCCTCAGTCAGAATCTTCTGTCGTTTCGTGAAACGTTGGGTTTTATCATAATTTTATCTTTTATCAACACTCACCTAGAGTCAAAGAAGTAAAAAATAAAATAAATAGGATTTCCGAGCGGATCAAATGAACCATTGTTGAAACTTTCTGAAGTTCGTCTCCGATTCACTCTGCGTTTTGCTTTCGCTTCTTTGCAAATCATGTTTCGATAGATTTTTCCCTCGAATTACAGAGATTTTCCGAGATCTGTCGTTGTGCTCTCTATCGTTGGAGGGAAAGAATTGCTGCTGCTCTTAAAATCTGTCTCCGATGCCATAATTACGTTGATATCAGGAAATCTTTACACAAATCATAATTTTTTAAAAGATCACATTTCTCACATCATCTAAACTGAATAAATGGGTCATTAGTCTCCGACTGGACTAATCAAACCAGATTTCTTTGGGACTTGAGAATGACAGCTTCATTCTCCAACAGTCACACTAAATACCTTTAATGACAAACGGAAACCTATTAATGACCAAGTCTCATTAGAATGTCATGTGTTTTAAGTCCTGATATCACTGCCGGATCAACTTAATGAACAACTAATTAACCACTGATATCACGGTTAAGCCATAAAATCAGATCAGTCAGATGTAACATGTAGTTTGCTTGACGTTTGGTTGTTTTATCAACAATTCTACGTTTGTCTTCTAAATAAATTGACCTTCTTCGCTGGGAAGATACAATCGATAACGAATATAAATCGTGCATGCATTTGAGTATTTATTTTTACTGTCATCGGAATGTTTGGTGAAATCAGCTTTTAACCCATGTAATTCCTCATACTCCCGCCAGGTGGCGAGAGTTTAACTTTAACCTCGCATCGTATGTAAGGAAATTTATACAGATAGTAAATCTGACCAGTTCTTTGTTGACATTTTTGAAGAGGGTTAGGAAAACATCAAATCCATAAAATTCTGGAGGTAATCTCTATAACCATAAAAACCAAATGCAGAAATTCTGTCCCACTTTTACGACTATCATATTATAAGAGCGACGGTTGGATATACCAATTGGCGGGCGGCTATGTCATGATCCTGGCAAGGGTCTAATGTCTCTCACAACATTTTTTTTGGATGTCACTATTCAAAACAGATGTACAGTAAAATCAGTATTGGTTGTCATAATGGACTAAGATGGATAGTGCAAAGGCAATGTATGTATCTAATTGACTAGATAAGTTCGATGTGGTAATAGGGAACATATTTATGTTATTATAGACTTGACTTTTGTGTAGACCAGAAATCAGTTTTAAAAAATCCTGTGGTTCACCTGGCAAAGTCGGTCATATATCTGGCATCACCCAAACCAGGGGTGATTGCCTCGTGGGCCTGTAGACTGTTGATAATGTTAATCAATTTTATGTTGTATTCTTTTTATATGTTTTTTTACCTTTTACCAACATTTCAGGTGGATAAGTAAAACCACTGCTTAGATATGAGTGATTTTTACTCTAGACAGATGAACAGATGAACACCACGCGTAAATGACTGTAGCTTTAACCACTGACTTTGTATAAGCTATAAAGCTAGGTGAGAGCTATACTCATGCAAAATATCAGGTTGATACGTCAAACCAGTTCTCAGATATTAGCATGGATGTCTGCCGAGTCAAAGAATTTATAGTTAGGGCCACCTGCCAACTCAAAGAAAAATCTATATGAGATTTATACACATGATGTATAATTTTAATCCTACACAGACTAACAGATTGACACCATGCAAAAATAGTTGCAGATGGCACCACCAGTTACGTGTATGACAAATAGTTATGTAAGATCTATACACATGCAAAATTTGAGGCCGATACGTCAAACCATGTCTGCAGCGTAAATGTAAATATAGGAGACACCACCTGTCATATAAACGAGAAACCTATCCAAAATTTACGCACATACAAAATTTCAGGCGGATAAGTCCAACCACTACAGAGTTATGAGTGATTTTGTCCCAAGGCAGACTAACAGTTGGAAGCTGTGCAGCTGTTTGATGGTAGTAGATGGCTCCACCAGTTTTGTGAATAATATAATGCTATCCAAGAGTCACACTCATGCATAATTTCAGCGCGATCGGTTAAACCAGTCCCAAGATAAGTCGCTTTATATGTGAAAGCAGACGAACAGATGGACGCTCAGAGGTCAACCCAAAATGAGTGCGCATCAGTTTTCATGTGACCCGAACATAAATCCGATTTTTATAAAATTCAGTCCAGTGGTTACGGAGGAGTTCTACGGAAACCTATGTGGCGGCGGTGTCCGACTGAATACATAGTAACATATTTTTGGTGGATACAATAATGCAAAGTTTGGAAAGATAATGGATCTCATGATAATGTAAGGAATGAAAATATTATTTAAACCTAGAAATAACTAACGGCTGAGTTAAGCGAATCAGTTCGAATGGTTACACCTTTAACGAAAAGAGTTCATTATCCTTGAGTAAAAACGCCACGGGGTAAACATTTGTATTTAGAAAACATGCTTGGGTGCCGTTAACTGGTCGGAATTCACGTTTTTTATCAGTGAAGAATTAGTGTTTAATTACGGAGTCTGAGCATGAGAAGCGTTACTGTAAAAGGAAACACGAGAGGCAGTTCGAAGACTAGGTCAGAACTAGCGACAGCATAGTCAATCAAAAAAACAAAGAAGGTTAGAGACATATCCCTGGACACTGAGTTGATGACAAGCTGTGAAAACAGCAGACAGGTACAAAGACAGGTCTCTGAACTTTTTGGTAGAGCTGCTTTGGCATGTCCATCACGGAGATGATGTGTGTATTTAATTATGTCTATAATCAGTTTGAACAAGAAATAAAAATGAAATTAATTTTATATTCTAATTTAAAGTTTTGTTTTAATTTTGATAAAACCTCATCGAGATGAGTCTACAACGATGAGGATTATTTTTTGGCCTGATTGTAGTGCAGCTTTTCAGGTATGACGGTACAATTTAAGAGATGTTGTATAAAAAATGAGCAGCAGGTGGCATTGGCTATTTTTTCCACAATGCTGTTTTACTATTTTCTTATTTTTGAAGGGGATCATTCTGTTACCTGAGGTGTATTAAACAGATATTACCTCTTGAGCCTTTTTTTATGAAATAAGGCAGAGGAAACAACAGCGCACCAATTATTCACGGTTTGATAACGTGGGGGTTGGCAAACTGGCTGCCGACTGTATTCCTAACATTAGCATCTTGGGGCAGATGAAAGGATTCAGAGCTTTACAAACAAATAAATAAGAGCTGATTATTGCAGTCGCCCATCTCCGATACATATTGCTATTAGTTTGGGCATGTGTACAATGTTAACTAAAAGTTATAAACAAGCTCACACATATATCACATGGATGTTATAAGAACCTTTCTTGAGATGAATCACCTGTAGGTGATGTACCTTGAGTAAGCGAGAAGTCCCGTGAGTTCTACACAAAGGGCAGGTAAATAGCTGAATTTTAACCATCTGGACCTTGTCTAGAACCTTAAGTGATTGTGTATCACGAAAAATCGTAAATTAAGGCACTTTTTGCACTAAAGTTTAAAGTCTGACATCACTAGACCAATATTTCAGACAATGTTACGTGCATGAATGTCTTATGTAATTAGTGATATAGGACCGCTCTGCCGACGGGGCTACAAATTATATAATGTTTGCTCTTTCGCGCCTGTCATTGCCATGTAACGAGAGTTCAAAGGAACCTTTAGAGGTAGATACCGGTTTGAGAAAAAAACTGGTCTTAATGGCAATATTCATTCACTGGTCCAAAGAGCTACCGTTAATGATATTATCAAGCGACCCATTCTGGTCCTGCTACCATTAGCTCAAATTATTAAGACAGGCATGAGACAACGTACAAAAACCAAGTCTCACTAACTAGTGTACTGAAGCATTTAACTCTTGTCCTGATGCCTGTCGGGGGAGTTTACCTCTCTTGAATGAGATATGTCCTCTTTACCGACCATCTGCATTGGATAAACATACAGTAAAGTATAAAATAGAAGCGCTGTCTCAGAAAATGCTTTTACGAAACCGTTCTGTATATAGAATGCAGACAAAAGGGAAACCGTTAGAACTACAGGGGCGAGAGACGAGTGTGTGTTCAAGGCATGTATCATGTTTAAAGCGACGGTGTATAATCCTACCCGATACGGTCCGTAAATTAGGTCACCGTAACCTAAACTTTATAGTGTTCATACCTGTTATTCACTTCTGTGTTTTCCGTTTCGATTACTGTATGCATTGACGATTGATACGTATCATTTTCACGGCAGACAAAGAGGGAAGCCTCCCCTTTACAAAATGGAAGGTCAAGCATAAGAACTTATGGTAATGTAACGAGTCTTCGGGATTAAAAAAAATCAAAGAATAATTTACCCAGTCATATCTGCATGATAAAATACCCGGATTTGTATATTGACTGTAGACAGGACATTTAAAAATATCGGACGGATGGCCAGATGGACATCTACCCGACACGCTGGGTACCTTAATATATATTTCTGTTATGACTGAGTTTAATATGACCTAATCAGCGGTCAGTCAACTGCATGCTATTGTATATATATATAAGCATATGATCAGACCATGTTTGAAAACATATGTCAGGTTTAAAACTGATTGTCTACTGGTCTCACGAGACGCTTCATAAAGGTATAAAAACATTTGCATTAACATTTGTATTGCCTGACGCTAGTTGTTCTGAGAATACAACATTTCCCAGCAGAGCGAAATTGGCAGACGGACTTTCTCTAAAGCACCTGTTTTATACGATGTTATGGTACTATGTTAACATAGTTTTCGTGCGGGTGTGTTTACCATAACAAAACTGTAACCAGGAGTCCGGTGTCGCGCATGCGCAACAACTCCCAAAAAGGGAGGAGAAACATAAAAATAAACTTAAAGAAACACCGGATTGAGGCTTGAAAGACTTGCGTGCGTGTTTTGTTTATGTTTTGCGCCAATCATCGCCCCCGGTGTCAGCTTATTTCCACTTTGGTACAGGGTTAAGCAAACAGGTTTAGAGCGATATAGGGACAAATACTAAAATATTTAAAGGAGCAATATATTAATTAATATATACTTTAATCCATGTAATGTAAACATAAATGGCATTTGAATATGTCCATCTTACGATCACGGATCACGGAGGGTACGGATGGGCGATGGATGCTAACGGATTGAGTTATCACTGGTCATCCGTAGGAAATGCATTTTGCTGTACCGCAGGCGAAGATTTTCACGTTATTGACACGGTGGACATCTCTCACAAGGTCTGAATCCTCTAAAGGCTTTGATACGGCACAGCTTTGGTACGGATTTATGTCGGCAAGATCAGAGAATATAAGGGAATCCTCCGGGCAGTCACGGTATATACATACGGTTAATAGCGGATCATGTACGGATTTTCACCTTTGGGAGACTGTCTGAGTTAGAATCATTCCAGCGTAATCATCTTGCAATCTTGCGCGTCCTTGCTCCGGCACAGGCGATCAAAAGGGAAGACCACGGCCTAGAACAAAAGTAGAAGGGACATGCCGGGGCATTCGAGGCCAAACACAAACAAATCCGTAGAATGTACGAACACGATAAGTAAAATTACCAAGGGTATAAAGTAGAACGATCGACAGACAAAGCCAGGGACTCCACAACAGCTCACCAGATACTGACGACGAACACCATGAATGCTCTTACGCGGCCCGTCCGTGATAGGATTTAGTCCCTCGTCCCGCTCGGCCGTATGCCGGCAGGACACAAAGCGTAACCTAAGAATTATGAAAAAGAAAGTTCTAATGTCATTACAGTATGAAATCATTTTGAAAACCCGAACGTAGGTGACGTTCACATTTACACCTTGAAAATATATTTAGTCGGTGATCAACGATGTTGAACATTTTACTTTCAATAATATAATATTCACCCAAACATGTTTGTCACATTTAAAGATAACTGTGAAATATCGTACAGTTATAATTGTTGTGCCGATCCCAAAACGTAACATGCGAAACAAAGCAGTATTACGGGATACGACAGAAAAGTGAAATATGAAACATAACAATGGTTATGGCTTTATTCGTTCGAAGCCACACTACGTATAAACACTAACTTCTTATTTTTTTTTTGTTCCATTGGAATGAACTGTAATGGGAAGATTTGGTATTTAGATTAATATTGCAAGAAAGCATTAACATATATTACTTCGCTCTTTGGAAGACAAATATGCAAAACAGGGGACGTTTAACATGATTTGATAATGATTGCTAATTTTCAAATGTGTCATATATTAAAATAAACAGTTCCCCCTGTCCTCATCAAAAGTGGGCCTTTTTTCATAGTTAAGAAAAAGGTCATGTTTAAAAAGTGCGATTATTGAAATAAGGTAAATACTGAAAAGGCAAATGTCCCATTTAAACAATTGCGTTAAACAGGCCATGAGTGATTGAAATCTCTCCTTATATATAACTATATGTAGAAGGTAGAGTTACCCTCCGGTGCAAGGTGCTCTATGGCCTTCAGATAAGGCCAGAGCGATAAAACACTGAAGAAAAACAACACTGTGAATACAAGACAACCTGTTTCATGGGATGCGATCAGATCCTCTGGTGAATGTTGTGAGAATGAAGCTAACGGCGTGGTTTGAACAGCCGAGACATCATTCTAACCACTTTCACCTGATGATCGGGTCGCATTCCGTGAAACAGAATGTTGTGAATTTACAGTGTTGTTTTTCTTATATATATTTATATAATAGAGAGAACACTGCTCGCTCCATTTTTTGTCTAAGTTATACGACATTTAATAATCAGTTAATCAAAATACATTTAATTAGACATTTTTGTCTTCAAGACGCAGCTTAAAAACTTTTCTCCGATACATTATGGGGGACTGCATCCTGTTCTCTGACACTTTTTTAAAACACGTCATTACAATCAAATATAATATACTCAATAGCTCCTCATATATATACACATATTACCGAGATTTCGTTAACGCATAAAATTGATAAATAGTAATTTTACAAATAATGATCAGGTTTTCATGATCACTCGATTAAACATTATGTACAGGCTTGCCAAGGTTCCCCGACAATACAGCAGACTGATTGAGTTTTACCTCCAGAATTTTCTCTGGATGATAGCTGTGGTGCAAAACCAAGTCCTTTGAAATATGAGCGATTAATAACAATATAGGATCTGTTATGTCATCAGTTTGGATTGGTGATTAGAACGAGATGTATCGGGACTGATATAGGTGAAACTACGATAACAATTACAATACTTTCTTTACCACTGTTAATTATACACCCATAAAATAATATAAAGAAATTACTTAGCAAAGAAACGGTTATTTTAACGACTGGACCTGCAAATTATCTTGGAATTCAAACAAATATTTTATTAATACTGTGGTTAGCTTTATATTGGCGAGGGTTTCATTTTCGCGATTGCATCAGAATCTATTTATTTTAAGTACAGCAAGATTTGTATTGATTTTAAATTTAGAATGAATCCAATACACTACCTCGCTCATTACTAGTTCAGTAATTAAATTGTTACCTGTGACACAGTCTATGTATCCCCTGTGATTACAGTGTTAAAATACTTAATCCTTGAATGCAAGGGCTAGTTTCAATACTGTGCACGGATTAGGTTGCTGAATAGATTGTCTTAAGAAGTTTTATAACTAAACATACAGCATCTTCTCTTGTTTATCTTAGTTGATGGGACATCTTATTCCCTGGTTTCATAATCGCGATTATTTCAGTTTCGAAAATATCGCGAAATTAAAACCATCGCGAATAAAATGACACACCAAAGTATTAGATAGCCAAACTTAGGCTGACAATAGGGCAATCTAAATGTGTTCTGACTGATTACACCAAGTTTCAGACCATTCCTTTATAACGTGGAAATTCTCTTTCACAACTTTCACAAAATAACATGGAAAAAATGCGCTTGTCATTATTAAGATCAGGAATTTAGGGTGAGAACGAGGCAGAAAATGTGAACTTTTTTGGTATTTTGCTAAATCGAACCGAGAAGTACAAGGTTTAAACAGAGACATTTTGATATTAAAAAAAAGCAGTCTTATACCGATTCTGTAACTTCAAGGTTTAAAGCTGTTATGCTGTTATCTATGATATTTGTATTTATATTCCATTTTTAATCTTTAATACTCAAAAATTAATAAATATTCGCGTTTTTTAAATACAATTTAAATAAGCAAGTTACTTTAAGCAATTTAATTATGGAACCTCCACTATTTAGATTAATATAAATGTTCTATTGCACTAGAGCCACTAACTTATACTATCACCCCCACCTTAATGTGACAGTGCCGGTAGTCTGCGGTGTCAAAAATCATCTGAGCGATGAAAAATATCAAGCAAGAACATCACGTATATATATTAAGGCGCCAGACATTTTTGTATACATATAGAGACTATGACGTTCGGGGGATAGCCCTGGTCAAAGTATTTTGAATATAATTTAATTCTCCATAATTTTGGTTTTCAATTTATTATAAAACGGGAAGATAATGTGGAAGTACCTCCACTGAAAAGCACCCTCTCTCACGCCAACGACAACAAAGACAAGACGACAATATTGAAAAAGGAGTTCAAATCTGTGTTCAAGGATAGCATTGTACTAGTATTACAAAACAAATTTACCATCCAGCATATAAAAATTTAGGAAGATGGGTAAAAAATTTAATGATATAAAGTCTCTCAAAGCCTGTGTTTACAAAACTAATTCTAAATGTGGCCCTTTTTTAATGTGCTGACATCTAATTGCTAGCCCAAGTGTTGTATTACGGAAGTCCTTGGGCTCGGCTGTCTGACTGACAGAGGCAAACATATCATAATTCATTAAGGAAGACAAATATTACAGCAAAATCGACCACCATGGAATTTTAAAGCATATAATCTGTACACAGCTAATGTCATACTTGGATACAATTGAACTTTAAACTTATTGAATCATGGCTTCAAATCAGGCCCTTCTTGAGTTACAACTTGGTGAGTGTAAACAATTTTCGCAGTTCATTTGACGTAAAACGACAGGTGTTTATTACGTTGAACGTTTTGGAGCGTCTAACACCTTGGCTCGCCATAAATCCTTTCTAAGCTCCAGTCTTATCGTAAAAGTGCTTAAATCCCCTCTTGCTTGTTCAGCTTTCTGACCAACCGCCACGTGGAAGTATTACTCGAAGAAGAATCGTCTTAGGAAGTAACGCCTTATTCCGGTATGCCGCAGTAAGCGTTATTGTACTCTTGTCCTGTCATATTAGCTACCTTCAGTAGTGTGTCAGCTCGCACGTTTGCAGAAGATTGTGTAATGTATGATCCAAGGTGGATTAATATTACAAAATAATCTAGGAAACCTTGAGAAGTTCGTGCAACAAGACTTCTAATTCGGAGGATTTGAGTTGGACCACGCAAATTTAGTGTATAAAGAGATTTCTTGGAACTCCAGTATGGAAGTCAAAGATCTTCAGACCTGTCCCTCGTGAAACTTCCCCCTCCTATCTGTTTTCACTTATAAAGTAAAATGCTAAAGTCAGATTTTCTTAATTTACCTATTGTTTATAAAGTAATAAAGATATCAACACCAATGTTTTTCCTGTATAGAATGTAGCAGTTTTTGAGAAGATGCGTACAAATCGTAATTGATCGTAAGTTATGGATCTTAATTTTAACTGGTTATGGTATTTAAAGCTATTGCATCCTTGTCAATCGACAAACAATGTAAAACTTTATATCTCAAGTAGTTAATACGAAATAGTCATCCTCACTTTGCCTTTTAAATCTTTAACGTTATCTTGACCTTTATCCCCATAGGGAATTCCGAAACACATATCAATATTTATAAAATCTCTCACTATATGAGAACTGTCAAACACTGGAACAAACCTGGAGTGGACGGATGTTAACACCAACAGCCGAGGACATCAAACAGCTACACGGCTGCAAACACAAATTTTTTCTGATCCATGTAACAGAGGTAATAGCTGAAACGTTTCAAAGAGACAGATGGAGATTAGCAATGGAAACATGGCTCGTACTCTGTTTTGAGATTTGGAGTCATGGCACCGTTCATATTGGAATGCTTCATATAACTAATAGTTGATTGACTGGTTGGTGATTTTTCATTAAAAAAATTATGGTTTTGTTATATTATTATTAAATAGAACCACGTTCCTCCTATAATTTCATACGGAATAAAGCCCACTTTAGGACACATTTATAATTATTGAAACCCCACTTAAATATATTTACTTGTGACTTCTTAGACACCCTATGCATCTGCGTGTGCTTGCTGTAAGTCCGAACAAATTTAATCATTATTCACTTAAAATAAAAAATTCTTCTATGGACCCTGGTTACAAAGTTAGATTTCATGGCAGCAACGTAAATAATGAGGAGAAATAAAGGGACGGTCAAAAACCGTCAACATGGTGACGAATTAGAATAGTGTTACGGAACCTATTATCAACAGATCACGTAATCTTGACGAGCATAAATTTTTTTATGGAGATAAAAAAATACTCACATTTTGTAACACTGGGCAGCGTGAAATGTTTAAGGGAATGATAAAAAAGTCAGGTTTTTTTTGTTAACAAATAATTATAATTTATTCTTAAAACAAACCCAATATTACAATACACTAAATCAATACAATTACACACTATAACAACAGTACAATAGCAAATCAATACATTAACACAGTATAATAAATAAAGTGTACAGTACCCCGATACCACCACTGTCACAGCGGGAACAAGTCCTTTAAAATGTATAATCAAGATGAACAGTTCACACAAATCTTCTCAGAGAATAATAGTCAAATTCCACCACAAAATCAATTTGTTGTTATCCAAAAGTGAATTTCTGATAGTGATCCCAATGGCACACTAAAGACTATAAAATCCGTGACAAATTAGGAGAAGATCCATTACTGCTGCAATTATCAGATAGATCGACAAACTGACTCACACTCTTCCGTGTCCGCTGGAATATTTCTCTCTCCTCCTTCACGGTTCTAAACACAGTCCTTTATTTATAACTTTTCACCTCAAGCCGAGGACTTTCCATTTCATGAACAATCCAAAAGAACCCAACAATACATAATACACACGCCAAAAGGACATACTAGAACAAAGAACGCTGTTTTCCTACACGTCACACGCGCCGGGCCAGCTCGCGCGTCTCTCATGGCAACCGGCAATGCTAGCGCTACACTGACACATGTAAGACTGCTGCACAAAATAAAAGACACATCTATACCAATAGGTTCCCCTGTTTTTACGAAAGCACATGTGTATGTCCGTAGGGGATGGAAATCTATTGTTTCCAATGCACTTATGACACTAGCTTTTAGCCACAGTGACAAATGTCTACATTCAGTTCAATTCTTAAATGAAATTACTGAATTCAAGACCTTTATGTAATGAAAAAAAAAAACTTTTGCCGGCCTAATTTTATCTTGCTTAGTTGTGTTCTACACCTACGTCCTTCAGGCTGGTACAGATATATACTTCACAATAAAACCAACAGTTTGTCAAATAAGGCTATGTGTCCAGACTAGAACAGGGTAGGAGGGGTGATGGATATTTTTACTTACAGTCTCTGCCTTCAGTTCAGTTCCTCTATTAAACTGGCGACGAGGAAGACTTAATTGCTGCGATTCCCGTTCACAGAGCTGAGAGCCATGTGATCGGAATTGAAAAAATTTATACGGAAACGTGCAGCGTCCTTCTACTAATCGAGGTCTCAGAAAACCAGGACAAAAACAATTAAATTTCTTTACAAAGTCAATGTGTAGAACAAATAGAAGGTATTAATTATAGATATTGGAGAGTTAACTGACTGTTGTTTTCTATCAGTTTTATAATTCCCTATAACAAAAAGGAGACGGGCATGGCGGAAGTAAATTAAGAAAAGTAGGAGTTTCTTAAGCCAATTCTGATTCTTTCGGTGTGAAGTCTTAGAACTGCCCTCGGTTTTGATTACCCCCATTAATTTGAAATCGATTTCAGATTATCCCGTAGGAAACCTTAACTTTCAAATTATCCATGATCGATTTATAATAATTTTTATGCATGGATATAACACGTAAATGGTACCAAATGTAATATTACAATCAATATATGAACAATAAAACGAATCTTACAATAAAACGTATATGAAAATGCATGAGGCATTAGTTTTAAACCGAATAATATTTACAAAGATTGCAATTAATTTGAGAAGACAGCAAAAAGGAAATTAAAATAAATTATAAGTAAGGAAACTAAAGAAAAATGTAGATGCAGTCTGAAATCATAAGCGGGGGCAATCTGAGATTGATACACCGGTAGTGTGGATAATGTTTGGGGATCACATACATAAACCGGCAACCTACCTTTCCTTAATCCTAGGAAACTTTTCATCATACGGAACGAGACTATCATATTGCATGCTCTTGGCTGTTTCAATAACATTAATAATTCCTCCATTGTTTAAATGGTCTCTATTATTGCATAAACTACTCATTCCATTTTAATTAAAATCACATTACGCACGCTTGCGTAATGCTCGTGTTAAAACGAATTTCCTTTTAAAGCACCATTACCGGTGTTATTCCGAGGAAAAAAGATTCGGAGGGTGTTAATTTCCTTAGCAGCGTTCCGTCAGTAAATTAGTGTTACATTCGTTACAAAAACTATCGCATTGATATTCCCTTTCATGTAACAAACTGCAGTCCCGTTCTTTATCTAAAGAAAATCTATATCTTTTAAGAGAACCCCAGGCACGGCTGCTTTGGTCTGACCGAGACATATGAATTTCAGGAAGATTGATAATTAGGCAGCTTCGTCCGTCACTAAAGTTATTTAGTTAATTTACGGTACATTACCGTAGATTAACCTTTTGTGGACTTCCTGAGATATTTTCTCCTAACTGGCCAATTGTGGGACTTAATTGTATCAGTCCTTGATTAATAACCCACGTGATCAGGGAAGGGTTAACGGAAAGATTCAGATAAATCTTAAATAAATGAATCAAAGATGTATGTCAAACCTGTTTTTCCGCTTCAATGAACACTTCTCCCAGGCGCTCAGCGCTCGCTCTTTCGTTCTATTTTTGCGTGTGTCAGTTCCGAGAATAACCACTAGGGTTTGAAAAGGTTGTTTAATGACAACGTTAACGTAGCAAAATCAGCAACTAAAATTAACCAGAGATAATTGATAATGTTCCCGCTCAACTCTGCATTCATAAACTCAGCCTGAGAATAATAATTCTTTGACGAGGAGCGACACTTTAATGCTCGCTGCCTCGTATAATTAGTTAAATTACACATTACAATAATGCGGTCCAAAAGAAATGGATTTATAAAGATGATGCATTGTCAGGCCTCCAGCGGACCTAAAATAAAGGTACGGCAGTTTTTCAGTCATATTACTTATAAATATCCAACGGAAAAGATAGATATATGTGTTGGTATCTAGTCTATCATTATTCTGGCTTGGGGTGTTTTCTGAGTTATAAATGTTTCTATAACCTTGCATCAAATCGAACCTTGAATAGAGAAGTGATAATGAGTGAAAACCCATGCCAATGTATAACTTTACAAAAGCGTGTGTGTTGGGTGTGTGGGTGTGTGAGATGAAGTAGTGCCAGTCCACCACGCTATTGCCTTTGTTTCAAGTGAAGGGGCTGGGGTCATTTCTATACACCCTTTTTAGGAAGGGGGGGGGGGGGGGTCGAGAACCTCTCCCGTTTTAAGGTAAAACTAGTGCGTCATGTTTCCCATAACGATTTCGAGACAATGTTGTGACGCAGTGAACAGCTTCATCAGTTTTTCATCAGATATCTATCAGTTATGTAAATTGTCTCCTTGAATCGTCAGAACTGTTAGACTGCAGTATGCTGGTGAATAATTGTATATGGAGGTGATATTTAAGCAAGTTTAAATAATGAAAAATACAGATTTGAAAAATTGAGCAAATATTGATATTATTCAGGAGACTTCTGCTCTCTTTCTAATAATAATCAGCAGAAGCGGGTCCACGGGGGGGGGGGGGGGGGGTCCAGAGGGTCCGAACCCTTCCGCCGTCACCTTTTTTAAAGCTCCCTTTTCCTGACTTTGGGGGGATGGGCGTGGGTTCTCTCTGTATTTCTGTGGATTGTACCCCTCAGATTTTCTCATCGAAATGAATTCATTCCTAACCCAAATCATAATTAACATGGAATCCCAAAGGCTATCTATAATAACAAATAAGATATCCCGATTTCCCCTTCATTATCATTAACTAAACTGTGCCTCTGGCAGGCCATGGAGTGTCCTTTATAATCAAGGCTTTCCCTGACTCCTATAGTTACGAGTACGGCTTGTTCCCGTTCACAGAAATAAATTATAAATCAAACTTGGGACCGTCCAAGCACTCTGATATTTCTAATTCAATCCACATTTGGGGTGTCATTCATTCAATTTTACAATCCCAGGATAAATTGAATAATCATATTAAAATTCCTATTAGTTACATTGGGACCTTATAATTGCGATCAACAAAGATTCAATGAAAAGTGGTGGAAATTTTTGGGCTGTGAAATCTTTACCTCGATCAAATTTTCAGGCTTGAATATGACTTGCCTTTAACTTAGATGTATATGTTAACAAAAGTTTTACACAAGCAGAGTAGCCATACATCTCTTTGTATAATGTGCAGTTTAAACAGATGAAAACAAAGTATCTTGGAGTATGAATTCATTATCAAAATTAACATATGCATGATGTACTGCTTGTATGTCGATGTCAGATAATTAAGTTATTGCTGACATGCAAGTAATGAGAATAAATGGTTACATGCAATTCAAGTAATATATTTTAATGAAAAGCATTCATTAAGTGCAGTAGGCACGTTAGGTATAAATATATTTGCTGACTGCTCAAAAGCCTAGGGTAAGTAAGACATGAGCACATTTTGGCTTGTTTATTGGACAAGTGAGGATCAAACGATATATAATATGAGACAATTAGGCGGCCATAACTCCGTTGAGAGATTAACATCGACCGTTCATTATTACAGGTCAGTACCTCCTTTTTCCACTCAAGACGGACAGTCGAACGGACAGTACCTAAATAACCGGTTACCTTTCGTTTGAGAGTAGTTGTACCCTGCGATGGTTACAATATTACATAGGGGTCACATTTTCCAGACTGCATTAGCAATGGTGTAACAAAATGGCCCCGTAACTCTAAATAAAGGCGTGGTCGCATTTTGTATGACTGAAATAATACTAAACATATTCGGTCCCAATAAAAGTGGTCGTCATTGTAGGGAAGTCGCAGTTGTTGGATGGTCGCATGTCGGTGTTCCACTTTTAAATTTAAAGTATGAGAGTCAACCCTATTGTTAAATTATCATTCCAGGGTAGTTTGTATCTGAATGAAATTGGGTTTACAAAAGGGCCCTGTAATACATAAGAAAATCACAATAAAATACAATGTCCAATAGGTCCATTAAACTAAAGATACACCATACAATCACAGGATATTGAGCGAAAACGCAGTAAAGCTAAAATTTGGGTAGAAAATATATTGCAGAGTTGCGAAGTGAAAAGTATGCAACAGAGTTGCTAAATACATAAAACTAAGCTTGGTTAAACCACAGATAAACCACCAAAGCGTACAATTAAAGGAAAGTGTATGTAAAAGTCTAGATAAAATGTGCATATGTACGGTTATAAAAAGCAAGATGACGCTCATATTTTAGCATTATTTAACCATAAAAGAAGAAAGTAAATTTAAAACCCTGCTCAAAGAAATATGAAAGAACGTATACATTGAAGGGGAAAAAAACAAAAAAACGCAAACGTTTACATAAAACCCTAAAACAGTGTCTGAATCTCGTTCGAATTAAAATTGAAATGTAGTTTTAAAAATAAAAGGTATCAACATCTTCCACAAACGAGTATATGGCAAACCTTGGAAGTAAAAGTCATACCCCGAGTTCCCGCTTTGTGGATATCAACCTTGATCACTACGATAAGTTTGTAAAATGTCTTTGATCGTCTGAGTGTAGGATTACTTTGAGTTTATTTGGAGCGGTGATATTTCACAGGGCCACAGCTGTGATGATGATCCCGTTCTTGTTGTTTGAAGATATGTTTTACTTGTACAGCGATAATAGGGGACTCACGGAATACAGTACTGAAGTATTCATGAAGATGATTTTATAGATCACGATCAGTTTGGACAACTTTGTTTTATTAACATTATATATATATATATATATATATATATATATATATATATATATATACATGTATATATATATATTGATTGATTGTCTGTGTGACACATTTCAAATTTATTTCAAGTAAGTATAAGGTTTTAAAAAAATGCCAGTATAGGTTAATTCCAAACCAGATTTAGATATATAATAGTCATAGTAAAACTCACATATGTAACCAAAGTGCGTAATTGTAATTATTGATGTATTTAAATATATTTGATGTTTCCAATACATAAATATTATTCTCTGAATGCCCGGGGATGATTACATTGACCATCCACCGTGCGAAAAAAAAGGGGGGGGGGGGATATGTAACCCCATCCCCTATATTGGCGCCCCTGACGTATTTGTAAACTGTAAAATCCTGTATCCAATCCTAATTGTCCGGAGTGGTCTTTTCAGTTTGACTTTAAAGGTAAATGATCAGAGAGGGATGATTGATTTGAGATGGTCAAATCTTTCTCAGGGCAGGTCGGATCCTTGTAGGTAGCGCCCCCTAGTGAATGAACACGACTGTCACCCACCCATCCGCCAGATACTGTTGCTACTCAAAACAAACCTATTATTTTGTAGGCAATTTTGGACACGGCCGGCACAACTTGCCTCGACTTCTGCTACATTTCAAGGAAACACCTTATTTACATATCATATGCACATGTATACAAAATAATACGTATTCCCCAATGTCTTTACCACAAAACACCTATGCTTATGTAATTTGCCTTGAAACAATTTTAGTGCAACACACTTGAACGAATTCTACATTGTCCTCTTACTACATTTATACCTACGCCGTTGGTGTATTTAGAAGCCCAGGGTGTCAGGTTTTGACTTCAACAATCTCTGAATAGCAGAGAACTCCTGTGCGCCTGAGTCTGCGCAGTGTGGACTGTCATCTTTAAAAAGAGTAATTGTTTTTTAATGAAAAAAATATAATAAACATAATACAAGTCTATAAGATTAGTCGATATGACATGATATGGAGCCGCTTGCGAGGATCACGCCTTTAGCTTTTACGCTTTTTGAAGCTTTTACTTTTATTCCGAGTAAATCAAATTACAAATTACTATGTAATAGTAAGATGTTTTGCAAAAACCGAGTTATTGAAAACAAAGTAAATTTCAAGAATAAAAAAGGTGATTTTACATCTTTCTTCTCATACCACAATATACCGTAATTTCCAGGAATGGAAAGGAAGATTTTGTAATAATCGAACTTTGCTTAATAAGACATCTTCGGGTGTCTTGTAAATCTATGCCGGGTACAGGGCTTAAGACATTTCTGATTACCACTCATTTGCCTCGGATGGGAAAAGGCTTCTAGTGGTCGATTGCATACATCTTTTTGTTTTCCTTATGTGTTTGAATTGTCATAGATCAGGTTAAAAGTATATAATAGGATCGACATCTTTGTGACTTTTATAGATATTGGAGTTAGCATTCGATGCTACGATGTGTAATTCAATATGCATATCACAAAGTGATAAAAAAAATAAAAAATATATAATTGTCAGCGAATAGGATACGCTGATTAATACAAAGGTGGCATGAATGTAGGTTAAAGGTAAAAAAAAATGTTACATGAAATAAATTATCGGATCGGGGGCATGGATTTAGGGATCTTGACTCAGAGAGCTCACTTAACGACGGGCAGATAGATATGGAATTCAGATGATGTGTGGCCTGGAGGCAAGACTGAATGCACTCAGGTGAAAAATCTGTTTTAATCAAGTGTGAAGACATAAAAGGCACCATGCTTTTCTGCCCAGATTCAGGACAGTAAGGGCGAAAGGAGATGAAAGAAAATTAAGATCTTAAATCCTCCGGCCTGATACGGGACAAGAACTCAAATTTAGAAAACACTGCGAAAAATTCCGATATATGTGTTTGAGTTTGGGTAAAGGGGTGCAAATATGAAAAAGTAGATTTTTTTTTTTCAAATTTCGTAAACTGTCGTAAAAAGGAATAAATATTTCATTTCACTTTTGATTCCATTGACAGAAACAATTGCATTAGAAAAATTAAGGTAGAACCCTTTTTTAACAACAAGTAAAAAAACACACGCACCTCACACCATCCATAAGAAACCGGTCTGTTTCATTTAACATTATCAGTGTATAACATATACCTGTTTAACAGGATATGTCTGAAATCATTTAACACATGTATAATTGACAAGCATGAGATAAGATAAAGAAATGTATTTTTTTTCAGATTAACCGATACCTTGCATAAATGTTTTATAGTAAGTAAAATATAAATTGTGACAGGTATTTATATCTCATCCCGATGTCACGTAGGATGTACTGTTAAAATGACTCCTTTGAGTTTTCGAAAAACGAAGGAGCTGGAGACACTCAAATGAATGAGTTCTGTCACAATTAAATTAGTAGAAATCAATAATAGCTCTCTCAAGCTAGATACAGCAAGCAAGATAACAAGTTATGAACATATAAGGCTTTCTGTTTTACGTACTTTCATATGGACTCATTTTCATTTGTTTTGTAACGTTAATTAAAATATTCAATTAATATTTTGTTGCTTTCAATTAGGACAGACTGTAATAATGTTTCATTATAATAATGTTTTATAATTTTGTAGCAGTTTTTCCATTTTAATATTTTATACTTTCATTATTTTCTTTTAGAAAAAAACTCCATATATTAAGCAGGACCATTTCTGAAAGCTTACCTAATAAAGTAACTCCCATTCTCCTAATCAGTTTAGCTGCATTCAGTACACTCAACTAAGTTTGTGAACGTGCACTTTTTGTATGCAGAAGAAAAACGTCTGAGTATCATGGACAGTTAACTGATCTGTCTTTTTGTTACTTGTATATCATCATGAAGTTGGAATCCCATCACTTTGTATGTCACCAGAGTGTACCAAGATAGATTTATTATGATTCCATTTCAGCCGCGGTGGTCTGTGTTTAATAAAAAATATCAGCGACTTGACTTCCTGAACGAGATTCAGGGCATTTGTATTTGAGGTCGCATGCAGGGTACTCGAGAAGAACCCTGACTAACCCGTCCCCTTTTTAAGCTGCCAGGAAAATTTACTTCAGCCTTTTTGTAACAGCTTTCGACCAACCGATCCATTACATTAGTACCTTATCTTACCGAGCTCCATGTTCATTTTACTGCTAAAATGGGGAATTAGTGTCGTAACACGAAGAAAACATGTATATTGATTTATTGTATTTTTATTTGATATACAGTATTCTCTGCCCGCACTTTCTTGTCCTTATACGGAACAGTCTTCACTACCTTGATGCAAAAAGTTTAAACTGTAACTTAACTTATACTACTTGACAGATTTGTGTTAATTTTTAAAGTTAATGTCGTCGCGGTACTGCATCAGCATTTAAGAATATATTCCTGGGAATAAGTTGTTTCCTATGCAAAATTAATTAATTAACAGAAATCAAGCGCAGAAATGGTCAACATAGACGCCACTATTAGGTAAACCATACCTAAAAATCAAGATTTTCAGCCTTCAGATCGTCACTATAAAAGGTGCCACATTTAAAATCACGGGGGGGGGGGGGGAGGGATTTATTAAGAAACAGTTAAAATTAGTCTTTTAGAAATACGCGGTATTTTCACTAGAGGACTGTGACCTAGCTATCGTATTGCATGTTCAAGTAGGGAGTATAACCAGATGAATGTTTTGGTATTTAATTGTACATTTAGTATTATGTTTAGCTTTTAGCGTGAGAACTTTGGTTAGAGAGCACATGTATCTTGTTTGATGTTTACTTCTTAAGCTTAATTGCAGGGGAGTCGTCTCTGTTTTGTCTCTATAGTAAAATTTGTTTGTTGTAGATTTGGAAGGATCAGCACCAGTTTAGTCTGGTTTTCTCCAAGTTTTGTCTCTTGGGGAATTTCCATATTAAGATTTATGTTATTATTGATGGTCGGCATCATAATAGGGAGTGGTGATTGGCTTGTGACGTCAGTAAGCATATATTAGTCGTAATTAAGATGTTTTTCTCTACAATGGTCTGTGTGTGTTTCGTGAACTGTTCCTCGAGAGGTAAACAGGTATAATCCAGCGAGGGACTGTTAGTGGTCGGAGGTCCGTGCATCTATGAGTGGACTGATAGCCGAAACGCGCAACATTCCTGAGTCACGTCTGCGCGATAGTCAAGTGATTAGGAACAGTGCAGTGTGATTAGCGGGATTGGTGATTTTTTGTGTGTGTTTATTATAGGACGTTTATGTTCATCAGTGTCTATATGTATGGAGCACCTCTCTAGAGAAATGTATCTTCCTTCTTTAATATACTGAATTGTTTTTGTTAACTCATGTCTTATTCGTTTTATTTATTTGAGTGTACATATGCGTGAGTTTCAGCCAGTTGGTTTCGAAGTTATCTTGGTCGTTCACATCTGTACCGATGTGACGGATATAAATAATACAAATTGTAATTTATTCAAGATTAATTGATTTTATACTATACATGTATTTTATTCACTGATATTATAAACTTTATTTATATTCCATATTACGTGATAAGTATTTCGCACGTCACCGAAACCTTAGAAACAGACTTATCTGCTGCCATTAGGTGACGCCACGGTGTTTTTTGTTTATAATGAACATGCCGGTAGTGCCCCTTTGTACCTCATGAATAAAGATGCCTATAGAAAAAATGATTATATGCCTGATTTTTTTAAAAATTATCCGACAATATCGATTTCGAAGTGAAAAAAAAAACATTCAAAAAGAATCGTTTTAAGTGAGCGCTACAGTACAGGTTATTTATGCAGAGCTAGACTAAAAAATGGTTTAAATTACTTAACATGTTTTTAAGCTGCTCGAGATATATTGGTTGAGCGACTCCAAAGTGTAAATTCGCTCGGCGCTACACGCTTGGGAAATTGACAACAGATACATACATTTATTGTCAGTACTCAGGTCTAGTATGCGTGGTAAAAGCACATGGGCTCATTAATAATAATCCAACTTCACTTTTACGTGTTGTAGTATGGCTGTGTGATGCTCTTGGTCTGTTCATATATAGAGTGGGGTTGGGAAAAAAAATCTGCTTTCAAAGTAGCTTATACAATTGTAGCTGGTAAGCCATTAAAGATGATTGAACATTTGTTTCTGTCAAAAAAAAAATATGAAACCTCCGGCAGCATCGACTTTAGAGCTAATGTTGATTAAAATATAGTAAAGTGGAAATATAAAAAAAAAAAATATGCAGTAATGTATCCAAGATGTAGGCTTCCCTGTTCTGTGCTTCGATGGTACTTCTACTAAATCTTACTACAACAACTACCTCTAATACTACTACGAGTATTCCTGCAACTACTTCTACTACTACTTATAATCATTATTGTGATAGTAATAGAAGTATATTGATAGGTTTCATAATATTATATTAAAAAAAGAATGAATAAAACTAGTAATATTAATCATACAACTGAAAATAACGATGATAACAAAAATAATAATTAATAATAATAATAATAAGCAGGAGATGCTAATAATGACGATGATTGAAATAATAATAAATTATGACAAGTTGATCATATAGTGAGAGGCAGTTTTAACCATCGGAACGCCCCTTCACCCCCCCATTCCCCCCATCCCCCCATCCCCCCCCCCGGGTAGCACGGACCGTCTGACATCCGGTCCAAAGAATTCTGCTTTGCCTGTTTCATAATGAATGTCATCTCGAAATGTATTCCTGACGGCTACACTTCCGCCCAATCACTCTCTACTCTCTTCCAGGGGTTCCGGCTTGACTATGAAACGTGTATGATCTGCGACTCATTATCACAGGCTGACAACTTGCTGATAGGTGACCGCGGCTAACATGGCCTCGAGTAGTTCATCCTGTTGTTCCAATCTGGGCTGTAACGATACATTTTTTTCACGATCTGATACACATCTCGACCGTTCATTCATATGATAGAGAAATAAGTGTGCCTTTTTTGTTAACAAATAATTATAATGTATTTTTAGAACAGGCCTAACATTACAAAACACTAAATCAATACAATTACACAGTAATTAAGACATAACAATAATAAAAATGTACACCGCCAGAGTCCGGATCCTAGGCTTTGATTTCTGGATACCACAACTGTCACAGTCCAAAAAGAGTTCTTTTAGCACAAATAATCCACGTGAACAGTTCAAGCAAATCTTCCCGGTGAAGTTCAGGTAAAAAGTCGCATCCTTTAGTGCTCGCTGGTATTTTTCTTCCTCCCGACTCTAAACACAGCCCCCATTTAAAGCTTTTTCACCCGATGTCCAGAAAGTTCTAGGCACGGAAAATTCTGAAGAACAGACTCGAAGCTTTTAGAATACAACGAACGCGTTGTGTTTATATTCTGCAATCAATCCAGAGTTCAACAAGTGCGGTTCCCATAGCAACGCACAGGGCTTGTGCTCAACACGAATCAGAATGTCAAGTACATGTTAGGCTATGACATAGCCTATGTAAAATTCTGCGCATTTTACACATGTAAAAAAACTGAGTGCAGCTGCCCAGTTTTAACTTCGTCATGTTGTCATGAAATTGATTATCGTGGTCAGGATGGTTGTCAGCTGCGTTATTCAAACTATTGAGCGCATACTTTTCCAAGGGTTGAAGGTTTGTCCAGATCACCTTGTTCACCTGACCATCAATTCTTGGCCTCCTGACCAGCCGGTTTTAATGATGCAAAGTTCCTCCACCAGAGGCCACCATCACCACCAGTTCATTTAACAACAAAGGAAATGATTCTTTATCCAGGATGATGACCAGAATATATTTTCCAGATATTTTCCAAAAAAATCGTGTACCAGCTTGTTGCGTAAGATTTTTTCTAAAGGAGTCCCTTCCGATAGCTGCGGTCTATTAACTAAAAAATATTCCTTGAACCGTTTATGAAAATAGGCCGTAAAAACGCCGAGTTTATTGCAGACTGGCTGTTCTTTTTGTTTATATCCAGGTGTTTATAACATTTGGGGGCCCACCAAAATAAACTTAAAACATTTAACAAGAACATGTGGTGGCGATCCAGATGAACCAGAGTTTTGCTTAGGCGTTGTGCGTCTTTTGGCCTTTCAGATATGCAACCAATCAACTTACGTTACATGTTTACTTTTTTTGTCAGCATCAGCACATATACCTTGTTGACTATCAGGTTTAGGTAAACAAGCTTATACACCCATCACAGAGGCGTTTAAGATTTTTTCTTAACAGGAATAACCTACAGTTCATCAATACGCAGAGTTAGTGCCGTTTCAGCTCTCTGACATTAGAGAGTCTACGACCGGCGTACTAGCTGTCAGAGTGCCGTTATATACTTCATCGAGAAAGGCACTTTAAGGCTCCATGAGGATGCAAATATTTTCGTCATTTCTGACAACACCTCATGGCCTACAAGTAAACTGAAATTTACATAAACCAAACTAATTGTTACCTTTTAAGTACACTTTCTAACAACAGCAAACATGAATGAGCAAGGTTCTGTTTTAACTCAGCATATTGGTAAATCCCTCTGCATGTTTGTTGAATTTCCGGCCGCATGAATACAAGCATGGATAGCACGGGTTACTAGACGCAGCCAACTTGTACGCGATATAGGAAATGACTCGTCACCATAGAGACGGAGTTTCAGTTTAGGTTGTGTATTATCTTGTGTTTATTCATCATTCGTAGCATTTTGTTAATATTATGGGCTGTTTACCACAATATGAAATCTACATGATGGAAGACCACTGCGATGGATTCCTCGATATTGCTTGCATCAGGACTTAAGTGGCTTACCAGCCAACTAATCATTGCCTTCTGAGTCGGGCTGTCACGGCTAACGCGGAGTGAGCCAGAAATCAAATATATTCTTCACAATAGTTAGGTGAATAGCTGTACACGTACCTGTTTTTTTATGTTCTCGTGTATGTGTATGTTATGTGACTACTTACCAACCTATTACATTAATATATATGTATTTTTAAACTTGCTCACATAAGAAATTTTCTCGGTGATGCAGTAATATGACATATCAAATAAGACCCGGCATTGAGTGAATCTGGTTGCCTTTTGCAAAGTGGAAACATGTAAAGAACTTAATTCAGTATTAAACCATGAAACGCGCAAACATCCAGAGTGACAACCAGATATTCCTCGTCTTACTCTTAAATTAGTTTTAAGAACACATAATGAACGTAACAAATTAATGCAGCCTTGAACATGACGGACTGCCAAGTGATAATTAAGACAACACAATGGACATTCTGGTTATTAAATCTGACACAGATATAATCAGTTACATAATAAAGTATGGCAGCTACCCCTAGCGACTATTCTAATTAAAACTTGAGCAATCATTCGTAAAACATGTATCGGGCCATCACGGGGCATTGGACTTGAGGGCAGTCAGCGCCCCCTAGCGCCTATTACACACAGCTGCGCACTGAGCAAAACGCGGTTCATTAATAAAGCAATGTTTTCAATTATGGACATATTTTCAGAGACTCTTGTTCTTTTGAATTTAAAAAGATCCAGAAAATCCGAATAGGTAGGTACGAAAAGACAAACTGCAGAGTTAAATGAAACTAGCATTACATCATGATCTTTCATGAGTTGATAACATGACGGGAAATTCCGTGTCTAACGTGTATGAATCAATATTCTGCCTTAAACATGTATATATATATATAAAGTTATGTGGAGTAAATTCAGAGATTAAGTTTATATATTGGATGTATTGATTTTTTTGATAACTGAAACTGGTTTGTTTAGTCTTTGAAATTAGAAGATCCCATTAAACTTTGTTTTTACCAGGTAAACATCATGTGTAAGTATGACCCGTTAAAAGGCCATTGCGGTGTCTGAAACGATATATCACGAAGTCTAGGGGAAAGCGTTCAGCACTAGACCTGTTACCGGAGTCCCACGACTGTCCCTTTCCCGGAGCCAGCCAAGCCCCATGCTGAATGTACAATGAACCGTACATAACAGTGCAAGCTCTCCCAGGAGACAAAGTAGAATGGTGAAAAGCTTTACCTTTTTATTGTATAAAACCAGGCAGTCCCCAGAGTAGAGACTTAAGGTTGTACAGTTACACATACCTAGGTTACTTTCAATTCAAAACAATCTTCTTCCAGTTAGGAGCTGTGGAACTACTTCTCTACCTGTCAAACTCATGGTGTGTGACAAATCCTTCGTGAAAAGTCCTCACTACATCTGGGTTAACATAAAAACTGGTTCTTTTTAGTATACACTTGGCATATTTTTTTCAGTCACCTCAATACTTAAAACGGGAATTTAGATGCTAATTTAAGTTACAGAAAAATTGCGTAATAATGGTTTATTGCTACCGTTAAAATATGGGTGAATATAAATATATATATATATCACGTTTTAGTATGTTTCATTTGTTAATTTAATAAGTTAGTTTAAATAAATGCCTATCCCTTCCTGCGAGAATATTTGAATTAAATATATATGATGCAATTTTTTTAAATACCCTTTACCGGATAAACAAAATACTTATTAACACACATGGAGACGGGAGTGAAATATAGCCTCCTGTTCCACTCCATTGTCCGTGGTAATATTATTTACGAGGAAGAAGTGATTGAAAGAATCACAGAATCGCAGCGTGTCAGAAGTCAGAGCTGCAAATCAATCGTACACGCGGCACAGCGCCTGTACGGTATGACACCGGCTCAGACAGGGCTCAGAACCACGGACAGCAGAGTTATTGGGTGGGTATGGATCTGTGACCAGCTGTCATAGATCTGGATCAGCCTGTCTGTCACTGATACAGAGAGTGAGACAAGAATGATTGACAGGCGAGGTCAAGCCAGTACATTTCTTTCGTAACCAGCAGTGTGTTATACACAATTTGACATACTCTAACCATAAAGATAAAACCGACCTCCGTCAATGGTCAAAATTAAGCCAGTACAATCATACTGTACCCAATATACACATTAAAGCAGCAGCGATACAGATACAGTTAAAGTCGATCAGGAGTTGGTCTGCAAACCATACAGACCGTACCAAACGCATATAAAATTCAGCGGCGGTACAAATAAAACTGGACTTGAACATTCATTGTTTTTCGTCCAGAACTCATGCAATAGTATGATACTGAACGAATACTCAAACCAATGAAAGCGTGGTATCGTCTTTTGCATCCAGCTCCATGTGTTAAACCCCACATATCCCATTCTCTTTAGTCTGATTATACCGGTTCTGACGTGAAACCAAGAATCAGACTTACTTACCGAAACGGGGTTTAAAAGTGGATGCACAAAGCGACGCCATGTCATTTTGGTCTGAATGCAATTGTTTGCTCTGTGCCAGCCCTGGTGGTGGAACCCGGAGTCTCTCGCTACACAAAGCAGAGGTTTAAACGAAAGAGATTAGAAGGAGTGCAGTGTATAATCACTGCCTGAGAAGAATATCACGTCACATATTTCAGCGATACAGAACACATTGACTGCAACTGTTCTTAAAAAAATCGCATCAGTTTACATATCGCACTAGATATGCAATTTAATGAAACTGATTTGTATTTATCAGATTATCATAAAAGGAGGACAAAATCTATATTGAAACAAATCTAGTACCCCAATAGACATCGGTATGTCAAGACAACTTTGTAAGGGCTCTAAGTTCATATACTGAATTGTTTGGAAGCATATGTTGTTATTTGTTATTTTTACCTCATGCTTGTATTATATGGCTGACATATCTTCATCTGAATATATCCCATTGACCCGCGTCCTCCGTGTCTGTCAAGATAACACAAACAGATCAAATTTATGTACGCATATTATTGATAAACAGACCCAGGCCAATACCTCTGCTAGTTGAAGACCATTAACATTCAGTCATCTTAAGCCGGATCCATGTTTCCAATATTCGTGAACGTCCCTTGTTTTGAGTGCCTCGGTTAAAGTACAGACTCCTTGCACACGTTGTGTAGGTATAGGAGGGATAGGGGTATATATATCCCCGTCAACTTTTAACAAGAAGGGTTTGTCTATGTTATCATCACCCTGATATTCAGAGAGATATATAATTATATATTGGAAATGAAATGTATTAATAATTAGATTTACAGACTTTGGTTCCATTATTTAGTTTACTGTCAATTATTATATACCAGTTTCTAAACTTGGATTATTTAGAAAGGACCTTTAAGGAAAACATAATACCTTATTTTAAAGACTTTATACATAATTGCAATTTGTTTGAAATGTATCACACAGACAATGAAAGGAAGGTTTAATATATATATATATATATATATATATATATATATATATATACGTTTATTAAAACGTTGTCCCAACTTTGAATACCCCCTCACTCTAAAAGATAAATTGACGCCTCTGTTGGTAAATAATAAACACCTACTTGTATGCATGACGGGTCGAGTACCTGATGTGACAGAATGCTACATCCTATATAAAAACATGATTTGAAAATAATAAAATAAACACAGGTCAGAGTCTATAGTCAATACTATAGGCAGAGAGAAATTCGGAGCACCAGCTTATAATCGAGACAGGTTATTATAATCCCAGTAGGATAAATAGGGGTACATCGACATTGGCACAAGCCTACCCCTGGAAATCGAATAAAAACTGTTGGGAAAGTCGGGCAAAGCAACATGTAAGTACCAGAGTGGATCAAGTTAATGAATCATACATCACACCGAAATGAGCATTTTTTTGTTCACTGTACTGCAACTATTACATTATACAAAAGGCATATTTTTTATGAGGAAACCAATTTTGCGACTTTCTTCATTGAAGATGTTAGAAAATGAGCAGTGTATTTTGTATAACAAGAAAAACAATAAAAGTAATGTGTCTGAGGAGCTCAATTTTTCTGAGAAAATATGTTTATTGAAAATTATCAATTTTATGTTGGGTATAACACAAAATAAGCTTGAAGGTATGTATTTAATTTAAATAATCTGTTATAAGATGGGATTGACATAATTATTCAATTTCCTTAGAACAGAAATGTTCAAGAAATTGCAAATTGATACTTGTTTCTATCGTTCTATAATTTGTCTAACAAAATAACTACCTTATAACTATGAAAAAAAATATATGAGAAACTGTCAGTAGTGATTCTGCAGTGAAACGATACATCATGAAATAAAACGATACATCATGAAATAAAACAATACATCATGAAATAAAACGATACATCATGAAATACAAAGATGCATCATGAAATACAACGACACATAATGAAATACAATGATACATCATGAAATACAACGACACATAATGAAATACAATGAACCATCATGAATTACAACGACACATCATGAAATACAACGATACATCATGAAATACAACGATTCATGTTAGTAGATACAAAGAGTTAAAGATCTTCCATGAAATCAGGGCAAAAACCAAAAGCATACATAAAAACACTTAGCTTCGAAGATATGAGAATGACCCCCTGAGAAATTTCCTAAAATGAAACTCTCTTACTGTCACTGAATCAATTATTTGGATGAAATAAGGTCCAGAGCACACATATAAATTTGACTTTCGACACTCACAAGGGGACCAGCTCGAAATTACCAATGTTTAAAGATATTACCGGATTTAAGTAACTGAGGCGGTGTTAATGTATTAAAAACTTGATTCCCCCAAAGTACACTGCACGCCGAAGAAATCTAAATTGCCCTTGAATTTTGACAAAACGCTTACGCTATTGATTATTTCATCATCGCGGCAATGAAAAAAGTAAACGATTTTGCTTCGTCTCGAGAAAACCTGTCATTATACAAACAAAGTCATCGAAAGTGTTATGCCGTAAGTATAAATAAAACAATTACGTCAGGGTAGCTGTTTAATGACACGCAAAACTGCAATAATTTTGAAAAAACTAGTTTAATTATGGTATTTCTCAGGTCATTAGTATCTAAAGGACAACCCTAGAATAAACCGTTCTCATGAAAACTTTCAGACGACGACGCTCGTGCCATTGCCAAAAGACATTAGGCACGCTAGAAGTAGAAGAAATACTGTTCGACAACCTGCGGAACAAGAACATTATCGCTCTAATTTCAGCTCTGACGTATTGTGTTTTACCTGCCATTTTAAACTGTCACCTATTTTGAAAAGGTGAAAACCTCATTTTCAAAAAGTATTATGTAAAACATGTAAAACAATATGGATAGGAAAGAAATAGGGAACTTCCAAAAAAGAACGCTTCAACTCAACGTATTATTATGAGAGAAGAGCGGATATTATTTGTTAAGCTATGGCAAAGGTTGATTTGTATTTAAATATTTTATGTCAATATCAGACCATGCTGTAATTATTTCTGGAGAACGCCCAAAGGTACAATTAATGAACCGTTTTGTCTTTCAGTAGATTTCTTTTAAGAAAATCTTCGAAAGAAATAAGGATTTTTCTGAAACAAAGGGGTCCAAATGTCTGTTTCAGAATATTTCAGAAGCAAAGCTATCTCCAAATAACCTAATTATTAGCTTTGTTAATATTTTATTTTTCGTTTAAAAGGAACGGTGTCGAGTCTCACTTGATTTATTGTCCTTCAGATATTGACTTTAGTTTTGTATTCAGAAACTTAAAGTTTCAAACTTTGTTTATTGTGTGCTTGTTAGTGTGTATGTGTGTCTGTTCCCTTAACATGACTTTATTTCAAGAATTTCAGCTAAACACAAAATGTACCTGCCGTATTAAATAAATGATAAAGGCGTCGAATTCACAGTTCTCTTAGTAAAAACGGTACTTCTTTTTAATTTACAACATTTTTTTAAAATATTCAATCACATATAAACCACAAAATTCAGATTTTTTCTTCATGAATGATTGAAACGTAGAAATTGTTATTGAAGATCTCGTTACTTAGTATTCAGAATTCATACAACATATTTTCTTGATCATCAGCCTGATGTCTCGATATCATATATTATTCTATAAATCCAGTTTAAATAACATTTGTATTTATGTAACCATCTGCATCATAATCATACTTAAATTGTTTTACTTCTTTTATTTGTATTTATTACTTGTTTTACTGTAAAAGGGATGATTGTTTTCCCACGACCTGTACAGACTACCGAACGCTACCATCTGAGCCATGAAGACTGCCGCGCTATTGTTGTTATAACTAGTAGTACAGTACATGTGAAATAAATAAAGCGTACGTATCTTACTCTAATTTGATTTGGGCGTGGTCCAAAAAAGCGTTTTCCCTTCTTACCTTTGCCGATACACGTCCCCTCGCCAGCAATTTCTCCCTGCCAATAAATCATTACCCTGACGCTGTCCCTAAAGTAGTGTTGTGTCTCATCCTCGTGCCCTTATCGAATTAGGACACGTGTATTTTTTTCCGTGTTTCTCGAAACCGCTCATAGGGCTGCAACTTTATCAGGGGTCTTTTTTTATTCAGAAATCAGTGCGCCCGGCGATCTTTTTTTATCTTTTTTGTATGTTTTGATAAAAATGTCACATGATTAAGGCAAACTTGATAATCACAGAATTGTTTTGCTAAATATAGAAAAGGACCAAATAAGAGAGAATTTGTATTATTTTATCTTCTTGAAAGAATTTCCGAGCGACTGGAGCTCAAAAATGATAAGTTTCTATAGAAAATCAAAATAAACAATATATATTCAATATATATATATATATATATATATATATATATATATATATATATATATATATTTGTACTCTTGTACCCCCCCCCCCCCCCCGCCGACAGTAGCATCCCATTCCGTAAATCCTGGCTACGCCCCTACCTCATTATTAATTTCTATCTCCTCCAATTACCTTCATTTTATTCTTATATTTAAATATTCCGTTACCTGCAACCTTTTCTTTTGCGGAAGCAGCGCCCAGTAAGAGCGCCCAATACTACCCTCAACTGAAGCTAAATAAAACGTGTGTGGGTCTCTGCTTATAATAAAAATTACGTGATCACTGTAATTGCTTGGACCAAAATAAATCGGAACTTACAGTATAATGAAGTGAGAATCAAAATAGGATACCTATACTATAAGTTGTCAAGTGTTATAATCAGGGGTAGTTCGATTCCAAATGGTTAGGGCATTGGTCCCATGTTCGGTTCCTCAACAATTCTCGACAGAACCTCAGACGTGCACATAGAAACTTTTAATGAATAATCAATTGCAGTTGCGAACATCCAATCAAGTAAATGTTGGCTTTTAATGAATAATCATAAACAAGCAGTTGCGAACAACCAATCAAGTAACCGTTGCCCATGTAAACAGTCTATCACCTGTCAAGTGCAAAATTTACATACTTTTTGCGACACTCCTAAAGAGAACACGTGCATGTACTCTGTTTTTCCGGGAAAGGTTTTATACAAAGTAGACGGTAAGCAAAAGGCTGCAGGAACTATATCGCCGACTACCGAGTAAATAATAATGTCTTATTTTGCACTGAATTTGAATGAGACAAATAATCAAAAAATGGCAAGACACTTCACAACGATTGCGATGTATTCATCGCTGCAGAACAGAGATAAAGCGATACCAGATCATTCGCGACTGACCTTTCTGACGTCACTAATGTCGTATAAACTGCTCTACAAACCATTGACATAGAAAGTCTCCTGTGAAGGAGCGGCATTGGGGCTCATCAGCATAATTTGGTAAAAGGGGCGGAGCTTAAGACCTGTGGTGGTTAGGTCAATTAAGGATTTCAAGAACATATCAGTCGTGGGCTTTATCCTCTGCCTGGTGGCTGTAGTAACGATAAAGTCTTGGGCTTTATCCTCTGCCTGGTGGCTGTAGTAACGATACAGTCGTGGGCTTTATCCTCTGACTGGTGGCTGTAAAAACGATACAGTCGTGGGCTTTATCCTCTGCCTGGTGGCTGTAGTAACGATGCGTCTATGGTATCTTTGCGGAGAGAGTTCTCGAGGACATTGTTGGTTGCTGCTGTCGGGTCTCAGACTACTGGTGCTTCGGCTTTGGGACCGGGTGGGTTTGGGTGCTATCCCTTCCCTCCCCCACCCCCTCCCTCCGCATCGTTTGTCTCTCGATGTTCTCCAACCACGCTTTGCGTTTCTCCTTCAATTTTTTCCGAATGATTGACAAAACTGTCTATCATAATTATATTGACGATAGGAAGCCCCACTCGAACTGAAATGAAAAACGTGTAGAAAAATTACTCTAAAAAGTGAAAATGCAATCCTTTATTACAATATCTCCCATCATAAATGTAAATGGGTTCTTTTCTAACCGCTCAAATTCGAATATTTATAAGCTGTAAGGCGCAGACTGTGACCAGTGTTTCTGCTGGCCACGTGTTTGAGCCCTCCCCTGTGATGTCGACTCGGATATTGTATAGAATCTGCTATCAAAATCTGAACTTCAAACCACTTTTCATGGCACACGGTCTCAAGACAGTGATTTTGTATATGATGTATATCAGCTCTGTAAACATAAGGAAAAGTTATTAATTGTAACTGAAATTCTTAAGAGTAGCAATGTGTCAGCAACTGAAGCAGCAGAATTCTCCTCTCTCTGCTTCGAAGTTCGAAGCCTAGATTAGAACAGCATGATTGCAGTTTATCTCACGTAAATACATTAAGTTCCAGCAGTAGGATAGCATTTACTGTCAAACTACTGGTTCTTGCAGCAGAGACAGAGCAGAATGCACGTTAAACCTGCTGTTTTGCTGCTTAATTCAACATGTCCGGACGCAGCAGTAAGGAAAGCGTAGAAATTTCATACCTGCTTCAAATCAGCATATGCCGAACTTTGAGAAGGCAGTTTGAATTAGAAACAATATCAAATGTATTCACTTGACCTGGTTCAGTGTGTATCCTGGTTCCTTTTATTTCTCGCTATTTTAGTGGAAACCAGAGTCCAATAACCAATGATCTCAGGAGACAATTTCCGGACCGCAGTCGGCTCCTACAGCACAGCAAGAATGCAGTTATTAACCAAGCAGCAAATAATGTTCAGAACAGACCGCTCAAATCAGTCCACACCCAAAGGTACACGGCAAGACGACACCACTATCGACACGAGACAGTCCACAGCAAATGGCTAACTGCCTTTTGACACCAACCTCGTAAAGGTAGAGCTTTGTAAAGCGCATATAACTGTCCCCAATTTTCAGCATCAAGAAAAAAGTGAAGAATACTATGTTCGAGTTTCTAGTCAATAACTTACATTGTTTCATCCATTTGCCTTTGTATTTGTATAATAATTTTGTTTAAACTATGACATGTTCAAATACACAGAACAGTTCGAACTATAAATTATGATGGCTAGAGATATGAAATGTTCATTAAAAAAAAAAAAAGGATAGTGTGCATGAACCACTGCCCGAGTCTTTTCAGTATGGGGAAAAAGTAAGACAGCAGATCAAAATATTACAGATGGAGATCCATCGCGTCACGTGTGATGGATCTATACAGCTTTAGGTAAGAAAACCAAGCGAAAGGCTCAAAACCACCAGCTCCTATTCTATACAGCCACAAAGTACGGTTTTATTACCAAACGGCCGCGAATTAGAAATGATAAAAACTGACAATCAATAAAAGGCTTCGTGAGGAGAATAACAAGATGAAAAATGATATGGTTTTATGACAGAAAATTAGATACAGCGGGCTCAGATATAAAATTTTAAGAGGGACCGGGTTCTAGAAATCTTATCAAATGTCGCGGAATTAAAATGGAATGGGCTTAACAGAATTGAAATCTGAACAGGGGTCCTAAAAAGGTTATTACAATAAACGTATACGATAAAGGAAAACAGGAATTCCGGAGCACGGGGTAACGCCGAATATTGATTGGTTCTTGCCGGAAGTCGGTTGCCCAAAGAGAGTCAATGCCCGTTGGTGAAAACATCACAAACAACCAAAGGTCAAGATTAAGAAAGAAAGTATTGGTAGGAATGGATCCTGTTTTTTTTCCTGACTGTAGCTTAAATGACGAACTCTCCTTTTGGATTCTAATAGGGCTGTATCATTTGAACATGTTGGGGCATCTTTTTTGAATATTTTGTTAAAAAAGGTTTGAAAATTAGTAAAAAAACGAAATATGGCTAACAGGACCCATTTACTCAGAAGGTTAGTTGAAATCAAGTTTCACCGATGCATTTCTCGTCAATTAGACACTAAATTGTACATCAGTCCCGCTTTTCCGTTTTCGAGTCCACAAGTACGATATCTGATTAGGAAATTTCACGTTTAAACGATGGTTGCTTGTTCCCATAACCTATATACAATGATCTTCCCTTTATGATAGATATTTCATTCTTGTGAGATTCTTAGTAACTGCCAGGAAATGAATTCAATGATATCTACTTGGAAAGTTGTCCTATACACGTTGACATCTTAGTGTTGATTTTGGTGATAAATCAATAAATCTGGGATTAATAAGTGAATAAGTAAACCTCTATGAAAAAAGAGAGTTGTAAGAATCTCTCGCTGTCTCATGCAAAATGACTGAGGTGGAGCTGGTTACCCCTGCTTTAGTTTAGGGGGAGGGAGCTTGAAATCGCTTTCAGATTATCTCGTGAAACAGTTCTCTCTTTAATTAGTTAATTACTAATAATTGTTTTATCTTGTTTATTTTTCAAAATATAGGTTGACTCTTTGTATACCTAATTTATATTTTATATAATTGACAATGTAATTAAAATTTCCCGGTAATTTTATTCCTCACATATTTACTCAGCTTGACAGTATCGTGTCTATTACTTACTTTATAGAATTCACATACCATGAGCCAGAGACGTAGGATTAGAATGCAAACTCGGACAAGGATTTGTATTAAGATTCGGAGGTTAGGACTCGAAAAATCAGAAATAGTCTATCTCAAGTCCAGTAGAAACAATCTGTCACGGAACGCCTGATTTTCAGAATTTCGATTTCTACCACAAAGACTTAAAAGTACGAACAGATGACATCTACAAAAGCAAGTTTAGACTTGTTTAGACAAAATGTTCGACTTAATCTCCTTTAAAATAATGTTTAATTCGATATTAAACTAAAAATCATGTGTAAACTGAAACAAAAATGCACATGGTGATTCCTGTTTCTATTTAAAAGTGCTTTTAAACATTTTTTACATTTTAAGATTACGTATTGGACTTAGACTTGGTCATGGCTTGGGTTGAGTTGGACTCGGATAATATGGACTCGAATACATCAACGTAATAAGTTAAAAGTAAAATTATTAATCAGTGAATTGAATTAACGAGTCGGTAATCTCAACAGTGCGACAGTAACCTGAAATCAACTTGGATTGAATATTAGGCATATTAGAGATAAAGCGAAAACAGAGACATAATACCAAAATACGAATACAGAAATGTTAAGTCCGTAAAAGCCTTCCCGTCCTACGTAGTTAAGTCTTCATAAACATGGCATAATATAATTAATACGCATTTGTTTTTTTTTTCTAGGCAAAGGTTTACCTGCTTCCGTTGTGATATGACTCTCCAAATTCTGTTCACCTGTCATCGGTGTCCTCATCTGTATGACAAATTTGTTTTCTTTTGCGGGATTAATTCCTTTAAAGCTGCATATTACATAATTTTAATATTATCCCAATATGTGCCCCTATTTCTTTTGTGCATTAAGGTCCACCATGCATGTAACTTTTTCTGGAGGCGCCCCGGGGATTTTCCAGCTTTTTGCTGATTCCACGTATTTTCTTTAGGATCCGCAATATCCAGGGACGATGAAAACATATTACCAGTTCATCTCTAAACTGATAGGTAATCTACTTACAAACCAGATTCTGCAGTCTGAACCTACAAACCTCCGCTCGAATCTTCTTATCAGTCATGTGCTCATATGAACACTTTTCATGAATAATCATTGTCACAGTTTAGCAACCAGTCTTATCTAGCGGATTAAAAAAACACATGCATATGAATGGGCGGCTTTAAACTGGGGACAAAGGAATTCTTCTTTTTGTAATGATGGTATATATGAAAAAATATATTGTGTTGATTCTGATTACCTTCTGAATTGAATTGATTGTTCAAACGATCTTGCGCTAACCTCTGCAAATTTTCTAAAAAATCCGGATATACCTTATATTTTTGCTTATATAAGAGAAGTTATTATTTTGCCTTTAGACTTTCACTAAGAGTGGTTAATCTGTCGTTTATCTCGGAGCAACATCAGTTTCCGATCAACAAAACTCAGTTCTAGCATTTAATACTGTAGGATTCTATTTCTTTTGGCCTGTCTCTCCACAATAGCAACTTTGAGTTGCATTTTCGCGCGCAAGAGCCTTCAATGACATAAGGGTTTGTGCCCAGTATTTCCGTCAATTGACAAATAAATATTATTTTTCGTGATGTCCTTTGAGCTTCAATTATAACGTATTATCTAACATAAACTTATAGATTTATGATAGATATTCTGGAAAATGTACTTCCTATATACAGTCATATAATTTCTTCAATTTTTTTTTCACAGTAAAGATGGCGTGTATATACGATTCCCATGACTCCAGTAATGATGACGTCGTGCGGATGTTGTTTATCGGACGACAAAAAATTCTTACGCAAAATTCGTAAACCTTATATATGCCTCACGTCTACATCTTTGTCTGATTTCTTGAATAGCTTTATTTACAATCCTGTGCTGACTTTTTAAGGAGAGAGGGTTTCCTGGAGAATTCCAGCACAAGTGATCTTTTTTTATCGTGAACAACTTCCCTTCGGAAAGCACGGGAAAAGAGTCCCTACCAGTTCATTACAAAACTGTTTAACCCTGAACAATTTTCAGGGATGATAAAAGCTTTAAAAAATATGTAATCCTTGAGATGACTAAATATATCTAGATTATTATTAATAGAAAACAAAATTCTCTGTCGGGAAAAAAGTCTCACTATCAGCTAAGTCGCTTTGGAAATCGAATGTGCAGCCTCACACACTTTATAAATCCAAATAATGACACAAATTACGTTAATATTGACTGCATTCACCACTATTGCCCTCAATAAATTCCACATGAATTGCTTCATTTAGACTGTCGATCTAAAAAATAATATCCCTGTGTTATATAAACTGTGACATACATTCAGTTGGCTTAATAAATATTGTTCGCTTCATATATATATGTATATACTTGTCAAGCTGAAAACGAGTAAAATGTCTGATACTACCATCTTAAAAGTGGACAAAGGAATATAATTGTAGCCGTTCTTTTTTGTGTGTTAAAGCACATTTTAAAAGACACGACGTCGCTTCGAGTAATTTTTTCGCTGTTTCAACTAGAACTGTCGATTTTGATCCAATTAAGGATGAACTAGAAGACAGGAGGTCCAGATATATAGTGGTTATGGTAGGAAATAGATGGAATACCATGGATCAAAGTGATCCTCCATCAGAAAGACTGTCTGAACCACAAAGACACCTTCTCTAAAGATAAGCCCTTCAAATCGTCTCTCCCAATGCCACACGATCCAGTGCAAATATTCCGATTTAACAAATGTTCTTCTGTAATTCATCCTTATGGAACTTTATCATAGATTGCCTCAGTTTGGCCATGGTAACATATCAGTAAGTTCTACTCTGGCAGGAATAAAATTGTTCCATAAAAAAGAAGTATGACAGTGATACGCTCTGCTTTCAAATTGAAAAACCTATCATCAACATGTCTAGATTGTTAAAGAGACTATCGATCAAATTGAATGGTGCATTTTAAATTACAGTGTTCGACAGGATAATTTCTTCACTGCGGCTATAGTTTTAAGTCTGATATGGACACATCTTTTATCTGAATATGAGTGGGTGGGGGTGGATTGCATTGACCATCCCCCCTCGCTAAAGAGTGTGGGGGAGGGGGATATACTCCCCAATGCCCCCTATATTGATGACTCTGAGCCTTCACAGGTGATTTCCATTTTCATCGGCTGATGTAAAAAAGCATTATACAAATCATTAGTACTGTTTAAGTTTGAAATCATAGCCCAATTATTTTACAATATACACCCAAAGTTCCAACTGTGTAACCCTGCAAAGACAACCCACCTAGGGTTATATATACATCTGGTGATGCTCCCTAGTTTGAGCAAGGAGTTTACACTCCTTGGTTTGAGCATTAAACATTATCTTTGTAATAATAAGTCACATACATTTATGTGCATATATTTCTTATTTAAACTGAAGAATATCTTGCAAATTGTGGCTTGACGTCAGAGGAGTGATTTGCTGTAAAAAAATAGTATCATTATTAAGCATGGCCTTCACTGAGTCGTTAGGTTTGAAATGATTTGAATATGTTACTATGAAGTGACATTTCTTACGGCTAATTCTAGTGTATTGTATCAAGACATAAATCGACACCTCCTGTTATTTTTTAACAATACTTCCCTTTTCCAAGGAACTGTGACAAACTTGCATTGGATTGGCAACCACATAAAGCTATCAATGATGAAAAGAGGCCCTTTAAATTCATTAAAAAAATCACCATCAACTACTGATATATTTCAAAGAACCGGTTGTGATGTCGACCGGTGTTAATCAAACGAAGCTTCAAAACATGCTTTCAAAGCTGAACGGTTTCTTTTGAATAAACTCTGCTATAAAGAGACCGGGAACTGGGGCTCTTTCTCTGCTGCTAATCATGTCCTCGTCGGCAGTTTGTGCTGCTTACTGATCCTAAGCAGTGCCCGCTGAGGCGACTATATCCGTCCGCATTACATGCAACGCTGCTTGAAACGCGCTAGTGCGTGAACAGAAATTATATTGACTCAAAGGAAGCTTTGCTCACGTATCAAGTCAATGTTTGTTAAATTGATGCAAATAGGATGTTGAACTTTGCAGAAAGTTCTGTACCAACTGATCTCTGGTTCCCGTGTATATGAGCAACAGTTCCGGAATGTTTTCATAAACGTGAATTGTGAACATTTATTTACTCCAAACATCACAGGCGATCCCATTTATTGTTTAATGTGTATGATTAAAAAAAAGACAGACAGGTAAAATAAGATAAATAATGTCCAACTGAAGTACATGATCTGCTTAAATCCAATACGTTAAGATATCTGCTAATGCAATAAAGGTTGTAGGCACACTCATAGAGCGCTTTCCTCCGCTTACTCAGGGATTTTCCGCCTTCCAGATTTAATCGACCATTCATCCCTCGTCTCAAGAGATGCCTGCCTTATAGTACCTTTTTACGTTTGAGGATTTAGGACACAGAAAACAAATATTAATCGCGAGATCGCGAGAAAATATCTCGAGATCTCAACATAACATCTGGAGATCTCAACATAATATCTGGAGATCTCGACATAGAATTTCACCAAAAAGGATTTGCTGCAGAAAAAAAAATTAATCTCGAGATCTCAAGATAAAACTTCAACGAAAAAAAATTATACGTGTGTGTTGTAGTATGAACCATTCGATGCTTGATTGACGTAAAGCAAAAGAAAGTTAAAGGGCCGGTTTCGATATCTGACGTCTGTTAAATAAAACCTTTCATAAAAATTAGCCAGTCTCACGGGGTATTGCCAAGTTGGTACTAACTCTTAATTTGTTGGTGCACGGTGTGTGCGAGACAGTACGTTCGCACTGAGACTACAGTGAAACCCCAGGCTGCGGACACCCCTTTGGGGCGGACACCTCACCTAACGGACAATTTTTGGGTCGACTTTTTTACTACTTTAAGAGCCCCTGTGGGGCGGACAACCCGCTATTCAGGACAACGGACATTTTTTGTTCGCCTGATGGCTAAAATCACCCCGGCTAACGGACACCCAAGCGGCCACCCCGATTGAAGTTTTTGAAATTGCATGATTTAGGCATTTTGCCATCACTATAAAACCGGAGCTAGTTTTATTCAATTTACCTTATTTTTCAGCTGGAATATTTTTTATGTATCGTTTTATCAATAGCGATGCAAACAAAATGACGGAATTCACGGAGATTTTATTGTGCCGAGCATTCAGTGAAGCTACATATTCATTCTGAATTCGGGCCCCATTATTCCATCATGGGCCCAGGAGCGAGGATAATAACATATCTGTTACACACCCGGACAATAACAGTCACGGGTCATGACCTGTCGACTGGGTTGGGGGCTTAGCGATATCAACCAATCCCCGATCCTGTAACATTTGCATTACGGAAATTTGTCCCACTTACCAATCATAAGGCGTATATGATATCATGCATTAATTTATCATATTTGCTTACAATCCCGAAAGAAGTTAAACAAAACTTGAACGAGATGTCAGAAATTAATTTATTACATAAGCGATTCTTTAATATCACGGAAAGAGTGAGTAATTAAGATATTTTACGGACCAATTGCAGAAATTGATGCGCCGAGATGAGTAAGTCCTGTCGGTGTCAGTCAATGTTTGAATATTATTTTCCCACAAGTAATGACGATAATGTTCCAGTTAATATAAAAATTCTCATTCCAAAATGAAAAAAAATAAAATAAAACACAACAACCGGTAGCAAAAAAAATTATTCACTTACAACATATATGTAAGATCAAATATTAGATGAAAAATACCAGCTTTCAATGTTGATTAAGTCCCATAATTGGGTCTCCCACATGTGGCCGCAGCCGGACCTCCTGGGCCCGATCCCTTCTGGGGCGGACACGCCGTTATAACGGACAAATCGTCCGGTCCCGTGACTGTCCGCCCTAGAGGGGTTTCACTGTAATTGTAAAGCATGTTTGTTGATGTTTCGGTACCTATACGGCTACGCTGTGCTCAACTATTCGCTCTACTAACCGGTGTACGAAACCTCTGTTGTCCGTCAGGTTTGGCCACCAGACGGTCTTGTCTCTGTGGATTTCCCTCCTCGTAATATTTAGCCACTCCCTGTTGGTATACACGGGATGCAATCGGTACCTTTTAGGAGAGGCTCTATACTAATTTGCTAGTGTGGCCCGAGGTTATTTAATTAAATCAACTGTTTGCAAATGTCTACTGTTGCAGTGCCGCGCAACGAGCTTCCTATGGGCGCAGCCATTTTCTTTTACACGATGTTCCAATCAGATTTTATTTTACGAGCTACGCACGGGCGCAGTCATCGATGTTTACACGCTGAGCCAAATTGCTGGGTGTTTGGCAGCTTGCCAATTCTGAAGAAGCCTTCCGTTTCTCACAGCGTGTGAGTGAAAGGTTCCCGAGAAGACACGCGCTGTTTCAGAGCAAACGGTACTTAGTGACACATGCGGTCAGTCGAGGCATGTGTGCCCACGCTCTTCTGGTCTTATTTCCTACAACAAAAGAAGCAGCAGAGGTGAGGCTGGAAGATAGCGAAACAGAGCTTCTAAGCAAAAGGGGGCTCAGCAAACTTAACCAGGCTGACCTGTTCAGGAAGACCTTGCGTCGTCATTGGAAGGGTGTAGTCTAATAGCAGAGGCTACTGTTAGTGCGATGGTCCAACATTAAAAAAAAAACTCCCTCATTTTTTCATGTACCAGTTTAGTCCTATTGCGTACAAATGTTTTGTATTACTAGGCTTTATCGTATGGCTGAACAAAAGGATTAACATTACTAAATATTAAAGGAACTCTCTCTTACTTTCTGAACCTACCATCACTGCGAACTAGGGAATAACAGATGTTTGCAGAAATAAAGCAGATGGTGCATGTGGTTACAGGTAGAAATGATTCCCCTTGTGCGTTTTTCTGTGACGATTATGTCCGGCAACTCTTCACGGTGGTAAACTTCACGTTTCCGTACCTTTTGCTACATGACCCGGATGGAAAACACGTATCAGCGGCCCTCACGCCGTTCGCACCGCACAAATAGATACAGGCTTTCTCATTTCCTTCTGCGCATCCATACTAGTACAATTATATACACGTTAAATGATCTCAATGGATATCAAGGATTGAACCAGTTCTTATTTTACAAAACACTAACAGCAAAAGGACTGAGGTCATAACAGGTACAGCCGTGAGTCAGTGGTGACAATTTTTAATTTATAAGCATCTTAAACTTAATTATTTGTGTCATTATAACAGCTTATTAAGTCATTACCAACGAATTGTGGGGAGAATGGCTTTTCGTACATTTATTTGTGCACCTGGTCCCTTTGATGTCAAAGGGTTTGAAGTCGTCTGTCATCCGCCTCGGGCGTTATGGTATATGATGGCTGTCATAAATTGACGAACGGTAGTTAGACTTCAAACAGCCTGGTTAAAGACCAAGGACGCTACTTGTAAGCATACGCAGTCATCCCATGCACGTATTCTTGATGTTAGCGGCCTTTATTAGTAGATGTGTTTATGAAGACATCCCTTTATATTATATGATATGATAGGTACACTGTGATGCAATGAAATATATGCCAATTTGTTATAAACTCTTATGAATACAAAAGCTGAAACGGAAAGCCGGAGTTAGTAGGCTTTCATATTTGGCTGGTAAGCCTAACTTGAGCCGTGATACAAACCAGGGGAGTGTACTGCAACGGGAATCCATCCTTTTGCAATATGATATCGTGGAAAAACGGTTTTAGGTTTCATATTACGCGACGGGTAATGAAATCATACAAAAGAAAACGTGAACTAGCACACTAAACTGAAACGTCGTCTCTATTGTAAGGAGTTATTTCCTGTATAGCGTACACGTTGGCTGTCGTCTTATGTTTATGTGGTCAGAAATTCAACAAACATGCAGGGGAATTTATCAATATGTTGAGATAAAACGTTATTTTATTCCACATGGTAGGTTTTGTCAGAAAGTGTACTTAACTATTGGTCTGATTTATATAATTTGACGGCCTACTTGCACGCCATGAGGCTTTGTAAAAAATATGTTCATCCCCATGGAGCGTTATATTGCGTGACAATGGGGTCATCGTTGCCAAATGTAAGGAACTCTGGCGCTAGTAAGCACGCTGGTCGTAGATTCTTTAAGGTCAGGATCCAAATGGCGCTAGTCGATGTGATGAGAAATTCGAGTGAAACAATGAGAGTCGTGTCCATTGTGGAAGATGAATGCAAATATCCCTGAGATTCCGAGTCAGAACTGTAGACCCCACTTGATAAAACAGTGACGTGTCGTTTCTAGCATAAATCCGAGGAAAAGGCCCTGTCACACTTTTGCGTATCCTAATTCCTCATAAGTTGCGCATTGACATGTCTTTTTTTTATTTTCATTTGAGCGGCGTATGCAGTGCGCAACACTATTTTTCTTGCTGCGAATAGCTGTGTATGCAGTACGCATACCGAGCGTATTCCAATGCACACGACGTATCCCCACCGCATACCTGACTCATATCCAACGAATGCCGAGAGTATTCCATATGTGTTCCCGCCGCATTTCTGCTACATTGACGGAGATTGAGCTGCAGGTTCAGGACGTCAGGCTGTTCGCCGGGTCCGGCCTGGATCTGCCATTTTCTTCAGGTCTGTTCATACTGGAGTATAGAGGAGTCATCGTATTTATGCCAAATATGGAGTGTCGCTTGAAATACGGCAAGTACGCTATCTGTACGCTATCTGTGCGTTTCTCACAAGTTACAAATAAGCACAACGCGCTGCCTGATCGCCGGACGAACGGTACTAATTCGTGCAATACGTCGGTATTCGCTATTAGTTCGTCCAGCGTTCGTTGTATCTTCGCTGCGAGTATGCTATGTATACTTGCAAAAAAAAAAACGTAGCTCATACGCTGACGGGGTGCGTATTTCCGCGTATGAACTGCTTATCCCCCACGAACACATTGTAAAATCCCCCACGTAAAGGTGTGTCACACTCTAGCGTATAGAGCCAGCGTATGAGGAACGTATGGACTTTTTGGGCATACGCTGACATACGCTGAAACACGCTAGGGGTATGCCGGAATACGTTTCTAGTACGCCGGGGTAGGTGGGTGTACGCTGATGTACGCTGACGGCCAAAAAATTGTTTGAACATGCACAAAAATTTTCAGCGTATGCCGACGTATGAATTTTACGCTCCTCATACGCTGAACACGCAAGAGGTACGCTGAAGGTACGTTACTCATACGTCTAGTACGCTTCTCATTCGTTGAAATTAAGTGGGTCAGGAAACCTAGCGTTAGAGGAGCGTATAATGAACGTGTGTCTGACGTGTGTCTAACGAATGGCTAACGTTATGATGGTAGTTCTAACAACGGTCTTACGTACTCAACTGATGCCTAACGTGTTCTGAGCGTACAGCCAACTTATGCCATGCGTATTACATGCGTAAGTCTACTGGCGGAATGACGAAATTCGCGCGCTGCCACCTTTTATATCCCCCCCCCCCCCCCGCCGCTGTGTACGCTTCTCATACGTTAGGCTGACGTTCCGCATACGTTTCTCATACGTCGGAGGTACGCTGATATACGTTACTCATACGCTACTCATACGCTGACGGTACGCTAGGCTCACGTTACTCTAACGGTCATTAAACGAAAAAACGACCTCATACGCTGAAAAATTGTGCGTATAAACAATTTTTCGAAATATTCGATATGTTCCTCATACGCTGGCTCTATACGCTAGAGTGTGACAGCGCCTTAACAGCGTACGCAGCGTAGTTTTGGGCAGGCCAAAACTTTCCGGCGTACTCGGGTGTTCTGTGCGCATGCCTGCGTTCATAAAAATTACACAAATTATTGAGATGCTTATGAGGTGCGCACTGTGCGTACGACTGTGTATAAAAATGTCAATGCGTAACTCATAAAGAAATCGGATACGCAGAAATGTGACAGGGCCTTAACAGATTCAGTTAAGGTAACGGGAAAAGTGATATTCGCGCAGCATAAGTACGAGTTGAGGGAGCCAGGACGGTAACCGTCTTTTCTAATGTCAGTGCATAGCTAATTTCGCTGAACAGACAAGAAGTTAAATGGACCGTTTCGATGTGAAGAGAGGCATTCTGTATCTGGACTGAGAACGAGTTTTGAATAAGTTGTTAACATTTATATGTGAGGACCATGATTGTTATTTTTTTATCACTATGGATTAGTTATACTTTGTTTATGGATATCCTTTTTTTTATTAGATTATGCACGGTCATGGTTCAGTTTAAGCACTGAAGCATTGAACATGTTTCATTCTTGCATTATGTTAGCGGTGTACCCTTGATTTCTACGTGCGATCATTTGATATGTATATTTTTTTGTTTGTAACATGGCGGCCACCATGAGACGTTTCAAGAATCTCTGAGAAATAAGCCGTTCAGGGATCGATAATGGTGCGGGGGTACTCCGAGGACATTTAAGTTTCCAGTCGAGAATCTATCTATTGTTTTGAGTTTGATGCCAAGGGGACGAGTTTCGGCAAAGTTAAGAGCAAAATAAGTTTCTTTAGACCACGCCCATATCCTCAAGTTATTGTAGATTTGTTGACGTTTCATAATCGCTTGTTGTGTGCGATCATGTGCGAGTCAAGAACACTTCAGTACTATTCTTCTTGATAATTTTTTAACCTAGATGGCACGCCGAGCGGGAATGCGACATGCTATGGTACATATATTTATTATTGATTTAATTAATTTTAACAAAGAAGGATACATCTTAGGCATCTAAACTTTGTCTGAATAAAATGTATGCTTTTTGGATGAAAAAGTATATATTTTCTAGAAAGTTTTGGGTAAAAACGTGGGTGAAGTAGCCCGAGAGATAAAAACTGTATTATCTGTTTTTTACTAATATGAAAAATATTGTCCTTTTGGTCATACAGATAGCAGTAGGATGCCGGTTTGGCTAAAAAATATTATTCGGAATCAGGAAAGTAAAAATGGTGAAAAAAAAGCAGCTGCAGGAAAGAAAACATATTACATCTTCATTATTATTTATTTTTTTTTATTTTCATATCAAAAACATTTTTCACGAGAATGACGTCCATACAGTAACGAGGAACGATAAATAAACCATCGCCCGTTTACTGGGAAAAATATTGAATTAAATAGGATCAGCGTGCTGCGCTCTGACGATGCATTGTCGCTTAGACCCTACACAATAGCGTTAATTAGTATAATCATGGCAATGATGTACGATGATTGGATCGAACAATGAGCCAACTCCAAACCATCCGGCCCCAGAAATTACATGTGTACCAAATAGATCAATATTTTTTTCATAATCTGTGAATGAGAATGATTTAGAGACAGTATGCCTGGCTTATTGAGAGCGTTACTTGGACCGTCCTTGACATCATGTTTCGTCTTTCTCAAACTGATCTTTGACTTTTCCCACAAGAATAGAATTCGTTTATTGTCAAATTAAACTGGATTCCTCTATCTTGGGCTTACTATTAACTGGATACAAACACATAGATTTATGTTTTATTTTAAAATGTATTATTCTCTTGAAAACCCTTCACCTGAAAATTATATATCATGACATGTACATCATGTGCATGAATTAAAAACCGCATGAGAGAGTGGGGCAAGTGTTAAAATGATAAGACTAACGTTAGGAACACCAAGAATTGAGCCAATCAAAAGTGTCACATGCATCAAGCACACAGGCCATGTATTTTTGTTTCTTATATTATTTTATAACATTTGTACATTTAAGGCGAACAATACCTACCGTCACTGCAGACTTGAAAGCCAACTGGATTCAGTTAAAGATGATCAGTTTATTTTTACATGCCTTGTTTATTTATACTATTGATAATACTGATAGGGAGCCCCTGATTGAGACCGCAAGAATTACAGGACCGCATGCTGAATCAATACGGGCCTAACATACTCGTCCATATAACTGTGATTATCCCCGTGACTGCTACTAAACTACTCCAAGCTACAGATCATTTAAATGTGTTGCAATCATGACAAACCTTAATATGAGGTCAGTAAATTATATATATATATATATATATATATATATATATATATATATATATATATATATATATATATAATACTCATAAAAGAAAGCTGGTCCACTTTTGTCCACAATGTTCTTGAAACCGCTTCATGTATGACACTGTGCTATGCCTCATTCAAAAAGATACTGTTCTCGCCGTGACCTGGCCGGTAACAGAAAAAAAACAGGTATTAAGACTCATTTGTAATGAAAGCGATTAAATTGTTAAATACATATTTTTAGCTCAGCTTACTGTTAGACATCTGAGCTTAAGCAATCACTCTTTGTCTGTCATCCGTCCGGTCGTCCTGTCGTCCGGCCGTCCAGTCGTCTGTCTGTTAACAGGGCACAAATCGTAACTGCTTGACTTGGAATCTTCTCACTGGAGATCCAGAGAGGTCCATTGAAAATCTTCTTGGACACCTGGAATTAGGTTTCTGTTACCCATTTTCTTTTAGCAATGAGGCTCCGAGGACCCCCCCCCCCCCCCTCTGAAAAACTGAAGTTTCTGAACACCATGAATCACCATGATTCTTTGCTTTGATATTGATCATGGGGTGTTTCATCAGTTTCTGCAGACTGGTGGCGCCACATGTATTTTTTAAAAATTTTACGATTTTTTTCTCTATTGTTAAGACCTGAAAAGAGACGGTCATCTTTTAACAGAACACAAATCGTAACTGAAGATTCCAAGTCCAGCAGTTAATGTTCTATCTTGACATGCAGGGAGGCCCATGAAAAGCCTTCTTGGAAACCTAAGATTAAGTCTCTGTTATTCAAAACCTCTGAGCTATAAGCCTGCGAAATACCCCCAAGAATAATACAAAATTGGATACAAAACCTCAAGTGTCTGAGAAACTAATGCATTGATCACCATGATTATTTTGCAAGGATATTGTTCATGGAATGTTTCATCAGTTTCTGCAGACTGGTTGCGCCACTTGTATTTTTTTTAATTTTTTTTCTCTCGTTTTGATGCCTTTAAAGATATTGTCATCTGTAGGGGACAAATCGTAATGTCTGGACCTACAATCTTGATTCTTGACATGTAGGGAGACTCATGAAAAATCTACATGGAAACCTGAAATTAGGTCTCTGTAACCAATATTGTCCGAGCTATGGGGCTCAGAATTATCCCCCGAGAAATATAAAAAAAAATATGATACAAAAGCTTATCTACCTGAAAAACTAATGCATTGATCACCATGATTCTTTGCATGCATATTGACTATGCAACCAGTGTTTCATCAGCTTATGTAGATAGGTGTCGCCACCTGGATATTTTTCTAATGTTTATGCATTTTTTTATCTATTTTTTGAGACCAGAAAAATGAGATAAAAGCTACAGTATCTGAACAACTTATGTATTGATTACCATGACTCTCTGCATGCTTATTTATAAGTGAGAGTTTTATCAGCTCCTGTAGACTGGTGGCGCCACCCTATTTTTTTAAAATTTTTATGCATTTTTCTCTATTTTGAGATCTTCAAAGATGCTTTTGTCCGTTAACAGGGCACAAATCATAATCATTTGACCTAGAATCTTAAAACTTGACATCCAGAGAGGTACATGCAAAATCTCTTTGGAAACATGAAATTTAGTCTCTGTTACCCATATTATAGTAGCCCATGCAAGAACATATGGTCAATATGTCAGTCAGCTGAGCGTCATGACCCTTTGGTCACTTGTTTTTAATTCTTACTACTTTTACAGTCCTGTCTTTTTTTTCTCACTCAGCACTATGTCTGATATATGATATCACCCGCAAGGCAAATTCCTGTATTTGTATAAATTGAATGAATAAATCTTGTATATTGAATCTTGTATTAGAATAAACCCTGCTGTCATTGACAGATTTAATCATGTTTGACCTTACATTTGACCAAATGAATGGCCAGTAAACGTGAACAACATATGACCCGAGATCTTTGGCACTCATTTCTTATATCAGCATGTAATAATGGTTAATCCCTAAGTTCATCCAAATAATCCTTTTGCATAATGTTGATATGACCAAAACAAGTTTGGCTGCCCTATTATCTTGCATTAACATCTTAAATAATTCTGGAAACACTTGTATCACATAAACAATCCAAGGAAGCATAAATTTCTGTTAATATTTACAATACTGTGTCATTGATGTTACACCGCCAAAAGATCTAAAGGTTTATTGATATATAAAATATGTTTCACAGTCAAATACCTACTCTTGGTTGTTTATTATGCATGGATGTTGTCGATCTTTACTTTATATATCTGCTCCATTAACTCTGTTTTACACTGCTCAGTCGGAATAACTCGACATAAACAATAGTCAGTCACTAACCCACTTGCGAGGTCCGTAAATGTGAAAACTAGACGACCATAGGCCGAAAATTTATATAGGACAGAGAGACGGAATAAGGAATGTGAAGACTAATAAAATGAACTATAGTTTTTGTAGATAGGACGATTTGTTATGACCAAAATCATGTTTTTTTTTCCAGTACCTTGACCTTGACCTTTGACCTATCGCCTCTTAAACAAAAAACTTCCAGGAGTTCCATTTTTTCAATCAACTGTATAACTTTTAGAGCGATTGCTTGAGATTTGTGGCCCGAGAGCGAAGAAAAGGTGAAATCTTGTAATATCCCATTTGACGAGTGACAACATTAGATAAATGATACCCCTTATTTTGTGATATCATGAATTTTTTAAAAAATCTATAACCATGGTAACAGCAGATTAAGACTGTAACATATCTGAATAAGTCCATGAAGTGGCGAGTAAAATGAGCTTCAGTTTATGCAGCATCGATAAATTTTGATGAAGCTATGAAGAATATGATTTGTTGTATTTTTATGACTTTGACCTTCACCTTTGGACTATTTAGTCTAAAAGACATAAGAAATTCTAGAACTTTAGGTGTTATATCAACAGTATAACATTCAGAGGGATTGTTCATGAAAAATTGGCCAGTGGAAAGCAATATATAAGACGAAAGAACAAGCAGAGAGGCGAATTTGACGACAACTGACAAAATGACGGACATGCTGACATACTGAGAGATCCTAGATGACAATGACTAGACCATTGGGTAAAGAATAGAGGAACATATTGAGCTATAGTTTAAGTATCTAAGGCCAAAATAAAAAACGGTATGGTTCTCAGGCACTTTTTTCAGAAATCAATGCGGGCGGGCGCTTTTTTTATTTTAAGTTGTTTGGTATGTTTCGATAAAAATGTCAAATGAAAAGGGAAAAGCATGAAAATAACAGTTTTATTTTGCTAAACAAGTAAAAGCACTACAAAACAAAGGAAATTGTATGGTTTTATCTTCTTGAAAGAAATGTCGGAGCGGCAGCAGCTAGAAATTGGAAAGTTTTTATTGAAAATCAAAATAAAAATTTTTGATGCGGGGGTTTAAAGTTGATGCGGGTGGTGCCTGAGAACCATAACTTTTCTTTTTTTTTTGGCCTAAGATTTATTTTTTGGGAGATATGGCCAAAAAAGATATGTTGCATTGTTTTGAATGCAGCGCTCCCCTTTTTTTCGAGATATTAGTGTAAGACATAAGATATTTACCAGCGATATATGTTTTAGAGCGATTGCTGACTGGGGCCTGTGCCAGAGATAGAAATATATGAATATGTTCAAGTTTGATAAGTTTTACCATTACTTAGGTCCACATGATTGTGGCAGAATTTGGCCAAATCTTCACAAGACTAAGGCCATCTTTTCTTGTTTAATTTGCTGTAATGAAAATTATAATATCATTTATAGCTTTTGAAATATGACACAGTAATAGTATATTGTAGTGTTGTCATTGCAGCACCCCCTGCAGGTCATTTACCAAAAATTAAAAATGTTTTTGAGATAAAATTGTAAAACATAGAATACATCAGTTCGAAAATGATTGCTACGAAATTGAGGCATTGAAGGAGTCATTAACTGAGATATCGATTAAAGTTCCTGCAGCGCCCCCTGGTGGTCATATTGCGGAACTTTAATATAATCTTGAAACACTAAATGAACTCAACGTGATGCTTAAATTACACCCCTCTAGCTTTAAAAATGACAAAGTATAAAAAATAAGTTGAAATGCCTAGAATTTACTTAAAGTAGGTCACCATGGTATCCGCAGAATTACTTCATGTGATTCCAGGAATAACTAATCCAAGTGATACCGATTTGCAGACGATTTTATTGTGTTGTATGAGAGAATTGTATATATGACTGCAGTTCAAGATTTCCTTTGCAGGTCAAGAGGAAAAATAAGGATGGTAATAAATGAACTCTTTAATATAAGTCACCGCCTAATAAGGTAGTAGAATATATAAAATGTTCATATAAAGATTTCTAAAACAATATTTATTTAAAAGATGAAAAAATGTAATACGGGACGTCGGTACCCCGATTATGTCAGTCACCTTGCGCAAATACCTATAACAGCTGAGCCGATGTATGGCAAAGAATGGCCTCGCGAATTATTTTCTTTTGTGCATGATATACATGCAAAAGTTTAAAAAACTGAAATACTTGCCCTCAGGCTCCAGCGTATTATATTACACCAGTGCGTATACGCACTAAATCCAGGGTTTTGTTTTAACATTGTGAGAAATTCGTCATATTTACATCCCCCTGATACACGGTCCCTTTCTTTAACTTTGTTGACCCGTTTTCATTCATTCATTTCTTGACGTAGTCCAATAATACAAGCTTGACAAACATAGAATTTCGCGTCACCTGAGGAGAGGCCATATTTATAATTATAACGCGCTACTTGTAGTCTTGTAATCGAAGTGCCATGTGCTAGTCTCCTTGTATGTCAGTGTGCAAGCAACAGAGTTGCCATGTAATCAAGGCTAAGCAATTACAGTCATTATGTAAATACCTGGCAATTCAGCTCTTACATTTGAATACACAAAGTCCCAATTAACTTAAACACCTGCAACTTACATAATATATAATCATGCTGAAATACAGGGAGTGAGAATTGTAGTAATAGACTGGCCACTAGTACATTACGGGGGGGGGGGGGGGGGGCTTATTACGGATTGGGCGCTTATTACGTCATATACGGTTCTTCAACATTATAGTTTCCAATGCATCGATCCTTAATAAAATATTTAAGCTTCGGCGGCTTGAAAGGAGGATGTGGGGGTACGGACTCCATATATTGAACCATCCCCCCTCCCCTTTTGTTCCGTTTTTGCTACTAACAAGGTATGCATATCTCCGTGGCTATCTTTACAAAATACTTCCTTGCCTTAAAACATACAGTTAATTTATTTTTCATATCTTCATCAAATCTAACTATCCTTTATACTTGAAACTATAATAACATATGTAATCAACCAAAGATCTTCGAAAATCTGAATGTTCCCACTCCCCATTCCAGTTCACATATATAAACATCGTCATGCCCTGACCAGGTCTTCAGGGTACACATACCGATGCATGAATTTCTTGCCACGAGTACAGCGCCACAAAATCCATGTATAATACTTGTACATATTTTATTGAGACAGTAACCCACTGAATATCTATAAACATTATCTCATTCAATACATCCCCTATCCCGACAGATAGCCCGGTTTCCGGGTGAATATATATATAAATATACGTGTTGATCCGTCCTAGTTACACGATACGTCGTTTTCCGACAATATGAAAGATGAGTTTCGTTTCATTTTTTGCATTTTACTAGTCTGATCATATAAATGAATCCTTGCCTTCCTGCCGTAGCCAGTTTAACTGCAATTACATCAGCTAATAATAAGTCGTATTTAATGTGAATGAGAGGGATTTAATACTATTCACTCTTTCATGTAGAAGTAAAATTTTAAACACTCTATATTTTAATTCAAAGCTGAGAGATGAAAGACTTGCTTCAAGATCTTTTTTCTCTTTGTCTTCATTTTCTTCATTGTTTTTTTATGGTGAAGATATTTTTTTTTTCAAAATACTTCGTCGGAGCCTTTCTCTTAAATCATTATTTCGCAGTATTGTAACGAAACCCTTCTAATTAGCTCTTAGAAAATACACTGGCCATGTTTCCAGCAGGATAGACAGCCTCTTGTACTTTTTTTCCCGTTGCCATTCTCATTGAAATCCTTTTGTAATGTCCTTCTATAGATTTTCTTTTACTAATGAGATCCTCTCTACTTCATCTTGATTTCCCAATAACATTTACTTTTTTCCAATTAAATGACTGATTCTGGTACAATACTATTAATGTAATGTTTTATTTCGTAAATCAAAGTTTTTCAATCAATTTATTCGTCGTTATGGACTTAAACAGATTTTGTTTCATACAATTCAGAAAAATCTCTACTTTTTATCAATTAACCATTATGCCTACAAAATTATACTTTATAGTTTAACCAATTCCTAATGTACCAATAAAAACACACTTAATACTTTTCATAATTGCAAATGCACCAACAAAAATGAACTTAAAAAGATAAATTTGTGATACAAAATGACTGCCCTAAAAACTTTAAGCCCATTAATTAAAGGTGGTGTGTGATGAACAAGGATATATAATAACTTTACCACAGTAATTCCACATTCTTAAATACTTAAGTTACATAAATCCTGTGGTAATTACGTCCATCAACAGTTTACAATAGTCGACAATTTAAGCATTCTTTTTTTTATTAATTTGAACGATGGACTGATATATCACAGAACGAGAACATTGCATCATCTCATAAACAATACAAGATATTTTTGGGTATCAAACTAAAGAAAGAAATAAAGGTAAGAAAATAAGTGGAAATAATCATTTTTACAGCCACAGTCCGAGTGACATGAAGTTAGTATGCCACGCCCACTCACAGTCTGTGTCAAGCTGTAGGATTTTTCCCACAGATAATAGAAAACAACACAGAATTCTAGGTTTAAACTACCAAATAGCCGAAATATCTGTCCTTTATATTATACTGCCAGTCTGATAGTTACACGTGATAAACAGGGAGCTAGAAGGGTCGCGGCAGGCTACTGAACTTCGCCTTATGTCGATTATTATTTAGCCCCTTATCACGTCTAAATGACTAAACCTAGTGCTCACCAGTCGTGGGCCAGACGTGGGCCAGTGGTCTGCATCATTCAAAATCACGCAGAAGAGTGAGGAGGCCGGAACATTCCTGCCCATAGGTCAGCCTACTTTACAATAGGGGTGGCAATAATGGGTGAGTCCAAATTCTGATAGCTGACGGGTAGTAGGCCTGATGTCTTACATTCTCCCCCCCCCCCTTATTTGAAAAAAGAAGGGTTTTTTTTTGGTTAAATAAAGAAGACATCTTGGCCGTATACAGGCAAAAGCAATTTTGAACAGACGCACATTACAGCCTCGAGGTAAAAATACCTGGGGACAGAGATTCCAGGAAAAACCATGAGCTTGTAAATAATCGTGCCTGACAGAGCTGGCAGTATTTATTTTATGTAACTGCAATATTTTAATCTTTTCCCCCTCCCACAATTTTGTATATTGGTAATTTTATTCAAATAAACACATCAGTTAGTAATGGAATGATAACAACATTGAACAGCATTTCATGCATCAGTAAAACATTAATGTTTGCAAAATATTTTGCATAATGTTCAAATTGGCTGCACTGTGTCAGCATAGCACAAAATATAAGACAGTCCTACTAACAAATTACTGAGCATGTAGCATTCAAAAATGTCTTTCGTTATATCTTTGCACAAGGTGGCAAGTCCATAGGCAGATTTTTATTTATTGTATAGCTATATATATATATATTTTTAAATATATATGTTAGGGGCACTGCTGCTAGGCAACATCAACTGTATCCCCGTGTTGTAACTTGTAGCTGTGCTTAACATACTGGTGTGTGCTGGAGGCAGAACATGTACGTCTTTCTCCTGCAAAGAAATAAAACAACGCCGCAGTATCTATTCCACACAAATTATATCACAACATATAACAATAATGAACAACTCTGACTTAAAAGTCAATGAGATTTTTTTTTATAACTACCGCTTACAGCTTACAGGTCTGAATAACGATCTGGTTAATATAACAATTATCATAAACAGGTTGAATGCAGAATATGGTCAGGTCATACCAATACATTACCAGGGATTATATATGTACCTAAATGGATGCAAGCTTGCATGAATAACAGTTGAACTCAAAGTATAATAAGATGTTTTCATAATTAATGTTTTAATTAATTCGGTTATGTGATACCCTTAAAACGCAAGCTATAATAAAAGAATAATGTATCAGTTTGCAAAGAGACCAACAGAATTTTTGGTCAAATTATGAATAAAATATCACACTATTTATTCAATCCTTTAATGCGAGAGAGTGAACTAGCTAATAACAAGCTTACAAATATATCGGGTATAATTCCTAAATTAACATATATGAATTTAATAGATTTAATTTTTGACATTTAATATTGATATCCAGTAATTTAAGATGTATACTACTAGAAATATAATTGTGCTGTATATTCTAAATGCCCTATGTTGACAGTCAATGAACATAAAAAGAAGAGAGACATTAACGCCTTCAAATAATCATATTATTTGGAAAACATGTACAGATTGTTGCTAAATTTTCAGCTACCCCTGTAGCCTTCGTCAGAGCGAGTGACTAACTGTGAACAAAGCTGATAGTGTGACCCTTAATTCGCCAGGTCAACGTCATGTCATTTACTTTATTACTTGTAAAAAAAATGACCCAATGGGGAGGGAAATTATATAGGAGAAACCGGCACCAAATTCAGGCTCAGAATGAACAGCCACAAAAAAAAAAAAAAAAAACCAAGATGACCAGAGGTCACGCGCTTGCCGGAAATGGAAATGATACAGACAGATAGACAGAGAATGCATGTAGAAACAGTCATATGAATGAGCAACATTGTGGGGGCAGCAGAAACGGATAATATGTTTATTTATGCATGCTGACCTTTAACAGCTGCATATCTTTCTAGTGTAAAAGGGACCAAGTTCAAAATTTTTTCATGAAATCCCGTTAATCTCGTTTGACAAGAAGCAGTGAGACGTTTTCAGGTTTGTCATGTCAAGCTGGCCAAATGATATGAAATGCTGAAAACTAGACCTGTCTAGCTATAAAAGCCGCTGAGTTATAAGCATTTGCATGAAATCTCGTGTTTTCTCGTTTGACGGGAAATGGTGCGAGCTTTGGCGAGATTTCCAGTTTTGTCATGTCAGGTTTGTCAAATATTACAAAAATTCCGGAAACTAGACCTGTCTAGCTGCAAAAGTCGCCGTGTTATCAGCATTTACGTGAAATCATGTTTTTTTCTCGCTTGACGAGATATAGTACGAGATTTGGCAAGACGAGCAGTTTTATTATGTCAAGACGGCCAAACGTTACGAAATGGCGAAAACTAGATCCGTCTAGCTGTAAAAGTCGCCGAGTTATAAGCATTTCCGTGTACTCTCGTGTTTTCTCGTTTGACGAGATATGGTGCAGGATTTGGCCAGTCTTGTAGATTTGTCATATCAAACTCTCTAAATGTTATGAAATGGCGAAACCTACATCTGTCTAGCTGTAAAAGTCGCCGAGTTATTAGCATTCCTGTGAAATCTCCTTTTTTATCGTTTGACGAGATATGGTGCGTGATTTGGCTAGTCTTGCAGGTTTGTCATGTCAAGCCGTCCAAATGTTAATGAATGCCAAAAACTAGACCTGTCTAGCCGTGAAAGTCGCCGACTTATATGCATTTCTGTGAAATCTCGTTTTTCCACATTTGACCAGATGGAGTGCGAGATTTCGCCAAGTATCGCAGTTTTCCTATGTCAAGTTGGCCAAATGTTACCAAATGCCAAAAACTAGACCAGAGTAGCTGTAAAAGTCGCCTAGTTATAAGCATTTCCATGATATCTCGTTTTTTTCTCGCTTGACGAGATATGGTGCGAGATTTGGCCTAATTTCTTTTCTGGCGTGTCAAGCTGGTCATATGTTATGAAATGCCGAAAACTAGACCTGTGTAGCTGTAAAAGTCGCCGAGTTATAAGCATTTCCGTGAAATCTCGTTTTTTCTCGTTTGACGATAAATCGAGCGAAATTTGACGAGACTTGCAATTGAATGACTTAGAACCAAGGGGAAGCAGCCTTATGCAAAAAACTAGACCCTTGAAACATAAATATTAACCGAGATAGAAGCCAAAAACTGCATATTTTCAGATCGTCAAGTTTAACCCACAAATTTGGTAACCATGGTAACGGCAGCACAAAGATACATGTGCGGAGGAATAAGCCAATGTTCCTAGTTTAAGATACAACGATAAAAATTGTGCCATGTTTAAAATTATTTTAGATATTGCAGAAAAATGATATGTTACAGTGTTTCAGGTACCACGCCCCCTGGTGGCTATTTCCAAAAAAATGAAAAACTGATTTCGAGATATTTATAAATAACACAAAATATATCAATTTCAAAGCCATTGTTAAAAAAATGCAACCTGTAGGTCATATTTAATGAAATCTCGAAGACTCTCGTTTGACGAGAAACGGTGCGAGATTTTGCGAGATTTTTTATTGGATCACCGAGAACTCACCAAGGGCTACAAGATGAAAAAAAATTGACATCTCCAGCATAAAAACTGACAGAGTTAGAAGCTGAAAACTGCTGTTTTCAAAATTCAAAAGTTTTACCCCAAAAATAGAGAAATCTTGCAATAGCGCACTTTGGCACCTATGCGCAAAAATAAGCCCATGGACCCCAGTTGAAGGTGCTGTGATGGAAATGGCCCAATGTTTAATAGTTCTGGAGGTATAGCACCAAAACAAATTTTCATGTTTTTTCATCTGCAACGCCCCCTGGCGGCCATTTCCAAAATCTGAAAAAAACAATTTCGAGATATTCTTGTGTTACATAAAATATCTCGGAATCAGTACGATTGCTGCAAATTTGAAAAATATCAGGAAATTCCATGATTTCTCCCCAAAATTGCGTAACCATGGTAACAGAAAATTTAAGTAAGCTACATGTCAAAAGAAAGGCCAGGTGATGACGAAAAAAATGAGCTATTGCAGAAGTGGATAAGCCTATTTATGGCGAAGTTATAGTGCAAAAACCGTTAACCATACCTGTCGTGACCTTGACCTTGACCTTTGACCTATTTTAACCAAAAAAGGCACCTAGAAATTATGTTTTTAATCATCCCTGTAAGTTTCAAGGTGATTGTGGCAAAATTGTGGCCAGGAGAGTGCAGACAAACAAACAAACTAGACGACCATAGGTCGAACTGCTTGCCGGAAATCGGAAGTGAAACACAGACGGACAGACAGAACATATTGTCGGTTTTCTATTAATGGAATGACTCTCAGGGACATTGCTGAGAATATGTGGCCCGTAGAATGACATATGAGACAAAAGAACAGGCAAGCAGACAAAGCTGACAACAAAAGACGAACAGACAGACATACTGACTTTGTGAGACAAGATTGACACCAGATGACATAACCTGGTGATTGAGAAGATTCAAAGGGAGAGATTGACTTATAATTTATGTAATTTAGATTTATAGTTTTGGAGGTATGGCGAATTAATGATATACTTGGGAGGCTCGACTGTAGCGCCCTCTAGACGACAAACGCGTTTCGTATTATTAGTGTATGACAAGAGATGTCCCAGTTTCAAAAGGATTCCGTCAAAGCTGTGGCCTGTAGAATGCTATATGTAAGGCGTAAGAACCAGCAAGCAGGCGACTTTAAGGATAACGGACAAACAGATGGACACACTGACAAAGTGACAGAAGATTGAAACCATATGCTTTAATCAGGTTATGGAGAAGACTCAAAGGAAGAAAATAAGCTATAGCTTATGTAACTGAGGCTTTGGGTGTAGAGATATGGCCAATACAATGGTATGTGTGTGAGGGTCGTGTGCAGCGCCCACTAGTGGCCATATCAGGAAAATGAAAAATTCATTTTTAGAAATTAGTGTAAGACATAAGATGTAATAGTTTCGTTTCAAAAGGATTCCGTCAAAACTGTGGCCTATAGAATGCTATATGTGAGACGCAAGAACCAACAAGCAGGCGAATTTGAGGACAACTGACAAACAGACGAAAACACTGACAAAGTGATTCAAGATTGAGTCCAGATGACTACTCCAGGTTATGGAGAAGACCCAAAGGAAGAAAAAAGCTACAGTTTATGTTACTGAGGTTTTTAGTTTTGGAGATATTGCCAAAGCATGATATGTTGGGAGAGGTTCGAGTTCAGCGCCGCCTAGCGGCCATATCCGGAAAATGAAAAATTGGTTTCGAGATATTAGTGTAAGACTTAAGATGTTATAGTTTCAAAAGGATTCTTTCAAAACTGTGGCCTATAGAATGCTATATGTTAGACGCAAGAGCAAGCAGGCGAATTTGAGGACAACTGACAAACAGACAGACACACTGACAAAGTGTCACCAGTGTGACCAGATGACTACACTAGGTTATGGAGAAGACCCAGAGGAAGAAAATAAGCTATAGTTTATGTAATTGAGACTTATAATTTTGGAGATATGGCCAAAATATGATATGTTCGGGAGGTACGCATCCAGCGCCCCCTAGCGGCCCTATTCAAAAAATGAAAAAACAATTTCGAGATACTAGTGTAGGACTTATAATATATCAGTTTCAAAAAGATTTCTGCAATAATGTGGCCTTTGGCGCAAGATGAATGAAATCTCGAAATTTCTCTATTCACGAGATATTTTACGAGATACTGCAAGACTTGTAATAAAATCTTGTAGTACTAGTTGAATGCTACTTGATGCAAAAAACTAGATCACTCTAGCTTTAAAACTGACAAAGTTAGAAAAATAAGACCCCTTATTTTCGAATTTCATGACTTTTCCCCAAAAATTTGTAACCATGGTTACGGCAAATTTGAGTCAGCTACACACCAGATGACAGGCCTTGGAATGACGATTAAAATGAGCTATTGTTGAAGTAGATACGACTATTAGTCACAAAGATATGAAGAAAAAACCGTTTTGAGAAGTTTTGATGACCTTGACCTTGACCTTTGACCTATTTTGACCAAAAACAATAGGGCACCTAGAAATTTAATTCTCCATCTATTTTCATGTACATCAAAACAATAGTGGCACATACTTGTGTCAATAAGTACAATACTTTAGTACATTTTCTCACAATATAGGCCTACCTCCGGGCCGATCATTTGACACAACACCTGTGTCATTTTTTACACACTGGTTGCCCAAAGGCACAGTTTTTCGTATTTCTTTAGTTATACAGCCAGTCCTCGTTTGAGCGCTATTGGAATGTTTTCAAACTATCGCCGCAGGCTACTACTATACCGTTTCGCCTTATGTCGACACATGTTTGAACCTTTCGAGCGCTGAGGTAATTTTTCATGCCCTTGAACTACAGCAGTTCCCTATTTCCAGCCACATAGGGCCATTTTCGTGTCATTTACAGTGAGCTATATTTCAAGCCGCTCAGGGCCATTTTTCATGTCAACTAGGGCAATTCAGTATTTCTAGCCCCATTGCTTATCATGGTTTTTACCAATATAAGCGATCTTAAAGGTACAGGCATGTCTCCGTCACTACTTTATAAATGTTCGTGTCGGTTAACAGCCGCCACGCTTCCCTATGCTATGGTAATTCTCACAGAGGCCAATTTCTCATGATACCTACATCAAATCTATTCAACCAGCCTCTTAGGGCCCTTTTTGATACGTACTATAGTATATTGTACTCTATGACACTTAACACAAACACAAAATTCCCATATATACCGTAGTATTTCCAGGAATCTTGAAATACTGGATTGGGTGGTCCTCTTCATTTTCACTCTTCTTAATTTATGTACCTAACTACTTTATGGGTGGCAGTTCATTCTTGTTCAATTTTGAAGAACAAATATTGAAAAAAATGCAGGTTCGAATCACTGCTCGTAAATATTTAAGATTTACAAGCTGGCAACCGCTCGCCAATGTAAGACTTTTCCCACAGATTATAGAAAAAAACACAGAATTCTAGGTTTAAACTACCAAGTAGCCAAAATATCTGTCCTTTATATTATACTGCCAGTCTGATATTTACACGTGATAAACAGGGAGCTAGAAGGGTCGCGGCAGGCTACTGAACTTCGCCTTATGTCGATTGTCCTTTAGCCCCTTAACACGTCTAAATGACTAAACCCAGTGCTCACCAGACGTAGGCCACTGCGTCTGCATCATTCGAAATCACGCAGAAGAGAGAAGAGGCCGGAACATTCCTGGCCGTAGGCCAGCCTACTTTACAATAGGGGTGGCATTAATGGGTGAGTCCAAATACTGATAGCTGACGGGTAGCAGGCCTGATGTCTTACAAAGCAACAGCATACGGTATCTTAGGTTGTTCTCAGTATGAAAAATACCTGCATTCTACGAACCACAATGTAAGACGTAACAAAAATGTCCCTTGCCTCGGTTCTGTCGAGCGAACATAAATAAGGTAGATGTTTTATCTCACTTATTTTGAAAATTTAAGGTATTTGGGAGCATTTTTAGAAAGTTGAATTTTTAATTTCAACAACACCCCTTGGAGAACAAAGGGTTATACGCAGTATTTTACAGGTTGGTCACTAGATGTCTCCACATACGGCAACAAACATGCTAGACTGGTAGCCCGCTCATGGCCTTCAGCCGATCATTGTAAAATAACTTTCTTGAGTCACTTCTATATTTATCTAGTTTTAAAATATTGAAGAATGAGTTGTTGCACAAAGTTGAATGATGTATGTATATAGATAATACAGTATACTGAATAAGTTTTATATTCCACTGTACGTGACACTGATTTATCATTAATGTCTATTAATCTAATAATAAGTGTCACATGGAATGTACATCCAACTTTTGGCAGCTTCCCCGAGCAAATGAGGTGTTTATTTTTCTCATATATATCCATATTGGAGTTGCAACCAGTCTGTCGGGAGTACTGAAGATGGCGTTGTACGCCCGTCTCTATGACTGGTAGAGATACCATTATAGAGCGGGGTACCAGTCTACAAACATGCTGAAAGAACAGCAGCCTTGAGACTTGATAAATGGGAGCAGTATACGTACCAGCCCCGGTTATCATGGTGTTAGCCTGTCTGACTATACAGAAATTGTACACTGGCAGGTGTGGGTTCGTGTCTGACAATGGCGGCTAATGGTCTATGCCGGAATTCGACCCAGAGTCTTAACATTTATGGAAAATTATCTGATAGCCATGCTTTCGGGGCTAATTACTCCAGGTAAACTAGATAGTATGTACCGACCCACGGTGATTCTTTCAATGTTCGAAGGTCTGAAAAATAGGCGAATCCCGCAAAGGGGCCTGTACAAAAGTAAAACCCAAGAATTTTCTCAGAAGACTTAGCAATTTTTCTTCAAGATAGCTCTTTGGGAATATTACAGAGCCTACCCACATGTCGAGAACCGCCATGCGTAGATAGCACTAAATACGTGAGCCATTAATAGTAATGCTGGTGGGGGGGGGGGGATAAGCACAGGTATTGCTAAAACAATGCTTTAAGGGGCCTATTCAGATATCTGTCGTTATTAACTAAATGTAATTCCTTTAAGAAATATTCCAGAAAACACCGATCCCATTGCACACCGGATGTTGGTTTTGTCTTTAGTCACTAGTTTATAACACTTGGGGTGCACGCCAAAATAATTCCAACAGCATCGGACTCATTAGAGTACGACTCTGCTGTTTAGGGTTTGTAGACGTCCGATGTGACCCCCACAATGCACCGCGGCTGTATATACACAGATGGCGTAGGTATGTACATAGTGGTGTTAATGTATACGGTTTTGTGTGTTGGATAAATCTTGTCTCAAGGCAAATTACATAAACATTGGTGTTTTGTGGTAGGGACTCCACGAAATAAAAGTATTATATTTTGTAAACATAGGTATGTGAAATGTAAACAGAAGGTGTTTCCTTTAAATATAATAAATTTAAATTTTCAAGTTTGACAATTGAGACCAGTAGTCCCGGCCGTCACATGAGGCTTAACGGGAAGAGATCCATTTTGAGTAGAGCCGACATCTAGCGATAGGGTGCACATTCAAAAGAACATCATGCGGCAAGTCAGGCAAGCCAGAGTTTTGCAAACCGCTTCTTGCGACAAGTAATTTTTCTACATCCCCACATATGCAACCAAGCTCTTTAGGTTACATTTTTTTTCCTTTCGTCAGCATTGTTTATCTATATATTATTTAACATAGCAAAAACTGTTATGTTAAGGTTTATGAAAAGATTTGTTAATTTATCGATTCTGCTGATATGACTTGATCTACATATTATATTTCAACATAGTAAATTCAAACATCCGTGACAGTGGTCCTAAACAGAAACTGCCAGTAAAAGTACAAATAACAATGATTAATTTTTTAATTATTTAAAATTTTAAGTTTTAACTATAAGCAGAATAAACCAGACAAGGTTTGTGAAAAGATTGGTTAATTTATCGATTCTGCTGATATGACTTGATCTACATATTGTTTTTTTTAACATAGTAAATTCAAACATAAGTGACAGTGTTCCTGAGAAACCGCCAGTAAAATTATAAATAACATTAATTAATTTTTTACATATTTAAAAATTTATGATTTAAATATAAGCAGAATAAACCAGAAATCACATAAACTCTATATATAAGGCAGGCTAATAACCGATATTAAGGGTCTAAGCTCGTAAGTGATTCAAACATCCGTGACAGTGGTCCTAAACAGAAACTGCCAGTAAAAGTATAAATAACATTAATTAATTTTTTTAATTATTTAAAATTTTATGATTTAATTATACGCAGAATAAACCAGAAAAGGTTTATGAAAAGATTTGTTAATTTATCGATTCTGCTGATATGACTTGATCTACATATTATTTTATTTAACATAGTAAATTCAAACATAAGTGACAGTGGTCCTGAGACCGCCAGTAAAAATATAAATAACATTAGTTAATTTTTTACTTACTAAAAAATTTATGATTTAAATATAAGCAGAATAAACCAGAAATCACATAAACTCTATATATAAGGTAGGTTAATAACTGACTTTAAGGATCTAAGCTTGTAAGTGATAGGTAAGGGATTCGAACATATATAACCGCTGCACCACAAGCCCGTGCTTTAAAATTACATGACCACGCCCGTATATGAACTTCGAAGGTAAAATGCATTATAAAAATGGAGTCGGTTAAGTATTTACCTCTACTAAATTGATATAAACACATTGTATTCTGATAATTTGATTTCAGGATTAATCATACGACATGAACCCACACCGTCAGACTATGTATGAATAAATAAACGTCCTCTCATCATTAAGTAATCAAATATGATATTCTTTATTTCACCAAAAAGCCAGCAATTTTTACAGAAGTACATCTAGGTTCTATCCAAGAACAAAGAAAGTTGATTGACACTTGGGGCCAGGATAGGCAGAGAATGCTTTGAGATGCTTTTCCATGTGACACTGCCGATATGCATGTAAGACGTGTCAATAACTGGTACAAATTAGCTGTTGAAATAATATGTACCGTTGAAAACCTGGTTGAAACAGGCCGATTCTTCTTCAAAAGGAAACGTTTTCCAAGCCTGTCACTAGATGTCTCTACCTACCATAACCAAATACGAATTAGTTGCCAAGTTCGGGAATATATTTACTTCCCGTTAAATTTTTATGTATTGCTACTATCAGAATTCTACCCAGCAGCGAAAACAAACATCTCATTCGTGAGACATTAATAATCTTTCTTATGTCATGTATTGCCTCCGCCAGGAGATTATGCGTTCATCCCCGCGTGTATGTGCTTGTGTTTGTGTGTGTTAGTTTACAAATAACTCCGACAATCATGAATCGAATCTTATGGGATTTTTTGGATAATAATCGCTAAGATGTTGGTTTTGATCCGGTTAATGATCCAGATTCACCGTTTTTTAGGCACGAATGAAACTGTTAATGTGGGTCTAATAAGTGAATGCAAACACGGTTTTAGGAGCATCCCACAATATTGACCCTCCCCATGGCGGAGGCCTGCATTCCTAAGATGCAGATTTCTAGTTTTAATATAAAACATTTCCTTTTTCACATTCATTAGTTTATATATTTTATTTATTTATACTTTCTAGACCTTATACGGAAAAAAATAATTAAAACGATCTCACTGCCAATGGCTGACAGCTTACCGATCACGTGAATATATCAAATGTTGTCAAAGGTTTAATATGATTCCTCAATGATTCTGATTGACCATAAAATATTTTATTTGGTTCATTTGAAGAAATAGAAAATCACTTTGCATTCACCCGTTCGTGTATGTTATCTATTAAAGGCGATGCTTTAAAATGCCTGACAGCTTAACGATCACGTGAATGTGTCAAAGGTCACAAAGTTTAGTAAGATTCCTAAAAGATTTTGATTTTTATAAAACGTATATTGTCGTCTTTTTTAACTTAAAAAAAAAAATACTTTCCGCACGTGAACCTATTCGTGTGTTGTCTTAAAAAAAGTTTCTGGAAAACGTCATCCTTTCGATAGAGATCGTTTCTACTCAAAAACATAGTACTATTCCTACGCTATGCATGTGCATGGCTGGATCCATGCCTATATCGTGAATGTGTCAAAGGTCAGTAAGGTGAGAGGCCACATAAGGCCAGCAAAATACAGATTCATTCTTCAAATCAATTATAAAAAAAATAATCGATACTGTTTTCCTTACGGACTTTATTATAAATTACTAAACATATTCACCGATTGACCGTACAGGTAATGCTATTGGATAAAAGACCATATGTTTATTGCGTATCCCGTGTTTATCTCGACAGGTTTCAATAGTCCATTTCTCACCACAACCAGCAGATCTGGAGGGTTATACAATTTTGGGGAAATGGAAGTAGTCTCCATATTGGAGGACAAAGAAACTTTTGCAGGCAAGAGGGAACCGCTCATTACCATTTTGAATGAGTCGCCCATTAATGGTAGGTATTCCGAGGCTCAAAGGGCAAGCGGGATACTATGTCCGTATATTGTCCTACTCGTCTCTTTATTTGCCCGCCTTTATTTTGTGATTACCTCTTCATATAATGGGGGATCCTAGCGCTTTCTTGATGAAATAATATATTCCTCGGATATATTATGTTATGGCGGATGTTTGGGTGTTTTCACTGAGTGTTATGTCCAGTATGTATTAGCACAGGGTCTGGTTTTATTCTGAACTTTGCCCCTACTAGGCATGATGATTTGAAGGTTTTTGTCATTTGATAAGCAATCTTTAAGTGTACCACCCTCTGATGTGATGATGTGAAACATATAGCCTCGAACCAATCACATACTTTCAGAATTTTCCTCCCAAAAGTGCAACACGTTTCAGACGTTTTATCAATGGGGAATCATCAAATTGGTGTCAAATCATATTGCGCATTCACATGAGCATACATATGTAAATAACATGTTGTAAAGAATGTAACAGTAGCTGACTCAAACATTTCCCAAGTGACCCAGTTATTATTTTAAACTGGGAATAGATCGTGTTAAAAATACGGATAAGTCAAGTCGTCCTGGAAATGGTTTATAACCACCTCCTAAGCTGAATTCCAAATGTATATAGGCAAAACCCGATACAAACCCCTTTGAATTCCTGTGTGAATGCCCAATTCCAGTTCAAAACGAGTTGAAACCTATTTACATTTGGCATGTGAAAAGGGTAATTAATCAGTACATGAAAGCATCAAAGAGAAACAGGTGTCACCAAATGCTTGTTCTTAATAATTCAGAGGTTTTGCACAAAAAGAAACATCTATTACACTGTCAGAGAAAAATGCAATACTTTCATCTTCAAATAAAAATGTCTCAATCCTTTTCACTTGCTGCCGCTGAGGGATAAATACAATGTAGCCATGGTGTTGAACAATTTTTTTTGTCTAATGACATATTATGAATGTAAAACTTAGTCAATTATATTAAATGGACTTACGGATACGAGCCAGTATCTATTTAAATAGATTTAAATTTTCTATCACTGTTTCGCCTGATATTAGCAGTTTTGGTGTTATTATTGATATAGTGTCCTTAAGAAATACCTTCCTTACATGATATATTGTAAAACGCATTTGGTCATTCTTTAATGCCTTTTGTTTGACATTTGTAACATGTATTTGTGATAATATTTTGGTAACAATTTGTGTTCCAATCGCAGTAACGTTTTTGTACGTAAGCCTTGACAAATATAGGTTATAAACAGGTAACACTAAGCTGTCATATTCTAATTTTAATATTTGCTGATCACGTTAGAATGATCCTGTGGTGGTAGTTAAGCTCAGCCCGTTTACTTATACACTTTCGAAAATTCTATCATCCATGTGTTTCGGAGGGCCGTTGGATGTCCTGTGTATTTAAATCAGTTGTCTACTGGCCCTGAGTCATTTGTGATTAAACGTGTTTTCTCGACGTTGAATGGGTTAATTCCATTCAGAAATAAGAAAAGGTATAAGTCCCGGTGTTGCTTGGCGGGAGGATTTCAGTCGGCTCACACTGAACCAAGATTTTTTGGGTAAGAGTTTCATCGTCTGAAAATTTAGATGAACATGAAACAGTGGAATAGGGTACATATGATAGAGAACAAATGTTGAGAAATTGTTTCAGATAAAAAAAAATTCAATTGACCAGTCAATTTACGGTTAAGGAGATTTCTCAATTTAATTGTTCATTCTAATATCTCTTTCTATGTCTCTGCCTCTAAGTCTCTGCTTCTCTGTATCTTTATATTCATTTACTTATCCCTCTGCATTCACACATACATATATACACACACAAATATAGAGGCTTCAAATTATATATACGGTATAACGTCGCTTGACGACCACCTCAGTTAAGCGACCACCTCAAACTAACGACCTTTTCACATTCCCAGTCCTTTTTTTTGTCTTTATATCAGACCTCCCTTAGCCGACCACCTCGACACTGCGGCCACTATATCGAGGTTCCTTAGGTGGTTGTATCCCCGAGGTTTTACTGTATATATACACAAATATATATCTCACAAATCACCAAAATGACAACATGAGTCATTCCAAGCAAAGAAGGTAAAAATGGAATGTACTAAAAGGAAGGTTAAAGTTACTAATATTCTTGGGTATATGAGTGCGAACCAATGATTATTCTCCCTGTTTGTGCAAATGCACTTGATGATACAGAGGGTTTGACAATATGGCAACGGATAAAGCGAAAGTATACTAATCTTCGCACTTTAATTCAGCCAAGCAGATGTCACAGGAAAAACATAAATACATTAATTTCAAAGACTTGTTCTGAGTTCCCATAGCTTGGCTCTTAAATTACACGTCTTTGATAATGTTTTATTGCATTGGTAGGTACAAACAACGTTCTGAGAATCTGAATATAAATGATTCAAACCATTCAACCTACACAGATACAGCCACAGAAAGAGGAAGTGAAGGCCAATGATTAATGGGGATATGTGTAGCGTACCAGATCAAGTTTCAATGCATAACTGTATGACTCACAGTATTCCTAAAAACTGAATGCACAGGAATAGAATCCAGTCATCTGTACCGGAGCATATTAAGTAGAGCAAGCACTTCCACCATAGAGAGACGTCCATTTTGAAATTCAATATAAATATTTACAAACTGAATGGATAACGGTGGTTTCTGTTGCGGTAGTTGCCATCCTCGCCTTGCGAGCCTTACGTTTCCTCCTTGACTCCGCTAGTTGTGCTCAGCGTCTTCTGTATCTTTGTGTGCAGCTATACACTGAACGATCCTGCATTAAACTTTCCCAAGTATCTGTGCATACTTTACTGTAATTTTTTTAACATTTACACGTGCATAATTTACCTATTATGAATCGTTCTGACATGGGGGCTTTGGAACATTAAGAAATGTTTACATCTACAAGGATTCAACGGATACTTCTTAAGGTTTGATTAATGGCAAATACTTTCTTTGAGATTAATAATCCCTCCCTAAATACGGTGAGCATAATGATTTGATCTCTAAAATGTGTTTAGCTTTCATTTCTTTAAGGGATCCAGTATAAAGTTCTCAGGAAATCAAAGGTACTTTGTAATAGGGGATTTATCTTTATTCATTCATTTTTTACATTTTCAAAAAGTGGATCTATACATGATGCATTTTAATATATTTGTTGTGTACTGTCCATTAAGAGACAAGGCATTTCCTTCAGAGATTGCAGCTGAAAAAAAGTATCGTCTGGATTTCATACTATGCTTTATACGTTTAGGGATGTGTTTTTTGTCAAATTAAAAATAACGGCAACAGGAAAGACATTATTCTTCTGGATTGATAGAAATGTTTGTGTTTCTCTCAATATTGTATCGCCTTTGAAAGTGAGCAGTTGGTGTTATATGTTAAACCACGTGAGTATATCTGCGTTATTAATCGTTAAAGCGTGTTATAAATGAAATTTTAACTATATTCTTAAATTTATATGAAATGCAAAAAAATATGACAATATTTGTTATGATTGAAGGTATAACAAGAAAAAGTTTATGTCTTTCTTGTTATTCCGTTGGCAATTTAATTTATTTTGTCCTTTCTAAAATTATAATTGCTGGTTTCCCTTAATAAATAATTTATAAGATTAATCATCTAATAAATTAAATTGATTATTAATAGGATATTGTTTCGTAAATAGACATAGCTTCAAAGGTTCGAGTGGGAAACCAGAAAATTAGGTATGGGAGGGTTATTGGTTTTTTTTTCCTGTTGAAACATCATAGTCATATGACAGTGGATTTTTTTTTTCAAAGAACAGTTTATCTCATCCTATTGATGCGAATGCATATCTAAATGCAATTATTTAATCTGATAGTTAATTACCAACTCCGAGTATTTTATCTTTTAAAACATATCAGGTTTTCTTGTTTTTCTAGATTTAAATTTTACATTGAATTTAAGCGCTCCTTGTTAGTGAGTTCAGTGTGAAGATATACTTTTGTATGTTTTCATTTCAGAGGGACCATATACTGATACAATTACCTTAAAAAGCAAGTTAAATTCTATTACTTAGTAAATAGAATAGTTTGGACCTGAACAACTGAGATTAATTTGGGCGAAATAAACTTTAAGCTGCATAAAAAATAATAATAAAAAAAAAAATAATAAACCAAGTTGCACTTGTATTGGTATTTTGATGCATTTCTTGGCCTTGTAGTTGATATGGATAAAATAACCCAGTCAGAGATACCTACAAGTGACAGAGGGGGAGAGAGAGAAGAAAATTGTGCACGCAGAACATCTATGTTATTCCGAAAGGGAACATCTGTATGTGAGTATGTGTGATGTATGTCGTTATTTCCCAAGTGGTTAATTATTACACCCAAGTTCACAATTTGACCAGAGAGGGTATATGCCACCTACCCTCCGAATCGTTCATGGCATGACAGTTTAAAGTTTGAGGCAATACATATGTTACCACAATAAACCTAAAAAATATCAGGGTTTATTATATATCTCGCCCAGTGGTTATTTGGTTGTGGAGATAACCTTCTACTTATCTAATTCTGATCCTAAGTATGAACATAAGCAGAGTTCCATTTCGGTTTGGGAAGGCATTCCTATCATATTATTTTGCATCCTGGTGTCACCTAGGCCTGGTGTCCACAGCCCTTGCGGGTCCTGGGTAAGTAATCATTTCAATTGTTAGGTCTTAACCCCAAGGAACCCCATCAAGACGCACTCGCTTGTGGTAAAATCTTTGTAAACTCCAGGTCAGCGCCTAACCACGGTCCTCCGTCTGTAACTATCGGGTACCCTGCCCGCTCCTAAGATATCACCAGTTGGAATGTTATTAGCTGAGCAGCACCAAGCATATTGAATTATTGAAATGACATCGTAGACTATAAAAACACCCAGCCATTGTTTTTAGCTGAAAGCAGGTGCAGGTGTTTGGGAAGGTATGCGCTCTGCGATTGCTTTCTGGTTCTTCTTCTTTCTTCTTATTATTACTAAACACACACACGTATAAATCTATTTTGTTGTAACTGATTAAATACACTTATATTTTTGGCAGACAAAAGCAGCTCGTACATAAAAAAAAGCTGAAATCAATAAATAATTATACTGAATATGCCAGAATATTTCATGGTATATAAAGAACTTATTTACGAGAATATTTTCTCTATTTAAAGTATTTACGACAAATTTTATTTTTAAGAGAAATAAATCCTGAATCATTGCTAACCCGTACATATTTAGAAATCGAATGTAATTTAAAAAATAGTGACCTGTGTAGACATTTAAATCCTGCGAATATGTCTTTGAAACCATATGTACTTAACCTTTGGTATTGGTTTGGTGGATTTGTTTAAAGCTGGCTTAATAAAGTGCGATGTACATCTACATATTTCCATTCAGGTTTCTGACCTGGTATCACCGAGGCTGCATGTATCACTGTTGGGGGTCATGTGTTTGTGTCATCCCCATTACGTGGTCATACCACCGTGGAATCCCAAAAGGTGCACTCGATTTGAATGGACCATGACTGTTATGAAACTGTTTGAAACACGACTGTTTCATCAGTAAACCTGCAGAGCACTTATCTTTGGTAGGGGTGACTATGAAAAATGTGATTCTCCTCGGCTGAAATTCGATCTTCCTGCTTTGATCCCTGTGATGTGTCCTTAGATCCCAGAAGTCAGTTAACTACATGTAATAACAGCCCTTTGGAGATCATTTGACACTTACTGAATTTTAATGCTATTTTAAAGCTTTAAGAAAAGATTATTTCCACATATGTGACGCTATTATGCTTCCGTCAGATGGCGTGTTTATATATATTTCCCCTTTGATAAATCTGTTGGTTTGTAGGTTATCACATTTAGTCACAAAAATCAGTCAACGGTTTTGAAGGGACACATTTGGGGATGTTTAGGTTACCACCTAAGAAAGAAAAACTGTTTGGCGAAAGGCAGTTTAAAACAACCTGTATTTTTTTTGTAATTTTATAAAAATTATTTTATATTGTAAGGTAGGTCAGGTTCTTTCGTATAAAACGTTACAACCAGAAAATTACAAACGTTACACTAACATTACAACCAGAAAATTACTAAAAAATTTATTGGAACCATTTTTCAAGGTGTTGGTCTAAGCAAGGTTTGATATAAAAAGCAAAAACGAACTAAGACTGTGAATAGGCGGTTGTTAATTTCGTAGTAGCTCAACTGCGGTGGTCGTTAAGCGATGTTTTACTGTATATATATGTATATACATATATATTTAGAAATAGGAACTTGACGTAAGTACTTGTAATGAAGTATCGTGCTCATCTGAGAGTCCTCAAATTGTAAATACAGACAACAAGCCTACACACAGAGGCTCGCACAAAGGGAGAATGCCGATGCCTGCAATATAGAGATCAAGTGTAAGAACAATGTGTCGAACCTTCACAGTATGTCCGCAGCTTCGGTATGTATTTCGATTCAACATGGAACATCATGCTAACACAGTATGCAATATCATATTTTCACTAAAAAAGATGCTCTTCACTCTAAACATCAGTATAGGTGAGTCAGAGTCTAATACTCAAAAAATACTATGCAGAGTTTACCCTTATACTCTATTTATTACAATAATACGCTCCAATATAAGGATATGTAGAATGGTAGTCTAAGCTGTATTCTCGTACTGAGGCAAGGCGATTTGAACCCATCAAAAGAGAATGAACCGACCGGGCAGAGATCTATACTAATAAGTAGCTTTATCTAAATAATCACTTCAAAAAGCGGACATTTGATTACGGGACCGAGAATATAAATTCAGTTTAAATTTCGATTTCCAAATCCATATGCCACTGTTATGACAATTAATTAGATAACGTCCATTCCATCAAAGTAAGTATATTATTATATCCCCCAGGAACACACATGATAAAACACTTGTATGATCGGTTTAGCATTGCGGAATATTGTAAAACCGTAGCAGAAACTCGGGAACGCCTAAAATTATTTTCTCAAACATAATGAACGCGTGATCACCTCCGTAAAGGTAGGGTGATTTTCAAAGATCATAGACTACACAGTGTTTGGCAGAGCAAGGAACGCCTATAATTATTTCCAGATCTATTTTGATCACGTTATACTCATTAATGAATACTTTTGCGTGGCATGTCCGTCAGGATGAGTTATTGTTTAAGGATCACAGAGTAAACTGTGCTAGACAAAGCAGGGCACTTAACATTTTAATTTTATCAATTTACTCTTTGAAAAATAGAGGTGCACCTGAGAAATCATTAAGGTATAATGATAGAAGATTGACACCGATTAAATATAAGATTCCTCATAATACAAGTCTCAAATTTAAGTTAAGTAATAGAAATGCTAGTACCTGATGAGTAAACAATGACGAATAACATAATGAAATATCCAATGTGTGCCGACTACAAATAATTTGATTTGAAATAACTAAGAGATATATTCATAACAAGAGCACGTCAATTGTCCAAAAGACGCCTGTCCTTTGTCTCAGGACTTCTGAACTCAATATGTATTCCTAGGTGAGGCAGAGAATATCACTAAGGTGGGGCTTTCTATAGGTAGATATTTTTAACCAGTTTCATGAAAATCTTTAAGAGTTTGGTATGTCATTTCAGCACCACAGAAGTCTAAGGATCTCAGATGTCATTGAATATGGATGGCTTTTATGACCAGTTTATTGGTTAATGTATCTGTTGAGTTTTATCAAAATCCCTCATGTACCTCGTATCTTATTTAGGAGACAACAGAAATATGCCTTTGACCTCGTTAAAGCAAGGTGGATTTTGCCTAGAATATATATAAGTTTATTTCAAGTATAAATGAAATAAACGGTGTTAAAATTAAAGCTGATTAAACGTCCATAGTGACTGTCATTTATACTCAAAGCAGGTTTCAATATTAAAATTGGTTGTGTAAGACAGGGGGATTTCTACACAATATGGATATTGTTATCGAATATGTATATTTTAGTGCGGCCATGCAGTTTTCCATATAAAATTAGATATGGCTGCCTAATTTGGTGAGAATTAGAACACAAATGTTCACTAATATTTCTGCTCATGACAAAACACATAAGCTAGTCAGAAGTTATTATTAGTAATGTAAATGTATTTTTGGTCTTGAACAGCATTTCAGAAATTTGTTTTGAACATATTTTTTTCATAAAGAAACAAGCACCTCTTGAACAATATATTTAGAATGGAGAGGAGATCACTAATTTTGAATCAAGATTGACTGCTTACTGTCAATATGCACTGCTCGATTGTATTATTATTAAAATATCAGGAACATAAATGGTAATTATGACTATGGTCCCATTTTCATATAATGCAGATTAATAATTGTAATAGTCTATTTGAGTATGGCTATAGAACAATATCAAGTGACCCAGGGGTCATGACACTCAGCTGACTAGGGTGACATTCATTATAATTAATCATCTAAATACCAAATTTTGTATAATGTATCCCCTTTCAACTGAATTATAGCTCAGAGAGGTAGATGGCGCTGATCGAGTAGCACGCAGGTAGGACTGGCTCCGGTAAATATCATCAATAGTAATTAAATACATTCACTAAGATTACCTTGCGTGGTTTAAAACTACGCAGTTGGGAACAAAAGTTAACCTGTGTCAGTTTGTATAAAATATTTTAAGTATTTCACCATAAATTTAAGCCATAAACTCCGATCAGTAAGTCATTCCTTGACAACACCAGGGGTCAAGGATCCTTAATGTAAACAAACCCTGGTTCCCATACCTCACATAATTCTTATTGTATGGAGTAATGTCTTCAAAACGAAAAAGTGATTAGAAAAGGGTACTTAGTGACTCTTCAGAAAAATTAAATGCCAAAATACAAAACGTACCAATATGAATAGATCGACCTGCGACTCTTCTGATGACTATCCACTGGCCAGCCTGGACTTCAGAGATGATAATGCCCCTGTACTCATTGAAGACTCGGACAAATTTACACTGTTTTTTACAAAGGCATTAACTACTGAGTCAGTACAGAGTGTTTTAAAAAGTATCATCGATGCTTCAGTACAACAACAACTAAAAGTTTACGAGCAGAAAATTAATGAGCTCTATGAGCGGGTTGTTCAATTGGAAGACACTGTTTCTGACATAAAAGAAGAGCTGGACACACAACAACAATATTCTAGAAGGAACTCAGTTCGCATAATAAATACATGGCCAGAACAGAGAGGAGAAAATACAGACAGTATGGTAGTGAAAATGGCTAATGATTTAATGGGACTTAACATGAGCGAACATGAAAGTGAACGTTCTCACAGAGTGGGACGTCCACAGCCGCAAGGAAAGCCTAGACAAATCCTTGTTAAATTCTTGTCACACAAGACAAAGGAATCAGTCATGAAAAATAAATCCAAACTTAAACTAGCAGGTGAGAGAGCAAAAGGTGTTTTTGTAAATGAGGATTTAACGCGAACACGTTTGGCCATGCTTAAATCCGCTTTACAAATAAAAAGGGACAATCTGATTAACGATTGCTGGACCATAGACGGTGTTGTGTATGCAAGAGATCGGGCAGGGAAGACAAATCGCTTTGAGAGCACCAGAAAACTGCAAGCCTGATGCAAGCAACTTATCCAAAATCCCACCCCCCCCCCCCCCCCCCCCCGTAGTTACTGTGAAACTGTCGGTGGTGGTCCGCAGCTGTCATCCACTCCAATTTGCTTCTACCACATCAAAATATTGAAATTGCATGTGATATGCACCCAAATATATGAGTGTATTTGTGTTATATGGATATGTATATTTATGTGTGTATACATGTGTGTATATATGTGTATATGTATATGTATATGTATATATATATATATATATATATATGCAGTGAGGCCTATGTGGGGGACCAGCTGTGTTTTTGGCTGGGGTAGTCTTCCGCGTTTAGTTATGGTCTTTGGCCGGTGAGGGAGCTTTCGGCCCGCTCAGTGACTGGTCTTGGTGAACGTTTCTTTTTTTTTGTTGGACGGGTGGTCGTTCAGATAGGTTCCACTGCACTATTAAACAGCATTTTGTCCTCTCTTACAAATAAGCCTACTTTTTTGTTATAGATTGAGGCGTTATATTTTTGATACTGGAAATATAATGGCTTTAAGTCATGATAATATTCAACAGTAACCTGAACATGTGCTCAATCCACCATAATCCACATCTATGTATATGTATATTTGTGTATATGTTAGTAAGTAAATATTTACTTGTATGGATGTGTCTGCAGTAAAAAAAATAGGTGGCAAACAATATTTGCAATACTTTTATTTATCTATTATTCAGGTTCTCTCCAATAATTATCTGGTGGAAAACTAGTAGAATGCCGGAGCCAGTCTACCAATAGGTGTACCAAATTGTTCATTTTCTTAATTTCATTTTGGATTTGGGGTAACTTAATCTTTACCTCAAAAAGTAATGTCTAAATTTTTAAAGCTTATTCAAATTCTAATTTCACACTATCTCGATCAATGTCCAGCATCTTCTATTTGTTCAATTTATTTTTGAACATTTCATGTAGCATTATGACTAATATATCTATACTATACGAATTGAGAGAATGTGTCACACAGGTACATACATTTGTAGATTTTTGTGAAATTGCACTATTGAAATTTCATGTGAGTACTATAATGCTAAATGTTGTGCTTAAAGTTAAGTCTTTAATAGAGATAATAATATCTTGACTGGTTTTTCAGTCATTACCCTAAATGTGAGAGGTCTTCGTGGGTACAGAAAAAGGAGAAAAATTTTTCATTGGTTGCTTGATCATGGTGGAAATCGGAGTTTGATATTTTTACAAGAGGTGCATAGTTTAAAAAGCGATGAAGATATTTGGAGGAAAGATTGGCAGGGGCTACACTTTTATTCACATGGGTCAAACCAATCGAGGGGTGTAGCTGTATTAGTTGGTAAACAAGTTGATATTTCGGAGATAAGCTTCCATACAGACAACGAAGGGCGCACTTTTTATCTAAAAGCAAATGTTCAAGGACAATCTTTTTTGTTTATCAATACTTACGCTCCAAACACCGAAACTGAACAAGTTCGCTATTTTCATGAAATGGCCGAAAAACTAAAGCTTATTGAGTTGGAGCCACATACTAATATAATCTGGTGCGGTGATTCTAATTTATGTTTTGATAAACTTGATACGCAGGGTGGGAAGTCCATTGAGAGTGTTCAAGGCTTCATACAAACATATGGATTAATTGATATATGGAGATTAAGGAATCCCTCTTATTTGAATTTCACTTGGAGTAGTAAAAAAACATACTATAAATAGAAGGCTTGATTATATTCTAATCTCCAGTAATTTGAATAATCAAATCATACAGGTTAATATAATTCCAGCAATTTTAACAGATCACTCGGCAGTGAAATGTGACTTCAAATCACCAAGTGGTTGTAAACATGGCCCGTCCTTCTGGAAATTAAATTTGTCCCTCCTGGAAGATCCAGTTTTTGTGTCATCAATGCGAGAAAACATAAAAAAAGTCAAAAGAGCATTATGAAAACAAAGATAGGGAAACAAAATGGTGGGAATATCTAAAGTTTAAAATAAGAGAATATTCAATCTCATATTCTAAAAGAAAATGTAGACGTGAAAAGCTTACTGAAAAACCTAGAGAAAAGTTTAAAGGATGTAAAATTCAACTTGCATAACAGTAATAATCAAACGGAGATCGAACAAATATCTCGAGAAATAGATAAGCATTCTGAGAGAATTGTCGATGGCTTCATAATAAGGTCTAGAATCACATGATTTGAGGAAGGGGAGCGTAATTCAAAGTACTTTGAAGTCATTTAGGCATTTCAAAAATAATATACGTAACAAACATTCTGGAACCACCCAGAGAATTCGTTAAGACTGTAAAAAATGTCATGGTTGATTTCATATGGCATGGAAGGAAACCGAAAATAAAATATAATGTCCTTATCAATAACTATGAGAACGGTGGCTTGAGGTTGCCTGATATTAATACAATAATAGAAACTCAAAGATTTATGTGGATGCAGAAAATCATCACAGGTGACACGAGAAAGTATGCAATAATACCTAATCTTTATTTAAAACGCGTTGGTGGAATAAAAAATATCAGAGGTAACTTGGATTCTGAAATTTTAAAAATAGGAATGTCATCTTTTTATTTACGTTGCCTTGATGTATGGCACTCTGTTACTTCCGGGGAGCCATTAAGTAAAGAAACAGTCTTGACACAACATCTATGGAATAAAAGATACATCAAGGTAGGAGGTAAATCAGTCTATTATTATTTTATTGATATTTTGGTATAAAATATGTTCGTGATTTGTACAATGACAGAGGTGAAAAAAGAAAAATTGATGAAGTTGTAGCAAAAAACAGTTATGCTTACAACAAATACTATATCCACTGGATAGCTCTGTAAAGGGCTATTCCACAAAATGGTTTCAGGATAATGATTTTAACAGATATTTTGAGGTTAATAGTGCTTCTGTATTAAATAATGTATTTATATCGTACAATGACGTTGCTCTAGATTTGGACAAACTCACATTCAGAAGTGTCAACAACAATATAATATCATGTAAACTTCTGAACCAATCTTCAAGAAAAAGTTACCAAACCTGTATAAAGACTTTAACTTGAAACGAACAATTAAATACGTTTATAAGACCACTCTAGACATGTATCTAAGGCAATTCCAGTTTAGAATTCTGCATAACATCCTTTATGTTAACGAAAATCTATTTAGATGGAGGATTACAGACACAAACATATGTTCTTATTGTTTCACTGAAAATAAATCTATTGATCATTTATTCTGTAATTGTCACATTTCCAAAAAGCTTTTACTTGCAAATTAAGTCTTGGGCTAAGAACTTTGGATTAGAGATGCCAAGCCTCGGTCGTCAACTTTTATACACTGTAGCAGAAAAATCAGAACATGCTGCCCTTGTAAATATGTTGATGTTGGTCTACAAGATCATGGTCTTTAGTAATAGGAATAATCTGGCACTTCTTTTATTGGATCAGTATGTGACAAAACTGACAAGATTTGAATATCTTGAACGCAAAGTGGCGGAAAAAAGGCACAAAAGTATTATACATGAAATAAAATGGAAACCAATTCCTCATACTATACTAAACAAGAAGTGATGTATATTATTCAACTACTATCATTTTGCTATATACAGCCAGGCGGTGACCCTTTCGGTTTCATGAGTGTGTATATAATATATGATATTTGTTTCAATTTTATGTGAATATAGTATGAACTGTAAACATAATAGGAAACGTCAGTGTTTGTATTGATTTCACCATTTGATTTGTGAAGTTCTGCGAGACAAACTTATAAATTTTTGAAAATAATAATGATTGAAATAATTGAATGTTCAATGGTAAACATTTTTACGTAAATACATGAACTGGGAATCAGAAAGTTTTATATAAATATATATTTCTGTATTCGTAATAATGCACCTACAGGATACAAGATTGTATACTGGAAATATGAGTTTTTGTAATATCATAAAGTCATGAAAATTCTAAAACTAAATGAACCTTGATAGATTTATATGGTACTCGCATGTAAAATATGGAATTGTACTTGTATAACACTGTTATTTGGTTTGTAATTTACTGTTGTAAGTTTCATAGTAGTCTATGATGTCAATGATGAAACCTATATTTCGAAAATAAAGAACAAGTACAAATCTGAGACATCATAGAAAGACTAAAAAAAAAGGGGGGGGGGGGGAACTGAATTATAGCTCAAAGGATATGGGTAACAGAGACCTAATTTCGAGTGTCCAAGGAGAATTTTCATGGACCTCCCTGGATGTCAACTTGAAAGATTCTAGGTGCAACAGTTAAGATTTGCGCCCTATTAACGGACGACCGCATATTTGGAGGTCTCAAAGAAATGCGTATAAAATTGAACAAATCCAGGTGGCACCACCAGTCTGCAGGAACTGATAAATCAATGATGAATGTGCATGCAAGGAAACGTGGTGATAAACGAATTAGTTGTTTAGAAATTGGAGGTTTGTATTAAATTTGTAATTATTCAAGGGGATACTTCTGAGCCCCATGGCTTAAAGAATATGGGTAAGAGGAACCAAATTTCATGTTCCTGAGGGAATTTTTTATCATGGACCTTCCTGTATGTCAAGTAAAAAGATTCCAAGTGCAGCGGTTAAGATTTGAGCCCTGTAAACAGATGCCCATATCTCATAAGGTCTCAAAAATAGAGAAAAAAGCGTAAAAAATCAAAAAAAAAATAAAGGTGGCACCACCAGTCTGCAGGAATTAATAAAACACCCCATAATGAATATACATGCAAAGAATCATGAAGATCAATAAATTAGTTGTTCAGATATATGGGCTTTTGTATCAACTTTTAATTATTTTTAGGGGGGGATTCTTATGAGCCCCATAGCTCGGAGAATATTGGTAACAGAGACCTAATTTCAGGCTAATTTGGTGGAGGAGGAATTTCAGGAAGTTTTGATGGACATCCCGGCTTGTCAAGTCAGAAGATTCCAGTTCCAGCGTTTTCAGTTAGTGTCTGGTTAAGGGACGGACGGAAAAAGAGTGTTCACTATAGCTAAGATGACTGTCAGCTGAGCTAAAGAAAGGTTTCCATGTTCCCTCGAAATAAGTTCATCATTTATAGTAAAGTTTGATAATAATAATTTATGAACAGTATCTGATGCAAAATTTTCCGTATATTACACAGTTGCGGATTCACCTAACTTTCTTTTTTAAAATAAAAGAGATTGACTAAATCCAAATTTAAGATATCCCTGTCAATTTCGAATATCGCTATGATGAAATATAATTAAATCTTACTTTAATACAAATAGACTTTAAAACATTATGCTTTATTCCAAAATTATATGCGGATTATCTAGTTTAAATATGCTGAAGGCAATGTAACACAACCTATTTTGTGTCAAAGGGGAAATTAGAATTTTAAACCATTATAGATAACAAAAGAAATTTAGTTTTGCAAATATCCATATTTAATTTTGTGTCGAAACAAGCCAGTACACGTTATATACTTAGTAAATCTTACTACTGGGCTTAAATAAAAACGGGTAAATAGGAGATTTTATACGCAATTTTAATAGATCAGGGGTTATGACAAAAACATCATAGAATAAAACTATATGAAACAATTATAAAGATTTGCTGACCTGGTCTCAAGGACCTAAGTAAGGGGAATAGCTTTAGCTCTTTACTTACAGTGTAGCTTTGATATAAGATGAGAAGACCAGCATCCTAAAAAGTAACAATAACTTCTCAATATATAAGTCAAGATTAGTCATAGAAAGTAATATTTGACAAAATAAAATCATATCCAATAAAACATGTTAGTCCAATCGCACTATCGACAAATCTTTGCATACAATGCCCACTCTGAAAGCAAAGGTCAAGGTCAAAGGACCATGAGAATATTTGGACCACTGCAAAACATCAGGGTTTAATGTTTGTTATAAATAGGTGAAACGTGTTGAATATTGATATTTTAAATTGCAGATGCGGACATCATCACATCCCTTTGGATAAAGCATGTGTGAATCGTGGTTTTCTTATTGGTAATGTAAATTTGACAAGGAGTTTATGGACGAGGACCGAATATTAAGTGTAAACAATACTGTTAGATTTCCGTAGACAAGGGGATATTTTCGTGATATTACAAATATATCATAGATATATTACTTATATAATGTTTCATGTATTTATATATTTTATATAGGCTATTTCCTGTATTTTAATGTTTTATGAAGATAGGAAAAAAGGACGGAGAAATGACAAGAACAAACAAATGAGAAATCACTGTGGGATACAATTATATACATTATTTCTGGAATGGGTTAGGGTTGTGGTTATGGTGGGTGATGAACCTTAAAAAACAGTCAAATCGATTGGAAAGGATATCTGGTTCTGTCTTTTCCTTGGTATAAATGTTTTAATCCAATTTTGTCCTCTCTGTTATTATTAATTCTGCTGAGTTGACATTTATTTTATTATGACAAACGTCCGACAAGAGTGTTGATAATCAGGGTTTATATGTACACAGCAAATGTGTTACCCAGATATAAAAACGTATTATAAACATTTATTTTCATGCTCGTGAACTTTTAAGCGTTACCCATCGATGGGACTTGCCATTAACTTTGGTTGAATGTATGGAATTGTACTATGAGCGAACTACCATGCACTTCTGTTCAACGCTGAATAAGCCTTTTTATTGTGAACTAGCATGAACATCTTGTGATCACCGGATTGGGCTTAACTTCTCGTTATTCATCAGTTAAGTATTTATTTTGTGTCATAGCACATTTCATACAGTTAAGCTTTTAGTTAAATGTTAATCCCAAAATACTGTTTGTTATTGTACCTAATATATATATAATACTATGTTTATGATTAATAGAGCACCTCAAACCACATATAACGTCCTTCATCACGTGTGAGAATACATGTCTGAACATTTGTGTTACCTTTCGTTGAAACAGATTTGTGGCGTGAACGAGGACCATATATTTATATATATATATATATATATATATATATATATATATATATATATATATATATATATACCATAGGTCAACGCGGGTGCTAAATCAGTCATCCCTAGCAAAGTGGGTGAAAGCTGATTATAGGTAAAGGATCTGTTATGTAACTAACGATAACTACCAGCGAGAGTCTTCTTAACAGCTAAATTGGTGTCGTTTTGATACTCGAGTACTTTTTTAAAATCGCCGTCAAGGTTCTCATTTTTCTTTAGATATGTAAGTGTGAAGCAGCGAGAAATCTCCTTCATAGTGTTAAAGAAGTGAATGCCCTCAGAAATTGGCAATAAACTACAAGATGAATGGCGTTAATGTACCTGAACCATAACTAATAAAACGTTAAGAGTCAGGACAACTTGGAACCGGTTACTACATGAACACCTGTTTATATTAGGGAGCCATCTGTTGAATAGATTAAAATTCTAAATAACATACATAGACATATCTGATATAAAAATGTATTTTTTATTTATATTTTACAAAAAGTGATATTACTTGGATTTTAATTAAAAACATCAATCAAATATGATTCATCTTCAAATGTTTCACAATCTGGCGAAGTGTTGAAATATTTTTCACCGGATGCCACCTTTGTAAGCCATATTCAGATGATACAGTAATACAGAATAATAATAAAAGCGGCGAAAGAGAAAGGATATTTACATTTGCACTGTATGCATGCTATACATTCAAAGGTTTGTTTTCTATACCCATAATTTCACTCATAAATTACTGAATATAAAGGATTCCATCGTATCAACCAGCACGTATTCACACAAACACAAAGCAAAGGTAAAAGATTAATTGGTGTGCTGTCGGCGTTTCAATTGGTTTAGAGGCAGAATTGTATGACTAAGAATATTCCTAAAAAGGGAATACACAAGAAAAGCTATCGAGACATCTGTGCTGGAGCAAATTAAGATTAGCAATCACTACCACCTAGCTTGACTCACCTCCGCCAACCTTGTAATTTCAGGTCGAACGACACGATAAATATATAAAACTGAATAGCTTTAGATTTTAACGGATTATGATTTGTGTATTGATTAGAACACTATTGTATATGATGCAATAAGTATGTAATTGCGATACAGAGAAGAATAAGTTTAGTAACAAGAAAGTGGGGTTTATTGGATATGTTTACATCAGAGGAAGCTGTTCAAAATTTTTCAGAATCCTGTTTGTCTATGAAAATGATGTATTATGATTTTTGGAAACAATTTGTGTTGATAAATAATAAGACTTGTTCAAAAAGTTTGATGTCGTATTCTTGGTTATTTTCTACAGCATTAACCAGTAAAAGCATGAGTATTAACTATTTGAATTTTTTTATATACCCTTATACCACAGTTATAATATTGAGGGTCTTTGATATTTCCAAAATCATTCCGTTTAAGTTCCCTTTTCTTAGTCAAATGATTTTTGAAAGAGTAAAAATTCATAATTGGCCATATTGGTGTAATTACCTATTTGTTTGTGCATATGAAATGAAGTTTAGTCTTCGGAGGGGGCAGAATTAGGTATAAATATCGGGGTACTTCTTTTTTTTATTATTTTAAGAAAGGTCTACTGATTATCTCATAGCTTGTCGTGATGAAATATATATTGCACATATTGTAACTTTGATAGTGTTAGGCAATGAGTGTCTCATGTGATGCATTTCACGCTGTCAGGTAATCCATAAGAATGATATGCATACTTAGATGCATACAGCATACAAATGGAAGTAGTTACCCCTATTAACATTTTTATAAAAAGTACGTCTCTTTTCCTGGCTTTTGTTTTGAGCCGAAAGAGATTAAAGAATCAGACATCTTTTATTCAATCTTGTTTGAAGCGCTTTCTGTTACATTTAGAAAGGCGCGTTATGGGAGAGGTTGAAGAGTGTCACAAACAATTTGTGTGCCAATATCTATACCTATATCTATCTTCTTCCTACTCTCCCTTTCTCTGTAATTGTCTATTTATATCCTTATCACTTTGCACACATACACCACACACATATTCATACAAAATTTAGGATTCAAATCTTATATGTATAATAAATAATATAGAATATATATCAAATGTTCTATATGTATAGAGACAGGGATATATATATATATATATATATATATATATATATATATATATATAATGTTGTTAGTAAGAAGCTAACGCCGTGGTTTGAAAAGCCGAGACTTTACGAGATTACGAGATTATGCTTTGTGCGTATTCGGGGGAACATTAAATGACTGACACTGATCCTATTGTCCTCGGGGGCACAATAAAATTGGGCGGGGTACACGTGCGATACTGGATCATAACAGGGCACAGAGGTTTTATTGTGGTTTTAATGTTTATCATTTATACAAAGATATTTTACCAGGAAGCCCATTAGCAAGTAAGGTGATATTTAATAGGGTCCTAGGTACAGTAACATTTCAGTAGTATACACATATGATATAAATATAAAATACACATATACTTAGAAAATATACAATTCAAAAGGCAACTATACAATATAAAAAGCAATATAAAAGGCAAATGTACTATACTCATACCAAGTGGTGCAGGTCTCCTAGCTGAAGATCGTAAAGCCCCTTAGACCAGGATAAAGTAGAACTTTCCTGTCATCCAATGGACTCCACGAGCCAGCAGTGAGAGAGCAACTACCTGAACAGATGAGTCTGCCCAGCGGATCCTCGTGGTGGGGGGGGGGGGGGGGGGGGGAGACATGAGCGGGCATAAAGAAAGGGTAAAAGAAATCAGGGTTTGCAGGGCCTTTGTCCTATATTATCGAGCGCAGCACAAGACAACGCGCGATAATGACCCATAACTGGAAAAGAGACAAAGGAGGAGAAACCCTCGAAACAATCCTAGGGCTGATTATCATTTCATCAGGAAACCCTGGCTGTGGCCACCTTCTAATAGCATGACATAAACATCAGTTAAGTATTAATATTGTGGTTCAGGACATTTAAAAGAGTTAAGCTTCAACAAATGTTTATCCAACAGGACTGTTTGTTAATGTACATAATGAATATAATACTATGTTTATAGTTAATTGAGCAACTTTAAAGCACATATAACGTCTTTTATCACTTGTGAGGATTCATGTCTAAACATTTGTGTTATTCTCGTTGAATCCCATTTGCGGCGTGAATGAGGACCGTAACAATATATATATATATATATATATATATATATATATATATTTATTATTTATGAGAATATTCAGTTACGCATTATCACGTCTTTTCATTCGTTTGCATCTCATAAATAATTACAATGTACCAGCTCTTAGCAACCCTCTAATAGAGCGCATTGGTCACGTTCTGCAAACATATATACCATCAGTATATATATATATATATATATATATATATATATATATATATATATATATATATAGGTCACCACAGGTGCTACATCAGTCATCCCTAGCAAAGTAGGTGAAAGCTGATTATAGGTAAAGGATCTGTTATGTAACTAACGATAACTACCAGCGAGTGTCTCCTCAACAGCTAAATTAGTGTCGTTCTGATGCCCGATTACTGTGGAAAATTGCTGCTCAAGGTTTGAATATTCCCTTAGATTTGTAAGTGTGAAGCAGTGATTAAGCTCTCTGATTGTGTAAAAGTAGTTAATGCCCGTAGAAATTCATGTGATCCTCGGCTCTTCATTTGCCACCGCCATAAGGCCATAACACTACAAGATGAATAGGGTTAATGTACCAGAACAATTACTAATAAAATGTTAAGAGTCAACTTGGACACCTGTTGCTACATAACAACTAAAATTATTTAAGGGAGCCATCTGTGGAAAAGATTAAATTCAAAATCATATACATAGACATATCTGATATAAAAATGTTTTTCTTTTTATTTTTCTTTTACAAAAAAAATCATATAACAAGTTTCATTAAAAATATAAATCAAATACGATTAAAACTGAAATTTTTCACAATCAGGCGATTTTTAACTGAATGTCATCTTTGTACGCCATATTCAGATGATACAGTAATACATAACTTAAAATAAAAGCGGCAAAAGAGAAAGGATATTAACATTTGCACTGTATGCATGCTAGACATGTGTCACCAGAAAAACATAATTACCTTTGCTACAAAGGTTTATTCTCAATACCCATAGATTCACTAATAAATTACTGAGTATTTTGGATTCCATCAAATCAAGCAACACGTACTCACACAAACACAAAGCATAGGAAAAATTTTAAATGGTGCATTGTCGGCGTACCAATAGGTTCAAAGGCAGAAGTGTATGACTAAAATTCCTAAAAAAAAATGAATACACAGAAAAGCAGTCGAGGTATCTGTACTGGAGCAAATTAAGGAGAGCAACCACTACCGCTTAGCTGGACTTACCTCCGCCATGTTGAGACTTTCATGTAATACGACAAGATAAATATTAATTAACTGATCAGGTTGTGTTTAAACGGATCACGGTATGTGTATTGATTATAATAATATTTTTTTAAATAATAAATTTTATTATATATTTAAATCTCCTAAACAAATCTGGCATTAAATTGCTTATGTTTTGATTATATTCCTTTCAACTTTGATATACACACATTTTAAATGTAAGGAGCACCTGATTTATTTGAAGGTTATTCTTAATTGGAAGCATTCCATACAATACATTGTTTAAGGTTAATGGTGGCATTATCACTCCATTTGATTTCATCCAATCCACAATTCTAAAATTTTAATTTTTTTGTTACAGAACATTCATAAAAAATGTGTTCCTTGGTCTCTAATTCTATGAAGCAATAAGAATATCGGTAACTATCAACTAAATTCCATTTGTAAAGTAATCTTTACGTTGGTAAATAGTTATCGAGTATTTTAAATAAGAATTCCCTTGAGTATATATCCAATGATTTTTTGGATGGCTCCAAAGTAACTCTCCCAGTTGATATTATCATCTTGTATTGTATGTCTTAAGTTGACCAATTATGAGGGTGCCGTTGATTTTTTTCCCACCAACAGATCATAAACATAGTTAGAAGACAATGATTGTATATTTGTAATACCCTTAGTTGTAATTATATGCTCCTCTGATATACCTTCATTAGATTTGATATCCTCGTATCGCAATAATTTTAGCCAGTTACATGGTATTGCAGTTAATACGGACTTCCATATGAGATAGACTCCTGTCTATTATCTTGATATTTTTTTAATAAATTCATACCATTTTAGTATTTTTCCTTCCTTCGATACAAAGTCTTTTACAAATCTTATTCCACAGGAGTCCAAATATTTGCAATACACTGACTTTTTATCCACTCTAATCCAACTGTTGTTTCACAGAGGTTGCAGTTTTACCTCATTTTTTATGGTTGGTTCTTTTGAAACATATTGTGACCAGCCTTCCAAACATTGTTTATAAAAGCCTGGTATCTTAGATGGTATTCCATGGTATTTAAAGTTTGAAGACACATTGGCAACTCAACCTATTTTCTCAAGATAAAACATTGATACTAAATATATTACTTTGATTAAAACAAATGTTCTTCAAATTTCTGCCCTTCCAGATAATGATAAATTTCTGCTAGACCACACAGTAAAGATTAAAAAAAATAATTTTCTCTCACATTATCAAAATTGAGTTTCCTACTGATATCTTTATCATACGAGTGCCAGATGCCAAGGGTTTTAATGCTCCTTTTGTCAAGTTAACCCACTTAAATGCAACTGGTTCTAGTGTACTATATTTACTTGCATCTATCCAGGCTGCCTCAGATTTATTATAATTGACATGCAGGTAAGAACATTGTTAAATCCCATTTATGGTTCTAAATAAATGTTCAAATGAAGCTGTATTCCTGATGAAAAAAGTAATGTCATCAGCAAAGCATGTCATTTTTAGTTCTTATGCACCTACATGGACTCCTTGGATATTTTTATTTATACGAACTTGATGTGTTAACACTTCTAAAACTAATAAAAACAAAATGGGGATATTGGGTCCCCTTGTTTAGTACCCCTAGACAACAAAAATATGGTGGTGTAAAACCATTGTTAATAACAAAGCTTTTCATGTTATTATGCAAAAGTTTTATCCAGTTAATGAACACTGGGCAGAACAGTTAACATGAAAACCTGATGTAATGAGTCAAAAGCTGCTTTAAAGTCAGTTCCAAAGAGAATTACTTCTTCCTGTTCTGTATCACAATATTCCATCATATCACTGATTAAGCGAAATATATTTCCGATATAGCGGCCTTGAACAAAGGCAGGGTTAGCGCAAAACCTTTCGCAATCGTGAAACTAAAATTTCACTTAACACCTTTCAGTCAACATTTGTTAAGCTTATTGGTCTCCAGAATTCTATATATCTTTTGTCCTAACCCGGTTTTTTAAACAAGAAGTCATTTCCAAACCTACTTCATCAAACATACTCAAGTACAATTCTTTTGTCATTCCATCATTCCCTGGTGTTTTATTATTTGGCATACATTTTAAGGATTCAAGTACATCTGTGACAGTGATGTTACCTTCACACTTCAAAGACTCATCCTCAGTAAGTTCTGGTAACCCATAAATACCTTCCAAAAACTTATCACAATCCTCAGAGGTGACATCTGAAGATCTTGAAAACCTTTGCATATAATATTCATGAATATACGACATTATTTTGTTGTGATCCATTGTTTCTACAGACCCTACTATTAATTGTTTTTATAACTGTCACGTTCTGATTTCTCTTTTCAAGATTTAAGAAATATTTTGAGCTGCGCTCACTCTGCTCAAACTACTGAGCTCTGGATCTAACAATTAGGCCCTCAGTTATCAGATCATAACATTCTTCAAGTTTCTGTTTTAAATCTTTGTATTTTTTTAATAATACTATTATCATGACACTCTCCAATAATACTTTCTAGTTGCTCCATTTCTTTTTCTAAGCTTATCCTCTTTATCCTTTATCCTTTAGCTCTGCTCTTTTCTTTTGAGTATGCTATTGCAAATTTTCTTATATGATATTTTAAATAGTCCCACTTGGTTTTAGCATTCATATTTGTATTAAAAACTTCATGTTTCACTAATTCTATATACTCTTTTAATTTGGTTATAAATATGGTGTCTTCAGATAATGAATTATTAAATTTTCATAATGATGGCCCATTTTTTGGCATTTCAAAAGAACAAAGTCTAAGGAGTACTGCCGAATGGTCTGTTCCCACACAAGGTATAATCTCACAGTTGTTACATAGGGTTGCAAAGTCACTGCTATAAGAAAATAGTCTAACCTACGTTGTGTAAGTGGGTATAATCCCCTACGAGTAAAAACTTTAATATTTGGATAACGTAGTCGCCATATATCACACATATCAAATGTTTGAATTATTGTTTTTATAGAGTGAATTGTTTTATATTTGAATGTTGGATTAAGACCTTGAGCATCCAAGGGGGAGAAACAGAAATTCAGGTCTCCTCCCCAGACAACTTTAGTATTAAAGTCTATGTCAAATTCTGTTTCAATTATTTTACATATCTTTTTGTAACACAGCACTTGTACTGTCTCACTGTTCGGACCATAAACATTGATTTATAAAATTGGACATTTCTGGATATAGACATTTAAAATGAAAAATCTACCCTCTCTGTCAGAGACACATTTAACCGACTTTAATTGCAATTTTTATACCAATTAATATGATGGCTCCTCTGGCTTGACTAGTATCATGCGAGAAAAAACATGTATTAATTATAATGATATTGTATATGCTGTCAGAGAAGAATAAGAATAAATTGCAAGAAAATGGGCTTAATAGGGCATAATTAGATCAGAGGAAAATTTCTATTATCCTGTTTGTCAATAAAAATGCTGTTTTATAATTTTTGGAAATGATTTGCCTAAATAAATAATAAGACTTGTTCAAAAAGTTTGATGTCGTATTCTTGATAATTTTCGACAGCATAACCAGTAAAGCATGAGTATAAACTGTTTGATTTTTTTCAATACCCTTATACCAGTCTTATAATAAAGAGTGGCTTTGATGTATCCTAACAATATTCAGTTTAAGTGTGCTCGTTGATAATTATTTCTAATTTGAGTTACATGGTATGTGGTTTTAAGAGGAAGGATTCATAATTGGCTAAATTGCTGTAATTGCCTTTATGTTTTGTGGTCTCTAATGTAACGTGTTTTTAGGCAGGTTTTAAAATAATAGCACCTGTTATGTTTGATCTTCTTAGGGTATTTCTCTTGAGGTGTGTCCGTATTAACATTCATGTTGTTATTGGCGGTAGGCATAATAGGGAGTGTTGATTGGCCAAAGGACAGTCAGGACTTCACCCGGACCTCACTAAGACAGTTGCCACCCTGGCCCTGGGGGAATAATTGGCTGGGCAGCGAATGTATTAATAAGGTAAAATTTAACACGGGGGATTCGTAGTAATAAATATAATAATAATATAATAATAATATAATAATAATAATAATAATAATAATAATAAAAGGTAATAATAACAATCATCATCATCATCATCAATATAAAACCGTTCCATAAAAGGTAAACATATAATTGGTAATTTAGAGTGTAGAAGTATTAAAACAAGAAAAAACCCTTTAAAATAATATCCTATTTAATAGATATTAAACGGTCAGAAGATTAAAAGAAAAATATAGGCCAAAACAAAAAGCAAATAGTATAAATCATCAGAAACAGAATAAGAAATAATAATAATAATATGACTAATAATAATAATAATAATAATAAATAGGAATAATGCTGAAGAAACAGGTGAAAGTAACGTGAGACAAAGAAGATAACATAACAGGGTAAAAGAAGAACATAAAGAGTTAAAATAGACACGAACGGAGTATCAGAAACAAGGTAGGAATAAAGAGCTAAGGAACAGATCACCGGTGCCATGGCAAAGGTTATTATAGTACATGTATATAGATTAATGCTTATAGTATGCCAGGGAACCTTTGTCTTGATTGAAGCATTTTGTATGCAGTTGAATATTTTAAGTTTCAATTCTTCTAAATTCTTTCAATTTTTCTAAACCTTGTGTCCTTGAGATCTCCATTTAGTATGCATATCCTCATATGCTCCGCATTGTTTCAAGTTTGCATGAAGTGTCAGCCAACTGGAATGTGTTTTGATTCTAGTTAAATAAGTGCCTATGGCCATTTATTCTCATGTTTAATCTATGACTAGTTTCGCCGATGTGCATGGCCTTAGGACATTATCAACATATAATTAAGCACACGGTACCTTTCCTAGTACATGTTAATATTTATGCCGTTTATAGTGCATGATTTCCAGTCAATTTTGACAGTATCTCCTTGGGCATTGATTGAAAACGCAAGGCACTGGGGTCTTTTGTATAGAAAAGTACCATTTTGAAAGATATTTGGGGGTGATTTCGTATTTTACCAGTTGGTTGCATAGATTCTTTTGTTTGTTAATAGGCAAAAATCTGGCAAAATTGTCTAAAACCAGACATTCCTAAGAATCGCATCAGTTCCTTTCGGTTCTCTGGAACTGGGAATTCTTCTAAAGCCGTCTCTTTACTGGTTATAGGTTTAACACAACCCTTGCCTCGTATCCTAGATAGACTGCAGTGGCACGAAAAAAAGTTACTTTTGGCTAAGTGAATTGTTAACGTTTCAACTTTCAAAGAGGTCTAACAGACTTTGTTAATGTTCCTCTCATGATTGGTTGTACATAATTACGTGATCAATGTAACAACTGCAGTTTTCTAACCAAAACATATACATAATATACGTATACATAATACGTTAATCTCATAAGCCAAATGGGAGATTTTCATTTCGAAAAGCATAACTTTGTAATGGTTTAATCCATTTGGATTTGCAAAAGCAGATATTTGTTTAGCCAGTTCGGAAAAATGCACCTACCGAAACCCTTTAAACAAATCAAACTTACTAATGTATGTAGCAGATCTAACCTCATCAAAAACCCTTCGAGGGATTGTATCGGTTGCTCACAACAATAAATAAATAAATAAATATATATATATATATATATTTAATAGATAGAAAGATAGATAGATAGATGGGGAGCATCTAATGACATTTGTTTACTTTGGTAAATCCCTGCTGAATTTTCGCATATTTTCTTATATATATATATATATATATATATATATATATATATATATATATATATATATATATATATATACATGCTAAGCAGGCAGTGATTAATCTCCCATTGTGTAAAAGCACTAATTGTCCGCACACATCGACGTGATCCATTCATCTTTGTTTGCCAAAAAACCTTAAAGCTACAAGCTGAATAAGTTCCATGGACCAGAACCATTACCAGTAAAAAGCTATTATTTAGAAGATGCAGAAAATAAAGAGGAATTGTGCATGAGGATACAGTGATATTTACATTCGGACTTTAGTTATGCCAGACTAATGCCACCCACAATTGCACTAGTGTCATCGTGTCTATATATTATACTACAGGTAATTACAGGTTCATAAATGTGATTTATTACGTTATTTGTTGCAAACACTCTTTTGCGATTTTGAATATTTACGATTCCATCCTATCAACTAGCATAGATTCACCAACAGAAAGATAAAGTAAAGGTTACAGATTAATGGCAGACTGTATGACTCACGATATTCCTAAAAATAGGAATACACAGGAATGGCAACGGGCCATATGCAGAGGACCAAATAATGTAGAGCAATCACCTCAGGGATAATTGGATGACGGTTCGTGATGGCAGGGCAGTGTGGACACTGGAGGCCTTATATGGTCTGATAAAGTGAAATAGGAACACCAAACCCCTTATCATAAAACATTTTGAATGATAGCCCATTGCCCAAATCCTGCTAGTTGGGTTTTTTTTGACAGAATTAAGGCTATGTTGTAATAAGAATGATATATTATCATATCATTCTGAAATAATCGAGAAGTGTAATAAGTTAAGGGTGAAATATATCTAAACCCTTAAAATTTGCTACAAAAGGTTTTTTTATCGGATTACGATAAAATTGAACACTTGTTAATTTTTAAGGGTTCCTTAAAAAACCCTAAAAATGGCCATAAATAATTTATTTCTCATTATAGAGTTGTGATTTTGGTATTTAACAATGGCTTTCCTCGCCAAAAAATTCAATTAAAACAATAAAAACCGGATCACGGGACTGGTAAATCAAAGATTGCTTCCAAAATTGCCACAGAGAACCTAAAAGTGGCCACATATGACATTTTTTTCAACCTACAGTTGTGATATTGGTATCAACTAATATATTTTTAGAGTGAAGACCTTCACTGAAATGAACTAAAGCATGGCTGACCAGTACTGTGACTGGTAAATAAAATATCGCGCCCACCTAAATTTGCTGCGAAAATGGGTACAAAGGCCATAAAGCATATATAAATCATTTATTTTTCAACTTAGAGTTGTGATATTGCTATTTTCTACTATTCTTTAGGAGTCAAGACATTCAATGAAATCAACTAAAGCTTTACCGACTGGACACCTGACTTGAAATTCGATCCACCCCCTACCCCCCCCCCCCAAAAAAAAAAATCCAGTTATAAATCATTGTATTATCTTCTGTTTTGTTTGTGGTCAAGCATTAACTGAAACTAAATCAAGTATCGCCGACTGTTCGTGTGACTGGCAAATCCAACATAGTGCCCTAATCGGCTGCCAAAAGAACTCCGAGAACAAAATATGTCTATAAATCTTTATTTGTCTTCAAAGAGTAATGATATTGGAATCCACCTCTATGCTTTTGAGTTCAGAACATTCGTACCTTAACTACAGCAATTCTGTTAGGCCACGCGACTAGCAAATCCAAGATGATACTAGTTGCGAAATGAACACAAAGACATCCAGAATGGCTATAAATAATTTATTTTCACCATGGAGTTGTTATATTTTAAATCAACGACAACATTGTTAGGGTTATGACACTGAAACGAATTAAAGCACCGCTGACAAGACACGCGACTGGCAATCCAATAAGTCTCTCTGTATTTTCACTTAGTCTCCGCTTCCTTTGGACACACACATACGCACATATAAACACATAAAAAGTTATACAAATATATATATATATATATATATATAAATATGTACACCAAATTCCCAAAAGTGCAACATATGTCATTTTAAGCAAATTAGGGGATATTAAACATTATATTAAGAAAATATAATGTGATTGATGACTAATTATGGAGGCAGCTAGTGTTTCTCAACAATATAATTTTCTATAAACATTCGTTTACTGTGGTAAATCCTTGCTTGATGTTGTCATATTTTCTGAGATAATTACGTGCAAAACAGTGATTCATCTCCTTAATTGTGTGAAAAGCATTGCATGTCCGCCGACATCCACGTGATCCATTCGTCTTTGTTTACCATAAAACCTCAAAGCTACAAACTGAATAAAATCTATGTAACAGAGCCATTACTAATGAAAAGCTACGGACATGTTACAGGCAGCGAGCAATCTGTCGAAAGAGTAATTCGATTAGCATATAAAGTCAGTTCTCTTTTAATATTGCTTTTACTATTGTAAATATTATAACAAGTTTTTTTTCAAATCCAATCAAATTTGATTCAAAATCAATTTTTACAAATTTAAGCGAAGTGAAGATCCAAGTATCAAGGTGTCAGCTTTATTAGCCATATTTAGATGTTACTGTATCTATTGAGGATTTTGCAGTGTGGCAAAGCGATCAAGCGAAAGAATATTTATATTTCCACTTTATTCATGCCAGGCTTTTATCACAAAGTATTCAATTCACCAGCTTCAAGGGTTTTTGCTCAGTTCTCATAGATTCACTCATAAATTAGAGGTCCTGATTCAGATTCGTTACGTTTTTGGATGCAAACTTCTGATATACTCAACATTTAGGTTTCCAATCGTGGAGACAGAACGGATTTGTTCACAAAGAGAGAAAGCAAAGGTCAAAGATTAATTGTATATGGTCAGCGTACAAGGAAATTTAAGACAGAACTGTTTGGCTCATAATTTTCCTAAAATATCCGGATAATGCCAAAAGTGATGACATTCAGCCGTTGTAAGAGGAGCACATTGAGTGGAGCAAACACCTCCGCCAAGGAGAAACGTTCATTTTGAAAAACATGAAAAGTATTAATAAACTGATTTCCATTCATGACGGTTTGTGATGGCAGGGCAATATATACACTGACCAAGTTAACGTGCAACAGTTGAACCTTTTTTTTTGTTTGGAGTGCGGGAGAGAAGTCAGTTATAAAAAGTAAATGGTTACACCAAACCTCTAGTCTGCAAAGCAATATTCCTATGAGGATAAGTCCATGGTCTGCTTGTTGCACTTATGAGTCGAGATTTAGGTTATAATACAATATGATTTATATTTTTATTAAAGCTTTTGGATTGTATTGAGATGTCATAAGCTTTTGTTTCGCTTTAACCACCAAGGTATATGTACATGTTGGGTGATGTGATGAATATTAATAAAAATCTCACCTGACTTCCAATACATACTTTAAAAATGAAAAATGCAACCGATTTTTGTATTTTTTTTTATATGGATTTACCTGGAAGATAATATCTATAACACCTAATATAAAGGGACCTTTTATTTTTTACGGAAATTTTGAATTTTTTTATTAAAAAGTAAACAATCGCTCTCTGAATGTGTGAAAAATATATAAATATTTATGTTTTTAACAGCATTTCAAACAGAAAACAACAGCAATTGTCCTATGGTGTTGATGAGACAGACACAAATCAGTCGCTCTCACATAAACTGAATTGTGTGATGAAACAGTACAACTCTTTTTCTAGACAATTATTGAATATTGCAGCTCCTAATGTATTGAATCCTTGATATACCACACTGTTACAAATTAAACGGTATGAGCGATTTTAAGCCAGCAACAATATATAGAAAACGGTCACATAACTTATCTGTTCATAAACGTAAACACATAAATTAATGATTGTCATTAGGAGCAAGGATTTAAAAAAAAAAAAAAAAGTTAATAGCCTTAATAACTATTACCGTGTTTTCTTTATATTTAAATAGTTTATAATCCTCGAAGTGTTATTGAATAACAGTAAAACGTCGCTGATATTGCTAAATTGTCTTGTATCACGTGGATCGTTATAACGCACGCGAAGGGTAAACTCTCGGAACTCTACCCTGTAGACAAGGGTTCGATCCCAGAAGTTGAGAGAGGATACTAGTGGCCCGTCAAGGGACGCTCGTTTTCTCCAGGTTCCGTCACCTTTATAGTCAACGATCCGAAACAAAAGGTGCTCATCCTTTAGTCCGACAGTCAAACAGGACTAAGTGCATTGGTGTCCGCATCAAACGGTTTTGCAGTTCCATGACCTTTGGAACCTACCTATTAATATTAGAGATGTTATCGCCCTGACACCTTTGGGCATTTTGCGTTAAACCCTTTAATATGCTTTCGTCATTATTGGAACTTTTTATTTTACTCATTTTTTCTCTTGCAGCTTGTCCTATCATAGAGATTTAAGTGTCTACCCCCAATGTTTTCATGGTACACGAGTATGATGAAGCGTTTCAAACTACAGTTTAATGAATGTTAAATATGCAAATAAGCTGTCGCCAATATTGGAACTTCTTATTTTGCTCACACCTCATTTAGTTCTTGTCCTATCTTAGATATTAAGGTGTCTACACCCAGGTTTTTAGCGTAGAGGAGTATGATGAATCATTTTTAGCTGTCATTCAATGAATATTTAATAAGAAAATTAGCTGCCGCCATTATTGGAATTTCTTACTTTGTTCACATCTCTCTTAGTTCTTCTCCTGTCATAGAGATTAAGGTGTCTACTCCAATCTGTCCGTGGTAGAGGAGTATGATGAACCGTTTCGAGCTACCATTCAATATATATTTAATATGCAAATTAGTGCTCATATCTCGCTTAGTTCTTGTCCTATTTTAGAGAATAAGGTGTCTACATCAATTCAAGTGTCTACAAAATTAAATAATATTTGGTCTTTCTGGTAAAGGACGAAACACAGACCTTGTTGTAATTTAAGACGAGTTGCTTACTAGTGTCTTTACCCGCTTCCATGTCCGCAGCTTTGCCATCTTATCTTGTTGCGTTGGCTCCTATTAAGGAAAGGAAACAATCTTATTTGGCTTTAATCAACGGTTTCCTAGATTGGTATGGTTTGAAAAAGCATTTTACTTCCATCTTGCAGAGTACGTTAATTTGCAAATAGAAAAAAGTATGTTTAGCAAACCTTATAGATTTGGCAATGGAATTGAATCCTAAGGTGTGTTCATGGCGATGACAATTTGTTTAAATATAATCAAGTGCATAATAACCTGTCCACATTTAAATTCTGGCAATCTTACTCGGTTTGAATACCTTGTAACTAGTAATTCATGGGCGGCGAATCGGTTCCTTGGGCTATGCTATGACAGGAGATCAGTTAGCAGTGCCCCGTGAAGCTCCTGGGTTTAAGATCTGAATAATCTAAAATCGGCTATATTTTTTAATAGTCTAACAAACTCAGGTTTCAACCCTTCATTTGACACAGGCAGTAGTACTGGCAAGAAATGTACAAAAGCAAAACCCAGCCGCACATTTATTACTTCTGACATTAAATCTGACTCTTTGGCAAGCCTGAGCAGTATATATGCTAAACGAATAATTATCTTCAATCAAATGATATAATTGTCAATTTCATATTCAAAATTGTTTTAAAAGTTTAAATGGTTAATTCTGTCCGAGCTGGATCTAGCATTAAACAGAAGGTATACATTTAATATGCTAAACAATGCAAGGAACAACATACTGTCATAAACATTTGCGCTTACACAAAAATCTTGTTGCTGTTTCATAAATAAACTATTTAAGGGTTTCAAATGGCATTAATTATAGGTATATTCCCTTTGTAGCCAGTCCCGTTTGTCGATTGTTAACGTGTCTGAATACTTATCTTTATGTACTGGCAGGTATGGTTTCGAAAGCCAATGCCGGACTTTCACTAGCAATGACATCATGACACTAAGCCTTCGGAAATAAACTGACGGGCCTGGAGTCATGATGCGAATCAAAACAGAACGCCCATTCCAAGGATCGGATCAAAATATTTGCTGTCTGGTATTATTTGGCATCACATATAGCCGTATTATATGTGCTTAATATCGAAGAAAAAATGTTTACACAAAAATAATTTTATTTATTATCTCCTTTTATCACTGGGGCACCGATTCATGTGAAGCGGTTCTTCTGGTTCCAATGTGAATGTGTCATGGCGGAGTCGTGTATATAAAACTTGGATGACGGAAGCCGGAAGCCGGAAATCAAATAAATAAAGCAGTTTAAACAAAATTCTAACGTTTCAATACAGTTTTGTTTTTTCTGAATGAATAAGATCTATATTCTGTGCAGAATCATAGATATCTATTCTTTAATCTGAAAGTTATAGACGATTTTGTGCTCGGATGCCATCTCGGTAGTCATATGCACATAAGAAGCTGGGATGTGATCGAAATGTGTATAACTCGGAAGTCACAGAGACGCACTGGTTAACTTGTGGTCGGTTAAGAGCCCCAGATTGAATGCAGTTTCATCAATATTATAGTTATATATATAATTAAATTGCTTATGCATGATTCTGCTTTTAATGAGTGAATAAAAACAAGGGACCCATGGGTCACGGCGCTCAGCTGATCGTGATTGGACTATAAATGTTTCTCCACTGTGATACTATATCGAGTCGATAAAGCTTATGAATATCATGTACATGTTGGGCTATTATAAATGAATGTAATGTAATATGTGAGTAAATGATAAATGAAATTACCTGACTGATGGATAAATAGAGTCAAATAAAGTGGTTTATTTTTTAATTATTTAGGAGGGGTTGAAAATTGTGATATATTTGAGCAAATATGAATGCAGTGACAGCAGTAATAAGCAGTAGTAGATGATAAGGCTATTTGTTGAAGGATCTAAAGTGTATGGTAGTCTGCAAGCGTTCAATTTGACAGATATGATGTTATGATTAACTATGCTGATGAAGTGATTTATGAATATGTGACTGTATGACACAATATCTCTTTAGTCTTGACAAGGTACATTATTGTGATGCCCACTATGTCTACATATTACACAATATTGACATAATTTCTGGCATGTACATAGGTACCTATGGACGAATAGTTATACAAAATATTAAAGTATGAATATATCTGATTCATCTTGTTCTTGCTTACTGAGGCTGACTTTGGGATGGGGTTCGGAGAAGGGAAAAGTGAGGGCAGCACGAAGGTGGATATAGAAATATTCTATTGTAATGTTTTTCATTTATATAAGAATATGAAAAGCTAAGAGGAAAGGGGCCCTCCTACTTGGTTATAGTAAAGTTCTAAATATATGATTGCAAACTAATACTCTGACAAGACTGTCATGAAGAAAAACAGTAAAAGTTTTGAGATACTGTGTTGCATACGAAAATTTACAGATGGACAGGCAAGTGGACAGAATGGACTAATACCTTTATTTCACTTTCAAGAGAATAATGCATTTAAGTTTATATATATCCTATTTTTTAAGCAGATCCACTTTTTCCATTAAGAAGTTTTTATCTGTATCATTTTTTTATTTACAGGTTTATAAATTTTTAATTAAAAAACCTGAAAATATAAGTTAAAATATTAGAATTGTTGCAAAAGTTGCAATCATTATATATACAGAGTAAAAAACATTGGGTCATATTATGCATACACATATATTTTATTATTTTTAAATCATAAATGTTTTAACTGATTTTAAAAGAAAAATAATGCCACAACATGGCATCTACAAGAATATTCCTTGAATCACTATTAAAAAGTTTTGCATATTGGAGTTTTCAGGACATGCTTAATTTTATTCACCAAAATAAAATAAAAGTAAATTTGACAAAATAAAACATCTTTTCAAATAAAGTATACACACTGTTGGTTGAATGAGGGACAAACAATATCATTGTGCTAATTACTATCCCAGTTTTAATTAATTACTGGAATTAATAGTCAATTTCACACCTGGTGAAGTTTTTACTCTTCTGAAGTAAGGAATTACTTGTCTCATGAACATCTAGACTTTCACAGCAATACACCACTTTGTGGACACAATTAAATGTACACTTTTATCATTGTAACCCTGGTGGTTCAATACAAAATCTAAAATGTAGCATGTCCAAGAATAAAATAAAATACAGAAAAATTTTAACATTCATCTAGTTTATGCACCAGCTGGGAGGGGATGAGTGCAGGGCGAGGGGAAGCCTGCTAGTAGTGGCCAAGCTGGGCCAAGGTAAGCTGCCTGGGGTGGGTTACATAATGCAAGTGAAGGTTGTACTACCAGGTGGGCTAGATGTAAAGAACACTTGACATGGTGTGTGAAAACATGAATAAAAGCTATTTATTCCAATTAATTTCTTTTGAAAGTTCAGATTTTAAAAGATTAAATCCTTATGCATATATGCTGGGAAAATTAAATCAACAGTGCCAAAGTTGGACAAAATTTAAGGTATTGTTTTCTATTTATGCTAATAACTTGAAAAATTTGCAAAATTCAGATCTAATTTTGGGTAAACAATTGAATTTTGATTAAATAAAGTTATATTCCTGAAAAAAGGTCTCTAGGTTCAGCAATTCTCATGTGAGTAAATATATTTCCTGATTTTTTTAAAAATTGCATTATGTTTTGGCCCATAACTTCAAAATAATACTCAATACTGACCTAATTTTTGGTATGTTCATAGAAAATGTATAAAAGAATGTGAATACTAAATACGATCAAAAACAGATCAGTGGTTTTGATATTAGGCAGCCTTGAAGTGTAACAATGGCTTTTTTTTATGGAAAACGGAGTTTTTTTCCTTAATATCTCGAAGGAACAAAGTCCTAATGACCCAATTTTCGGTATGGTAGGAGATTTTGGGGACATCTAAAATTATGTCAACAGCCTGGGGAGCATAGAGATGTGCACTGAATGACCTACAGTCATCAAAGTGGACTGCTTGACAATGTAAGGGAATACAACAAGAGCCTCCAAAAAAATTCAATAACTAGCCTAATTTTGCAGCTTTTATTTTCAAATTTCAGATTTTAACAGATTAAATCTTTATGTATACATGGTGTGAAAATTAAATCTACAGTACTTACAGGAAAAAAACGTGCCATGACCAAAGTTGGGCAAAATTTAAGGTACCAATTTTATATTTTTGCCAATATTTTAAAAAATTTAACAGATTTTGATCTAATTTTTGGTATACAATAATATTTTGATTAATTAAAGTTGTATTACTGGAAAAAAGTCCCTACCTTTAACACTTTGGGTCTTAAGTGACAAAATATCTTCCTGATTTTTTTACAAAGTGCATTATGTTTGGGCCAATAACTTTTTTAAATTATATAATACTGACTTAATATCTGGCATGTACATAGGAACTATATAGAGGAATATTTATGGTAAATATGAAGAAAACCAGATGAGTGGTTTTGATATTAGGCAATCCTGAAATTTGAAAATAGATTTCTAATAAAAAATTGAGGTTTTTCCTTAATATCTCAAAGGAACGAAGTCCTATTGACCCAATTTTTGGCATGGTAGGAGATTATGGGGACATCTAACTGTATGCCGAAATTCAGATTCGTAGGTCCAACGGTGTCGAAACGTGCCAGTCTTACGGACGGACATCCAGACGGACAGACAGACAGACGGACGGACGGACGGACAGACAGACGGACGGACGACGGACAATGGACCATGACTATAGCTTAGATGACTTATAGTCAGCTGAGCTAAAAATTCATGATACATAATCAGAAAACTAGTTCTTAATATTTCTTTTATAAATTTGATATATATATATATATATATATATATGTGTGTGTACTATCACGTAATATATTTCACGAGGGTACGGGGTGGGTATATGAGGGGATGTTTTAACTTTTAAAATATAAAATGTAAAAAGGACATTTTGATAAACCTTTAACAAAAAATTTAACAGAGGATTTTATGTTCTGCAACTGCTATTCTCCTACATTTTTTTAATAATGTATTTAAACTTAAGGGGTTTGGGACTAACCTTTGGGTGGCTTTAATATATATATTTCTAAAAAATCACGGTATAAACTGGAAAGTCCATAAATTAAATAGTTCGTAATATGTTATTGCCAGTGATGAAATGCGTGTCTATACATTTTTGACTTGCAAAATGTCACCTTTTAAATGCATTACTCGTTGTAAAATGATTGATATGTTTAAGTCTTATGACAAATTTGCATTTTACCGACTTTTGTGATCTGTGAATGAGCGCAGAGGCTCTGACAGCAGAGCACAGTGCGTGAGTCTGAGTATAATGCAGCCAAGGAGCCGTGAGATTTTTCACGGTCGTTTTTAACCCCAGCGGAGTTCTATGGGGAGACCGTGTCTGACTCACTCGGTGACGCGATTGGGGGGGGGGGGGGTGAGGGAGGGAGGGAGGATTGTTCCTTTTTGTATTGACCGAGAAGAGTGTGATACGAAAAGACTGCCTCTCTCTGGATGATCTCTCAGTGAAGTGATTAATAGTTGTTATTTAATATCGCCAACTTATGAATTGAAAAGTGATAAATATAATAATGAAATTGCTAGGAAATAAAAAGGTAATCTGAAAAAAAAAATTAAAATTAATCACGAATAAACGGGAAAAGAACTGATAAATGAGAGATTACATCTGAACGGGCTTGCTCCCCCTATGGATGTACCACTGAATAAAAAATATGTAAAAAATAAACCTTTATATGGCATTAAAATAAGGTTATTAATTATGATGTTATACAAAATAAAAACAAATATATTTTCTATACGTTGAACAAACATGAAAATTCAAAATATCCCAGTAGGACATCACTGGAACATAAACAAACACACATCTACCACACAAAACTTAAACAAAATGCCTTTCAATATGTTGGAGTTTTACGATATTAAAAAAAAATGTAAAAATTTATACCAGAAAAGGGTAACAATATTCCAGATAATATGTACATTTTTTTTTAAATTTGTGGTTATAAAATCTGATCGATTTGTATATTAAAGCAAATAATGTTTTTTTTTCAAACTAAAATTCATTCTTATTTCAAGTGTTTTACTCTTTCTTTCAAACTTTTTCAATCTTGATATTTATTTTATAATTATTTCAACCCTTATGTTTCATTTTAACATTTCAACTTCAAATAAATGTATATTTAATAATAATTTAAGAATATTTGCAACTAATTTCATTCTGATAAAAATGGCGACACTATGCAATAATGAAACCAAACCGTTTGGATGAATCAATTTAGATATTTAAGCTAAGATAAATATTTCAATTACAAATATTAATTATTCCCATTTTACTACTGCTGAATAGAAATTATTAATCTCAATGAAAATCCATGCATCTGAATTTTCCGTGTATACTAATTTTTATTTGATTCCTTTACTTTTTCCTCAGAAACAAAATTTAACAGGTATTTTAAATTTAATCACCGGACTATAGTCGGAATTGTCGATACAGTTTACCGTGCGCTTTTGGACCTCCTATATTGCGGACTTAATTGCTGCTGGTATCAGGTTCTATTATAAAACAGATGTTTTATATCTATAATATTTGCTCTGTAAGAAAATTATTCTTAACGTTTACTGAACTTTTTTTGCCATGCCAAATATTTTGATGATGTTTTATTGATTTGTTGTTGATTTTTCAATTAACGTATTTTACAATATATTTATAAAGGAATAATGTTTGTGCCTTGCGGTTTTGCAAATTCTCAGAAAATGAATTTGCAGAATAGACCTTATTGTACCTAACAGCATAAAAATATCGAAGAAATATTGCAAAAACAGAAACTATTGTATTTTGATATGATCGTTATATTTTAAAATTAAACGAGACTTACCTCTTAAGTTGAAGTTTGATTGTAATTTAACTCTCATCTGGATCATTTTAGGGATTATACGAGATGTGCGTGCGCATGCGCGGAGGTCAATTTTTGAAGCGGAGTGTTCACGCCTACAGTTAGGGTGGGTTTCTTGTAGGGCTGGGCATATAATCCCTAAAATGATCCAGATGAGAGTTAAATTACAATCAAACTTCAACTTAAGAGGTAAGTCTCGTTTAATTTTAAAATTTAACTCTCATCTGATCATTCGGGATTCTACGAGATTTCAAAGCAGGTGTGAACACGAACAACAATATACCACCAATGAACTTTATTAAAAAATACATGAATTACCATCATGTGATCTGTCCTAGTGCAAAACATATTAGCAATTGTGAATGAACACAAGTTCTACATTTATAATACTGGTTTATGGACCACTGCTGTTTTTTGCGAGCACAGAGAGAGGAAAGCTCTGATTGGCTGTAGGCTTTTGATAATATGTGGCAAAAGTGTTACTGTTTGACCATCCTGCAGTGCGCAAGATGGTACTTAGAGGTATCTTTGCAGCATATGCTTTGCTTGTTGATGCTGCCCTTGTACTATGTGCTTTGAATATATTAGTGTCCACTCCAGCTTGGAGCATAACAGTTTTTACCCATCTTGCAATTGTGTCTTTTGTTACAGGTCTGTGCGGCTTACTATAACTAAGAAACAATTGTGTGCAATTATTGCGATAACTACTTGTTCTAAATAAATATTCCAATAGCAAAGTCAAAACGCATAGTTTACTGTCCTCTGGAAAAGGTAATAACATAATCACTGGTTGTTCTCTGTTTGGTTTTGACTGTTTAACAAGTGAGTCAATTCTGAAGGCTATTCCACTATGACTTTTAAACACTGACTTCAGATCCATTAAATGGATAGATTGGCAGCGCTGTCCTGAGACTAGGGCCACGAGCATAACCAGTTTGAGGGTTAGTTCTTTAGTTGTCAGTTGTGAAGCAGGGGGCGAGTTTCTTAGAAAGTCCAACACAACGTTTGTATCCCATGTTGTCTGGTAGCGTGGGAAAGTGGGTCTGCTATGGAAAACCCCTTTCATGAAACGTTTCACTATGGCATTAGTACCAAGTGGCGAGTTGTATTTCAACTGTAAAAAAGATGCTAAAGCTGACCTAGCTGTACAAATTGCACTGTATTTCAAACCAGTTTCAAACAGTTCTGTGAGGAACCCTAAGACCTGGGGTAATGTTGGCTGAATGGTATCAAAATTGAATTTAGCACAGTATTTAATCCATTTTCTAATGTAAGTATTGTACTGTTTTTTAGTTCCAGAACGCCATGACTGCATAATAATGTTTTTAGTTTTTTCTGAAAAACCCCTCTCTTGTAGGCTTTCCCCGATAATAAACATGCCATCAGTCTCATTTTTTGTGCGAGTGGGTGTGTCTCCCCCTGTTTGTGCGGCAGTGTCAGGATCCTGTTGACCGGAGGTAGTAGAATTGGTTCTCTGCACAGCAGCTTCAGGAGCACTGGGAACCATGTCTGTGTGGCCCAAACTGGAACAATCACTAACACATCTGCACTGTCCGTTTGGATTTTCTGGAGCACCTGGTTTAGCAGGCTGAAAGGAGGGAATGCATAGTGTAAATCATAAGACCAATAATGTTGAAAAGCATCTATTGCACAAGCACCTGGGTCAGGTTTCCATGAAAAATAATTGTTTGTTTTATTGTTCATTCTTGATGCAAAAAGATCAATTGAGGGTTTTCCAAACAGACAGGTCAGTTTCTTAAAGATTCCATCTTTAAGAGTCCATTCCGTTCTATCATTAAATTTCCTACTATGTCTGTCAGCTTCCACATTTTCAACACCTGGGATATGTGTTGCACTAAGCCAAGTTTTGTTTTGAACTGCCCAATTCCAAATCTCTGTTGTGATTTCATTGCATTTAATAGAGTGTGTACCCCCTTTATTTTGAATATACGCAACAGCTGTGCTGTTGTCCATTTGTATCTGCACATGTTTGCCAGAAAACAATGTTTTAAAAGATTGTAAACCAAGCTGTGCTGCTTTAAGTTCTAAATAGTTAATGTGGTTGTCCTTTTCATTTGTCTGCCATCTACCTCCAGTAGTCGTATCCTGCCATACTGCCCCCCACCCCTCTTTTGAGGCATCAGTCTGAAGCACAACATGTGGTTTTTCTACCCGTATGTATTTGGGAGAATTTATGTTTTCTACCCACCAATTTAGGTCTTTCATGGCTTCTTTACAAAATACCATTGGCCTGTCAAAATTTCCTTTATTTTGTTTAAGTGCTTGTATTTTGTTCAGTTCTAGGGACCTGTAATGCAGCTCACCAAGCTGAATTCCTGGCAGTGCTGATATGAGAGACCCAATTAATTGGGCTCCTTGCCGTATTGTACATTTTGGCTGAGCCATTCTGATTTTAAACATTTCTAAAAAACATTTTTGTTTTTCTGATGTCAAAGACACAGTCATTGAACATGAATTTAGAATAAATCCTAAATGTTCTATTTCCTGAACTGGTTTCAGTGTTGACTTAATGTCATGAACCAAGAAACCCAAACTTGTCAACAGCTCAACTGTGTCAAGTATATTCTGCTCACATGATTCAAATGTGTCAGACTGGAGGTACAGGTCATCTAGATATATGCTGGATATATGTCCTCTCAATCTCAAAAAAGCAAGAACCGGTTTAAGTAATTTGGTGAAAATTCGGGGTGCTGGGGCAAGTCCATTAGGTAAAACCACATATTTGTAAAGTTTTCCCTGCCATCTAAATTTTAAGTATTTTTGAAAATCTGGTGCTATTGGGACAGAGTAATACGCGTCTTTCAGATCCAGTGATGCCATATAGCAGTTATTTGTCATTAGGTTTACACATGTTTGCATAGTATCCATCTTAAAATGGTGGTAAGCAATGTATTTGTTCAACCTTTTCAAATTTAGTATCATCCTGTGTGTTCCATCTTTTTTAGGTCTTAAAAACACAGGTGAGACAAACTGCCCAGGCTCATCAAGGGATGTGGTAATAACCCCTTTGCTTAAAAGTTTTTTAACCTCAGAATCAACAATTTTCTTTTCAGAATCACTGAAGTTCAAAATTTTTGGTTCAGATTTTTGAACTGGGGTTTGTGTGAAATCTAATGGCGCACCTGACACATATGACAATATAACTGGATCTGATGTCAGCTTCTGCCAGTCATGCATGTGGTTCTTAATGTTTCCTGCATTGAAGTGACATTGACTTACATGATCTTTTAGTAATGATCCTTCTTGTGAGGCATTTTCCATGGCCATTTTTTCCCTTTCTTGACAGGAGCCTGGTTTGACTTGAAGTTGTGCTTCTTGGTCCATAAAAAAGGGCTGTGTCCCTTGTTGCCAAAGCTGTAGCTGCTCTTGGACTTGTAGCTATAGTTTTTAGCCTCTCTCTTTTTCTGTGTTTTGTTTGTGAGTTTCGCAGCTTCTTCTATGTCCTTAACATTCTGTTCAAGTTGGTCCCCAAACAGTAGCTGTGTCACTGGGTTAAGGGGAGAAGCAAGTGACTTGAATCTGTCATTGAGATCTGGTTTAATAAGCTCTCTCCTGTGCATGGATATTTCATGTGCTACTCCTGCCATGATGGTAATACCATCACTCACTTTTGAAAGCAGCTCTACTGGGCTGGGCATGTCTCCTTCCCCTTCAATATGTTTGGCACATGTGTCTGCTAGTTGAAGGAAAGGTGTAATTGCATGAAACATGTTCACTTGCCACCCTTGCAGGACCTTGTCATTATGTTTTGTCGCTGGTCGCAATGTGCCCCAGAGTTTATGATTGCATTTGATCTGTGTCATAAATTCACAGTTCTTTGGCGTATGGTAAGCCTTGGCCTTATCTTCTAGAAGCTTTTTTGGCATACCGGTGTGTAGCACAGTATTCATGATTTTTGCCACCTTGTCATGAATTTCTGGTCCCCGAATTTCCTCATTGCTAACTGCGGCGAAAATGTCATTGAGACACTGAAGGTTTGTGTCCTCACCAGGTGCGGGGATGTTGTCAGACTCATTAGTGGCATCATGGTTACTGATCTTTTGTCTTTTATCCTGAGGTTCATCATCTGACAGAATTCCTTCTTCATGGTCCGAGTGGACTTCCATCTCATCTTGTGACTCAACCTCATCAGGATCATTACGTGCATCGTAGGCCTGTTTCAATTCTGTCACCACTGGTGCGAACGTAGACAACAGTTCATTAATTTTGCCCATTTGTTCTTTAACTGACCTCAGATCCTTTTTAACCTCGTCGTACTCACGTGAGCTGTGCCTCTTGTTATGGCTTCCGTGCTCCTTGTCAGTGCGAGAGCCGGATTTTGACGAGTTCCGTCCGTCAGACACGCGGGTTGTTTGACAGCTGTCAGTGCCATGGGCGCGGCCATCTTGGTTGTCATGTGACCTCTTGCGCCCGAGGTCGTGATCTCGTTTGTCACGTGACCCAGCCGCTGCCTCGGTATCGGATCTCTGGCGAAACTCCTGTGACCCAGATTTTGCTTGCGTGTCTGCGTGTTTATTTTGGCCGCCATTTTGTGGTGACCCTTGCATTGACCCTTGGCCTTTTTGACCCGAGCCGCCACTTTCCTTGTGGACGGCGCTGTTGTGCGATTTCCCATTGGAAACGCGTTTGCCATTAGTCTTTATGTCTTTGGCAAGCTGGGTGCTTGTACCAGCGACAGGAGACTTGGGACCAGCTTCCTTTGCTGACGCCCCAGCAGCAGCGCTCACTTGCGCTTGCTGCAGAATCTGGCCAACTAAATCAGCGGCACTGTTCTCCATCCTGTGCTTTTGCACAGTTGTAGATGCTACACCGGCACTTCCAAATGTGTTTTGGAACCAGTTGTACACCAAAACCGCGTAAGCAGAGTGTTATAAAGTCCAATTTTGTCGAAAAAACTTTTGCACGGTGATTATACTTCTTTACTCCACGAAGGCGAACGCTCATTGACCTCCGCGCATGCGCACGCACATCTCGTAGAATCCCGAATGATCAGATGAGAGTTAAATTTTACAATCGGCATCATATCTATTTATACCTGCATTGTGTAATTCTTTCTGTCAAGGTATTGTTAATGTTTGTTTTTTATTTTAATCAGCAGGATACGTCTGATGAAACTATCACGTTTTGATTTAACATATTTATATATATATATATATATATATATATATATATATATATATATATATATATATATATATATATATATATATATATATATATATATATATGATACATAAAAGATTCTGTGAGTTAAATAATAATAAGAGCTAAAGATATTCATAATCCTGATGAAATTGTTGGGCCATGGATCAGGAAAGTTTTTTTTTAATTTATACATGAAAAATAAAATATTGTTGCAAAACAACCTTGTAGAAACATTTAACGGGCGTTTTGTGCATCTGTCAAATTTTCTGTTTATGTCTCTGTGATATTTCCGAGTTATTTTGGGGCACATTTGTAACATGAATAACATATTATCAAAACGTTTAATTTTTCCATGTTTCCACTGTCATGAAATACGGTAAAAGAGTTAAATATTGATGGGTTTTAATAATATTGTTTTACAAAATGAAATAAAATATGAATATAATATTAAAAAAACAGCATCGTGTTTGTTACAAAATAGATTGAGTTTATGAAAAATATGTCATATTATTTGAAGACATTGAAAAAGCTTGACACGTTTGATGACGATATGATGACCAGCGCATCAACCAATCCTTTGATTTCGAGTTTTACACATTTGGACTATAACAGGGCATTTCCGGGCAAAAAATAGTCTTATAACTTCAGATGGAAAACTTGTAGTTTTCAAATAATTATAGAATAGACCTTATTCTATCAATAAAAAATTAAATGGTACTTTCTGTTGATGTAGTATAGCATTTTAATTATGCTTCGATCTTTGCTTTATCCAAGAAAAATCCTTGCTTCCGACTTCGGACTTCCGAGTTTTACACATAGCCTTTCGGGAATCCCCTACCGGAAGTTATGGTTCTCCCGCTGAAGACGTTTGACAGACGTGGAGACGAGTTTTTCGAGTAAAACCAGCCTCGGTAATAAAAGATACTGCACGAATACACGTAAGTCAACGGTGGATGTTATAATTTTTATTTTCAGCGTGCAGTTCTGCACATACGTAAATTTACTCAAACCCAATAGCTTGTACTGTCCCCTCGTCTTCAGTTCAACCAAATTCGACGTTTGGGGTGGCAGTCTGTCGTTAGACTTTCACCAGAGTCTTAAAATAAAAGGGAAGATTATCGGAAAACAAGGATTATCGGATTACCTTGTTATCCGATACTGGGCTTGCCCCAGATTTATGGGGCAGTAGGTGGTCACATGGTCAGTCAGGAAAAGACTGATTATTTCCACAGTTTTGAATGCATGGAGCCACGATTTCAACTGAGAAATATGTTTTCCGATTTCAATCTATATACCTCCATCATCCAAACAAAACCATTTAAATGTAACACAATTGAGTGAAGAATCTGAGAGCTATCTATTTGAACCGGTTCGTGTATACACCTGAAAATCTGGTAATTGCTGGGGATTTTAATATTCATTTGAATAATGCTAATGATACTGAAGCTTCTAAATATCTTGATTTGCTACAGTGTATTCATTATAAACAGATGGTGGATGAAAGCACACGTATGAGGGGAAATATATTGGATTTATAATACGAGATCCATCATCCTTGGTAGAAAGCTTTATAAAGAAAACAGATTCTATTGATATACAGTAGAACCCCACAATTACGACCACCTTGGGGACCGACCAAAGTGGTCGTAATTTGGGGGTGGTCGTATTTGTGAAACTCTTAGTTACCTGGACCGTATATTTGGGACCAAGAAAAGAGGTCGTAACTGTGGGGGTGGTCGCAATTGCGGGATGGTCGCAAGGCGGGGTTCCACTGCATATACAAGTGCACCGAAGACTCACTTTATGATAATATTTACTGTAATTGGTAGATTATATACTGTTTTAGTATTTAGTATTATGGCATTTTATTGATCTCAACACTGCATGGCATTATGTTTTAAATATATAATAATTTTTATTTTAAATATATGTGTTTGCTATTTCTATATTATATAGTTATGCGCCTACAACAGGGTCTTGTATTCTAAATTTATGCGCATTATAAGAATAAATTATGATTATGATTATATTATTATTATTATTAATATTATTATTATTATTATTATTATTATTATTATTAAGATGCAAGAGAGACATGGATAAAACTAGAAGCTCCAAAAATGGCGACGGCTATTTTGCATATTAATGCGTTTTATACAAAATGCTAAAAGGTGTCAGGGCGACGCCCTCTCACATATTAATAAGTAGGATACAAAGACTATGAAACTGCAGAAATATTTTATGCACACTCGAATGCTCGCTTCACTCGAAATCGAGAGTTTGACTGTTGGACTACTTCCTAATATCTGAGACAGAGTCAAAAACGTCTTTGTAGAGAATTACACTTATACAGCATTAATTGTCATACTACGCTCTATTTAAGGATCTGTCGAATCGTGGTCTCGGCTATATTCACCTGCCGAGGTATGGAGACTTGTAAACATTATACGAGAAAGAAACGAACGAGCGGACCTATAATTGTGAGTCATTTTGTCTAAATAATGATTACAAACAGTAAAAATTCGATAAATAGAGCCAAAATATAAATTTTGATGAAATAAGGAAATCCGATGGCTTGCATTATTTATATGCTGTTGTTGTGACAATTTAATAGATAACTTTCATCCTATACTGATTAATGTATTATTATGTCCCTGGGGAACACGCATAATAACACACACGCATGACCGATTTAAATTACCTAAAGGTGTTCATCTGAAGCAGGAACTTAGGAACGCCTATACTTATTTTCTTATATATGTTGATCAATCACGTGATACTCATTAATTTTTGTTTTTGTGTCGCATGTACGTCATGGAAGGGTGATTATTTAAAGATGGGAGAAAATACTGTGCTGGCCAGTGCCAGGCACCAAACATTTAAATTTTATTAATCAAGTTCACCTGACAAGTCATAGTGATATAAAAATAATTATGATGTACCGAATATATATAGGATTCCTCATTATACCTAGCTTCACATGTTAAGTGATAAAAATAATGGTATCTGACGAATAACAATAAAATTTAAAATATCTGCCGACTACACATAATTTGATAAAAATAAGTTAGAGCATAAACGTCCGTCCTTTGTCTTTCGACCTCTGACACCATTAAGTATTCCAAGGTATCGCCTAGAAAATATTAGTGATGGAAAATTATTGGAAAATATATATAACCAGGTTCATGAAAATCCTTCACATTTCGGGGCAATTTGCGGCTGATCAATCTGAGCGATATTTTTGGTTGATATATCTATTTACTTTTTACGCAAGACCATTGTATACCTGGTATCTTAGTTAGGTAACAACATGAACATGCCCGTTGATTTTTGACGTCGTAAAACCAAAATGCATCTAGCTTAGATTATACTGGTACTATTTATTAAATTCGCAAAAATTCACCAAAGTAACCGTCTCTCCGAAACTCGAAGTTAACGGAAGGATTGGCGGAGGGACGGAGGTTAAATTAAAGCTGATTAAACGTCCATTAGAACAATCATTTATACTCAAGGCAAGATTAAATATTAAAATGGTTTGTATTTAATTTAAATTTTCATTACACACTGGGTGATAGAGTGCAGGTGTTTAGAATCATAATAAAATATAAATCATCTTCCCTTTGCTAATGTATGATTATTCATATATAATTACGGTGAATTATTTATTTGCACGATACTCCGTCATACAGAAGAGATAAAAAGCGTGACGAAATGATATGAGCAGTGATTCGAGGAATGTATTAACAAATGGCAAACCTCGACAGTTTGGGTAAGTTGATTGACACATCCACGTGATATCTAAACTTTTCTTAAAGGAACCTGTGGGCTCTTAGGTAGTCAAATAGGCTGATAGGACAACACTGAGAAAACGAAATACAGCTGTCTTACAACATGAAGAAGTTACTTATCTTGTCTATGGTCTTGTTGCTGCTGTTGTTGGTCAACGAGCAGGCGGGTAAGTAACCTAATACAAACATTGATTCCTCAATTGGTGTGATGTCTATATCGGTAAATATATTTGTTAAGTCTGAATTGGTAAATAAATGGAATATATGATAAAAAAAACAAAGAAATCAAAGAAACCAAAACAAAGAGCAGGTGCGTTCTTATTTATGTTTTATGTTAGCATTATGGAATGTCGACTTAAGGAGAAAAGTTTCTACTAAAATATTTTAATTCACCAGATTTAAAAGAAATGTTGCCTGTAAAATGAAAACAAGTGGCAACCCAAAAAATTCAAAAGAGAGCCACGAGTCATTTCTTAAACTCCTGGCTACAAATTGTTGATTTCTCCTAATGAATGTTCACATTTTGTATATAAAGACGGGTTGGACTGCATTAAAAGTTGCCCGTCTGGGACAACAGAAAAATGGTTTTCCTGCGGTCTTCTGGACGAAACCGTGGCCAAGAAGCGATGGTGGAGATGGTGCCCGAAACGATGTTGCAGTTAGTAGAAAGCATTATCAATTATTGCTATAAATACCATATTACTTGAATTAGGTCAGCGAGGATACATACTAACTACTCTTACCACACAGTGCCCGTCTTTGTTGCAGAAGACTTTATGTTCATCAGTGAATCCTGTCTACACGTAGGCATAATTTCGACCCCTTAACTGTATAAAAAATCCTTTTTATTCAGTAGAAAAGGATAACAAGTGGATTTAGACAAAATTAAAAAAAAAATATACTGGAAAGAAAAAGACTGATCGTATTATCGCCATTAAACGCATCTGATTAACTACATATTTTGATGATGTTTGTCCATCGCTTTGCTAAGATGACCATGAAGATCGTGGTTTTGTTGCTGATCTATGTGTGTCCGGAGATGACTTGTCATGCCAATCGGGCCAGGGAGAAACTTCCCACATGTATAGACATTTGTGATCGGTGGTTGCTGTTGAGGTGGTTGCCATCCTCGACTTGCGAACCTTACGTTTCCTCTTAGATTACGCTAGTTGTGCTATCTCAGCGTCTTCTGTTCCCTTATGTGCAGCTGCACACGACGCTGTGCGATCCTGCATAAGACCTCCCCACGTATCTGGTCATATTTCACCGTAAAAAATTTTACGTACTTATACACGTAAATATTTTATCTATTATGAATCGTTGCGTCATGGGGCCATGCATCATAAAAGGTTAATTACATGGGATCAATGGATTCTTTTTAAGGTTAAAGTAACGGCAAATTCTTTCATTGAGAATATTATTCCCTACTTATAAACGGTGATGGTAATAGTTGGACCTATGAAATGTGTATTCCCAGTCCAGTAATAACGTTCTAAGGGAGTTTAAGCTATTCAGTAATAAGGGATTTATCGTTTTCATTCGTTTAATTAAACTTGCAAAATGTAGTATTAAACCTGATACGTTATAATATATGTGTCGTGCACTGTCTATTTAGAGACAAGGGATTTCGTTAAAAAATAATTTTTGATTATTAAAGAGAGATTGCCCATTTAAAAACGTTTCATCTGGATTTTTAAGATGGTTCGCTTTGAGAGATGTGTTTTTGTCAAATTTAATTTCACGGCATCATTAAAGACATAATTCCTCAGGATTGATAGAAATATATCTGTTTTTCTCTTTAGGGTATCGCTTTGGAGGAAAGTGAGCAATTGGTGTCCATATGTGCAACGACGTGAGTAAAACTCCGTTATTAATCGTTTAAACGGGTAATTAAATGAAATTCTAATTGTATTTCATACATTTATACAAAATGCTAGAAATATGACAATATTTGTTATGATTGAAGGTATAACAAGGTGAAGTTAATATCTTTGTTGTAATTTGCGATTTACATAATTCTGTCCTTTCTAAAATTATAAATGCTGGTTTCCCTTGATAACTCATTTATGATATGAATTATCAAATAAATTGAATCAAATTATTGATAAGATATTGTTTCGTTTATGGAACCAGCTTCAAATGTGTAAGTGGAATATTGGGCAATTACAGTAGGTATGGGAGAGTTGTTTGCTTTTTCCCTGTTTAAACATCATAATCATATGACATTAGAATTTTTTTTTTCAAATTACAAGTATTCTCATCCTATTGATGCGAATGCACATCTAAATGGGATTCTTTAATATGGTAGTAAATTCCTACTCCTGGTAGTTTATCTTAAAAAAAATATTAGGTTTTCTTGTTTTTTCCTAGTTTTAAATTTTACATTAATTTCTATATTTAAGCGCTTACTGTTAGTAAGTACACTGTGAAGGTATATTTTGTATATTTTGATTTCAGAAGGACCATATAATGATGGATGAAGGACAAAGGATAAACTAATCAAGGACTATAAATTTTTTTTTTTAAAAGCAAGTATAATTCTATAACCTGGTAATTACATTAATTTGGACCTGAACAACCGCGATTATTTTGAGCGAATTTAGCTGTAAGCTGTATAAAAAATAAAAATAAATCAAGTTGCACTTGTAATGGTGATTTGATGCATTTCTTGGCATGGTTGTTGATATAGATAAAAATAACCCAGTCAGATATTTCTAAAAGAGAATGAGGGGAGAAAGAGAGAAGAGACGCGTACGCAGAAAATCTTGGTTACTCTGACATGGAACATCTGTGTGTGAGTGTGTGTGATGTACGTCGTTATTTCCCAAGTGGTTAAATATTACGCCCAGGTTGACAGCTTGACCAGAGAGGGTATATGTCACCTACGCTCTTAATGTTGCAAGGCATGACAGTAAAGCCCGATGCCCTCAGCACCTGCGGGTCCCAGGTATGTTATAAGTTGATTAGCACTGAGCAGGTTGAATGATTGAATGTATATAGTAGACCATAAAGACATCAAGCCATTGTTTATAGCTGAAGGCAGGTGCAGATGCTGGGGAAGGTATGCGCTCCTTCTTGTTTCTTCTTATTATTATTATTAATGAACACACACGCAAATAAATTGTTTTTGTTGTTACTGATTCAACAACCTTATTCAATGGAAAGAAAAAAGCAGCTCGTACATAAAAAAGGCTTAAATCAATGAACCTGTCCAAATATTTCATAGAATATACAAGAGCTTAATCGCGGGAATATACCTCTATTTTTTATGACAAATTTTATTTTGAGAAAAGTAAATCCTGTCTCTTTGCTAACCCGTACATATTTAGAAATCAAATGCAATGTAAAAATAGTGACCTATGTAGATATTTTAATCTTTGAAACCACATGCAGTAAACTTTTTTTTGTAAAGGTGTGGTGGTTTTGTTTAATGCTTGCATAATCAAGAACTATGTTCACCTGCAGATTCCCTTTCAGGAGTCTGACCTGGTATCACCCAGGCTTGATGTACCACTCCTGCGGGTCCTGGGTGTGTGTCATCCACATTGTTGGGTCAAACACCGAGGAACCCGGGTAGGTGCACTCGTTTGTGAGTGAACCACGGCTGTTTTGAAAACTGTTTGACACGACAGTTTCCTCCGTTAACCTGCAGAGCGCTTATACTGGTTAGTGGTGACTATGAAAAAATCTAAAATCTGATTTTCCTCGGCTGAAATTGGAATTCACGATCTTTAATCCCTGGCTGTTACCTTAGATCTCGGGGGGTGTTTCATTAAACTGACTTAAGCCCGAAAATGAGCGATTTTGACTTTGAGTTAAGCCCGATTAAAAAAAAATACCAAAAATGACTTAAGTCCGTTTTGGGGCTTAAGCTCCAAGCCTGTCAGGGAGCGGGCTTAAGTCCAGTAAAGCTTGGCCACATGACACACGGTTTTGAGGCATATCCGGCACAAAATTCAACTTGATTGGCGCATTTTATGGAAAAACAGCAAGCCTATCGGCATATTTGTTCACAGGGAGGTCATTGCCTGTCGCTGGTTTCTCAGAACGGTCCTCTGATGCTCGTTGTGCAGATGGCCACGGTACTCATCCCCTCGATGCAGGGCCGAGCGGACGAGGTTCAAATTAGATATTAAAGAGGCGTAAATCAGCACCAAAAAAAAAAACAATAACAAATGTCTACTAAATTAGCGAAACTGACAAGTATTTGTACAGAGGCAGGTTGCTTAATAAAATTGTAGCGTCCTTGACATTCGTGTGAGAACCTGAACGAAACAGATTTCTCCTGATCTGCCTGAGATGTCATTACTATCATACCGTACTAGTCTATAGTATAGCATTTTTATAGCTACATAATGATAGATATACAGATGATTTATATCTTAAAATGATACTGATTATTATAAATAATTCACTGTTCTAAAATCTTTATTGACTTTGTTCCCATTTATAAGTTCACTATGAAATATATATATCAAAACCCGGCATAGAATTATATTTTACCGGAAACATAATAGTAGTATTATGTTTTATTTATTTAAGGTATTATTAATACCTTATTTTTTAAAACCTTATAATTAATTGTAATATGTTTGTGTTTGTGTGCAAGTCATCCCCCACCTTGATAGAGAAAAAGACGCACTCGTACTCGTGAGCTAATGCCAGTAATACTAATGGTATAAAACCATTAAAAGGAATTATAAATATAATTATATAATTATACTATTAATAGTACGTTGTTGTACACGTTTCCATGACATGTCACTTGAAACATCCAGTCAGACAAATGTTACCAAGCCTAATCTTTCTTATCACAACCATTGAGGTTAAAATCCTGTATCAACATAAAAGAAGTGATCGACACTGTACATGTTAATGTGTTCCCTTTTGTTCCGTTCCCGCGTTCTGCCGGCCATTAGGTGGCGCTGAAAAGGGAATTTCCCACCTTAAGTCGGGCTTTGTTAAACCAGCGTTATTAAATCGGACTTAACTCACGGACTTAGGCAAATCGGTTTTCGGGCTTTAGTCCCGGGTTTGGACTTAAGTTATTTACCATGTTACTGAGCCCCCCACCCCAGAAGTCGGTTTATCATATGTAATTACATCCCTTTGGATGTCATTTGACACTGACTGAATTCAAATATTATTTTAAAATCTTTAGGAAAGAATGATTCCACATATGTGACACCATAATGCCTCCGTCAGGTGGCGTGTTTATATATTCTCCTTATTTTCAAGTCTTTTTGTTTGTCGGGTATGACCCAAAGACAAAAAAAAAAATCAATCAACGGATTTTAAAGAAGGGATGCATTTTTTTGGATGAGTAGGTTACCACTCAGAAAAAAAACCGCTGGGAGATAAGCAGGATTAAAACGACCTGTCTTTTGTATACTAAAAATTGTATTGTGTTGTATGGTAGGTCAGTTCCTTTCGTATAATCAGGAGGCGATTTTCAAGAGCTGAGCAAGATTTCGGAACTGGTTAACCATGACACGCTTTTCCTTTAGCTTTTTTCCATGCAGTTTTATATATTTTACGAACAGAAATTTAACGGTAATGCGTATTTTTCTCTTCATATTTTGGAATTTCGCCAGGGGGAGACATATTGTTTTTTTGTGAATGCAAAAACAAAGCCATTCAGTCTGATTGGACGTCAAATATTACGAACTGTTCAATCGAACCCCTGAAAGCTTTTTAAATGCTATCCAACACAGAAAACTAGACATGTCTATCATAAAAATTGACCAAGTTATAACCAATTTTGCCAAATCTCGCATAATCTATTTTGACGTTTAACCTGACGATATTTACCCCGTTTACTTCGTTATCATTCATAGAAAAAACCGGGTGTGGTAAAAAAAAAATCCATTGGATCTTTATTTGAGACGCAGCATTCAAAGTTGTGATATTGTTCAGAGTAACTAAGATATCGCACACAAATGGCTTTTCACACTTTTCAAGCCGCAGCGCCTCCTGACGGCTTCATAGAAAACAATGGGGTTCATTCGAAGGGCTGGCCGAAAACACGGAACGGAACGGAACACGGAACACGGAACAGGGGCCTAATTCACGGAACGGAACGGAACCGGGAAAAATGGTCAAACTATCTTATAATTAGATTAAACCTGACCATATTAGCATGAATTGAATATAAACCGAATATTTACGCATTGAAAGGACAAGTGAGACAAGTTATTAAGTAAATGTGATTTTAGGAGCCATACTTACCTCCGTTCCGTGAGTCCGTTCCGTGAACCGATCATGTGCGGCAAAATATAACGCCCGTTGTTGTCACATAGTAAAACCCGGAAAGACTCGGAAAAGTTCGGAATATTTAGAGAGAGAGAGAGAGAGAGAGAGAGAGAGAGAGGCGATTAAAAAACAGACACAAACAAATAACTATAAACGAAACACATTAAATAAAAAAGCCCAACAGTCCTATATATACAAATTTATAAAAAAAAAACCCTATCACATTAGAATATTTACCATTCTTCCTCCTGATATATGTCCAGACAGATCAAAAACTCATTCACCCTAATTTTCTCCCAGAAATATATATATATATATATATATATATATAGAAAATATATAATTACATATAATTAGAAATTTATAACATTTCAAGTTTATTACAATATAATTTATAAATAATAATCATAATAATTCAATAATTTATTTTAAAAGGTTATATTATAAACTTATATTTTATAAACTTTAGTTTAACAGTTGTATACCATTTATTTTTGTAGTATAGTACCCTTTGTTTACATAGACTTAATTACTTAACACCAACATTGTGCAATATGGTTACCTTTAATCAGTGTTTCAAAGAGGCATGTCATGGTATGCGAACGTCTGTTTGGTCAACCAGTCCTTTGATGGGACTTTTTCAAAGGACATGGTTGTGGATCAAGAGTTGTGTATACAACTCACTGAGCATATATTCTAGCCCCCATGAGTAGAAGGTGAGTACTGAGTACATGTGACTATACCCTGACTTAGTATATATAGTCCTGAATCAGCCATTTCCCTCATAAGACTCTATGATCTTGATCGTATAGTCAGCTCTTCTTTAGAAACGCATTTATCAGATTTGTGTCTCAGTAAATCCAGTCATGTCATACCATTAACAATGTGTTAGTCTTAAAGTGGCATCACAAACAATCTCTGTAATGTACCAACCATGTACTTTTCAGTACGATTAGAGGTATTAGTACTTACATGCTTATCACACCTGGGGAGTGTTTCAATAACATTGTAAATGACTTAAGTCCAAACCCGGGACTAAAGCCCGAAAACCGACTTGCCAAAGTCCGTGAGTTAAGTCCGATTCAATAACGCTGGTTTAACAAAGCCCGACTTAAGTCTGGGAAATCCCCTTTTTGAGCGCCACATGCCGGTCGACGGCAGAGTTACGTTTGAGCAGACGACATAGCAACATTTGCAATGGAAGTTCCGACCAAAAAAAGGCGACCAAATTTTTCTGAGATGGAGATTTTGCGATTAACTGAGGAGGTGAAAAACAATTACAAGACTGTAACTGGGCCACTCTCTCGATCCCTGACGACTGAAATGAAAAGAAAGTGCTGGGAGGAGGTGACACAGCATCTGAATGCTGATCAACCGGTTCAACGGACCGAGCCGGAAGTGAAAAAGAAGTGGAAAAACATCTTGACTGAGGCCAAGAAAGAATTCGGGGAGGTAATATCAATGAACGTGATATAAATACAGATGTTAATACAAAGGCGTACTTGTTAAATTGGCTTTGTATTAAAAGTGGAGTCCCCTCAAGTGCAGTCGAACGTCGATTTCTGCCGAAGCAACTGTCAGTGTTGTTTACATGGGTGATAATGAGGGACCAAATGGGTTATATTTTTTATCATCGGAAGTTAGAGAATTCCTGGATAATACAAGAAATTCGCATGAGATCATAGTTTATCTGTCTGATCTTTTCACATAATATATGTGATTTGATGTAAATACTGTATAGTATAAATATCCAATATGATAATAAAAAAATAAGAAATTATAATTAATAGTGCATAAGTTAAATATGTTGCATAATAAAATTAATATTTATTGTAACTATTAATTGAATAATTTTGAAATAATATAAAAACAGAAAGGGAAAATAATAAAGAAGTTATGGGGATTATATTGTATGAACAGTCTTGATGTTTGGGGTTTAAGTATCAGAAGGTTAGGAAACAGTCTGCAGGCCCTCCTCCAAAGGAACTTGGCAGTGTCACCAGCGCTGTGGTTGATATCCTTGGGCAGGAGAGCCATGTTCTGAGTGGTATACCCTCTGGGGTTGAAACCAGTTTGAACCAAGAAGAGTCGTCATCACCTGAGACAGTAATCCAACCAGGGACAGCTATTGATGATGGTATAATAATATAATTATTTATAAGTATTATGGAATATTTATTTCCATTTTTAATGAATGTAAAAATTACAAAAGGCACAATACAAATAATTGAACACATTACAGTTTTACCTATTGGGAGTAGGTGAATAGCAATAGTAGTAGAAAAAGTAATATATATATATATATGTATCCCTCTTATATAGTAACTTATATATATCTCCCTCTTTCTATATATATATATATATATATATGTATATATTTATATATATATATATATATATATATATATATATATATATATAGAAAGAGGGAAAGAAAGAGAGAAAGAGCAAATGGGAATATAAAATAAAAAAAATATTCAGAATGTTATATTTAATATCAAATTATCAGAATTCAACATGCTATTATAAGTTGTATTCTCTATAAATTTGATGTGTCCTGGGGTTTATTACAGGAACAGATAGTGGGCCAAATGGAGGAGATCCAGTGATAAAAGGTATTTAAAGATCAAAAAATCAATTTTATTGAAAGCACTTCAAAATCAAAACTTCAACTTTGTGTTAAAAATAATAATATGAAAGTCATGGTTAAAGCATGCAGTCATCATAGTTTTACACAGTGATCATTGTAATTTGTGAAATAACTATCATATGTTCTTGACAGTTGCATTACACAACTGAAATTGATGCATTTAAAAATACACAACTTGTCAAGTGGGCTAAACCACATAGTAGCATAATACAGATTAACCAGATTACATTACTTATACTACATGTCTGTATATAGCACGAGGACATTTTTAAACTTGCCCATGGTAAAATGAAGTGCCTATATATATCCTATGTGAAATAATAAAAGCAGAATTAGATACCATTTATAATCATATGTACACATCTAAAATACTGAAGTACAAATCTTACTGCACCGTAAATAGTGTCTTTGGTATTATAATAATATAAATAAACATATCAAGTATTCTCTTCATGAGCAAGTTACAGTATGATAAAACATATGTCAGATTATGTAAAAACAGTTCTGCATTTAAGACAACAATTGTAAAGCTCAACCAGACTTACGGGATAGCTCATTCAGTGATGTATGCATTTTACAATTTAAACATGGGCCTAAAACTAAAAAAATAATTTAAAAGTAATATTCACTATAATGTAACATGTAGCATTATTATTTCAGAAGGGAAAAGTCAGAGGCAAAAAGAAGAACACCTGACTGCCAAAGTTCTGGAGGCAGAACTCAGAAAACTCGAGACCGAGAATGAATATTTGCAACAGAAGATAGAATTGATCAAAGAAAAACGAGAGCTAGTGAAGCTCCAGATTCTTAAAGAAACCTTGAGTGTCCAGACTATGCAAAGCATTCAGTTTGATATTATAAATGAACAATAAAATGCTAAAAACATGGATCCTGTGGTGATTTTGTTTGTACATAGACACAACAATATGAATACATTTAGGAGAATACTCAAGTAAACAAATCATATATTTATCTAAATAAAATTAATTAAAAATAGAGGTAGATATGACAAATACATGGGTAAAACAGATTAAACATTTGATATGTGGTGTTTCAATGGCGAGAAAGAGGGAGAGAGCCATATGGGTGTGGAAGGTTGAACAATAAGAAATAACAAAAATCATCCTACATATGGATTATCTTAAATTATTTACAACCCACATCCTCATGGCCCTCCCATCATTTACATTCCCTTCATACTGCTCCCCCAAATCGTCTTGTAAAGCAAAATCTTCCCCCTGCTGCTCTGGATCAGCAAGTTTATGCTCCCTTGCTATATTATGTAAATCTAAAGTGGCCATAATAATTTGAACTGAAATTTCTGGTTGCATCCTAATTCCTTCCAAAACAAAAATGAATCTAGCTTTCCACACCCCTATGGCTCTCTCAACACAGCTGCGGGTTTGAACATGTTTTCTGTTGTAAATTAATTGCTGGCGATCTGATGGAACTGAAAAAGGTGTTAACAAAAAAAGGTCTTAATGGATATCCACTATCCCCCAACAAAAATCATCTTGGTTTTATAGTTTCCATATGTTGTTGAACTTGAGATAAAGAGAAAATCCTGGCATCATGGACAGACCCTGGCCAATTGGCGACTATGTTGGTGAACTTAAGATCATCATCACATATGATCTGCAAATAGTAACATTATTATTTAAAATTGAATATAAATGTATTTTATTTGAGCATTTATTTATGTTAATAAAGTAAATTCCAGTTAATTATAATAATTAACATTTAGAAAAATGATTACATATATGAATATACTGTCATTATTTACAGTTTACACTTTATTATTAAACCAACATATTAACATTTTGGATGTAAATGTTGCCATATATCCTTAACCCTTTCAGTATATAACTTATCAGAATGTAAGTTTATACTTGAAAACATATAAGGGACAAATTTAAACATCTCTGCCCCTTTCCAAATGAGCTTTGCAAACATACCCATACAAATACATAGTTTTAGATTTATACCTGTACATTCACACTGCGGTAGCCCTTCCTATTCACATAGAGATGCTAATCCTGATGGGGCTTAGCTATTCTTACATGTGTTCCATCAACACATCCCACAACATTGGGAAATCCAGCTAAGGCAAAGAAACCCCTCTTCACTTTACGCATGTCTTCTTCACTCACTGGAAATCTTATCTTCAATAAAAATAATTGTTATGCATTAAATGTCATATTTATTGTTAGGGTAGGCCTGTGTAAAATTGATGACCGGGAGATTGCTAACTGAACTACCCAGACCTATCAGGTATTGGCTGATGGTCACAGATAAAAAAAGCACCAAAGCTCTCTTCCAAGCATTAATTTTATACTGTTAAGAGATAAAGCAATGATCAAACCCAATTTAATCATGATAATTGCCTGATTTGTTTGCGGTGACTAAATTGTTACCAAATAGTTACAAGAATTGGATTGGCAAACCCTCACCGACAGGATAAGAGGCTATTGATTAGTTTACTAGTATCAAATTTGTAAATGATCTAGCAGCAATACCTTGTAAATGTCTGTATACTCTTTCCTTAAAATTCCAACTTGGCTTTATACTCAAAAAGCATTAGTCAAAGTACTTATACCAATACAGACACCTATAAACCTTCTGGTATACCATAAACCATTAAAGACTGGGAATTACCAGTGGCATTTACCGCTTTGGCATTTACAAGCCAAACCTGGTTATTACCCCTATAAATTCAATATCAGCATGTTGATTTATTAATAAATTGATTGGTTTATATTATTTCAAAATTAAAAAGTGTTATAAATTGCCTTTTTTATTAAAGCAATCAGTGGATGGTTGCCACCTCATCAGTATTAAGGCTTAATAAAAATCAATATACACTTAGCCAAGGTAGACTGTTGTTTCAATAACTAAACATTACATTCCACTTATTTCATCTTTGACATTCTGAGTCAGTTATATCTAAAGGGGAAGACCAATTACATCATTTTTTTTATTTCTTAAATGTATTAATTTTTTTATTTATTCAACTGGATGTATTCATCAGTGTTATATAAACATCCAATAGAGCTGTTGTTAATGATTTTCTATTCTAATTAGCCACGAACACATGGGTACAGTAAATGAGACATGTACCTTGGTATTAGCCATATGTGCCAGGCCTCTGGCTACTCTCCGGATACACCGGCACACAGTTGACTTGGACATATTCACGTGGTCTGCCAGAACCAGCTGGATGGCTCCTGTTGCGAAGAAGCGCAGCGCCATGAACACCTGAAGATATTGAATATATTTGATTGTATTTATCACCAAATAATTAAATTTATTAATGCTCCATAAAATTTAAATAATCTTCTTACGTTTGTAAGTGATTTTTGCAAAACGCTAATTCGGCGTTTCAATCAGACAATATTTCATAAATAAATTCCAACTACAGTGAACACCTAACAGCTGACAGCTCAGAAAAAGTTTCGTTTAGGTTATAACAAAGATATATGCTGAATATTATATTTTATTGTATTTGTTCCACTCACTTATGTAAAACGAAGCCCCATTAAAATCAAAATATTATTTGCGAACTTGTGACTGATAGGAACCATATATAAACGGCGTGTCATTTCAAAACATGAACAGCTGACAGCACGGCCGAATATTGTTTCGTTAAGGTTCTTACAGGGTCAAGGACGCTATACCGTACATGATTGGTCTAGCAACCGGCGTCTGTGTTATCACTTGTCAATTTCACCATTCTGTAAACATTCACAGCTTTATCAGCTGTTTATAAAACGATGATATATCACCTCTATTTTATACCTTACCTGCAGCACTGCCGGGAGCGCTCGACCTCGCATCGTGCAGTTGAGGACTGCCGTCAGTTCTTAGTCAGCATCAAAATTATCATCCGTGGTAAACGATACCGGGCAATCATCTCCCTGTCATCAAATGTATCGATTGGATTGGTCCTGTCTCTGAAAATCCGCCTATCTGGTTGGTTTTTCTGCAGGAGTCGCCTCAGAACCATGCGTCTGGCGGCCATGTTTTCTGGACTTAAGCTTGCTACGTGGCAGACTTGGGGCTAAAGCCCCCAAACGGACTTAAGTCATTTTTAGCTCAGCTGACTTTCAGTCATGCTGGGCTATAGCGATGGGTCTTTGTCCGGCGTCCTTCCGTCTGTCCGTCCGGCCGGCCGTTAGCAGGGCACAAATCGTAACCGTAGGGGCTAGGGCCATGAACCCTATGCAGTCTTAGAGGTTCTAAAAAGATCTCCTTGCAAACCTGAAATTAGGTCACTGCGACCTATATTCTCGATGTTATGGGGTGTGTTTGCACCCCCCAGAAATACTTCTTTTAGCCAAAATTTTCATCCAAAACCTTCCATCTGTCACATACAGCTCACCTAACAACAGGGGAAGAACCATAATTATTTTGAGGTCACAAGGTCAAAGGTCAAGGTCACAGTAACAACTTCGTTGAAAAGCCTCAGGATACATTTTAAGCCAAACCTTTCATCCCAATTCTTTGATCTTTCACATATAGCTCGCCTACTAAGTGGGAGAAGAATCCTTGAGGTCACAAGGTCAAAGGTCAGGGTCACAGGATCCTCTTCTTTGAAAAGGTTGTGGACACATTTCAAGCTAGACCTTTCATTCCAAACCTTTCAGCACTGATATCGCTTCTCTGCCAACAGGGGAAAAGACCTGTTGATTTTGAGGTCAAAGGTCAAGTTTACAGCACCCTCTTCTTGCGTGGAGTCATTTTAAGGCAAACTTTTCAATCTATACTTTCCATCTGTCATATATGGCTTGCCAACCAATAGGAGAAGAAGCCTATTGATGTTGAGTTCAAAAGGTCAAAGGTCAAGGTCACAATATTGTTCTAAATGCTTGTGAACATATTTCAAGTGAAACTGTTATACCCAAACCTTCAGTCTTTCACATATGCCACATCTATGCATCACTGAATTTGATTCAAACTTCATATTTATGGGTCTTTTTGCATGAAGAAATAAATAATTGATTTTGAGGTCAGCTGGTCAGGAGGTTAAAGGTTGCAGGTCTAAGTTATTCACTCATTGGTTGCCAAGTAATTTCATCCGGCCAGATGTTAGTGGTAAGTAGTTACCCATCATTTAGAAAGAATCCAGTTGATATGTGGGCAAAAGGCCAAGGTCATAGGTCAGGGATGTTCACAATAACTTATTTTGTAGACCATCTCTATTTTTCTTGTTTTCTTGTATATATAACCATAGCACTCACAACTGGTACATGTCACTATGAGCCCATAATTGTTAGTGACACTTGTGATATGTGACTCCCTTTTGTATCAGCTCATGGAGTGATAAGGATATATCATTTGTGCATAACAAAAACACTGTTGCTGGAATGCTTTGGCCAGGCATTAAGACTATGAGAGTTAAGTGTTAAGTGTCATAGCAATAAACTTAGTTTTCTAGATATCTGAATATTATTATACAAATCATCAGATATACCTGCAAGTGTTTGTTCTGATAATATGTGGGTCTTTACCTGCATTTAGGATGGCTTTATTTGATTACAAGACTCTTAGTGATGCTTTCTGCATTTCTTTTCTTTTGGGTTTTGCAGTTTACCTACCCTGCTGACCCCATTGAATAGTAAGCTGATAATTAAAACAAATTTGACTTGCACTTTTTACATTTGCATGTTCATAAATCTGATATGAGAGCTCTCCAACCTGATCATGCCTTTTGAATTGTTTTGGACATTCATAACTGTTACATTCTTTGAAGCAATTGCTACAAGTTTAGTGTCTTATTGGAGGATGTGTGATATCAAATGTCAGACTTGTTGGAAAACCATTATGTCTGCCAGGTAGCCATTTCAGAAATCCTTTTGCCAGGGCAGTTTCTGTGATTTTTTATGATGTTTGGTCCCTTTTAGAGGATGTTTGTTGTTCAATTTCCGACCTGTCAGAAATCCAATATGGCCACCAGGAAGCCATCTTTAAATTCCTTTAGAACATATTATCTCAAGAACTATAAAAGTGAATGCGTGGATGTATATTAATGTTATCTTGCATTGGTTCAAAGATTTCTTAATAAATATGACCATCATTTATGAAAGCTCAGTACAGTTGACTTGTATTGAATAAAAATTAATATGGAAGCACCCGTTTCACAATAATTCTTGCATGGATTTCCTTGATCTTTTGCTATATTTTGATCTTAAGTGTGGTCTGTGTGGTATTCCTTTTGAGACTGTTAGGTATCGAGCAAGCTGTGGGATTAGTTCCTGATAGCTCAACAACCATACATTTTGCCTCAGACCATCATTGTGCCGCAGAAAAACCTTGTGAGTGGGATAACTCAAAAATGTTTCACCGATTTATTTTCAAACTTTACATTTGTATAGATAAAGGTAAGGGGACGAAGCCTATTTAAAATGGGGTCATGACCTATGCTAGGAGAATGACCTTGACCTTGAATAGGTCCATTATTGCTGAAAATAACACAAATTCTTTAATATCTCAAGTAAGCTTGCATGGACTGGTCTAAAAATTAAGCTTACCGAAGATCTAAGATAGCCGTGTGATATACCGGAAACTGGTGGCGCCACCTATTATCCTTTTCTTGTTTTTACGCCTTTTAATACCCCCTTAATTGCCACTTGACAGTACTGTAAGCATTATAAGTCAAAAACTAATGGTCAGATTTCTTTCATATTATGCACATGTAGAGAGATGGGCTATGGGATGGGTTCTGTTCACATTTGGGTCATGACCTTTACCATGAGAGTGGCCTTGACCTTTAATGTGTCCATATTTGGTGAAAATCACACACCTCTTATGATATCTCCAGTGTTGGTAGCCATATGGATTTCAAACGTGACTTATGTATGGCCCACAACTAAAGTAAGAACCCTATAGGTTCTAGGGTCATGAGGTCTAAGGTCAAGGTCACTGGACTTGCATCTTACATAATACTGTGGATGCATTTTAAGCCAAACTTTCAACGTATTCCATCTTGAATATATAGCTCACTTGCCAATAGTGGATGATCCATATCAATTTATGGGTCACAAGAACAAAGGTCAAGGCCACAGGAGCTATATGCCAAAAAATTAGTTTCTGGATGATAATTCCTGCTTTTATTGATGTATTGATTTCAAACTTGACTTATATATGTCCCATTGAAAAAGCAAGACGCCAATTGATTTTGGGGTCATGAGGTCAAAGGTCAAGGTCACAGGACACATCTTTAAAAAGATTGTGGATGCATTTTCAGCCAAACATTTCATCTCAGACCTTTCATCTTGCACATATAGTTCATCTGCCAATAGAGGAAGACCCCTATCAATTTTGAGGTCACAAGGTCAAAGGTGAAGGTCACAGGAGCCATCTGTCCAAAAATTAGTTTCTGGATGATAATTCCTGCTTTTATTGATGTATGGATTTCAAACTTGACTTGTATATGACCCATTGGAAAAGCTAGACCAGAATTGATTTTGGGGTCATGAGGTCAAAGGTCAAGGTCACAGGACACATCTTTAAAAAGATTGTGGATGCATTTTCAGCCAAACATTTCATCTCAGACCTTTCATCTTGCACATATAGTTCATCTGCCAATAGAGGAAGACCCCTATCAATTTTGAGGTCACAAGGTCAAAGGTGAAGGTCACAGGAGCCATCTGTCCAAAAATTAGTTTCTGGATGATAATTCCTGCTTTTATTGATGTATGGATTTCAAACTTGACTTGTATATGACCCATTGGAAAAGCAAGACCTGAATTGATTTTGGGGTCATGAGGTCAAAGGTCAAGGTCACAGGACACATCTTTAAAAAGATTGTGGATGCATTTTCAGCCAAACAATTCATCTCAGACATTTCATCTTGCACATATAGATCACCTGCCAAGAGTGGAAGACCCCTATCAATTTTGAGGTCACAAGGTCAAAGGTGAAGGTCACCGAGGCATCTGTCCAAAAATTAGTTTCTGGATGATAATGCTCGCTTTTATTGATGTGTGGATTTCAAACTTGACTTGTATATGTCCCATTGGAAAAGCAAGACCCGAATTGATTTTGGGATCATGAGGTCAAAGGTCAAGGTTACAGGACACATCTTCAAAAGGATGTGGATGCATTTTCAGCCAAACATTTCATCTCAGACATTTCATCTTGCACATACATTTCCCCTGCCAATAGAGGGAGACGCCTGTCAATTGTTAGGTCACAAGGTCAAAGGTGAAAGTCACAGGAGCCATATGTCCAAAAATTAGTTCCTGAGATGATAATGCAAGCTTGGATTAATATATGGATTTCAAACCTGACTTATATATGGCCCATCAATAAATCTAGACCTCTATTGATTTATATATAAAAGTGGATGATCAATATCAATTTTGGGGTCACAAGGTCAAAGGTCAAGGCCACAGGAGCCATCAAATTAGTTGTCAATTGTGAGGTCACAAGGTCAAAGGTGAAAGTCACAGGAGCCATATGTCCAAAAATTAGTTCCTGAGATGATAATGCAAGCTTGGATTATTATATGGATTTCAAACCTGACTTATATATGGCCCATCAATAAATCTAGACCTCTATTGATTTATATATAAAAGTGGATGATCAATATCAATTTTGGGGTCACAAGGTCAAAGGTCAAGGCCACAGGAGCCATCAAATTAGTTTCTGGATGATAATTCCTGCTTTTATTGATGTATAGATTTCAAACTTGACTTATATATGTCCCATTGAAAAAGCAAGACCCCAGTTGATTTTTGGTTCATGATGTCAAAGGTCAAGGTCACAGGACCAACATCTTCCAAAAGATTGTGGATTGATAGATGGAAGAAACAATAATTGCTTTCCAAGTGTGAGTATATGCTGCTAAAAATGGGGGCCTATTCTTAAAGGGGGGTGGGGGGCCTACTATGTCTTGGGATACTCTGGCACCTGCGGTGCCAAGAAATATCTAGTTCACTATGTTTTAACCAGACATATATGATAAGAATTTATGGCAATGTAGAAAGTTTAAACAAAATTGGCATATAGGTTCTGCAACAATTTTACTATTTGTGAATCACAGCCCATGATGTCGCAGGTCATGCTTGGCAGCTGAGCGTCATGACCCATGGGTCACTTGTTTTGTATATTTACTGAATCGGGCTTAACTCTTCAGCTGGGTGGCTTAAGTCAAAATCGGTCATTTTCGGGCTTAAGTCAGTTTATTGAAACACCCCCCTGGTCTGTGTATAATTGGTGGTCGTTTTTTGGTTCGCCGATGGTACGTGGGTGGTGGTTATATAGGCCTCGATATGTAAACTGGGTCTATAAGTTAAGGGCTACTTAAAGTCCATACTAGTCGAGGAAGTAAAGTTTAAGCTTAAAAAAAAAGTAGTTATAAATAAGAAGAAGTTACTGGTCTACTTAACCTATAAACCAGTTTTGATTATTGAAATTGTATCCACTTGACATCTGTTGCTTCTGGAACCTGATTTCTCGACTGTCGGGGGTGTTAATTTACAGTCAGCCCTATCGGCTCCTGAATGTCCATATTACTGACGGGATCAAAGTAAAGGTTTTGCAATATTAAAACCTATCTATAGTTTCTCCTAGGTACTAAATGTCCATATTAATGCAGGAATTACAATACTGACACCAACATTAAGGTCTATTTATCAACTTAACACCCGTTTTACCCTGAAAAGTGTATTGCGTTTGAGGTTCCGGTCACCGGCTCTCGCATCAACCGGGTCAGGAGGAAAAAGGCTCCTTCTCGTGCATATGTCATTGACACTTATAGTGTGCGAGGGGAGGGTTACAAACACAATGACAGTATTGCATGGTCAAAATTATGAATTTAAAAATATATAAGGCAATGGAAGTGTATTTTTCATGTTTTTTTTTTTCATCCTTTCCGCCATTGTGATATTCCTCACCAGTTTGCAAAGTGTCAAACCTTTATACCATTTATACAGGTGGAGAAAGTTCAATTCATTATAACATTATAATCGTTATGATAATCGCGACAAGCGTTGGTATCTTCTGTTTCATTTTATAAACCTCCGCTAGCTGACTCCATGCTGCGTCCCTGTATCCAATGAGTTTCATAAAATAGAGCTACTATTTTATTTATATTTCTTTTTTTAAATTAATGGCATTCATTTTTTATCAAGACTTGACGGCAAAATATACCCACTATGGATGTAAATAATTTTAAAAAGTATGAAGAATTCACACTTCATTTTTCCTTTCACTAGAACGCTAGATGGTTCTACATAACAAAAGGAAAAAAAATAAGCATTTTATTAGATAATAAAACGATGTAGGCGAAGACGACACAAATAATATGAAGAACGTGCGAAGCAATTAATTCCGACACGTGGTGCCGTTTTCAGGTGATAATCAAATGAAGTACTAAGGCTTATGTTGTAAGTGAATAAATGATGGAAAAAAGAGAATATCAGACCCATCTGATTAGCCTGTACTGATCATAAGCTTTAAAATGAAATAATGCAATCATGATGAATAAACATGATTATGCTATAATTTGAGACAGCTTAAATGTGATTCTCAAAGACATTCGTTTTAAAATGAGATGTACGAGTTTTAATATTTTGTAATAATCATGTGTGAAACAAGCAATAATAAGTTTTAATGTGTGTGCATTATGCATGCCCCATCAAAGACTGAGTGACAATCATCTAAGGAAGAGGGTATGCAACAAAGATATATTCCAAAGACAGCATTTTAAAATTTAACCACAGGAAACGGGTCATATAATTTGTCTACCTAACCGGTTGTCGTAGTTAAGGGTTGCTGCGTTGCTGTCCATCTTCATCCAACATTAGAATATGAACCAAAAGGTAAATATCACGGAAATATGTACCAAATGCAATAAAAGAAACTTTCCTAACCAGAGTATACATTCGGGGATTAAAACAATCTCAAGTTGCTGGTCCCATTATCTACGGAAATATCTGAAGAGTGATTAAAGCTACGGTACTTTTACAATTACATATTTTCTCGAGGGCTAGTGCCATATCCAAAAACCTTAATAACAATGACGAAACGGTTGAAATACCATAGGAATAAAAATGTGAAGTCGAGAGAAACTTGTTTCTGACAGAGACAGCGACCGTTGCCATGAACAAGTTATGAATGTGCGTAGAACGTTACCTTGTAAATAAGATTTCATTTAACGCTTATTCCCTTCCTTAACTCACGTCTTAAAACAACGATGATGACATCGAATAGATTTTGAGATATATATACCTGAGTATTTACCTGCCCCTTCTTAGCCAGCACTTCCTTAAAATGTTGCTCCTCTTTAGCAAAATACCATTAGTAAATTTACAATGAGATTTCACATACGCTATTCCGATTTGATAACTAGAATACACACCTGTGGCGTCTGTTACTTTTCTTAAGCTTCCGCGACAATATCCATTACAGGAAGTCTGGAATAAAATCTGCATAGTTACTGTTTACCGCTCAGCCTGATATGACCACTGTAAAACGCAAAATCTAAATAGGGATATCATGTATTAACTTGTACCAGTATGGTTATTTAACTATCATGAAATGTTTTATTTAACCCCATGTAAATGGCAATAACCCACAACATTCGGCAGTAACTCTAAGGGGACCTGCTTTCCGTCTGACAACTAATCTTCAACAGCATATTGCCGTCCTGTTTAGGACTTTCTGGGCCAGTTACAAAGGCTATTGTATGTTCACCTAACATTCCATAAACATTGTTGACGTCTATAAATGTTGACGCTATTTTGACAAACATTTATAAGGGAAATTATTGTTCAGAAACGATACAGATTCATTGTATACTACATTGTATACTTTATCTCCTTACTCTTGACTGATCTCCCTTATTCCGGGACATTCTACAAGGGATCAAAAAACGAAACATTTGCATCTGAATAAAAAAAACCCGAGTCGTAGCTTGCTTAGATACAAAAAACATATAATGCCCGGTTTTTTTTGTTACTGTCAAGACTCTCTCACAAGAAGACCTATATGTCGGGAAGGCATCTTTGCAAGTACAAAGCTAAACTGATAGTTAATGTATAATCTGGCATGATGTATGAACATATAATAATGTGGCCATTGCTGGTTAATTGTATTTATAAATATGGGAATACACTAAAATATACGGTTTTACCGATTCACTGACGGATTTCTGAGGCCCCGTTTCATTCTGATACACTCATCTTCTCAAGAAAAAAAAAAAAACTGGAACTCGAAGCCCCGTCCTCCCTGATAGTCCCATGAGGTCAATCTTGCAAGGGCAAAAAGGTAGACATTTGAGTTGCAGTGGCTGAGGAGCTGACTCACAGTTCACCATGAGAATAGAAAGGAACAGTGCCACATAGTAAACAGGCTATAACATCAAGCCAAAGTGCAACACAACCAGGATTAAAAAAAGGAAATGTTTTGCCGATAAGAAAGCAATATTGTTCAAGGTGGTTAAGAGATAACTGAATGGCAAGACACAGACGGCATTACAAAAGCCCCAAAGCGACCAAGATTTTGCCGATGTGTTCTCCAAAATCTTCACAACCAAGATCATCAGGATTCGTTAAGCAATTGAAAATAAAGTCAAACGTTGGAATAACATCAGGAACGAGTTACCTCACCTCTTTTAACGCCAACTTCGGATGCTTAGACATAAAATGACCTTAAAGGAGTCATCTGCAAAGCAATGCAGTCTTGATATATGAGTTTATTTATTATAGTGTCATGTACAATAATACATGAAAAATATAATAAATGTCTGCTTATAGTACCCAACCCTCGCAGGGGTTTATATGACACTCAATTCTCTAGTCGATAATGGTGGTACAGGCGTACAAACAGTTCTTTCTTATCTCCCATGCTTTGGCTACAAAGTCACTGATTTCTTTAACACAGTTTTGATACATTCTGCTCGGCTGTTAAAAGTATCCGTGCCAGCAGTTCTGCCATTTATTACACATGAGGTTACTGATTCCTTAGCATGTAGTCAGACAACTCCAAACGTTCAAGTGGTTATTGTAACTCCAGTGTTAAAAAGCCATATCTGGTTGTTGAGCAACTCTGCAACTATATTCTGCCTTTTCTTGCAAAGGTCCTTACTATAGTAGTTGCCAGCAGGATTATAGACCATCTACGTGCCTGTCAGCTCCTTGAACCACTACAGTATGTTAATTTCGTGTCACTGTTAATAATGATTTGGGGCGAGTTTGTGACCAGAAAGATGCAGTAATATTGGAGCTTTGATACCCCAGACTAAGCCATCCTCATCACAAAATCTGAAGAGTGGTGTAGCATCACAGGTTAATCTCTTTCGTGGATTACCTCGTATTTATAACACGATAAGCTAATTGGGTAAGTGAATGGTGCACAATCAAGTGCTTCGTTGCTTGAATATGGGTTACCACATATGGTGATATACTGCGCATAAAAACATCCAATACAATCTTGATTTCGATGATACCCAGTTTTACCTGTCTGTTGACGTGGATAGGGTTGATTTAGCAAGTAACCACATGAAGTAACTGCAATGCTGATGAACTGGAACATGTTAAGTTTAAAAACAAATAAAACTAGGTTGATGATTGTTAGTGATAATTCTTACACACTTTCTTCCAAGATTTGATGCAAACATCCCATCCTTGGAATATAGGTGTACTTTTTTATCTCACCTTATTCATGTTATCTCAGACTTATGACAATGCGGGTTCAGCACACGTCCATTTCTTGAAAAAAAGGAGGGACATCCTATCAGCTCATATATTCACTTAAAAATTCCTGATAGGCTATGGTAATGCCCGAGGACCGCAGCTAGGGTTGTAACTAGATTTTCTTGGTGACGTCATATTACATCCGTGTTCTAGGCGTGCATCCTATTTAGACCTGCCTTCATCATGCCCCTAGTTATATCAAGGATATGTGATGCACCATCTTATCAACTTAGATCTAGTTACACGGGCTTACCGACTGGGCAGAACACATATCTGTCTAAACTTTTGATACTCCCGCTTCAAGTCTCTGGGACTGGCATCCTATTAAAATGAAGCTCTGTGACTCACTCAATTGTTTTAAAAGGCCCCCTCAAACATATTTGTCCAGAAAGTATTGAAAAATATACGTGATAGAACATACACTTAAAAATAGACATTTTAATCTCTGTTATTATTGTGAGCCTTGAGTGAGTATGTGTAGAGGAGCATTACTATGGGCTCGTCCGGGATTGCTCTGAACCATCGCAGCTGGTGTTTTTACACATTTTGCCAAGGTAGGAAGTTTTTCTTTTGAGACCAGGATGTTTATTTGTAGGATATTTTTGTATTGTAATATAGATTTACTACAAAGGTGTATATAGGGATATCTTGGTACTATAGCTGATTGGTAGTTTGGTACGGCTCTACCAGGGCGAGAAACAAGCGATCCATATTTCGATTGGTGAATTCCTTTGTGGTGAGCATCACATTAAATCACATCTGCCCAATGGTGATGGTAAGACGGTTTTGAAGACATTGTCTCTGTCTAAACTTTGTTTTTACACGGGTGAAAGGTCGTTTAAATTAAAGACACTGCTTTCAAAGATACAGTTTATTTTAAACTTGAGATAGACTTGATTTAAAAAGCGGGAGGAGGCTAAGCTACGTCTTCAGATGGAGACCGCTCGTGAGGAGAGAGAAGCCACTGACAGGGAAGCCCACAAACAGAGAAAACATGAGCTCGCGCTCGCCACAGCCGGTGGAACCAGAGGTAAGCCATCTGAGGGGGCTTGCACACCTAAGTTGCCGTTGTTTGACGAGAAACAGGATGACATGGATGCGTATCTACATAGATACGAGGGCTACGCCACGGGATGGTCACGTGAGATGTGGACGTCTCAGCTCAGAGGTAATGCATTGCAAGTGTACTTAGGGATGACACCAGAGGATATAACGGATTACGACAAGGTGAAGGAAGCACTGATGCGCAGATACCAGTTGACTGCACCGGGATTTCAGAACAAGTTCTGTACGGCAATGCCGGAATCAGGTGAGAGTTTCAATCAGTTTGTAATCAGGATTGATGGTTACTTATCTAGATGGATAGTTACTGAGTCATATTCCGCAAACATTTAATGGGCTAACACTTTTGCTTTTAAGAGAAGAGGCCACCAGCGTATGCACCAGAGATCTCATGATGTTCGTCCAGGAACGTGGACCAGGAGATGCTAAAGCCATGTGTGAGATCGCGGAACAGTACTTGCAAGTCCATGGTAATGTGTACAAACACTGGAGCGTCGCTAGAAGCACCAACAGAAGAAGCGGAAATACCGCAGGTGGAAAATTTTACGTTGAATTAAGGCCTGAGGATTCCTGTAGAGCGGGACAGTGACATGAGATACTGTAAGGGACAAGATGGAGGTCGGATGGAGATCACAGCCTTATCCATCAGAGACCATGGGCGAATGCCAGTTACCCTAGGGAGAGTGGGTCACAACCAACGAGACGTGGAGTTAGACGGGACACGGGATGCTCTGGAGCGGTGGTGAAGCGAAGTCTGTGCACCGATCAGGATAGCACTGGCAAGTATAAAACTTGTTTGATGATTAACGGTCAGGCGATAAAGGCACCTGTTGTAAAGGTTTACGTAGATACCCCGTATTATGTAGGATCAGTAGAGGCTTTAGCCATGGATAACCAGTGTATGACCTAGACATAGGGAATATAGGAGGAACCAGGCAGCCAGCGGATCCAGATTGTAGTTGGCATCGAGAAACGCCGAGGTGAAGCAACGCCATGGAGGAGAGTGACAGCAGTGTGCCGTAGTGACCAGAGCCCTAGCGAAAATGGGGACGCCACAAGCACTGAAGGTAGCCGAGACCCAAATTTCGATGACAGTGAACAGCTGCGTGAAGCTCAGCCTCAGGATGCTACCCTTGATCAAGTACGCAAGTGGATGAAACGGGGAGATGGGACAAATCCGAGGAAAGGATGTAGGGAGAGTTATTATACCAAGGATAGCGTCATTTACAGGGAACACTTTTCTTCGAGAGACAAGACTACTTTGGTTCAACTAGTGGTACCGAGAAAGCTGCGGGGCGGAGTTATGGCGGTAGCACACGACTCGATTCTCGGAGGACATATGGGATGTCAGAAGACGCTGGATAGGATGAGTTCAAAACTTCTGGCCAGGGATCAACGGTGACGTCACAAGGTATTGTGATATATGCCAGTGGACTGTTCCCAAAGGAAGGACAAGCAAAGTTCCACTTGGAACTATGCCCATAATCAGTACTCCCTTTGATTGTGTCAGTATTGATAAGGTCGGACCAATGGTGGCATCAGACCGTAAGTACAGGTGGATTCTGACGGTAATTGATTCTGCTGAACGTTATCTGGAAGCAGTTCCTTTACGTAGTATTAAAACAACTGAAGTGGCTGAAGCACTTATTAATGTTTTTTCCAGAGTCGGTGTACCGAAAGAGATCCTTAGTGACAGAGGGACACAGTTCATCTCTGATTGGATGCGGGCGATCGCTTGGCTATTATCGATAACCCAACTGAAGACGACACCATATCACCCAATGTGCAATGGACTGGTCGAAAACTTCAATGGAACCCTGAAGAAAGATGTCACAGGGAATGTGCTAGGAGAAACCCCGAGACGGGGATAGGTATGTACCAGCATTACTCTTTGCTTATCGTGAGGTACCACATGAGAGCCTTACGTTCTCACCATTTGAGCTGCTATACGGACGCACGGTAAGAGGGCTATGAGCATACTGAGAGAACTGTGGACAGACGAGACCAGAGACGAGGATACGGTCACCACGTACCAGTATGTGTTGGTTGGCACACGAAGAATTAAGGAAGGCCCAAATGAAACAACTGAAGTACTTTGACAGGAAAACCAGAATATGACGACCAAAATTGGGTGACTATGCATTGATCTTGCTGCCGACTGACACCAAAAAGCTACTTAGGCAGTGGAAGGGACCATTCCCAGTTGTGGAACGTCAACGGGAGCCACAAGACCTTCCATATCAATATGTTACGGAAGTAAATCAAGAGGCAATCACAAACAACAGGGATGGTGACATGTATGGGAGGTTGTCCAGAGCGCTTAGGTAAGCAGCAAGGATCTTAGCGATTCTATACTAAATATTGAAGATGCTGAAAATATTGAGATCTCATGAATAGTCAGTAGCTTTCAGTAGAGACCAGTATAAAAGGGCTCAATTCCCGGTCCATGTCGCACTTGAACTGAAGCCGCCAATGAGGAGAGATCGCCAGCAAGACAGAACCCGCAGATCTTAGAGTGCCATCGTAAAGTTGGGGTTGAAGACCCCTTTTTACCCCGCGTAAGACCAATACGGCGAGGCCGACAGCGCAGGGAGCGCACAGTGGGTATACACTCCAGCTGTCGGACAAGCGGACATCCCGGGAGGTTGGAAGTCTGGTGAAGCGCAGACTCGCAGACCAGCACCTGGAAGTCTGGTGAGATGCAGAGTCGCAGACCAGCACTGCACGGTCGACGCAGGGGACGTAAACGGTCTACGCAGAGGGCGCTCGATTTTGGCCGGCGGAGGAGTGAGGTTTGTCCGAGACGTGACGGGAGGTATCGAGATACGGCTGGTGAGGACTGGGGCGCACGAGTCCAGCACAGAAGACCTGGGGTCTGCGTAATGACGTCAGAGTGTAGCGGATCCTGTGGGCGCCCCAGGATTTCCAACAGATATCGTTTTTTTGTTTAGAGTAGATAACTTTGATGCCCACATACTTAGAGTTAAGCTAGCGTTAAAAATAAAGGCAGTGATCTCCAACAAAAAAAAATATATATATATATAAATCAAATCCTTAACTATCGTATTGTCTGTTGTGAAAATGCTTAAAAAGCACATTCATGTACGTTTAGGCCTTACCACATTTTTTTTACCTTTTAGACATGTTTTTTTAATAAGCCTTCGTTTACTTGGATAAACAATTCTACAAGAAGTGGCAAGGATGAAACGGTGTTGTTTTATTGAAATATATTAATTCATTGATAAAGATTAACATATAGATAGTTTGTCAAATAAGAATAACCCTAATCGGCTACTGCGGGTCAGGACAGGGCACGGACGTCGAGTCTGGAGTTCGAATCTCAACTTGGGCGGTGATTTGTTCTCGTACGGCCCTACTTAGGGCTCTGCTAAGGGCTCTGCAGGTTTAATTGAAAGCTATACGGCCGTGTTACACTCACACACGAGTGTTCCTTGGTGGCTTAATGTCCATATACGTAAAGCTAGCATTATAAATGAAGGAGGTAACTTCCCAAATAATATATATATAAATATAAAATACCAAAATTCCGTTGTGAAATGGCTCAAGAGCACATGCATGTACGTTAAGGACTTGACCATATTTTTTTTTTGTACTTGGCCGTTGGTATTTGAATTGAGGGGATGACTTCATTTATCTACTTTGTAGATAATTGGTCGCTGATATTTGAGTTAATGGATGACCACATTTCTCTACATTTTAGATACTTGGTCGCTGGTATTTGATCCACATGGCCAGCAGCACCCAACATGAACCCCGTACCGGAGCCTTCACGGAAGTTATTCGAGAGAACGGATTGATTTTTGTCCTCATTACATACTTGTAAGTTTACAGAACGATTTCTGTCAACATTACATACCAGTAAATTTACAGATGTTTCCAGGACCATGACCACTACAAGTTACGGCCGTTGCTAATTACTGGTTCTTTGAGCAAAAATTGCATGTTTCCTAATGACAGGTTATACCAGAGACACAGACAGGAAGCCCACCTTTGACGATCACGCAGGAATCTTAAATTTTCATATTTTGATACATTGCAAAACGCATCTGTAGGCCTACAAGTGGACATGCTGCTTAAGTCTTATATTTTTTTTATACACCTGATTAAACGGGATTATGACAATATTCTATGATATTAAACGGTAAGATTTACGTACCGTTGTATAATTAAGTGAAATGGTTTGGGATTTCAGTTTATGTGATAAAAGTCAATAGAAGGGATTTTCTATTCACTGATAGGCCTATGACACGGAGTGGGCTTGACTTTATCTCAGAAATGGAGCACACCCTCTCATTAACACTATTCTGAGCTGTAACCCATAAAGTTAGCCACATCTGACATCATAGAGGCAAAAACCTATTAACATTCCTGACCAAAGAGGCCGCAGCGCACCCTCCAGGCACCCTGAGCAAGGACCTGACACCCCCTTCCCAAGTCGTCTTTTTGGTACAGTCAAACCTCAGTGATGTCATACCTCCTCTCCTGCTATGGTTGCCGCATGACAGGGTTCAGTGGTGGTGCGTTAAAAATGACTTAACAGTGTCGTTAGGTAATATTATTTCATTTCATCAATAATTTATGGGAAATAAATAAGGCGGTCTCTCACATCTGTTGGTTCTTGCAATAATGAAGCCTGAAATTTAGTTTGTACCAAAAAAAATGCAAAAAATGATGTGGACCATGGTTCGTTGAACAGAGTATTGTAAGGTATTGGGACTGTAAACAGATTTGAATGACGATGGATTTATGTTAAGTAAGTTGTGGGGACTGTATTCAGATTTTAGTGACCATGTATTTATGTTTAGTAATGTCATTATTATTTAGGTGGTGCTTGCTTTAGTAGATTGAAGTTTTTGAAGATTGTATTTGCGTAAGGCAGGTCACGATCACTGTCACACTAATTAACAACCGTCTCGGTTTGACGAATGTTTTGCTTAAAAGATTAACTTTTCCTTTAAGTGGCGGACATCTTGACGATCTTTACCAAATATCACACTTACTCCATTGACTACTCGTGTACTGACGTTGAGGATGGCAAATGTCGGGCGGCACTGGTTCACGTTTGGAGCAGAACCATAGAAATGTCTGAGGACGCGTATGCCCTGGCTAGAGGACAGCTGGAGCGTATCTGTATGCCGCAGTACACGTTCTCCTACCCGCCAGAAAATTACAACAGTGAGCGCATTTATTTTTCTGTGGATTCATTGCTCACGCTTTGAACTCTCTCCTGAGACTCTTTGACACATATATAATTTTGTTTACTAACTCTTGAATAAAACTGGAGGAACTCTTGATACAAAATTCACATTATTTATTGGGTGGTTCAAATATAGTCTATAGCTTTGTGTGTGAAAGAACCGATTTTCAATAACAGCTTGTACATTACGTTTTGTATGGTGTACTTGTTAATTCCAGGTTGTCTTGCTGAAAAGGCTGTAGGTAAGTTATACCAGTTCCCGATTATTAATTAAATACACAAGTTTCTTCACGTAAGCACCATGACACCGGAGAAAAATATGTAAATATCATGGTTTGACATTTTGTTATGTAAATACCATGGTTTGACTGTTCCTTAAAAAATCAGGATCTTGCTGACAACTGATTGAACGATGGTTTGCTATACGTTTAATAACATATTCGAACCTTATTGACACAGATGTTACCAAGTGAAATACTTTAATTCCAGAGAGCCATCGGCACATGAACAGCACACCTTTCCTGGGCAACTTTGACGCGGAGCCAGTAGATATTTTTCATCAACGAATTACATCGGTGTCTCAAGGTGACACAGTATCCCAATAGAATTGTGAATTGCAAAGTCTTGTATTTTTGTCTTCTTCTCTAATGGTATTATATATATATATTATATATATTATATATATATATATATATATATATATATTCCGTTACGGTGTTTCTAATCATATATGACCATCACGTAAAATAAAAATACTTGTGTGGACATTGCAACCTAATTTAGTTCGGCAAGATTATATTAAATCGGATTTCCCAGCAACAGTCCCAAAAATAAACAAAGCATGAACAAGATTTTATCCCTTTAACCTGTAGGGGGAATATACTCGTATCTTGCCAACTGGCAAACTTTGTATATATTTGAAAGACTGCTTTCTTTAAGGTTCTTTGACGCTGGTACTTAAATACCTGGTTCTTTCGAGTTCGTGGCAGGCCGGTGAAGGATTTGTTAGGGATTACGAGGGATGTCTCTACGAATGGAAGCGACTATTTTTATACTGAATTTTTAGCAAGTCTTTCTTTAGCCATCTTAACATGTCTTTATTTGTGTCAATATACCAGAAATCAGATATTTTGCTGCAATTTTCAGTATTTTTCGTTTTGTTATTTGGCAGATTTTTTTGTAAATGTTTCCCTAACATTTTATTTTTTCTGTCTCTCTAACATTACGTTATTTGTGTCTCTCCTACACCAAGCGTAAGGTTGTAGGTTTCGCATTCTCTCTTAAAGGCATATGAGTAATAAATGTTATCATAAAGCTGAATAAAAAAATATTTTATTTCATATTTTCTTTTTTAAACTTCAAAGCATTACCTGTGAGTGTCTGAAAATGCCTAAGGGAAGGCTATCCATACGGGATAGTGGAATAGTTACAGAGCATGAGGCAGACGACAACAGTAAGTACACCGTGCCCAAAGGCGCAAGATATTCTTGTTAGTATAAAACAACGGACATAGCTGATTTCCATAAGAATCATTCATTACAAAAGAGATATACATGGACAAACATTTTGGGGCATTTATTTTTTTTTTGCGAATGGCCGTATTTGAAACTATTATTAAAATGATTTGAGGCGATAAATGTTCAGGTTAGAATGGCGATTAATTGAGTCAGAAATTATTCGAGCTTAATTAAATTTTCATCTGAAAATTCCATGCATTATTTCAATCTCTGATGCATATAGAAAATTATTATTGTCAAATTGATTTGCAAATTCTAAATCTGTTTATTCTTGTTCTTCTTTATTTCCATAAGCAAAATAATTCAGAAGATATGTTGTTCAATGCACTTTGTGGATAGTTTGTACTATGAAGAAATGCCCTTCCCTATTTACTTGCATCAAATATTAATACTAAGGTAGAAACAATTACATAATGCGATTATATATGCGTTACGAACCATAGGACTCTTGTAAAATTGCCTTTCATTTTCGCGGCATTTTCCGGATTTAAAGTGCCTCCCACATTTCGGTACATATGTTTGATTCTGAATTTCATTACGGTGTAAAGGAAAAAAAAAGAGGCCTCGGATTATCATAGGAAATCCAAGTTAATTTTTGTATACTTTGTGGTTTAGCCTACTACACACATAATGCGCGACCTATGAACGTTTGAAGCAAATATAAAATGCTGTTAACTTAGAAGTGTGACTGTATAAAAGTTTTGCAGACAGTGATAGTGGACACTGACTATTCCCGTTACCTCTTGGGCTGGTCTTGTGTGGAGATGTCACCTGACGGAGGATGCGTGGTACCAATCGTCCGTACGTGGAGCAGGTTCCCCTTCATCCCGTCAGGTTCACTGGTGGACGCGCATGCGTACCTGAAGGTCATTGGTGGTCAGTGGCAAGGGGTAACCTACAGCCCTGATGTATATGAACGTAAGTGTAGTTACAATTTATACTATTTTGTGATCCGCTCTACCCAATTTCAGGGGGTTCTGGGTTGATTCATTTGCATAAAATACTTTGAAGGTGTATTAAATGGAAGCCAAAACTGATGAGAAACCATCATTGACTTACTGTATTCCCCAAAACATTTATGCCGCATTTTTCGTATAACATACCGTATCAATTCCTATCTTTTCGAACTAGATGGAAAAGCTGGCTTTATCTATGTAATGTCTTCATTCTTCTTGATTGAGTTTCGCCGGTAATCATACGCAGCATGATTAAAACGCATAAATCAGCTTGTCTTTTAAACATGACTCGTATTCGCCTATAAGATTACTCGGCGTGCACCTTTATTTTGATTTTTCATATGTGGCCCTATGTCCGTTTACTTTGTGACACCAGATGCTCCCGTTATTGAGAAAATCTGACATAGTTTGGAGAATCCTTACATAACTATTTAATTTGAACTGATCAAGACAAATCCACTGTAATTCTGGATTTTAGATGTTAAGTTATTTACCTCTATCAGTTATCATATGCTTACTCAACTTTAAATCATCTAAGAACTAAAGACATTACGTATTGTATATAGAAAGAAAAGTTTCTGCTACCAGGGTAGAATGCGTAGGGAAAGTGACTAAAGTCCTCAGCTGTGCGGAAACACACACATATATATATTTATACATATATATGTGTGTGTATTTTATATCATGAGGTATACATTTCAGGTTGCCCGGCTGAAGCAGAGCAAGGTATGTTATTTAATTAATTTAATATTTTGAAAATGTCGGTAATGGCTATTAACAAAACTAAACTGTTAATACCCTCTTGTTGCATATTATTCACTTTCTTTAAAGCTGCCATTTTATTGAAAGGTGTCCTATGTTATCTGTATATCAAAAAGCCTGGCTCAGACAACAGGAAGACTAGGAAAATATTTAACTAAAAATATATCATGCAGAATTTGTAATAGGAAATTATTAAAATATTACCCTCACACATCTTGTCCATATTAAATGAATCAACGGCTTTAAAATGTCCTTTTTCCAATTTTAGGGAAGCTCTAAAAATTGTTATATTTCTTATATTGATTGATTTGAGCTTTCATTAAGAAAGACATGAACGACTACACGAAGTGGCCATATTCACTTTCAAGTATTTAAATACTCATATTAAAAATAGCCATTTAGTATGAGACAATATTTTTCGCATTTTTCAAAATATGGCTATATATACTTTTAATGCATTTAATATTCATATAATAAAAAAAGAAAAATTTTAATATCAGACAAATTCATATCCCGTACGTTATTCTCCTTGTTTAACAAAGCACCACCCGACTGCAGCTGCAAGCCCTACTGGTAGTAATATGGACGCCACCAACAGCTTGAAGAACCAGAAAGATGTTGTGTGGGAGTCAGAAGTTATCATATCGTGCATAAAATTATAAAAAAAAATGGATGATTATTTTTGGACATGCTTGTTTGCTATTACTCACTTAGACCTTGATGATTATAAAGATTTTCTAAGGACAGCATGATAGTTTCAGGGTATTGAAGCATACGTATCCGAGGTAGATGTAAAAATAATACATTTATGCAAAAGTATAATGATAATTTATCCAATATTTATCCAATGTTCTTCACAAGAAATCTTGAAAGTAACTAACCAGTTACCAATTATTTCTTTTTCTAAACTTAGGATTTACATGTTACTTTTCTATGTCTATGATTCCTAATATGGTCGGGGAAGTCATGCTTATAAGTTATGTGTGTATTTTATATGCATATTGCACACGGATGACACGTCTCCGGTTGACTATACAATTACACTTGTACCCGATAATTTCGGATACCTTGTTTTTTAGAAGTACTAACAAAGTGTAGACTAGGAATTTGGGTGTCATGGGTCCTAGGGTCAGGGTGATTTAAAATAAATAAAGATTATTTATATCATTATAATTCCTATTTTTATGTTCTTGTCTATTACGCAGTGATTTATGCCAATAATAAGCTGTCGTTGGAAATTTTCCCAAATGAAGAATAAATTAAGAGTAAGGGTTCACACACAATCAGACTGATATACATATGTCACCGGGCGTGTGTAGAATGGCGTACAGCTGTCCCAGGCCTGTAAGTGGGGTGGGAATGGGTGGCTCCAAAACCAGAACACAAAGTGTTTTACCCAGTTTAATGCCTGTAGAAATGACAAAAAGTGCAATCATATAAATGCTGTGTAGCACTGGGGTCTCGACATGGCAAACTGCCCATTAAATACATAACTAAATACATATCAATAATAGAAAGGACTTTCATTACACGTGTTAAGCACAAAACATTTGATACCCTTCAATACATCCTTCAACCATTTTAAAGTGCAATAAATATCAATACAATGCAACATATTTAAATATAAAATATCGATACCATGCTCATATACATACACATATTATACAAAAGCTTCTCCGTAATGAGGTGGGTCTACAGGTAGATATAATTTACCCAGTTTGCAATACAGTGGCAATTTCATACTTTATAATAACGAATACGTACCCATAAAGAGGTAGTTCAACAGGTAATTACAAAGGGCTATGTAGGTTTAAGAAACAAGAAACTGTAGGAAAATACAAATAACAAATGGAACAAGTCTGCAGGTAGGTATAACAAAGTGAGTCTGTATTACAGCATTACGTATAAGGCAACTAGCTAACAGGTAATTACAAATAGTAAATGGAAAAGGTCTGCAGGTAGGTATAACAAAGTGGCTCTGTATTACAGCATTACGTATAAGGCAACTAGCTAACAGGTAAAAACCTACAGTAAAAACTTACGGGCTGCGATGACATGATTGCCATGTTAAAATATACTGTACTTGGTCAGGAAGTGACTTGTCTGACGGAACAAACATTTATATCATATAACAACAATTGAACGTTCATGAGATACGGGCTTGCTCTCAGTTACAACGGTATTTAATAAGACACAAATGAATATGAAATTATGAAGGAACACATACCTGTAGAAGTGACAAAAAGTGCAATCATATAAATGCTGTGTAGCACTCGGGTCTCGACATGGCAAACTGCCCCGATTCCCGCCCTTCACTTCTACTTATAATATGTGACCTCTGACCTTCAATTAAAATAACAAGAACAAGGTACCCTATTCACTGCAAAAGTATCACCTTTCACAACATTCGTGATACGGTCGGCTGCGCGCAAAGCCAACTCTAACAGTAAACATTAAACACGTAACAATATAATTGTGGTAGGGCAATTGATCTGTATCTAGATCTACTCTGTGACATATGTATATATATATATATATATATATATATATATATATATATATATATATTTATATAATTATATATAATTTGAATTAATTAAGTAACCCGAATGTTGAGAAAACTAAGTAGTACATATTAAGCATTATGCATTTAACAAAAATGTGAAGAGATATTCTGGACACTGTCTTCACACTATCTGGAATATATGATATTAATAATGCAACCTACCCTGTGACAGTCTGTCCCAGGAGGAGGTTAGAATTAGCCCGACACGTATACGGACTCAATCGCTTGACACTTGTTCACTATATGTCAGCGCTGCAGACTGTAGCAAGTGTAGAAGTAACGAATCAAACACACAATTAATTAAGCATGTATTCACGGAGGGAAACCATATCAGCCGGTGGCTCGAGTCATCTCATAGGCTAATTAGAAGAAAGAGCAGTCATTGGTCCGTGAGGTAACCCTCCAAACCTGTCAAAAGCAAATTAGCGCCCCGGGCGGTTAATAGTCTGTTGGACCGTTCTCGCACATGAATATCCGGGATTGTCGTGCATGATGGACGGATTTTGACATACAATTACCCGATATATACATTTATCAGATATTCATATAAACGAAAATTTTATTAGGAAGACAAATGAAAATTTTTTTTTTTAATATATATATTTATATATATATATATATATATATATATATATATATATGTATGTATATGTATCTGTATATATATATATATATATATATATATATATATAGATAGATAGATAGATAGGTATTACAGATGGAATTACATATGAGAAAACTTTTACAGGTTTTTACAGAATTTTCTTTTTACAAAAAATGGCTGGAGAAATTGAAGCTAAAAAAAGATAATAAATGTACATTTTGAGTTTGCTACTATGGATAAACATCACCTGTTTTATTTTTCATAGAATATGTTTTATATTTGTTATAGAATGTGTTTTATATTTATAATATAATAAAACATTTTGAACATCTGAAAAAGTGGTGTCAAAAAAAAAGTTGAATCTGGACCACCTTAAGGCTGATCAGAATACACTTTTCCTAGAACGCTTAAATGGTGATGAAAATTATAAAAAAAATTATACAATCAAGTTGAGGAAATGATATTTCTATATATGTAGCTTTAGCCAGGAAGACATGAAAATAGGAGCATATAAGCACTATCTTGAAAATTATATGAAAAAAAGTATGATTGAAAAAAAAATAAAGGATATGTGACTGATGTTAATGTGGTATGATTTTAAATTGTTTAAGGCTAATAATAAGAATAATAACTGTGATCATTACCTGTAAACTTGTAGAAGCAATTATGTACGATGTTACAGAGTATGTACAGATATGAAAAGATTTGTTAATTTATTTGTCGATTCAGCTGTTACGACTTTAAATAGGGTTCGCTTTGCAGTTAGCCATCAAACATGTACTCGCTGTATCTCTTAGGACAGGTATTGCCACCTGGCGGCAAAGTATATAACTAATTTACGGCCCCACTGAATCTACGCCCGTAAAAGCATATGTGATCACGTTTAATTTTCGTGGTAGCAAACATAAATTATAAAATATTTTCGCCCGTGCGGAGCTATAAACATGTAAGGTTCAATGACGGTCAATGTAGTTAGGGAGATATACATCGGGGCAGATTGTCCTGATGCGAACTGCACCGGAGCCTCAAAATTAATGCAAATTATTAAACAAAATTGATATTATCTCCGATGAATTAAATGGCAAGCAATACCTTTTGGATAATTCCTAGCTCCACACATAAAACCTTAAAAAACATGAAGCCTTAAAAATAACATGTAACATATAAAGACGACATTCAAATGTCATATGTGTGTGTGTGTGTGTGTGAGAGGGTGTGTGTGTGTGTGTGTGTGTGACACTAGCAAATAAACCTTCATGTGTTGGTCCGCGCTGTGCAGGTAGTTTTTCATGGGCTGAGTTCTTATGCACCTTATATACTGGTGTAAATTCTGCATGATTGATGGCGGAATTACAGACCCTTTGTGAACTTTCCCAAATAATGTCAAATCTCAAGATTTATTGGTAAATTTATATAATGAGCCTCCTCTTTAGGACACACTTGGCATCTTTCTCGTTACATTCCGGAAAAAGCCGGAGAGAGGCCATAGAGGAGTTGCGTGACAACGAAATATGTAACACCGCTAGCGATCATATGGACTCAGTACTACAGGCTTGATAACGACACAACACGGATGTCATAAGGGTATCTTCATCATTTACATTGCAAGGCCACATAAAAATCTGAGTTTTATTGTTTTTGAAGTTATGTTTTAGTTAACACTGAACCAGAGATTTCAACTTTCAGTTTAGATTCAACAAATAAACTGACGCAGAATACACGAAAAACGACAGTATTGAATATCAGCTCAGCACGGCAGTTAACCATACTTAAATATTCGATATTCTGATGAATGAATAGAATTGATTTAAACAAGAGCACCTGGTGGCAGATTTTCACATTAGAAAAGCTATCACATTGTCTTGATACAGCCAACGAAAGGCCATATGTTGAATAATGTCGTGGGGTAAAACGCTTGGCCTTCTCCGCTGGCGACCAGGTTTCGATTCCCGGCGTGGTTATGGGAGTGGTTTGTAATTGCCCGTCAAAGATCGATGGTTCTCTCCGGGTTCTCGGTTTCTTCCACCCCTATAGCTGCGGACTGCCGAACACCATCATATGCGCCATGGAGAGTGCCTTGATAAGTTAAGAATTTGTAAAATCCATGTAAAATAAAAAGTTTATATATACAACTTAACATGCACTCGTAATTGCTGGGACTTTTCTGTCAGTTTTCACTTTAGTTTAAGGTTGCATTCATTGTTTAGATGAATTCTTGCCATCTATAAACATACTGGAACTGGTCAGAGCCGTCGATGATCAGTGCTCTTGTTTCTGTAATTATATGAATATATTGATATTTCCCGCCAATGAGAGTAATGTTTATATATCAAATTCGGACGTCTGTAAAACTTAAAAAAAAAAAAAAAACTAAAAAAAAAAACTAAAGAAATGTTAAGAATACGTTTAATTTCCGGGGTGAGTCGGGTCAAAGATCTTATTTAAAAAAAAAATAAGTTCGCCCTAGATAAACAGAACTCCTTATGCAATGCACAAGTCTATATATATATAATCCATTTGTATGAGATGGTTCAGTACCCTTTCATGTTCCCTGGGGCAGTTAATATACATGATTCGGCGGAAAATTAGCCCGAACCAGGCGGCGCGTGAGCTCAGAAAGCCCTCTTGTTAGTGTTTCACAGCAAGTGCTTCTGGCGACCCAGTGTCAGGGTTAACCACGCTCGGTAACACCACCCGTTACTGCTTCTAACTTTTCCTGCGCAGTGGTTCTGATTAGGTGAATGATCATACAAGTGCTGCCAGTCGTTAAGGAATTCACCACATTCGGTAACACATAGCATTGCATTTTGCATCTCCAGTGTTATAGGTGGTGCCGATTGGTAGTGAATGACCATGTAAGCGCTTGCGACTAGGTTCATTGTAAACATACGGTGCTCTCATCTTTGTTCAGCAGATGTTGGAAAACCAGGTATAGGCATACATACAGACGGTAGATTCTCTGCTTGTAATACCATAGAGTGCAGAGCTTGGAAGACAACCATACAGTTACAGCGCTCTTTGCGCTGTGTAAAAACGACTTATGCAAAATCTAGGTAAGATTAACACTTATTTAATTAATGAGACGCACTTCTCTATGATATAAGATATTATCGCCCCTTTTAATGTTCACGTATCCACATTTACAATTTGTTTTCAAGAGCGTATGCAATTTTTTGTTCCTGTTTCGGTTCTTGGTTTTCTAAATTCGAGTTTTATTTATCCCAGAGCATTTATCACAGTTAAAATTTGAAATAGATAATAAAAAGTGCATCTAGACTTGGTTTAACTCGCTTTTCGATTGTGCATGAACAGCATTGAAAATCTCACCAAAAGCATTGATATAACCAGGTGCATCACTGATATTCCCAGGAACACCATTATGTTCTTATGAACATCATCCATATTCTCAGGAACATCAGTCATATTTTTAAGAACATCATTCATTTTACCAGGGACATCATTCTTATTTCTCCTTATATTTATGTATCCGAACGCGGAAATGTATACTGTGGTATTCAAGCCATAAAAGTTCGTACAAAGAGTTTTTTTCGGCAAACCTTTAAACGGCAAATTACACCAAGTTACAGTACTTCGTTGTTGTTATTAAGGCCTTATTCACAAAGGGCGTGTGTTCGCCAATAAGCGCAGCCTTAATACGTCTACGCTTTGATGAAGCCCTTTCAAAAACAATGACGTCGGCAGCTGTTCCGTCACTCACATCCCTCGCGCGTTATTATCGTCTGCTATCGGGCCGCTTACAGCAGGGCTGATTTTTTATCTGCCCACTTACTGGCATATGAAAGCAGTTATAGGTTAGAAGCTTGGTACCAACAGACAATTTGGCTCCTTTTGGGCGACCGCTTTATTTAAAACCAAAAATGCTTTGTTTAAAAATTGCTTGTTCTTTGATCTTGTAGATTGCGGAAATCATCCTTCTGCAAGTTATCCATGGCCCCAGTTCATCGTTGTACCCGAAAATAGATATATATTTTTTTTTTTACTTTTTCGTAAAACATCTGAATAAAAGCTCTATAACCTAATTGCACATATATATATATATATATATATATATATATATATATATATATATATATATATATATGAATTACGTTTATTCTCTGAATGCACAGTGCGATGGCAGTTCGCGATCGCACAGAATGATTTTTTTCTATCAAAATATTTGCATGAAATCTGATCGGAATGTACGTTTCAGCTGATTTAAAAGCCTCCCTTGTGTATAGACCAATTCACTGAAGGCTGTCAAAGGAAATATTGCTTTAACCATTCTTTTTTGGTTGAAGTGGTCGAGGATGTATCTGCCAATTCAATATCCCGAGCATAAATTCAATATCCCTAGCACAAATCATTTTTACATCATAAGGTAGTTGATGATTATATAATTATATTGGGAGTTTTTAGGAGCATTTACATGGCGCAGGGCTGCATAAAATTACGACGTCAGTCATATGCCAATTAAATTATAGCTCAAACCTAATTATTTTATTATTCTATAATTATTTATTCTATTTCCCTGTTTAACCTATTCCAGATCACTAGAAGTTAGTTGGTCTCTTTGAATATTACTATTACTGATTTCTTAAACTAACCGAAAGTAATTTTTAATATATTCATTTTTCAATATCAAAGCATTGTAAATTTTGTTGTCTAAAGAGAAACCGCGTGTGCGTGTATGGGTGTATGTCGTTTGCTTGCCAAGTGATATTTATTATCTATTGTTCTGTAATGGGAGCTGCACCCGGGGATATTTTTCCAATAGTCATATCTTTATGATAACTGTTATAAACACCGGTCTTCCCATTACGTTTAAATCATATTATTTTACTTTTTTATAATTCTAAATCATGTTCATGTTGGCATAGGACCGGGAACCTTAACATACTTGAGCATAGTTCACATTTGACTAATGAAATTCATAGATTTTTATTATTGCTCAAATTAACTTCATCCATATATACATAAAGTAAGTACATTTGTACTTCAGAATTTATTCATATATTATGGATAAATATTGAAAAAGGAATCTTGTAGCATTTTTGATATAATCAATAATTAAAGCGTTCAAATACATTTTTAAAATACTGTATTAATACATTTTGTAAATACTGTATTAATGCATTTTGTAAATACCATAACATTGCTTGTAAAACTGAGCAGACCCATCTTTGCTTGAAGGTCCGCATCCCTCCAAAGCCCTTCATCCAGAGTTGCTGAGTAACCGGAAGAAGGGGCTGCAGTGCAGGGAACATGAAGTCAAGTTGATCGTCTGCTAAAGTTTATTAGGTGCACTCTCAGTGCTATAAACGTTTACAGAAATCTACAACACCGGCATTAGCGGGCCCCGCCAGATCGTAAACGAGAGGAGCTATTTTAAATCCATGCCAGGGTACAGCGTTTGGACCTCGTCAAAGTCGAATTTAACTTGAGTTTGTTAAGAGAAAACGAGATTTCCTGTCTGCAGGAACGTACCCAAAGAAACAATTTCTAGTGAAGGCCACGGTAGTGATCTCTGTGGCTGTTGATCATTTTGCCGGCCTGGATCGGGCGAGGGTACGCGGAAGAACTTACGTAAAGTTTACTTGGCCTAGCTTTAGACGGGGCCAGTTAGCCTGGGGCCTTAACTGCCCCTCGGTTGTCAGCCGGACAGCTTATATGAAGTAATGAGGCTCTTGTAGCACCGACCCGACGGTTGATAGTAAAATGAGTGCTGATAACATTACCAAGAATGGAGCTAGGAGGCACGGACATTCCAACAGTATGGGCCCGGAGTATAACATCGCCGTCCTAGGGGCTCTGGGCGTTGGCAAATCGGGTGAGTAACATTATGTCAGGGTGTGGAGAGTGCTTATCTTACTAATAACCTCATTCTATTCATATATATATATATATATATATATATATATATATATATATATAGATATAGATATACATATATTTAGTTATTTTGACGAGGTCATTTGGCGAGGTTTTACTGTATATAAACACACACAAACACATCAACCATCACACACAAAATACACACACACACATATATATATATATATATATATATATATATATATATTGATTAAAATGGTTGGTACGATATATTATAAGATTCCAAAATAATTATGGTTCATGTGGCTTTTGAAAAATGATTTCACGTCCAACCGAGAAAAAATAATAAGAAAACCTGAAAAAGGGTCTTCTGGTCCTGGAAAAGGGTAGAGGCGGGGGACTGCTATCCAAAAAAATGCTTTGAAAACATTATAAAAAAAATGTTGTAGTGGGTCAAAGGAGGGCCGGGGGGGGGGGGGGGTCAAACCCCTTGGAACCCCCCCCCCCCCTATATCCGACCCTGGAATCAAAAGCGTTTTGATCATGAGGACTCGTGAATTTTTTGGAAAAAAAAGTTTCGGGGAATGAACATAGTCCTCGTTCCAATCAATTTTTAAAAGCACTGTAGTTATTTTTGAGCTGGGTATCGCCTATACAAATTTCGTATTAAAATATAATTTGTTAAACAGTAGCGTATTGCGATACCTGTCGCGATATTTTCATTGCGTTCAATGTATAAAAAAATATCCTTTTATGTTTATATAATAAATATACTGATAATTTATTGTTATCAAGTTTAATATAATAACACAATAATAAAGTACGCAGAAAACTTTATTTCAAACACGATATATGACATTATATTTTTAATTAATGTGTTTAGTGAAGTTTTCTTCTGGCCTAACATTTGCAAATAACTTGGCAATTAGAGAATTCTTGCTTGAGCACAGAGAGGGGTAGACGGTACACAATAAAACCATGTACCACTACGCAAAGCTGCCGTTCTTAAACAATGGCACTGTTAACTTGACACTGAATCTTCCTGCAGTTATTATAAGGGAGAATATTAATGAGTGATAAATTAGTATGACCGGGTTCAGCACTTCTTTCTGTTAGCTGTATGGAAAATTTTCCGTTTACCATTAAGTCATCGAACAGACATGCAAATTAACTTTGAGTGGCTTTAATTTAAGCTTGTTGTTAATACGAGCCTATTTAGTTGTCTTAATTTGAAACAGAAACATTATTTTTACTACAATAAAAAGTACGAGTCACGTTTAACAAAATACCAAAAATACCGATATTTTAAAACTGTATCGCGTTGCGCAATATGCAAATCACCCTATCGTGTTATACCGATATGTCCGTAATATCGCCGCCCTAGTTATTCCACGAGGTTTACTTACAGGCGTCCAGCTAATCTGCGGTTTTGTTAATAAGATAGCATACTTTGATTATGACGTCATTTTCAGTTGTTATCTTCTCACGGGTAAGTCAGTGTACAGGACCGGAAATTACAATAGGGGTTAGCCGTGATGACCATTTATGACGTCATTCCCTGTGCCTATATCATGAGTCAGTTATTCAGCATTTAGTCTATCAATCTTAAGATTTCAACATATCTGATCTCACATTTATTTGGTTAGACAGAGTGTAGAGCTCATTTTATCAATGGTGGTTAGAAATTATTATGCACAAGACATTATTCTCTAACATTTTGTTTTAAAGAATAAGCTGTTGAAATTGCTCCATGGAATCCCAGGGAGACAGCTAGTGAAAACACGTTTATTAATATTTTTATTATATATTTATTATTATTATTATTATTATTATTATTATTATTATAATCGTTATTATTATTGTTATTATTATTATTAGTATTATTATTATGAATGTTGTTATAATTTTATTTATTCAATTCATGATTTGGTTATGCTTGTGTAATAAAAGTAGTCTTTCTTTAAATGAATGTTTTCTCTGGCATTATTGTGTGAGTGAGTGAATCATTAATATATATTTACATCAATCATAATTATCATTCATTTATTAGTAACTTTGCCTCTATCAGACCACCTCTCCAATGACAATATTTGCAGTCTAAAAAGATAATAATTTTATCAATTATTCATGTATTAAAAGGATATGTGGAAAACTGCTCTTGAACAATGATTATACTCTTGTACAACAATTATATTCTTGAAGTATACTTACACTCTTGATTTTATACGAATAAAAATATCAGGAAAAGCTGCTGGGTTCGGTGAAGGACGTTTCCCCCTCAAGCCCCCCCCCCCCCCACCAAAAAATGACAACTAGCAAAAGATAGCAGAAATAGTGAAATCAATAAAAAATAAGGACAATATAATTTATAAGATGTTATATATCCCCAAACGTTAATTGCTCGATACGGTGAACTGTTCGAGGTAGCGTTTGCCCTCTGCAGGCAGCGTTTGGCCTCTTTACATATTTTACTGTCGTAGTTCAGTTAGATACACCAACTGTGCTGGTTGAACGCTTCAGTAAGAAACATTTGTTTTAAGAAACATTTGTTTCTTCTATTCAGAATGATCAAATTTTATATTGTTTCTTTTCAGAGCCATCAATATTTATATTTCTTCTTTTCAGAGTCGCCTTTAATAATCTCTCTCTCTCTTCAGAACCACCAATAATCATAATCCTCTTCAGAACCATGAATAATCATATCTCTCCTTCTCAGAGCCATCAATAATATTATCTCTTTTTCTCAGAGCCATCAATAATAAAATCTTTTTTTCTCAGGGCCATTAATAATATCTCTTTTTCTCAGGGCCATCAATTATAATATTTCTTCTTCTTGGGGTCATCAATAATACCTCTTCTTCTCATGGCTATCAATACTAATATCCTTTTTTTTTCAAAGCCATCAATAATCATATTTCTTCCTTTTAATAATATCACTTATCATATCCTTTCTATTTATGCCACCAATAATAATATATCTTTTTTTTAGAACCATCACTAATTTATTTCTTCTATTCAGAACTATCAATAAACATATTTACTCTTTCCGGAGCCACCAATTATCATATTCCTCTTCTCAGAGCCATCAATATGCATATGGTTTCTTCTAGAGCCAACAATCATCATATCTTTTTTAAGAGCCATCAATAATCACATTTTTTCTTTTCATCTTTTCAGAGCAATCTGTTATCATATTTTTGCCTTTCAGAACCATCAGTAATCATATCTTTTCTTTTCAGAGCCATCAATAATTATATCTCGTCATTTCAGAACCATCAACAATGATATTGCTTCTTTTCAGAGCTTCTTGACGTAGTATACTAGTGTATGGAAAAACATGACATTACACATACAAGTTTAAAAAAAATATAATATATGTGTCATACTGCAACAATTTTAATGTTAATTGTAAGCTACCGGTAAAATTATTGAGACTGCAGAAAATATGCCGGTTGTACTGGAACCAGTTGGTAGATTTAAGTTTTTTGTTAAACTCATTTATGTAACTCGCTCAGATTACATAAAATAAACTGGCAGGATTATGAAATCATAAGGGTTGTATTGTACTGAATGGAGATATAAAGTATTATTACAGACCCGTGGCTTGAGTGATAAACACTTGTTTACTCCGAAGCTTCTGATAAAAAAGAGAAGCCAATACCACAGGAATCTGAAAGTTGATGCCAGAGGAATTCCCAGGTGTTTGCGATTCTTGGTTCTGTGTATTTTATGGACAATCCTCTGATGTTTATGTACAAAAATCCCTTGTATCCGTGCACATTAAATCATGATTAAGTTCGATATATATGTTATAGCTCTACTCTTTTCAGTTTATCATTTTTTTAAATAACCTTCAAAGCTTAGTTAATTGGTTTTGACACGCCTGTCTTGTATAATGAAATGAGCCGGATTCTAAACAAATATTACTCCCAAATATTACATATAGCAATGTACGGGTATATAATTTCTTTATTCCTCTTGATGTAATGAAATGAATAGATAAAATGAATTGCCCTCTTCAAATGAACAGAGCGCCTATGAATATTAAATATATATTGAATGCATATGTTCATTTTCAAATGTTGTTCCAAATAGACCTTAAACCTGCAAACAACCTGAATGACAGGTTACCCAGGAAACAGACTGATGTACGTACTTAACCTAACAAGTGCCACAGGCTCACAGTTTTTTTTAGGTTTTTATCTATTTTTGAGCCACTTCTTTCAGCCGTCGTTGTTTGGTGCCGAAGGCTGTGCTGACCCCAATTTAAGGAAATGACAGACTGAAAGAAAACATCCAAGTCATATAGCGCCGGTTTTATCACCCAGCCATAACATCTGTACTCAAAACATTCAACTTCTCTAGCAGAATAAAATATAAGTACGCTAATGTAAATTCTCATATATCAGAGGTGAAAGAATTAAAATAACATTCCACCTACATTACCACTGCTAAGTAGTTGCACATCAGATAACAGCACACATGGACGCGAAAAAACATAATAGTCCAAATTATACTGAATGAAACTATCGAATATAAAAATTATTAAATGCGTAAATCAGGAAATTAATGAATAAAAATAAATAAAAAATGTTAAAGTGCCTGCCAGTTCTGAATGGGAAGTGGTATAACTAAAAAAATCTTTTACCTGCAGTATGTGTTACATATGACGTTAATGACATGGCAGCTAATAAAACAGATGGATTTACTCTTCACATACCCAGGATCTTCCAGTAGCTCCTCCATTAATCTTCGGTTTTATCTATCTTATCTTTTAGCCCTGAAATCATTATTCACAGCTGGAGGCTGGTGGCTTCTTTGCCTCCCCAGCCAACTCCTCGGAAGTCTGGTACCGTGTAGACGAGGTGTTGAGTTCAGGTTCATAATGATAGTATTATCTTCTCCGGGAAATAACATTTTCACGTTGGTCGTCTCTTATCTAAGCGTCGGTGCTCTATATTTTGGCTATGGTAACATGATCATTTGGAAAAACTAAGTATATTCAAATTAATCTTTAAAAACATTATTAGTAAGTTTGCCAATAGAATAATAATGATTGTACATATATTATTTTCTCCTTGAAATAACAATTTGACGCAGGTGGTCTCATATCTTGGCGTATGTGCTCTATATTCTGCAATGGTAACATGATCATTTGCAAAACCTGAGTTTTTTTAAGTGGACCTTTAAAAGCTTACTAGTAAGTCTGGCTCCAATAACATGAAGTGGAAATGCCACTTAGTTCTAAAACAGTGATTTTATCGAATTATCCTATAACTCTTTTTTAGAGAATACACGAAACATAAAATTCATCAAATGATGGAAAATTTATGCTCATGTGGCGCACACAGCTACACATAACATCCAAACAAAGCTGTGTAAATTTATCGCCTACGGACTATTAAGTTTGACTTTTGGCTTTAGGCCCATCGCATGAATATCGCCAGTATATATCCTGCATTGTCCGCTGCAAAAATATGAAGGGTTGCTTCACCCAGATTAATTATTTCACAGACTGTCAGCAAATAAACCATAGTGCGGGAAGGTTGTCTGGTCTGTAAGAATCTCTCGTGGCTGACTCAGAACTGTATACCAAGTTGACAGTTTGTAAACAGGGATGCTGTTTGCCTTCTACCTCAATCGAGACGAAAACTCACAGGAATTTATCTCGCCGAGGGATTCATGCTAATCGGTTTGTTAAATTTTGGCTTTGGCGTGAGCAATAGGGGTCGGGCTTCGTCCAGGGCAGGGCCCATTTTAGGTTGATTATATGCATTACCTGTTCGACTGATGAGTCTCTGCACTGGGAGGTGTGGGATCAAATCTATCAGTGATCTGATGTCTTTAGAGAATACCGCCCATCTTGTTTTACGGTGTCGGACTTGTCCCAGCCTTATGAGGACATGTCCTCCATGGGGTTCTATGTCTATGGTTGCGAGAGCTGTTTATAAAACAATGTTGACGTCACACATACGCTATTGCAAGCTTTGGCCTACAATTTTTATAATGTCTCCTATGTGTTGAAAAATATCCCGGAAATAAACGGACGGGAGTACTGTTACAGACCGCGTGTTCTGATTGGTAGAGTCGCCCAAATTATGCAAAATTTTGCAGGTGATTGACTCTTTTATGTAGCCAACGGTAACTGTATTGGTTGCTCGCCACTGCTTTGCTCGTGGTTATTCATAGGGTTAGGTCAATCAACTCTATGATATATAATTCACACACAAAAACAGATAAAGGGCAAAACAACGAGAAAAAAAACCAAAACAAACAAACAAAAAACAAAAAAATAAACGAAATACGCAGGCGTGTTGTGTCATATAAAAAGCATACAGGGAACATGAAATAAATGCCTGATTTTTCTTGACGCTTTGTTCTTATCAGCTCGTTAACGTAGGTTTGTTTATACCACCCAGAGGCATGGAATGCCGGGCACGAGGGGCGGGAGAACCGAACTATGTGAAAAGAAAGTGTAAAGTACACATTAAAAGCTAAACAAAACCATGGAGGAGATTCACAGCTTCTGGACCACCCAGTGTATAATAGTTAGATCACTCTTTACTGCTCGACAAACAATGATCTTGAACTTTATGTTTTGCTCCCATATACCTGAGATGTTGCCAGGGCATAGTTCACACCACGATGTTAAAAAAAAATTGTTATACAGCTACAACAGAGTTCAAGCCTATTGCAAGTTAGAAAGGTAGCTAAATTACATTTCAAGTTTAACTTTTCCTGTTTCAAGACGTACTTTTCCTTATACTACCAAATTATCCCACCAGGGGCACATGTATAAACAGATATAAATATCCGTTTTGAATTTGTTAGATATCTAGCTTCTACATATACTGAGGGGAGAACGGACAAAGGGCGGGCAGGCATGATTACAAATAAAGTTACAAGTAAATGCAGACAATTATACACTATATAGGAGTAAAATTAATTTTGGGGACACCTCCATTACTTTTTTCTTTGCCTTTACTATAATTATATTGCATTATTGTGTTAAATATGATGAATGTTTAAAAATACCTTTATCAAGTACCACAAGTTAAATTTACAGACGGTATACCGTTAATTTCGATATGCGGCATACCAACATCAAACTTGCGAAATATACATCCTTAGTTCCGTACCAAAAAAAAAACAAAAAAAAAAAACGGCCACCAAGAATACGAAGAATGAATCAGTCAAGGTTTGAAACAGCTTGAAGGTAAGACACGATAGTACTTCGAGGACAAAGATAAGGCCCGAATGTATTATTAGTTTTTGGCTGCGATTGGACCTCTAGCCACAGAGAAGAGGGCAGATCACAATTTAAAGCAGAATCACGGAGAGACGCAGGGGCAGTATATGAACATAACGCTCCTCACTGCGCAGACTCGGACTCACAAGAGTACAATTCTTCTGTTTAGGGATTGTTTGAGTCAAAATCCGACCCCCACAATGCACCGGGGCTTTTAAATACACATGCGGCGTAGGTATAAATGTAGTGAAGAGAACAATGTAGTCCGTTCAAGTGTGTTCGATAAGAAATGTTTCAAGGCAGATTACATAAACATGTTAGTTTTGTGGTATGGACTTTACGGCATAAGTGACATTTTGTTAGCATACGCATGTTGAATGTAAACAGCAGTTGATTCCTTGGAATGTTACAAATTTTGATTTTAAAGTTTGACAGTTAGGACAAATAATCCCCGTCCGACAGGCCGTCCGACAGTGTCCAAACAGAAGAGATTCGTTTCGAGTAGAAACGACCTCTGGTGGGCGGAAGGGTGCATTACGTTCCTCAAACTGATCTGGTCCTACGGGATACCATTCCAGACAAAGAGTAAAATTATTTCCCGATGTCACAGTAACGCTTGTTACATATTTGTTTTGTATGGTATTATATATCAGCACTTTGAGTGAGAACCGTCCTTTCCTTCACAACACTAAGGGGAATCAGCTAAACGCAATTGAATCAAATGCAAACTTCTCCACTGGTCCACATATATATATAGGCACCCAATCATATTTTTCCTGTTATGTTCTCATTTTGTTTTATCGTTTCAGCAATGACAGTGAAGTATATCACGAAACGGTTTATCATGGAATATGACCCTGCATTAGGTCAGTATCAATTTCTATATATCTTTCTACTATTCTGTCCACCTATTTAAACATTTTTTTACTGGAAAAAAGGCAGTTGGCAACTCTCTGGTTTCAAAGTATTGAGGAGAAGGAAACCAAAACCAAATATTAAACTTAGTGTTCTTGCGGCGAGTACAGCCTTAGCTTTGTTAACAACTGAGCTCGGGGAATTAATTATTTTTAACGTACATGCAGGACTGCTTTTTGAGGACCCAGTTTGCTCAATTACCATGGCGTCATAGATAGTAGGGCCTACGACCGTCTGTCTAGTGACGTCATAATAAACAAACAAGTGATTAAATAAATATTCTGTCTCTTTCAGTTCGACAAAAAACTAAGACACATATACACAAGTACTCGAGCAGCTGTGGCATGCAGTCTGGTGAAAAGACAGTAAATTATTACTTTTGGAGTAGTTGAAAACAAAGATTCTAGCCTCAATTTTACCTTTGTAATATATATAATATATACACAAATTCCTTGCAAGCAATATTTAAGTTTTGCACTAAATAAACTAGAGGGGAATAATTATGAATTTGATTGAAACCTGAGTAAGTCAATACTTGTAGGGATTCAGCCGACTGCGCTGTCTTACATTAAGTTTACTTCAACGTTGGGTGGATATGATTTATTATCAGTTATTATCATTACAGAGGGGACGTATACAAAGACTGAATCGATAGACGGCGCTCTGTGCACGGTGCGGATTATGGATACATGTGACAAGGTAAGGATCTCATAAGCTAATATGTTCAAACATCAAGCAATTGTACTAGGGCTGGTATGGGATCTATCATCATATCGGTCGGTGGACCGATACGCTTATTAACAGGGCTGTGTACTGATACAGTTTTTATTTACAATATACTACTATATACGGTAGTTTTGTGATTATTCATCAATTCATAATAATAATAACAACAACAATATATATATATATATATATATATATATATATATATATATATATATATATTTGTGTGTGTGTTGGTTATGGCACAGTGACGTGTTATGCAAGTCCCCAGTCTTAATCAGAACAGTTTTAAATGTCTGCATGATATGTAAGTACAAGATTTCATTTCTTTTACAAGTGCTGGATTTAACCATGGACCATGAAACCGATGACAATCTTTGCCAGGCTGGTTCAAAGTACGAAGAAGATAACAGGGCACTGTAATCTGGTTGATGAATGAAGGGGGACTTAAGTTTTTATGTTATGTTTGCCATGATCTCCGCAGATATGTCGGAAACGTAAATTTATGTAAACACGACGGATCGCAAACAGGAAAGGGGGCTACCAACACGCTGTTTAAATATGTGACGCGATTCCATTTACGCGACTACGGTCGCTGTATGCGGCTCCGGTAAGGTCGGTCGATGCCTTTTACGGGGCCGCGGATAAAACGCATGTATGTATGTTTTTAATATGTACATATGTAGGTGTAAAGTATATAAATGTTATTATGATATGTATAAATGTAATTTAGCGGGACCCCGTCTGACTCCATGTGTTTGCACTTGCGGCGGCCTACATTATCCGACTAAATTTGGCGTATGACAGGTTGAATACGTTCCGCAACCGCATGATAGAAATCGGACCTCCATTATTCCATATGCTTGACCTGATCCGCTTCCATGATGACGTAAATGGAACCGTAGCGTCATTTCGGTCCTCTGACAATGAATAAAGATCTCCGAGCAGCCCACTGAGTCGTGAATTCACAGCTGAAGGAAATGTATATTTACAGGGCTCAATTTTCGTGCTCAAGCAATTTTTCATAGTTTCACAGGATTCCATTTTTCGCGATGGATCATATATTAATATTTTAATAAACACTAAAATCGGTATGAATTCTCTATGACACAAAGTTATATTTTGCTCAAACAACCACTGCCGGAATCTGGCGATGCCCCTTCAAAGGGGCACTGGTTTCACAGCTTGGCAATTACTTATCAATATAAATAGGGCCCTTGATCATATCATGTTCGGATTACGTAATGGAAACATCCTTCCATGGAAATAACAAGTTGGTTACGTGTGAATATGAAGAAAGAGCAGAGTTACTTACTCTAAGCGGCGAATGATCAGATCGACCGACAGCCGACAAAGCATAAGCGGGGCGAGTTCAAACAGTTGGGCCAAGTCAAACAGCTTGCGATCGCAATTAAAAAAAAAATACATCAGACATGCAGAACTACAGGTGAGAACCAAGCATTTTATTATATAAAACTAGATCGTGGACATGTCGCACGCTGCGACCAACAAGATCGTCATTTGGATATATTTATTTCCCACTAATGCCCCTTATTGCCACCTGGTGGCAACTTCAGAGAGTATTTTCCCATGACAGCAAGGTTTCATATCTGCGTGGCTTCGTTTTCGCGGCTTTTCCCCTGTCGCGAATATCGCGAATTTGAAACCACTGCAAATAACAAGTCAACAACAGTAATGCGGAAAGTGGTCGCACACGTAAGGCAGACGTATCGTTAATTGTATTCCCGGCTTTTGATCTTAGCGTTCTATGCTCTGGTTCAATTTAGTACTTCAGCCAGACCTCAAAATTAGGATCATCGGTACCATTTTGGTGATAAATTTTCACCATGTGTGCTTGATAGGTATTCATGTGTAGGTAATAAAAATGCCTGATAGCAGTATGAAAGTGGTAGCTTTCAGTGAATAAATGGATGTTTTATGTCGGATGACGTATATATTTTTTTCATCTCAAGGCCTACGACTTAAGAGTGGTTATATTCCCCATACTACTATATATGCAAAACGTATCTAGTCAAATTTGGTCTCAAATGATAAATTAAACCATACGCTTCAGTATGACATGCTATTTATAGCCACTGGATGAATACTGCTTAAGTAATAAATTCTTATAGTTACACTCACCCCTATGAAAAACGACAAAGGAGTAGTTATATAAATTTACTTCATACAAATTTATATGCCAAACTTTTATCAAGCAAAATAATCTTTTAAATGATGTATCATTTATGATCAATATGTTTTTACCTACATTTAAACTTTCTTATACCCTCGTAGGGGCGGATCCAAGATTTAAAATGGAGGGGTCCATTCCAGGACTGATGGCAAATTAAGTAAAAAAGGTCCCCAGGTCCGAAAAAAGGGAGACAACCCCCCCCCCCCCCCCGCCTCTGCCTCACCCTTAAGAAAAATACTCTATATATAGAATACGGCAACAGATATAACGTTATGTCGGTAACCGAATACATCAGGAACTGCCGCAACTGTCATCTCCAAGATCTGTGGTAATATTGATCACTTGAATGGTATTTTGTTTGTAAACTATAGGCTGTCATGACTTGTGCAAGCCAAAAATCTATAACTCATTTCCATGGCTTATTCATTGGAGATGATCAAAAGATGACTAGATAAGTATGAGTTGTGCTGAATTATTATAAGATTTGTCTCTACTTTATTTTAACTTTGCTGATAACAAGTGTTTGTGTTCATAATGTTTTGACCAATACCCAGCATATTGATCCCATGACTGGTATGTCAATGTTAGTTGCAAGTATCGCCACTTATGTTGACTTGAGTCAAAATGATTTTCAGTTCTTCCTACTCAAGTCAGGAAATAAAAAAATAATAGCTTTTATGTGAGGCATAGCTTAAACTTATATTCGCTTATTGTTGTATTTCATTTTTGATTTTACCAATACGATTTGTAATGTGCTTTACAAAACATTGATCATGTGACTTTCACGAGTATATAAACTACAGATGGCACCATTTATGTTTACCTATCTTCTGCGAGCAAAACCGGTACATTTACATTTTTTTCTGAATGGTAAGAAAATTTAATCTATATGTAACTTAACGATCATAATGGACTACAGATGAAATGGTAATTTTTAGTTTCACTCTCTATTGTTCCATCATTATTCGCGATTATGAACAATGCAAAAAGTAAGACTTTTTTCCTTTTTGTGAATGACAGACTGCAATTATCAGTGTGATATATACCAAGGCACAATTCGTAATCACTAGACCTGGGATGTTCAGACGTTGTGTATACAGGTTCTCTTAAACTCTCCTTAGTCGATAAGAATTAGATCACTGACCAATATAGATTCAGCTGAGCATTATGACCCGCGGGGCACATATAGTAAAGTTAAACATTTAAAATCAACAGAAGAGGTAACAGGTTATAATGTATTTAAGATATAGAATGTTTACTTATGTAAGCATGTACTTATGAACATGTACTTATGTTCAGCGTGAATCTTCGCTGTGTGATAAAGACTCTATAAAGAATTGTTTGTTACATTATTTCACAACTAGGCCTTTGAGTATTTTAAACTTCCATATTCCAAAATAAGTAATATTCAATGTTAGTTTAAAGGGAAAATAAGCAATATCAGTTTATAAGTTCATAATTATATAAATATGCAATCGCTTTCTGACAGAAAAACATCAAATCTGATGAGATCTGTTTTGCATGATTGGAAAGATAACACCGAGTGGAATATTAAAACCATTTCGTCATTTTTATTTTGGATTATCACCGGGGCTTTTAAAAGTCTATTATATCTTATAATTATTTCAATCCTGGCTACCTTGTCAAATCAAGTCATAAGGAAGTTAGCATTTGCAAGGAATTAAAATAGAAATCACCAGGAGAATGACAAATCAGTTACTTTCATGTTTATTATCACGTGTGATTCTACTGAAATGTTTAAATAAAAGAAAATAATATGAAAACAAAACTGTTTTGGAATATGTATCGACATTTTGTGATCTAACAGTTACAATAATATCCTACTAAGCGAGAGATGATATTCTCTTAAGGGCAAAACTATAAACCCCATTGATATTATATTTGTTTGGCAAGTGCAACAGTCAGTGATTAACATGATCTCCCTCAAACCTGGGGAATGACAGGGACACATGTTGCTTTGACCGTTCAGTGAAAAATTGCATTTTAAAGATTAAAACAAAATTATCTTAATGGCACTCTCTGGTGCAAGTACATAGCCCAAGGCGAACCATGTATGTCTTCCAATCCGGTAAAGTTGGTTGACACTGGACTGCTAGGGTTTTGTTTGAAACATAATTCCTAACTCCCGAGTCAAAGCAGATTAGAATTAAATTAGATTTGTTCAACTTCGACCACTGATTTTATCAATTTGGGCTTATCTCTAGCATTTACTGGACTTTGTATTAACATAAAACCGGAACAGGATGAATTCTGCACTTACTGGCTATACAGAAAACTGGTATTTATTCTCGTTAAAACACTGTTTGCCCCACGACTCAAATAGACATCTGTTTTCCGTTATAGAAAATAATATTTATTTAGAAATCTCTCTCCTGTCAGAAATGTTAACAGTATAAAACATAGGTAACTCAGAATGAATAACTTACAGCTCAAGTTCACAATTAGTCCTGACAAAAAAGGCAAACTGCAATATCTATCATTTATTTATGGTGCCACCAAAGCAAAACATTGTAGGTACATTTACTGCTCTTGTCTTAATTTTATATGTTAATTATGTTGGAAATATTTACATGGAAATATTTCAGCAGACAACATAGCCCTCTCTCAGCCGAATGCTCTTTTATATTTCGTGTAAGAAAGCGAATTTGGCCAGAAGTGCATATACGGCGGCCTAGTTTGTACGATATCACAAATGACTTGGGCACCAATATAACCAAAACATACAAATAAAAATATACTGCTTAAAATGTCTTGTCGCCCTTTTCTTTTTTTTCAACCTGAGACATGCAAAAGACATATACTCAAACAACTAGCCGAGTACCCGTGCCTGCATACATGTCATGTGTGAAATCCGGCTTGCGACATTCGAGTTTTAGTCTATATATCGGCCCCCGATAGCAGCCACATGGAATAATGCGGAGGGTTAACCAATCAGGATTCAATAAGTGCGTTGGTATGCGACACAAAAGTACCCAAAAACATCAACCAGGCAATAATTTTTTTTCTGCGGACAGTTGGTGGCAATGGGACATGTATCGGCTAATTGAAGAACGGAATAACACCTTTCTGTGAACACGCCCAAATCCACAAATTGTAGTTGGGTGCCAGACATGTTTTTTTTCAGTTAAAAGACTTCAGACTTTATTAATAAAGTCCACGGTTGGTCTGGTCACGGTTGGTCTTACCAGAAATACACCTTTTTTTAATAAATTCGCTAAAATTATACAAATTGCTATGATACAGGGTGAAAAAAGTAATCATATCTTTAGAATTTGGAAAGCTATATACATGAATGACACACCAGATGAAAGCTATAAATGTCTACTATCAACTGACATCAAACTTGTTTTAAAACAGGCATTATATAAGATGTTTTAACTAAATAATATTTATATATAACTGTGTCTCGCAAAATTGCAATTTTGGTGCAAGTACATTTCAAAACAGGCTGATATTTTACAGAAAGCTACCACTTTTTATACTGCTATCAGGCATTTTTATTATCTACACACATACACCTTTAAAAAAACATTGATAGCAATTGTCACCTCTTTGGTAACGATGAACCCTCTGGCTGATGTACTAATTTTATGTATTTTATTACAGGATGGGTTGAATCCCGATCGCTATCTGAAATGGGCCGGAGGTTTTGTGGTGGTGTATTGTATTACAAACAGACCAAGCTTCGACACGGCCAGGACCCACCTAGATAGCATTACCGAATATCTACGGATCACGGGCAAGGACCGACCTATCGCTCTGGTCGGCAACAAGATGGACCTTGAGAGATACAGGTACGGTCTTGTGTAGTAAACGGCTTGTATACAGATCAGGGCTCAAAGTAAATGCCGGAGAATGGGAATTAGAGGGAAGTTTTAAGAGATCTCTGCTAATAGGACAGTTTATGTTTTAATGGGTCTGATCTAAATCGCATATTAATGGGAAATATTCCTTGCGAGCTTAATCACGTAATTCAGTTAATTCTCATACAAGAGACCAATGGTAATTATAGAAATTGCCATATAGTATATATGTAGACATAAGGCCGTACAATACAGTCATATATACATAGCTTTCTAACATAAACTAAAAACAGGGGGTAAAAACCGCGTTGATCCTGTATATGTTCTCCCTTGCCGGACCCCGCAAAAATGTCAATTTCGAGCCCTGTTCTCTATTACCAAGATCTGGCCTTCATCTTCATCCTGGGGCATGTGTACAGCGCACGTTATGTTCAACTCTGATAGAGTATCATGAATGACTGTTGATTGTACCACTGGATGGTAGAATTCAAGTTTTGTTCATGTACGCGGGCGCAGATGTCTAGCCCCAAGAGATGCCCTTATATGACTAGATGCACGATTTAAGTTAAAAAAAGGTACTTGATTTATTCTTAATCACATAGTTTTAAAAAAAGCAAACTTAGGCTCAAGTCAGAAGCGGATCCAGGGGTGGGGGGTGGGGGGGGGGGGTCCGGACCCCCCCCCCCCCCCCATAACCCGACTTCGTTTTGTTATGGGTTAAGTACATAATTTTGCGACCTGAATCCCCCTCTTTTCCGGAACTGTTGAACTTTTTTCAGGTTATTCATTAGTCCTCCTGGCTTTGACCATCCCCTCCATTTTCCTGAATCCTTGAACCGCCCCTGCAAGTGTTATAGTCACTACGTATACAACAGTTCACATTAAGTTTGTCAGTCTTCTTGTTATTCATTAGGTGGACTGAAATGTAAATACACTGTCGACGGTAAAGAATTTACATAATTGAGTAAAAGTCATTGGGAATAATTAAAATATCACATTTTTATTGATCTTCCGAGCTGTTGGATAGTTATGGCTCACATGTATATATATGTATATATATATATATATATATATATATATATATATATATAATTATTATCAGAAACAGTACGAATACACCAGTACAATTAACCCCGAGACAATAACCCCCCATGACAATGACACCCGCCCCCCCCCCCCCCCCGCCAATAACCCCCTCTGACAATTATCCAATGGTCAATTATAACCCGGACTATAACCCCTGGTATAGCTCATTACACGTTGTGTCAGATAATTTAGGATATCTAGATAAAGGCGACCTTCAGTAGACTGGAAGGTATATACATATATATATATATATCTATATATATAAATATATATATATAAATATGTGTGTGTAAATAAGTTTTAAAAGTTTGATTTAACAAAAATTGTAATTTTAAGTTTAATTTTAAATTATATCGGTAAAATTATTCATATTGTATTGTAAACAATTTTAGTTGATGAAGTAGGCTTTAATCTGAATAATTGTTTATTCCTAATTTTCAGTCTTTATTTAAAATAATTTTACTTGATTTAATAATTCATTTGCGTTTGTCTGTCGATGTATCTTTTAATAAATTAAAGCCTCGGTTATTTGCTTTGCAGAACAGTTAGCAAAGGCACAGGCAAATCTCTGGCGGCCCAGTTCGAGTGTTCCTTCTACGAGACATCGGCGGCAGAAGATTACGAGGGCGTAGAACGTGTTTTCCATGACAACATACGTGAAATCTCGCGTCAGTGTGAGCGCCAAATGCCCCTTCAGCCTCTCTTCATATCAGAAGATAAGGCAATGCTCAGTATGGGGCCAGGGTTCTCCTCAAGGACGTCTGCTAGGCGGAACAAACTGCCCAAACTCATGGATAACAAGGACCCCAAAGACAAACGCGATGACAGAGAACCCCGAGGTTTACCAAAACGAAGTGTGGCCACGTTTAAATTATTTAACAAAAGTTTCAAAATATTTAACTGACAGGAAATAACATATATCTATATGATGTCGATGTGGAAGATAATACATATATATATATATAAGATCTGCATCGCCGTCAGAGGGGGTGCCATGTTTGATATGAACGGATGCACTCGGATCCATTCTCGTAGGATATATATATATATATATATATATATATATATATATATATATATATATAAGTTTATCTAATGGTTAACGGCAATATACAACTGCTATAGTGCTCTATGGTATGACAGCAGAGCTTCATAATTATACAAATAGAGGAATCAAATTTTTCAGACATTTTTGTCTAACAAAATTTGATTCCTCTAGTTGTATAATTATCTACATCTCTCTCTCTCTCTCTCTCTCTCTCTCTCTCTATATATATATATATATATATATACATATATATATATATATATACATATATATATATATATATATATATATATATATATAAATATATAGCCCAGGAATAGCAACATGGAACCAGTTGTGTAAAAACTGACGTATCTGCTTATTATATTAATAATTAAATATCTCAAAAACGTTAATAAAGTGAAGTTTGTGTCAGTCTAAACACAGCTTACAGGGACACAGTGGGTTATAATACTACATGTACTATGGTGTACACCTGTATAGCCACCATCCGTAAGTTAAATTTATGTTTTTTTTATTTACCGCAATTACTTTTCCGGCACGCGCAGAGAATCGGGGCTGTTCCAAATAAGACAATAAAAAAACATGATAAATAAGTCCGCCAAAGAGTAATATTAGTATTAGCCCTGAAGAACAGGAGGAAGCTTAATAAAAACGAAGTGTGGCCACGTTTAAATTATTTAACAAAAGTTTCAAAATATTTAACTGACAGGAAATAACATATATCTATATGATGTCGATGTGGAAGATAATACATATATATATATATAAGATCTGCATCGCCGTCAGAGGGGGTGCCATGTTTGATATGAACGGATGCACTCGGATCCATTCTCGTAGGATATATATATATATATATATATATATATATATATATATATATATATATATATATATATATATATATATAAGTTTATCTAATGGTTAACGGCAATATACAACTGCTATAGTGCTCTATGGTATGACAGCAGAGCTTCATAATTATACAAATAGAGGAATCAAATTTTTCAGACATTTTTGTCTAACAAAATTTGATTCCTCTAGTTGTATAATTATCTACATCTCTCTCTCTCTCTCTCTCTCTCTCTCTCTCTCTATATATATATATATATATATATATATATATATACATATATATATATATATATATATATACATATATATATATATATATATATATATATATAAATATATAGCCCAGGAATAGCAACATGGAACCAGTTGTGTAAAAACTGACGTATCTGCTTATTATATTAATAATTAAATATCTCAAAAACGTTAATAAAGTGAAGTTTGTGTCAGTCTAAACACAGCTTACAGGGACACAGTGGGTTATAATACTACATGTACTATGGTGTACACCTGTATAGCCACCATCCGTAAGTTAAATTTATGTTTTTTTATTTACCGCAATTACTTTTCCGGCACGCGCAGAGAATCGGGGCTGTTCCAAATAAGACAATAAAAAAACATGATAAATAAGTCCGCCAAAGAGTAATATTAGTATTAGCCCTGAAGAACAGGAGGAAGCTTAATAAAAACATTAAGGTTGCTTAAAATAAAGTTAGGTATGTTTCCGCATTCCTGCAAGCTGGATTTGATAACAGTGTATGTTAAAAATACTGCGTACTCTCCGTGAAAACGGCATAACATACATTTTTCTTTTTTTTTACAGAACATCACCTTAGGGGTTCTTTAGATGGAAACATGTGAACCTCTTCCAGTGCATGGATGATACAACAGTCTATTAAGTGTTTCATGATCGCGAAGTTTTTATATGATTAAAAAAGTGTACATATTGTTGTAATCTTGTTGTTATGCAGTTTCTCTTACTACGATCGCTTTTCTTACCGGAAGCCAAAATTACGCCTTCTATTTTTAGTGATGTATCCGCCTCCAATTTTTTTAAATCCTTGTGTGCATCTGTAGAATTCCATTCAGGTTTCGGATTACATGACCGGGACATACACTCGATAATCTTGGCGTCAGCCAGGTTTGGTGTACCACTCATTATTGAACAAAGGAACCCTGAAAGGCGCACTCGTTTGTGAGTGAAACAGTTACTCCACAAATTAAGCCTGCAGAGTGTTCCTGGTTGGGGGTTTTCCGTGAAAAACCTCGCCGCTCCTCGGTTGGGATTCGAACTCATGTTCTTCCGGTTTGAGCCTTGTGCTCTACCCCAGAACCACAGAATCTGTGTAGCATTCACTAGAATCGGTTAACATGAAGACGGTTTACAGTCTATTACTGCTGGTTTGATTACTCATGACGTTTTTTCTAAACTTATCCAATTTCTGATTTCTGATATACCATCCCTAGGAATCCATATCATTTATCACAAAACTTTGTTCACTTTAATCATTCTGAAAGGTTAATAATTTTTTGTTATATTGACTGTATTATGTTACGCTGTGGGTTCATTTTTTGATGAATACAAAGGTTTCCCCAGCAAACCACTACGGCAAACGGATTTACTATCTTTTTATCACCTGTTTTCACATTGTTATGTGTTTTTTTTTCTGTGTACACAGTCCTTGGGTGATTGTTTACAATAAGAAGACCACGTGACTTGAAACTGACCTCGTAAATGTACTCCTAAGCTAGGAAAAGAAACGTTACCCTATCCAGTGGTGAATGTCTGGTTAGGAGCTTGAAAAAAAATTGATTCGTGAAGTTGCGCCGTAAGGCCACCAGATGGCGAAGACTATTTTTATGTTTCGCCCCACTGATCGTTACTGCAAGTTCATTTCCACGTATGGAAAAGAGTATGTAAACCGTTGCAGAACGAAATAAACAGGACATTTAGCCAATATTTCGAAGGAGAAAACACTATATCTCATGTATATTTAATATACCTTGTTAGTCAATTGGTATTTTTATCATCTCTTTGGGCATCATATATGTGTAAGAATTTCCTGCTAAATATCTATAAAATTCCAACGTTAGGGCCATTGGGAAACTACATTCCGAGGCAAAATTTGTCATTTCCACGCGCCCGACTGTGGGGACTGTTATGTCTTCTTTTCCCAGTTTAATGACAGGAACATCGTAGAGCCACAATAAACAGAGCTACAATAACCATGCAGAGCCGCAATAACCAGGGCCCCAGTCAGTCCAATACAACTAACCATGCCATTGATTTGCCACATTAAAAAAAATTATTTTGGCGAGTTGACTTTACAGATAGCATGCAGTACTATAACTTCTATCCAGCTAGCAAGATGAGGCAACAAATATATATGTATTATATATATATATATAAAACTTGCTTTGCTGGCGAAGCGGTTGGAACGCCGGACATGTGCTACGGGGTGACATAAAAGCGGACCGAATTGTCTCGCTAGTGAAGCTTGCAGTGAAGCGAACATTTTCTAGCGCCACCAACATGGGTCTGAATCCGGGATCGGCCTAGTGTTTTCCCCTGAGAATTTGTCTTCGTAACAAATTGGGGCTCGTCCAACGTGACGGTTAAATTTGTGGCCCAGGGAATAAGCTCACCAAAGTGTGACTCCTGGGATAATTAGTCTTGTTTTAAAAGCAAAACGCTCTTAAGAGGGGGTGTGTTACGAGGTGACATAAAAGCGGACCGAACTGTGTCGCAAGTGAAGCTTGCTTTTCTAGCGAAGCGGTTGGTACGCCGGACTTGTGCGCCACCAACAGGGGTTCGAACTATAGTGGTTGGCCGATCATCGAGTTTTTTCGAAAGTCACTCGGTTTGCTGCAACATTCAAGTGCTCGATTACCAAAGGCAAATATCGATTACATCATGCTCACGATTGTTTTTACCAGAATGTCTTTATGTTATAGGCAATAATTACTCTTCCATTTTTTACAACATTCCGCGCTTCATTTAATGAGCCAAATAACCTCCGTATATAACTGAGTATGATACGGTAGATGAGAGAACGGAGGACTTATTAAACCTCTGTGAACTGGCAGGGAGCTGCAGAATCAGCGGAGAGTTTTCTAACGAGATGTTCATTGCAAAATATGGGCGGTATGGCGTTAAAATGCTCCATAATGCTCAAGGTTTATGCCAATTTTGCAAGATTCTCTGAGAAATAATCACCTCAACTGATGTCAGTTGCCGCTGCTGCATAAGTAATTATATTTTTAGCTTTCAATTACTTATTTTTTAATTTTCACCAAAAATTATATGGGCCTGTAATTTTTCTGGCAGGCCTGTGAAACCAGTATGCATGTCGGCAGTCATCATAATTGTTATAAAATGAAAGTCCTGATGGTGAAGTTAAAATGATACGCGGGAGTATTCATGAAGGCCAGCAAGTAGATGTCCTGGACTGTGGTTTAATTCTTGATTACTATAATTAATTAAAATGAAACTCTGAATAGCATATCTTAGTGATAAAAGGAAAATATAAAAAAGACAAAAACCTTTTTTCGTCAGGTAGAATAACTAAAACATGCCGGCTGGGTTATGAGAGTACAGTTTCACGGATAATTTCACATTTCTTTATATTTATCTGAACCGATTAATAAGCGATCATCGATTGGTTTGCCCAAACCGATGATCGATTGTGAAAAAGGAACCGACTCCCACCACTAGTTCGAACCCCGGGATCGGCCAAGTGTTTTCCCCTGAGAATCTGTCTTCGTATATATATATATATATATATATATATATATTATTCTATTTCAAGGTTTTTTTTAATAATTTATTGTCATTTAGGTTTTGCAAAATCTCGTACTCTGAGAGGTATTCCGTCAAGTAAGCAAAAACCGTTTCTGCTTGGAGGGCCATCTACTGGATAAAGTGCTAACAAATTCTGAAGGTCAAACAAACGTGTTCCAGATATGGCGATGTATTAATATTTTAAGCGAGGGTTCGTGAAAGTGTGGGCGGAATCCTGAGAGCCGAAATCCAAAATGGCCAGCCTTCTTCATTTTGAAATTTTACTTAAAATCATAGGGTTGTCAAATCCACAATTTGAGGGATGTCAAATGGGTGTTCCTAAAACAAAACCCAGGTTGTCAAAATATCCATTTGAAAACCCTCTAGGGTTGTCAAAAGGGTTGTCAAATTTTTGCTGTGAGAGCCTATAGAGGGTCATTGACCTGTCAGGTTCAATCGTATTCACTATATATCTCTCCCTCTCTGTATATATATATATATATATATATATATATATATATATATATAACTCTGAAGAAAAAAAAACACTGTTAATTCACAACAGTCTGTTTCACGGGATGCAACCCGATTATAGGTGAATGTGGTTAGAATGAAGCTAACAGCGTGGTTTGAAAAGCCGAGATTACGAAATTATGCTTTGTGCGATTCGGCGGGGGGGGGGGGGGGGGCCTGTAAAAGACTGACACTGATCCTATTGTCCTCGGGGCACATTAGAATTGGTCGGGGTACACGTGCGATACTGGAACATAACCGGGCAAAGAGTTTTTGTTTTTGTTTATATACAGGGGCGTCAATATAGGGGGGATTGGGGGTATATATTCCCACACTTTTTGGCAAGGGGGGGGGATGGTCAATGTTATCACCCCCCCCCCCCACTTTTCAGCGAAGTTTATATATATATATATATATGTATATATTGTAAATGAAATATAGATTTGAATAGAATATAGACAGGCTCCATTTATGAGTTTACTGTGAAATATTATATTGAAATATACTTGAAATGTGATGAAGTATATATTTATTTGGAATGGGTCATACAGGCGCAAAATAGTATGTGTATGGGTGTGTCGGCGGGTCATCCCCCTCCCCCCCCCCCCCCCCACCCTGGAAGTAAAATTGACGCCACTGTTTATATATAATACAAAGATAAATTACCAGGATGCTCAATTAGCATGGTGAACTGATTTGCGTTACTGGAACATAACCGGGCAAAGAGGTAAGTTGTTGTTTTAGTTCAAACCACGCCGTTAGCTTCATTCTAACCACATTCACCTGATGATCGGGTCGCATTCCATGAATCAGACTGCTGTGAATTAACAGTGTTGTTTTTCTTCAGAGTTATACCGCTCTGGCCTAGTCTGTAGGCCACTGAGCACTTTACAACGGAGGGTAACTCTACCTTCTATATATATATATATATATATATATATATATATATATATATATATATTTATACCCGTAAACACTATGTGGATCATTGTTTAGCTAAATTATTACCTTTACTTCCTGTTTTTTACAAATTACTCACTTTTCAGTAACAGCAATGTATACAATTCACCTTCTCACTGGGCGACTTGACCGGCTATCACTCGATAGTACTTTGCACTGCAATCGCTTGGGCAGGAACGACGACGATGATTGTTGTAAAGACTGCAAAACGGTCCATACTTATACTATCACATGTATATGTTAATGTAACACCGACTCTGCTAGTGTCAGTACCCTATTGGCAACAATTTTGTAAACACACATGTTGTTAATATTGTTGACAACCGAGACCTGTACACATGCCCATGGCACATTTACATAGAGCGCAGCACTTGGTGAACGTGCACGCACCCGTCACCTAGTTCCGGCCCTGACACTTCACAGAGGGTCTGTTACGACCCATAATGTAATAACTGGCCCATAATGTAATAACGGCCCATATTGTAATAAAAACGACCCATAATGTAATAATAGCCAATAATGTAATAAAAAACGGCCCATATTGTAATAACTATACCCTGCCCATATTGTAATAAAATCGGAAGTGGGTAAAACGGCCCATATTGTAATAAAATCCAAGGTGGGTAAACGGCCAATAATTTTATAAATCAAAGTTCATGCAACTTAATTTAGACAATTCAAATATTGACTTCTCGTGACACGAATGTGTAAGTGAACATACAAGTATGAAAAACCACTGGATTACATAATGACTATTTGTTTAAAACGGTGACCAAGCTAATATGAGCGAAATATGGCCATGATTCATGATTATCCTTTTGTTGAATCAGTGTTTAAATAGGGTGATAAAGTATTTAAACAAGATAATATATATATATATATATATAAATATATATATATATATATATATATATATATATATATATATATATATATATGTATGTATATCGCCAAAATGTAAATATTTTGTCAATTTTAACAGATAAAATATACAAAACTCTCATTATCGATACTTTTTAATGTATTTTAATTCTTTTTTAAAATATAAATGAAAGTTTAAATTTCAGTGCGTTTTGCTCAATGTATCATAGAGAATATTTTATATGATCTCTCGAAACCTCCCGAGATTTGGAAATTATAAATGGAGGTACTGCTGCAAATTTTTGGTGCCTATGTATGTACTGGTTAAGATGTCTTAGGTTAACATGTATAACACGTCGTATAGATTAAGAGCTTTCAACGCACGTATTTGAAGTTAAAACCTGGATGCGTCATTCGTGCGATTAAAGAGTTTACAATTTAATTTTTAAAAATAATTAGCCCGAACAACAAAACAACAATTTGAAAATGCCGGTTTCTGTGTATTAGAGGTAGAGCATAGGGCGCAGAGCGGGGAGATTCAGGGGCGTAACCCGGTTTGAGGGAGGGCAGGGGGCCATGATTAGTGGCGGATTTAGAAATTCGAAAGTTGTAGGGGGGGGGGGGCGCTAATATGCATACATGGGTACTATGACAACTGTTATATATACGTATATATATATATATATATATATATATATATATATATATATAATTAAAATAATAATAATAATAATAATAATAATAATTATTATTATTATTATTATTATTATTATACGTTATATTTTAGTGTATGAAAATATGATTTTTTTTATTCAATTGTGAACCATGGTTTCATTAAGGTTGGTAACAGGTTCATGGAGAGGGTATGGGAGGGGGCAGGATATTATGTAAATGACACTAAGCGTGTGCCCTGTCATTCTTGAGCTTAAACATATGTTATTACAATATAAATATGTTATTACAATATGGGTCGTTTTTCCCACTTCCCGTTTTATTACAATATGGGTAGGGTATGATTATTACAATATGGGTCGTTTTTATTACAATATGGGCCGTTATTACAATATGGGCCGTTTTTTATTACATTATGGGACGTTATTACAGTATGGGCCAGTTTTATTACAATATGGGCAGGGTATGATTATTACATTATGGGTCGTTTTTATTACAATATGGGCCGTTATTACATTATGGGCCGGTTATTACATTATGGGTTGTAACAGGGTCAGCATGCACTCCCCTAGGGCAATTCAGTGCTTTGTTATGACAACTATAGCCATTTCCAGCCTCCGACCACCCGTTGGGGGGGGGGGGAGAGGGTCATAATTGGGAGAATCTGCCTCCCTACTTTTTCAGTGTTATTTTTTTAATGGTTTGGCGCGCAATACTATTCAGTATATGGATTAAGGGGTTTTGGGGGTTGAGTAATTCATATTTGATATGTCAAATCTGTGATATGACCCAAACTAATATAAAAATCTAAGATGGCCGACGATTTTTAGCTTAAAAAGGTAATTTCTCTTAACTTGTCAAACGACATTCATGAGCCCTAGTGGTCCGTGACCCTATCGATCTGGTTTCTCTGGATGTTAATTTTACACTCCGACGAGGGTGTCTCAAAAGTGAGCATGGAACCAAGTAAAGGCGGAAATACAGGATGGCCACTCTCCTTCATTTTGAAAATTATTATTTCAATGAATTTACCTGCAATATTATTCAGTGTATGGATTGTTTTGATTTTCTGGAGCGAAAAATTAATATTCTATATCAAATGTATTATTTGACCCTTTTTTATCTTATAACCAACATGGCCGCCGATTTTCGGAGCCCAAGGCTACATTTATTTTCAGTGTTGTCGTTTAGTCTACATAATTGGCTATGTTTGAAGTTCTGCCAATGTAGGGGTTATCATTATGCAGCAGAACTATGCTAAAATATGCGACAGGGCTATATACACAGCCTTTGAAAACACAGTTGTTATCTCAGGGGTCAACAGGTTTGATGAGAAATGAAACTTTTAAAATATTGACAAGAAATGGCCAAGAAATTCACAAGATTCACAATTCATTTTAGAGCAGATGGAACCAAATATGTATGATTTCGTGTTTAATTCTTTAAATATATTTACTGGAAAGGGTGTTATTACGTTAGTCTGAACCTGCATATACGTCTACGTTTCTTTTCACATTTTTTATTTTAATTTAATGTTTCATTATATGTATAGAGCTACATAGATACATTTTACGCTGGCCGGGAAAGTCTACTTTTATCAGAAATTTCTTCCGTTTAATTTAAGCGTATTTAAAAAAATGTATATTTTATTAAATCTCCTGAGGAATTTTATTTCATATTTCATTTAAACAATAAATATTTATATCTCCACCGCTGAATAAAATTAGTGTCATGATTTTTAATAAAATGAAGCACAATGAAGATTGGTTGTGCTAATGGATTCCATGTGAGTTCTGATAAAATTTTTTTTAATAAATCAAATTAATATGTATACATATTCGTACAAAAAATAAGACAAAAGTAACCTTTTTTCAATTGTGAAATTAATATAGGAATTGTTCTTTACCTTCTTTAATTTTATTGTTTACATGCAGCCTACAATAAATATCCTAAGTAGCTTATATGAAATTATTCTATTAATTTATGGTAAAGGAATGGCGAAATATGTAGGCGCCCGTCACCTGCAGACTCAAAATTGTCATAAGAACACGTATTAAGATAGATTGTCTGATGGATCTGCTGGTGGATGGATGGATTAAATAGATAGAAAGGTATAAGGCTTCATATGCCTATTGAAAATGTTTTTGTTTCTCCTTTCAGTGGCTTTAACGCAAGTTCATTTTGACATGGTTAACTAGAGGTTATTACTGTTTTATATATTACTGACCTTACAAATGTCACGATGGGATAGTAGGTCTTTACATTTTGTTTTGGATCCATACAAATATTTTACATTGAGTTTATCTTTTCTTGAAAACTCTTTATGGCTTAGCTTTTGTTTAAATAACCCCTGCTCCTTCAGTCATTCTCCAACTGAGAAGTAGATTACGTTTAAAATATTTTAAAATAGGAAACTTTCTAAATACAATTGAGTAAAAATCGCTGTTAAATTCACGTGAACATTTTTCTAGCTTTATAAAGCCAAACTGAACTAAAATAATTAAAAGAGAATACGTGGATAAATATAAAAATCAATATGATAATCTCAAATTCTTTAATCCCACAATAAATATATTTTTATCAGAATCACACTCAGAGTCTGACGTTGACTTGGCTTCTGAAGAGTAGGATTCTTTTTTTAAAATTACCATGACTCAAAACTCAAGGACGGAATTTGGAACTGGATTCGACCGGTCTGGACTAAGACTTCACCTGACATTTAAGCCATGGACTAGACTATATAACACTTCCATATCTCGGGCTCTTTTGTTTCCTCGCCAAGACAGCTTCCGCTTGATTTTCACATAAACAAAACAAAATCCCTGACAGAAACACCCAACTAAACAAAATCTTGTAGCCTTTCTTGTAAACTTGTAAGTGTTGTTGCGGAACCTAATATAAACAGATCACAATAAAGAGTTCGATGCTACGGAGGCCCAAGTGCCGTCTGAATCCAAAGAAGAATCCGTAGCTTGCGGGGTAAAAACCTCAATTGATTCCTGCGAGGAATTAAATAAGGCTAGGTTCTTTCGAGACTCCTGCGAGGAGTATTATCTAAATGAGGCTAAGTCATTTTATGACTCTTGCGATAGTATTTCAAATGAGGCCAGGTCCTCTTATGACAAACAAAAGTTTGTTTCTGCCGAGGAAAATTCCTCTGTTGACTCCCATGAGGAGTTTTATGATAAAAAGGATGTAGATTCCTTAGATGACTCTGAAACAGAGTTTATGACTGACACTGTCAATGTCAGTTCTTTGTTTGATGTGGTCGAGGTAGTAGATTCCTCTCCTGACTCTGAAATGGAGTTATTTTAGCCATTCATACATGATGGTTTTGTATCACTTTCAAGTGATTTTTCAGATTCTATCCCTATTCGAATTTTGAGGGACACTGGTTCAGGCCAGACTCTCATTTTAGCAAACAATTTGCCATTTTTCTAATAGGTCCTTTACTGGTGCAAATGCACTTGGTAATGGTGTGTTTTCAGACAGGCATACTTCAGTTCCGCTTCACAGTATCCATTTAAAGTCAGATTTGATTTCTGGGAATATTACGGTGGGCATAAGAACTACTTTACTCTTTCAGGGAATTCAGTTGCAATGATGTTGCAGGTGAAAAAGTACAGCCTGTTCAAATAGTGATAGAAAAGCCGTCATTTGATCGGGACACTGATCCGGAAAATCAGGAAATTCCTGGTTTGTATCCTTCATGTGCTGTAACTAGATCTATGGCCAAGAAACACACATGAGGATAATGGTCAAGATAATAACACTCTGGGAGTCACTAGTGACTCGTCTAACGACTCGCCCGTACAGGATGCGGCATCAAACATCAAATAGTAATGCCCAAAAGCTCTCGCAGTGAAGTTCTAAGCATGACACATGAGGCTCCTTTGTCTGGTCATTTAGGTATAAATAAAACTTATCAGAAAGTTAGTACACATTTCTATTAGCCTAACCTCAGGAAAGATGTTGTACAATATTGTAAATCATGCCATACATGCCAGATGGTGGGCAAGCCCAATCAAAATCCTCCTAAGGCCCTACTTAGGCCTATTCCTGCTTTCGAGGAACCGTTCAGTAGGATTATTGTTGATTGTGTTGGACCACTGCCCATAACAAAATCTGGACATGAATATCTGCTGAAAATCATGTGCGCATCTACCAGGTTCCCTGAGGCAATACCATTGCGCAAAATTAATGCCAAAGTGTTGTCAAAGCTCTGACCAAGTTTTTTACAACTTTTGGATTACCAAAATCCGTCCAGTCTGACCAAGGGTCTAATTTAATGTCTGGATTATTCCAACAAGTTATGCTTAAGCTAGGTATAAAACAGTACAGCTCTTCGCCATACCATCCTGAAAGTCAGGGCGCCCTCGAGCGTTTTCACCAGACATTAAAAAACATGATCAGGACTTATTGCTATGACACACAGAAAGACTGGAATGAGGGAATTCACCTATCGCTGTTGGCTGTCAGAGAATCCTTTCAAGAGTCCTTTGGTTTCAGTCCCTTTGAATTTGTTTTTGGACACTCCGTTCGCGGACCATTAAAACTGCTTAAAGAAAAACTCTTGTGTAAAAATCCTGATTCTCTTAGTTTACTGCAGTATGTCTACTGCAGTAGACTTTCGCACTAAACTACACAATGCTTGTGAGATTGCAAAGTCAAATCTAAAATCCGCACAAAGTAAAATGAAAACAAAATGTGACAAGCACACTGTAAGTAGGACGTTTGAGCCTGGTGAAAAGGTCCTTGCCTTACTTCCCATCCCTGGCAGACCTCTGCAAGCTAGGTATTTTGGTCCTTACATTGTTGACATGAAAGTCAGTGATTTGAATTATATACTGTTGACACCAAATCGGCGTATGAAGAAAGAGCTGTGCCATGTTAACATGTTGAAACCATATTATGACAGAAATAGCACATCAGATGTTGTACAAAATGTTACTGCTGTTAATTTTGTAAAAACTGACCCTGACCCAGTAAAAGTAGATACTGATTGTAAGTGTGATGTAGACATTCAGTGTGATACAGTACCATTAAAACCTGAGACGTGCTTATTACCCTGGATGCCAAACTGTAACACCTTACCGCAAACCAACAACAATACCTCAAGAACCTGCTTCGGAATTATGAACATTTCTTTAGTGACATTCGAACGCGAACTAATATGTTGTGCCATGACGTCGATGTTGGTGAGGCAAGCGCAGTCAAGCAACATCCATATAGTCTATATCTAGAAAAAACAACAGTATCTAAAGGAAGAGATTCAATATTTACTTGACAATGATTTTATAGAACCTAGTAACAGTAACTGGAGTTCACCATGTATTCTTGTGCCAAAACCTGATGGTAGTTACCGTATGTGCACAGATTATCGAAAACTGAACTCTGTCACCAAGAATGATACGTTCCCGATTCCGAGGATCGATGATTGTATTGATAGAGTCGGTAGCTCCAGATATGTCTCCAAGTTTGACTTGCTAAAAGGATTCTGGCAAGTTCCGCTGACCGAACGAGCGAAAGAAGTGTCCGCATTTTTGACGCCGCAAGGACTGTGCCAGTATAAAGTTATGCCGTTTGGCATGAAGAACTCGCCAGCCACGTTCCAGCACCTTATCCATATGGTTGTCAAGGACATTCAAGGCTGCGACGCATATATTGATGACCTCATCGTGTACAGCGACCCTGGAAGAAACATCTGCAATGTATGCGTGATGAACACGAATTCTGTAACGGAGATAAAAAAAAATTAGATTCTGTAACACTAGGCAGCGTGAAATGTCTAGTGGAATGAATAAAGAAGTCAGTGTTTTTTTTTTAACAAATAAGTATTATTTATTCTTAAAACAACCCTAACATTACAATACACTAAATCAATACAATTATACAGTAAAACAGCGGTATAACAACAAATCAATACAATCACATAGAAAAAAAAAAACAATGTGCACAGTACCTGGATACCAACACTGTCACAACGATAAGTTCTTTAAAGGTATGCTCTCGGCGAATGACAGTCCAGTGTAAAGCTCTTGTAACAATCCAGAAAGTAAACTGAAGACCAAAAGAGTCTGAAGAAAATCTATAATTGCCGCACATGTCGGATAAGGTGCCCAAACCGACACACACGCTTCTGCGTCCGCTGGAATCTTCTCTGCTCTCTGCCCCGGCTCTAAAACACAGCCCCTTTATATACTCTTCACCCCAAGCCGAGAATGTTCACCTCTAGAACATTCGAAGAATAATACATTATACACGGTAAGCACGCGTCACAGGAATTATCTAGAAGAACATAGCCGTGTGTATCCCCACACAACGGGGTCATCACGTGACCCACGACCAGTCGTGAAAGCCCAAGGCCAGCATGACAATGAGAGTTCAACCAGTATGGATTAAACATAGAATGCAACAAACGGCTCGGCGAGGGTGTCACAACACGAGTTACGCCCGTCCCACACAATAAAAAGAGCACCTGTAACACTGTATATATTTATATATATATATACAGAGAAACCTCGTTGTGTCGAAGTCGAAGGGGCCCTCAGAAAACTTCGACACATCCGAGTTTCGACACAAGCGGATTTTATTCGGTAATAATTTAATTAGAGTTGTCCGGAATATCGAGCCTTTAACTTCGAGATAAGCGGGGTATTCGACTTAAGAGAGTTCGACACAACGAGGTTTCACTGTATATATATATATATATATATATATATATATATATATATGTAATACTCCCAATGACTCAGATGTTCGCATGTGGTAATCTCTGCAAGTGAAGGAAACAGGAAAACCTGCTAACATTGGATGAGCACCTAAACCTTCCCTCATTGAAAACTAGAATGGAAGCAGGGTCGCCAGCTGAGAGACGAGCTTGGTACCACTAAATTTTGCGTGGGACATCCGCCTAAAGTGCAAGATAATATTAATAGAAAACAAGGAAATAAATCGACCAATGGAATCTTTGTGCAGCCTGCACGACATATTGAAAAAAAAACCTTTTTTGAACTATCTCAATTATCAGGTAAAATCTAGTCAAATGAAAATTATAACAAAAATTATGAATTCCTCGACCCCACAAACCCAATTACTCACAAACTGCATGGAAATTTGGGTAAAAATGGAGGACAGCGATCATCCAGGATTTCGTGAACTAACGGTACCAACTCTCACTTTCCTTGAGAGACACCCTCACTAGATTCTCAAACTATCAGTCTGACAAACCAAATTCACTGAGAAACGAACCACTAGAGCTCTAAAAAGTAAGTGGACTTGAACTCGAGGGCTCTGACTTGGATTCGTCTAGGTTGGTCCCAAGCATAATACTTCGCCAAGGCCCAGACTTTTCTAATAATATTTTGAAATTTTCACTTCTCACACAACCTGATGCGCTGCTTGAGAAGCAACTGATTTTCCCGCTGCCTGCTTTGGACCAGGTGGCGGTTCGTTGTCTGTTGGAAACGCGCGTATGATGTGACAAGCAGCCAACCAGATGCCAATTAGCAAACACTCGACAGGCATCCTGGTTCCCCCATAGCTGCGCTTCAAGCGCCGCTCGATGACAGTTTATGGTCGAATTTGAATTGCTCCCTCTGCATTCTCGCATAATCGACCGATACGATTATGACATTACGACTATGTTAGCGTATCTGTTGTCTGCAAAACTGAAACCAGCCATCGATGTTAGCACGGAGCCTTTGTTGTTATATTTTTTGAATTACAGCACAGCGGCCGGGCATCTTATGTGCCAAAGGCCCTAAACAAACCACATGTAGGGCCATTCTCTCTAAGCCTGTGGCCTGTCCAGACGGTTGCCGGGGCGATGAGCTGACACCCAAAACGAAATGTACAAAATTGGCTCGTGTATTCCTCGCTTGGCTGGTAACCCGTTTTGTCTTCCAGCACAGGGTCTCATCTGATTGGATAAAAAAATAGTGCTCCGCTTTGGTGAAGCGATTACGGATACGAGGTCAAAACAAACAGCCTTACGATATAGGTAGTAGGCCTATAGGTAAAGCGCTGTGTAAAAAGCGTATGAACAGTATTGTAGGCAAAATCATTGAAAAAATTTTCAAAATGGATGAGAGCGACCATCTTGGATTTCAGGCTTTTTCTTGACCCACCCTCCCTTTTTTAGCTAAAAATCGCGGGCAATCTTAGATTTATGGTAAATATAGGTTGCATCACAAATTTGACATCAAATATAAATTCCTCGATCCCCAATCCCCCTTAATCCTTATACTGAACAGTATTGCAGCAAAACCGTTGAAAAAATAAATTTCAAATTGGTGAATGGCAGCCATTTTCCATTTTGGCCTCTAACGGATTCAGATTACACTTCCATGAGGGACACCGACGCTTAATTTTTAATCTACCTCCATAAAAGACAAATCCATCGAGAAAACAACCTTCGCACGGTCACGGAATTGCTACAGATGACCTAACTATTTGCTATATAAATAAATAAATAAAATGTAATCCACGCCTTGATAGATACAGATGTGTCTGAATCATACACGATCGAAGGCCATAAATTGGATATATATTTGCCATCAGATGGTAGTATATGTTCTAAGTTTTGCAATATAGTCATGTAGCAAAATAATACTTATTTACTTTGCCAACTTGGCTAGTCTAGGAACTCCATTGAAGATATTTTTCCTCATAAACGTGTCACGAATTTTATGCTCAAAATATAAAAAAAGATTAAATCGGAAAAGAAAAAAAATAGTCGCAGTATTTGTCCAAACCATAACAGAAGAAATACAAACTCACAAGCGACTACTTTACATCTTGTTCTTGTGTTAAAGCAAAACAGTGAACAGCTCATAAAACAGGACTATGAATGATGTTGACCGCTTAGAGTTATGATGTCATACGATTATTAGCTTAACGAGAGTGCCTACAATATTGAATATCTTAGCTGTCTCATTTAACTGACATGGTACATTTTATTCTTTAGTCATTTTTTGGATTAATAGAAAAAATACCTCGACTGCTTGGTATCAACCATTTCCGAGTTAGTCAATACACCCTTTAAAAAATAGAATAAGCACGCTTCCAGGACCAATATTATGTTTTACCACGTCTGCTCTCCATGAACGAATCCATATTTGGATCAAAAGAATACTAGTCCGTCCATTGGCGAGTTCAACAAAAGTGACTGAATTGTTCGAACTGCATGTAATGTTGTTTTTAGCTCAGCTGGCTGAAAGTCACCTGAACTATACCGGCCGTTCTTTGTCTGGTCGCTCGCAAACATGTCACAAATCTTAACCGTTAAGGCCAGGCAGATCAAACTTCTAATTGGTGAAGTTTGAAACTAAAGTAAATTTAAACGTTATCCACGCCTTGATAAACGCAGCTGTGTCTGGATCATACATGTCATAGGTACAAAACAAAAATGATTTGCCGCCAGATGGTAATATTTCAAAAGCCTTACAGTAATATTCTTTTAATTTTCCCCGACTGGGCTGTTCTAAGAACTCCCTTGAAAATTTATTTTCTTTCTCATAAAAATGTCGCGTTTTTTAAGGCTCATAATATAAAATACATTAAATAAAAAAAAATAGTAGCAGCAAATATTAAGCCAATGCACGGCAAAAGAAGTACAAAATTTCAAGAGCCTATTTTACATCATGTGTAAAGGCAAAACAGTAAGCAATAAATGATACTAGACTTTAATTTAGGTGTGTCTACGATTGCCATGTAATAATGCTATAACAATAATCGACTTAAAGATAGTGTCTTCAGTAATAAATATCAATTTAAATAATATAAATAAATGTCTCATTCAATGACATGGTACAACCTTTTACCATGCTATTTTGGGGATAATAGAAAAAATGTCGGCGGGGTGTCAATTACTTCGGAGTTGGCTCCGTTAGCTCAAACAAACAGAATCAATACGCTTTATGCGTCACGGATCAATATTCTAGTTTGTTTCACCACGAGCCAGCTTCCCATGCTTCCTAAACGAATCCATATCTAGATCACAATTCAAGCTATACAACATCTGTCAGATGGAATGCTCCTCAATAAGTGTTTATAAATAAAAACTATGGTACTGCACATGCATCCACCAATGGAAACTAATTCTACATTATGCCCTACTGAATCAGGACTTGCGCTTAAGTCTTATTAAGTGTTTCCTGTCCCAGTTCCTATTCCTCCACATAATTTCTTGGACTTCGGTTCAGTAAATTTAAGGCAATCCTACCATATGTTACGTACCAAGATACGTGATCTATTTAATCACACAGAAAGATAATGGTACAGTATTTGGATACCAACACCGTCACCAAGATAAGTCCTTTGAATGTAAACTCTCAGAGAATGACAGTCAAGTGGAAAGTTCTTGTAACAACACAGAAAGTCCAACTGAAGTCCAAATGTATAAAATCCAGGAGAAAGTTCATGAAAATGTATAATTGCCGCATTCGTCGGATAAGGTCTTAGAATCTGACACACGCTTCTTCGTCCGCTGCTATCTGCAGTGCTGTCTGCCCTCTGGTTCTAAAAAAGAGCTCTTTCTATACCTTCACACCCTAAGCCGGGAACCTTCCACTTCTCCAACAGTCTATAAGGACCCTACTCAACAGTAAACACGCGTTTCAGGAATTCTCTGGAAAGACATCGCTGTGTATCTACACATACCAGGATCATCACGTGACCCACGACCAAGCATGAAAACTCAAGGCCCACATGACAACGCGAGTTCAATCAGTACGGAATGTAAAAACAACACGAGTCACGCCCGTGTCACATAATAAAGCACCTGTAACACAAGAGACCAGCAAACCGAACAGGCAAACTTACCAACAGACAAACTGTCCAACACAAAACATGGATGAAAACTGAATCTACCTGAACTGATCCGGGGTAAAACTTTGGAATTAATCTTTCCACGCTGGGTTGAGTAAAGTTTATTTTAAGTATTTCTGGCCATATTAGGTCTATCCATAGTTTGATATATATATATATATATATATATATATATATATATATATATATATATATATATATATATATATATATATATATGTTCATCGTTATTTCCTACAAAGTCGTGAATAACCGGATAAAGTGAAACGTAAAAGGGCCAAGGGTTTTATCATGTGGTTCCAATGGGTTTGATGGTCAAGAAATAGATAAAATATATGATTTAATAGGTAACGAATGTTGTTTTGTTCTTGCAGTCGACGTCTGTTTATTCTTGTTCGTTGCAGACACTGTACCGTTCCAGGAGTTGTTGTCTATCTACATTAATGTTTGTTGCTGTCATTGTATTCTTCATGTTTATGTTGTCTATGAATCTTCCTGTTTGTCGCTAACAGTGTACCGTTCCAGCAGATGTTGTATGTTTTTCTTCCTGTTTATTGCTGACAGTGTACGGTTCCAGTAAATGACGTCTATTTATTCTTCTTTCTTTACTGAGTGTACAGTTCAGGTAGATGACGTCGATTTATTCTTCTTTCTTTACTGAGTGTACCGTTCAGGTAGATGACGCCTATTTATTCTTCTTTCTTTACTGAGTGTACCGTTCAGGTAGATGACGTCTATTTATTCTTCTTTCTTTACTGAGTGTACCGTTCAGGTAGATGACGTCGATTTATTCTTCTTTCTTTACTGAGTGTACCGTTCAGGTAGATGACGTCGATTTATTCTTCTTTCTTTACTGAGTGTACCGTTCAGGTAGATGACGTCTATTTATTCTTCTTTCTTTACTGAGTGTACCGTTCAGGTAGATGACGTCGATTTATTCTTCTTTCTTTACTGAGTGTACCGTTCAGGTAGATGACGTCTATTTATTCTTCTTTCTTTACTGAGTGTACCGTTCAGGTAGATGAAGTCGATTTATTCTTCTTTCTTTACTGAGTGTACCGTTCAGGTAGATGACGTCTATTTATTCTTCTTTTATTTACTGAGTGTACCGTTCAGGTAGATGACGTCTATTTATTCTTCTTTCTTTACTGAGTGTACCGTTCAGGTAGATGACGTCTATTTATTCTTCTTTCTACTATACAGTAGATTTCGTCCATGTATTATGTTTGTTATTTTAGTAATTCTAGACAGCATACCTTTTATAAAAAACGGAGACTGCTATCTGTGACCAAGGTGTTTATAATTAAATATACATAAATCATTTCGTTCCAGCAAGGGAATCTGTCTCCACTTCAAGAACCGTAACCCAGCTATCTTCTGTGCCAACGCTTCTAAAGAACGTATCTTGTACTAACATTTAATAGAAAACAACACGCGGATAATACACATTATACCTTTTATCATTTTACGACCCTCTCGGCTTTATCTCAAGATGTGATGGCATTCATGGAATGTTTGTTTAATGTATTTACTCGATATTTTCAATACATATATGCAGACTGTGCAGAGGAAAATGCACATTTCCAGCCTATCATATTATTTGGATGCTTTATAGTACTTTTTTGTTCCTTTGTTTACAATTGAATTCTCACATAAGCTTTCATATAACTCTCATAATCCTGGATCCTTTATAACCTTTTTTTTTTGTTCATTTGTTTACAAGTGATTTCTCACATAAGCTTTCAATTAACTCTCAAATTCCTGGTAGCCGATTGGCCGATGCCAAACAATTTGATTTGAAATTATTTCTCCGCCGATATGGAAATCTTGTTGATACTGCTTCTCAAATGGTGTATATTTATACAGCTTCCTGAAATGAGTTTGAATGCAGAAAATTCGACAAAATATAGTTATTTCTTCAGCTGCATTAATTGTATTAAAAATGTAACCAAAAAGTCAAATAGCTTTTTTTTATTTTAAAATCAAGATTATAAAATGAGACCGTCCTAGACCGTGTTTTCAGGCGACAGTATGTTTAAGTTTCCCAAATCGGGTCCTAAGGGGTGAAACTTTTGCTAGTATAGCTTCGGGGCTCTGGCAGAACTAAAGGTTGATTCTCTGAATAACAACTAAACGTGGTTTGGCTTGTTCTTGTAAGATGCGGAAACCATAACTCCAGGTAGAATAAAATAATATTTTATTATTATGTTTTATCACATCTATTTTTATTTATTAGGGCACCCTTGTAAACATGAAAGTTAGAGAATTATTTTAACTAACTCATAGCTTAAATCCCATTAATATTATTTCATAATATTTATAATAAATATAAATAAAAAAGAGAGAAGGGAACTATGTTGTAAAAAAATGGAACAATATTTAAAAATTATCCAAAAAGACGGATAAATCACAAGCTCCTTCTGGCTGTCAGGTATCGCTACCTGAAGACTGGACGTACACTCTGCGATCTGGAAGGAGAGCGGACCGTCTTCTTCTCAAACTCCTTAAGCAATCGATTACTCCTCTTATATCCTGATAAAATGTAGGGATATCCATCAGGAGGATAAACACCCCTTCTGTGATCAGGAAGACGATGGCCATATAACCTATCGCCCTGGCAGAGGGTCTGGCGTCAGATTCCGAGGTATTTTCCAAGTCTATACTAAGGTCCACGTCCGGTTCGTTCATCCACGGGAAGGATGGTTCTGCAAAAATGAAAAAAAGTGACCTGTGGGTTATGATGCTCAGCAAAAGACGCTGGCTTAATTTCTACATGCCAGATCTTACAAGTGAATATACACCAAGCTGTTGCAGTGAATATCCGTGCTATTTATCGCGGGTAGAAATTCCACACTTTTATAGAAGGGGTATGCGAGTTTTCCTATTTGAACCTATATTTATAGCTTGATTTTTTACCTCTCTGTCTGGTAACACTTCATGGATTTACTTTGGATTCTGAATTGTTCGTGGGCGTCTTATTTCCGTGGAATTCTTGGTTATTATTTCAAAGAATTTAAAGAAGCACGATCATTTAGTTTAGCTTGTAAATATTAAAAAGCCAACTCGTCGTCGCTATGCAGTCGGCAAAGACACTGTGTTAGCCAACATGAGTACAGGAAAATATATAACATATTTATTTAAAAGTATAAGGAATAATAATGTTGTGAAAAAATATTCTTTTCTACTTGGGAATGAGGAAATTCTTAAACTCTGTATTGGTCTCTGTCACTCTCCTTCCCATTTATTACGCCTAAATTAGCTCATTTTGTGCTTGTCCTGTTTAAAGAGTAATGTCCTAAGTTAACTGAGTAACAATATCCAAGTGTATCATGTCAAAATCAAGAAATTTTAGACCTACAAAATTCCTTATTCTTATAATTTCCTATTCTAAATTATCGCGGTGTAATAAATCTTGAATACTACAAAGCGTATGGTGCCCTGAAATACTGCGCTGAAGATTTTGCACACTTAACGTAATAGTTTTCAAGCACTGTGAGGTCGTCGAGGTCAGATTTTGTACCAGGATTTGCTATTTGCTTTAAACATTTTTTAAAAGAACTAACACGTTGACTTAGAGTGGATTGCGCTTTACGAAAAGAGAAATATCTAAACAGCAAAGAAATGACAAAACCTACCTGTCGGAGGCCGTCTCTTCGGAAGTATTCTTATCGAAACTGTTGACCAGACTTGGTTATTTTGGGCGTGCGTTGTTAATTGTGTAACTATAGCTGTCGATCTACTTGTTGTTACGTCATCGTTTACTTGCGTTGTTATTTCTTCGGCTGTCGTCGGGAGGATGGTGTCAACAGCGGACGTTGATGTTTTCGTGTATTCGACGGTTATTGATGTTGGGTTTTCGGCGGTTGTTGGGGTCGTTGTATCCTCGACAGTTGTCGGTGTTGTTGCGGTTTCTGCGACGGTTGTTGGTGTTATTGTGGTGTCTGTCGCAGTTGTTGGTGTAGTAGTCACTGCGATGGTTGTTGGCGTTGTTGTGGTGTCTGCGATGGTTGGTGGTGTTGTTGTGGTGTCTGCAATGGATGTTGGCGTTGTTGTGATGTCTGCGATGGATGTAGGCGTTGTTGTGGTATCTGCGACGGTTGGTGGTGTTGTTGTGGTGTCTGCGACGGTTGTTGGCGTTGTGGTGGTATCTGCGACGGTTGGTGGTGTTGTTGTGGTGTCTGCGATGGATGTTGGCGTTGTTATGGCTTCTGCGACGGTAGTTGACGTTTTTGTGGTTTCTGCGACGATTGTTGGCGTTGTCGAGGTGTCTGCGACGGTTGTTTGTGTAGTTGTGGATTCTGCGACGGTTGTTGGCGTTGTTGCTGGGACTGCAACGGTTTGTGGTGTTGTTATGGTATCTGCGACGGTTGTGGATGATGTTGTGGTATCTGCGACGGTTGTTGGCGTTGTTGTTGTGACTGCAGCGGTTTGTGGTGTTGTTGTGGTGTCTGCGACGGTTGTGGGTGATGTTGTGGTATCTGCGACGGTTGTCTGTGTTGTTGTGGTGTCTGCGGGGATTGTTGGTATTAGTTGTGTCGTAAGATTGACTGAAGGACCAAAATTAATCAGTTCGCACAAAAAATACTCATCATGACCGCAGCTGTCCACTGTAATCGTGAAGTTTTCTAGCTCCACTATTTTTCCACAATCTGAGTAGTCTGTACTTGGGTTACCGGGCGTCCAAGGCGCCCACGTAATTATTCCTGACGTCATCCAGTACCACTCACTCTCGGTATCAACTCCATGAGCCCCAACCCAAAGTTCAATTTCACTGACGCTGTGAATAAAAATTAAAACATGTTAAATATTAAACAGTACATTTTCCATGTGTAACTCCGAAAATACTAAGTGATATATAAGATATATATCCGCTTCTACAATGCCTCTAGTAATAGAGCACTAGTAATAGAACACCAATCCCTCAGACACACACATATACATACACACACATTCTATACCGTCATATTGAAAATAGCTAAGAGATAACCCATCAAAGTGCCTCTGGAGAAATAGTCGCATGATTTAAACTTAATTTTGAATCATTTGGATCCGCTGAAACAGATTATATTTGTCAATAATGCATAATCACTCCAAGTGTTTGACAATAGAAATTAGCTGAATATATCCATATAAATATTTTCAGTGTCACAAATGTACAGATAATGAAGAAGGGGCATATACTTACTACCCAATACCATTAATTGTTTTGAGCTTGATGAAATCGTAGACTTCCGGTGTATCAATGGTAGCTAGTTGCCCTCCCAGACGCTCGCATAAAGCATTGCTTTCAGCCCACTTGAGTTTATAATAAGACGTCCAGAAACAGTGACCAGTCGAGTTGAAGAAACTTCCTTGTGTACATTCACACTTTAAGACTTGTTGCGGTTCCAATGTAAGTGAAGGGTCTACGACATAAAAACGGCTTTATGAATGGTTTACCGGGGGTCATACGTAATTCACTTCAAACAATAATCCATGCTAAGTTAATCTCAATGTAATAAAAAGGGGCAGAATAATCCGAATAGGTTTGTCATTAAATTAATCCCCCATTCATATCGATATTAAGTTCAGTACGAAAATATTACCATAAACACACATTTTATTCGGCCTATATTGGTTCGACGATTAGATAAATTTCTGAATCATCATGGTATTTCTCCAATTCAATTTAGTCAAAACAATAGTATCGGATTGAAGCTCATGGAGTCGTTCCGGATTAATTAAATATTATATTTTTATAAATTGGAAAAAGACAAGAATACCCGTATTCCGTAAATTGCTAAACAGCTCTATTCGCTGTAGGCGCATGGCCAAAGGTCGCTCCCTTCTTTATATTTATATTTTGGGGTGTTTATTCACAAAACGATTGATATTTGTAAGTAACGTCAGTTTTGCCAATCTCATTATTTTCTTTTTTTTTCAAACATACACTGAACATGAAATGACAATAATCAAGTTTTTGTTAAGAACTGAATGTACATGTATGGATCTCAGAATCCAGGAAGGATACAAGGCCTTTATACATATCTATATATGTCCAACATTTCTCAGACAGCGAGTGAGTCAACGATCTGGCCAGGAACGCAGGAACATTCCTTCGTTCGAAGGTCAATCGCATGATGTGTGAGACTAAGTATTTAAGGCCATAGCCAATCTGATTCAAACGGCACCTGCCTACATTCAGTTAAATATAGCCATCTTCTAATCAAGTACTTTTTCTGAAATCAGTTCATTTGATCAAGAACAAAGGTATAGTATATAAAGAACCAGAACAAACTGGTAGTTTGACTGACCTCGCTCTCTGGCTCCGATCGGGAGTTCGCAGAGAAAGCGCTCAGTATCGAGACAACCCTGGACATTCCAAGAGAAGTTTTTATCTAACAATAACCTCACACATTCTTTGCTTCCAGGAGCCCCATTTTCCCAATAAGTGTAATGGGTGGGGGTTCCAGAAAGCCATCGAAAGTTTTCATGATCACAGGTCCGGGTATACCCAATGAACCATTCATTTTCAATTGACCTGAAAAGAAATGAATAAAACGTTTTCTGAAATATCAGCAAAATAGTCATTCAAATAAAGGAAGATGTATACAGAATGTATACAGAATGGAAAGACCTTAAGGCACATTTTTTTATATACATTCTAATCCATTCATCCACCCATACCAAAGGTGTTCTTAAGGGGCTGACAGGCCAAATTTAAAGTTAACACGGGGTACGTGGATTTGTTGGTTTTCTTTCTAAACGTTTTTGTTCGTTCCTGCAATATCCCGCTCTCATTATCTGGAATATCTATCATCAATGCATACATAAGAAAACAGAATCCCAGCGATGTATAAAAGTTTATAAATTCGTTTAATAAACCAACTTGAAGTTTCCCTGCAAAAACGGTTTTTAAAACAAAATTGAAAAATAAATTGAAGATATCAGGATTTAGGAAAATAAGGGAGTCTAACCAACACAGAATTAGAGCTAAACCTAAAAAAAGGATCCTAAGTAAGAGGAAAGGGGTCCTGGCCACGAAAAAAATGGACTTAAATCTTTAAAAAGAGTTACAGTGGCAAAAGAATGGGAAGGGGTTTACGAACCCCTTTGGACCCCCCCCCCCCCCCGTCCGATTTGGACAAGTATTGCAAATGTTATTCGGCTTTACTTCCCCTAAATATCTCAGCCTGGTTTGTTCTAACTGTTGTTCATGTAGCATGGGTTTTCACCCCTAAATATGTCTAACTCGTTACATGAAGGCTACTGAAGATGAAAAGGTAAAAAGAAATAATTTCCAATATCTATTAATGTTATCAACAATATTAAGGACACTTTATTTTCAAATTAACATATAATTAAACATTATTTTTTATTATAACAACCCTGTTAATTATGTGATATATTGATTGCGTCATAGTGTTATTTTTTGTCATGCCATATTGTCCTGAATGTTATCGATGTCATTAATAGGGCATTATATCCCATTGCTCTTCATTTGTCTGATACAGTTTAGTAAGTGTTAGAGCTATAAGGCCCATGATAACCTGCATGGAAACGGATTTGCATACAGGCTAAAGTATCCTACCCGGTCAAGTGGTACCACATAAACTGGGTGGTAACTTATTAATATCTCAATGTCTTGTATCTGTATGAGAGTATTGAGCGTGTTTTTTTTTCTGAATAAGCCGAAATCGGAGGTATAGAGAAAAAAAACTGAAACCGTCGGTACTTTAAAATATGCTGGTATTAAACATAAAATGCCAAATTAAACAATTATTAGTGTTCATCATACCCTGAGTTTACGCAGTCCCTGTGTAGCCGAGCATGTTTGTTTTTTCAATGTTCATATGATCATTTGCCAGAATCCTGGTTTTTATTTTTATGTATATGTAGTTAAACACTAATATGTTTGACATGTAATGTTAGCTTTCATTGTTTGCACAGGTTCCAGCGCTTCACAAGACGCTTCTTCATAAAAGACGTGAATAACTTGGACGATATTGTCTTTGTTTAAGCATTTTTAATAAATGTGACATTATAAATGAAATTCAAGGAAAATTTTTGGGAGAATCAGCCTGTTTAATATTTAAAACAGAGAGAGAGAGAGAGAGAGAGAGAGAGGGAGGGAGGACCTGTCTAATAAGACCAACCGGTTATAAAGACCACCTTTAAGCGAACGCCTTCACATTGGTTAGAAATGACCTTTATAATAAGACAACGTGTAAAATAAATCCACGTTTGGTCTTTATGCGCAGGGTATATATATATATATATATATATATATATATATATATATATATATATATATATAAAAATATATATATATATATATATATATATATATTTATTTATTTATATATAGGAGTGAATGAATGTATGAACTAATGAATAAATGAAAATAATTTCTAGGTCAACATACGAAAGGAAGCCTGGTGTTGAAGGCTGCACGGCCATTAACCATAATGTCATGTTCTCGCTGTGGACTTCCATTAGGCTGCCTCCCCATTGCATGCATGTATACTGTGCGTCATACCAGGTGAGTTTAGAGTGGGATGCATACAAACATGAACTGCCAAATACAGGGCGACCGTAGCATTCACAATCACCTGAAATTTGCAAAATATCGAAAGTAATATCAGATACGGATTGTTCAGATACTTTATTGGAGTTCACTTGGTCCTATTTCATAACATGACCTTGGGTCACAAAACCGTGCATGTAGGGTACACCTGATGTGGAATACTGAATGGCTTGTCTGGCTCTAGCCATTATGCCACGTGGCCATAAAAAAACTGTCGTTTGATTTAAATGTATGTTTAGCACCCGAACAAACAGCTATTAGTCAAATACTGTCAGGCCTGTGGCATATCAAAGACATGGTGTGCAAACGCTTGTGTGTGACTGCTTGGAGGTGTAATGTTTGCTTAAATAATTTTGGACAAGGATTGTGGAAAAATGAGATACACAAGTCCAGATTTTCTCGGCCTTGTATAAATGTAGAAAAAATAACATATTTTAAGGTACAAACGTTAAATACCACCATTTTTTATTTATAAAAGAGGCTCAAACTTCGAATTGGTATTGCAGATATTACATTGAAAAGATTTTTAGACACATATCCTGTATTTTAATAACTCACTTTCATTCAGTTCACAAACGAAGTATTTTGCGTGTTGACAATCATCCGCCTTCCAGAAATGATCACTGTCACTGACTCTTCCACAATTTTTGCCAATATCATTGTTCGGTTCGCTGTTATCCCACCTTTCGAAAGAGATACTCTGCCCGTTGGTCCAATTCCATAGATTATTCGGTACATCATATTTTTTCAGTCCGATCCAGAAGTTGCCGGTACTGAATCATTACCATATTTGTTTGATTATACTTGTCACATATTCATAATATGGTCTGTTTGAACAGTGATAGTCCATTAAGATTATTTCCAACAATTAAATTAATCACACAGTTTCGAAAAAAATATCAATCAGACCTTGTATACGAACGACAACTTCTTGACAAGAAAACCATACACTTAACAATCGTTTCTACTGGATTTCTACTTATGTTTGTGACATGACGTCTCCCACAAAATGCCAAGTTCATTGATAGTTACATTTTAAGAATATTTTCGAAATACCCGACAAACTGGATATTTTGAATATAATTGCCGTGCATTTGACCGATTACCTTATATATATATATATATATATATATATATATATATATATATATATATATATATATATATATATATGAATAGCCATGCTGGTTTATTGTATTGGGATGGAACTGGTATACACAGAAATGTCGGTATAGGGGCAGTGGAAATCGAACCCACGACCTTCTTTTGATTTAACCACTTAGCCACGACAGATCCCTACCCCCTCTCTGTATTTGCACACTTTTATAGGAACCAGTTACGTCAGAATAATTGAGATTGATATGAAAAAGCCGACCGGGAATTTGAAAATCGTTGGTTCGATTTCAACCGGCTGTGAACCAACTTTTCTGTGTATACCAGTTTCATCTTCTAAAATTAGACCACTGCGACCTGTATCCTTAGAGCTATGGGGCTTGTAAGTACACCCAGAATAATTAAAAATTTGAAACAAAACTTCAGGGATCTTCATGATTGTCATGAACTTTGCCTTGAATAGTGATAATGATTGATGTGCCAGTTCCCGAGAATTAATGGCGCCACTTTTTTTTTCTTATTTCTACGGTTTGATTTTATTTTTAGAATATAAAATGTCAGAAATCATTTTCTCAGATATTGTTTAATCTCGTGTCCCGAAACCTGGTGTGTTTTTTTATATTATTAGCAGATGCGCTATAGTAATTACTCTGTCCGATCATCCGTTAGTCTGTATGGCTGTCTGTCCGTTCGTCCATCCACAAATTTGTTTCAAAATGATACTTATGTTTGGCCAACCACTGAAGGAAGGACCTTTTGGGGTCGTCAGGCCAAAGGTAAATGTCACTACACCCACTTAATAAAAATAAAAAGATTGTGGATGCATTTTAAGCCAAACTTCTCATGCAAAAAGATTTTGCGCATATAGATGACCTGCCGATAGGGAAATAACCTTATTGAATTTGGGCCAAATGGTAAAATTTCAAGGGCACAGGGGCCATCTGTCCACAAATTAGTTTCTAAAAGATATCTCTATTTTGGTTCGACATATTGTTTAAACTTGACTTATATATGGCCTCCCACAGAAGTAAGAATCCTCTGAATTGAATTTTGGGGTCATGAGGTCAAGGTCAAAGGCCCCATATTTTGAAAAAAAAAGTTCATAAGAATATTCTCATACGCTGATTTCAGCTGAGCGTTAATATATAAACTTATTTATTTTACATGGATTGTACAAATAGTTTTTAAAATAATCAAGGCACTCTCCATGGCTGAGATGATGGCGTTCGGTAGTCTGTGGGGGTGGAGGAAACCGGAGAACCCGGAGAAAACCACCGGCCTTGGACGGGCAACTTCAACCCACTCTCATGGCTACATCGGGGATCGAACCCGGGTCGCCAGCGGAGGGAGTCGAGTGTTTTACCCTCGACTGTCCAGGCCATGTTGTGACCCATGGGTCATGTATAATGTTAATTGTGCAGATAATGCATATTGTATTTTTTTTGGTTGATTGCGAATATTTGCTTTTGCGGAATAGAACACCAATAAAAGTGCCACAAATATATACCAGTGATGTTACCCGTAGAATATAGGGGACAGTGACTTAAGTTTTGCTGAGACTAACATGGAAATAGAGTATATAATTGGTTCTTCAATTATCGTTTAAGCTTGTTACATTTTGCATAATCGTTCACAAAGGATGATGTGTGACTGCTAAGATATTATTGCATTGCCGGATAATTTTGTTTTACATTAACAGTTGGGGAACTTGGTCACATTATCGGGTATTTTCGTATTACGTTATCGGTTAGAAAATTTTGTTTACATATCGGTTGATTTTGTATTACATTATTGGTAAGTGTCACATTATCTTTTTTATAACGTTATCGTTTAATGTTACATTTTCAGTTTATTTGTTATTACCTTGTAAGTTTGTGTTACATTATGGGTTAATGTCTTATAACAATATCGGTTAATGGTACAGTATAAGAAAATTATTAATTTATCAAGCCCCTTTTAGTCTGTTTCACTAAATTACCAACTATAAATAGTCGTTATCGTATGCAAAGGAGGTAAATATGCCACCTACCTATTAATACCTTCCAAGTCGGTTATCTTGTAATAGTAAGTTAAGTTGGGAACCGATGCCAGGGTTCCGCCTAGACCCTGGCAGTGGGACAAAGCGTCAGTAAATATCTTCTTCTCATAGGAAAGGTAGTAACATAATTCCTCGCCAACGGTTTCTGTAAATGTATATATATTGGTAAGTATTATTCAAAAGCATTAGGGGATGGTGAAGATCTTACTTTTTAGCTCTACTAGGGCTTAACTTCAAGAAATGTGTAAAGAATGAAATCGTTTTGCTGCAGAATTTGATATGATTATATTTACAATCCAAGGGGAAAAATGTGTTCTGGTTAAAAGTGGTTCATCAGTGACACCGTATAAAATTTGTTTAAATATAGAATTGATAAAATCTGTGCAGAGCCTGGGAAATATGATAACCTCAAACTTAAACGATCATCATGTGTTACGGAACCTAATATAAACAGATCACGTATGCGTGATGAACACAAAATGTTGTAATGGATGTAAAAAAAATCAGATTCTGTTACACTAGGCAGCGTGAAATGTCTAGGGGAGTGAATAAAGAAGTCAGTTTTTTTATAGCAAAAAAAAAAACATAATTTATTCTTAAAACATCCCTAACATTACACTAAATCAATACAAGTAAACAGTAAAACAGCGGTATAACAACAAATCAATACAATCACACAGTAAAATAAACAATGTGCACAGTACCTGGATACCACCACCGTCACAACGATAAGTTCTTTAAATGTATACTCTCGGAGAATGACAGTCAAGTGTAAAGCTCTTGTAACAATCCAAAAAGTAAACTGAAGTCTAAACAAGACTCGTCACAAAATCCAGGAGAAAGTCTGATGAAAATCTATAATTGCCGCACTCATCGGATAAGGTCCCAGAAACTGACACACACGCTTCTGCGTCCGCTGGAATCTTCTCTGCTCTCGCTCTCTCTCGGCTCTAAAACACAGCCCCCTTATATAACTTTTCACCTCAAGCCGAGAAGCTTCTATTTCTCGTACATTCGAAGAACCTAACACAATACACGGTAAACACGCGTTCAGGAATCATCTAGAAAAACGTCGCTGTGTCTCTACACACCAGGTTCCACACGTGACCTCGGCAAGGCGAGAAATCCCCTAGCTAGCATGACAACGAGAGCTCAACCAGTACGGATTAAACTGAGAATGTAACTAGCGCCCGGCAAGGGTGTCACAATCACGAGTTACGCCCGTGTCACACAATATAATAGCACCTGTAACACATGATATAATGAACAAAAAGGACAAAATTATCTCAAACTTTAACTTACTAGTTTCTAACTTTGAATGTCAACCGGTGAGTATATTATTTTATTTATTCAGGTATTAAACAAGTTATTTAATAATTTAAGGCCCCTTTACACAAGGCTGCCACCTTTGTGCCTCCTTCGATGACCACAAATCGACCAGGACGCTCAATGGTCGCCTAACCCCATAAATCCTGTTTCTGTGTAACTGCTCCATAACCGTTTCAGTGATACTTTTGCCTCCCTTGAACCTCCCAAAATGCAGCAATAGGGCATATTTATGCCTGCCTTCCCTCTGCTTCCCCTGTAAATCAAACGCGACCACTCTGCCTTCATTATACAACCACAACAATGCTTGTGCACCACTCTGCCTCCTTTGAGCCACTTTTGAGCAACCCACATCCCCGGCGACCTTTGTTCGATTGTTTTGAACATGTTCAAATTGTTTTGAACATGTTCAAAACCCACGGCGACCACGGCGTCCATGGCGAAGTCTGAAACTCCTGTGTCCAACCTTAAGGCCCCTTTACGCAGGGCTGCCACCTTTTTGCCACCTTTGAGCAACCAAAAAAATGACCAGAACGCTCAATGGTCGCCTAACACCAAAACACCCTGTTTTTGTGTAATTGCTCCATAACCGTTTCAGCGATACTTGTGCCTCCCTTGAACCTCACAAAATACAGCATTGGGGCATTTTCTTGCCTGCCGTCCCTCTGCTTCCTCTGAACCACCAGTGCGACCACTGTGCCTCCATTCTACAACTACGACAATGCTTGTGCCTCCCTTCTGCCTCCTTTGAGCCACCTTTGAGCAACCCACCATCTCGGCGACCTTTGTGCGATTGTTTTGAACATGTTCAAAAACTCACGGCGACCATGGCGATACCTGTAACTCCGGTGTACCACCTTTAGAACGACCTAGGCAACCATCCTGCCTTCTTTGAGCCTCCTACGACGACCTGGTAAATTGTTTGTTCGCACACTGGAGGCACAAAGGTCGCTATTCTGTGCAAAGGCCCCTTTAGCTACTCATTTTATGACTGCCACTCCTGTAAATTACAACATAAATCATCAGAGGTTATATACATCTTAAAACAAAATTTGCGTCATATCTGGCAAATGCCATATAACTGGCCCTTAAGTATTGTTCAGGGTCTTGTTTCCTAATAGTTATCATAATAATAAAATCACGCCTCATCAGTATTTTTATGCCCTATGATCACTGACTGTTTGGAATAATATTTTACATTTCTCAGCCACTAGAAATAAGTATACAGCTGGTAGAAAACTGGGAAATAATCTGAGATATCATGAAAGAGAGATGGATACATGTGGATTGTGGCGCAAACCTGTTAATCGAAGTACAATAATGATTCACCGCAAAAGGGTATCAAAAACTGTAAACATGGTATTAGTATTAAATATAGTTGATAACAGTGATGGAATTTGTTGTTATATACGCCACACTTAACAACTGAAGAAGCGCACTTGCTCATTAATGATTTGTCTGAATGTATTGTCTACTGTTGATGTGGTATCTTTAAACTGAATGGTACTATATATGTATTTTGTTATTCACTTCCTTGTCTGCTTACTTGCTAACGCAGTCAATGAATCAATTTACTTCATTGTACGAATTAAGGCATCAAGTGAAAAAACAGTTCCTTTGAAAAGCTGAAATTTATTCAGACATTTCTGGCTTCCGCGTGTTCAACGATAAATCCAACAAAAGGACATCCACAAATGTCATAGCTGCGATATTAAAAATTAATGGGGGAAACGCCATGTTATGCTTTGGGAAAAAAAATGTCATAACTCTAATGAAATCCAACCTAAAACATTAAACTACCTTTTGTCACTTTCTGCCAACTTCCTGATATAAATATAGAAAGTAGAGCCTCATCATTATTTTGTATGGCGGAAAAAAATTTAATTGATCAAATTATGGCCAAAATTCAAAAATCTAAAATATTCTTCGTGCAAAAGCTTGAAATAATAAAATCTTGACATTATTAAAAATATAATTGCTTCCGTTCTGATTTGACTCTCCAATTCGGCAGAAATATCGGTGGTGTGCTCTTCTAGGACAAGTTTGTTTTATTTTGCGGCATTATGGCCTATTAAGCTGAATAATTAATAATTTAAATAAGTCCCCTTTAGGTGCCCCTATTTCCTTTGTGCTGCAAGGTCCTCCACCCCTGTTACGCTTTTTCAGGAAGCGCCTCGGGGATTTGCACTTGCCTGTTAAGACCGTGGCCAGATGCATGTGCTGTCTAAAAGGCATTTCCGTGCAATACGCGGTCGCGCGGGTCCATTTTAATCCCCATTGATCCCCCATATCCATTTGAAACACGTCTAAAGGAATTTTCTCTCTTAAAAAGAAGTAAAGATTTGTAATCCAAAGACCACATGACTCCGCTTTCAGTGCGGGGGCTTTTCAGTTTGGTCAACACTGGGCACTGAGTCCAGTGATGTGTCCACCGTTTGACAAGTGTTTTATGGGTTAGATGTATGTTGATTTTTATACACTTAAAAATATCTTTCCATGATAACAATGGTTTCAAAAGTTCGGCCAAATCATGATTTTTTTATGATTTTTTCACAAAAGAAGCCCCACAACCTAATTATCATTCGGGTTGGTGGTGGGGGTGGGGGGTTCACATTTATTCGATAAGATCCGTAATCTGTAGGAACGGTGAAACATGAAAAGGTATCTCCAGTACATCTTAAATTTATAAAAAAAACTAGAATCTGTAGTCGGGGCGTACAGACCAAGGCTGAAGTGGTATCTTTGCTAAATGCTTTCATCGAAATATATCAACCTGCTTTATGTTTTTCTGGGAGAGTTGTCAATTTAGCGTCAGACCTGTTTATTCCATGACAATTTTCAATACTTAAACCAAACATCTAATACTGCTGGAATATATTTTTCTTGGCCTGTCTTTTTCACATTGGCAGCTATACGTTTCACGTACAAGAGACTTCAACGACATATGTCTGTGTATACAAATAACGCATGTGTCTGTTAACATGCCTTAGACTATACCCTAAACTAACTACACTGAAAAGAAACATCGTGTTTCACGATGTCGCCTGAGGTTCAACTAATACAAAGCATCTTTCATGTAATTTCACGGTAGAATGCTTCTTTATACAATTGTTATATCTACAATATTTACCAAGCAATGAAGCTGTCGGACCTATGTTGATTATCGGAAAAAATATTTTTTTGTGTGTGATTTATGGAATAGAATGATTTGTCTTTTTAGGTTGATATTTTGGGGGAGGGTGTTCCTGTAGAATTATCGCAGAAGTAATCTTTATATCATATAAGTGAAACACATGACAAAAGTTCTTGCAAAAACCTTAAAATTAAAATATGCGTCGTTTAATTCCTATCAGCTCATTACAAAAATATGCATTAGAAAGAGCCGTGGATTTTCCACGGGAGCAGCTAGTTAAAATTAACTTAATTTATTTAGCAAAATATTTCCTGATGTAATATTTTAAAATCATGCCTACAATGACAAGATACTAAAGTGGAAATATATTGAGCTGTTAGAAACAGTATAAAAGAATTTTTATTTTTGCCAGTAATAAGATGGTCAGGTCAGCTGGTGCCATCCTGAGTTCACAATCGTATGACAGTGACTGATCAATATTTTGCTTAAATAAGGTGCCGAAAGCAGCTGCAGTTCCTGATATATTTTAAAAACAGACAAAAGATCATCCTTTTTTATATTTTTTTGGCGGAGGTACTGACCTCCATTTTGTTAATGCTTCTTACATTACCTTACACTATAAATGGTTCGTTTTTTGCGGGCTCCCTTTCAGGGTGAACCAGTCTGTCATATAATGAGCCCCGGGCTATCTCAGGTGTGAACCCGAGCCAGCCAGCAGCTGGTTTAAAGACACTGGATAGCCATTAAATCTTCCCGAAGTGACTGCCTGTACTTTTCGCACAGTCGTTATCGGTCCCCGAATGACGTATCCACCCACGGCCCCTGTAAGGCTGGGGCAAGCCCGATATCAGGAAGCCGAGCTCCCCGATATCTTCCCATTTATTTTAAGACTCTGGGTGAAAGTCCGGTATGGAATGACTTGCAAACACATTTATTTTTCCTATATTTCGTTCACCACATTATCAAATGTCATGATGAAAGCAAAAAAAAAGATCAAATGAAGTTAGATCATACATGTTCAGTTTCTTTTGCTTCAAGGTATAGCTGATCACTTTTTTAACAGTCATAGTACTAGAGGTAAAACCAAGTTTCACCATCTCTTTTGGTATTCTATAGCTACCGAATATCTCGGGGATATCAAATCCATATCTGGATAATGCAACTGTTGCATCCTTTAGGGCTTTTAGATATTCGCCGAAGCGATGTCAGCAAATATAATCTACATAATTTGCCCGCTAATGGTAATAGCTGTACCAGCAGGAGGTAATATCCGCCAAACACTTTAATGCGTTAAAGTGGACTAGAAAGGAACATTAGTTGATTTTAAATCACCAACCTAATGAATATACATATATTATGACATAAATGTAGTTGAAAACATGACGTTTCCAAATGAACAAATATACCGAGAAAAAAAAAGAAAAAGAAATCAACAAACAGCTCCAAGGTTTTTATTGACCAGAAAGCCTCCGCTCATGTTGTCAATCCGATCACCGCCCTAGCACCTGTCAAATGTGCATCCGTGCTCATGTTTTTTTAACCCGATATTATGCAGCTTTGATCCTGCTCGGAATATAAATACAAGGAGAACATATTACGTTTATTTATGATTGACGCCTGTTGTAGTTCATCTATACCACACGTGATAACTTGAAACCGGTCACATTTTCTCAGATAAACGACCAGATATGTTGTATTTTTTTCACAACACAGATCATAACGTATCGATTCCACATTCAAAAGAACATAAAACGCGTCCACCTCTCTGTGGACTTTTCGTTTACGATCTTCGATATCGCTCAACCTGATTCTGTTTGTTCTTATTGCCAGAGCACGTTCTGTTTACTCTCTCTTTTTCTAAGGTCATTCTGCCGGTACATGGTTAAAGAATCACAGGAATTGCCAACACCAAATGACAAATATCACAGTGGCGTAGAAAAGTTTTTTTTTTCATTGGGAGTATGATTGGCGCTTTCGCGCCAATATTCACGCTAGCGCGAAAAAAGGGGTGTCTGATGTGGGATGTGACCCCCCCTGGAAGCTGGAAGTTTTTTTTTTCAAAGTTAACTGGTGCAATTAGATGAATACTTTTAATAAAAAATTTTGATTTTAATGAACATTCCAATTATCATTGAATATGATATATTTGTAGGATAATGAGTAATTACCGTAAATGATTATAAACTTGAGCTTAAAAATTAAAAGAATGGTAGGGAGATTTTTTTTTTTTTGTTTTTGACTTTTGACTCATTTACCTATAAATATGTATATTTTTATCTGAAAATTTATACTTAACATTTCTCAGCAATGCTTAAAAAAGATGAAAATTAACACGTTGATCCTTGGTAACCTGGCATCTACTACAACTTGATGTCTGCATATTTTAGTGTTGTTTTCAGCGCTTTGAGATACAGAAGGTTGCGACAAAGCACATCAATTTTATATTTTAAAGTAATCAGAAATATTCAAGTAATCAGGACGGCTTCTGTTGCTCAGGGGTAAAGCGCAGGACTCAAAGCCGGGAGATCGTGAGTTCGAATCTCAACCGAGGCGCTAAGATTCTTCACGGTCGACCCCCATCAAGGGTGAGCGCTCTGTGGTCTTAATGGGAGACTGTGCCAAACAGTCATGTTTCACTCACAAACGAGTGCCTCCTTCGGGGGTTCCTCAGTGTTATGACTTAGCAATGGGGATGACACACACCCAGGAAACGCAGGAGTGGTACACCGGTTCTGGTTGACATCAGGAAAACCGGGTAAAAGCTCCTGTCACGTAGTCAGAAACCGAAATGGAACTCCACAGATGTATATAGTAATAGTTTTTATATATCGCCAATAATGCTTGAATGTTATATGTTTCAACATATCCTTAAATATCAGAGAGGTCATGCAATCTTTGTGTGTTTTATTTTATTTTTTATATACTTTTGGTTATCTTGTGAATTTCGCCTAAAAGGTTGGGTGACCAATTATCGATACATTATTGATATTAAAACATAGAGAAATTCATTATTTTAAAAGGTAAATATGAAACCGTTTGTCACTTGCAGACAAAGCGTTATATATGTTAAACCATATATCTTATTTCCACATAATAATGTTCCTCATTAAAAGTAATTACAGATATATACCTATCAGACTTAAAAATGATTAGATTTGACATAAAATAACCGATGTCAGTGTACACAACGCGAGTTGTTGAAGGTACAAGATCTGAAGACAGAAATGCATAGCTTAGCTTATTGGTACCAGATAAATCTATGCTTTCTTAATAATTCCTCACCAAATTATGGTATTTATTATTTTTGGTAAACCCAAAAAAATTGCAAAATATTTCTAGGATCAAGATTTTTCACGTCACTTCCACATATTATCTAAGAAATCTCATTAGGAGACCCATTTGAATTATGGGCAATTGATGTTAACTTTTCCGGAGGACGATTTTTGAAATTGTCATACATATCTTAGGTAGATATGCTACACTTATTAAGTGAGCAGATTTTCTTTTCTTATGATCTTGTAATTCATGTGACCTTTTATGTTTGCTTGAATGATGGGTTTACAATTTTGCAAAGGGCAAAAGGGCATGCAAAGGGTTTAAAGATTTACAAATAATTGGTTTCGTTCTTATATTTAGTTCAGACATAGGCGGCTTTTAGGCGTTGTTAAGCCAAAGGTTACCAACTCTGGTTGACTAATATTGTAACCTACGGATTTATGTTTCTTTCAGCATATTAATGGGTTTTCATATTTCTTAAATTCCAAGCATTTTTTTAGACAAAAACTGAAGACATGCCATTTTAATTTTGAATTCTTGGGCAGGTTTTTCAAGTTTTTTCAAGTTTGAAAATCCTCATTTTGTCACACACACATTCAAAACATTAAGGGGTATAATACAATGGGCCGTACCCCCCTTGTCAAATATTGGGGTGTATATAACCCCCCCCCCCCCCCCGGGGATCAACGCCTATGAAGTATCATGAAGTTGAATGATTACTTAAGACTAGTGTCTGTATGAATAAACAAAGGCGGTTTCTTTAGAGTTATAAGTGATACTCCACCTGAATGATCGGCCATGTTGGTATATTAATATACTTGTATCCCTCATAGCTGTAATATCCATATTGTATATAGTCTATATATAGTATATAGTATAAGGTTCAAATTTATTAAATAGTTTAGTTGTAAGTTTTGTAAGTTAATACTAAACTTTATTTCTTATTATAAATTGGATTATTAATTTATGAAGCGGGAAGATTCTCACAGTGTACGAACTAAATGCCTGGGGATTACTTTTTTATTATAAGGATATACACATTAAGCTAATTTATTATGTGGGTAAAAAGTCATTATACTTAAGCATAAATCTGCTGCCCAAGCAATTTTGCACATCTCGTATTTTTTGGCCGTTAACGCCAACAAAAAATTTGTTTGCTTATGTACAGGGATCGTCATTTTTGACACCCCCCTCCTAACCAAGACATTTATTGTAAGTTTGATTTTTAGCATATATTTACCAATTTTTATATTCGACATTTCTTTGTAAATTTGAAATTGGATTTCCGATCGAATTTCCTTTTACGATTATGGTTTTTACCTTTTTAGCAAAATTAGTTTGTTATTATTATGTTGTCTCTTAATCATATACATATATATTCTATTACAATAAAAAGCAATTAAAGGGTAAACAAATATGTTCCCTTCCTAACTGATTTAACAAAGTTTGAAAAATGCAGACACCCTACTTCCCAAATCAGAAATAAATGCATTGTTTTATGCTTCATTTAAATCAAACCCCGTAATGAATATAAGACTTTAATCATGAAACGGTAATTTTTATTGATTGGTGAAACACCTTACACTAGATCATATTGACATACTAGTACATGTATCTTGATCTGCGTGTTTGTCAATTTTAATATTTCTCACATTTCCCGCAAGAGATTCTTATGGGTATCTGTGACTGTGACCCGTTCGCAATCTTAACCTCAGAACAGACGGCCATTACGGGAAAGGACTGAGGGTGAACTGTGGTTCTGTGCGGAGGGGGGGGGGGGGGGTTGAGGGCTGGAATACATACCTTTCACCAGAAGTAAAACTATTGGCAAAGCGGCTAGAAACCCCCGGCGTGGGCTGGACATCCTTTCTAAAGGGAACAACTGCAAAACAACATATTTAATGATATTACGTGTATGTGTGAGTTCGCATGGACGCCATAAAAATGAATATCAGCAAAACCGATTAATACAGAATTTCATAGTAACGCATTTCGCAATGATAGCAATTTACGAATATATGCCTTTTTGTGACTTAAATCAAATACAAGTGTTTTAAATAGATAAAAGGCAAGTAAAAACGGGAAAAATGTGTCAACATTAAAGGCAAATACAAACGGGAAAAATGTGTCAACATTAAAGGCAAGCGTTTTATATGAACCATACTAACCCACCTCAAAACAAAATAATTTTGTACAATTTATTTATTAACCCACTTATATGGAGCTGGTATGGCATCACGAAATGGCACGAAATATATTCTCAGTTAAACTTTTTTTTTTTAGAAATATTCAAATGTGACACTTAAGGCATACATTTGCAGCTGAAAATCAAGATTTCAGCTCTGGAATTTTGGTAAAATTGCAAATGCGATATGCTGCGATTTTCTTGTTTCACCTTCGCTTTTCATATAAATTTTATATGCACGGTCATTTCGATAAATCCGAAATTCATAACCTACATGTATATATGATGTGTGTCTAAACATATTTTAACCCCTGCCCCTACATAATAATCTTGATTTGCTCCTTATAAAAGGAGAGATCTCAGCTGCAAGCAGACAACATTCCGAAAAAAAGGATGCCCGTAGTGAATGTTACTGATGAAGCTGAGCTCTGAGGCTCTCTGTGTCTTCAGACAGGTCCAGAACCAGAACAGTTCGATAATCGTCACTACAAAACTTTTCTCATTTGATTCTAGGGTAGTTGTTCCTGTAGAATCGATTTCTGCTTGAGACATTTTGAAATCGTACATATATAATGAAATTATTTGCATATTTAAACAAATTAGCAAAAAATAATATATTTTACATAAATATAATACAATTTTGGCTTTAAGTATGCAGGTTTAAAATGGGTACAGAGTATCCAGTTTGTATTATTAAAATTGTTTGAAAAAATTAACATGGGGTTTTGAAATGCTTAACCTAAAAGGGAGCTGTAACACACACACACACACACATATATATATCTATATAATAAATGCGAGATGTTTTTTTTTCTAGACCACGGTTTATCTGTTTCCGTTCTGATTTGACTCTCCAAATTCGGCAGACATATCGGTGATGTGCTCTTCTATGGCAAGATTGTTTTATTTTGCGGGATTATGCCCTATTAAGCTGAATAATTAATAATTTTAATAATTCCCCTTTAGGTGCCCCTATTTCTTTTGTGCTGCAAGGTGCTCCACGCCTGTGACGCTTTATCAGGAGGCGCCTCGGTAATGTTCACTGGCCTGCTAAGACTGTGGCCAGCGCGCATGTAATGCCCAAAAGGCATTTCCGTGCAATACGCGGTCACACGGGTCCATAATTCCCCATTGATCACCTAAATCCATTGTAACGCCTCTAAAGGAATTTTCTCTCTCAAAGGAAATAATGGTTTTAAATCCAAAGACCACTTCGCTCCGCTTTCATTGCGAGGGCTTTTTCAGTTTGGTCAATACTTTGCACTGAGTCCAGTGGTGTCACCACCGTTCGACAATTTATATATGGGTTACAGGTATGTTAATTTTTATACATTCAAAATAGCTTTCTATGATAACCATGGTTTCAAAAGTTCGTTTTATAATTTTTTTTTCAAAAAGAAGCCCCACAACTAAATGATCATTCGGGTTGAGTGGGGCTTTGGCGGGGGGGGGGGGGGATGTCACATATATTTCTTAAGATCCGTTGTCTGTCGGGACGGTGAAACATGAAAAAAAAAATCACCAGTACATCTTTCATTGATAAAAACTAGAATCTGTTGTCACACCACAGATACTTCGCATTAGACTTTGCGGTCTGACGCAAATGCCGATATTTCACACGAGTCCTGGTCTCAGATTGTCTCTAAGTCGAGGTGAAAGACTTCCAGGTAGTAGACACATATCCTCGAGTGCACCACATAGCTCACGGAAACTAGACCTAAACACAATTACCCTGTAAGTGAAATCCATTCGAAGGTAAATAATAAATTCTTCAACAGTTCTGAAAACAAATCACTGCGCCCTGATCATGAATCACCATCTATGGCACAGAATACCTCGCCTGAATCTTCGAAGAAAAAACTTTCTTCTAGACAATGTCTGGTTATTGGTGATTCAATGGAAAGAAATTCAGGAACATTATTTTATCACCGACTTCTAAACATGAAGACAAAAATACTTAGCACAAGTGGACGAAAACTGGAGAAAGCCAATGATCATATCACAAGAGCATCCAGAAACCTTGAGAAGGGTGATAACCTACTGCTGCAGATTGGAACAAATAATCTGCATGTGCAGCACTTAGTATTATAACCGAAAGACAATGTTTTTTTCCTAGTATGCGTTGTCAATACCTGTCTTTATTGTTTGGATTCTTTTATAACCGCGTCTATACTAGTTTTTATGATTATAGTGCATTTTACTTGTTTTCTTGCATACATTACCCATTGAATGTATTACGTAATTTTATATACGACTATGTTGTTCACGCTTAAAGTGAATTTTACCAGTTGTTGCATTTAAAGTATTGTAGCATATCATGGCTGACTTATTTTTATCGTGTATATAATATTTATGTACATGTATCTTTAATGATTCATATTTATTGTTACATATGCATACTGGGTATTTTATGATCTTTGTAGCTGGTATTATTATATCATGTTTTAAGGTCACAGGGCCCTGTCAGATTGGAAGAACAGACTATATTACTGAACAGGCTTACCTTTATAAATATATTGAAATAAATAAAAATAAATAAACATAGAAAAAAATATTCTTTTCCAGAAATCAAACAAAAAGTAAATTTTGAATTGGGACGTGAGGGATATACAGGGTGAACGAATTTTTAAGAGAGATGTTTTTTTCCGATATACACTATAGGTTCGACAGCTTTATTCCTTGGGAAATACCGTAGATATAACGAAAACCTTAGGTTTTCTGCAAAAACCTTAGGATTAAAATATGTAACGTTAAGTTCCTATCAGTTCATTACAAAAATATGCATCAAATATAGCCGTGGATTTTCTACGGGTGCAGCTAATATATATATATAATGTAATGTAATATAGGTACTTCTTTCGCAAAACCTGATGGCAGAGTGTTGGAGTGCTCAGGGCGTTTCTAGAATACGCATTATATTTACATGAATACATGAATAAATTCATATTATTTTCGCTTTTTTACAGAATGTATTTTTTTCAGGCCAATAATAGTTACATCCATTTATTCACTTTACAAGAGGGGCGCATGAACTGATATACATACACACTCTTTATTTCACACATTCATTTAGATATCTTAACTGCATTTTTTCTGATAATGCCACTTTGCGAGCGTTCAAGAACAATGCTAAGAAAAATAATAAGCAAATTAACTTACGTTTATTTTAAGTTTCTAGAATTCGTCTGCATGCAAACATTCGGCTTTTGTGTTAGTGTACCCCTGTTATTCTGACATCAGACACAATATCGAGGTTCAATGAACTATAGTCTTACAGCGCGGTTGGCCTCCCTCGCGTAAAGAGTCAGTGTGTAGGCTCGAGAGCAAGGACGTCACCGTATATGGCTTAATGAAATTTCGAGACGCTCAATATTGACGCGAGGCAACGGCAAGTTTGGATCTACCACATGCCAGTGCCTAATTTCACTACCTGTTTCTTTTCATTCTAAGGTATTATCATTGTTATTTTTTTATTAGTTAATGGATCGTTTTGTGGCTCACAGCCTGCAATTCGAGCCAAACGCACACAAACACACTTGTCGACTGAACATTTAAAATCAATCCCGCAAAAGGAGAGTACCTTAGCGGCCAATAGGTCCGGTTTCGACACTAACAATCTCCACCTAATGATAGGTGGATATATTTATATTTGGCATTATTATCTTCTCCAATCCTTTAAGTGGAGATATTTGTTTTTGGCATTTTTCTTCTTCTTCTTTTCTTCTTCTTTTTTTTCTTTTTTCTTCTTCTTCTTCTTAATATTATCATTATAATTCTGCCTTGTGCTGGAAGACACTGCCAAGCGAGAAATACACGGAGCCAATCATGTTCATTCGTTTTGATTGACAGCTCATCGCCCCGGTAACCGTCTGAACCGGCCACAGGCTCAGAAAGAATTGCCCGAGACGTGGTTTGCTGAGGGTCTTGGGCACATAGGATGCCCGGCCGGTGAGCTGTAATTCAAACGAAACGTAACAAAAAAGGCTGCGTGCACACCTCGCTGGCTGGTTTCAGTTCTGTAGACAACAGATACATGGCTACGCTAACACAGTCATATTGTCATAACCGAATCGGTCGATCATGCGAGAATGCAGAGGGAGCAATTAAAATTCGACCCTAAACTCATCAAGCTGCGCTTATGGCCGGAGCCAGGATGCCTGTCGAGTGTTTATTTATTGGCATCTGGTTGGCTGCTTGTCACATCATACGCACTTTGTTTTCAGCGGACGACGAACCGCCGTCTGGTGTCTAAATATATCATAAACGGTCAAAGCTGGCAGCCTGAAAATAAGTTGCTTCTGTAGAAGCGCAAGATTTCCGCTGCCTCGGGAGCGTAAGGAGTGATATATTCCAGAAGAGTGTAAGTCAGTTTGTGGACCTTTTCCTATAATTGTGGCAGTTATAGCTTTTCTTCAAAATTTCTGACGGATCTCATATATTCCTCAGTTTGCTTTCGGGATTATAACAAGAATTTCACTTTTGGATTACAACAAATTGATATTTTAATTGAGATTATAACAAAAGATTTATGTGAACTGGTCATCTGGATTATATGCTTAAAGAACTTGTTGTCGCTGTGACATTGGTGGTATCCTGGTACTGTACACTTTATTTATATACTTGTATTGATTTACTGTTGTACTGTTGTTATACTGTGTAATTGAATTGATTTAGTGTATTGTAATGTTAGGATTGTTTTAATAGTAAATTATAATTATTTGTTAACAAAAAAACACTGACTTCTTTATTCATTCCCCTAGACATTTTACGCTACCTAGTGTTACAGAATCTGATTTTTTTATCTTCATTACCAAATGTCACGACTACGTTATTTGTTGATATTAGGTTCCTTAACAATATATATATTCGAGGGGAATCGAACCCATGACCTAACACTTGCCGGTCGCTTGTATTCATGTTCCATTTCTTCGTACAACGAACCAGCATGGTCATTCATTCATCTCTCCCTCTCTCTCTCTCTCTCTCTCTCTCTCTATATATATATATATATATATATACCCATATTGTAAAAATAAAGATGGTGTTTTAAAGTGCTAAACTAAAAACACACACATACACACAAATATAAATAAATATATATATAAATGTATATATATATATATATATATATATATATATATATATATATAATTTAATGTTGAGATTTTTTTCCAAAACCTGCTCGAGTGCTCAGAGCGTTTCTAGAATTCGCATGATATATCAAGAATATATGAATTTGAGCATAAAACCTTCGGTTTTTTTTTTACAAAATGTAGCTTTTAGCACATTAATAATAACATTTAATTATATTCTTCAGAAAAGACGGCGTATGATATGATATACATCCTTATTGCACACATTCATTAAGAATTCTTAACTGCAATTTTGCTCCGCTAATGCTCTTTTATAAGCATTCAACAACTATGTTAAGAAAAAGAACGAGAAAATTAACTTACATATCTTTTTGTTCCTAGAACTTGTCTCAATGCAAACGGGCGGCTTTTGGATTTGTGCACCCTCCGTTATTCTGACATCAGACACAATATCAAGGTTCAATGAAATATCGTCTTACAGCGCGGGTAGCCTCTCTCGTCTAAAGAGTCAGTGCGTAAGCTGGAGAGCTAGGACGTAACCGTTTATGGCTTAATGAATTCGCCAGACGCTCAATATTGACGCAAGATATCAGCTAGTTAGGATCTCGACCCTGCATGCAAATGCCGAAGTTCACTATCTGCTTTTTATTGCGCTAAGATATACATTCTTTTCATGTACCGATGCGATGAAATACGATGACTGTGTCAATCGCGACTGATGACATCGACAAAAGCAACGTATACGTTAGGCTGGTTCCGTGCTCCGGAAAGTGAAGAATTGAATAATTGTACCCGTATTTATTATAATTAGAACTGTACAAGTGATGTACAGTGATGTACAGTGAAACCCCACGCTGTGGCAAACCTTGGGGGAACACACTCAGATATAATTGGCAGTTTCCAAATCGACCAAACGTTTTTACTAGTTTCTTCGTCTTCTTTTATTTCTTCTTCTAATTATTATGCCATTTTCTTCATCTGAGTTGACTGATACTCACACAAGATCTATCTTAGTGTGGTCTTTTAAACTGACCTAGTTACAGTGACCTTGATTTATCTCTCCATCTTATGGGTTGAAATATTTGTGTTTGCAATTATAAGGATTATTATTATTATCTGTTTATCCATAGGGGGAGATATTTGTTTTGGGATTAGTATTACCACCTATCAAAATACGTTGAGGTATTTGGTATTGGTAAGGTGGAGGTAATAATAACCAAAACAAATAGGTGGAGTTACTTTTAAAACCTTGACTTCTGCTCTATGACAGTTGCAAATCTCCACTTATTCACACCCCCCCCCCCCCCTCTGTTCACCCCAAACCCCACCCTTCTGGCACCCGAATCTATCATATATTTTTAATCAGTCTGTAATATTATCTGAAGAACAATAGTCCTGAAGGTTTTCACAGCGAAGCTGAAAATTGAGAAGTCACATTTTCGAAATTTGCATATTCACCAAAACTATGGAAATCTGGTTCCCAACAATACTAGTTTTACCGCTTGAAACTCACTCATGCGGAACCATACGAGATAGGTGACGCTTTTCAGTAAGGCTTCGTTTCTGGATAAATAATATGACTTAGAAAGGTGAAACCTTTACAGACAAATGCGATATACGACGTAGGAGGGCTATGGCCAGTTTCGTAGCGATAGTTTAAACTTTTTTGGAATAATATGTAAATTAAAAAAATGTGACGTCAACATTTTCACCTTATAATTCAAAACAAGAAAAACGGCGAAATTCCATATATTTTTCAGAACTATAGTTATTCCTAATTCTATCAGTGGAAAACAAATCAGTGGGAGAATTGGGGTGACAGGTGGTGTGTGGGGGGGGGGGGGGGGGGATAGATTCCTGACTGTCGAGTGACATTGACAAGAAGTCCAGTTATTTCCAACTATCCATGGGAGGAGACATTTGTTTTTGCCCCTATTATTCTTCTCCTTATTATTAGTACTATTATTATTATCTTTTTTGTTGCTATTCTTCTTCTTATTATTATAGGTACTATAAATATTATCTCCATCTACCAATACTTCTTCCAAAACAATTAGAGATGGGTAAAATATCAGGGGGAGAATCCACGACTGTTACAAGAAGTCTAGTTTTATTCTGCCACATTTTTTTCATCCGATTATGTTTATCCTGACAAAGGATTTACTCTACCCTATCCAATAAATGTTGTCCAATTTCCGTGACCTTGACTTTGCTATTTTTTTAGATTTTCTCCTTATCTATAAGGGTAACGGACAAAAAAATCAACAATAATATTTGATTCCCCACATTTCTTGGGGTCGCGCATTTAAAACAAAGGAAAGAAAATATGTTCATTAATCACTAGTTTGGCGATTAACGGGATGAGCCATTGCTCAAATGATATACCCACAAAATTCTGGCAATTAATTTTATTAAGATCAGTTCTTTGTTACCGTGAACTGATCTCTTTTCGTTTTATGTTTAAATGAAAGAAGTTAAATGAGCTTTCAGTAGATATTACGCCTTTTTGGTTGACAATTGATTGGTTTGGACTTTGAGATTATCATTTTTCTGAGATATTACAAAATTTGAACTCAGGAAGATCTCAAATCCTGTCTGTATTGTTGACTTAGATCATGCCACATTTTTCTCTTACAGTATTCCTATGAACTTTCAGTTGACAAAAATATCTAGCAGGAGGGATATTTAGGTTGATATATGACCTACAAAGCCTACATAGATTTTTAGTGATAGTGATTAAAGCAATCATTTATATAATTTATATATATATATAAACGCTCATTTTGAATGAGTATAGAGACGTTATGATTTGATGTAAAGACATTAAACCACCTTTCAACCATTTAACTGTTTCCTATGCCAGCTATCTTTCTCGGCCTTGTAATTCAAGCGTTGTTTTTCTGAAAGTTTTTTACCATGATTTTACCATTCCCATATAGGGGGAAACGCTACGTAAATTCTCAGGTGAAGCCATAGGGTCAAGTTATATTCCATCCTTTGTTTTTAGGACGTTATAATTTTTATTTAGTTTTTTTTTTCTAGCCCTTATGTTTTGTAGTCCCCTCACACTAAAAAAAAAAAAGATTCGCTGGAGACAAGGTGGGATTCAATTGTGTAGCATTAACTTTAAATTGTAACTCTGATGCTGGCCGGCAGGGTTATTTGTCGGTTACTTAAGCATGCAGACACATATAAAGTACTCTAAAAAAACAGGATTGTTCAAGACGTGATGAACACACCCTGCCTTGGGCTACCTTTCTTTTGTAGTGTCCAAACATATCGATGTGTCGGTGTCTAACATTACAGGACTTACAATGCAATCAATATTTTCGTCCGGCATTTCTAGTAACAGGCAAATTTATTTAGGTCAAGATCTGAGATACCATTGATGTGCTAAAGAACACGAACATTGTTCTTTGCGGTAATTTCGAAGATAATTATTCAATCCGTGAACGATTTAGTAATTTGAAATACCTCTTGTTCTGGTTTAACAGCACTTGTAATCAAATTTCCGCTCGTTGCTGTTACATGATATTAACATTTGCATATTGGTTTCAATGTACACGGGGATAAATAAAGGAATAACCTAACACCATCACGCTTACGGTCCGACTTCGCTTCCCTATATGGTTGTTTTTGTGTATTGTTCATTTCTCCTTCCAAGGTCTGCGGTTTCCAGGTCCTCTGCTTCTATATATTACAGAACGCCACCATCTTGGAATGAGTAATTATATCTAATTGTACAGTGAATGTAAAATAAATAAAGGAAGAAGGGGTATTATCGCAATTGATGGGGAACACATATGGATTTATAAAATGAGGTAGATTCTCAAAACGAAAAAAAAAATATAGTTGACAAGTGAAATAAATTGACAAGGCAGTTGTTGTTTCCTAGCCAAGAACGTCCTCGATTAGGGCCGATTAAATTGGATATATTTTAATGGTATAACTGCAAAAAAATCGAATGTGTAAAAATAGTTATTTACAAAAATGTGTCACATTGTCTTAAAGGACATGAGATATCAATGAACTGCGGTGAAATCATCTTGTTGGTTTGGGAAGTGATACTATTCCTTGTTATTTTATTCCCAAACTGCTTAATATTTTAAGAACTTCGAGACTTGAAAGTTTAAAAAATAAACACCGCACCACGCACGGTTTGCACACACGTTCGACAGTAAATATTCCTTGAAAACCCTTGCTTCCCTAGATTTAGGTAATATGTTTACCCCTGATTGGGTTTCGTAGTCGCCTCCACACCATCCGAACCCATTTGCAGGTCCAAGACCTAGCCCCTCAGTCCAAGTCCAAATCCAAATGGTTTTCTAGTCCAAATCTACCGTCTTCTAGTCTTTTGACTGTCGACACCCATAAAAATGTCTATTTAAAACACATGAAATGGCTTTTCGAAATTATCATGATTATAACTGTTAAAGTTTATACATTCTTTTGGTTTGCTGTTAAAATTCATTCAGCTCCTGATGCAGGGATAAAGCTTTGTATATGCAATCGTGAATCTCTATATTTGAAACTAGTCTATATGCCAATCTTTTTCCTGAGGACTTGGGTCTAGACATCCTATTTCGAGAACAAGTCCCGAGTTGTGGCTAGTATGGCCTCTTATGGCGGCCTCTGAGTGACATATTGAACATTCAAAACAAAATAGTTCAATAAAAATCTTAGGGGGTTATTTGAACTTTTTGCGGCAAACCACCTCACACTACTGTCACAGGTCCGGCACTCGTAAAAGACCATTTTCAGTCAGTTGCAGATTTTTGCATGGGGTGGAATATTTAGAAGGTTTTGGTTGATACAAGGCTAAGGTTCTATAGGGGTACAGGGATAGGGAGGGCAAGTGTCCTTTTATCTCCTTTTAAGGCTGGTTGGAAACTGTATTATGGTACTACCCTGCAACACCACATGCGCTGACATCGCTTCAAATGTTGCGGCTTATCACAGAATACCACTGAATACCACCCGCGTCCTCGCCTGTTTTGACACTAAAGAAAAGGACATATTATAACATGAAGATATCATTTTCATCTATAGCGATCACCCAATATCATTTGTCCTTCCGCCGGAGGTCCTATTAGCCACTAGAACTAGAAACCTCTGACTAAACATTCACTGAAGTCCAAGAAAATCTCCTTTGAAATCCGAACTTTGGTCACTGCGACTTATATCCTAGGAGCTATGGAGCTCGTTCGTGCTGCCAAGTTTAAAATAAATACTTATCTTGATAATTCATGCATTTATTTCATGCGTCAGCAACTTAAAAAACTGTGTTTTTTCTAATTTATACAATTTTTCTCTGTTTGAGACCCTCAAATGACAGTTTCTCGGTTGTCCTCTATCAGTTCCTGAACACTGGTGGAGCCACATGTATTGTTTTTCTGGATTTTTAACACATTTTTCCCTCTTTGGGAGGCATTCGTAAAACATCGATTGTATATGATTTGCAACTGTTTATCAACCATGACTAATCCGCGTGTAAATTGCAGTATTACCTAGGGCTGGATATCGGTCAACCTGTTCAAGCACAAAACGTATTGCGATACTCTTAAGGCGATATCGTATGGCGATACGTATTGACGATGCTGATTAAAACTCTGTTCCTTTACAATGAAAACAAAACAAAAAGTAACATCCATATTCACACAGATATATATGAATATAGAAATATATATATATATATATATATATATATATATATATCCATCAATATACAATGAACCATATATATATAAATATATATATATATATATATATATATATATATATATATATATATATATATATAAAAGGTTCCTGTATATGTGTGCTAATACACAGAGGGGAAGGAAACCTGGAGAAGCCAAATGCTTAAATAACCCGAACGGAAATGGAAAGATCATACGTTTGATTCCCACCTTCAGTGAACCGACTTTTCTGTGTTTACCATTTCCATATATAAACAATGAACCAGCATGGCTTTTCATACAGCTATATATAATATTGGCCACACACCATATATGCAAAGTCGCGACATGCAAAGTCGCCGTGCCGACACGTAGAGGGTAAGACTCTAACGCCACTGCCGTGACGTGAATTCGCTGGCTCCTATATAAAGTGTGCAAACACACAGAGGGGAAGGTAATCTGGAATAGCCAAGTGGTTTAGGCACCCGACCGGATATCGGAAGATCGTGGTTTCGATTCCCACCTTCAGTGAACCGGCTTTTTTGTGTTTACGATTTCCATCTTTATACAGTTAACTAGCATATATATATATATATATATATATATATATATATATTCATTTCAAGCTGGCGTATTCTAGTGGTGGGAGTCGGTTCCTTTTTCATAATCGATGATCGGTTTGAGCAAACCGACTGATGATCGATTATTAATCGGTTCTGACAAATGCATGCAATTATCAAAGAAATATGCATTTATCTGTGAAACTGTACCTGCGTTTCCCCAGCAGGTATTCTCCTCTCGCGCATGAGTGTAACGATCCTGCCACGTATAAACCACAATCAGACTAATTTTAAGGATCAAATTTAACGATCGGCAACGTCGGGTAATATCTTTCATAATGTAATTTAAGAGCATCTCAGAAAGTTAGGCCTATAAAGAGGCTGTTTTTCTTGCACATGACGGGCCCAGGTGCGCTTGGGGCAGATCATACCAAAATAAAATGCAGACTAGTCCAAAAGAAATTCCTGCTGAAGTCCAAATAAGCGACCGACCGGGTAAGCCCCAACAAAGAATTTTTAAGGACGGCCTAAACAGCGGCACCTGGCATCGGTTGAATAGATTATTTCTAAGAGAATCTCACGAAATTGGCATAGACCTGGAGAATTTATGGAGTATTTTAACGCCTCCCCGCCCATATTTTGCAATGTACATTACGTTAGAAAACTCTCCGCTAATTCTGCAGCTCCCTGCGAGTTCACAGATAGTAAATTAAGTCCTCCGCTCACGCATCTACCGTGTCATACTCAGTTACATAGGGAAGTTATTTGGGAACACAGACTCATTATATGGAGCGCAGAATGTGGTAATAAATGGAAGAATCATTTTTGCCTATAACAAAAGGGCATTCTGGAAAGAAAACAATCATTATTATGATGTAATCGATAGTTGCCTTTGATAATCGAGCGCTTGAAAGTGGCAGCAAACCGACTGACTTTCTTATGTTTCGCTAATACGGGCGAGTAACATATCAGTACGCTCCCGAGGCAGTGGAAATCTTACGCTTCTAAAGAATCAACTGATTTTCACGCCGCCAGACTGACCGTTTATGAGATATTTAGACACCAGATGACGGTTTGTTGCCCGCTGAACAAAACGTGCGTATGATGTGACAAGCAGCCAACCAGATGCCAATAAACAAACACGCAACGGGCATCCTAGCTCCGCCCATAGCTGCGCTTCAAGCATCGTTTGAAGACAAGTTTACGTTCGAATTGCTCCCTCCGCATTCTCGCATCATCGACCGATCGATTCTGAAGGTATGACTGTGTTAGCGTAGCCATGTGTCTGGTGTCTGCAGAACTGAAAGCAGCCAGCGGGGTGTGCACGCAGCCTTTGTTGTTACGTTTCTTTTGAATTACAGCTCACAGACCGGGCATCCCATGTGCCCAAGGCCCTAAGTAAACACTGAAAACATAGGGTTGTCAAATCGATAACTTTAGGGTTGTCAAATGGGTGTACCTAAAACAACAACCCAGGCTGTCAAAATTTCAATTTGACAACCCTTAAAGGTTGTAAAATGGGTTGTCAATTGTTTGCTGTGACATTCAATGGGTTGTCATGGACCTGTCAGGTTCATCCGTATTCTCTCTTTTTCTCTCTCTCTCTCTCTCTCTCTCTCTCTCTCTCTCTCTCTATATATATATATATATATATATATATATATATATATATATATGATAATAATAATAATAACAGACATTTTCAAGTAGAACGTATATTTATCAAAACCAAGTGGTCGTGTAACTTGTGTATTTGTCTGCAACAGTTTTACGACTGATTATTCCTTACAATGTGGACAGGGCTCTGTCTGAGTGTATTTCAGTGTTCACATAAAGAGTAAATGTGTAGCTTTATTATATCGTCATCCACCTCGGCCTCCTCTCTGGCAAGTAGTTTACCACTCTAAGGATTGGTTAACGGCTACCCGCGAAACAGGCACACAGCTCTCTCTTCATTTTCTGCTTCTGTTCTTGAACAATAGACTTGCCCTGGTCTCTCCTTCTAATCCGGGTTACAAATCTGTAACGAAGATGTTTTCTCCAGAGTCAGTGTGTCTGATAATACAAAATAAAATGTAAAATTCCATGAAAAACACATTTTATATGACAGAGTTGTGTGCAGGATTTTGTGTACATTGAATCACAGCTTATATGACTTATTGTGTCATCCTGATAATTCTATTTTAGATGCTACATTGGAGGTGTACTATATATAATATTCATATTGGAGAGTTAGTTCCTGAGATTTAGGAGTCCTCCCATCATCTCCCAAAATGTGTGCCTTCAATATTGCAAAATAAAAAACTCAAGCAAGAAACAGTGCCATGTAAAATGTTATCAGAAAATGTTCATTATACATGTGTTTATAAAATATAAATGGGATTCATTGTTATAGAGTCACTTACCATATGTTCATACGCAAACAATCCATCCACATGGCTTAACAGGGCCTGAGGTAAGTCTGTGTACCAGTTGTCAGGTGTAAGGTAGCTGCAGGAGTAAAAGGATGTATTAACAAATTGTATAACCATGTTCACACACACACACACACACATATATATATAATATTACAAATTTGTTATTCTGTGTTTAGGTCCAGTAGAAAACCAGTCATTTATCAATCAGTGGCTTCAAGTAAATCCATGTGTTGGGCACATAATTGCAATTTTCGATTAATGTAGGACTACTAGCAACTTAGAGCAATAAGCCAGGGTGACAATAATATAAGTTCTATACCAAACATTTACAACATATGAAATATTAGGTCTTCATTGAATTTACATAGTGTATTTGTTTTCATACTTGTCATATCCTTAAATGTTCTATATACATTATATATATATATATATATATATATATATATATATATATATATATATATATATGTGTGTGTGTGTGTGTGTGTGTGTTTATATCACACAACATGATCAGCAAAATTAATTAAAAGTAACCTGGCATGTTGGGCGATTCTCCAATGTCTGCTAGCTGTATTCTCCTTCTCCGGGCTCATTGGTCTAGGAATAGACTCTACAAAATATTTGAAAAATACTTTTGCTACACAGATGACCATGACCATTGGGAATGTAATTATTATATTACGAAAATTAACCTTACACGTTATATCTATATGTGAGTGTACTGAACTTGCTGTGTTATGTTACAAACACATTGTAAAGACTCAGGATGACAAATTACACCAAAAGTTGATAGTTTTTTCATGAACATACATTTAGCTTTACTAATAGTTGTATTTTCGGGTACTTGGTTACATTATTTGAAGTTAACAGAACCTGTTGTAGCCACTTTCAAAATCACCCATCTATTATATAGTTTATATACAGATATATCATAATACATAGGCCACCTTTCTATACAAAATTCAACTTACCGAACTTGACTGTCACTCAGAAAACATACACTATGTGGTTCATTGTTTAGCAATTTTGACACACCTAAAGTATAAAAATTAGTGCCTGTTCTTAACAAATTACTCACTTTTCAGAAACAGCAATATATACAATTCACCTACTCACAGGCCGACTTGACTAGCTATCACTCGACAGCACTTTGTATACGATGCACTGCAATCGCTTGGGCAGGGACGACGACGATGATTGTTGTGAAGACTGCAAAACGATCCCTCCTTATACTATCACATGAATAAGATAATGTTTCACCGACTCTGCTAGTGTCAGTACCCTCTTGGCAAAAGAATGTTGTAAACACCCATGTTGTAAATGTTGTGTACACCCGAGACATGTACACATGCTATGGCACGTTTACATAGAGCGCAGCACTTTGAGCACGTGCAATGCAACCGTGACCTAGTTCCGGCCCATGCAGTCCGCGAGGTATCCCATATCCAGCCCGGCTCACGCGTGGTCAGCGAGCGCCCTTGTCCAAGCTGGCTGCCGCGCTGCCAATGAGCTGCTCAAGGCCTGACACTTCACGGAGGGTCAGCATGCACTCCCCTGGGGCAGTTCAGTGCTGTGTTATGACAACCATAACCATTTCAACCATCCGACTCCCCGTTGGGGGGGTCATAATTGGGTGATTCATCTCCCCTACTTTTTCAGTGAACCACGTCTGCAGCAATTCTCTCTGAGCCTGTGGCCTGTTCATACGGTTACCGGGGCGATAAGCTGTCACTCAAAAAGAAATGAACATGATTGGCTCCGTGTATTCTTCGCTTGCCCGTGTCTTCCAGCACAAGGTCTCATCTGATTGGACAGAAATACAGTGCTCCCCTTCAGGATACGAGGTCAAAACAAACAGCGCTTACCATATAGGAAGTAGCCCTAAAGTCAAAGCGCTGTGTAAAGAGCGTACATATCAGTGACGCCACAATCTCAGTGCTCCATTGTAAACTCTGGGGTTTCTAGGGTATGCTTTGAAATGATGGGCCGACAAAACTGACATACGATTTGTTGCGGAATCCACAACTGTGATACGATCACAGTTGTGGGAATGGCCTGTACTGTTAGGCCTCGTAAAGGCGAAATGGTAGACACTGGTAGAAGGCACCAAAAAATCTCCAAAAAAAGTTAAAGCGCTGTGTAAAGAGCGTACATATCAGTGACGCCACAATCTCAGTGCTCCTTTGTTAACTCTGGGGTTTCTTGGGCATGCTTTGAAATGATGGGCCGACATAACTGACATACGATTTGTTGCGGAATCCACAACTGTGACACGATCACAGTTATGGGAATGGCCTGTACTTTTAGCCCTCGTAAAGGTGAAATGGTAGACACTGGTAGAAGGCACCAAAAAATCTCTAAAACCTGCTAAATATACACACCAAAATACATCCGTTCGTGTCTTTGGTTGTAAATGAGTCTTTCTGGTAACTTTACCACCTTCTTACCTAAATATATTAATGAAACATTATCCCTAACGATCCTTATATAAGTTGTAAGCTCGCGGTGATTTAAACAAAACAAACTACAGGAATTTGTAATGAGCGGACGTTGATCAACTGGTACCCTGCACTGATATCTGCTATAGCCCGTTTTTTTCAGTTCAAACAGCGGTTAGATCAGAGCGGGTTGCCAGTCTAAATCCCGTTGCAAAGGACTGTGGGACAGTCTTGTAATCATGGCGGCTTGTTCTCTATGTAAACACAACAGCTCTCAGCAAAATTATGGATAAATAGGGAAACTGAGCATTATTTTGCTGCCACAACTTTGCAGAAGTTTCATAAAACATCCAAAGATAACAAAAAGGTAATTATTTTATGTTGACACCGCTTAAAATGCCAGTTATATGATTCTAAAGGGGTCTCCTATTTGGAACCTTACAAGGCGTTTTCCTAAGAGTCGATCCCAAGACGTTGTTGACGGAGAGGAGCAGAGCCGATCGGAATCACACGTCTTGGGACGAGACAAACATACGATATGTTATGTTAAATATTAATACAGTCAACCTGTCTGGACGACCACCTGTGAAGAGCGGACAACTATTACGACCACTCGATATCAGTCCCTTTCGAAATTCCTTTATATTATCTATAGATAAAACCTGTGAAAACGACTACCTTTTCCCGACCAAATTGATACATTGACCTGTCTAATGCGGGCGCTCATTGAGCTACTCACTGACCAGCGCTGACAGGTCGGTAGACTGACCATGCGTGAAGTTGCGGTCCCTAGCACCGCTGTTTGTTTTACTGTTAGATTGGATAATCTCTGATGTTCCGATGAAGCAAGTCATGTTAGTAACCAGTGACGTAAGGAATCAATTTTGAGTCGTTCATAAGTGGATTTGTAGCTGACAACGCAGTTTTTTTTAAAAAACGCGGGTTTTTATAGATAGCGAATAGTTATGTTCCACTAGAGAAATAAACAGCTGCTTCCTGGCTGTGAACGTCGCCTCCGCTGCAAATTTCTGACAGCCTTATTCGTTCTCAGAAAACTGAATTTAAATCGTTCGAAATTGCCCTAGGGCCTGAAAATTTGCATTTTCTGTAAGGCCTCATTAATGGCCCAGTTGTATGCACAGTAGCCAGTCGGCATTAATTGGAAGAATAGCAGTCTAGTGTCGTCACTGTAACCGTGGTTACCAATTCGGGTACACGTGTTCTCCTATTTCTTCTGTCACCTAAACCATCAGCATTGGGTGGTCAATTAACTAAAGGTTTGAAACAAATTTGGAGGCAACAAGTGGTGAACAATCATTTTCGGGGGTTACAACAGCGGTAAATAATGAGAGCATATTTACAACGGCGATGTCAAATTCAATACCGGCGGCACGCCGGTGAACGACTTATGTAAAAAACCTGTATAATAAAAAAAAGCTAAGATTCTTGTTTATAATAATAAAATCGTAATTAAATTTAAAAAAAAAGTCCACCTGAATAAGCGATTGGTTTCCGCGTCGTCAAATAATATTTTCTAATATATCGATGTTACAGATTTACCGATGTTGTAAAGCCGATTGACAGAGTGTATCATTGCCTTTCGTGTAAATAGTCTGTCGTTCTGTTAACGTTGACAGAAATTAATCGAAATGGCCGTCGTTTATACGTGTAAACGTGGCAGGCCTACCAATATGCATACTTCCGTTATACATGTCATCTAAATGTGTGCATCACGTCTTTTGCTTATGCATTCTAAATCTCATAAAATGTGACTATTATATTATAAGTTTGAAATGAAAGCGTAATCATTGTGGAGAAATTTCATTTCTGTGCAACTTAAGGCAATATTTACGGTAATAGACCTCCCCCTAGACCTGCTTGGGCTTTAGTATTTGCGTTTACTAATAAAATGCTTTAAATAAAACGTGATTCTATGTACCGATAGACTTAACTCAGTGTCAGCTTTTATCACTAAAGCACTTTAAAGTCCATTCGGTGAACCCCTGATATTTGACGATTCCCCCGTGTTTGCATATCAGGCAGTCACGCCTCATGTGTGTGCCATCGTTGCTATGAGAACGCCAAAAGCGGTCCCACAGCTCGACCCGCTTTGTAACATTCGCACTGAAATCATGTGTTCAGGTATTCCACACATGGACCTTCGTGTCCTATGATATATCTCTGATGAACGAATATTGCATATTGTAGACACTATCGCAACAATTTTGTACCGACAGGTCCAGTTAAATTCCCTCTGCCGAGATAACAAGAGCAGCTGGCAGCCTTTGAATGAACCCGTGTATTAAACTGTCAAATTGTGACTCGCGAATCTTGATCGTTTCAGTCAGTCGGTACATTTTGACTGCGCTCGTTGCGTGTGCACCTGGAAATTTGGCGCTAATTGGCTGAGCCAGAGTTTGTTAGGCCTACTGTCAGGAGTGGTGGCCCGATAAACGTTAACACTAAGGCGGAGGGTTTTAGTGTTTTAATGACTCGCCGAAGCGAAGGCCCCAAAATATTAAGACAAATTTAATGGGAATATTAGTAGCAAATTGGAGGCCCTGAATAGGCGATGACTGAATGAACTATGTTGGTTTTGAACAGGATTCTGGGAGAGACAACTGCTGACGTCACTGGAAAAGACCCTAGTTCAGCGAAGCGGTGATGTGTGGCGCTAACCGTCTGGGAACCGGGCCACACTGGGGATCGAACTCGGGTCGCCAACGGAGAAGGCCGAGCGTTTTACCACTCAGCTATCTAGGCCCCATATTGATATAGGCCCCATAGAGATATTTGACTTTAGCATTAGAAAATTTAACCTATCCTATGGGTTGAGATATTTTTTTTTGCAATTTTCTTATTATTAATATTCTTTAAAATTTTTCTGCCATGTATCTGTTCCCCATTTTGCCCTGTTTACTTATATTACACTATGAGGAGATTAAGGGGTCTTACTTGTACCACGGCAAGACAAGAAAGCGTTTGATCTGTAATTATTGATTTCTCTTTGTTACCAGGGAACTCAGTTCAATACGAATAAATATTATTGTACCGTCACCGTTCACGTAATGTTTTTTCAATGTCCCTGAAATAGTTGTTTCAGAATTCAGATGCATAAGGGCATCGATAATACGTGTTTATATATATATATATATATATATATATATATTGATTGTTACATATGTCTCTTTTATTGTATGCAACAGTCTAACATGTGTATGTGCAGCGCTAGCATTATCCGTTGCTATGGCGGCATAGCCCGGCTCACGCGTGGGGTCTGACGTGTAAACACAGCGGTCATGCTAGTCTGGGGCTTTCTCGCCCGGCCGAGCCGGGCCGGCCCACGTGTGAACCCTGATATGTAGAAACACAGCGTTCGTTCTTCCAGGTGTTTCCTTTAGCGTGTGTATTATCGGGTTCTTTGGATTGTTCGGGAAATGGAAAGTTCTCGGCTTGAAAAGTCATAAATAAGGGGCTGTGTTAAGAGCCAGAAGAGAGGAGAGATTACGCTCTTTACACAGCGCTTTAACTATAGGCCTAGTACCTATATCGTAAGCGCTGTTTGTTATGACCTCGTATCCTGAATTGCTACACCAGAGGGGAACACTGTAATTTTGTCCAATCAGGTATCACCGTATATGGCTTAATGAAATTTCGAGACGCTCAATATTGACGCGAGACAACAGCTAGTTTGGATCTACCACATGCCAGTGCCTAATTTCACTACCTGTTTCTTTTCATTCTAAGGTATTATCATTGTTATTTTTTTATTAGTTAATGGATCGTTTTGTGGCTCACAGCCTGCAATTCGAGCCAAACGCACACAAACACACTTGTCGACTGAACATTTAAAATCAATCCCGCAAAAGGAGAGTACCTTAGCGGCCAGTAGGTCCGGTTTCGACACTAACTATCTCCACCTAATGATAGGTGGATATATTTATATTTGGCATTATTATCTTCTCCAATCCTTTAAGTGGAGATATTTGTTTTTGGCATTTTTCTTCTTCTTCTTTTCTTCTTCTTTTTTTCTTTTTTCTTCTTCTTCTTCTTAATATTATCATTATAATTCTGCCTTGTGCTGGAAGACACTGCCAAGCGAGAAATACACGGAGCCAATCATGTTCATTCGTTTTGATTGACAGCTCATCGCCCCGGTAACCGTCTGAACAGGCAACAGGCTCAGAAAGAATTGCCCGAGACGTGGTTTGCTGAGGGCCTTGGGCACATATATAAATATATATATATATATATATATATATATATATATATATATATATAAATATGGAACATGAATACACAGAAAAGTCGGTTAACTGCCGAGGGGAATCGAACCCATGACCTAACACTTGCCGGTCGCTTGTATTCATGTTCCATTTCTTCGTACAACGAACCAGCATGGTCATTCATTCATCTCTCTCTCTCTCTCTCTCTCTCTCTCTCTCTCTCTCTATATATATATATATATATATATATATATATATATATATATATATATATATATATACCCATATTGTAAAAATAAAGATGGTGTTTTAAAGTGCTAAACTAATAAAAGCTAATAAAAACACACACATACACACAAATATAAATATATATATATATATATGTTTATATATATATATATATGTATATATATATATATAATTTAATGTTGAGATTTTTTTCCAAAACCTGCTCGAGTGCTCAGAGCGTTTCTAGAATTCGCATGATATATCAAGAATATATGAATTTGAGCATAAAACCTTCGTTTGTTTTTTTACAAAATGTAGCTTTTAGCACAATAATAATAACATTTATTTATTATCTTCAGAAAAGACGGCGTATGATCTGATATACATCCTTATTGCACACTTTCATTAAGAAGTCTTAACTGCAATTTTGCTCCGCTTATGCTCTTTTACAAGCATTCAACAACTATGTTAAGAAAAAGAACGAGAAAATTAACTTACATATCTTTTTTGTTCCTAGAACTTGTCTCAATGCAAACGGGCGGCTTTTGGATTTGTGCACCCTCCGTTATTCTCACATCAGACACAATATCAAGGTTCAATGAAATATCGTCTTACAGCGCGGGTAGCCTCTCTCATCTAAAGAGTTAGTGCGTAAGCTGGAGAGCTAGGACGTAACCGTTTATGGCTTAATGAATTCGCCAGACGCTCAATATTGACGCAAAATATCAGCTAGTTTGGATCTCCTGCATGCGAATGCCGAAGTTCACTATCTGCTTTTTATTGCGCTAAGATATACATTCTTTTCTTGTACCGATGCGATGAAATACGATGACTGCGTCAACCGCGACTGGTGACATCGACACAAGTAACTTATACGTTAGGCTGGTTCCGTGCTCCGGAAGTGAAGAATTGTATAATTGTAACCGTATTTATTATAATTACAACTGTACAAGTGATGTACAGTGATGTACAGTGAAACCCCAAGCTGTGGCAAACCTTGGGGGAACACACTCAGATATAATTGGCAGTTTCCAGATCGACCTAACGTTTTTACTTGTTTCTTCGTCTTCTTTTATTTCTTCTTCTTATTATTATGCCATTTTCTTCATCCGAGTTGGTTGATACTCACACAAGATATATCTTACTGTGGTTTATTAAATTGACCTAGTTACAGTGACCTTGATTTATCTTTCAGTCTTATGGGTTGAAATATTTGTGTTTGCAATCATAACGATTATTATTATTATCTCTTTATCCATAGGGCGAGATATTTGTTTTGGGATTAGTATTACCACCTACCAATATACGTTGAGGCATTTGGTATTGGTAAGGTGGAGGTAATAATAACCAAAACAAATAGGTGGAGTTACTTTTAAAAGCTTGACTTCTGCTCTATGACAGTTGCAAATCTCCACTTATCCACATCCCCCCCCCCCCCCGTTAATCCCAAACCCCACCCTTCTGGCACCCGAATCTATCATATATTTTAAATCAATCTGTAGTATTTTCAGAAGAACAATAGTCCTGTAGGTTTTCACAGCGAAGCTGAAAATTGAGAAGTCTAATTTTCGAAATTTGCATATTCACCAAAACTATGAAAAATCTGGTTCCCAAAATAACTAGTTTTACCGCTTGAAACTCACTCATGCGGAACCATACTACATAGGTGACGCTTTTCAGTAAGGTTTCGTTTCTGGATAAATCATATGATATTTAAAGGTGTAACCGTTACAGACAAATACAGAATAATATGTAAATTTCAAAAATGTGAAGTAAACATTTTCACCCTATAATTCAAAACAATAAAAACGGCAATATTCCCTAATTTGTCAGAACTATAGTTATTTCTAATTCTATCAGTGGAAAAAAAATTAGGAGATTCGGGGTGATAGGTGGTGTGTGTGGGGAGATAGATTCGTGACTGTCGAGTGACATTAACAAGAAGTCCAGTTATTTTCACCTATCCATGGGAGGAGACATTTGTTTTTGCAGCTATTCTTCTTATTATTATTAGTATTATTATTATCTCCATCTATCAATAGTTCTTCCAAAACAATAATTGATGGGTAAAAGATCAGGGGGAGAATCCACGACTGTTCCACGACTGTACAAAAAGTCCAGTTTTATTCTGCCACTTTTTTTCGACCGATTATGTTTATCCTGACAAAGGATTTACTCTACCCTATCCAATAAATCTTGCCCAATTTCCGTGACCTTGACTTTGCTATTTTTCTAGATTTTCTCCTTATCTATTAGGGTAACGGACAAAAAAAATCAACAATAATATTTGATTCTCAACATTTCTTTGGGTCGCGCATTTAAAACAAAGGAAAGAAAATATGTTCATTAATCACTAGTTTGGCGATTAACGGGATGAGCCATTGCTCAAATGATATACCAATAGTAATATTACAATTAATTATTTTAAGACCGGTTATTTGTTACCGTGAACCGATCGCTTATCATTTTATGTTTAAATGAAAGAAGTTAAATGAGCTTTCAGTAGATATTACGCGTTTTTGGTTTGCATTTGACTGGTGTGGACTTTGAGATTATCATTTTTCTGAGATATTACAAAATATGAACTCGGGTAGATCGGAAATCCTGTCTATATTGTTGAATTAGATCATGCCTCATTTTTCTCTTACAGTATTCCTATGAACTTTCAGTTGACAAAATATCTAGCGAAGGGATATTTAGGTTGATATATGACCTACAAAGCCTACAAAGATTTTTAGTGATAGTGATTAAAGCAATAGTTCATATAATTTGTATATATATATATATATATATATATATATATAAATATATATATATATATATTTATAAACGCTCATTTGCAATGAGTATAGAGACGTTATGGTTTGATATAAAGACATTAAACCACCTTTCAACCATTTAACTGCTTCCTATGCCAGCTATCTTTCTCGGCCTTGTAAATCAAGCGTTCTTTTTCTGAAAGTTTACGATGATTTTACCATTCCCATATAGGGGGAAACGCTACGTAAATTCTCAGACGACGCCACAGGGATAAGTTATATTCCATTCTTTGTTTTTAGGACGTTATAATCTTTCTTTCTTTTTTTTCTAGCACTTATATTTTGTAGTCCCCTCACACTAAAAAAAACAATTCGCTGGAGACAAGGTGGGATTCAGTTGTATAGCATCAACTTTAAATTGTAACCCTGATGCTGGCCGGCAGGGTTATTTGTCGGTAACTTAAGCATGCAGACACATATAAAGTACTCGAAAAAAAACAGGATTGTTCAAGACGTGATGAACACACCTTGCCTTGGGCCACCTTTCTTTTGTAGTGTCCAAACATATCGATGTGTCGGTGTCTAACATTACAGGACTTACAATGCAATCACTATTTCCGTCCTGCATTTCTAGTAACAGGCAAATTTATTTAGGTTAAGATGTGAGATACCATTGATGTGCCAAAGAACACGAACATTGTTCTTTACGGTAATTTCAAAGATAATTATTCAATCCTTGAACGATTTAGTAATTTGAAATACCTCTTGTTCTGGTTTAACAGCACTTGTAATCAAATTTCTGCTCGTTGCAGTGACATGATATTAACATTTGCATATCGGTTTCAATGTACACGGGGATAAATAAAGGAATAACCTTACACCATCACGCTTACGGTCCGACTTCGATTCCCTATATGGTTGTTTTTGTGTATTGTTCATTTCTCCTTCTAAGGTCTGCGGTTTCCAGGTCCTCTACTTCTATATATTACAGAACGCCACCATCTTGGAATGAGTAATTATATCTAATTGTACAGTGATTGTAAATTAAGTAAAGCAAGAAGGGGTATTATCGCAATTGATGGGGAACACATATGGATTTATAAAATGAAGTAGCTTCTCAAAACGAAAAAAAATAGTTGACAAGTGAAATAAATTGACAAGGCAGTTTGTTGTATGCTAGCCAAGAACGTCCTCGATTAGGGCCGATTAAAATGTATATATTTTAATAGTATAACTGCAAAAAAATCGAATGTGTAAAAATAGTTATTTACAAAAATGTGTCACATTGTCTTAAAGGACCTGAGATATCAATGAACTGTGGTGAAATCATCTTGTTGGTTTGGGAAGTGATACTATTCCTTGTTATTTTATTCCCAAACTGCTTAATATTTTTAGAACTTCGAAACTTGAAAGTTTAAAAAAATAAACACCGCACCACGCTCGGTTTGTACACACGTTCGACAGTAAATATTCCTTGAAAACCCTTGCTTCCCTTGAACTAGGTAATATGTTAACCTCTGATAGGGTTTTGTAGTCGCCTCCACACCATCCGAACCTATTTGCAGGTCCAAGACTTAGCCCCCTCAGTCAAAGTCCAAATCCAAATGGTTTTCTAGTCCAAGTCCACCGTCTTCTAGTCTTTTGACTGTCGACACCCATAAAAAATCTCTATTGAAAACACATGAAATGGCTATTCTAAATTATTATGATTATAACTGTCAAGGTTTATACATTCTTTTGGTTTGCTGTTAAAATTCATTCAACTCCTGATGCAGGGATAAAGCTTTGTATATGCAATCGTGAATCTCTATATTTGAAACTAGTCTATATGCCAGTCATTTTCCTAAAGACTCCACATGACTCGGGTCTAGACATCCTATTACGAGAACAAGTCCCGAGTTGTGGCTGGTATGGCTTCTTATGGCGGCCTATGAGTGACATATTGAACATCCAAAACAAAATAGTTCAAGAAAAATCTGAGGGGGTTATTTGAACTTGTTGCGGCAACCCACCCTGCACTACTGTCACAGGTCCGGCACTCGTAAAAGACCATTTTCAGTCAGTTGCAGATTTTTGGGGTGGAATATTTAGAAGGTTTCGGTTGATACAAGGCTAAGGTTCTATAGGGGTACAGGGATAGGGAGGGCAAGTGTCCTTTTATCTCCTTTTAAGGCTGGTTGGAAACTGTATTCTGGTACTACCCTGCAACACCACATGCGCTGACATCGCTTCAAATGTTGCGGCTTATTCTTTCACAAAATACCACTGCTCGCGTCCTCGCCTGTTTTGACTCTAAAGAAAAAGACATATTATAACATGAAGATATCATTTTTTTTTCATCTATAGCGATCACCCAATATCATTCGTCCTTCCGCTAGAGGTCCTCTTAGCTGCTAGAACTAGAAACCTCTAATAAAACATTCACTGAAGTCCAAGAAAATCTCCTTTGAAATCCGAACTTAGGTCACTGCGACTTATATCCTAGGAGCTATGGAGCTCGTTCGTGCTACCAAGTTTTATAAAAAAAATACTTATCTTGATAATTCATGCATTAATTTCATGCGTCAGCAACTTAAAAAACTGTGTTTTTTTTCTAATTTATACAATTTTTCTCTGTTTGAGACCCTCGGCTGTCCTCTATCAGTTCCTGAACACTGGTGGAGCCACATGTATTGTTTTTCCCGATTTTTAACACAAATTTTCCCTCTTTGGGAGGCATTCGTAAAACATCGATTGTATATGATTTGCAACTGTTTATCAACCATGACTAATCCGCGTGTAAATTGCAGTATTACCTAAGGCTGGATATCGGTCAACCTGTTCAAGCACAAAACGTATTGCGATACTCTCAAGGGGATATCCAATACGTATTGACGACGCTGATTAAAACTCTGTTTCTTTAGAATGAAAACAAAACAAAAAGTAACATCCATATTCACACAGATATATATGAATATAGAAATATGTATATATATATATATATATATATATATATATATATATATATCCATCAATATACAATGAACCATATATATATATATATATATATATATATAAATATATAAGGTTCCTGTATATGTGTGCTAATACACAGAGGGGAAAGAAACCTGGAGAAGCCAAATGCCTAAATAACCCGAACGGAAATGGAAAGATCATACGTTCGATTCCCACCTTCAGTGAACCGACTTTTCTGGGTTTACCATTTCCATATACAGTTGAACCCCACAATTACGACCACCCTGGGGACTGAGCAAAGTGGTCGTAATTTGGGGGTGGTCGTATTTGTGAAACTCTTACCGTGGTCGCATATAACACGCTGATATTTAATGTGTATCATAGTTTATCTATTGCATATCTTTAATGTGAATTATAACAAAATATTTTACCTAGCGATGGACCCTTATTACGAATGTTTTTTTTTGTGTGTAGCTGAACATATTTATTCATGATACAAATTAATATACATGTACACATACGTAGTGACTGAACAAAAAATAACACAAAGGAAATACGATTACAACCTACTGAATGCATATTGAACATAATGTCATATATTTAGCCTTCCGCTTGAGTATATATTGCGTGCACTTGAGTTTTTTCCGACGCTAAACTGCTAAGCCATTTGATGCTGACTGCGCGTGGTGATGCCGCTTTGATTAACGCCACTTAATCCTTCAAGGATAGCTCTTTTAGAGGCATGGTTGCCTAACAGCAAGCAATTCAAATGCAAACTTAACAGTAGAGAAATAAACTGACAACGATCTATCAGAAAAGGCAAGTTAATGTGAGGGATTCCCCCCCCCCCCCCCCCCCCCCATGCAAGCTTTATTTATACATTTTACTGACTGCTCAATACTCACTATCAGTAAGATATGAACACATTTAGGATTAACTAGGTCGTTAATTTTACCAATGAGGATCGAACAATATGTGATTAGTTGAAATATTAAGCCCACAACCCCACACTTAGGGTAGCTGTAATACAGGTGATCACTGAGGGGCAATTAGCATCTGACCCCAGGTCAGACCGGCTCATTAAGTAATCAGGCCGATGGTTACCCTCTTTGATCTATAACCTACACCTCAACGAGTCTCAGCGAAGACACCGAGTCGGGAAGATATGCGGAACCAGATTAACACTCGGGTTAAGCAATTTTGTTACCCGCTTTGATCTTTCGTTAAGGCGCCTGTGACAAGACGCAGCCATTGACTCGTGACAAATGTTGTTTCAGTACTTCTCGGCGGTGGTCGCATTAGCGGGGTCGCATCAGCGCTGGGGCCAGGAAATCTGGTCGTTATTCTGAATTCAGGGGTGGTCGTAATTTTGAGTCATTTTTAAACATAAATTAACTAAAAACAATTCGGGACCAAGCAAAATGGTCGTAATTGTGGGGTGGTCGCAATTTTGTGGGGTGGTCGCAAGGCGGGGTTCCACTGTATAAACAATGAACCAGCATGGCTATTCATACAGCTCTATATAATATTGGCCGCACACCATATATGCAAAATCGCGGCATGCAAAGTCGCCGTGCCGACACGTAGTGGGTGAGACTCTAACGCCACTGCCGTGACGTCAATTCGCTGGCTCCTATAAAAGTGTGCAAACATACAGAGGGAAAGAAAATCTGGAATAGCCAAGTGGTTTAGGCACCCGACCGGATATCGGGAGCTCGTGGGTTCGATTCCCACCTTCAGTGAACCGGCTTTTTTGTGTTTACGATTTCCATCTTTATACAGTTAACTAGCATATATATATATATATATATATATATATATATATATATTCATTTCAAGCTGGCGTATTCTAGTGGTGGGAGTCGGTTCCTTTTTCATAATCGATGATCGGTTTGAGAAAACCGACTGATGATCGATTATTAATCGGTTCTGACAAATGTATGCAATTATCAAAGAAATATGCATTTATCTGTGAAGCTGTACCTGCTTTTTCCGGGCAGGTATTCTCCTCTCGCGCACGAGTTTAACGATCCTTCCACGTATAAACCACAATCAGACTAATTTTAAGGATCAAATTTAACGATCGGCAACGTCGAGTAATATCTTTCATAATGGAATTTAGGACCATCTCAGAAAGTTAGGCCTATAAAGAGGCTGTTTTTCGTGCACATGAAGGAAGATTTTACGGGCCAAGGTGCGCTTGGGGCAAATCATACCAAAAAAAATGCAGACTAGTCCAAAAGAAATTCCTGCTGAAATCCAAATAAGCGACCGACCGGGTATGCCCCAACAAAGAATTTTTAAGGACGGCCTTAACAGCGGCACCTGGCATCGGTTGAATAGATTATTTCTAAGAGAATCTCACGAAATTGGCATAGACCTGGAGAATTTATGGAGTATTTTAACGCCTCCCCGCCCATATTTTGCAATGAACATTACGTTAGAAAATTCCGCTAATTCTGCAGCTCCCTGCGAGTTCACAGATAGTAAATTAAGTCCTCCGTTCACGCATCTACCGTGTCATACTCAGTTACATAGGGAAGTTATTTAGGAACACAGTCATTATATGGAGCGCAGAATGTGGTAATAAATGGAAGAATCATTTTTGCCTATAACATAAGGGCATTCTGGAAAGAAAACAATCATTATTATGATGTAATCGATAGTTGCCTTTGATAATCGAGCGCTTGAAAGTGGCAGCAAACCGACTGACTTTTGATAAAACTCGAAGATCGGCCCACCACTAGCGTATTCTTATGTTTCGCTAATATGGGCGAGTAACATATCAGTACGCTCCCGAGGCAGCGGAAATCTTACGCTTCTAAAGAAGCAACTATTTTCACGCTGCCAGCTTTGACCGTTTATGATATATTTAGACACCAGATGGCGGTTTGTTGCCCGCTGAACAAAACGTGCGTATGATGTGACAAGCAGCCAACCAGATGCCAATAAACAAACACGCAACGGGCATCCTGGCTCCGCCCATAGCTGCGCTTCAAGCATCGATTGAAGACAAGTTTACTTTCGAATTGCTCCCTCTGCATTCTCGCATCATCGACCGATCGATTCTGACAGTATGACTGTGTTAGCGTAGCCATGTGTCTGGTGTCTGCAGAACTGAAAGCAGCCAGCGGGGTGTGCACGCAGCCTTTGTTGTTACGTTTCGTTTGAATTACAGCTCACAGACCGGGCATCCTATGTGGCCAAGGCCCTAAGTAAACACTGAAAACATAGGGTTGTCAAATCGATAACTTTAGGGTTGTCAAATGGGTGTACCTAAAACAACAACCCAGGCTGTCAAAATTTCAATTTGACAACCCTTTAAGGTTGTAAAATTGGTTGTCAATTGTTTGCTGTGACATTCTATGGGTTGTCACGGACCTGTCAGGTTCATCCGTATTCTCTCTCTCTCCCTCTCTCTCTCTCTCTCTCTATATATATATATATATATATATATATATATATAATAATAATAATAACAGACATTTTCAAGTAGAACGTATATTAATCAAAACCAAGTGGTCGTGTAACTTGTGTATTTGTCTGCAACAGTTTTACGACTGATTATTCCTTACAATGTGGACAGGGTTCTGTCTGAGTGTATTTCAGTGTTCACATAATAAGTAAATGTGTAGCTTTATTATATCGTCATCCACCTCGGCCTCCTCTCTGGCAAGTAGTTTACCACTCTAAGGATTGGTTAACGGTTTCCCGCGTAACAAGCACACAGCTCTCTCTTCATTTTCTGCTTCTGTTCTTGAACAACAGACTTGCCCTGGTCTCTCCTTCTACTCCGGGTTACAAATCTGTAACGAAGATGTTTTCTCCAGAGTCAGTGTGTCTGAAAATACAAAATAAAATGTAAAATTCCATGAAAAACACATTTTATATTACAGAGTTGTGTGCAGGAATTTGTGTACATTGAATCACAGCTTATATGACTGAATGTGTCATCCTGATAATTTTTATTTTAGATGCTACATTGGAGGTGTACTATATATAATATTCATATTGGAGAGTTAGTTCCTGAGATTAAGGAGTCCTCCAATCATCTCCAAAAATGTGTGCCTTCAATATTGCAAAATAAAAAACTCAAGCAAGAAACAGTGCCATGTAAAATGTTATCAGAAAATGTTCATTATACATGTGTTTATAAAATATAAATGGGATTAATTGTTATAGAGTCACTTACCATATGTTCATTCGTAAACAATCCATCCACATGACTTAACAGGGCCTGAGGGAAGTCTGTGTACCAGTTGTCAGGTGTAGGGTAGCTGCAGGAGTAAAGGATGTATTAACAAATTGTATAACCATGTTCACACACACACACACATATATATATAATATTACAAATTTGTTATACTGTGTTTAGGTCCAGTAGAAAACCAGTCATTTATCAATCAGTGGCTTGAAGTAAATCCATGTGTTGGGCACATAATTGCAATTTTCGATTAATGTAGGACTACTAGCAACTTTGAGCAATAAGCCAGGGTGACAATAATATAAGTTCTATACCAAACATTTACAACATATGAAATATGAGGTCTTCATTGAATTTACATTGTGTATTTGTTTTCATACTTGTCCTTAAATGTTCTATACACATTATATATATATATATATATATATATATATATATATATATATATATATGTTTATATCACACAACATGTTCAGCAAAATTAATGAAAAGTTGCCTGGCATGTTGGGCGATTCTCCAATGTCAGCTAGCTGTATTCTCCTTCTCCGGGCTCATTGGTCTAGGAATAGACTCTACAAAATATCTGAAAAATACTTTTGCTACACAGGTGACCATGACCATTGGGAATGTAATTATTATATATGAAAATTAAACCTTACACGTTATATTTATATGTGAGTGTACTGAACTTGCTGTGTTATGTTACAAACACATTGTAAAGACTCAGGAGGACAAATTACACCAAAAGTTGATAGTTTTTTCATGAACATACATTAAGCTTTACTAATAGTTATATTTTCGGGTATTTGGTTACATTATTTGAAGTTTACAGAACCTGTTGTAGCCACTTTCAAAATCACCCATCTATTATGTAGTTTATATACAGATATATCATAATACATAGGCCACCTTTCTATACAAAATTCAACTTACCGAACTTGACTGTCACTCAGAAAACATACACTATGTGGTTCATTGTTTAGCAATTTTGACACATCTAAAGTATAACAATTAGTGCCTGTTCTTAACAAATTACTCACTTTTCAGAAACAGCAATATATACAATTCACCTACTCACAGGCCGACTTGACTGGGTATCACTCGACAGTACTTTGTATACGATGCACTGCAATCGCTTGGGCAGGGACGACGACGATGATTGTTGTGAAGACTGCAAAACGATCCATACTTATACTATCACATGAATAAGATAATGTTTCACCGACTCTGCTAGTGTCAGTACCCTCTGGGCAAAAGAATGTTGTAAACACCCATGTTGTAAATGTTGTGTACACCCGAGACATGTACACATGCTATGGCACGTTTACATAGAGCGCAGCATTTGAGCACGTGCAATGCAACCGTGACCTTGTTCCGGCCCATGCAGTCCGCGAGGTATCCCGTATCCAGCCCAGCTCACGCGTGGTCAGCGTGCGCCCTTGTCCAAGCTGGCTGCCGCGCTGCCAGAGAGCTGCTCAAGGCCTGACACTTCACGGAGGGTCAGCATGCACTCCCCTGGGGCAATTCTGTGCTGTGTTATGACAACCATTACCATTTCCACCATCCGACTCCCCGTTGGGGAATCATAATTGGGTGATTCGTCTCCCCTACGTTTTCAGTGAACCACGTCTGCAGCAATTCTCTCTGAGCCTGTGGCCTGTTCATACGGTTCCTGGGGCGATAAGCTGTCACTCAAAACGAAATGAACATGATTGGCTCCGTGTATTCTTCGCTTGCCGTGTCTTCCAGCACAAGGTCTCATCTGATTGGACAGAAATACAGTGCTCCCCTTCAGGATACGAGGTCATAACAAACAGCGCTTACCATGTAGGAAGTAGCCCTAAAGTTAAAGCGCTGTGTAAAGAGCGTACATATCAGTGACGCCACAATCTCAGTGCTCCATTGTTAACTCTGGGGTTTCTTGGGTATGCTTTGAAATGATGGGCCGACATAACTGACATACGATTTGTTGCGGAATCCACAACTGTGATACGATCACAGTTGTGGGAATGGCCTGTACTGTTAGGCCTCGTAAAGGTGAAATGGTAGATACTGGTAGAAGGCACCAAAAAATCTCCAAAAAAGTTAAAGCGCTGTGTAAAGAGCGTACATATCAGTGACGCCACAACCTCAGTGCTCCATTGTAAACTCTGGGGTTTCTTGGGCATGCTTTGAAATGATGGGCCGACATAACTGACATACGATTTGTTGCGGAATCCACAACTGTGACACGATCACAGTTTTGGGAATGGCCTGTACTGTTAGGCCTGGTAAAGGTGAAATGATAGACACTGGTAGAAGGCACCAAAAAATCTCTAAAACCTGCTAAATATACACACCAAAATACATCCATTCGTGTCTTTGGTAGTAAATGAGTCTTTCTGGTAACTTTACCACCTTCTTACCTAAATATATTAATGAAACATCCCTAACGATCCTTATATAAGTTGTAAGCTCGCGGTGATTTAAACATAACAAACTACAGGAATTTGTAATGAGCGGACGTTGATCGACTGGTACCCTGCACTGATATCTGCTGTAGCCCGTTTTTTTTTAGTTCAAACAGCGGTTAGATCAGAGCGGGTTGCCAGTCTCAATCCCGTTGCAAAGGACTGTGGGACACTCTTGTAATCATGGCGGCTTGTTCTCTATGTAAACACAACAGCTCTTAGCAAAATTCTGGATAAATAGGGAAACTGAGCATTATTTTGAGGCCACAACTTTGCAGAAGTTTCATAAAACATCCAAAGATAACAAAAAGGTAATTATTTTATGTTGACACCGCTTAAAATGCCAGTTATATGATTCCAAAGGGGACTTCTATTTGGAACCTTACGAGGCGTTTTCCTAAGAGTCGATCCCAAGACGTTGTTGACGGAGAGGAGCAGAGCGGATCGGAATCACACGTCTTGGGACGAGACAAACATACGATATGTTATGTTAAATATTAAAACAGTCCAACCTGTCTGGAGCACCACCTGTGAAGTGCGGACAACTATTACGACCACTCTATATCGGTCCCTTTCGAAATTCCTTTATATTATCTATAGATAAAACCTTTGAAAACGACCACCTGGCTATTACGGATTACGGGCAGTTTTTCCCGACCTAATTGATACATTGACCTGCCTAATGCGGGCGCTCATTGAGCTACTCACTGACCAGCGCAGACCGGTCGGTTGATTGACCATGCGTGAAGTTGCGGTACCTAGTACCGCTGTTTGTTTTATTGTTAGATTGGATAATCTATGATGTTCTTATGAAGCAAGTCATGTTAGTAACCAGTGACGTAAGCAAACAATTTTGAGTCGTTCTTAAGTGGATTTGTAGCTGACAACGCAGTTTTTTTTTAATAACGCGGGTTTTATAGATAGCGAATAGTTATGTCCCACTAGAGACAAAAAGCAGCTGCTTCCTTGCTGTGAACGTGGCCTCCGCTGCGAATTTCTGACAGTCTTATTCGTTCTCAGAAAACTGAATTTAAATTGTTCGAAATTGCCGTAGGGCCTGAAAATTTACATTTTCTGTAAGGCCTCATTAATGGCCCGCTTGTATGCACGGTAGCCAGTCGGCAATAATTGGGAGAATAGCAGTCTAGTGTCGTCACTGTAACCGTGGTTACCAATTCGGGTACACGTGTTCTCCTATTTCTTCTGCCACCTAAACCAGCGCTCATGCGCTCGTAGGAGTAAAAAGGCCGATAAAATCAGCATTAGGTGGTCAATAAACTAAAGGTTTGAAGCACATTTGGAGGCAACAAGTGGTGAACATTCATTGTCGGGGGTTACAACGGCGGTAAATAATGAGAGCATATTTACAAGGGCGATGTCAAATTCAATACCGGCGGCACGCCGATGTACGACTTATGTAAAAAAACCCTGTTTAATAAAAAAAAGCTAAGATTTTTGTTTATAATAATAAAACCGTAATTAAATTTTCAAACAAAAGTCCACCTGAATAAGCTGTTGGTTTCCGCGTCGTCAAATAATATTTTCTAGTATATCGGTATTACAGATTTACCGACGTTGTAAAGCCGATTGACAGACTGTATCATTGCCTTTCGTGTGAATAGTCTGTCGTTCTGTTAACGTTGATAGAAATTAATCGAAACGTTTATACGTGTAAATGTGGCAGGCCCACTAATATGCATACTTCCGTTATACATGTCATCTAAATGTGTGCATTTCTTAAATTTTCAGAGCCTGTCTAATACAACCACCTGTCTATTACGACAACCTGTGTCCAGTCCCTTGGGTGGTCGCATTAGACAGGTTCGACTGTATGTAACATATGTAAATGCTTAATAGGGCTTTCAATATTCTCGATTTTTTTAGCATGAAGATGACGGGACGTATTATGGTATACCAACGGTCCGTTAGACCGCGATAACTTAATTACCAGGACACTGATTGTGTTTTCATGAAAACACTACTCACATTACTTTTAAACAGAGTATCTCGTCCGGATTCGGTTAAAGAAATAATCCATACATATTAAATAAGGTCAGAAATCCAAAGGCAACTGTGTTGTCTACTCGATAACTTTCTATGAATATGATGGGTTCTGATTAAAATTAATAAACATATTAAGCAGTATAATATATCTCCTATGTTCGATTCCCATTAAAATGCAAACATATTTAACTTTGTCATGGTTTACGTTGGTAGTGCCATGATGACTTACCAAAAATATGTTGGATTCTAATTAAATTCATCATAAATATCAACCAATATCTCAACTAAATTAAATTGTCCCAAATTTAACGACGTAAGAGGTCACCAGAATACATTGTGTTACAGGTGCTCTTTTTATTGTGTGACACGGGCGTAACTCGTGTTGTTGTTACATTTTATGTTTAATCCGTACTGGTTGAACTCTCGTTGTCATGTGAGCCTTGGGTTTATGCGCCTGGTCGTGGGTCACGTGATGAGCCTGGTATGTGGAGGTACGCACAGCGATGTCTTTCTAGATAATTCCTGAAACCCGTGTTGAGCAGAACTTATAGAGTGTTCGAGAAGTGGAAAATTCTTCGCTTGGGGTGTGAAGGTATATAAAGGAGCTGCTTTTAGAACCAGGGGGAGAAGGGCAGAGCAGATACCAGCGGACGCAGAAGCGTGTGTCAGGACCTTATCCGACGAATGCGGCAATTATAGATTTTCAAGAACTTTCTCCTGGATTTTATACATTTGGACTTCAGTTTACTTTCTGTTTTATTGCAAGAACTTTCCACTGGACTGTCATTCTCCGAGAGTTTACATTCAAAGGACTTATCATTGTGATGGTGTTGGTATCAAGGTTCTATACCATTATCTTTCTGTGTGATTGTATTGACTTGTTGCTATAACGCTGTTTTACTGTGTAATTTTATTGATTTAGTGTGTTTTATTGTTAGGGTTGTTTTAGGAATAAATTATTGTTATTTGTTAACAAAGAACCACAGACTTCTTTATTCATTCCCCCAGACATTTCACGCTGCCTAGTGTTACAGAATTTGATATTTTTAATCTACATTACAAAATTATTTGTGTTCATCACGCATAAGTGATCTGTTTATATTGGGTTCCGTAACAATTCTGGCGTTAGTTCCGGAGTTAGATCCGTCTGTTATCTTTTTCTGTCGCTGCGATAGGGTTTCTATGGATTTTCTCAAATCTATTGAATATTATCGGGATGATTATAAATTATATGTATATGTAATGTAATTACACAGTTTTCGAATATTTTTGGGAATTTGAATCCCCTGAATCCCTTTTCCCTCTTAAACTAATATCTGATTTTCTGAAACGCTTTTGCCAATAGGTTCACCTGTTGTCGAACATGTAGTTTAGAATATGAAGGTATAAATGAACCTTAAGAAATTGCTTCGGATAAATTATAACAATGAAAGATAAAATAATAAATTCTAAAATCTAATACATACCCTACTGAGCACACAAAATGGCAAAACATGTCAAACATATTTAAGTGATAGACATCCGATACGCACTTACAAGGAACGTTCGCAATATCCGTCTATCATCGCTCACATCCGCCGACAAGTGTTAATACATCGCTGATCTACGACGATACTTTGATCTTATTCAAGTTTTAAAAATAAATAAATAACAAAACAAAATAAGCTTACGCTTTGTAAATAGTCCATATTATAGTTAAGGTTAGGGTTATCTGTATTTGTTAGTAGAAATGGTCTTTCATCGATAAAACGACAAGCATGCAAAGAGTATACCGGTAACCGTATTAATGTGGCGCTTCAATATGAATCGATACTTATATTGATACAGGCCTAGTATTACCATGCCAAGGTGATCTTATATTGTATTAATATTTACATGAATTAGAGTGGGTTTAGACATTCACCGAGTTTTTTCCACTATGCTTAGGAGCTCGTACGTCTTTATAAGGTTATAGTAGTAAAATAATGTAATCCGTTCCCACTTGCTGTCCTTAAATTTTGAGTGACTAGTATGTATCAATGTTACATCCATCGAAACAAGCTTCTCTCCGATAAGAATGGCAAATTCAGTGCATATCTGAAAAGGAATGCCAGGATGATAAGCGTACGCTAGGGTTTGAGAGTGAATTTAACGAGACGCGCATGGTGTTTCAATAATTTAAATCATTTTCATTGGTTGTTACAGTAAATGTATAATATATAGCCGCTTTGTTTGGCTACGGGTAGTGCGTGTTATCAGCGTTGATACCTGTGATGTTTCATTTGCGCTGTGTTTCAAAGCACATGCTGAATATTATTTCTTGCTTGTACATTTCAATAATGTTCCGGGAGAAGGAATGATGGAAATGTACATTTCAAAAATGTATATTTCATTTTAAACAGCTGACACAAGCGGCGCGATGAGTGCCAGCGAGTTCACTGACCAGAGGACATTATATATACGTTGTAAGATATATTGGCCGGAGAATCGTAGTATTTAGCAGGGCTGGGAATCGCCAATAAAGCTCATATTTAATACCATATATGGCGTTATGTTATAGGGTACTGCGATACATATTGGTTTGTTTTTATTGCATCATATTTATAGAAAATGAGGGTGCTGTTTATATCACATATATCCACTATTAATAATTAACCATGTTATCATGTTAAACATGAGGCGATAAAGTTTATGCTGTACTGTTTATTTTTAACACGAAGTATTTTTTTTAATTAATGTACATAGTAAGGTTTTAACTTGATGTTGACAAAACCAAAGGTTTTATTGCAGTTATCATGGGATGGGAGGGGAGAATATTAATAAATGATTATGACGTGTTCAGCACTTCTTTCGTTTTGTTGTATGGTAATATTTCTCGTATACCAATAGCTCATGGAACAGAAAAACCAAGTCCCTTGGACTGATCTTTGAAAATTTCTTAATTTACGTCTAAAGACACGGTGAATTTTCAAACTCAGTATATACACGCATTTCTTAAAGCTTTCAGTAAATATATGCTTTTGAAAATTCACTCCGAACACTGTGCATACTTGACAATTTTATTGTAATATAAATACTATATGTAGTCTACATGTGTATATACGCACTACGTTTGTTAAATATTTCCTTTTTTTCAATGTTTCACTACATAAATAAGAACAAATATGATAAATTTAACCATATCTAAAAGACATTTGATTATATATATATATATATATATATATATATATATATATCATCTCAATAATCCAAAGATACTTGAGATGCCTTTTAACAGTTCAGTTTCGGTTCAGGAATCACACTCATATGTGTATGCTAATCGTCCCTCACTGCTGGTTTTGCATTTGAAGTTGTACGGAAGGGCAACATTTTTTATTCTAATTCTTACAACTATCTTATGACCTTTGAAACTATATCTGAGCCGTTTTAGCTCATATTTAGGTAAGACAATTATGTGTCGAATAAGTAAATTTAACAACACCTCAATTTCATATGATCATTTTGAAAGCATTATTGCAGTATATTCGGGAAATTTTATGTATTTTTTGCGAGCATATTTAGTAATGTCGATTTTGACCTTCACTTCATTTATGACTTTCAGGAATGAAGATCGATTCGTTCCAGTAATTTTATCGTGTGCTTCTTTACATAAAATAATGTTTTCAATGAACGTTTGGTCAATATCTTTGACCTCGACCTGGATCTACACCGCCCTCTATGAATTTAAGGCTCCACAGGATCATTTGCAATTGACAAAGTGTATAAATTCACATACCAGTCCCTAAATCAATCATTTTGAAGATAAATATTCAATAAACATTTGCAGTATTTTATAACTGGAAACACATTCCTCTTGGACTGTGGTTTTGATACAAGACGGACCACAAGAAGGACTGTGGTTCTGATACATGACATACCACATGAAGGACTGTGGTGCTGATACCTGTGATACTAGGCGAGGAGGTGCGGTGCTGATACCTGAGATACTAGGCGAGGAGTTGTGGTTCTGATACCTGAGATACTAGGCGAGGAGCTGTGGTTCTGATACCTTAGATACTAGGCGAGGAGTTGTGGTTCTGAAACCTGAGATTCTAGGCCAGGAGCTGTGGTCCTGATACCTGATATACTAGGCGAGGAATTGTGGTTTTGATACCTGAGATACTAGGCGAGGAGCTGTGGTTCTGATACCTGAGATACTAGGCGAGGAGCTGTGGTTCTGATACCTGAGATACTAGGCGAGGAGCTGTGGTTCTGATACCTGAGATACTAGGCGAGGAGCTTTGGTTCTGATACCTGAGATACTGGGCGTGGAGCTGCGGTTCTGATACCTGAGACACTAGGCGTGGAGCTGAGGTTCTGATACCTGAGACACCAGGCGAGAAGTTGTTGTCCTGATACCCGAGATACTAGGCGAGGAGTTGTTGTTCTGATACCTGAGATACTAGTCAAGGAGCTGTGGTTATGAAACATTAGGGACCCTAAGATGAACTTTAGTTCTGATAGATGAGGGATTATATGAGGGACTATGATTCTGATATATGGGGTCTACATGAAGGACTGTGACATTGACACATACGGGACTACATGAGGGATGGTGGTTCTCATACATGAGGGTCTACATGTAAGAATAATTATGATACATGAGAGACCCAAATATGGAACTGAGTTCTGATATATGGGGGATTAAATGAGGGACTATGGTCCTTATATATAGGGTCTACGTTAAGGACTTTGGTATTGACGCATGAGGGACTACATTAGGGACTACATAATGGATTTTGGTTTTCATACATGAGGTACTACATGAAGGAGTGTGCTTCTGATACACGAGGGACTAGGCGGGTGACTGTGGTTCTGAAACATGAGGGACTGATGAGGGACTATGAGGTCCTGAAAATGACGGATCACATTAAGGACTGTGGTTCCGATATATTAAGGACTATACCTGTTTGTGGTTCTGATGCATGGGGGACGACATGACGAACTGTGTTTCTCATACAAGTGAGACCCCAATATTGACTTGGTTCTGATAGATGAGGGATTAAAGAGGAACAATGGTTCTGATGTATTGGATCTACATGAAGGACTGTGGCATTGACTCGTGAGGGACTACGTTAGGGATTGAGGCTCTGATACATGAGGGACCCCAAGAAAGAATTTGGTTCTGATAGATGAGGGATTAAATGAGGGACTGTGGTTCTGATATTTATAGTCACTTCATGAAGGACTTTGGTACTGACTCTTGAGCAACTACATGAGGGACTGAGGCTCTGATACATGAGAGACCCTAAGATGGAATTCGTTTCTGATAGATTGAGGGATTATATGAGGGACTATATGGTTCTGATAATTGGTTCTACATGAAGGACTGTGGTATTGATTCATGAGGAACTACATGAAGAACTGTGTTGTTGATACATGAATGACAAGGTAACGGACTATGATTCTGATACATGAGGGACTACAGTTACGACGTGTTTTGGTATATGAGGGACTACCTTATTCTACTAACTACACATGTCATTTTTTTCTGGTTCATAAGGTGAGAAGAGGTCATTTCATTTAATAATCTGAGTCGCAGGTGAATGGTGAGGAACCTGGATCATATAAATTAACAAGGAAAAGATATACGCACACACTTCTCGCTTCAAATATGATATATTTTTTGAGACCGAGAACACGTGTTGGCATGAATAGTGAACAAATTCAAACTGAACAATTCTTTTTTATTGGTTTCCATATAAACGAATGTCTAAAAGGCAAGCAATAGATATAAGCTCAGCCATAACATTTCAGTAGAAAATGGACATTAGGTTTAGCATGTACAACTTACTGAGAAACAATTTCCCATCTTTGTCAAACCTGAATATATATTGCCGCAACTACTTACAGTATGATACATAGCGCACAATACAAACTACGAACTTGACCAACAACCAAGCTGTTTTTTTATAACATGTTCGAATGAAATCTTAACGTTTTAAAAATAGTTGAACCTATATTAAGATCATGTCTTTTGCTTATGCATTCTAAATCTCATAAAATGTGACTATTATATTATTAGTTTGAAATGAAAGCGTAATCTTTGTGACCCCAAGATTGACTTGGTTCTGATAGATGAGGGATTAAAGAGGAACAATGGTTCTGATGTATTGGATCTACATGAAGGACTGTGGCATTGACTCGTGAGGGACTACGTTAGGGATTGAGGCTCTAATACATGAGGGACCTCAAGAAAGAATTTGGTTCTGATAGATGAGGGATTAAATGAGGGACTGTGGTTCTGATATTTATAGTCACTTCATGAAGGACTTTGGTACTGACTCTTGAGCGACTACATGAGGGACTGAGGCTCTGATACATGAGAGACCCTAAGATGGAAATCGTTTCTGATAGATGAGGGATTATATGAGGGACTATATGGTTCTGATAATTGGTTCTAACAACCATGCTGTTTTTTATAACATGTTCGAATGAAATCTTAACGTTTTAAAAATAGTTGAACCTATATTAAGATCATGTCTTTTGCTTATGCATTCTAAATCTCATAAAATGTGACTGTTATATTATAAGTTTGAAATGAAAGCGTAATCTTTGTGGAGAAATTTCTTTTCTGTGCAACTGAAGGCAATATTTACGGTAATACCCCTCCCCCTAGACCTGCCTAAGCTTGAGTATTTGCGTTTACTAATAAAATGCTTTGAATAAAACGTGATTCTATGTACCGATAGACTTAACTCAGTGCCAGCTTTTATCACTAAAGCACTGTAAAGTCCATTTGGTGAACCCCTGATATTTGACGATTCCCCCGTGTTTGCATATCAGGCAGTCACGCCTCATGTGTGAGCCATTGTTGCTATGAGAACGCGAACAGCAGTCCCACAGCTCGACCCGCTTGGTAACATTCGCGCTGAAATCATGTATTCAGGTATTCCACACATGGACCTTCGTGTCCTATGATATATATCTGATGAACGAATATTGCATATTGTAGACACTATCGCAACAATTTTGTACAGTCAGCCAGTACATTTTGACTGCGCTCGTCGCGTGTGCACCTGGAAATTTGGCGCTAATTGGCTGAGCCAGAGTTTGTTAGGCCTACTGTCAAGAGTGGTGGCCCGATAAACGTTACCACTAAGGCGGAGGGTTATAGTGTTTTAAAGACTCGCCGAAGCGAAAGCCTCAAAATATTAAGACAAATTAAATGGGAATATTAGTAGCAAACTGGAAGCCCTGAATAGGCGATGACCGAAGGAACTATGTTGGTTTTGAAAAGAATTCTGGGAAAGACCAATGCTGACGTCACTAGAAAAGACCCTAGTTCAGCGAAGCGGTGATGTGTGGCGCTAACCGTCCGGGAACCGGCCAAGAAATAAGACCAGTCCGTGAAATAAGAGTATCAGATAGTGGAAAATTAGTTATATGAGTGGCCGCAAGATGGCGGCACCGATACTAAGTGCGATACATCGCAAGAACGTTTGATTACTCCTCTGTCAGAAGCAGCAATTAAGTCATAACTATTTTATAGACTGGGCCAGTCTACCCCCCCCCCCCCCTCCCTCGCCAGAGTTGTAGAAAATGCCCCCCCCCCCCCCCGACCCCAAGTGCACCTAACCTATTATACCGGCGATCACAGACTTAGTGCCGTAGAGACATTTTCTCGATAATCTGGCATGCATGAATATCTAGTAATTCCGCATATCCATTCCGATTTCTTGTGCTTGGTCACCGTTATAAACTTGCAAACATGGGACAATCTTTCTTTCTTTGTGAGGTCCGGTTTCGCACTACTTGACATTACAGTATCACACATTTCCTCTCATTTTTTATCCTTTTGTTAACCAGGCTTGATGACTACTACACCTGTTGGATCTTGGTGTGTTATCGTCCAATTTCTTGGTCATACCACTGATGTACCCGCGAAAGGCGCACTCGTTTGTTAGTGAAGCAAGGTTGTTCGGCACGGCCTTTCTAACGCACTTACCATGTGTGGAGGACGACCGCGAAAATATCATCGCCTCGGCTAAAATTCGGAATCACGATACTTCTGCTTTGAGTCATGTGCTCAAACCTGGTCAACACGAGATAATCTTGCAATAAAGGGATTAACATTGCATTAAAAGTATTATATTATTGCCACAGACGTGTGTTTATTAATCAATGACAAAATACAACATTCGTCATAATCAATGTCATTAACCACCCTCATTAAAAGGCTACCAGGGAATATCATGATAGATAATCTACTTTTTTTTGTTTTTCTGTTTCATCTCTGGCTTCAATACAAAGTACATTTTATTTAATGCAAATTATGCAATCCGAACCAGTTATCAACAATCGGACAACCGCATATATATTTTACACTGCGTAATAATGATAGTATCTTTAGTAAGAGTAATTATATTTTAATGACAAACTTTTGAAGATCCGAACGTTTCATTCGTTAGAAGAACAGAGAAGTATTAAAACAGAGAAGTATCAGAACAGTTCCCTATTTTCAGCTAATTAAGTTTAGAAAATCAATGATATTACAACGATGATGTTATATCAAGTGCTTTGTGTGCGGTACTGCGTATGGTGAATAGTATCTACGGTGACATTTTAAGACTTTATTAAAGTCATGATAACCTCATATATAAACTTTTATTTATTCCTTGGTCTTGAGCCAAAGTATGATTACTAGCTGAACAACTCCAAACTCTATGATGAAATCTATATACCCGGTGAAATAAACGCGTATAATCAGACGCACATTTACAGAAAATCTTGTACCCGGGGTTGGAATTATCAACCTAATCCAGGGGAATCCATTGTAATGAGGTACGTTAACTATCGGATAGTGACGTCGAATAATAAGATTAATTCAGTTTTAATGTTAATAGTTATGCTCTGTAAAATTCGATAAAAGCAATATATTTACTTTAGACTCATCACCTTCACTCACACAAACGTGAAAAAGGCTGATCCTTAGTCTTTGATGTAAATTCCTTCGTTTAAAATAGTTGTTGTTCAAGGAGAAGGCAAACAATAATTAAAAAATAAGGATGATCCGCCATAATTAGGGACCTTATAAATGCAAGTTATATTTCATACAATTTAACCCGCAGAAATTCTTCAGAATATTTGCACACTATATTTGATGGTTTCCGTAATTTCAGTCGGATCTGTTTTCGGGGGAGATTATCTGGTCAGTCTCTCTGGGGCAGCCGGTGAAGCTGTAGCTATCGTGGGCGAGTTGTTTGTCCAATGTTCATAGACTACTTTGGGAGAAAAAGAATACAAATCGTACTATTGGTCCTATTTGCATTCTTCACCAGTTACATGATGTTTCCTGTTTTACTTTTATGTATTGGAGGGTTCATGTTGATAGGAGTTTACAATAAACAGATTGACCCAGGTACGTGTTTATGTATTTTTTTTCAAAAGCAACCTTTCGTTTCAATTATAAATAAAAATCAATAGTAAAATATAATTATACATTTATTGATTCAATATAGTATGATGCCCTGAAGTTAGCAAATGAATAAAATTAGATATGTTCCCAGTTAGCAAACGAAAGCAACACGAAAGGGTAGATCCAGAGGACACCTTGTATGACAATACATCATATATATTTAAACTAACTTCTATGTCAACATCTCATTATGAATCAAATGAAAACCCTGCTTTAGGCAAAAACACATTCCGGCTAAGCCTTAATAACCGATCTGTATGCCGCGAAGCTGTGAGGGTTTGCCAGTGTGTTTGTTCAGATCCTATTGGCCTTTTCCTGTATAATTGTAACTCTCTTCACTTACTTCATTAGACCATGGCGCTACTTACACGGAGTCCTCCATGCCATTCCATTTATCTATCTTTCTTTTGTACATACACTGAGTCCCAGGATCGTAACGAGAAAATTACACAAGATAAATCAGAACCACTGCCTCGACGAAAGCTGGTTTATATCCCTTTTAATTTATTTTGCAACAACATGGTCTGTTGGTGGCACGATCAATTCAGGAGGTAAAACGGTAATCATTCGATAAGAATGATATGTTATTATTCCAAGTTTAATTTTCTCGGGCCTAGAAATTTTTCAGAAGTAATTCCATGTCGTTAGCCTAAACCAAAGCTCGAATGGCAACTAATACATATGACAGAATAAAGGATGATAAAATTGAAGATTTTAGTGGGTGGGAATTGTAACCGAAAAGCACCAAATAGCACCGAAAATGATAAAAAAGCACAAAGATGATCACTTCTACCTTCAAGTGGTATTAAATAAACCTTTATATTGAATCTAAGGCAAATCAGCTTGCAAAAATGTGTTAACTGAGATTGTCAATATTACCGGAATTCTGATGACTGTGATCGGGTTCTTTGTGATTTTGTATGTAAAGTGGCCACCCGGTGTCAGCAGTGCATACAGGCACAAAATGATGTCAGTTACAGTTGTATATGTTGGTGACAGTTGGCAGATTATTATGACAATAACGTTAATATTTTTTGTACCAAATTCGACAAAAAATTTACTTTAATACCATTCATGAGTAGAAACAGGTAAGAAAATTTGAGAACTGTTTGAGCTCTTTGGGCCTTTTCGGTGCTTCTTGGTCTTTATTACTGGTTATTAGTCTGACCGGATTTTATAAATTTTAAGCTAAAAATATATCACGTTAGCACAAAGACAATTTCAACCTAATGATATGTATCTATCATCACACGTTACTTTGTACATTTAAGCGATGATTCCAAGAACATTGTATATATATATATATATATATATATATATATATATATATATATATATATATATATATACAGACAGTAAAATATGATAAAGAGGAAAAAAAATGAATCCCCAGTGTTATATTGTCATTATAGAGAAGAAAATCCGACCTGCTCTGTTTTATAGTTTCCTACATGTAAGCTATGTGTGGTTGTTAGCAAATACCAGATTTGAAGAAGCTTAAGGTGATAGCAATAATGTCAGGAATATCTTTAGAGAAAAGCATCATTTGTCCCCTTCACTTTTAACTAGAATCCATAGCGAATTTGATATCATAATTTTACTTTATAGTTTCTTAATATTTATATCAATTCTCTTTCAATTGTGAATAGCATAACAACTTCTAAGAAATTTAGGATATTTTGAATTTTCAAATAAAAGAAATAATTAAACAAACATAACTTTCAGTACTAAATTATATATACCTTGTTGGAAAATGTGATAAGAAAGTTTTTACATATTGGGGGTAGTTGTTATACTGTCTTCGTTGTCAAGAACGGTACTTTTTCCCGAACTCCGGTTAGTTGTCCTCCTCACATTTCCTCAAAAACAGGGTCAAGTCAGTAGTGCACACACACGCCCGATTGTCATCGGATCACTTATACGTGTATATACATTTCTTATCTAGTCGATTATAGGGCAAATCATTTGTTTAATTCTTAGCACTCAAAATATAAAGTGTCCATAGCTTTATATACGCAGTTAAGGTTATAATTTATGTAAGGTCTATCCTTATTTGTTATAAGTCCTTATTTTTCCTCGATACGACCGTTACATTATGAGCAGTGTATCGGTAGCCGTATCGATGTTGCGTATCGATTCGTATTAATATATCAATATATATGATACAGCCCTATTTATTTTTATGAATACTGAAAATTAAACTAAAGGAAAAAAGGGAAGGGAACAAAGTTTTATGGATATTGTAGCAATATTGAAAAATATAAAAAAAGGACATATAAAATTTCATGCCCTTTCGAGCTGTCAGGTATCGCTACCTGAAGACTGGACGTACACTCTGCGATCAGGAAAGAGAGCGGACCGTCTTCTTCTCAAACTCCTTAAGCAATCGATTACTCCTCTTATATCCTGATAAAATGTAGGGATATCCATCAGGAGGATAACCACCCCTTCTGTGATCAGGAACACGATAGCCATATAACCTATCGCCCTGGCAGAGGGTCTGGCGTCAGATTCCGAGGTATTTTCCAAGTCTATACTAAGGTCCACGTCCGATTCATTCATCCACGGGAAGGATGGTTCTGCAAAAATGAAAAAAAGTGACCTGTGGGTTATGATGCTCAGCAAAAGACGTTGCCTTAATTTATACATGTCACATTCTATTATGATTTATGAACGATACAAGTGGACCTCCTAGTTTCCTTGAATGCTGTAATTTGAAAGACAACGAGAGTAATAAAATATTATACACCAAGCTATTGCTTTGAATATCCGTGTTATTTATCGCGGGAAGAAATTACACACGGTTATAGCAGGAGCCATGTTCGACTTTGGTTAAGCTAATTTTCCAAGCTTAGTGGTTTACAGCTCTGTCTGGTGACATTGATACACTATCCTGGATACATTGTGTTATATGAATTGTTCGTGGGGGTTTTATTTCTGTGATATTTTTGGTTTTCTTTACATAGGAATTAAAAAACCGCACATTTAGTTTATTTTTGAAATTTAAAAAAAAACAAGCACGCCGTCTCTATGCAGTGGGCAAAGACATTGAGTGAGCCTTCATAAGCACACGAAAAGATATAAAATATTTATTTTTAAAAATAACTAATCAGTAGGCCTATTTTGTGGCAAATAAAATTCTTTTCTCCTTGGGATTAAAGGAAACCCTAAAATTCTGTCCCTGTGTCTGTCACTCTCTAAATTTATAACGCTAAATGCCCATATTGCTTGTCCTGTTTAAAGAGTAACTTCATCACTAAATTGGTCAACAATATTAAAACTGCCCAGGATGATTAATCATCGAAAAGTTTAACCCTACGAAAAGTGTTTTATGTCACAACTACGAACTTTTAGACCCACAACATTTTCTTGTTCCTCATTACACGTTGACTCTGATAGGATTTTGCTTTACGAAAGGGGAATAAATCTCAAGCAAAGACTGACCTACTAAAAACCTACCTGTCGGTGGCCGCCTCTTCCGAGGTATTCTTGTTGAAACAGTTGACCAGACTTGAGGTTTTTGGATGTGCGTTGTTAAATGTGTAAATATAGCTGTCAATCTTCTTGTTGTCACGACATCGTTGTCTGGCGCTGTTAGAGATACGGCGGTCGTCGGGAGGGTCATGTCAAAAGTGGACGATGATGGGTTCGTGTCTTCGACGGTTTTTGTTGTTGGATTTTCGGCAGATGTTGGGGTCGTTGTAACTGCAACGGTTGTTTGTGTTTTTGGGGTTTCTGTGGTGTTTGCGGGGCCTGTTGGTGTTGTTGTTGTGTCTGTGACGGTTGTTGGTGTAGTTAAGGTATCTGCGACGGTTGTTAGCAATGTTGTGGTGTCTGCAACGGTTGATGGTGTTGTTGTCGTATCTGCGACGGTTGTTTGTGTGGTTGTCTTGTTTGCGACTGTTGTGGTGGTATCTGAGACGGTTGTTGGCGTTGTTGTGGTGTCTGTGAATGTTGTTGTGGCGTCAGCGACGATTGGGGATGTTGTTGCGTTATCTGTGACGGTAGTTGGTGTTGTTGTGGTGTCTGCGACTGTTGTTGTGGTATCTACGACGGTTGTTTGTGTGGTTGTCTTGTCTGCGACTGTTGTTGTGGTATCTGAGACGGTTGTTGGCGTTGTTGTGGTGTCTGTGAATGTTGTTGTGGTGTCAGCGACGATAGGGGGTGTTGTTGCGTTATCTGTGACGATAGTTGGTGTTGTTGTTGTGTCTGCGACTGTTGTTGTGGTATCTGCGACGGTTGTTAGCGTTGTTGTGGTGTCTGCGACGGCTGTTGGAGTTGTAGTGTCTGCGGGGATTGTTGGGACTTGAGTAGGACCAAAATTAATCAGTTCACACAAGAAATAATTCGAATTAGAGCAGCTGTCAATCGCAATCCAGTAGTTTTCTTGCTCAACCATTTTACTACATTTTGAGTAGTCTGTACCTGGGTCACCGGGCCTCCATGGCGCCCACGTGATTATTCTAGACGTCATCCAGTACCACTCACTCTCATTCTGTACTCCATGAGCCCCAACCCAAAGCTTAATTTGACTGGCGCTGTGAAAAAGAAATTAAAAACTGGAAAATATTAAATAATACATTTTCCATGTGTAACTCTGAAAATACTAAGTGATGTACAAAAGTTATTTTTTAAGAATGTTTTCCTTGTCTTTATTATATTATTGGCGCTAGTACCATTTTAATGTGCTTATATGCCGGGGGAAAATGCACGGGCAGATCAAGGATTAAATGAAAGGAGGTTCCACCCAAGGAGTATTAAGTAAACCCCTAAAAACAGGTCCCCATTTCGGGAAAAGTTGGTCCGAAACCCGTCAAACTGTTTAGGCGGATAACACGGGGGGGGGGGGGGGGTCCGTTCTTTCCACCGCGCCCTCACGGATCCGCGCCAACAAGGCTACTAGTAGTTGAGCACCAGTAATATAATACAAATCCCTCAGATACACAAACACACACACATTCTTTATCAACATCATTTTTTTTTAAAAAAAGCAAAAAAAAAAAAAGATAAAAAATCGAAGTGCCTGCTGGAGAAATATTATATTGTCATTTAACCTGATTTTTATTTATGTTGATCCGCTAATACTTTTATTTGCCAACAATGTATGGTCAAACTAAGTGTGTGACAATATAAATGAGCTATTATTTTTCCATATGGTATATATTCACGGTCGAAAATATACAAATAAAAAGAAGGTGCATATACTTACTGCACAATACCATTGATTGTTCTTAGCTTAATGAAATCGTGGACTTCGGGTGTATCAATGGTAGCTAGTCGCCCTCCAAGCCGCTCACAAACATGTTGGCTTTCTGCCCACCCGCGAACATCAGGAGACGTCCAGAAACAGAAGCCAGTCGAGTTGAAGAGACTTCCTGGTGTACATTCACACTTTAAAACCTGTCGCGGTTCCAATGAAAGTGACGGGTCTACGACATGAAAATAGCCTTTTCAATGATTTCCGAGCCCGATAATTAATGTTAAATCCATCTTAATGTTATTATAAGGGACAAAATATTCCGACTAAGTTTGTCATTAAAATTAATCCCCCGTCATATCGATGAATATCTGATGACGAAAAATTTACCAAAAAAAAAAAATGGTAAATTTAAAAAATATTAAAAAAATGACATTCTGTCTAGGATGGTTCGACAATTAGATAAATTTCTTAATTATACAGGGGATTTCTCAAATTTTATTTAGTCCATACAAAAGTATCTCATTAAAAGGTGTGGTGTCACTACGGATTTATTAAATATTATATTTCTATAAATGGAGTCGGGGGGGGGGGGGAGACAAGAATACATCCATGAAGGGAACTGTTCAAACAGATCTGATTCGCTGTATGCACATTGCCAAAGATTGTTCCATTCTTTATATTTATTTTCTGTTTGCTTATTCTCAAAACGACTGATATTTGTTTGTACCGTTGGACCTGCCCAAATCACTGTTTTTGTTTCTTTTACATATACTTAAAATAATCATACTCAAGTTTTTGGTTAGGGCTACATTACATTTCTGAGTCAAGTAATCTATCAAGGATAGAAGGCTTTTTCAACTGATATTGTAGTAATCATCTTATAATGTAACATTAACCGATAATGTAATAAGAAAATAACCGATAATGTGGCATAGACTGATAAAATATTAACAGATCAACTGATATCGTAAAACCCAACCGATAACGAAATAAAAAAAGAACCGATAATGTATTGCTTACCAATAATGTATTATAAAATCAACCGATTATTTAACAAAATATCTAATAACGTAAACATAATTAACTAATAATGTAAATAAGATCCCTTATCGTTAATGCAAAATAAAGATCACCTTATGACACCAAAAACATTTCAGGAAGGTCCAAGCAAACTGGTATATCTTATCTGAAGTTTGAACTTCATTTATCAAAATTTCACAATTGTTACTGCAACAGTTCTAAGGCACTAGCTACAAAATTTCCCCATTTTAACAATTTTATATAATATTTTGTGCAGAACTATGTTTCTTTGAGGGGTTGAATGCAAAATATTTGTTTTGCAGCCAAGAAAATTGATATGATTATATTTCCAAGTGCTTTAACTACACACAAATATGCGAAACTCGCAAAATATAGGTCAGAGTGACCTGACTTCTTGTATGCAAGCAGAACATTTACTAATGAAATACCTTAAGACAATTTTATGGCCTAACTTTGCGATTTGTGCCTTGTTAACAAATGAATAGTCGAAATTTCTTAGTACAAACAGTATAACCAGAAATGCAAAAAAGCGTATATGGATGGCACCCCAAGCCTTCAACACATAAAAATTTATCCTGGATTGATAAAGCTATCAAATTTCGAATCGCAACATACAGCAGTTACTGAAATATCTAATTAAAGTGAGAATTTCAGATAAAAACAGCTGCCACATAAAGTTTTTTTTTGGGTAAATTTGTCTGCGGCAGATGTGAAACTCAAAGGACAGATTTTCATGACTATATCCATTGTGATAGATACATTGTGTAACTAATGTACGTACATCAACAGCCCAAAAATGTTTAAATTTCGCATTTGCATAATCAACAGTTTTGAAGGACTGGCTGCTCTAATTTTCTTCATATTAGCACAGCTGCCTGAAAGGTATGGCGCTTGGCCCGTCGTCCGTCCTTTAGCAAGGCGCAGATCATTACCGCTGACTTTAGAGGCTTCTAAGTGAATATCCATAGAGGTCAATAAAACCTCTTCTGGACATGTTATTTTAAATAATTGTTAATTCTTTTGAAACCTAATTCCTCAAGCTTCTATCTTGCGCTTGTAGCTGACCTGCCTTAGGGTAACAACCTTTCTGAATTTGGAGTCAAAATGTAAGATTTCAAGTGCACAGGAGCCACCTGTCCACAATTTAGTTTCAAGATAATCCCAGTTTGGTTTAACATATTGTTTTTATACTTGACATATATATGGCCTACTTCAGAAGCAGGAATCCTATTGGTTTTTGGGATATAAAGTCAAGGGTCAAGGCCACTGGATCAATATTAAAAAAAAACTCGTTAGGCCAAAATAAAAAAAGGTATGGTTCTCAGGCACTTGTTTTCAGAAATCAATGCGGGCGGGCGCTTTTTTTTATTTTAAATTTTTTGGTATGTTTCGATAAAAATGTCAAATGATAAGGGAAAAGCATGAAAATAACAGATTTATTTTGCTAAATAAGTAAAAGCACTACAAAACAAAGGAAATTGTATGGTTTTATCTTCTTGAGACAAATGTCGGAGCGGCAGCAGCTCAAAATTGGAAAGTTTTATTGAAAATCAAAATAAAAATGTTTGATGCGGGGGTTTAAAATTGATGCGGGCGGTGCCTGAGAACCATACCTTTAATTTTTTTTGGCCTTATGTATCCTTATAGATAAATTAAGCTGAGCATCGAGGCCTAACGTTACCCTAGAACGAAGGTCACAATAACCTATTTCTGGTCTGCAAGAAACCTATATAGTATACCTTTATATAAGGTATATAACCGTTCTTGAAAAAATGTTTTAATTTGTTGTATTTTGCATAATCAGTCACAAATGATTATATATTTTCGCTCAAGTGTTATAATATTACCGGTTAATTTTGTTTTACATTAATGGTTAAGGTGCTTTGTGGTATTATCGGGTAATTTCGTATAACGTGAACGGTTAGCAAATGTTGTTATACTATCCGTTGATTTTATATTTCATGATTGGTTAAATTATTGGTTTATTTTTATATTACATTATCGTTTGGCATTACATTATTAGTTGATTTGTTATAACCTCATCAGTTTGTGTTACTTTGTCGGTAAATTTCTTATTTCATGTTACATTATAAGATGATTATTAATTTATCAGTTGTAACAAGACATTTCTACATATTCCTTCATTTCTCAGTCTGCGAGTGAGTTAATGATCTGGCCAGAACTGAGGGAACTTTCCTTGGTTTGAGGGTAAACACATGATGTGTGAGACTGAGTATATGAGGCCTTAACCCTTCTGATTCTTACGGTACCTGCTTACATTTAGTTATATATCCATCTCCTATACAAGCGCTTTTCCTGAAATCAGAATGTTTGATCAAAAAACAAAAATTTGGTATATTAGAATCCGAACACCCTGCCTGTTTGACTGACCTCGTCCTGTGGCTCCGATTGGGAGTTCGCAGAGAAAGTGCGCAGTATCGAGACAATTCTTGTCTTCCCAAGACAAGTTTTTATCTAAAACTAGCCCCACACATTCCCTGCTTCCAGGAGCATCAATGTTCCAATGAGTGTATGAGGTGGGGATTCCGGAAAGCCAGCGGAAGTTGTCATGATTACAGGTCCGCGTATACCCAATGAACCAATAATTATCAGATGACCTGAAAAGAATTGTAAAACACTTTTTACATTAACATCAGCACAATAATCATTCAATTAAAGGAAAATTGATACATAATGGAAAGTCTGGCACACCTGTAGGAAATTCTTTTAAATCCGCCATACTTTCAACCTATTAAATGGAATGATTTTATTTTACATGTCATAATCGTTGTCAGTAACAGACACATCCCTTCTGTAGCGTCTTGTAGACTGGTCCAAACCTCATTTTGGACAAGTTTTATAGACGGAGCTCATCTATGTTTGTATGAGAGTAGTAATAATGCCTACTCTACAACACTCTTCTTGTAGTCATGCAAAAACACCCATAGCAAAGGCCGTCCTTTGGGCCTTACATTAGGCCAATATTAAGTACAACGGCTATTTGGTATTGCAGGTTGTCTCCCTGGATCTTCTTTTTCGTTCCCGCAATATCCCGCTCTCATAATTTGGAACATCTATCGGCAATGTATACATAACAAAATGTAATCCCAGGGATGTATGAAAGGTTTTAAAATTCGTTTAATAAGGTAACTTGAATTTCCCTTCGAAGATGGTTTGAAAAACAAAATTGAAAAAGCAATCGGAGCAGAGAGTTTGCAGCGACAGCAAAACAAAAAAAAAAATAGGGGGGGGGGGGATTCTGGACCCCCCCCCCCCCCCCCCGAGATCCGCTTCAGACAATTATGGCAAAATGTGATTCGCCTTTACTTTCCCTATGTATCTCAGCCTGATTGTTTCTAAACGTTTCTGAATCTTTTTTGTAGCATGCGTTTCCCCAAAACCATTTCTTACTCGCCACATGAAGGCTGCCGAAGGATTTTCCACAAAGGTAAAAAAGAAATGTCTTTCCAATGTTCAAGCATGTTATAAACCTAATTTGAGAAACTTTTTTATCTTCGTACTTGAATAAACCAACATTTTTTAAATAATTACGCTCTCTTCATTATGTTATATATTAATTGCGTCACGATGAAATATTTGTCATACCATATGGTTCTGAACGTCGTCGATAATAGGACATCTACCCAAATGCTCGGTGATACTGTTTCAAGTGTGAGAATAGTAAGATCCATCTTAACCGGCAAGAATACGGACTTAAGCGCAGGCCATCCTTTTTTTTTTGATCGAGTGGTACCACATAATCCGGGTGGTTACGTACTTACATCGCAATGTCATGCACTGTTTGAGTATTATGAGGATGATTTTTTTTATGAATTTGTCAAAACCGGAGGGATCTGAAAAACTGAAACCCGAGGAACCTAAATATAAAGTGGTATTAAAAATTTTATCCCTAATAAACAACTATTGGTGTCCATCATTCCCCGAGTTTAAGCGGTCCATGTGAATCCGAGCATTTTTTGCACTATTTGATTTGTCATCTGATTACTTGAAAAAATCCTGATGTCTGTATATGTATATGTCGTTAAACACGAATTTGTGTGACCTGTAATTTTAGCTTTGCTTGTATGCACAGGTTACAACGCCTCACAATATATATCCCCTAATAAGGAAGCAAACATCGTGGACGCAAATGTCTTGGTTGTGACATTAAAAATGAATAGCAATTACCCGGAGATACGGAAAATCACAAAAATCGCGTTACGCTTTTAATATATATATCCATTATATGTATGGTGTTGTGGATAAAAATCTTTTGGAACAGCGTTCGGAACATATTTCGGAACAGCGTACAGTCGCACACCTTCGCCCAAAGCCAGTGCCTAACATGTGGTCGGGGTCTTTAACAAATAGTACCTACACATGTACCATGTGACATGAGAAACTGATCAACAATATCACAATTACATACAAAAGAAACCGCCCATGGAACAGACCTAAGAAAAGAATGCAAAAATACCAGTTTTATTTTTGAAAATAATAACAATTACGGCCATGGCTTATACGCAATAAGCATACATACTGAATGAAAGAATATAAAGTCTTAAAAAATAAAGAGTATTACATAAACATTATTGAATGAGATGTCATATGGATATAAAAGAGACAAATACCAGTATAACCGTATTAAATCTACATTTTTTACAGGAATTATACATTCATGAAAGTAGTAATGAGAAAAAATCTCGAAAACATTTTAAGTCAATATTATGTTAACAACTTTAACAAATCCACACGTGTACACATCACACTGTACCAACCACGACGTGAATTTGGTTAACATTTTCCTTTCATCTGTTACATAGTAGGTCTACATGAGCATATGTTTGTGAATATTTGTCAAGCATCTCAATCGCATGCTAGGCCCTGGACTTCGTGCGACCGCGTGTGCGCTGTTTAACCATCACGGATTCCGCGACCCGGTTGATGTTCACTCAAGCATATCAGGTCAGGTTTGTCGCAGGTAGGAGTCCCCGGTCGCAGGAAGACCTGCAAAACAATTCTTTCAAAGATCCCCCTTTTGAGAAGGGATTGCCGGTGGGGATTATTTCGGGCCGGTAACCGCAAATTGTACGAAAACCCCACATAGGGCCCCCGGAGTGAAACTCTGTCCCGCCATCACACACTCTATGGCCAATGTGTTACCGGGCCCGAAGACACAAAGAAAAGAGGCGCCACGGGGGAGCAAATATTAAAATTATTAATTATGCAAGTAATACGCAAATATTGCAAATTAAAGTGGGTGGAATCTCTTCGGACAAACCCGGAGCATGTGCATGTCGAAAATCACGGCAATCTGTACGGTGGTATCAGAGAAGATACGGAAAATTACAAAAATCGCCTTACGCTATTAATATACAGATTGAAAATTGAAATGAAAACTTTTGGAACAATCAGCCTGTATAATTTTTAAAACAAACGATATATATATATATATATATATATATATATATATATATATATATATATATATATATACAAATATTTAAATGTATATATATGTGTATATATATAATTTATTATTATATATATATATATATATATATAGAGAGAGAGAGAGAGAGAGAGAGAGAGAGAGAGAAAGAGAGGAACCTGTCTTATAAGACCAACTGCTTAGTAAGACCACCTATAACCGAATGCTTTCTTGTTGGTCAGAACTTGCCTTCATAATAAGACTACATATGAAATAAGGCCACATTTGCTCTTACTACGCACAATATATGAATGAACAAATGAGTGAATGAATAAAATACTAGATCTACATACAAAAGGAAGCCAGGTGTTGAAGGCTGCACGGTCATTAACCATGACGCCATGCCCTCGCTGTGGGCCTCGAAAAGACTGCCTCCCATATTCATGCATGTATCTTGTGCGTCATACCAAGTGAGTCTCGAGTGGGATGCATACAAACATGAACTGCCAAATACAGGGCGACCATTGCAGGCACAATCACCTGAAATTTGCAAAAAATAATCAGTAACAAAAGATTAAAATTTTTAAGGTAAGCATTCTTTCCCATGTTTCCTCCTACCAGTCCGAAGAGTTTTATGTTTACTTTACCATGTTCAGTTAGTTAACTATGGAAAAGCTATAACTGAGTGAAAATATTATCGCGAAAGCGTTTTATTTTTTAAATGTGTGTTATATTCTTTTATTAATCCGAGAGCCATAAAAGATCCAATTCCTGCAGGATGCATTAAGAAGGAGTTCAAGATAACTCCCAAGCAGCCAAATTCAACAGGCCACATCCTCTCATGGATGTCATCATAAAAAAAATCTGCCCGGCAATCGCTTGAACGATTCTATTAATTTAACGCGCGAATGGAAATTTAACATCATTGACAGGCGGCAATATTGTATTTCACACATGTCCGCGAGCTATATAGAACATTAAACCATGGGAAGCATTCTTCGGTGAAATTTCCACGGCAATTCTTTGAAAGGTTTTTGAGATTATAAAGGTTAAGAAATTAAAAAAATAGTCGGGAGGTTGTATTTCTGATAGGAGAGTCTTTTACTTGAAACCATGTTATGCAACAAAATCGATGTCGGGCAATTATCTTTTAGGTCAACATTTTTTATGGAATCAACGGAAGATATGAAGTATAAATGTGTAAAGTTTCTGGGTAAAGTATACACAGTTGAAGGCCAATTCCCAAATATACCGCCATCTCGCTTCCTCGTTTGAGATCAAAACATCCCTCACAATGGTGTGCATTGAGCGACCACCATTCATGAAACAGTTATAAGATCTCTACTACCTTCCGTCTTTACGACACAGAACTTGAAATATGATTTTTACCTTATGTTCGCTAATCCAAAGCATCCAATATCCGAACGTACTTAAAAATAATAATATATAAAGGTTGTTGACACAATCAGGCTGTCCTTTAGTTTACAACGTCCTTTTTATTACATGACCTGGGGGCACATAGCAGTGCATGCAGAGTACACTTGAAGTAGTGTATCGTGAATGGTTTGTCTTGCTCTGGCTGGCTCTAGCCATTATGCTAGGTGGCCATAAAACGCATTGTTAGATTAAAATGTATTATTTCTTTCGCCTCGAAGAAAAAGCTATCAGTCAAATACTGCCTGGTCTGTGGCCAATAAAAGACACGTTGTCCAAATGTTTTTGGTGAATGCTTGAAGGGGAAATTTTGGCTTAAATGCATTCACCAAAGGATCGTGAGAAAATAGGATACACGAGCCCTGATGTTTTTTGCCCTTGTATGAGTGTAGAAACAACATATTCTAAGGTTAAACGGTTTATTATCAGAATGTTTATTAAATTTATAAAAGAGACCTAAACATCAGGGGTATTGTAGATTTATACAGACATGTTTCCTGTATTCTAATTACTCACCTTCATTCAGTTCACAAACGAAGTATCTTTTTGCAAGACAGTCATCCGCCTTCCAGAAATGATCACTATTACTGACTCTTCCACAGTTTTTGCCATTATCATTGTCCGGTTCGTTGATATCCCACATTTCGAAAGAGATACTCTGCCCGTTGGACCATCTCCATAGATTACTTGGTACATCATATTTTTCCAGTCCAATCCAGAATTCGTCGGTTCTGAAGCATTACCATATTTGTTTGGTTATACTTGTTATATATATTATGGTGTGTTGGACCAGTAATCGTCCATAAAAATTTATCCCATTTCTAACACATGAATATCATCAAACAATTTGGGAAGAGAACAAAAATTTCAGTAAGACACATATGAGATGAAATAAGATGAAAAGCATTTTTTTTCACAATTGCTTTTCACGGGTTTCTGCTGGAGTTTGTGACATATGACGTGTCCAACAAAATGCTGATTTATTTTGATGGTTTAATATGAAGAATATATTTGAAAATAATACATTATACATTTTGAATGTATGTGGTATGTGTTGTTCATTAGAACAATAACCTTGTAGTTTATATATATATATATATATATATATATATATATATATATATATATGCATTTGTATTTTTATATATATTCTCTGGATAAATATCAAGTTTTTAGGGAACAGTTCTTATAAACCCTCTGTGGCGGCTGTCTGAGCTTGCTTATCTACAAGCTGGTATAGAAAATACAAATATTTTGAAAAACTGAAAAACTATATGGCCTAAGGTGGTTGGATGTCTCTGTCAGGAAGTTTTAGGGTCACTTGTTAAAAGACGCCTTACGTCTGGTTCGTCTGACATATCGCCAGATGATCTTGTTTAAGGTGTTTAGGTTATTTTAGTCTGCCCTTTTCCAATTAATAAAGTAATAACACATTTACCGGTTATATTACAAAAAAATCTGATAACGGGTAATTTTTAAGAACTCTTCTCAGATGAGTAGTATTTCATTCATAAGTTGGTTTCGTGTCATGAAATGGAATAATTTGTTATTAATCAGTGCGCTTGTTACTCGAAAACAGGAAAGGTGTCTTTTGCCGTGATATAAGTTCATGACCCGCTGTGGTGAAAAATTGATTCCGTGTAGGAGTATTCCATAGAATCAAACGAAAGCGGGGACCGCAAAAAATGTGTCTGGTTTTATATTTGGGCGTATTTTGGCCACTATCTCTCGGCAAACAAGCTGATGAGAACAATGTGAGCAGAAAGCACCTAAGGTGTGAACTCGAGATAGCGAGGAGTGAGGTCGTTCAGGTTTATTGCCCCGCGAGGACAGCCTATTGCGCAATCAATAACAATAGGGCGCGTGCCATATGCCTGACTCACAGATCTGCAGGGTAATCAGAACGTGGCTGCTAATTATTGTTCTGGCTTATTTGGAATTTTTCACGTATCCTATATAGTTATAGATAACAATATGCATGTGTAAGTACCTCCGCCAACAAGTGCTTGTAAATTGTAAAATTCTGAAAGCAGACTCGGACTATCACAGTCACTTGCAGAACATGTTGGTCCTTTAGTATACCGGCAATGTCAATCGGACTTTGGAATTCACCATAGGAAGACCCAACGTATGACTTTCACACAATTCATGATATAGTTTTATATCATAAGCCGTAGAGTTGATCATATTTATAAGTTACACTTTGATCACTCGTAATTTTCGTATAATTCCCGGCTTCGTATGACGGTGACAATGACGAGGTCCATTGCATCATGCTATCGCCTCGGTATGTAAATAACTCTATGACTGTGATTTATAAAATATAATACAATTTTTAGAATTATATGGATTGGTAGAAACAGTTTGTTTGTAATAAAAGGCAAAAAAGTATGTTTATGTTTGCTGTAAAAATACAAATTTGTAAAATAAACGGAAAATAAAAATGTAAAAAGTGGGCTCGAACCTGCGCAGTTATCAATAGCGCATTTTTGACCTACTACATAGCCCTTATACCATCTTACCACACGTGTAATTGGCATGTTTATTGAAGGCATAAATCAGACCGAGACACAAACCCTCGCGTGTTCTACCAGATCGAGAAAATGACATTAGAAATTTGATGATCATGCATGATTATAACTATGACGTTTTATAAATCTCCATCTGTTATTTCCACATATATATCAATGTTGGATCCGAGTTTGTACAGGAGCAGCTACTGCGTGAGCCGCTGGTCTTTCCCGGTTCTGCTGTAAGCATATTCCCTCTCTCTCTCTTTCGAGATATATATATATATATATATATATATATATATATATATATATATATAAGCACGCTGGAGAATCGTGTTATTACTCCGAGTTTCACGCCGTTGCCGGTATCGGCACCCGGGCGATCATCAGATAACTGACGCCGATACCGGCAACGGCGTGAGTAATAACACGATGCTCCAGCGTGCTTAACGTTTAGTTAATTTGCTCTACCGTAGCTGTATCGAGCACTATACTGCAAGCACTGGAACCTACTTTGGTTAATATATATATATATATATATATATATATATATATATATATATATATGTGTGTGTGTGTATGTGTGTGTGTGTGTATAATGAGCGCGCCTGTGTTTGTTTCCGTTTGTTACCTCTGACGTCTTTACCACCACCTACCTATTGATACCTTCCAGGTCGGTTATCTTGTAAAGGTAAGATAAGTTAGGAACCGATGCCAAGGTTCCGCCTAGATCCTGGCAGTCGGACATAGCGTCAAAGAAATTCTTCTCCTCATAGGAAAGGTAGTAACATAATTCCTCGCCAACGGCCCCTGTAAATGTAAATATTGGTAAGTATTATTAAAGAGCGTTAGGCGATGATGACGATCTTACTTTTAAGGATTATTACGTCTGGGCTTCAGGAAGTGTTGAATAAATACGAACGTTTTGCATGCGAAGAAACAGTGTGTAAGGACATTTTGGCTCACAGAAAGTAGGTGAGGTTAGCCTGTGTCAACCTAAGTTCACTATCAGATGGCAGTCAATATTTAGACGGAATTTGGTGCTGATAGCTACCGCAGTTCCTGATAAATTTGGAACAGACTTTAAATCATACATGCAAACACATTAATTTTCCTATTTTATGAATGACACTATCAATTTCATGTTGAAAGCAATTTAAAAATTCGAGTCGGATCATACATGTTGAGTTTCCTTTCGTTCAAGGTATAACCGCCCACTATATGAAATGACTTGATACCAGAGACAAAACTTTGTTTTACTGTTTGTCCGATGTTTTCTATTGCCAACGAATATTTTGGGGATATAAAATCCATATCGGTAAAATGAAACTGCTGTATCCTTTAGGGCCTGTTAAAACTAATAATCATCTTATTATGTAACATTAACTGAAAATGTAATTAGACATTACGACATTTGTCAACAAGGCACAAATCGTACTTACTTTACGATTTAGACCATAAAAACGTTTTGCTTATATCAAGGTTGATCACTAGAAAGAATGCTTGCATGCATAAAATTAATCAGGTCACTGGGCATGTTTCTGTGGGGTTCGCATATGTGTGTATGGTTTTAGAACTTATAAATACTGATATCAATGTTCTTGGCTGCAAAACGGGTTTTCAGTATTGGATGATGATATAATGGGTCAATGTTACATTAAAAGATGATTATAACATTATCAGGCCTTAAGCTATTCAAGATGGCCGCAGAGATGTCATCCGTGCAGGAAATTACAATCTGTATCTATTGCCCGCTAATGGTTTTAAACTGTACCAGGAAGAGGTAATATCAACCAAACACTCTAATACGTTATTGTGGACTAGAAAAGACCATCATTTCTTGATTTTAAATCACAAACCCAATTAATATACAGCAATTATAACATGAATGTGGTTGAATACATTACGTTTCTAAATGAACGAACATACAAAGATACAACAAACAAAACCCCTAAGAAATCAACAAGCACGCTCCAAAAAACCCCTAAACCTTCAAACTATCGTATAATCGATTGCCACCGCGCATGTTATCATTCCGATCTTAGGGCGGCCCGTCCTAGTGACAGGCAACCCCTGCAAATACCTGATATGTACTCTTTGTTTAACTTCTGTTTCTTACAACTCTAGTCCAACTCGGTATATAAATACAATGAACACATATCATGTTATTTATAGTTGTCATATGTGAAGCTCACCTGTACCTCATGCGGTAACGCGATACATTTTACAGTTTCTCAGATGTCAATTGACCTACAGAAACCACCATTGTATTTTTTTCACCGAACAGATCTAAACGAATTGAATCCACATACTTAAAAACTTTAACGGGGCAACCTGTCCGTCGGCTTTTGTTTAATCTTGTGAAAGAGTTCTTCCGTGTCACCTAACATAAGACTGGTCTATTTATCAGAGCATGTACTGTTTACTCTTTTCTTTTACTGGGGCATTCCGCAAGTAGTTAACATTTCTCAGGAATCGTGAGCTTATGATGACATATATCTGAAGATGATAAGAAAGCAGAAGGCTAAAATTTCTGTGAGAATAATTAGGCGAAGTCTCTTAGGTTTTTAAGAATTTTCCATCTGAACAAATCTGTTATGAGAGTATATTGATATACAAGTAACACTCACAGCTGTAATACACGTATTGTATACATTCCTAGCAGATGGCAATTTTCGATGTATAATTTAGAATGTGAAGATATTATTAAATTAGATCATTCATTTAATGACTCAGGATGATTTTTACAAGGAACTTACTTAATATCAATATATGTCTGTTTAAAAATATACAGCTCAAGCAAATTTAGAATGAGGGAAAAAGTCATAATTCTATAACATAAATTTGTTAGGTCCCTTCCAGGCAATTTTGCTCGCCTTAAGTTTTTTTGTTTACGGCAAAATAAAAGATGGTTGCTCTATTACGCGCATTTAATTTTTAACCCCATGTCTCCTCTCCCTTCATTAATTGTTCGTTTGATTTTAAGTAGCTTTTTATTGATCTTCGACATATTTGTAATAAATTGTATGTAATGTCTATAAACTGAAGAAAAACAACACTGTAAATTCATTACAGACTGTTTCATAGGATGGGACCCGATCATTAGGTGAATGATGTTAGACTGGAGCTAACGGCATCGTTTGAAAAGCCGAGACTTTGAGAAGATTATGATTTGTGCGTATCGGGGACAGCAGGTAAATGACTGACACTGATCCTATTGTCCTCGGGGGCACAATAGGACTAGTCGGGGTACACGTGCGATTCTGGAACATAACAGGGGAAAGAGGTTTGTTGTTGTTTTGTTGTTTTGTTGTTTTATTATTTATTACTAAGATATTTTACCAGGATGTCCATTCAGCATAGTATGCTGATTTTTAATAGGGTCCTGGGTAGAGTGAACATTTCAGTTATATACACATATGATATATATATAAACAGATACTATAAAAATACACAATTTAAAAGGCGAATAAACATTTTAAAAGGCAAATATACCGCTTTCATACCAAGTTGACTCAACTCGACAAACTCACCATGGGCTAGCTGCAACGCATTGTCCTTCATGTTGGGTCGTGTCCACTTAGAATGAGTGTAGTTTATTTGCCTTTTATATTGTATATTTGCCTTTAATATTGTTTATTCTTCATAGAAACGGTCTGTAGTGAATGTGTTAACAAATCAGTTAGCAAGCTTAAATCTCCACTCATATGGCTTTTGCTTGACCGGGCCAGCGAGTGATTAGTGCTTGTGCTCGCGTGTGTGTTGTGTGTTTTGGGGGGGGGGGGGAGAGTTTGAGGGCTTAAATACTTACCCTTCACTAGAAGTAAAGTTATTGTCAAAGCAGCGAGAAATCCCGAACGTGGGTTAGGCATCTTTCCTTACGTGAACAACTGCAAAACATATTTAATAAACTTACAGAGGAAACATATGTATGAGTACGCATGGACACTCAAATGAAGAAAATAAGCAAATATGATTACTACCGAATTTAATAGATATGTTCCGAAAATATTAGGAATGTACGAAGATATGCGTTTTGTTTCGACAGAAACCAAATGCAAGTGTTTAAATAAATAAAAGGCAAAAAAAAACATATAATAAATAAATAAAAAACGAACGGAGAAATATATATATATATTATTTTTTGGATAATATAACTCAGTTGCGACATGTATTTTGTAATTGTGACGGATTGAAATCCTCTGAATTCTTCATTCAAGAATTTTAAGATAATGAGGTGTTATTTTTTTTCAAAAGCATGGCTCGCAATTGAACAGCTGGTAATTTTAAGGCATGTTCACAATGATTTAACTGGTTTTGATTTGTCAGCTTTGAATTACAGCGAAGGCCTGGTTGCCGGACGAGCACATGGTGCTGCGGGTATGCTGTATCTTAAACATCTTTTAACAGAATGTTAGGTGTGGAAGTAAGTACTTAATCTCTTGATAAAATTTTATTCTTGAATATACATGTACCATGTCAAAAGGTATTCAAGATATGAGGAGTATATTGAGTGTCTTGGTTATTGACACACATCTGACATCTGTCACATTAAATAATATTGTTATTGGGGATTTTAATGCAAGGATTAATACTTGTATGAAGAAGAGTTCATCATCACATAAACATCAGGTTATGCACCGGCGAAACAATATTTTTGATGAAGGAATTAATTTAACTTTCTTAGAAGTTACTGACGCAGTTAAAAGCTTGAATATTTTAATATGCTAAATTGGACTGTCTGAGAGCTTTTCGCTTTTTGTAATGTGACAAAGATTATTGTAGCTCATAATGATTTGTTTGGTAGAGACAATGAATTCTATACTTATATCAGCCATTCACACAACTCCATTTCGTGGTATTGTATATCCGCTAATTGATTTTTTGTTAGCCCCAAAAGTCCCTGCTTTGATCATCTTGTACTTCATGCTGTTCTGAACATCTCGCTGAATAAGGAAAATGTTCTCAGGTGACTAAAGTAACAGAAGGTTTAGTTTATCAGTTATATTTTGTAAATTGGTCAATCTAAGTTGAGATAAGATTAAACAGTTATAACAGTTATAACAGGATTTACCCAGAATATGCTGTCGGATATTAAATTACCAAAAATACTTTTTTTGTGTACACACGTCAGGTGTTCAGACCCATCTCATGTACGTGCTATTGATGTTCTATTTGAAAGCATCTGTGAATCTCGGTGATATGCTAGCTACAAAGAGCAGACTAAATGTAAAATTAATTCTCCTAGAGATAATATTATACAAGGTTAGAATGATTATGTAGAAGCCCTCCATACTTAAGCATGTTATATTTATGTTATCCAGAGAGACCAAGGCGAGGCTAAGTCTTGACCTGCCTGCGAGTCCATCAGACGTTCTCGTCTCTAGTTTAAATATGCTCTTCGACAATGTCAACAGAATGAGGATCAATTGAGAGCCGATGCTTTGGCGAAAAATGGTCAAAGACAGATATCCAAAATCTGTCGGGAAGGAAGTTCTTAAATTTATAATACTAAAGTACCCCGTTCTACTACTATCTGTTTGAGAACAGAGTATATCTAAAATTTCGAAAAGCCACTATTATAACCTATTTAATTACATTAAATCATCAACACATAAAAATCAAGTTATGGACCAGGTAACAATAGTTCTGGTGAAGAAATTAATTTAACTTTCTCAGAAGCTGATGACCAAATTAAAAGCTTAAAGTAGGGGACTGTATATTGACGTCATAGACCACGTGATATAGCAGCACGTGAGTGCTGGTAGGCTAAACACTAAGGAATGCTGAGTTTATCAGTAGTAGTGGGCTTAATCTGTATTCTAAATTGTTAGCATTCTACATTAAATATGTCAGTCTCATATAATTATTTGCAAGATAATTTACCAATGAGCTGTACAGCTGTTGGATTTGGCAGTCTAACAGCAAGCTATTTTTATGCTGCCTGCTGGGTCTATATAAACAAAGGCCCGGACAGATCTAGTTGCAGACACATTATTTTAAGCCTCATTTTTCCTAATTAACCCTTAACATGCTTATCAGAGAATCACTTGTTTGTTGCCTTATATCCTGTAATTGGTATCTTTATGCTACACCAGATGGAAAATAATCAAGCCTGATAGAGGTGCTTTAATATAAACTTTATTTATTTTACATGGATTGTACAACTAGTTATTATAACTAATACGAGACACTCTCCATGGCTCGGATGTTAGCGCTCGGTAGTCGGTAAGGGTGGAGTAAACCGGAGGACCCGGACAAAACCACCGACCTTGGACGGGCAACTACAACCCACTCTCATAGCCACACCGGGGATCGAACCCGGGTCGCCAGCGGAGAAAGCCAAGCATTTTACCGCTCAGTTGTTCAGGCTAAGCTTTAAAGACAGTCCAATATTTTCACCCCTTTGTACCGAAAATGTTCGCCTTCTGTCGAAAGTTTACAAAGTGCCCCTGCATGATTCTTAATGTTGTATCAAATTATTTCTGCCAAGCAGGCCCAACCAATGATAGTCAGTGTGTTAACTTATATAAAGTTATATTCATTAATGATAATATTTTGTGAATCTTTACTTAATTACATGAACCACCCTTCTATATACCAAAGGAAAATATATGGCTTTGCAACTGTCATGGTCCATTGTCTGATTCATTTGTTTTAGTATTATTAGAACAGATTTATATACAAAGAAAGTTGATGTTAAGAATTATTTAATTTTTAGTGATTTTATTTAGTCTACTCATAATTGTTTATGTAAAGATTGATATTTCTCCACCATTGTGGAAGCGTTAAAAATATTTCATTTCAACAGATAGAACCTTAAAAATAAGGCTTAACATTGATTTATTTAACCTAACATGTATGCCTCTCATTGATGAAAATATTTTTTTTCACATTTAAAATTTTAATATAAAATAAAATATAATTTTAAAAGTTATAATTACTATCCCAATACACCGGGGTGGGGGTTTTTCACCTATATATTTCACATTTCAAATTCAAACAATATTTTTTATTTAAGATAAATATTGTATTTTGGATTCAAATTTAAATATTAGTCCTTTTATTTTTTTTTTATTGGTTACCTATAATTCTTTTTACATTTCATATTGAGATAGATAACTGTTATTTAGAAAGAGGTCCGTCACCCTGTGGGTATTAAAAGAATGCGAACAAGCACTCAACAACAGCGGATAAAAGCAAAAATTTAGTTACATCGCCCAACAGGAAGCAGCCGGAAAACGCCGCAAAAACCGAACCAGAAATATCATTTGGTTTAACCCTCCGTACAGTGCAATCATTTAAACAAATATCGGCAAAAGTTTCCTGAAACTTGTAGCCAAACACTTTCCAAAAAATCACGCATTGCACAAATTATTCTACAAAAACAATCTGAATATTAGCTATAGCTGCATGAAGAACGTTAGATCAATAATACAAAGCAACAATACAAGATTACTGTCTGAAGGCAACAAATAGAACCCACACAACAAAGGCTATGCAACTGCCGTAAAAAAAATCTGACTGTCCTCCCAATGGGAAGTGCCTAACCTCGTCCATTGTCTACCAAGCCGACGTTCACAGTAACGGTACAGTTGACACATACATTGGCATGACCCGAGGCCCCTTCAAACAAAGGCATTACAACCACAGAATTCATTCACGCATAGGACCCATTCAAACGAAACCGAACTTGCCAAACGACGTTTGGACCCTGAAAGACAAGCAACAAAGCTCACTATCACCTGGTCTATAATCCAGCAGTCAAACAGATTTGTGACCTCTTCACGCCAGTGCAATTTGTGTTTGGCAGAGCAACTAGCGATCATAAGCTCAAAACAAAAGAATCTTTCGAACAAACGTTCGGAAATTGTTTCCACCTACCGCCATGGATCAAGGGCACCCAACCGTGCTAAAAAGAAATAATAAAAACCAATATCACAACTAGTTGAACTTAAGTCACCTGATGAGCCAACGAGGCAAAACCGACGGTCGTCGTCCAGATTCATCACATACCTTACCATATCATGCTCTGTTGCAAAACATAGAGCGCTGTGTGACCGCGGAGGAAAGACTGCATACCCGCAGAGCATTTCTACTTATACATATATTTTATATATATAACTATTTTAATGAATTATATGAAGTAAACTATTCTTAAATCAAAATGCGTTAGAAAACTCAAAACGTTCATATATTATTCTAAGCTTTTAGAATATGTACATTAAAGGGGTCCCAGAGCAGTAGCTTGGAAATCTTTAATGAAATATGAGAAAATGTTTACACACTTTCATGAGACAAAACTTCTTAGATCTGAGACAGGAGATTTTGTACTAAAAAGAAATATATCTAGGTGTTGTAAATCAAGATACTCAGCAAGATCATGTAGATATGTTAAAGCAATGAAGAAGTTTATATGCATGAAGTAATATTATTTTGCATAAATTTAGTAAATGTTTACCACCAGTCCTTGCATCCTTGAACAAACATACTATTTTATTTTAAAATGTAAAACAGTGGTGTAATTATTCAAACAGATGTTATATAATATATATACACAGTGAAACATAATATTGTCTTTTTTTTATAAAATATAGCTGTTGGTATAACAAGTTTCATCCATTTATTCACCTCACAAGAGGGGAAAATGAAGTGATGTACATGCACACACATCCATAATCCACACATTCATTAAGAGTTCGTAACAGCATTTTTTCTGCTATATGTTTGCAAGCATTAACAACAATGACAAGAAAAATAGAAAAAGAAAATCAACTTGCATATATTTGCAGTTTTCCAATTCCGTTGCATGCAAGATACCCTCCGTTATTTGGGCATCAGAAACAATATCAAAGTTCTGTGAACTGTTTTCCTGCAGAGCAGGTAGTCTCCCCGTATATAGAGTAACTCCTTAAGCTAGAGGGTTAGATGTTACCAAGTATGGTTTATTGACATCCCTGAGACGCTCAATATTGACTCGAGACAAAAGCGAGATGGGATCTCCATCATGCAAATGCGGAATTTACTGGAACTGACCTCGAACGATAGTAAAAATAAGCAATAACATATGTTATCACAAGTTTGACGATTGACGGGATCAGTCATTGCTCAAATGGAACCCAAAACTTTCAGGTAATTGTTTATTTAAGGACATTTTGTACCTCGTTTTTTATGTACTGATCGCTTACCATTTTCTATTTCATGAAAGGTTATTGAAGCGGTTATTTTGGTACAAAGAATACTTCATCAAACATGATTGATCAGGACGGGGTGAACAAATATTTGGCCAGGTTACCATTCTGTTGTAGTTTCCAAATATATCGATTTGACGTACATTACAGGTGTTACAATGCAATCGATATTTACAGCTGGATGTCATTTTTTTTAGTAAAGGACAAATGATTTAGGTTAGTATGTCATACACCATTGATGTGCCATGGAGAACGAATTTTGTTGTTTACGGGAAATTCAAAGCGCCGGTTAGTATTAAATCCTCGGGTGATTATGATATTATAAAAATACCTCTTGGTCCGGTTAAACAACATTTAGAATCATATTTTTGCTCGTTGCAGTTACATGATATTAATTGAAAATTCCGGGGATAAATAAAGGCATTATCTTACACAGACATTGGTGACGGTTCGACTTTAATTCCCTTAATGGCTGTTTTTGTGTGTCGTAGTTTTCTCCATCCATGGCCTGGTCCTCCATTTCTGCAGACCACAGAACGCCAACGTCTGAGAATGAGTTATTATATCTAATTGTTTAGTCAATATTAAATAAATAAAATCAGAAGCAGTATTAACGCAATAGATGGGAATCATATATGGATTTATAAAACAGAAGCAACTTTACAAATACAAAACTAAATAGATGTCCTTTCTCGAAATCAGCCAGGAATGAACTCTTTGTTTGAAATATACTGACAAGGGCTGTATGGGATGGATATTACTTTAAGGCTCAAATTCAAAAAAAAAAAATTGAATAAGAAAAACTTAGTTATTAACAAAAATGCGTCACAGTGTCGCAAAGGTCCTAGAAATGAATTAGCTGCGGTGTTTCTTACTTTAATACAAAACCAAAAAGACTGATAATATGACAGTTTTCCTCGTTTCTAAGATAAAAACTTGTATTCAGCTAGCAATTAAACGCTAGAATAAATATCACGATGTTTATATATTAGAATAATTAGCCGAAAAAGATTTTTCTTCCCGTTGGTTCTGAATTAATACTGTAACCTACCCTGTTATTTTCTTTTCATACTGCTAAATATTATTAGATCTTGAAAACCTGAAAGTAAAAAAAGACATACCACACTACGTTCAACCCCCTGAGTAGGCACATGCTTTCGACAGTAGATATTCCCTGAAAACACTTGCCTCCCATGAAACTGGGTACTGCATTTACAACTGATACAGATTTAAGTCGAGTAAACACCATCCGAGTTTAAGTTAAAGCCTCAGATCTAGCACCCCCCCCCCCCCCCCCGAGTTCAAGTCCGATCCTGGATCCTAAAGGTAGAGTCCTAGTCCAGCGTGTTTAAATTCGAGTCTTGAACGTTTCGAATGGAATAAAAAAAATCTTAATTAAAAGAAACGTGAAACTGGATATTCCAGATAATCATGATAACTGTTAAAATGTATACAGGCTTTTGATGCAGGTATAATATAATCCTTTGTATTTACAATCGTGAATCTCTATATATGAATGTGTCCTCCCATCTGAACGTTCTTGTTTAGGTGACATTCTTGTTTTCCCAGGACTCTGGTCCTGACCTCCGATTTTGAATACACGAATAAGAAAAAAACTCAGAGGGTTTAATACACGTATAGCTGCGGGTCGGCGACCCACCCAACTCTTTTGTAACAGCTTCGGCACCCGTAAAAGAGAATTTTCAATCATTTGCACATTTTGCACCGTGTGGAATTTTAAGAAAGTTTCGGTAGGTACAAGGCTTGAGCAAGAAACTTCTAAATTAACACTGAGGTTGACTGTGGTTAATACAAATACCTCCATTGTCCTGACAAATTATGCAGCAAATTCCCTGATATTTCCTTAACGTATTAGCAATATACACTTCCGTCAGCTGCATAAAACTGGTGGCACCATCTGTAGTTTTTTCTAGTATTTTCATTTTTTTATCTTATGTAGTACCTCAAATGACAGCAGTTGCGTTGGTTTCTTAGCTGTAGTTTTATCAGCAAAGGCTGGTGGAGCCCCTTTTTCGATTTTATACATGTTCGCCTTTTCTATGAGGCTGTTATATTACATCAATGGAAATTGTTTCACAACTTTAGTTTTATAATGTGTCCTTTTCCCCGGTGTGTTTATTGATTATTAGTAATACGCGTGTCAGGAGCAAACTTCCAGTGCATGCGAATATGTGGAACTATTTCCCCGAATTATGCTGTAATTCACAAAATTATCATGCCATCATGAGCTAATTTTGTATTTTTATTTATATGAATCAGACCGGGAAAAGGTTAAGTTGTTTTCGCTATGGACAGTATTACGTAACTCACTATAAAGTTAAATAATAAGATGATGTTATTCGCTTCCACCTGCTGTCCATTAGAATGGCATATTAAGTGCAAATTTTATGAAAATTAACAAGATGTAACATGGACGTTAGGCTTTCGGGGTGAAACAGTAAATCTATAATATACAGCCGCTTTGCTTTGTCATTGAAAGTGCGTTTTATCAGCCTGGATACCAGCGGGGTATCATTTCACTGTGCTTCAAAGCACTCGGTGAATATTATTTCATGCTAGTATATTTCAATAATGCTCCTTGAAAAGGAATGATGGGCATGTACATTTCAAACATGTATATTTCCTTTTGAACAGCTGGCTAAGGCCCAGTGTAGAGATCATAACCTGGTCTGGAATGGGCGACGAGCTTACAAGTTGTTTTTTGTTGTATAAGACATCTTATTGTAAGTATGTAGAAAAGGGACTGCCAAGCCCATCTCAACAACCAACATGTCTTCCAGAAAGAGTAAATATGTAAACATCAGCTGCTTATAAAGGAACGTGAAACAATGGCTATATAATTCTACCAAAATTCAGTCTTACTGTTGAGAGTGACAAATTGTACACTTTACCTTAATTCAACAGCTATATTTCATATGTAATATAGGGACGGATCAACCTTTTGATCGTCCTATACGTGTGATCAGAAGATGCAAATTTCATAACCCCCAGAATGCTTTTATTTATGTTTGTTAACTAAGCCTGTATTGAAGATAGTAAAAAATGAAGTTGCGACCAGGTGCGCTGTTGGTCTAGTTTTATGCCTTTGTTTAAGCGATCGCTTTCGGGTTAACCGTCATCTGATTCCCGCTCATTAATTGTCCAGAGTGCTCGATGTTGTGGACTCCATACAGGGAGACATGGTCGAAACATAGATTAAGCCCATAGATGGCATAGCATATAGGTTGCATATAGATTAAAAATAAGACGTCAATATTCTCCGAGCGTCGAGATCCTCTGAACGCCATGATTCTCTGAACTTCAAGAATTGTCACGATGCTATGAACGTTTAACGATTCTCTGACAACACGGTCCTCTGAACGTCATAATCTGTACGTAATGTTGCGTACAGATAGCTTACAGATAGCATACTGATTGTTCACTGATTGTATACCGGGTGCTAATAGATTGATTAGAGAGCGTATAACGATAGAAGAGTTTTTGTAAGATGATAAAAATAGATATGAGTCTTAGACAAAAGCCTGATCTGAATGTTTAAAAATGTGAATCATCAAAGTAAACTTGATGCATGAACTGTTTTGCGCAATGTGAAATCAGTAGAACTATCATAGAGACCGACTTTCATGTCAGAAAGCTGATATTATTGTTTCACTTATGATCCGTTAATAAAACAAAATACCTGATATATTTCTCACGTCTTGTTCTCCTCACCTTCTGTCGTTAAGGGTGTTAGTTTTGTGGACCCATTTGGTATCGCACGGATTTTCCTCTTCTGCGTAGACGCCGTGGTGTTGTGTACCTCTGCAGCCGCACCATATTGCTTTTTTTTCTGGATCGCCCTCTACTGTTATGAACGTTGACCGCTGGATAACAACTGTTATTTGAGTCAATGGCACGGGATTCGCTCTGTTGTGGACGCAGAACAATTATAACCATTGAGGAAATTCACTGACTTGCTGCCTCATTGAAATATCACCACTTTGACGCATGTTACCGCGTTTCACGAGTCCTATAAGAGGACTCTTCGTCGCTCTTCAGCGAACACTCGATAATGAACTTTTCACGTTAACTCGTCAAGCCCAGGGATACGGAGATTCAGTCGTCCTCCCCCGCAACAAACCATTGACTTTTATTTGTGATCAGACTTCTATTAGTTCGCATACCTCATTGTTTTACTATAGACCAGCAGAGAATCTTTAGTTGAACATTTAGACTTGAGTTGAGTATTAATTCAGTTGCAGCCATTTCAAGAGACTTTTTATAGTATTAGTTATGTATTTACTCTTTGTTTATTTATGATTGTAAATAGTGTACATATATAATAGACCACCATTTTTGCATTTTAATCCTTGTTGCGATTATTTAAGAATATGTGTGTAAGGTTATGGGTTATGGTTTGGGCCAGTCAGATTTGCCGTTTGAAAGAGAACCGTAACATCGTGAATACAGAAGGGCCATATTAGATAAGCAGGTCAAACTTTCATTAGTTTTATTGATAAAATTGAGCCTGAACGGTAGAATGGAATTCAAAGTAGTGCATATGCTGTATTGAGAAAAGTATTTTGAGCCTGCAGTGTCCAGCGGTGCGTCCGCGAATATCCTGAGAGGTGCCGCTACCCAGTGTTCTGAGAGGTGTTGCTATTCAGTATCTAGAGAGGTGCTGTCACCAGGTGACCAGAGAATTGTCTAGAGAGGTGTTGCTACCCAGTGATGAGAGACGTTTCCGTAGAGGTTCTGCCATTCAGTTCGCCGAGAGGTGTTTAGAAAGGTGCTGCCGGCCATTGAACAGAGAGCTGTTGCGAGAGATGTTGTCGCCCAGTGTCCAGAGGGGTGCTGCCTAACAGAATAGAGTGAAGTACCGCCAGCCGGTGTGGAATGATGTTCGGCCGGCCCAGGTGTAGTGAGGTGCAGCCATCGGGTGTTAGGTGAGGTGCTGGCAGAAGGTGTCCAGTGAGGTGTAGTGAGGTGCCACCAGCGGGTTCCAGAGAGGTGCAGCTGGCCGGGGTCCAGGAATACAAGTTTAGAGGATCTTGAGACTGTTTTACCGGACTCTGTTGTCTGATTTAGTGTATGTTCCTGTATATCTTTTGAAGGGAAACAGGCTTGGAAACCTACCTGGTAGGTGATTTTGAATTGCCCAACGATTGTTTCCTTTGAATATATCCTCCTTTTGTTTTAAGATACTGACTTGTGCGTGGCTGTATGTCTGAGTGCTTATATGTTTAGTGCGCCATGAAAAACCACTCAACCCTCACAATCTCAAACCTTTTTCCAAGGGTACCAGAAAGGGGTAATTGTTATTGGGCGACAATCAGCTACGAGAACACTTAATAAAACACCACAGTCTTGAATGACTATCCTCCTCATCTTTCTGTTATTAAAGCTCTCTGATTTGATTACATTTCTCAAATTATATTTTGATATTTTGTTTTATATCTTACTCGTAAAGATATTTGTTCCTCTTTGGTTAGTTGCTTATAAAAGGGACAAAGATGAGAATGTGGTAAATCTACTTGCGAGGTAAAACTAGGTACACGAAAAGTGCTTGGCATTACGGAACATTGATACCATAGAGAACCCGTGTTATAACTTTTTCAAGTAACAATATGATTATAACACACTCGGGTTCGGAAATTTGGTCCTCATACAGAATGATTCAATCAGCGAGTTATTTAAGGGTAGCAAAGTAAAAATGCACACTCATTTTATCCGTAATGTGGTATGTATTCAAATTTATTCAAAATGGAGAATGTCAAATATGAATATACAATACTGATTCTATCATAATTTACAAAATAGGCTTCACCTCACACAGCAATTGTTGTCCTCACTCAGGAAAATTAATGTGACCAGGGAAAATATAATTTTGTTCATGTATTTTCGTTCAAGTTGGCGAATAAGCTTGTCTAATACGATATAATGTACAATCTGCCTGCTCTCAATCAGAACATTTACCTGAGTTTCGACTTAATGACTTTGGTTGAAATCCCAACTAATATCGGTTCAGCGATCGGAGTCGAAAAGTAAGAAGTGAAAAACCTTTATTATCAAAGGCTGTCGAGGAAAAAAAGATGGTTGATATGGTTGATTCAACTGACAATATTGATTTAGGTTTTACCCCCTAAAAATAAACTTTAAATAACATGTAATAAAATACTAAAATACCTGCTGGTTATGTAGGGCATATTTGTAGCATTGTAAATAATAAATGCTTGAGAAGATAAAGTTGCTAATTGATCAAATAAGCATATATTACTGATTTATTTTTGATCTTCCAGCACGTAATCAATTATACAAAAACGGAGTTCGCGTTCTTTATATCCGATTTTTACATAATATTCTAATTACCAAAATAACAGGGAAGAATGTATAAATCTATTAATTTATATGGTACCATAATCGTATTAAATGGTACTGATTTTTCCTTCAAATTTACATCCATGACAGGTAAGGGAGGAAAAACATCCTTTTACTGGATAGCCATCCTTTCATTAATACCGCTGACGATTGTGCCAAGAAGAACAAGTTAGCGGTCCCCCAAAAAGTGTCAGAAAATACAATTACAATGTAATGGAGAATAGATTAAACTGAAAGAAAAATAACGAATTCAATTCAGGACCGCGATTTAACATAACCAACGTTTATACCTATCCTTCATTTGAAATGACAAAGAAGCTTAACGTTAGCCGACGTTTTCTGTACATTGTACACTTTCTGGACGTTTTAGTCTGACTCCAGATGTATTGCGTAAATCGGCAATTAAAGGGTCTTTCTTAGTTATCGGTCAATGGTTAATGGTCAAATCATGGCCCGAAGAAGTAAAAACATTCATGCTATCATCTAAAAAATCTTGCCTGCAAAAGCATGAATTCATTAAATCTTGACATTATTTAGATTATCATTTTATGAAAACAGTAATTAAATTAATTAAACTTGTTTAGCTCAATTATTCCTTAGTTTATATATCTATAATATGCCAACAATGACACGATGATAAAGTGAAAATATTTTGACCTTTGTAAGAAACATAATTTAAGAGCATTAAGTAGGTCAGGTTGGCCTGAGTAAATTCACTATCAGATGGCAGTGACTGATCAATATTTAGATGGAATTTGGTGCTGACAGCTGCTGATAGTTCCTGATACATTTTGGAACAGACTTTTAATCATACATGCAAACACATTTATTTGTCCTATTTTACGAATGACACTATCAATTTTATGATGAAAGCAATTTAAAAAATCTTCAGATCATAGATGTTCAGTTTCCTGTGCTTCAAGGTATAGCTCACCACTATATGAAATGACTTGATAGCAGAAGCAAAACCATGTTTCATTCTTTTTCCAGTGGTTTTCTATTGCCACCGAATAATTTGGGAATATAAAACCCATATCGGTATAATAAAACAGTTGTATCCTTTAGGGTCTGTTACAACTTATTAAGTAATAATCATTTTATAATGTACCAATAACTCATATAATGTAATAAAAAATGACATTTGTGAACAAGGCACAAAACGTAAAGTTAAGGCCATAAACATGTTCAGCTCATATCAAGAATGGTCACTACAGAATATGCTTGCATGCATTCAACAAATCAGTCACTGTGCAAGTTTCTGTGGGTTTCGCATATTTTTGTATGGTTTTAGAGCCATCAGTTAAAATACTGATATCAATGTTCTTGGCTGCTTAACAAAAAATTGCATTAAACCTCCAAAAAATATTACTAATAATATGCACATTAAACATTGTTAAAACAAAGGAAAATTGGCCTAAACAGTGTTTCAGAACTGTTGCAGGCTCAATTTGCAATTTTAACATTTGGGTTATTGATGAATGAAATTTATACTTCAAATAAGATATCTCAATTATCCTGGACTGTTCTTAAATGCTCTGATGTCCTTAGGAGAGTTATATTTTCATAATACACGATATGAAAAATAAGACGCTAAAGAGACCGACTTGTGCCCGGAAGGACTAAGAGTGATTGCTAAAGCTCGGATGATCTATGGTCAACGTAGCTATTATAATGCATCTAATGAACTGCTAGGTTCATGAAACATGCCGAAGGTCACACACATTGGGTTATCATTGGATTCAAAGGGGCTTCTCTGGACTGGTCACGTTCCATTAAGTGTTATGACATAACCGGCTAATTTTGCCTTACGTTTTACTTTACAGTTAGAGAACTTTGTTATATTATCCGCAAACTTAGTTTGAGGTTACCGTTTATCAAATGTTGTTACATAATTGGATGATTTTGTACTATATTATTGGTTAGTGTTACATTATAGGTTATTTTATATTATTTTATCTGTTGGGTATTACATTATCAGTCGATGACATTATGGGTCAATATTACATTAAAGATGATTATTCCATTATCAGTTGTAGCAGGCCTAAATTATATTTAATATGTCAGCCGTGAATAATTATTATCTGCATCTATGGCCCGCTAATGGTTTTAAACTGTTCCAGGAGGCGGTAATATCAATCAAACAATCTAAAGCGTCAAAGTGGACTGGAAAAGAACATTATTTATTGATTTTAAAACGCAAAGCCCATGATAATATAGAAATAATACCATGGATATGGTTGAAACCATGACGTTTCCAAAAGAACAAGAATACCAAGAAACAACAAAACAAAACCTCAAAGAAATCAACAAGCACGTTCCAAGGAATATCTAAACTTTCAGACTAACGTTTAATTGATTGCCACCGCGCATGTTGTCAATCCAACCTTCGGGCGGCCCGTCCTTGTCACACGCATCCGCTGTAAATACCTGATATGTACTCATTGTTTAACTCTTCTTTCTTACAACTCTAGTCCAGCTCGGAATACAAATACAATGAACACATATCAATATCATGTTATTCATAGTTGTCCTATATCTGGTTCACCTGTCCCTCACGTGATAACGTGATACTTTTAACATTTTCTCAGATGTCATTTGACCTGAAGAAACCACCAGAAAAGTATTTTTTTTTTCATTGAACATATCTAAACGTATCGATTCTACAAAAAAAATATTTTTTTTAAGAGGCCACCTGTCTGTCGCCTGTCCGTTTTATTGTGTAAAATAGTTTTCTTCCATGTCGCTAACATTACACTGCTCTATTTACCCGATCACGTGCTGTTTAACCTTTTTTTGCTGGTGCATGCTGTAACGAGTTATCATTCCTCAGGGAGTGCGAACTCATGTTCACAGGTGTCTGGAGATGATCACCTGATGCGAAAAACTGCACCGATAACTATCGTGTGCAGGTGGTTAGCAGCACACGGTTATTATCGTGTGCAGGTCATCACATCCACACATGTGTTATAACTGCACACGAAACTATCGGTGCAGCTGCTTTATCTCCCCGATTCGTTCCGAATGATCCACCAAGCTCCACGTCATTTGGGATTAGCATGGAAAACTTCGGCTATCGCTTCAAACGTTTGTATGACCGCAGGACCAAATTTGAATTATCGCATGAAAAAAATTCGAGGTTTTTGTCCGATGATACCTTTCAGGAGATCAATGTGCGCATTTTATAGTAAAATATAATATAGATCCCAATTCATGCAATAAGCGAGTGGTACGTAGGCTTCATTGTAATTAGGCGGTGTTGATGTTATTATGCCGATGCTTATAACGTCATTTTTGACCACGTTAGATAAATATTTTAACATTTGGGCATACATTTTCTGTTACAGGATTATTTTAGTCGTACAGCAGCTGCTCGAATTGAAGTTTGTGGGGTGCATTTATCATAATAAAATAGGCTGGTCATACTATTTGTGCTATATGGTACGACCTGCTTGAACGACTCATATAACATACAGCAAAGATTGGTCCCAGAAGCGGTTTGTGCTCGAAATTACGAAAAATGATTTACACACGAAATAGCACGTCAGCCTCGTTAATTATTAAAATTCATAACCAGCCTCTGTAAGGGTTTATTATCATCTTATCAGGATAACATATCCGATAAAAAATTGACTGGACTATCGTTAGCCTGCATGGGCATTGGCTAGTATATTTAGGTGATCAGCGGCCTGCAATATGGTTAGCAGTGCAGATACACACGCCCTCTCTCTCACAGACACACACACATAGTGTCACACACTCACTAGAAGCGGATCCGGTGGGGGGGGGGAGGGGGGCAGGAGCTACTTTGTATCCACCACAATATATATCTCTAAAGCTTTCAGACCAATTTTTGCCGCCTAGACCCCTTTTTCCGGACCTGAGGATATTTTTTTAGGTTTTAGTTGGGGACTTGGAGTTTAATAAATTGTATTATGCTTAATAATATTGAATACCAACCAGGGAAATGTATTTGATATTGATATCCGCTATTGTATCCGCTTATTTCATTTACACGTTTAATTGTAAATTCAATCTCGGTCATGTATTTTAACATACATATAGATGTTGTGACGACATTGATTTTTTTATCACAAAATTACTACAATAGCGATATTTTAATTTAATTTGCATGTTATCCTTTAAAGCATTGTAAAGATAAAGTCCTCAACCAATTCCGAATTCTTAAAACCAACTTATTTTTTTTTTTGTGTTATAACTCATTTGAGTTATGAGCTTATATAACGTAGGCAATGATAATCCTTATTCTCTAACCAAGCATTCAACTGGGAAATTATTCATTTATTGAATTATCATGTTGTTAGAAAGGTCAATATGTCGATTTTTTTTTAAAAATTGAAAATGAAGTCAACCTCATTATAAATAAAAACAAGACAAATAGCCTACTCTTGGTATGAGTTAATTGGTCCAGTATATACTTGAACTGAGCAAAAGGAACCTAGGAGAACTTTAATTTTTGCTTCAAATAATATTACGTGGATATAGTCATGCGAGTTTTTTTTTAAAGACTTTCTTCACGACAAGCTATAGGTCTTTTTACATTCAGCATCCTCTTATCATTTCTTCTCCATCGGGCAGTAGGCCTAATCATTCCCCATACTCTGTCAGCAGCAGGCAGGGGCGGATTTAGGTGGGGGTCCCTTTTTTCGACATCTACAATGTGTATCTTTAACATTTTGTAAAACACAATAATGAAATTCCTGTCACTGGTGTCCGTTTTTGTTTTTCCTTGATTCTTGCATTTATTTTATCCTGCTTTTATATATATATATATATATATATATATATATATATATATATATATATATTTTATTATTCATCTTGTACAATTGATAATAAAAACATCAGTGTGTTGTTTAGAATTATTGTGAGGTGTATAAAACAATATATATATATATAGTGCCTGTGCCAGGTATTTTGGCCTCTATCATTCCTTAATCCTGGCAACGCCTCTGAACAATATTTTAGGTAATATATTTTGTTGTTCTGGGTCCTCAAAATCACCAGTGTGGTTTTCTTCCTTAAATCATTCGCTGGTCAAGGTGCCGATCAGCGAAATATACCATGTACAGTTTCCCGTACATGGTACCTGTCATATTATCGCCCAACAGTCACTGTGTCAGATCCGGCCAATTATTTCGACTCAGAGGTAACTATGATGGTAACGATTAATAATGGTAACAAGCTCTTAAGAACTTGGAGCTGCTGGCACATTACCATACTCACTGCACTTGTTATGTTTAATAGTGAAGGACTGATTATAGACTACCGCTTGCAAGGCCAGGTTACACACAAATTGTCACTAGAAGAATCCTAGCACTCCCTTTTTGGCTCTTATGCTTTTACCTTTTATAGTGGCTGGACCATGGAATGCCCCTGCAGTCACCTATGATTATACACTCTATAGAAGACACAACTGTGATTTTACATATTTTCATTGATTAATGTTCAGTACCTCTATGTCCATTGCCATTGAATATTAGACCATTGAAAAACCTTACTTTCCTAATGTTTCTTGCTATTTATTCACATTTGAAATTTCAATTACTATCAGGGCCCTGCAGAAGATCAGTATATTCTGAACAAGCAACCCTGAATAAAGATATTAATTAAAAAAAAAATAAATTACAGCACTGTATTGCACCTTGTCTTGTCCAAAGAAGCTTTGTTCCAATTTGCTCTTCTTCTCTCAATCAAATCACAGTTGTGGATTCCGCAACAATATTGCCCTTGGGAAGTAAAAAATATGTAAATAAAAAGGAGCGACTGCAGGCTCACTCATGCACTGTCTTGATGCGGTTATGAGTGTATACGGACAGATGGTATGTTGTTTAGGATTCATGTAATATAGAAGTAAAAAAGCAATAAAAATAAGTGGCAAAATTAAGATACATGCAGCCGGGCATAAGAATGAATTCTGTTCACAGAGGTGGTGAGTCTTAGTGAGGTGCGTGATTTATTCTACAGTTGTGTCAATAATAGTTATAGTACCAGGACCTTTTGTATTATACAAGACGGTCATAAATTACAAGATGGCTGGACTAAATGGTTCATTTCTCTTTAGACAATTAAGCAATTATTATATGCCTGTCTATTATCTTTTAGTGTCACCGCAATAACTTACCAGGGCTTTGATAGATTTTCATGAAAGTCCCCATAACTGCTCACCAATAGATTATCTTGCCTTGTTTTGCTACTTTGTAGTGTCAACACTTTAAATTAAGAGGAATACGATGGATTTAAATAAAAATCAAGTGAAATTTTAATCAATAAAATATCTCACTTTGGTTTAGATTTCCAGCAAAATCCATGCATCTTTAATGAGGTCAGTTGTCAACACACTATGTTGGCATGGTTTACTTACGAAAAATCTTATAGATTTTCATGAAACTCATAATACATTATTACCAATAGAGTTTCTCACCTCAGTTAAATTCCAAACAAAATTCACACACATTGAATGAGGTCAGAGGTTACCAGGCTGCTTTGTGCAGCCCAATTTGTGGTTTTGCTGTGATAACGTACAAGGAATATGATGGATTTTGATAAAACTCAATAAAGGCGTTTTACGAATCAATATAATGTCTCACCTAAGTTGATTGCCAGCAAAATCCGTGCATATTTAATGAGGTCAGAGGTTACCACACTTTGATGACTTTCCAAAAATCAAATGGATTTTCATGAAACTTTCATGAGTCTTACCCAATACAATTTCACACCTTAATTACAGCCACATCTATTTTCACCTATTTACTGAGGTCAGAGGTAGCATCATATTGACCCACTGGCATTACGACGAGATTACTGGCGCCAGAGTGTCATGACATCTCTGTCTGAGGAACACATTAATGAAGATGCAAATATTTTCGTCATTTCTGACAACGCTTCATGGCCTACTGGTACACTGTCAATCAACATAGACCAGACCAATCGTTAGCAGTTTTTGTGTACTTTCTAATAATACTAAACATGAGCGAGGAAAGTTCCGTTTTAACCCAGCACATTGGTAAACCCTTTGGGGTATTTGTTGAATTTATGACCGCATGAACACAAGCATGGCTCGCACGGGTTACAGGACGCAGGCAGCTTGAGGGCGATAAAGGAAATGACCCATGTCCATGGAGACGGTGTTTCAGTTTGGGTTGTGAGCTAACATGTATACTATTGTGTAAATTCATTATTTTAAGCATAATATTGAGATCATGGGTTTACCATGAAATGGATGCAACCTGATGCAAAACCACTGCGATACATTCCTAGATATAACTTGTATCACGACTCGAGTAGGCTTACCAGCCCAATTATCCGATTGCCTTCTGAGTCGGATTGTCATGGCTAGGTCAGAGGTCACAAGATGTGCAATGGGTGTATTATGCACAATTTGCATTGCTCATGTTTTGAAAGTGTTGGACCAACCAGTACAAATCCAAAATTCTATATACAGTCAGATGTCTGGAAGTTTTTCCAACAAACCCAAAACTGGGTCACTTGGACGTCATTCCCTCGATAAATTTAGAAATAACCTCCATTTTCCAGTGAAAGCCTGTTGTCCATCCGTTTGAAACTGTTAGACCTAAAAATTCAAAATATGGCATACTGTTAGGTGTCCCCATGATCTCATAATAACAGAAAACTGGGTCACTTTTCCATTGACAAATTAAGAAATAACTCAGTTTTTGGTTAAAATGGTATTATTCTTTATCACACTTCATGACTGCCTAAAATCAAAACCTCTCATCTGTTTTTTCTTTATATTTACCATAAATATTCCCCTATGTACAAACCAGAAATTTGGTCCATATAATGTAATTTAAAAAAAAAATGGACCCACACATAATGCACTTTGTAAAATATCAAGAAAGGTATTATCTTGATGCTTGTGAATAGTATGAAGAAAATATTGATTCCGGAAGGCCGATGGTATTCAGGGGCGTATCCAAAATTTAGGGTCCAGCCCTAGAAGACTCATAAAAAATTAAAAAAAAAATGTTCCTTTTTTCCGGAAAAGTGGGGGGGGGGGGGGGGAGGGGGGGTCAGTCCGTTAAATGTGGTCTGCAAAGTCTGCGGAATTTCCAATATATTGTGTTATCACATCCAATTTTAATTAATAACATTTGGCTGCCAAGGTTACTGGGTCTCACCTCGAACGAGAGTAAAAATAAACAATAAAATATGTTAACACAATTATCATCAGTTTAACGATTGACGGGATCAGTCATTGCTCAAATGGTTTACCCGAAACTTTCAGGCAATTATTTATTTCAGGACACGTTGTACGTTGTTTGCATGAACTGATCGCTTACCACTTTCTCTTTTCATGAAAGAAGCTTTAAGTGTTTTTCATCAAAATAACGTAATAAATGTGTTTGACATATAGCTGGTTTCGAGTTTGAGAATATGTAGTTTTCTAATATATTACAATAATTTAATTTCTCAAAATTGAGGAAGATTGAAAATCGCGTATGTATTGTTAACATTGATCATGCCTTATTTTCTCTTGTAGTATACCTTTCCCTCTAAAGTTACAGTTGACAATAAAATCCAAAGAGGTATATAGAAATTGAAAAATGACCTACAAAGCCTTGATAAAATTTTAATGATAGTGATCAAAAGAAAAAAATATATTATTCATTTGATATGCAAATATATATATATATATATATATATATATATTTATATATATATATTTATATATATTTATATATATTTATATATATATATATATACGCTTTGAAAACAGTATAAAACATTTCGGTTTGATACACAGACATTTAACCACTGGTCTGCCTTCTACACAACCTGACTGTCTCGACCAAGGAAATCGTGCGTTTTTTTCTGAAAGGTTTCGATGATTTTACCAGATCCAAAGGTATATATATATATATATATATATATATATATATATATATATATATATTTATATATATATATATATATATCATTTGTATTTGCTACGTTGTATTCTTTATTTCCTTTTTTTCTCGTGGCGTGTAGTCTGATCATGACTGAAAGATAACTGTGTCACTATTGTGAATAAAAATAAATGTTTTGCTGACAACAATTGGTGGATCAGGTTGTATGGCATTATTTTTTAATTGTAACTGTGATGATAGCTACAGGATTATTTGTCGTTTAATAAAACATACGGGCACAAAGAATTCTTGATAAAACACGATTGATCAGGCCGGGATGTACAAATATTTTACCAGGTTACCATTCTGTTGTATTTTCCCAATATATCGATGTGGCGGTGTCCAACAGTAATGGTGTTACAATGCAATCAATATTTACAACCGGATGTCATTTTTTAGTCAAGGACAAATGATTTAGGTAATTATGTCATAAACCATTGATGTGCCATAGAAAACGATTTTTTTTTGTTTACGGGGAATTGAAAGCGCAAATAAGTATTCAGTCCTTGAACAATTATGATATGATTATATTACCTTTTTTCCGGTTAAACAACATTAAGAATCATATTTCTGCTCGTTGCAGTTACATGATATAAACATTTGCATATTTATCAATGTTTCCCGGGATAAATAAAGGCATCATCTTACACAGACATCGGTGACGGCCCTTAATGGCTGTTCCTTGTGTTTTAGTTTTCTCCATCCGTTTCCTGGTCCTCCACTTCTGCAGACCACAGAACGCAATCATCTGAGAATGAGTTATTTTATCTAATTGTATAGTCAATGTTAAATAAATAAAAGCAGAAGCAGTGTATTCGCAAAAGATGGGGCTCAAATGAATATCAAGATGTTTATATTTTAGAATAATTAGCGGAAAAGTTTTCTCTTCTTGTTGGTTCTGAAGTAATACTATACCCTGTTATTTCCTTTTCAAACTGCTTAATATTGTTAGATCTTGAAAACCTGAAAGTTATAAAAAACATGCCATACCACCCCACACAACAAGTTATTGTTATAAAGACACCTTATTTTAAGTATGCAGCAGAGGGACCGCCAAGCTCATGCTCAGAGCTTGTCGTCCAGTTGATAACTGACTCTCAACACCTAGCATGTCTTCCAGAAAGAGTGAATATGTATATATCTGTAGCTTATAAATGAACGTGCTACAATGGCTATATAATTCTACCAATATACAGCCTTACTGTTGAGAGTTACAAATTGAACACTATAGCTTCGTTCAACAGCTATATTTTATATGTTTTGTGGGGACGGATGAACCTCTTGATCATCCTATAATTAGGAAGTAGCAAAATTCAAACATCCCCATAACAGTTTTATTTATGTTTGTTTACTGAGCTTGAGTTGAAGATAGTAAACAATGATGGTTTCAGGTGCGCTGCAGGTCTAATTATGCCTTTGTTAAAGTGATTGCTTTTGGGTTTAGCGTCTTTTGATCCCAGCTTATAAAGTATCTAGAGTGTTATTGACTTGGTATTGCACGGATGTTCCTCTTCTGCGTGGACGCAGTAGTGTTATGAACCTCTGCAGCCGCACCCGTAGTTATTTTTTCTGGATCGCCCCCTGTTCTTTAGAATGTTGTCTGCTGGATAATCAACTTTTATTTTTTTCAATGGCACGGGACTCTTCCTATTGACAATCAATTTTTTGTTGTCTCTCGCACGGGACTCACTCTATTGTGGACGCAGAACAATTATAACTTTTGAAGAAAAAAACCACTTTGACGCATGTTATCACTTTTCACGAGTCCTATAAGAGGACTCTTCATCGCTCTTCAGCGAGAACTCGATTATGAACATTTCACGTGTAAACCCCTGGGATACTGAGATTCAGTAGTTGTTGGTCGTCCTCCCCCGCAACGAAACATGGACTTTTATTTGTGAAGAGAACGGACTTCTATTTGTTCGCATACCTCCTTGTGTTACTATGGACCAGCAGAGAATCTTCAGTTGAACATTTGGACTTGAGTTGAGTATTTATTCAGTTGCAGCCATTTCAAGATACTTTGTTTAGGATTCATTATGTATTAACTCTTTGAATATTTGTTTTTGTAAATAGTGTACATACATGATAGAGCACCATTTTTGTACTTAAATCCCGGTTGCGTTCATTTGAGAATATGTGTGTGAGGTTTTGTGTGATGGTTCAGCTAGTCAGATTTGCCGTGTGAAAGGGAACCGTGACATAACGGTGACTTCGACGAGACTCAGTATTTCTTAAAAATACACAGTGATATCTGTAACTTCTTGTTCTAAATTTAACCAGTATTTTCATATTTTTCTCAGACACATAATCGTATTTGCAAAAATGGGCACAGAAATTAAACCAGACGAAATTATACCACAACAAAGAGAGAATAAAAGTTTATTATACAAGTTAGAAAAGATGAACTTGAAATTATTGCTTATTATTTATATGTTGATATCATGAATGTTTACACTGTTGAAGATTTGGACTTCAGTTAAGTATTTATTTAGTTGCAGCCATTTCAAGATACTTTTTTTATTATTCATTATGTATTAACTCTGATTATTGATTATTGTGAATAGTGTTCATATATGATAGAGCACCATATTTTGCACTTAAATCCGTGTTGTGTTTATTTGAGAATATATGTCTGAGCTTTTGTGTAATGGTTCGGTCAGTAAGATTTGCTTTTTGAAAGAGAACCGTAAATCGTGAATGAAGAAGGGCCATAATATATAATGCAGGCATGGCTTTGCATTAGTTTTATGAGTATAAATGAGCCTGCAAGATAGAATGGAATTAAAAGTAGTGCATCTGCTGTATTGAGATACACCTGTGGAGCCTGCAGTGACCAGAAATGCGTCCGCCACTGTCCTGAGGGGTGCCGCTACCCAGTGTCCTGAGAGGTGTGGTTATCGAGTGTCTAGAGATGTGCTGCCACCAGGCGACCAGAGAACTGTCCAGAGAGGTGTTGCTACCCTGTGATCAGAGAGGTATCAAAAGAGGTTCTGCCACCCAGTAACCAGAGATGTGTCTAGAAAGGTACAGCCACCCAGTGGCCAGAGAGGTGTCCTGAGAGGTGTTGCAACCCAGTAACTTAAGGGGTTTCCAGGGAGTTGCCGCCACCCAGTGAGCAAAAAAAAAAGTTCAGAATGGTGCTGGTTGCATTTGTACAGAGAAGTGCTGCGAGAGATGTGGCCGTTCAGTGTCCAGAGAGATGCTGCGAAAGATGTTGTTGCCCAGTGTACAGAGAAGTGCTGTGAGAGGGGCTGAAAGTCAGTGCCGAGCGAGATGCCGCCAGCTGGTGTCGAGTAAGGTTCTGCGGGCTGAGGTGAAGCGAGGAGCAGCCAGCAGGGGTCATGTGAAGTTCAGCCAGCGGGTTACCAGTCAGGTGCTGCCAGAAGGTGTCCATTGAGGTGCAGTGAGGTGCAACCAGCGGGGTCTACAGGGGTGCCGTCAGCCGGTGTCAAGAGGGGTGCAGCCAGCCGAAGCCAGGGTCACTAGTATAGGCGACTTAGAGACTGTTTTACCTGACTCTATGGTTTACTAAAATTTTAATTAGTGAATGTACCTGTGTATCTATTGAAGGGTAACAGGCTTGGAAACCCATCTGGTTGGTGATATTGAAATGCATAACGTTTGTTTTCTTTTAATATATTCTCTTTTTTTGTTAAGCAATAGACATGTGCTTTGCTGTATGTCTGAGTGCTAATAAGTTAAGTGCGCCATGAAAAACCACACAATCTCTACTTTTTCGTGTAAAACCAAAGGCAAACCTTTTCCAAGGGTACTAGAAAGGGGTAATATTTATTGGATGACAGTTAGTTATGAGACCTCTTAATGAAACATCACAGTCATTAATGACTGCCCTCCTAATCTATCTGAAACTATAGCTCTTTGATTTGATTAAATTTATCAAATTATATTTTACCTGATATCTTACTCGTAAAGATATTTGTTCCTCTTTGGTTAGTTGCTTATAGTAGGGACAAAAATGAGAATGTGGTAAATCTACTTTCGAGGTAAAATTAGGTACACGCAAAATGCCTGGTATTACCGAACAGTAATACCATAGAGTATAAGAACCCGTGCTATAACGTTGTTCAAATAACATTATGATCATAACACACTCGGGTTCGGATAATAGGTCGTCATACAGAATTATTCAATAAGCGAGATTGCTTCGTTTTAGGTACTTTTAATTAATAAGCTTTAAAATATACACTATTTTCCCCTTAGATTGGATTGGACGCCCCGATCACTTTAAGTTCCGGCATTGGTTCGCAAAAATGGAGCTTGACAGTTATACTTAACATGTTACTAAGGAATGCCCTGTGTATGTTTCATATGGAACAGTCAGTGTCATGCCAAGGGTAACACATTCAGGATGTACTTGAATGGTACACATGTATGTTTTTATCTAAAATGGAGAATATCAAATATGAATAAAGAATACTGATTCTATCGTAAATAACTATTGAGGCATTACCTCACTCAGCAAGTATTGTCCTTACCCAGCAAAATTAATGCGAACATGGAAAATATTTTTTTATGTTTTTTTTTTCATAATGGTTGGCGAATCAGCTTGTCTACTACGGGATGATGTACAATCTGTCCACTCTCTCTCTCAGATCATTTACCTGAGTTTCTTCTTAATGACTTTGGTTGAAATACCAACATATATCGGTTCAGCAATCTGAGTCGAAAAGTGAGGAGTGAGACATATATTATCAAATGCTTACGAGGAAAAAAGATGGAGGATATGGTTGGTTCCACTGACAATTTTTTTTTAGTCCCGCCCCCCGTCCAAAAATAAACTTTAAATAGCATGTAATAAAATACCTGCTGATTATGTAAAGCATAATGGTAAGAGCATTGTAAAACATGAATGTTTGAGAAGTTATTTAAGGTAATTATTGATCAAATGAGCATATATTACTGATTTTTTTTATCTTCCAGCAAGTAATCAATTTCATAAAAATCGAAGCTGGCGATGTTTTTATCTAATGCTTACTTAATTTTTCAATAACAAAATAACACGGAAGAATGTATAAAAAATCTAATTTATATGGTACCATAAATGAATGAAATGGTACTGATTATTCTTTCAAATCTGCATATGTGACAGGTTAGTGAGGAAAAATATCCTGGTGGCATTTTACCTGATCGTCATCGTTTCATTAATACTGCTGGAGTTTGTGGCACAAAGAACAAGTAGGCGGTTCCCCAAAATAGTCAGAAAATACCATTACTGTGTTATGCGGAAAAGAATAATGAATTCAAGTAGGACAGCGATTTAACATAACCAACATGTAAAACTAATCTTCATTTGAAATGACAAAGAAGTTTTACGTTAGCCGATACATGCTGGACATTCCAGCATGACTCTAGCTCTGCCGGGTAAATCGGCAATAGCAGGGTCTTTCTAAGTTATCGGTCGATAGTTAATGGTCAGATTATGGCCCGAATGGGGTTATAATTTTCATGCAGTAATCTAAAAACAATTCTGCCTGCAAAAGCATGAAATCATAAAATCTTGACATTATTTAAAATATTATTATTTAAACAGATAATTTGATTAATTTAAATCACTTAGCTCAGTAATTTCATTCCTAATATATGTTATACATGCCAACAATGACACGATGATAAAGTGAATATATTTGGACCTGTGTATGAAACAGCATATAAGAACATTTTCGCTCGCAGTAAAAAGGCCAGGTTAGCCTGTGTCACCCTAAGTTCAATATCAGATGACGGCGACTGATCAATATTTAGTTGGAATTTGGTGCTGATAACTGCCGATATAACTGATAAATTGTGGAACAGACTTTCAGTCATATATATATATATATATATATATATATATATATATATATATATATATATATACCATCATATGTGTTTGCAACTTTGTAATCTGAAATTTGTTTTCTAGCCCTTGTGGCGTATAGTCTTATCTTGACTGAAGATTAATTGTGTGAATCTTATGAGTAAAAATAAATTATTTGTATTAATTTGAACCCCATAAAACGCAAGCAGCCCCATTTGCTGACAATAAGTGGGGATCCAGTTGTATGGCATTTACGTTTAATTGGAACTGTGACGCTGGTTGGCAGGATTATTTGTCGGTTAATGAAGCATGAGGGTAAAAAGAACACCGGATAAAATGAGATTGATCAGGACACGATGAACAAATATTTTGCCTAGTTACCAGCCTGCTGTAGTTTCCCAATATGTCGACGTGTATGTGTCTAACATTACAGGTCTTACAATGCAATCAATTTTCACACCCGGATGCTTTTTTTTAGAAAAGACAAATAATTTAAGTTAGAATGTCAGATACCATTGAGATCCATGGAAAGCGAATATATTTGTTTACGGTGATTTCAAAGCGCCAGTTAGTATTCAATCCTCAAACAAGCATTACGAATCATATTTCTGCTCGTTGCAGTTACATGATATTAACATTTGCATATATGTTTCAATGTTTCCGGGAATGAATAAAGGCATCATCTGACACAGAATCGGATGACGGTCAGACTGTGGTTCGCTAAACGGCTGTTTTTGTGTGTCGTAGTGTTCCGTCCATGACCTTGTCCTCCACTTCTGAAGACCACAGAGCACCAACATCTGAGAATGAGTTATTAAATCTAATTGTATAGTCAATGTTAAATAAAGAAAAGCAGATACGGTATATTCGCAATTGATGGGGGTCATATATATGGATTTATAAAAAGAAGCAACATCACAAATACAAAACTAAATAGTTGTCCCTTGTCGAAATCAGCAAGGAATGAGCTCTTTGTTTGAAATAAATTAACAAGGCAGTCTGTTGTTTGCTAGCGGGGGGGGGGGTCTCCTTGTTTAGGGCTGCTTAAGATGGATATCATTGTAAGGCTCCAACCGCAGAAAAATGGAATTGGTAAAGAACGAGTTATTGACAAAAATGTGTCACAGTGTCGCTTAGATCCTAAAAAAGTATTAATGAATTAATACAACACCAAAATGACTGAAAATATGACATTTTTCCTCGCATCTACAATAATCTGGTTATTGAAGTTTTTTTAAGCCCCCCCCCCCCCCAAGATCTCGAGTCCATTTCCCTGATGCAGGGATAATTCTTTGTATTTACAATCGTGAATCTCTAATACAAGTCATGATTGTTTGCAAGTACGGCTTCTTTTAGCGGCTTGTGAGTGGCATATTGAACATTCAAAATACGATCATTCTAGAAAAATCTCAGAGGGTTGAATGAACTTATAGCAGCGGGTCGGCGACTTACCCTAGTCTTTTGTTACAACTTTGGCAGCCGTAAAGGAGAATTTTTAGTCAGTTGTATTTTTTTTGCATTCTTTGGAATATTAAGAAGATTTTGTTTGCTACAAGGACTGGGTTCCGTCGGGGGACAGGAATAAGTAGGGGAAGTCTCGCTTCATCTCGTTTTAAGGCTAGTCCTAGGACTACCATGTACCAAGCGCTGACATCGCTTCAAATGTGGTGGCTTTCACAGATCACTACTTAAAAATTAAATAAAAAAGACACACACACACACACACATATATATATATATATATATATATATATAGTAGGTAGTGTTACCCTCCGTTGTAAAGTGCTCTATAGCCTACAGACATAGCAAGAGCGGTGTAACTCTGAAATATCTGAAGTATATATCATTTATAATGTATAGCGACTTCCCAATAGCCATCGTCCTTCCGCCCTTCGTCCGTTAGAACGGGACAAATAGTAGCGGAACATTCAATGAGGTCAATAAAAATTTGACTATGGGGCTGGTTAATGCATCTCAGATTATTTACAATCTTGACACAAAACCTTCATTGTCTTGGACTTAATGGTCGTATACACTTCCGTCAGCTGCATAAAACTACTTGCACTATCTGTATTTTTTTCTTTATTTAACATTTTTTTCTCTTTTTTTTAGAAAACCAAATGGCAGCAATCGCGTCAATTTCTCTGCTGTAGTTTTATCAGTTCCCGTTTTCTAAGACTGGTAGAGCCCTATGTATTTTTGTTCAATTTTACGCAAGTTTGCCTTTTTTAAGAGGTTATATTATTACATTAATGGTATTTGTTTGTTTCTCAACTTTGGTTTTATTAGGTGTTCTTTTTCCTGGTTTTTTTTAATTATTAGTATTCAGGAGATCATTGTCAGGAGATCCACTTTATTTGTTCTTATCTTACTCGCTTTTAAGGGGAACTTTTTGCCCGAATTAAGCTTTAAATCACAGTATTTTCATGCCACCAAGAGCTAATATTCTATTTATATTTATACGAATCATACTGGGATTAGTCAGAGTGGATTTCAATATGGACAATAATACGTATTTCACTATAAAGTTAAATAATATGGTAAGTAATTTGCTTCTGCTTGTTATCCATAACGTTTTCCTCCGATTAGAACAGTATATTATGTGCAAATTGAATAATAAATTAGAAGATTTTATGTGGACGCTAGAGTTCAGGGCGTAAAATTTAGCAAGACGCATTTGTTATTTTACAACTTTTTATTCGTAATCATGGATTGTTACAGTAAATCTGTAATATACAACCGCTTTGATGGTCATATATTGTGTGTTTTATCAGTCTGGATACCCGCGTGTATCATTTACGCTGTGCTTCAAAGCTCTCGGTGAATATTATTTCATGCTATTAAATTTCAATAATGCTCCTGGAAAAGCACTGATTGACATGTAACTTTAGGACATTTATATTTCATTTTTAAAAGCTGGCACAGGGCCAGTTTAGTGACCATAACCTGGACCGGAATTGGCGACAAGCTTACAAGTTGTTGTTGTATAAGGTACCTTAGTGTAAACATGCAGCAGAGTGACTTAAAAGCGCATGCCAAAAGCTTGGTCCCAAGTTTATAACTCAGTCTCAACACCTAGCATGTCTTCTAGAAAGAGTGAATGTGTAAATATCAGAAACTTATTAATAAACGTGCAACAATGGCTATATCATTTTACCAATATACATTCTTACCGTTGACAGTGACAAGATGTACCCTGTAGCTTCAGTTCAACCACTAAATTTTATACGTTATATGTGGGCGGATCAAGCTTTTGATCATCCCATACGTTTGACCAAAGTTACAAATTTCATACATCCCCATAATGCTTTTATTCATGTTTGTTTACTGTGCCTGTATTGAAGACGGTAAATAAAAGAAGTTAGTCACGTGCGCCGCAGGTCTAGTTATGCCTTTGTTAAAGAGATCGCTTTTGGGTTTTTCGAGCTTTGATCCGAGTTTATTTACTATCCTGTGAGCTCGTGAATATATAAGGGCCATAGTAGAAAAAAACAGGCCAGGCTTATTATTAGTTTTATGAATATAATTGAACCTGTACTGTAGAATTGTATTTAAAGTAGGGCATATGCAGACTTCAGAAAAGTCTGTCGAGCCTGCAGAGTCCTGAAGTGGGTCCGCCAGTGTCCTGAAAGGAGCCGCTACCCAGTGTTCAGAGAGGTGCTGCCACCGGTGACCCGAGAGATGTTGTTACCCAGTGATCAGAGAGGTGTCCACAGGGGTTCTGCCACCCATTTACAAGAGAGGTGTCAAGAAAGGTACTGCCATCCAGTGACCAGAGAGGTGTCAAGAGAAGTGCTTCAACCCAGTTACTAGAGAGGTTTCAAGAGAGTTGTTTCCAACCAGTAACCAGAGGTGTTCAGAAAAGTGCTGCCGGCCATTGAACAGACAGGTGCTGTCACAGGTGTTGCCATTCAGTGTCCAGATAGGTGCTGCGAGAGGTGCTGCAAAACAGTGTCGAGTGAGGTGCCGCTAGCCGGGGTAATGAGAGGCGAATCCAGCCGTGGTCCAGGATCACTGGTTCAAGGGATCTAAAGACTGCTTTACCGGACTCTATGGTTTTTTCTTAGTTTTTTTAGTGTATATCCTTGTGTATCTGTTGAAGGGAAACAGGCTGGGAAACCTATCTGGTAGGTGATTTTGAATTGCGTACCTTTTGTTTTCTTTTATATATACTTTTTTTGTGTAGTCACTGACTTGTGTCTGGGTGTATGTCTGAATGCTTATACGTTTAGTGCGCCATGAAAAACCACACAATTTCTACTATTTTACGTTAAACCAAAGGCATACCCTTCCCAAGAGTACCAGAAAGGAGTAATTTTTTATAGGGTGACAGTCGGATACTAGATCTCCTAATGAAACACCAGAGTCATTAATGATTACCTCCTTATCTATCTGCTACTAAAGCTCTTTGTTTTGATTAATTTTTCTCAATTACACTCTTAGATACATGTAAGATGAAACTTTGTTAGTAGAGCGAAACAGCGAGTTATACCGGTAAGAACATAATAATTTGAATAGAGATCAGTACTCAAATTTTCCCATTCAAGATAGCATTAACTCAACATTCGATGATGGAATGAGATGTTTTAAATATTATTGCAAGACACTTCTAAGAAAGATCTGTCTAGATGTACAAATTGGTAGATATAGTTGATCTAATTAAATAATAGGCACATATATTTGGTAAATAATATCCTTTGTATTGCTTGGGATGTTATAAAAACTCGCATTAACCAACATGTTCGGCGCTTTTTGTTTGACTGCTGATATTTTGATCTAAATATGGCTCGAAGTTGTAATCCAAACCTAGTTTAAATCATATCTTTAATGCGTTGTTTGGAATTGACTGTTATAATTATTTAATTATCTTTCCCTAAAATAATTAACACACACAAATGTGTAACTAATTACTTACTGTGACTTATAATTGGCTGTAACGCAATCTTTTCCAGACATCCTAGTGGTACATCTGCGATAATCGTCGGTCAAGTGTTTCTGTAACCAGGGTTACGAAGGCCAATCGTGTGATTTGTGGATAATTTAATCTGCCTTAATTATCGGTAAATCTGCATCATAATTTTTGCACATAGTACCGTTCAGCTCGATAAACTGGTCAACTGTTCTGGTTGATCCGATGTAAAAATAATATATTATATTGTTTGATATCTTACTCGTAAAAATTTTATAATTTACTTATAATTTACACGGTGATTATTACATGCTAGTACATATAAATAATTATCCTGAAAAAGGAACAATAGACATGTAAATTTAAAACATGTATATTTTATTTTTTATAGCTAGCACAGCGCCAGTGCAGGGATAATAACCGGGTCCGGAATAGGCGAAAAGCTTATAATTTGTTGTTGTTGTATAAGGTACCTTAGTGTTAGTATGCAGCAGAGGAACTGCCAGGCCTATGCTCAAAGCTTGATCCCCAGTTTATAAATGGCTCTCAACACCTAGCATGTCTTTCAGAAAGAGGGAATATGTAAATATCATTAGCTTATTAGTGACGTGCAGCAATGGCTTTATAATTCTACCAATACACAGTCTAACTGTTGACAGGGATAAGGTGTACACTGTAGCTTCAGATTAACAGCTATATTTTATATGTGATGTAGGGCGGATCAAGCTTTTGATCATCCCATTCGTTTGACCAAAGTTGCAAATTTCATACATCCCCATAATGCTTTTATTTATGTTTTTTTTACTGTGCCTGTATTGAAATTAGTAAACAATGAAGGTTGCCGCGTGTGCTGCAGGTTTAGTTATGCCTTTGTTAAAACGGTCGCTTTTGAGTTTTGCGAGCTTTGATCCAAGCTTATTCAGTATCCAGTGTGCTCGTGAATATAAAAGGGCCATCCTAGAATAAGCAGGCTAAGCTTTTCAACAGTCTGATGAATATAAATGAACCTGTACGGTAGAATGGTATTTAAATTAGTGCATATGCTGGATTGAGAAAAGTCTGTCGAGCCTGCAGAGTCCTGAAGTGGGTCCGCCAGTGTCCTGAGAGGTGCCGCTACCCAGTGTTCAGAGAGGTGCTGTCACCGGTTACCAAAGAGATGTTGCTACCCTGTGATCAGAGAGGTGTCCACAGAGGTTCTGCCACCCATTTACAAGAGAGGTGTCCAGAAAGGTACTGCCATCCAGAGACCAGAGAGGAATGAAGAGAGGTGCTGCAACCAAGTAACTAGAGAGGTTTCAAGAGAGTTGCTGCCATCTAGTGACCAGAGGTGTGTAGAAAGGTGGTGCCGGCCATTGAACAAAGAGAAACTGTCACAGCTGTTGCCATTCAGTGTCTAGAGAGATGCTGCAAAACAATGTCGATTGAAGTGCCGCCAGCCGGTGTCCAGTGAGGTGCTGCCGGATGGGGGAGGTGCAGTGTGGAGCCAACAGCTGGGTCCAGAGAGACTATTTTACCGGATTCAGTCATTTAATTAAAATGCTATTATTAAGTGTATGTACCTGTGTCTCTATTAAAGTATATCTGGTAGGTGATTTTTAAATGCGTACCTTTTGTTCTCTTTTAATGTATACTCTTTTTGTTTAGCCACTGATTTGTGTTTTCCTGTATGTCACAGTGCTTATACGTTCAGTGCGCCATGAAAAACCACTTCTATATTTTTTTCACGTTTAACCAAAGGTAAAAGGTAAATCTTTTTGAAGGGTACCAGAAAGGGGTAATTATTTTTCACAGTCAGCTACGAGACCTCTAACGAAACACCAGCGTCATTAATGACTACTCTCCTTATCTATCTGCTACTAAAGCTCTTTGTTTTGATTATTTTTTTCTCAATTACACTCTTAGATACATGTAAGATTAAACTTTGTTAGTAGAGCGAAACAGCGAGTTATACCGGTAAGAACATATTAATTTGAATTAGAGATCAGTTATCATATATCAACCATTCACGATAAGGTTAACTTTACATTCAATGATGCAATGAGATATGTTAACATTTAATGCATTTTAAGAATATTACGCATTCAAAGGAAAGATCTGTCCAGAGACACCTTTCGAAAGATATAATTTATCACAGAGCTAAAGCGTAAGCTTGAATATTTGGTAACAATATCCCTTGAGTTGCTTAAGCCGTTACATAGAATCGCGATAACCCGCATGTTAGGCGTTGCTTGTTTGACTGCTGATATTTTAATCAAATATGGCTCGAAGTTCTGATCTAAAGCTTATTCAAGTCATGGCTTTTATTTCGAATTGACTGTAACTAATTGATCTATATCGTTCCTAAATTACTGAACACACAGATGTGACTAATTACTTACTGTGACTTATAACCATATGAAAAATAATTTTTTTTCAAGGCATCCTAGTGCCACATGTGCAATAATCTTCGGTCCAGTTTTCCTGTAACCAGGGTAACGAAGGGCCATTGAGTGATTATTGGATAATCTAACCTACCTGAATTGCTGATAAATCTGCATCATAACAGTTTCTGCACATGGTGCCGTTCAGCTCGATAAACCGGTCAGCAGGGCGGCTGATCTCGTGTAAAGATAACTTACCGTTTTGTCTGATATCTTACTCGTAAAGATTTTTACCTCCTAAGTTTTTAATTTCTTTTTTTACATATACACATGACAGAGCTTTCACTTCACGTATTTATCACTATACTTTACATATGCTTTTACATTATCCATTAACTTTGTATGAAACACGTATATCCGCCTACATGCGTTTAGTTGATATACCTTATTAATTGAATTATTGCTTCCTTGATGAATATTTGGACATTCAAACGGTACACGTATATACCTTTATATAATATAAACATTTTGTAACAAAAATGGATCTTGATCTCTTCTAGATGGTGATATTATACAACGTAAAACGTACAGACGAAACGTCAATTTCAGTTACATGAGGCTGTGTCAGAGGTTTGGCAGTACAATTTAAATCATTTTGCTTTTCATTAGTAGGCATTGCTTCATTTAGGATATTAAACTTTTATCAATTACTCCTTCAAGTAACAAAGGTCTTCTTCACATGTAGAAGACAAAGTTGTGTCGTCTCTCAAAGTTGTGTCGTCTCTGTGTCTTTGTTCTATGACTGACTGGTATACAAATATTTCTTTGAACAAGCTGTTCTCGAGCTTGAAACTTAAACTTCACTGACGGATAATCTTGCCTTGGATTGCGATCTCACTATTCCCAAAAGTAAACCCAGAACAAAACATTATTAGCACCACCGAATCTGAAAAAATGGGCAATTAAGGGTCAAGAAAAATACGTTGTAGAATAATAGAAAGTTTTGCTTCAGGTTCTTAAAAGACTGATCAAGTCGACGTAAAAACTTGTCAATCTTAATGAGTGATACCCCCGGGGAATTTTTCAGGTTGAAAATGGTACTTGAAAAATTATTACGTCATGGTTATCTTTTTAACCAACTGCTTGTTAACTTTAAGTTATATATTTGCACTGACGTATGTGAGAAGGCGCACAAAAACTGTATTTTCTGAATATTTTTTTATTGAATCATTATACGGAGGGACGTCCGTAATTGGTGAAGGCGGATTGATCCATTGCTTTTCAGAATTGTCATAAGGCTGTGATGAAATTAAATAAGAATAATTCCGCCCCCATTCCGGGTGAGGAATAAATGAAAGGGTATACTTAAAGAAGAAAATTGGTAAATTCAACGTTAGTTACTCTCTATATTTCTTTCATAAATTCATGATGTCGTTCTATAAATATCTATCAAAAAGAGCCAAATAATGCTTATAAACAAGCGCTTTGCAACTAGTTTTTTTTTTCATCTGACGGAGATCCTTCAGAAAATTGTATCAAACATACCAATCCAAAAGGGTTTTCGCCTCAGGTCGTCAGTACTAGTCTTCTCCAAACAACCACTCCAAATCGTAATAAAAGCATGGTTATAGCAAGAAGCCGCATTGTTGTAAATATCCAAGTTTTTTACCTATAGTTCCCTCACCTTATGTGTTTTTTTTTTCATTTTATAGTTCAATACGGATGAAAAGCAGAATTCCAGACATGGATGTGCATAAGGCATTATCTAAAGTTGGCACATTGACTCCGTGGAGTCTCGTCATGCTCGTGTTACTTGGACTTAGCAGTTACTACCCTGTGGTCAGCAATTTCTTGGGCATAATTTTCACAGGTATTACTCCTTGTCTTTCTGATCCTGTCTGGTCTCTTAAAACAATCCCCACCTGTGTGTAGTGAGAACAGGTGTGTTACCACTACCGCTATCACCTTAGTCTTCAGTGACATATAAATCTAGATATAAATCAGGATATAGAAACAACATGTTCCTTACCGATCTTCATGCACAGGTCTGCGTTCGAATTTTTTTGTCATTTTGTTTTGTAACTTTGCAATGAAAATACGGTAATGCTTACCGGCCTTATGAATTTTTCTTATCCTTGAATGCAATGGTATAGGACCACCGCTGCTATAGTGTATCATTATATGTTATTATGTGCTATCGGTAATTATATAAATTTTTCCCTTTCCAGAAACCATTTGTACACTAAATGCAAGTTAATTAAGCGTTTGCCTACTTCTCCTCAGTGAGCTATATATGAGAATATATGACTGCTAATCAAATCATGAAAAAAATAAAAGTAGAAATTACTCTGTCACAATTAGTGTGATACTTGTAAACCTAATATGTTTCAGCTCTAGAACCAAAGTATCAGTGTAATCTAGACAACTTCACAACACCAATCGAGATGTATATAACCGGCACGTACCCAATACACGTGTATAACTAGACATATAATTACACCGTGCCTTGAAACTAAGGTTGGTCTTACCAACAAAACCCTGGAGTGTCCATTGTCACCGAGGTAATTTCAAATTACACATACACATTCATCAAACATCAACATCTTGCACGCATATATATATTCCTGGAGACATGTCTTTCAAGACCAGACGTGCCCTCAATTGTGTCCTTTTGTAATCACATTTCCTATAAATCCGTCAATTATTAAATCATGTTTAGCTTTTAAAACTATAATTTGTTGTCTATTAAATTTTTTAAAGTTTCGCATTTTAATTTAAATCTTTCTTCATTTCAGTCGGATTCGGTATGTGAAGGACATTTTCTGGTTAGCCTTTCTGTGCCTCTCAGTAGAGCTATGCCTATTATTTGCGAGTTGTTTTGCCCAATGATTATAGACTACTTTTGGAGAAAAATAACACATATTGGGTTTTTGGTTGCATTTGTTGTTCTTAGCGTCCTGACAGCGTTCTCTACAAGTTTTATCATGTTCTTTGTCCTGCGTCTAATACTTGGTGTCTTTGTACTAGTGAGTATACACTGTTCCTGAAAATTGAACAAAACTAATGCCGGTGTCCAGTGAGGTGCTGCCGGATGGGGGAGGTGCAGTGTGGAGCCAACAGCTGGGTCCAGAGAGACTATTTTACCGGATTCAGTCATTTAATTAAAATGCTATTATTAAGTGTATGTACCTGTGTCTCTATTAAAGTATATCTGGTAGGTGATTTTTAAATGCGTACCTTTTGTTCTCTTTTAATGTATACTCTTTTTGTTTAGCCACTGATTTGTGTTTTCCTGTATGTCACAGTGCTTATACGTTCAGTGCGCCATGAAAAACCACTTCTATATTTTTTTCACGTTTAACCAAAGGTAAAAGGTAAATCTTTTTGAAGGGTACCAGAAAGGGGTAATTATTTTTCACAGTCAGCTACGAGACCTCTAACGAAACACCAGCGTCATTAATGACTACTCTCCTTATCTATCTGCTACTAAAGCTCTTTGTTTTGATTATTTTTTTCTCAATTACACTCTTAGATACATGTAAGATTAAACTTTGTTAGTAGAGCGAAACAGCGAGTTATACCGGTAAGAACATATTAATTTGAATTAGAGATCAGTTATCATATATCAACCATTCACGATAAGGTTAACTTTACATTCAATGATGCAATGAGATATGTTAACATTTAATGCATTTTAAGAATATTACGCATTCAAAGGAAAGATCTGTCCAGAGACACCTTTCGAAAGATATAATTTATCACAGAGCTAAAGCGTAAGCTTGAATATTTGGTAACAATATCCCTTGAGTTGCTTAAGCCGTTACATAGAATCGCGATAACCCGCATGTTAGGCGTTGCTTGTTTGACTGCTGATATTTTAATCAAATATGGCTCGAAGTTCTGATCTAAAGCTTATTCAAGTCATGGCTTTTATTTCGAATTGACTGTAACTAATTGATCTATATCGTTCCTAAATTACTGAACACACAGATGTGACTAATTACTTACTGTGACTTATAACCATATGAAAAATAATTTTTTTTCAAGGCATCCTAGTGCCACATGTGCAATAATCTTCGGTCCAGTTTTCCTGTAACCAGGGTAACGAAGGGCCATTGAGTGATTATTGGATAATCTAACCTACCTGAATTGCTGATAAATCTGCATCATAACAGTTTCTGCACATGGTGCCGTTCAGCTCGATAAACCGGTCAGCAGGGCGGCTGATCTCGTGTAAAGATAACTTACCGTTTTGTCTGATATCTTACTCGTAAAGATTTTTACCTCCTAAGTTTTTAATTTCTTTTTTTACATATACACATGACAGAGCTTTCACTTCACGTATTTATCACTATACTTTACATATGCTTTTACATTATCCATTAACTTTGTATGAAACACGTATATCCGCCTACATGCGTTTAGTTGATATACCTTATTAATTGAATTATTGCTTCCTTGATGAATATTTGGACATTCAAACGGTACACGTATATACCTTTATATAATATAAACATTTTGTAACAAAAATGGATCTTGATCTCTTCTAGATGGTGATATTATACAACGTAAAACGTACAGACGAAACGTCAATTTCAGTTACATGAGGCTGTGTCAGAGGTTTGGCAGTACAATTTAAATCATTTTGCTTTTCATTAGTAGGCATTGCTTCATTTAGGATATTAAACTTTTATCAATTACTCCTTCAAGTAACAAAGGTCTTCTTCACATGTAGAAGACAAAGTTGTGTCGTCTCTCAAAGTTGTGTCGTCTCTGTGTCTTTGTTCTATGACTGACTGGTATACAAATATTTCTTTGAACAAGCTGTTCTCGAGCTTGAAACTTAAACTTCACTGACGGATAATCTTGCCTTGGATTGCGATCTCACTATTCCCAAAAGTAAACCCAGAACAAAACATTATTAGCACCACCGAATCTGAAAAAATGGGCAATTAAGGGTCAAGAAAAATACGTTGTAGAATAATAGAAAGTTTTGCTTCAGGTTCTTAAAAGACTGATCAAGTCGACGTAAAAACTTGTCAATCTTAATGAGTGATACCCCCGGGGAATTTTTCAGGTTGAAAATGGTACTTGAAAAATTATTACGTCATGGTTATCTTTTTAACCAACTGCTTGTTAACTTTAAGTTATATATTTGCACTGACGTATGTGAGAAGGCGCACAAAAACTGTATTTTCTGAATATTTTTTTATTGAATCATTATACGGAGGGACGTCCGTAATTGGTGAAGGCGGATTGATCCATTGCTTTTCAGAATTGTCATAAGGCTGTGATGAAATTAAATAAGAATAATTCCGCCCCCATTCCGGGTGAGGAATAAATGAAAGGGTATACTTAAAGAAGAAAATTGGTAAATTCAACGTTAGTTACTCTCTATATTTCTTTCATAAATTCATGATGTCGTTCTATAAATATCTATCAAAAAGAGCCAAATAATGCTTATAAACAAGCGCTTTGCAACTAGTTTTTTTTTTCATCTGACGGAGATCCTTCAGAAAATTGTATCAAACATACCAATCCAAAAGGGTTTTCGCCTCAGGTCGTCAGTACTAGTCTTCTCCAAACAACCACTCCAAATCGTAATAAAAGCATGGTTATAGCAAGAAGCCGCATTGTTGTAAATATCCAAGTTTTTTACCTATAGTTCCCTCACCTTATGTGTTTTTTTTTTCATTTTATAGTTCAATACGGATGAAAAGCAGAATTCCAGACATGGATGTGCATAAGGCATTATCTAAAGTTGGCACATTGACTCCGTGGAGTCTCGTCATGCTCGTGTTACTTGGACTTAGCAGTTACTACCCTGTGGTCAGCAATTTCTTGGGCATAATTTTCACAGGTATTACTCCTTGTCTTTCTGATCCTGTCTGGTCTCTTAAAACAATCCCCACCTGTGTGTAGTGAGAACAGGTGTGTTACCACTACCGCTATCACCTTAGTCTTCAGTGACATATAAATCTAGATATAAATCAGGATATAGAAACAACATGTTCCTTACCGATCTTCATGCACAGGTCTGCGTTCGAATTTTTTTGTCATTTTGTTTTGTAACTTTGCAATGAAAATACGGTAATGCTTACCGGCCTTATGAATTTTTCTTATCCTTGAATGCAATGGTATAGGACCACCGCTGCTATAGTGTATCATTATATGTTATTATGTGCTATCGGTAATTATATAAATTTTTCCCTTTCCAGAAACCATTTGTACACTAAATGCAAGTTAATTAAGCGTTTGCCTACTTCTCCTCAGTGAGCTATATATGAGAATATATGACTGCTAATCAAATCATGAAAAAAATAAAAGTAGAAATTACTCTGTCACAATTAGTGTGATACTTGTAAACCTAATATGTTTCAGCTCTAGAACCAAAGTATCAGTGTAATCTAGACAACTTCACAACACCAATCGAGATGTATATAACCGGCACGTACCCAATACACGTGTATAACTAGACATATAATTACACCGTGCCTTGAAACTAAGGTTGGTCTTACCAACAAAACCCTGGAGTGTCCATTGTCACCGAGGTAATTTCAAATTACACATACACATTCATCAAACATCAACATCTTGCACGCATATATATATTCCTGGAGACATGTCTTTCAAGACCAGACGTGCCCTCAATTGTGTCCTTTTGTAATCACATTTCCTATAAATCCGTCAATTATTAAATCATGTTTAGCTTTTAAAACTATAATTTGTTGTCTATTAAATTTTTTAAAGTTTCGCATTTTAATTTAAATCTTTCTTCATTTCAGTCGGATTCGGTATGTGAAGGACATTTTCTGGTTAGCCTTTCTGTGCCTCTCAGTAGAGCTATGCCTATTATTTGCGAGTTGTTTTGCCCAATGATTATAGACTACTTTTGGAGAAAAATAACACATATTGGGTTTTTGGTTGCATTTGTTGTTCTTAGCGTCCTGACAGCGTTCTCTACAAGTTTTATCATGTTCTTTGTCCTGCGTCTAATACTTGGTGTCTTTGTACTAGTGAGTATACACTGTTCCTGAAAATTGAACAAAACTAATGACGAAAGATTCCTCCATTTCTATATTGTATTCATATCGATTTTTAGTAGTCATTTTCATTTGTCTCCATCGTTTATTAATAGAAGTTGTTGAAATGTTATCATAATCTAGGTTTATATATTTTTTCAGTTATGGAATGTTATGAATATTAAATTTTATTCATATCTTATAGCTGATTGGGAAAGCCCCAAGGATACACTAAGTAAAAGACAGGAGCATAATTTTTTTATTATTCTATTTTTCTTCAGATACACTAATTATGTGAAAATAAAATGTTATGTTAACTTAAAAATAATGTTTTAGGCGGTCGCACACTCTTGCCAAACCTTTATATCTGCACTGTTCGCCCAAGGCCTGCGTGGATGTGTCACTGTGTTTGCTCAGGTCCTTTGGAATGCCAGCTTTATGCTTGTAATACCATTTGCTTACTTCATAAGACCATGGCGCTACCTGCATCGAGCGCTCTCTGCGCTTTCATTTATCAGGCTTCTTTACATGCTGTAAGTCTCAAAATTAAAAAAAAAATTCATTTGAATATATAACACACACTGTATATATTACTTCCCCCTAAATGCATGGTCAACTTATAAATTGGAATTTTGTAGGAAAGAGGGTCTAGTTTTGATTGCAATTGTGAACGAAGATGCGTCTTATTTTATGAACTCAATGAACTGAAGTTGAATTAATGAATATGCATGTACGGTGGGCCGAACATCTAAGAGGATCGGATCAGGTAAAGTTTGGAACCTAGGAGAATGCATGGTATGATGGGTTCCATTCGGGAGCTTCAGTGGTTGGGTTTTCTTGGTACGGTCTTGAGGCGAAACACTACTTGTTGTTCTTTACCATATAGAATCTGTCGTTACTTTTGTGTAAAGTTGACATGTACTCGAGCTAATGTTTTAATAATTCTAATATTTTTTTTATTTTAATTGTACTGTTATTCAAGTTTGTTAATCAAGTTTTGTTGTCTACACACACTAACAAAAACACAAATACACTGAAATGTTTGACTATTGTATATAAAATATTTATTTATTTATCAATTTATTTATGAATTTCATTTATGTATCCAATTTCTGTAAAAAAAAAACTTCAAAATGGTAGGTCTTACGAAGTATTAATTTTTGTTTATTTTTCATTTTTAAATCTGTATGAAGTTTGTGGATGCGTTAATAAAATATTACAAAATAAAAAAGAATGATCAATGACAATGATAACAAATATGGTGTGACATTGACATCGAAATGTTGCGATAAGGAAACCAATGAAAATTTAAAGAATATTTTATATCACATATGGCTTTAAGAGAATCGGCCAAGAGTTGGACGATTTGATTATGTAAAACTCTAAAAATATATGATATGAGAATGGTAAAATGTAGCCACATGTAGATGTCAAATGTATGGTCAAGATATGCTAAATTAGCTACAAAGGGAAGTTTTAATAAATAAAAACAACTATTTTATTCATTTTAATGAGTCTTTAATGTAAATATGGTATGTAAAGTCAAATAAAACTTCACTGACGGATAATCTTGCCTTGGATTGCGATCTCACTATTCCCAAAAGTAAACCCAGAACAAAACATTATTAGCACCACCGAATCTGAAAAAATGGGCAATTAAGGGTCAAGAAAAATACGTTGTAGAATAATAGAAAGTTTTGCTTCAGGTTCTTAAAAGACGACAAGTCGACAAGTCGACGTAAAAACTTGTCAATCTTAATGAGTGATACCCCCGGGGAATTTTTCAGGTTGAAAATGGTACTTGAAAAATTATTACGTCATGGTTATCTTTTTAACCAACTGCTTGTTAACTTTAAGTTATATATTTGCACTGACGTATGTGAGAAGGCGCACAAAAACTCTATTTTCTGAATATTTTTTTATTGAATCATTATACGGAGGGACGTCCGTAATTGGTGAAGGCGGATTGATCCATTGCTTTTCAGAATTGTCATAAGGCTGTGATGAAATTAAATAAGAATAATTCCGCCCCCATTCCGGGTGAGGAATAAATGAAAGGGTATACTTAAAGAAGAAAATTGGTAAATTCAACGTTAGTTACTCTCTATATTTCTTTCATAAATTCATGATGTCGTTCTATAAATATCTATCAAAAAGAGCCAAATAATGCTTATAAACAAGCGCTTTGCAACTAGTTTTTTTTTCATCTGACGGAGATCCTTCAGAAAATTGTATCAAACATACCAATCCAAAAGGGTTTTCGCCTCAGGTCGTCAGTACTAGTCTTCTCCAAACAACCACTCCAAATCGTAATAAAAGCATGGTTATAGCAAGAAGCCGCATTGTTGTAAATATCCAAGTTTTTTACCTATAGTTCCCTCACCTTATGTGTTTTTTTTCATTTTATAGTTCAATACGGATGAAAAGCAGAATTCCAGACATGGATGTGCATAAGGCATTATCTAAAGTTGGCACATTGACTCCGTGGAGTCTCGTCATGCTCGTGTTACTTGGACTTAGCAGTTACTACCCTGTGGTCAGCAATTTCTTGGGCATAATTTTCACAGGTATTACTCCTTGTCTTTCTGATCCTGTCTGGTCTCTTAAAACAATCCCCACCTGTGTGTAGTGAGAACAGGTGTGTTACCACTACCGCTATCACCTTAGTCTTCAGTGACATATAAATCTAGATATAAATCAGGATATAGAAACAACATGTTCCTTACCGATCTTCATGCACAGGTCTGCGTTCGAATTTTTTTGTCATTTTGTTTTGTAACTTTGCAATGAAAATACGGTAATGCTTACCGGCCTTATGAATTTTTCTTATCCTTGAATGCAATGGTATAGGACCACCGCTGCTATAGTGTATCATTATATGTTATTATGTGCTATCGGTAATTATATAAATTTTTCCCTTTCCAGAAACCATTTGTACACTAAATGCAAGTTAATTAAGCGTTTGCCTACTTCTCCTCAGTGAGCTATATATGAGAATATATGACTGCTAATCAAATCATGAAAAAAATAAAAGTAGAAATTACTCTGTCACAATTAGTGTGATACTTGTAAACCTAATATGTTTCAGCTCTAGAACCAAAGTATCAGTGCAATCTAGACAACTTCACAACACCAATCGAGATGTATATAACCGGCACGTACCCAATACACGTGTATAACTAGACATATAATTACACCGTGCCTTGAAACTAAGGTTGGTCTTACCAACAAAACCCTGGAGTGTCCATTGTCACCGAGGTAATTTCAAATTACACATACACATTCATCAAACATCAACATCTTGCACGCATATATATATTCCTGGAGACATGTCTTTCAAGACCAGACGTGCCCTCAATTGTGTCCTTTTGTAATCACATTTCCTATAAATCCGTCAATTATTAAATCATGTTTAGCTTTTAAAACTATAATTTGTTGTCTATTAAATTTTTTAAAGTTTCGCATTTTAATTTAAATCTTTCTTTATTTCAGTCGGATTCGGTATGTGAAGGACATTTTCTGGTTAGCCTTTCTGTGCCTCTCAGTAGAGCTATGCCTATTATTTGCGAGTTGTTTTGCCCAATGATTATAGACTACTTTTGGAGAAAAATAACACATATTGGGTTTTTGGTTGCATTTGTTGTTCTTAGCGTCCTGACAGCGTTCTCTACAAGTTTTATCATGTTCTTTGTCCTGCGTCTAATACTTGGTGTCTTTGTACTAGTGAGTATACACTGTTCCTGAAAATTGAACAAAACTAATGACGAAAGATTCCTCCATTTCTATATTGTATTCATATCGATTTTTAGTAGTCATTTTCATTTGTCTCCATCGTTTATTAATAGAAGTTGTTGAAATGTTATCATAATCTAGGTTTATATATTTTTTCAGTTATGGAATGTTATGAATATTAAATTTTATTCATATCTTATAGCTGATTGGGAAAGCCCCAAGGATACACTAAGTAAAAGACAGGAGCATAATTTTTTTATTATTCTATTTTTCTTCAGATACACTAATTATGTGAAAATAAAATGTTATGTTAACTTAAAAATAATGTTTTAGGCGGTCGCACACTCTTGCCAAACCTTTATATCTGCACTGTTCGCCCAAGGCCTGCGTGGATGTGTCACTGTGTTTGCTCAGGTCCTTTGGAATGCCAGCTTTATGCTTGTAATACCATTTGCTTACTTCATAAGACCATGGCGCTACCTGCATCGAGCGCTCTCTGCGCTTTCATTTATCAGGCTTCTTTACATGCTGTAAGTCTCAAAATTAAAAAAAAATTCATTTGAATATATAACACACACTGTATATATTACTTCCCCCTAAATGCATGGTCAACTTATAAATTGGAATTTTGTAGGAAAGAGGGTCTAGTTTTGATTGCAATTGTGAACGAAGATGCGTCTTATTTTATGAACTCAATGAACTGAAGTTGAATTAATGAATATGCATGTACGGTGGGCCGAACAATTAAGAGGATCGGATCAGGTAAAGTTTGGAACCTAGGAGAATGCATGGTATGATGGGTTCCATTCGGGAGCTTCAGTGGTTGGGTTTTCTTGGTACGGTCTTGAGGCGAAACACTACTTGTTGTTCTTTACCATATAGAATCTGTCATTACTTTTGTGTAAAGTTGACATGTACTCGAGCTAATGTTTTAATAATTCTAATTTTTTTTTTATTTTAATTGTACTGTTATTCAAGTTTGTTAATCAAGTTTTGTTGTCTACACACACTAACAAAAACACAAATACACTGAAATGTTTGACTATTGTATATAAAATATTTATTTATTTATCAATTTATTTATGAATTTCATTTATGTATCCAATTTCTGTAAAAAAAAACTTCAAAATGGTAGGTCTTACGAAGTATTAATTTTTGTTTATTTTTCATTTTTAAATCTGTATGAAGTTTGTGGATGCGTTAATAAAATATTACAAAATAAAAAAGAATGATCAATGACAATGATAACAAATATGGTGTGACATTGACATCGAAATGTTGCGATAAGGAAACCAATGAAAATTTAAAGAATATTTTATATCACATATGGCTTTAAGAGAATCGGCCAAGAGTTGGACGATTTGATTATGTAAAACTCTAAAAATATATGATATGAGAATGGTAAAATGTAGCCACATGTAGATGTCAAATGTATGGTCAAGATATGCTAAATTAGCTACAAAGGGAAGTTTTAATAAATAAAAAACAACTATTTTATTCATTTTAATGAGTCTTTAATGTAAATATGGTATGTAAAGTCAAATGGGAAGTCTGTTAGAAGTAAGAAATCACTTTGGAGGAGTATAAAATAAAAATCACTTATGACCACATAGTTGTTTTGTGAGAACAATAATCACGCCATTTCAGTAATGCTAGACAAATTTTGATATATATAAAACTAATAAGATGATCTGTTATTTTTATAAAGGTCTTGCGCTTTTAAAAATTATTAAATTAATAAGATTTAAGATATTTGTAAAAAAATGATAAGACTGTGTTTCATAATACGTTATTTTCAACACATTAAAGGCACATCTCTAGGGTATAAAATCACAGATATAAATGCCAAGCCGAAAAATAGTTTAATTTTTTTTGGTTTTAATAGTTTTCTACCTGAATCACCTGTCTGGTTGTTTGCTAATAATAGGAAAAAGGATGCTGAGAATGTGGTAAATCTACTTGCGAGGAGTAAAAAGGTACACGCAAAATACCTTCTATTACCGAACATTAATACCATCGAGCATAAGTACCCTTGCTCTATCTATTTTCAAGTAACATTATGATCATGACACCCTCGGGTGTGGAAAATGGATTGATTCGATCAGCGTCATGGCTTCTGTTTAAGTATTTTAAATTGATACGGTTTTAAATATACACCATTTTCCCCCAAGGTTGGACTGGACTGCCCGATCACCTGATCTTTCGGCGTTGGTTCCCATCAAAAGGAGCTTCTAGAGAATGAGAGAATGGAAATGAACAAAATCTTCCGTCAGGACCACGAAACTTGGTGGATTCAAGTTTCTTGAGTTATTTAAGGGTAACAAAGTAATGAGGCGCACTCTCATTATGTCAGTAATGTTGTAAGTTAACAAACTTTCATCCAAATCAAACCACAAACGAATGGATTGACAGTTAAACTCAACATGTAACTAAGAAATGTCCTGTGCATGTTTCATAAACTGAACAGTCAGTGTCGTTCCAGAATGTTACACATTCAGGGTGTATTTAAATGGTGCACATGTATATATTTATTTAAAATGGAGAATACCAAATATAAATATATAGATTATTGATTCTATCATAATTTACAAAAGAGGCATCACCTCATTCAGCAATTGTTGTCCTTACTCAGCAAAATTATTGCGATCAGGGAAAATATTGTTTTATGTTCTTTTGTAAAGTTTGGTGAATCAGCTCGTCTACTAAGGGATGATGTGCAGTCTGCCCGCTCTCTCTCTTTTTTTAGTTATCAAGGCTTTTATCCCAGAGCCTTTTCCAACATATATATGGTAAGCGTGAAATATCAGAAGACGGTAATCCTATAGTTCTTTAAATTTGTTATAGGAAGCTAAGCGTGGAAGGGTAATGGGTCATAAATGGCCAAGCATAGAAGGGTAATGCTTATAGATAGGGTTTAGTTATAGAAAGGTAGGCCTAGAAGGATAATGGATATACAATGTTTATATTATTTGTAGGAATAAACAGATTTGAGACAATAAATTTTTTTTTGATTGGCGGCACAGTGTCTCCGTTCATGGGATTAATGGTAAATTTGATTTTCTTATAAGCATATTACTTATTTAATTATTTAAAAAATAAATTAGAAAAAAAGCAATAGGTTTGGTTTGGAAATTTAATCAATATTACACAAATTGTATGTGGATGAAGTTTCGAATATTGCCTTCGGTTTTTTATTATTTTAAATCATTTCAAATGTGGAATTCTTATTCAATTTGATGCTTTATTCAAAGAACCATGTTACAATCGCAAAACATTACAAGATACGTTGATTAATAAATTATTGAATAAGCACTAAGCACAAATAGTTAATGTTGTACTCACATAATTATACAAACATACAGATATCATACGCATGACATATGCACAGTCTTTTAACTCGCGTTACTAAAATAACTACGATTAAGCAATATGTTATAATATATTGAATACATGAGCGTCCATTTCAACACAAATTTTATAAATTTAATTAACATTACACTTTGATTTAACGTTTGAATAAAACCAACACATATTTTGTTGTAAATACTTTCATTAGTGATACACATAGGTTTCAAAAGACATAAAAAAATAATGTTACACATGTAAGATGAAAGTACATTGTCATTGCCATTATACTTAATCATCCAGATATTTTCATTTATTATATTTTATTTCACATTTTTCATCACTTGCAGTAATAATTTTTTTACAGACTGTAACTCTACCGATGTACTAGTGCAAACCCTAACAAATGTATTGTGCCCTTTGGGATTCACATTAAAGATATGAATAAAAAATAAACACCATTGTCTGTTTTGTAACGATCCCAGCCGACCATGCAGTCCCTTAGAAATATTGTCATGATTACTGAGACTTATGACAGTAATCGCTGTCACATGAAATAAGTATACAGAGTGTACAAGGGCGGGTGAGAATAAAAATGCTTAAATATATCAACGTTGTCTGAAACTAGATTTCAGTCTATTGACACTTGGCAAATTCACACTAAGATTCCTACTTGGAAAATAACATTTATTTGGTTCATATATCCTGCGACAACTGCCTGATATATAACACACGTATCGTTAGATTAACATTCTGATTACGGTCAGAAATTGCAAAGTATTAAGAAAAATTTGTTAGACATGACAAATCTCCATATATAGTACCCCTAAGCGCACCATAATATACATGAGGAATAAAAACATATATAAAATATAGGGATCTTGTTATTTGTTTATTTCAACGAAGCATTAATAAAGAAACAGTCATACACAGTTTGGATAATGAAGAAAATCTTTTATATACAGGGCAAGGTTTGGACATAGTTTTCCAATGTGATTTTTGCCATCGTCCCTGGAATCGCATGTCATCTTGTTATCCCCCTGCCGATAACAAACAAGCGCCCTGTACCGATCATCAGAGCTGATATTCGTGGTATAAGAAAAACTCCAAAAAAGTATGAAACTGAAGTATATATTGATACATAAAAGCAGCTGGTTGTAGTTGATCCTGGGTGAAAGATCCTTTAGTACACTACATATTCAACAGCCTGTAAAAATGGAGCATATAACATATTTTGCTAGAAATATATACAATTATTGACTATAAGAATTAGAATATTGTATTTTTTCCCAAGAAGGTAAGTAGGCAAGAAAAACTAATCAATATATGATGAGACGCCATGCTTTATGATTTTTCCGTAAAGGATTCGATTTTAGTGCTCCGTGCTGCGAACTTGTAACAATAAACAAGCTTTATAATTCAGAACACCCATTGCTCAGCAAAACGTTATACATCACAGTGAAAGTGCTCTATAGTACAGGGGAGCATTAATAACACTATACTATGTGTATAGTAAGCTTGATTTCATAATGTACAACAGTACTGTACGTGGGTTAAGCTTACCAGCCGGCTGACTCCTCAGCTACAAACTGAAATGATCATGTGTGAATTAAGTTCGTTTAATTTAGCAGGATAAAACTAGGGTTACTGGGTTCGTTGAGATTTGTGTGGTCCAGGTAGCTATTGTGTTTTAGGTTAGGAATATAGAATAAGTCAAACCAACTGGATCCATGATGACAAAAATGCTCAATTAAGATAGGGGCTTGGTATTCAATATTATATATAATGGTTCAATACATCACAGTAAAAGTGCTCTACCGTGCAGGGGAAACACCAAATTATCACGAAACATTGCTGTAGTACATTATGAAATCAAGCTAACTCTATCATAGATAATATTATATATATATTTATATATATTTAAATATATATATAATAATAATAATAACTTACATCAATGTAGAATGTCAATGTTCCTTCATGCTGTATTGCTTTTCATTATATGTTAATATTAATATGTGCGAATGCTTATTAAACGCCTGAATAACAGAAAATATATTCTGGTTGTCCTTCTCAATTGATAGATTGTACCCCAAACTTCTTTAAAAGAAGAAAACAAAATAAAACTGTGCTTCTGTTCAAATGTAGTTTTCTTACGATTGCCATTACATATTTGAGACACTGCTATGGCTCAGCCAGACAGTGACGGAATTATAACACGAACTTCACCGTTATCGTTACAAATGATACTTTAGGAAAGTCCATTTTGATATATATGACATAAATTTGATTTTTGTATCCTTATTGTATCGTGCTTAACCTTCATCAGTACACCTGGGGTCCATTTGGACCCCCGGGGTGTATTTCTTGCGATATTTTTTAAATGATCAGTTGTTGTCTTTTCTCTTTTTAGGTAGTTGTCAGGTATATTGATGTCGTTATAACGGTTATAGATAGTGTGGTTCCACTGAACCATATGATCTGTATTAAAATATTACCCTGGGGTCCACAAGGACCCCAGTGGGAAACAATGCACTACAGTATAAGATTGTGTAATTTTTTCTCTTATGTTAACTTTTCTTAAAAAATACTACATCTCTGACACTGTTATCTTCTTAAGGATATAATACTTTGCATTTATTTCATATTTCTATTTAAACACAGTTGGAAATCAGTCAAGCAACATCATATTCCAGGCACTTAGTATAATTCTTGGGCGTTACTCTGACCTTACAGATGGTGAATTATCTGATGTGGGCGAAGATGATGGCGATGATCATATTTAAGTTACGTCTAAAGATACTTCTGATTGTCCTGAAGTCACATCTTAAGATACTTCTGATTTTCCTGCGGTCATTGTGTGTGACCGTTATGATGACCTTCTACATCAACGTTTGAAAAATATCAAGGCAATCCAGAAATATGTGAAATCAGCATGCATACACCTTAGCATGCTTGATGCTCACCAACACGCTGCCTACGGAACTCCAGCAACCAAAAACCGTTGCTACCTCTGTCCCAGACCAGACAGGCTGACAGAAAATTTGCCAATGCTGAACCATGTGTGACAATTATGCCTGCTCAGATCACTCTATCATCCGCATACAATGCGATGAGTGTCGGTGAAGCTACAGATATATAAGACTGGAAGCAGTTTTATTTTTCATTTCCTTTTAGACTTTTGATGAGTCTCTTAATACCAAAGATAAATAAGACTTGAAGCAGATTATTCCTATTTAATTTCAGTTTGTCAATTGAAGGTATGACTTAAATTGGTTGGAAATTAGTTTCTCTATGAAATTGCTGTGTTTGGGGTCCAGTTGGACCCCAATACCAATTTTTGTTATTCCAAGTCAACATTTCTTAACTTTTCTTTTTTATGGATATATTGTGTTTTATTTTATATGGGGGCACTTAAAATTTCAATAATAAGTAGTATTGATATGCTTGCCTGGATAAACTGAGAAAAAGCACAGCCAAAGAAGAAAATCGTATTTAAGTCTTGTAAAATATATTATTGTTACCTTGATTTAAAGTATTTTCTCCCACATGTTCTAATTTCTGTTCTACATTTGTCCAAAAATTGTATATTAACCATGGATAATTACACAATTATGATATTTATGTAATATACATTGCATATGCAAACATAACTACTGGGGTTCCGATGGACCCCAGGTGTATGGATTGATAAGTTTTCCGACGTGTACTAATGAAGGTTTATTGCAGCTTATCCCTTTCTTCTACTATAATATACATTTGTCTTTGGAATTCATTATTTAAATGCGTTTGAAAGTGTACCAATGCGGGGAGTTTCATACTTTTGTCGTTCCCATTTGTTGTCAATCACCGACCTTCAGAAATAGCCCTAGGAGCAAATTTCCTCATGAAATAAATACGATCTGCTATTATCTATCTTTCCTAATTTTCATTTTTATAATAAATTTCAGTTACTTTTGTTGATAGCTTTACATAAAAATATTCTAAATTGTCAGAAAAAATAGCATATAACCGTCACACCTGATATACATTTATACAAATAAATAGTCATATATGTATACCTTAAACCTAATACACTGGCCAGACAAAGTTTCACTAAAGTAAATACCACAGTGAAATATGATATTAAACCCAAAATATGATATTAAATCCCTTACTTTTAATATCATTTATTAAATATGGATTTTAAAGCTATATATATATGGATATATATATATATACTATATCGTTTTGGAATTTAATTTTGATCCGTCGCGAGGATTTTATGACAACTAAATTTTATTTCTCTTCAGTTCCCATGAACTTCTCAAATGCCATGATCACGTCGCTAAAGCATACAAAACAGTATTCAATGGTTGGTAAAGATTTATTGGGCGAATGAATAAGCACTAATATGACACGATCTCTAAAGATGTATTTCCGTTAAGTACTAAACGTGAAGTGCACAAAGATTTGAAGAGTTTCAGTGGAAAACACTAATTATTTGCGAAAATTGTGAATAATTCCGAAACATATTCAAATACTCGTTCAAAGTAAAAATAATGAAAGTGAAGGTATATGTGAAATTACCTGTAATTGTAACGTTGCTTGAATACAGACTACAAACAAACAACACAGTGACTATTCGAGAAATAACGATCTTGAAAGAGAACAAGATTTTTCAATATGAATTTTGCCGACGTGTTCCTATGCGTATGTCATCTGGGCATTTTACTACTCAATATAATAAACTTTTTATTAACAAACAAGTGTGTGGAAAAAAACTTTCATAAGAAGGGCTTAAAGTTTTGCTCATTAATGAATTTGCCTTCAATAGAAACTCTGGAATGAATAATTATTTATTTACATTTTACATTTTACATGACCGGATGAATCTTTCATATCATTATGCTTCCAAATGTCACTTTTTAGTATTCAAATTATTTATACCGTCCATTCTACTACCGGATGCTGATTATTGGAGTGATACCTTTTCTTGAAGGTTGGTGAATCAGCTTGTATACCACAACTTGAAGTATAACCTTCCCGCGCTCTCTCAAAACATACACCTAAGTTTTTTTTCTAAATGAGTCAAGTGCAAATCCCGGCTTACCTCCTAGCAACAGTGGCAGTCGATAGGAAAATAGAATAACACGTGAATATATATGCTTGTTAATAAATATATATTGTTACGGAACGTAATATAAACAGATCACGTATGCGTGATGAACACAAATTCTGTAACGGAGATTAAAAAGAATCAGATTCTGTAACACTAGGCAGTGAAATGTCTAGGGCAATGCATAAAGAAGTCAGTGTTTTTTTTTTTTTTTTTGTTAACAAATAACTATAATTTATTCTTAAAACAACTCTAACAATACAATACACTAAAACAATACAATTATACAGGAAAACAGCGGTATAGCAACATGTCAATACAATTACATAGAAAAATAACGTGCACAGTACCTGGATACCAGCGCCATCACAACGATAAGTCTTTTAAATGTAAAGTCTCAAAGAATGACAGTCCAGTGGACAGTTCTCGCAACAACACAGAAAGGAAACTGAAGTCCAAATACATAAAACCCAGGGGAAAGTCTTTGAAAATCTATAAATGCCGCATTCGTCGGATAAGGTCCTGACACACGCTTCTGCGTCCGCTGGAATCTGCTCTGCTGTTCCCTCAGACCCTTTATATACCTTCACACCACAAGCCGAGAATTTTCCACTTCTCGAACAGTCTATAAGATCTTGCACAACACTGTAAAACACGCGTTTCAGGAATTCTCTAGAAGGACATCGCCGTGCCTCTACACACCATAGTGTACACGTGATCTCGCCCCAAGCAAGCATAGTAACAAGATTTCAACCAGAACGGATTAAACATAGAATTTAATACGCGGCCAGACACGAGTGCCACAACAGGAGTTACGCCCGTGTCACATAAATAAAAGAGCACCTGTAACAATATATGTATATACTTGATTATACATGCTATTGCTTTAAGAATTTCACTGCCATACAAATATGTGTATGTATATGTATTTGGCCAAGGGTCCATACTTAAAATATCTCAGACGTAAAGAACCATCTACTTATCAGGTTCCCCTCCTATCACCCTTCAGGATGGGCAACACTCGTACTCCTTTCTCATTTTTATCAGTAAATTTCACTCTTATCAAAGGGCAGGTACAAACACAGGTACGGGTAAACACTTCTTTATTTGTACATCATTATACTGAGGTGCAACCATATACTTTACTCTTTAATGTAAAATATAAGTAGAAGCAGTCGTTAACCACTATTAAAGGAGATGGATCATTCACTTGATAAACCATGTTTATCCGTTTACGTCTGGTTGAGGGTAGACACACTTAAGATTACTCTTTAAGTACTCTAAGATTTACTTATTTAGAAATTAAACTTTTATTGTTAAACAAAGTAACGGTTTTTTTTATTCACTCCATGGAAAAATACATGTTTTTGCAATAACATTCATGCTAGTCTGCATACATATAAACTTAGAAACGGTACATGTACATTATAACAAGTTGCATTAACATGAAACCATCCCCTACCCCTCAAACTTCACATACATACCCCTACATGGATACACACTTACTTGTCAAATAACTACATATGTATATACTACAATTCTTCCTCCTGATATAATACTGGATTTTTAACTAAATATTCTTCCCATCTCTTTTTTAATAAGTCAGTTTTATTATTTTTCTTGGCTATAAAATACTCAAGTCTTGCATATTCCAATATATACTGTATACAGGCTTCAACATTGAGCTTTTGTTTTGCCTTCCTTCACTGCTCAATATATCTTTTACCCAAAATTAATATGATATTTATTAAATCTTTTTCCTCTTTATTACCATAAAATATTTCAGATTTCTGAACTGTTAAGTTTAACTTTTGCCTCTGACACCATATTCCAAGTTCATTCCAAAACTGTTTTGTCATACTGCATTCCCAGAAAAGATGCATTAACGTTTCACAATCTGTATTACAGAATGTGCAGTAATCAAAGTCTTGAATTTTCCATTCCATTTTTCCAATTTTTTTTTTTTTAACAATTCTTTATTCCATTATATTTACATTGAAACAATAACAACAATGTACATTGAACAATAGACAATATACACACATACATTGATAGACAAAATCAAACCCACAACAACATAAGGAACTACGTTCAGTTATTTCTATGTACACATTCTCTCTAGTATTGAATTTGAATACACTTATGGAACGTTTTCCAATATTAAACAATGATAAGACATACCTAACAATCACAATAAGGGAACATTTCTGTAATTTATTTCTAGAATATGTTTCTTAACCAGTTCCAACAATACATAGTACATGACATTTACTTGCATACTTATTCACCTGATATTTATAGAAATTGGAGATAATTTAAAAATTAGAAAAAAAATAATTTTGTTTAAGTTATCTGAGGCAATAATTGACTCCACTTTTTCAAATGGATACTAATTTTACCCTTCCTTTCAGCTATAATATATTCTTCTTTCTGAAGTGATACTACTAAAGATTTAAACTTGCAGAACAGATGTGTTTCACTTTTACATTCCTTTCCTTTATATATTGTGAGTTTATACAACATAATAATGGTGTTTACGATAATATTACTATCAGTAACAGGTAATACTCCAAAAATGATGGCATTTGATGTAATTTCTGGCATATTTATTCCAACTTGTTCCAACCATTCACATATTTTAAAATACAGATTTTTTGTGACAATGCATTGACAAAATAAGTGAAATAATGATTCTTTATACAAGAAACAATAATCACATCTATCACTTCCTATTAATTTCCATTTATATAGCTGAGCATTGACAGGTAAATAATTATTTAAAATTTTATACTGGAATTCCCTGGTGTATCGGTCCAGTGATATATGATATATAGCTGAGAAACGTTGTTCTTTTTCCTGGATTGATACATTCAAGTATTCATCCCATTTAATCTTTCTGATACTAGTTATGTCTCCTATACATTTCTGATAGATTAACTTTGAGCTAAGCTGTTTAATTTCAGATGATACATTCTTGATAAAGACAATATTATTATATCTAATATCATTAACAGATTGCTGATAATCAAGTATGTTACACAAGTTTCTTGGTAAACAACTGATGACTGACTGCAACTGAAATGTTTGTAAGGATGTTAAAGTAACACCCAAATCATTCATCTTTTTAAAGGATCCATCGGTATTCATAAGGTCACCAAAAAAGTTGATACATATTAAAGAAAGTTTTCTAAAGAACACCGATTGATTTCCAATTTTAATCAACATATTATTCCATAACGGCTGAGATATTACTTCGGCTGTGCACCCTGGTGCACAGTTGAACACATCAGCCCATGACATTAAACATGTTTAATAAAATGTAGGTACATAATTTAACTTTGGGATCTTATTAACATCAAAGTTCATTCTGATGAAGTTCACAACTCCACTTATTGCAAGATGTTTTGTTACTAACTTAGTCCAGGGATTACCCTGTTCAAGAATTAATCTTTTTATCCACAAAACTTGCTGAGCTTTAATCATTAATTTAACATCTGGTAGATTCAGACCACCTTTACTGTATTGGCTAACTGCAGTATTGAACTTCACCTTTGCCTTTTTACTATTCCATATAAATTTATTAACTGCACATTGTATATATTCAATAAAGCCTTTTGGTGGTTCACACATGTTTGTTACATATAAAATATTTGATATAATAAGAGAACGAACCACTTCAACATTACCGTAAATTGTCAATGATCGCTGTTGCCATAGATTAAGGACATGAATATTTTTTTCTTTAATTCTGGTAATTTTTTTTTCCATAACCATATCAGAATCATAGGAAAAATAGATACCCAATATTCTTTTAACATTTGCATATAAATTGACCCATTTACAATTCACTGACTTGTCCTGGTAATTTTTATACCTGCCCAGCCATGCCGCCTCTGATTTTTCATAATTTACTTCAAGAGAGGTAAATTGTGAAAATTTATTTAAAACTTCTACTAACTCTTGAAAAGAATTTACATCTTGTAGAAAGAAAGTTGAATCATCAGCAAACATACACATTTTATGCTCTATGCATGAAATTGTGATACCTCTAATATTTGTATTGGTACGAATTTGTTGTGCTAAAACTTCAAGTACAAACATAAACAAATAACAAGCCATAGGGTCTCCTTGCCTAGTGCCTCTTTCTATTGAAAAATAACGACTGGTCTCTCCATTATTAATAATTGCACTCTCTAATTTAGTATACATAGTCTTTATCCATGAAATAAAGTTTTCACCAAATCCAACTTTCCTTAGTACACAATACATAAATACATGATCAATTGAGTCAAAAGCTGCAGCAAAATCTGCTGCAAATATAATACCAGATATATATTTTTGTTTACAATAATACATGACATCATGGATTAACCTAATTGGTTCACCTATAAATCTTCCTTTAATAAAAGCACATTGTTCTTTAGATATAATATTGGGTAATATTTTCTTTATTCTTTCAACAAGAGCTTTACTAAGTATTTTATAATCTACATTGATCAGACTGATAGGTCGCCAAGATTTAATGTGACGTGTATCTTTTCCTGGTTTCTCCAATAAAGTGATTATAGCTTGTCTTTGGCTAGGTGTTAGCTGACCAACAGTATAGCTGTAGTTTAAAGACTTTACTAAATCTATCCCTATGACTGGGAAAAAAATGTTCATACAATTCTTTGGTCAAACCATCATTGCCAGGTGTTTTATTTGATGGCATTGATTTTACTACATTGAAGGCTTCTGCAAAAGACAATTTTCCATCACATAGTAAAGATTGTTCAACTGATAGTTTTGGGATATACAGATCTTCTATAAATTTCTCACAATCAGCATAACTAACATTAACTGATCTTTTGAATTTCTTAATGTAGTAAATTGTTAATTCTTTAAGGATATCACTTTGTAATGTTATTTCTTTTTCACCAATTAATAGTTTTCTTACATGAGATTTGCGTTTATTTATTTTTTTCTAGATTAAAAAAGTAGGCACTATTTCCCTCCCCTTCCTCTCTCCACTGTGCTCTGGAACGAATTATTATTCCTTCAGTAATATAATTGTAATGTTCCTCTAAATGTTGTTTTGTTTCTTGATATTCTTTTACTACTGATTCATTTTCTGATTGACTCATTTTACATTCTAATTCTTTCAGTTTTCTTTCCAAATTTTTAATATCACTTCTTCTTTTTTTTTATTTTATTTTTTGAATATTTAATTGTAAATCCTCTTATTTTATATTTAATATACTCCCAGCTTTTTGACGGATCACTGTTCTTAATCTCTGCTTTACATTCTATTATATATTCCTTTAATTCTTCTGTGTAATGATTATCTTTCAGTAGGGAATTATTAAATTTCCAGTGTCCTTTGCCAGTTCTATTTACTTCCTGAAATGTAAGCTCCATATTAATGGCAGAATGATCAGTGTCTACTGACACAACAATATCTGTATGTTTTACATATGACTGCATTTCATTAGAAACCAGAAAGTAATCTAAACGCCTCTGTGTTAAAGGTTTAAATCTTCTCCAGGTAAACTTTTTTATATTCTCATTTCTAACTCTCCAAATATCAATTAGATTAAATTCATTGATTATTAAATTTATCTTAGACACAACTCTTTCTTTAAGTGATACTTGTCCCCCATCAGCGTCGATGTGGTTTAAACATACATTAAAGTCATCCCCTATGACCACTTTTAAATCATCATCAAGGCAGTTTTCTCTAATAACATTAATAAAATTTTCATAAAACTGAACCTGTTCTGTCTCTGTGTTTGGAGCATATATATTACATAATTTTTCCAATCTTCTGGTGTAATTAATACATATTTGAACACTTTAGGTATCACCTGTGGACAAGGGCACAAATTTTGCTTTATAATAGTATATATCTGTTTTGATGACATTTTGTTTAGTGGAATCATTCGGTTTTGACACATTACATATGATTCATTTTGGGAACTTTCTATACATTCTTTGTTGTCATTCCTTTCAGTTTCAGTACTTAAAGTATCACTTTCTCTATTCAGTTGTAATTTCATTACCTGAACTACTAATGTGTACCACTGAAGGAAATGAGCCCCTTTTATTCCTTTTGACTTCCAATATTCAAATGAGATAATATGGTTCCATTCATCAAATAGATCCTGTACTCTTTTAATGCCAATCTTATAAAAGCTCGGCAAAAAATAGTTTCTCCATTCCATACTAAATGTTAATTTTGCCATATATACTGTTCTTTTATGCCTATATGTAAAAAAATAATCTATTTTTAAAAGATACCAACTCTGTATGATCTCTCTGTAAAAATCCCCCAACATATCAAAATATAACAATTTTTATTCATAATTACATTCAAGTAAAATGCGGACATTACTGCAGACTTTCTTTAAATTGTAATTCCACAACTGTATCCATGGTCTACTTTCACTCCTAAGATATCTCTTAATCCACTGAACTCTTGAAGCTAGAACCATAGATTCTAAGTGTGGTGCTTTCCTGCCTCCTTTACTTAGTTCTTGTATCAGCAATGATCTCTTTATTTTTTCCCTTCCATCTTTCCATAAAAAATTAAATATATTTTTATTGATTATTTTTTTTAACTCAGCTGAGATACTACAATTTGAAAATATGTATTGAAATTTTGATATAACAAAACTTTTAACAATCTGAATTTTTCCTTGAAGTGTTAAATTTCTTTGACGCCAGAGTTGTAATGTATTATTCATTTGATTTATCTTTAATTCTATATTAAGGGCATCACATGCTTGTTTATCATAAGATATATATACTCCAAGGAGTTTAATGGGCTTGTTTGACCAACTTATACCTAATGGCTTTCCTGTATTGGATCTAGTCTTTCCTAGCCACGGTCCTTCTGATTTCTCTCTATTTATCTTAAGACCACTGTACCTCCCATCTCCACAGCTCTCCTTAATAATATCTTACCAGATTTTATTTCAGACACTGTAGCTATTTTGTCGTCTGCATATTGTAAAAATTTTATATGGTCGGTCCCAATTGAAATTCCATTTATATGTGAATCTGCCCTTATTTTAGTGGCCAGTATTTCCATAATTATTATAAATATATAAGGGGACAGAGGATCAACCTGTCTGACACCTCTTTCGAATTCAAAATATGTAGAGGTTACTCTGTTATTAATAATACAGCTGCTAATATCTGTATATAAGACTTTAATCCATGATACAAATTTATTGTCAAACTGGAATTTCTTAAGCACTGCAAACAAAAACTCCCATTCTAAGGAGTCAAGAGCTTTTTCCATATCCACTGAGATAATCATTCCAGATATATTGTTTTCTTTTGTATAATCCAGTAAATCATTTAAAAATCTAATATTTTCTCTAATATAGCTGTCTTTAACATATCCGATTTGATTATGATGAATAAGTTTTAGCATTATGTTTGTTAATCTTCTAGCTAAGGTTTTTGATATTATTTTCTAATATGTGTTTGTAAGAGAAATTGGCCTCCAGTTTTTTAACAAAGTACGATCTTACTTTTTATCCAGAAGAGTAATGACCGCTTGTTTTTGTGATGAGGATAATGTTCCATCCACAAGTGACTTATTAAAAGAATCGAGTAGTAAAGGACCAAAATGAGGCCAAAGTTTTTTTGTAAAATTCTTTTGGTAGCCCATCATTCCCAGGACTCTTGCCGTTATGAATTGAATTTATTGTTTAGTGACATTCTTCCATTGTAAGTGGTTTACTAAGTAACTCATTATCTTCTTTTGAAAGAATTGGAATATCAATATCAGACAAATACTGTTCCATCTGGTCAACTGATGTAGAGAGATTTAATGAATATAACTTTGTATAAAATTCTTGTTCAAGCTTTAGAATCTCCTTAGATCTGATGTGAACTCCCTTGTGTCTTTCTTTTCCCAAGAGTATTACTTTTCTCTAAATTTAAATAAAAATACTTTGAACTTTTCCCTTTCTTCTCAAACCACCTGACTTTTGACCTTAATATTAGACCTTGGGTTTTATAATTATCTATCTCCTCCAGTTCTTGTTTAACTGTCTGAATTTCCCTAATGTAATCTTCTTTATCATAACTGTCTGCATCAATTATTTTAATCTGTAGATCTTTAAACTTGTTTTGTAAATCTCTTTCCCTTTTACTTGCAAGTTTTTTTTTTATTTTCCTAACTTTTATTAATAGAAAATTGTCTTATTTTGTATTTCATTGCTTCCCATTTAATCCCCTGATCCGACACATTTTCATATTCTTCTAACCACTTAGATTTGGCTGATACTCCTCTATTATCTTATGGTTATCTAATAACCCTACGTTTAGTTTCCACATCCCCGCGCCCACATAGTTGTTCTCCATTACTTCTAAACTAATTTGTAATTAAAAACACAGAGTGGTCTGACTTTACATATGGCAATATGTTTGTTTCTTTTACAAAATCCTGCAACTGTTCTGAAATAAGCCAAAAAAAATCAAGCCTTGAAGCTATCTTTTCACTTTTGATTCTCCAAGTGAATTCCCTTTTTAGAGGATTTTTAATTCGCCAAAAATCAGACAGATTAAGGTCATTGATAATTCCTTTCACCACATTCCTAACATTGTCTTTGAAACAGAGTTGTCCCCCTTCTCTGTCAAGAATTTTACATAAAGCAATATTATAATCTCCTCCAACCAAGATTCTATCCCCAAATGAAGTGTAATCCTGTAGAATGTTTTTATTTAACTTTTTGAAGAAGGTAACCTGTTTTTTTGCAATATTTGGATCATAAACATTAACTAATATATATCTGACTTGATCAATGAACATTTAAATAACTAAGAGTCTCCCTTCCCCTGAATTATACAATACTTTTGAGCTGTCTACATTCAAATTATATCTCAACAATATTGCAACACCTCTATTATTTGTTGTTCCATGTGAATAGAATACCGTTCCATACCATTCATTTCTCCAAATCAGTTCTGTTTCACAACAACTGTCAGTTTCTTGTAACAATAAAATATCACAATTTTCTTTTTTGGCCCATCTGAAGACAGACCTACGTTTAAGTTGAATATTTAGGCTCCTTACATTTAAACTAAGAAGTTTCAGACTTGACATAAAATTGGAAATTTCAATTTTACATGTACTTTGTATCTGTAGTTGTAAATCTTCCTTTGAAAGTATCGATAGGAGTGTAGATGATATAACACAAATAAACAAAATATATGTAATACTTGAAAGAAACTCCACCATGAAACTTGAAATTTCAACAGAAATATGCTTACTGCAACATATATATATATATATACATATCAGAATACTGATGTTGTGTTCTGCATGAAGGTAGAGTTAGAACCCAACCGCAGCTTCTGGGAGTACAGAACCTCTAAGAGTGTTCTGAAGTCCATGACGAGATGATGTGAATATTACTGGTACTATTAAAACAAGACATGGTAAACTGATCTTGATACTAGATATATTACATCATCTCATCAACCATCTATTCCTGCCCAAGACACTAACAGTGTAGAACACTTGCACAAAATATGAAGAAATGCTCAACAGAGCTGTGATCAAACAGGAAAAAAGTATATGTGGTTTGGCGACATTTGGAGGCAGCGCCCAAAGATGTTTTATTTTTATAATTATTTTACTGTTGTATTTATTTGTAAATATTTACTATTGGCCTTCCTGCTAATAAGGTCATATTAGGAATGACATTATTAAATATTCACTATTGCTATACATCTTACACCAACACTTGAAAAATATGAAATATGATATGATATGGAGTAATTTAAAAAAAATAGTTCATCATATCATTATCTGAAATGAGCATCCCCCCCCCCCCCCCCCCCCATCACCATACTTGTCACCCCATCCTGATTATTAACATAGTTAAGTGTTTCGCTTAAGATAAATACAAGCCGTACTTCAGGCCCGATAATCAGTACATCACTAGGTACTAATTATTAAGCTTAATTAAATAGAAATCGTTAAAATAGTAAAATAGACCAATAATGATAAATAATGTACCAGGACCGTTTAGATTCACCTTAGTATAAGTTACGCCGTTGTCAGTTGAACAAGAAATCACGTCACCCACATTAACGATTACCCTTATTATATCTAAATTGCTTTACGAGTTAACACCCTTTTTATTAAAAACAATTTTGGAAAGATAATAGGATCAACATATATTCAACTCTGAAATTCATATGTTACCCAGGGCTTCATCTTCTCCTGTGTGTTGATACATTCATATGGGCGATAATAACACAAGTTCTCGCTTACTCAAGTCACGGAGAACCACAGTTTCCTTGCAACTCGTAAATCCAAACTCTGTCGACAGGGGTCGCCCCTGTTTTTTTTCGCGGGGTTTTACTTGTGATCACTCCTTGCGGTTTCTCTTACGGAAATAAGTCTTTAGCTACCATATTGAAAACACAGAGCATTCAGAAATAAGTCCTTAACTACTCTTATGGTGACACAAATAAACAAATCCAATGTTATTCTCCAATGCCAAAAAGTAAAACAAAGTAACGGGTTATGCAAAAGGTCAATCCTAATTCAGCTTTTTTTATCAAAAAGTTTGTTGTAAAATGCTGCTAGTTCAGCTAACTGCAGATAAGGTGATAGTGCTATACAGTTGCCAAATTATCCAACAAGAAAAATTTGAAAACAAACAGATTACATGTATAAACCAACAAACTACATATCTTGGTTTCTGGTTATCTTCTATTGATTATAAAACGATTTTGAATAATCCTCCAGGAGAGGCTGAATCTGATTTTAGGTCTAGCAATTTTAGCTGACTACAGATAAGCTGCCATCTAGTAGCAATATAACAAACAACTAAGATATGTATAATCTAGCTTACAATAGCAGGTATAAACCCTAAACTAACCTTATACCCGCTCCCATTTCTTATATAATTTATCAATATTATTTATAACATTTTTTATATTGACTCATAGACTTCACAAATACAAGACACCTGCCATACAAACATGCAAGAAATAACTTAAGTTATCGTGCAAGTCAATTTTGAAAAATTTGCTACCGCACTATTTTCTTTTTATTCTTTTTTTTTTGGTTCTCGGACCAGAACACAAGTATCAGCTAAAATTTAGTCAGTTTAGTATTGCCAGTTTGTATTTTTTTTTCACCAGACAGTATACCAGGGACAAGACCTGGGGTTCATATATAAATATGCAAATAGAAGCAACTTTCATAGTTGATTCCGAAGAAAAATAGTTATATACCATCAGATTCAAAGTCACAGTGTATGAACTTTCCTTGACATTATTCCAAACTTTTTTTAAAGAACATGAATTTACCGACTTATAACAATAGAAGAAAAATTCTTTGAGCATGCACACATTTTGTTGTATGTGTATTTTTGTATCCGTACAGACTGGTCGCCCCCTACCCCTCTTTTTGGCCACACCTTTGGCCGTCTTTGTTGGAATCGCTAGAATAATTGATCCATCCTAGTAATTCCATGCATGTTCTATCAGTACGTTCAATGTTTACCCTATATGCATAATCTTTAACTGACATGATCCTCATTTCTTGAAATAAATGGCAAAAGAAGATTGCTGATAAAAACTCAAGTTAATAAAATCGGTGAAACAGTATAAAACACCTAGAGTTATAGACCACAATCAATAAAAATCGGGGAAACAGAGATGTATAATACATTCACGGAACAAATAAGCTATGTTACTCATGAGTCTTTATTTAATAATAATCTTAATTCCATACATACACAGTGACAACAATAAGTGCGTTTTGTTACTAAACACCTTTCTGAAGTTTGTAATTAGCTGCATTCCGGGCATAGTTTTGTGAATTGCCATTGCTTTGGGAAGTTTAATTTAGTAGATACTCTTGATAGGAAATATATTTGCGGCCTTTTAATAAAAAAATATGTATAATTTGCCGTTAACATTCAATTAACCAAATAGAGCGCAGATGTTGGCGTGTTACCTTTACACGTCAATCATTACTTGCTACCTGAAAGCTAAATTCAGAAGTAATAAGTTAATTTCATAGTTAATTTCATAGAGACATATCACAACCTTTAGTGCTTTTTGTTACTAAATATATGAGCCTACCTTTTTTTAATTTTGCAATTAGCTGCATTTCGAGCATATATTTGTAAATTGCCATTGCCTTTGGAAGTTTAATTTAGTAGATAGTCTTGTTAGGAATTATATGAGGGATATTTATTGAAAAATCATGTTTAATTTGCCATTCACATTAAATAATCAATTAGAGCGCAGATGTTGACGCGCGAGTTATACACGTCAATCATTACTTGGTACCTCCAAGATAAATTTAGAAGTCACACACATTATTGCGAATCCATTGCTTTTAACTACTTCATCCTTGTCAAAATAAAAGGGCGGATTTGTGGATTATCCAACCCAAATGAATTTCTTTGATGGACACAGAAGCTGTGTTCGATGAGAAAAAAGGTCAGTTAATCTTGACGTTTTTAATCTGATTATGTTCACCAATAGTACAAACTAAAACAGGAACTCGACATTTTTTAGCTAACACTTTTCACCTAAAAGATTTACAAAACGTCAAACTCTACATAACATAATCAATTCAGTTTAGTTTAGTTATAATCAGTCAAGGTACTATTGACAGTGTATTCTTTAATGAAACTTAAATGCATATATGGACTATAATAATTATTTCTTAATTTTCTTGACTTGCAACGTTTCTTTATGTAAATGTCAACTTTTTTTTTCTTCATCATTTTCCGTATAGGTAATTTTGTTCCGAATGTTCGGCCAGGTCCGGATAAGGAAAAGTGATTAGACCTGGAAATATGCCTGAAAGCGGGCCATATTTAATATTGTGATATTTTAATATCATGGCTATACATGTTAGCTCATGCCATCGGCCCACAATCCTATCATTTTTTGTTTGTCATTAATCTCAACCCATTATGATTTCTTTGTAAGAGAAACATAACGTCTCTAAAAACAAATCGGTTTTAGACACATACAATAGAATTAAAAAAAAATAAAATCGATATTTGAAAACTGTATCGCGATACGTAATCTCCATCCCAATATTTACTCCTTTTTTTATCTCGATGGTTCTGCTGTTAGAGGTTGTGGTCTCGCCCACGACGAATAATGGTCGTAGTCTCCAAAAGTTGTCCAGCCAAACTTTGAAAGTCCTCTAGAATTATTTTTTTTTTCGGCATTGCGTTAAACAGCAGGCATCCATGTTGGATTTGACCAGTGAAAGGAGGTAAAAAAGATGATGTCATGTTTCAGTTACAATATTCGTATGGCGGCCTGAATAGCTTGTGTTGGCGATAAATGCCACCGTGTGATCCTATTTGTACTTAACGTTTTAGTATGCAAATTAACTTTAAGTGTGAAACGTCCATCCAGGGTCTTCTGTAGAAGCGGTCCAGGCATTCAGACCCCCCCCCCCCCCCCGCCTTTTTTTTTAGCTCAGCTCACTAAAAGTCATCTTAGCTATAGCATCGCCCTTTGTCCGGCGTCCATCTGTCCGTCTGTCCTTTATTAACCAATCACAAATCGTAACAACTAGACCTAGAATCTTTTTACCTGACATCCTGGGTGGTCCATAATAAATCTCTCTGGAAACCTGAAATTAGGTCTCTGACACAAATATTTGAGTCATGGGGCTCCGAAGTACCCCCCAATATAATATGAAAATTTGATACAAAAGCTCAAGTATCTGAAGAACTAATGCATTGATCACCATGATATTTTGCATGGAAATTGATCATTGAGTGTTACATCAATTTCTGAGGAATGATGGCGCCACCTGTATTTTTTTTCAATTTGGTACGATTTTTTTCTCTATGTTTGAGTCTTTAAAAGATTCTGTTATCTGTTAACAAGGATCGAATCGTAACGACTGGACCTTGAATCTTCTATCTTGACATGCTGGGAGGACAAGGAAAAGTCCCTCTGGAAACCTGAAATTAGCTCTCTGTTACCCATAACCACTGAGCTATGGTGCTCCGAAATACCGCCCAGAATAATGGAAAATTTGATACAAAAGCTCAAGTAACTGAACAATTATTTCATTGATCACCATGATTTTTTGCTTGGTTATTAATCATGGAATGTTTCATCAGTTTCTTCAGTCTGGTGATGCCACCTGTATTTTTCGATTTTTAATATATCTTTGCTCCATTTTTGAGACTTCTTAACATGCGGTCATCTTTTAACTGGGCACAAATTGTAACAACTGGACCTAGAATCTTCTCTCTTGAAATGCAGGGAGGACCATGAAAAGACTCTTTGGAAACTTGAAATTAGGTCTCAGTTACCCATTACCTCTGAGCTATGTGGCTCCGATGTACTCCCCAGAATAATGGAAGATTTGATACAAAAGCTCAGGTATCTGAACAACTATTGCATTGATCACCATGATTCTTTGCATAATTATTGATTATGGAATATTTCATTAGTTTCTGCAGCCTCGTGGCGCCAGCTGTATTTTTTCGATTTTTTACGATTTTTTTTCTCTATTATAGAGTCTTTAAAAGACCTCTTAAGATGCGGTCATATGTTAACAGGGCAAAAATCGTAACAACTGGACCTTGCATCTTCTCTCTTGACATGCAAAGTACCCCCCCCCCCGCCCCCCACAGAATAATCAACATTTTGATACGAAAGCTCAATTATATGAATAACTACTGCATTGATCACCATGTTTATGTACATGAACATTGATCATTGGGTGTTCTATAACCTCCTGCAGAAGGGTGGTGCCACCTGTATTTTTTCCATTTTTTCATGATTTTTTACACCTGCAGTGAAACTGTCAACTGTTAGTATGGCACAATTCCTAACCGCTTCACCTGGAATTTTCTGACTTGACATTAAAGGCGGTTCATGAATATATCTTTGTGGAAACCTGACATAAGTTCTCTGTTACCAATATTCTCCGAGCTATGGGTCTCTTAAGTACCCCTCAGAATAATTAAAAAATTGATGTTAATTATATTTCAAATGCATCTTAAAATAAACTTTTTGTATTTTCAAGTTCAGCTGAGCGTCATGGCCCATAGGACACTTGTTAAGGGATTGAGACCAATTAATGCTGCCTGGACCCCCCTTTTTTCAGACCTTGGGACATTTCTTTCATATATATATATATATATATATATATATATATATATATATATATATATATATATAATATTTTTGATTAGGACATTCTCTTTTCTGACAAACTTATACGCTCTATTCATGTGGTATAAATATTGAGCGTCACTAGCTACAATCAACGCGTCGGTTGGTTTTGTTCCTGCCTTGCTAGTCACGTGTTTTTCCCATTAACTAAGCGATTAAGACCAAGTAAATGCAAGAGTTTGTACAAATCATTCACCTGTATCTTGAATTGAATATACGTCAGTGTATAACTGGTATTTTCTTAATATGATCACTAACGTGATATTATTAAAGCTTGATTAAAAGTTCAAATTACCCTGACCAAATTCTGTAGCTATCGTATTTTCTGACAATGTAATACACTATCAATCTTGTATCAAGTGTATTCTTGTATTCTTTGCAATGTGTGTAAACGTAGCTGTTGTATGTAACCTATGTGGTATGTGGATACTGGAAAGCCGATTGTGACACAATGTTTAAGGGGACATTTAGCATAAAAGAACATTTATTAAAAAAATGTGATGCCACTTCGGTTCTCAGGCCTTTTGGAGCTTAATACTGTTATCTGCTGTGCAGATATCCTTCATTGACTCTGCAAATTTATTACACATATCAGTTAACGTATATATCTCTCATGGAACGATAATTTAAATGAATGGTACCTCATGGAGGAAGAAAAAAAATGCACTGAACCCGATTTATACTTGAACGAAAATTTTTCAGTATTCCTGCCTAATTTTAATTTGAAGTACGCGCTTCGCATGCTTATACGTTAAACAATTGACGTATTTATTTGAAGATATTATATAAGATAGACATATTGATACTTTGAGATACGGCCGAGGTATGTATATTAATATTTATGTGTAAAACGAAAATTGTAATTCTAGCATGGTATTACTTCAGACGATTAGTAAATTTTTTTTAAACAATAAACATGATTTCAGGCGTCCTAGTGGCTATACTTATGCCCATATATATTATTACCTGTAGACATGGTCAGGAATAAACCTGATGTTCAGATATTTCCAAACCAAATTAAAACTAGACGAAGAGCTCAGGGAAAAAGAACCAAATAATGAGGAATATGTTGCTCAACTCAAAGGCAAGATCGACAACGTCCTTCGGCATGGGCAGATACAATAAGTAGGACGGTAGAATTAGGATTCACGCGAGTCACAAATGCACTTGTCGTGGATCGTGTCATTTTGTTTTATTTTCATTCCTCGAGTTATCTGTACTGGGTGAGCTGTTCCTTCGTATTTGTTGATCGAGAATCGACGCGTCGGTCAGTCTGTTTTGTTGTACAACAATGGCGGTTTTTAATGAAAGGTTGCCATGTGAGCTGGAGGTCTAGTTATGCCTTTTGTTAAAACGATCACTTTGGGGTTAAGAGTGTTTTGTTCCCGGCGTATTTAGTAATGAGTGTGCTCATGAACATAGTTGGTACATAGTAGAAAAAGCAGACAAGGCATTGTATTAGTTTGATGAATTTAATAAGCCTCCAGGGTATAAGGGTATTTAAAGTAGTGCATACGGTGGTCTTTGGAGCCTGCAGTGTCCAGAAATGTCGACCGCCAGTTTCTAGAGAGGTAAAGCCGCCCAGTTTCTCGCGAGGTGCTTTTACCTTGTGTTCAGAGAGGAATTTCTACTAAGTGACCAGAAAGTCTAGAGCGGTGCTGCATCCCACTGATCAGAGAGGTGCTGCAAGATATGTGGCCGTCCAGCGCCTAGATATTACTGCGAGAGATGTTGCCGCCCAGTCTCCAGCGAGGTTCTCCCAGCTGGTGTGGAGTGAGGAACTGCCAGCGGGTGTCAAGTGAGATGCAGTGAGGTGCCGCCAGTATAACTCGTTCAGGATATCTGGAGATTGTGGTTTTACTAAAGTTTCTCTTAGTGTATGTACCAGTTTATATAATGAAGGGTAACAGGCTGGGAACCCTATCTGGTAGGTGGGTTTGAATTATGTACCTTTTGTTTTCTTTTAAAATATTATATATATATATATATATATATATATATATATATATATTCTTTTTGTTTAGCCACTGACTTGTGTTATGTTGTGTGCCGGAGGGTTGATATGTCTACTGCAACATCAAAACCACACAATCTGTACTTTTCCACGTTAAACCAAAGGGAACCTGTTCTGTCACTTCATAACGGCAACGGATAACAAGGGCACCAGAAAGGGTGACTGTTATCGGGTGGCAGTCAACGGCTTTAATGAATAACCACAGTCATTAATGAATACCCTCTTAATCAATCATTTACTAAAGCTTTTTGAATTTATTAAAATCAGAATTCATGAAAGATGGTAAATGGCATCCTTTGTATCACTTGAGTCTGTATATAGACTCGCAATTACCAGCATGCTTGGCGCTTCTTATTCGACTGCTGATATTTAAATCTAAATATGGCGATAAGTTCTGATCTAAACCTTGTTTAAATCATGCGTTATATGCGTGAATTGTTAATGACTATTCAATACATGTCAATATCATTCCCTTAATAAATAAACACACAAATATATAACTATTCAATATTTGTCAATATCATTCCCTTAATAAATAAACACACAAATATATAACTTCATACATAGTGACTTTTAAATGCCTGTGAAGTAATCTTTTTCCGGACTTCCCAGTGCCACATCTGTAATACACGACGGTCCAGTGTTCCTTTGATTAGGACTAGAAATGACCATTGAGAGATTTTTGGAAGATATTTACTGGTAAATCTACAACATACCATGTTCTTCACACAGATTTATAAACTTCGATAAGCTATAGTCAGCTGACATGGCTCATCTCACCTAAAAAACTATTTTTTCAATATCTAAATCTTGTAGTTTTTTTTTTTATTTTATTATGTTTTCATTTTTGTTAAATATACAAAGACATATATAGCTTTCACTTCACTCATTTTTTCACATTTAAAAAATATAGTTTAACATTGACCTAAATGGAGATAGTCAAGCAAATGAAATACTTATAATATGTTATATAACATATACCTAAACAGGAATCAGCAAAGTTTAAGGCGACATGATGATGTGGAAAGTTTGAAGTAATATGGAATGAGAATGGTAAAGGATAACCAAATATAGTTATCGATATCAAAGGGATGATCAAGATAAATGTTTACAACAGGCAGTTTTTAATAACAACCAACACCAATTTATTGACCGGCTTCTGTGGCTCAGGGCTAGGTACAAGAATCATAGCTAGGAGGTCGTGAGTTCAAATCTCAGTCGAGGCGGGGAGATTTTCACGGTCGGTCCCGACCCAGGTTGAGCGTTCTTCATGCTAATTGGAAGACTGGGTCCCACAGCCGTGTCACACTCACGAGTGCGTGTTTGGGTAGATCCTCTTTGTTATGAAATAGTAACGGGGTTGATTAACACTTAAAACCCGCATTTGCTGCAGACACCGGACTTGGGAGACACCAGAATACAAAAATAATATCTTAGGAAGCGAGTGCTATCTCCCTGTCACGCAGTTCCAAACGGAAACGGAAATGGAACTCTATAGATAAAGCATTAGATAAGAGATCATAAAAACTGTAGGCACTTATCTCGACAATTAAAAGAGCAAAAAAAGCAACTTTTCATTTTATTTCAAAGAGTCTTCAATGCTAATATGTTTAGGTGAGCCAAAATTTGTGGTCTGACTGAAGTGAGAAATCACTCTGGAAGAGTATAATATAAATTACACTTATGACCACAAAACCGTTGTGTGAAACAAAAATCACGCCAATTTCGGTAAAGTTAGACGTTATTCAATATGTAAAAAAATGATCGACTAATTAGTTGAGTTATCATTTTATAAAGTGTTTGCAACCTTTAAAATAATAGAAAATGAAACATATCAAAGTATGTGAAAAAACATATGACTGTGACATATATTTGTTTTTCAATATATATACTATTTTTAAAATATTAAAGACACATTGTTAGGGAGTCAATAGCAGATATTAATACCACATGGTTATTATAAAAAAATAGTTGATTAGTTTTTTTTTATAGTTGCCTACCCCAGGCAGATGTCTATTCGGTTGCTAATTTCAGGGTACAATAAGCCGAAAAAGTGATAAATCTACTTGCCTGGAGAATTAAGGTTCACGCAGAATGCCTTATATCACAGCGCATAAATACCATAGAACATGAGTACCCTTGCTATAACTATTTTAAAGTAACATTACGATCAGAACACACTAAGGTTCGGAAAAGTTGTCGTAATACAGATAAGTTTAATCTGCAAGATGGCTTCTGTTAAAGTAATAAATTCATACTTTTTTATCATAAAAAAACATTTTCCAGCAAAATTGAATTCCCCGATCAACTAAAAATCCGGCGTTGGTTTGCAAAAAAATGGAGCTTATAGATACTGACAGAACAGAAATCAAGAAATCTTTCGTCTGGACCAGGAAACTTGATAGATTCAAGTTTCTGGAGTTATGTTAAGGTAGCTGCAAAGTACTGCAGTAAACTCTTAGTTTGTCAGCAATGTGGTGAGTCAACAAAAATACATATAAATAAAAAAGGGTTATGGTCATAGACAGGTGGACATTGAAGGGTTAAGTTATTGAAAGGGAATCTTTGAAGGATAAAAGTTATAGAATATATATTTATATTTTTTTATTTCAAAGATTTATACTAAACTATTTTCTTAATAAATATATACTAGCTGCTCCCGTGGAAAATCCACGGCTCTGTCTGATGAATATTTTCGTAATGAGCTGATAGGAACTTAAGACGCATATTTCAATCCTAAAGTTTTTGCAGGAACTATTGTCAGGTATATGTGTTTTGTCACTTATATGTGTTTCACTCATATGATATAAAGATTACTTCTGCTTGAATTCTCCAGGAACACCCTCCACCAAAATATCAACATAGAATGAAAAGTTATTCTATTCCATAAATCACACAAAAAATAAATTCTGGAAAGAGACGTGAGGCATATATAACATAAGTCCGAAAGCTTCATTGCTTGGAAAATATCGTAGATATAACGATCGTATGAAGAAGCATTCTACCGTGAAATTATATGAAAGATGCTTTGTATTAGTTGAAGCTCAGGCGACATCGTCAAACATGATGTTTATTCAGTGTAGTCAGTTGAGGGTATAGTCTAAGGCATGTTAACAGGCACATGCGTTATTTATATACACATGCATATGTCGTGGAATTCTCTTGTACTCGAAACGTATTGCTACCAATGTGAAAAAGACAAGCCCGCAAAAATATATTCCAACAGTATTAAATTTTTGGTTTAGATACTGTAAATTGGCATGTAATAAGCAGGTCTGATGCAAAATGGACAACTCTCCCAGATAAAAAGAAAGCAGGTTGATATATATCGATGAAAGCATTTAGCAAAGAAACCACTTCAGCCTTGGTCCGTTCAATTGTCTTTCAGCACATTAACGCAAAATGTAATATACAGATTTTGCTGAAAATTTGTAGAGAGGTAGAGTGAAACTGCATCCGTAATCCATCACATTTTTGGAAGTAATTGGAATCACCATTATATATTTTTTCTTAAGTGCCATAATCACAATTCCTCAAAGGAATAATTATAAGGGGCTGTTCCACTGTACCCGACCGAGTAGAAGCCGTCCATTCATATGCAGTTGTTCTGGCACTCGCCTGGTGAACCCGTGTTTCTGAACAATGACTATGTTTTACATGAAACGTGCACGTATGAACGAAGACTGATTAGTAGATTTTGACGGGGGTTCCAAAGTACCCAAGAGATTGAGGACCCTTAGAAGTGTCTGCAATCCCCCGCCCCCGGGCTTCCTTTAGAAAAAAAACTGTTTTAAAACAACCAATAAATCGGCCGAACTATTGACACCATGGTAATCATTGAAAGATACTTCTGAATGTATAACAATTAACAAACCTATACACCTATAAAACGGTGATCTTGAAAAGGGTCTCAGCTCTTTGTGTCCACTCAACAGAAAAGTGCTCCCTATTAAAAGATTCAGGTGGACATGTGTTCCGCGCTTGAATTTAAAATCTTTAATTCCTTTTGACAGAGTAAAATTCCTTAACAGACGATATAATGGAAATGGGGTTCAGTGGGGATTACAGGTCGCCTCATGAAAAAGCCAGACAGGCGAAAAATGTTTTGCTGACATTTGTACAGGTTAAGGGTAAAGACATATCAATAGTCCATTTCGTTTTGGAGGTAATAAGAATCACCACAATATATATTTTCTTATAAACCATTATGACACAGGACCATTCCTTTGTCCCCGTGTGGAAGCCACCCATTCGTATTTATTTATTCTGCCACTCGCAAGGTGAACTCGTGTTACTGAAGGCTTTTTTACTTTTTTTTTCAATTTTGAAAAAAGAAAATAAAATACGTTTAGGTTTGTAAATGTTTTTTAGTGTTACACACAATGTATGTGGATGAAGTGTCATATGTAGGGTGTCCTTAAATATTTATTCATTTATTTCGAATTCTATTATACTGTACTTTTATTTTAAAAAGAGACCAATTAAATAATTGCTTCTGTTTAAATTTAGTTTTCTCATAATTGGCATAACATAATTCAGCATCTTCTCTGTATCGGCGAGACAGTGAAGGAATAAATGCACTTGAATATTACTGATATGCTTATACATATGTGCTCTATATTGAAATACATTGCATTAAAAAGGCCTTCAAAGCCTGTGACAGAACTTTCTTCTCCAGAACTCGAAACGGACCCTGCCGAATTTCTTGAGTCCTCACCTCTTCGTCCGAGTACAAGTCGATGTCCTTGACTCTGGAGTCCAAGTCCAAGTTTAATCAAATTAGCCTCAAATGACACGAGTCCTCAATCACTACCTTGTATGTCGAAACAAATATAGAGCTGCAGCGATTTTAATTTGATTACCCGATATTGTATTACCAAATTTACATATTAACCGATATAATAAATTGCAAGATATTACATATTACACGATATTACTCATTACAAGATATCATTATAATTCCAAATCGGGGTCAATTGAATTGCTGACCTCGTATTTATTCTTAGAAATTATTTACTAATATGATAATGTACACTTTAAAATGATGTTATAAAAAGTAACCTCAATTCACATATTGCTAATTTAATTATTTAACTTGAATAACAATTTACAAACAACACTGAATATGTGGCCGTGTTGTAAGCAAAAACTATAATTAAATGAAGAGGTTATATCCAGTACACACCAATTACTTTCGCAAATTGTAAATATTCTTGGAACATCTGCAAATTTATTTTTCAAGTAAAAAAGGGCAAAGTGAAGGTATATCTAAAATTATCTCTAATTGTCAAGATAATAGAGACTATAAAGAGACAACACAGTGGCAATTCGAATAATAACAAACTTGTACAGGCTAAGATGTTGAGATGGATCTCAGTGTTTTTTTTGGTCGTTGTTTTGGATCTAATGATTCTTCTACCGGAAACATACAAGCGCTCGCTAACAACCATCAAAGGTGAGATCCATACGAGGTATGCAGGGGGATATCACATAACAAACCTCGCACGATGAGCGAACTTGAAAATGAAAAGTAAAAATTACTTGAAAAGCATTTTAATGCAAGCTGTCAATATGCCTAAAATACTTCGCATTACTTTTATTTAGAATAAATTATAGGAATAAACATATAACTGTTAAGACAGTTTACAGCTGGGCATTTTACTACTTTATATTATAAACTTTAATACATTGATTCCTTTAAAGATTCAAACGTGATAGCATGGATTTTAAATGTGGTCGACATTTACTAAACCAATAGTTTTATAGATTCATCCTAGATCTCAACGGATTCCTTAAGCATGAAATGTTGAATGATGGAAGGGTTCTTTCTGGACCGGGAGTATGAACATTTCATGCTTTACATTATATTATTTCGGCATAACCAATCCACATACTGGATATATCATAAGAAATTTACAAATACAAATATTATCTGTTTAAGTGTGACGTTATGATATTTAAACTGTTCTGTCTTCTTTCATTTTGTAAATTTAATGGCACATTTAAAGGCATGTTAACGGTTTAAGTGTACTCATATACTGAACGTGAGTATCAAGCCTTTTTAGAGTGTTGCAGTTCCTACAGAACGAAATCCCTGTGTGGCAACTCTGCTGCTAAATTATATCCTCACCTTCCATTTCATAGTCTGCTGGTACACAATGACAAGAGTCTTGAGATCAGGGCAATATAATGATTTAATGATATGTATGTTAAAGCGATGCACTATTTAAAAAAAATAAAGTTTAATGTTTCATATAATGATTTCATGTAAACCTTCTACAGCGGCTACTTGAGCAATAATATTGAAACTTAATTCTTGTAACCCTGTTCTATTTCTGCCCAAAACAAAACACAGAAATGTTTATCATAACTAATAGCTTCAGTTTTTCAGAAGAACTCTTGTAAGGGGTACATTTTTGGGATTGGATAATAGAAGACTTAATGAAAGGTGACCTAATGTAAGAGATGGCCTGGGAATATGGGGGAGGGGTTAAAATTTGACCAAAAGGGTTTATTTAAATAAAAAACAGATATTATTATATGAATCACTATATATATATATATATATATATATATATATATATATATATACATATAATGTATATCACTGTTACCAATACTATGTACCAATGCAGACATGTATCAGTTACCTTTGTTTTCTTCATACTGATCCATAATCTTCCGTTTTATTATTATGTTTTGAACCAAATGACCGCCATCCCCCAATATGTTTTTATAAGTTGGCTGCTTTCCCGTCGTTCATTTTGATCAGAGCTGCCTTTTCCTTGAGAGCAAATTCATGTATTTTATCAGTCGCCATAATAGGTAAAACGATACGGCGAAACATTTTATACATGACGTGATGTTTATTTTGCATCATTAATTATTTAAGGTGTTGATGAGTTTGTGCAATGTTCACTGCATTGTTTATGTATAATATTCATGCAAACACACGTACTTTAAAGGAAGAAAAAAGGCTTAAAGTTTGCCTGCAAGTGGCAAAATCATTGTGACACGCTGGTTTCTGTCCGGTAGTTAAATTACTGAAGTACAGGTCAAGTCCGACTCGCACCAAACAAACACAGGTACGGGTAAACCCATTTTTATTTGTATATCATTATACTAAGGTGCCACCATATACTTTACACTTTTATGTGTTGTATTAGTAAAAAATGTCGTAATCATAACTACAATTAAAGGAATAAGCAAAGAGACCATTCACTGGATAAACCATGTTTATCCGTTTACGTATGCTTGAGGGCACACACACTTAAGGTTACTCTTTAAGTACACTAATACTCTAAGACATTTTTTTGGATCATTAGAAAAGTAATAAAGACTTTAAACTTGTTTTATTGTTAAACAAAGTAACGGACAGATACGTGTGGGAAATTGATGTGAAGTCTTAAACGGTGCGAGAAGGATGCAATAGGTCAGTCCTTATTCAGTTTATCAAAATGTTTCTTGTAAAATGCTACTAGTTCAGCTCAATACAGATAAGGTGATAGCGCTATAAAGTTGCAAAATTCTCCGACAAGTAAATTTTGTAAACAAACAGATTACATGTTTTAACCTACAAACTACCACTGTATCTGTGTTTCTGGTTATCTCCTATTAATAATCAATCGATTTCGAATAATCCTCAAGGAAAGGCTGAATCTGATTTTAGGTCTAGCAATTTTAGCTGACTACATATAAGCTGCCATCTAGTAGCAAGATAGCAAACAACTAAGATCTGTAAAATCTAGCTCACAATTGATTACAGGTATAAACCTTTAACTATCCCTATACGCGCCCATATTTCTGGTTCTTCCCAATAAACCTAAATAAATTCTAAACAACCCCTGATAAACTCGATTTGAGGTTTCCCTTCATTGTTCATATGCCCACTCCCCTTTAGCTCAAAGCTCATTTTTTTTAAATTTTTTTTTAAACTGTACATTACTTATCATCTGTTTCTTATATAATTTATCAATATTATTTATAACAGTTTTTTCTATTGACTCATGGACTCACAAATGCAATCATCTGCTATACAAACATGCAAGAAATAACTAAAGTAATCATTTAAATCAATTTCAAAAATGGCTACCGCACTATAGTCTCTCTTTTTTCTTTGGTTCTCGGACCAGGACACAAGTTCCCCACCTGCTGGAATTTGGTCTGTGAAGTATTGCCAGTTTGTTTTTTTTTTCATCGGACAGTACACCAGTGACATAACCTGGGGTTCATACCATTCAGAGAATCTGATTATACCTGCTTCACAAGCTGCAACTAAACACAACTGCAATCCATATGAGTGATGATCAAAATGTCTAGCATGAGGTTAGCAAGTCTCGGTCATACTGAAACTGTGCTTGACTTGACCTGTCCAGAGCCTTTGGAAGTTTATTTAAGTCTTGTTAGGAAATACATGCGGGATTTTAATTGAAAATATCATGTTTAATTTGCCGTTCACATGAAATATTCAATGAGAGCGCAGATGTTGACGTGTGATAAATACACCGCAGTCATTACTTGGTACCTCCAAAATAAATTCAGAAGTCACACACAACTGCAATCCATATGAGTGATGTTCAAAATGTCTAGCATGAGGTTAGCAAGTCTCGGTCATACTGAAACTGTGCTTGACTTGACCTGTCCAGAGCCTTTGGAAGTTTATTTAAGTCTTGTTAGGAAATACATGCGGGATTTTAATTGAACATATCATGTTTAATTTGCCGTTCACATGAAATAATCAATGAGAGCGCAGATGTTGACGTGTGATTAATACACCGCAGTCATTACTTGGTTCCTCCAAAATAAATTCAGAAGTCACACACATTATTGCAAATCCATTGCTGGTAAATACTTCATTCTTAGCTATATGAAAAGGCAGATTGGTGGATTATCCTACCCAAATGAATTTATTTGATGGACACGGAAGCTGTGTTCGATGAGCCAAAAGGTCAGTTAAACTTGACGTTTTTAATCTGATTAAGTTCACCAATAGTACACACTCAAACAGATACTCGACATTTTCGAGCTAACTTTTTTCACATAAAAGATTTACAAAACGTAAAACTCTACATACCATTATCAGTTTAGTTTTACGAGATTGTGGTACTATTGATAGTGTATTCTTGAAAGAAACTTAAATGCATATACGGACTATAATAATTATCTTCTTAATTTCCCTTGACTTTATGTAAATGTCAACTTTTATTTTGTTTTCATTATTTCCGTAAAGGTAATTTTGTTCTGAATGTTTGGCCAGGTGGAGATAGGGAAGGGTGATTAGACCTGGATATGCCTGAAGGCGGGCTATATTTAATATTGTGATATTTTAATATCATGGGCATACATATTAGTTTATGCCATCGGCCAACAGGTATCAAAATATTATGTATGCGTCGGCTTCCGGTATCACCAGTGGTTCAGTTCACCATATATTCGTTCTTTTCTTCTTTCTTTCTCAATGTGCTTCTCTAATACTTCAATCGGTGACGGCTAACCTCGCCGAACTTTGGAATTTCGTTGTGGGAATATGATGTTAGGCCAAGAACGAAACAGGGTAACAGGCAGAAGGAAGATAAGCACGCAGGTTAAACAATACGCTCTTTACACAGCGCTTTAACTATAGGCCTATTCCTTATATCGTAAGCGCTGTTTGTTATGACCTCGTATCCTGAATTGCTACACCAGAGGGAGCACTGTATTTTTGTCCAATCAGATGAGACCTTGTGCTGGAAGACACGGCCAAGCGATGAATACACGTAGCCAATCATGTTCATTTCGTTTTGAGTGACAGCTCATCGCCCCGGTAACCGTTTGTACAGGCCACAGGCTCAAAGAGAATTGCCCCAGACGTGGTTTGCTTAGGGCCTTGGGTACATAGGATGCCCGGCCGGTGAGTTGTAATTCAAACGAAACGTAACAACAAATTAAGGCTGCGTGCACACCTCGCTGGCTGCATGGTTTCAGTTCTGCAGACAACAGATACATGGCTACGCTAACACAGTCATAATGTCATATTCGAATCGGCCGATGATGCGAGAATACAGAGGAAGCAATTTAAATTCGACCGTAAACTGATATCTCGCGGCGCTTGAAGCGCAGCTATGGGCGCAGCCAGGATGCCTGTCGAGTGTTTGTTTATTGGCATCTGGTTGGCTGCTTGTCACATCATACGCACGTTTTTTTTTTTTTTTCAGCGGGCAACGAACCGCCACCTGGTGTCTAGTTATATCATAAACTGTCAAAGCTGGCAGCGTGAAAATCAGTTGCTTCTAATTTTCCGCTGCCTCGGGAGCGTAGTTAAACAAATATCAACATGCTTATACAAAAATTAATTATGTATAATGTCATGGTTCTTAATAAACATAATACAGCTACAACATAAAACAGATGCAGATGAAATGAAAATATGAAAATGGGTTATCCACCAGCGTCTTTGTAATGCATCTGTATTACATCCGTAGAAAAACAGCATGTTGGTGTATTTATATTTATGACAAATGGGTGTGTGAATTTTGTCCAAACAGACATCAGAAAACAATTGCTTTGCTCAGGTGGTGCTTTTTTAATTATATATTGGTATCAATGTATGGATCTTTTTATTCTAATTTTAATAGCATATCCGCCTTAATTTTAATTATAATTTCCAACTAATAACAAAAGACACATACTCTGTTTATGTATACAAAACATTAAGAGGAATTCTTGGAAGCTTTCCCTTTAAATACATCCACCTGCTATGATTTATAAACATATGATGTTTCGTCCTTCATGTCATATTTAAATCGTTTCAACACTCATGAACCAATTATTCCTGACCAAGCTATCCTTAGCCGATCATATCGGAAAACACAACATATTGTCGTAATTGAATTATTTATTTAAAAAAAATGAATAATTTTAAGTGAGGTGGCCTATCCAGGAAATCGTTTTCCCCTAACTGTCACCTTACCTTTCAAAACACAACGCGGGCTGACCAAAATAAATCATATCTTGATAAGTTAAAGCACAGATCAAGCGCGGCAAGCATTGCTTGCCACAGGAACGGTTGCCTTATTAATCAAGAGAGCTCGGACTATAATGGCCTTTATGGCTAGTCTAATTTAATTTCTCTGATGGGGTTTGTCAAGTCATATTGAAACATCCAGAATTTGTGAGTAGTTTGTCCTTTATATATCTGTTAAATAATGAATGAAATCATCTTCAACAGGCTGTTTGGTTAGGGAGGCGACTGCAAATACAACAACAGTTTCAATATCGGAGTACCGACGCCAGTGCCAAATCAAATTACTATCAGCCATGGATGTGCATGAAGCTTTATCCATTGTGGGAACAGTGACGCCTTGGAGTATGGCTATGCTTCTCTCACTCGGATTTAGCATGTATTTCCCGACAAACAGCAACTTTTTGGCCATTATCTTTATTGGTAATTATCACTAGTTGTTTCACATTCCCTACCCCTCTGCCTCCCTACCTCTCTTTCTTCTCTCGTGTATGCTTGGACCAACACAGGAAATACGACATCTGGTTTGTAAATGTGTTTGTCTTTGTCTGTATACTACTAATAATTAAAAGTTATTCCTTTATATTGATCATTAACCTTATGGCCCTTGGCTCAGTTAATGTATTTATATTGAAAAAGAAAATTAAATATTGGTCAGTTTGACAAATGAATCGACAAACTTATTCAGTTTTTATTGAGCTTTGTATTTTTATAAGTAGCGTTTTGGTATGCTTTGAAGGGGTTCCTGAATGTAAATCAGTTTAAAGGAAATTTCTAGTTATTTGTTTCAGGTCTAGAACCAAAGTATGAGTGCAATCCGAGCAACTCCACTATGCCTACTGGATTACATATATCCGGTACTTGTGAAATTAACGTGTATAATCTGACTCAAAATTACACGTTGCCTTGTGTCGGAGGTTGGAACTACCTACAAAATCGTGAGGAGTCCATTGTGTCTGAGGTAATTTTAACCATAAAGACAAACACTGTCAAAATATCTACATGAAATATAATTATGCTGATATTAATTTTATTAGGGATAGTTTGAAGTCTTTACTTAACAGGTATCTGTACCTGTATTGTTAAGAGCGCCAGCAACTAAACTTTTCTTGAAAGAAATTATTAAAACAGTGTGTGCTTTTATACTGTCTGTAGTAACAATCGCGTCTCTTTTTGACAAGTGTTCTGATTTTAGAGGAATTTTTTTACTGTGCCATCTAAAGTATCTCCGCTCCGTTTCATGACATAAATATTATAACGGAAATACTTCTGATAGGAACAGCTAATCATATTTATTATACTTCGATCTTAATTAAAGAGAAGACATCTTACCCAACATATCTGAACGCAAGTCAAAGAAATTAAAACGACATTTTCTTTTCCTTTCCTCTATTTTCAGTGGGATTTGGTGTGTGACAGGGCTTATATGGTCAGTCTCTTTGTGTCTGCTGGAAGGGCTGTTGCAATAGTCGGGGAGTTGTTTTGCCCAATGATAATTGACTACTATGGGAGGAAAAGAACACATATTGGATTTCTGGTTGGATTTGCTGCTTTTAGTGTCCTCGCCGCGTTCTCCACCAGTTACATAATGTTCCTGGTTCTGCGTTTGATCGTCGGAGCCTTTGTTCTAGTTAGTACACACTATAATATAAACAAAACCATAACGTAAGGCTCATCTGTTTGTGTAATAATTAGTTTGTCTATTGTAAAGTTCTAAATAAAAATATATCAGTATTGCCGCCACTTTAATATGTTTCTTTTGCGATATTCTGTCCTACAATTTTTTTTTATAACTTATTACCTTAATTTATTTTAAATTTGATATCAATGTTCACTTTATAAATTATTTGCCTTTCAGAGGATTTTACTCACTAAAGTTTGAAATCATAGACGTTTTAAACTTTTTTTTGTCGCAGGCTTCAGCGCACTCTGGTCAAACCCTACTCTCAGAACTGTTCGCTCCGAGGCTACGTGGATTTGTCGGCGTGTTTTCCCAGACTCTATGGACATGTAGCGGCATGACTGTGATACTGTTTGCCTACTTCATAAGACCGTGGCGATACCTACACGGAGTGCTCTCAGCAATTCCATTCATCTGGCTTCTGTACATACCGTAAGTCTCCGATTAAAATAAAATTACAATTACGCTTTACAGAAATTCATAATGCAATCGATATGTAGGGATTTTGTTTGGATAATAGTGATGATGCCTCCTCGTATCTTCCTTTGTTATGATTTGCACGTTCGTACAAGGACGTGTAAAACAAATTTTACGAACATGCACACTGATACCCTTCGTATGTCAATGTCCTTAAGCATGTACATCAAAAGAAAATAAAATGATTCGCGAATGTAAGGAGGTATAAGTTACGAATACGAGTGCACATTGTTAAAAGCATGATTTTAGCCTATTATACAAGTTTGCTTGATTCTTAGTTTTCTGCCTGAATCACCGGTCTGGTTGGTGGCAAACGATAGGAAGAAAGAAGCTGAGCATGTATTAAACCTACTAGCCAGGGGAAATAAGGTTTGTTACAACATATTATTATTTCCTAAAGTTTATGTAGGATACACGAATGTTAATCTTAAAATGTCGATGAGGATACCAGGTATGTCTGAGTGTGTCATATTGAATTTTTCTGACCATATACCGGAATGTCTTTAAAGACAGTACGACATTCCAATTAGGACCGATCTTCTAGAAATTGTCTACGTTCGCCAATGTTCATGTTCATTCAATGATAATTCTCTGTAATCCCATTTTTATTAAATGCCGGCCGGGATAACAGCACTGTAAACCGACGCTGTACATGTTTAACGCTGATTCACTTCAGCATCGGATAGGTTATTCCTTCTTCAAGAGTGTCCATCTGCTAGTCAATTATACGCAGATAACCCTGACACCATGGGGCATATAGCAATATATACAGTAGAACGCCTGCTAACGGCCACGCCTCAATAACGGTCAATACGTCTATAACGGTCAGTTTTTCCAGTCCCGAATTTTCGACCGTTATATTTCATAATCATTTTGTTGTCAATCACGGTCACTCCTCTATTCCGTATTACGGCCAGGTCTCTCGGTCCCGCAGGCCGGGAAACTCCTCAATTACGGTCAGGGGCAGTGACTCGTGACATGGGCTCAACAAATCGAGCGGCCGCTTCTGACCTCGATATCATTACACAAGTGTCCGCTCTCACATATTCCTGTCTGTTAATGAGTGCCTGGATAAAGGTAACCACTCGACCGTGACTGAGTCGTTTGACACGTAGCCAGCGTCGTATTACCCCACTCAGCCTCATTAGTATGCACAACAGTAAGGCATATGTTCCCACCTGCGTGTATGTTTGGGAATTAGTCGTGTGAGTCGGATCTTAATCAGAGTGTTTGTCATTTAATTAACGAATGACAACAAGCGGGTCTCGATGATTATGTCATCAGAAAATCGTTAAGCAAACTGTGGAAAACAGTGCGGCTAACATCGCACATTTTACACATACATGAATAATTATGAATGCATAATAAACATTGTTACATGTATAAAATGTTACCCATACCCTGTCCCAAACACTTTGACCATTATGTCGACTAAGAAAAGACATGAACTTGCTCTCAAAGAAAAGGTAGTTCTGATCAGGAAGAGTGATGACGGGAAAAGCAGCCGACAGTTAGCAGAAATCCATATATATGGTGTCTGCCTAACTCAAGTTCAAAACATACTAAAGAGGAAGCGAGAGATCATGTAAATTAATGAAGATTGTAATAAAGATTTGAACTTGGTTTCTTGTTTTAAACCCCCTATCCTGGTCAAGTCCTGTATAACGGCCACTCCTGTATTAAGGCCACTTTCATCCGGTCCCGATGGTGACCGTAATACAGGCGTTCTACTGTACATATATGCAGCTCTGCCCTATGGATAACTGCTACGACGGGTTACTGTTTGCATAACAGCGTGCTGTTCGCTACTCTTTTCGGGTCGAATCTATCAGTTATACCGGTGTATGGTATAATCTGTCATACGTTACACCAAATTACATTACAAAATAAGAGTGAATAACTTCTGTCTTTATCCTTGGTTTGTGGATTTGACGCTACAGTATGGCGCTCTGAAGTACGTCCAGCATCCATCTGTAGTCAGATTATGACAAGTCCACATCCCGAGTCGTTTTTCACTTTGGAAAAAACATCTTAACAAACCCCTTCCTCATTGACCAAATGCTTACATAAAAGAACCCGTGTGCACCCCACACAATCATGTTTTGAAAGTCTTATATCAGCTTAAAATAATTAATCATAAATGCTAATATCCATTTAATTATTTGAAAAGTCACCCGAATAGCTGATTTGTCCTAATGCCTACGAGACTTTTTGAATGAAAGAAACATAGATTGCCGAAAATGTTCTAATGAATGTTGGTCGCATTTAAACGGCTTCCTTGATTTTCAGTCATTCTAACCCCCGCAAAAAAATGTTGGTCATGCTTCATCTATCATCTGTTTCCAGATCGGAATGGATTCCACTATTACCCTGTCATCCGGCGATGCTTCGCAACAGGTGGAGTTTCTGGAGGAAAATGAGACGAAAACTCATAGATGTAACGAGTGGACCAGAAAACGTGTAGGATTCAAGTTTCTGGAATTGTTTAAGGGCAGCAAGGTCCTGAGACACACTCTTATCATGTCTGTAATGTGGTAGGTCAACAGATTTTTATAAGGCCAATCTCTCTCTCTCTTTCTCTCTCTCTCTCTCTCTCTCTCTCTCTCGCTCTCTCTCTCTCTCTCCTATTTAGATACTTTTCTAAGTACCTCTTATCGCATATTGTATTTATAATGCATACGGCCTGTGACAGTAAAATAAATATTTGATTCTCTTGTTCTACAGGTTGGTGAATCAGCTTATATTCTATGGGCTTATGTACAATCTTCCTGCGCTCTCTCAGAGTATTTACCTAAGTTTTTTCTTAATGAGTCTCGTGGAACTGCCAGCTTATCTCTGTTCATCATGGGGAGTTGATAGGCAAGTGTACCGGCCTAAATATCCACATTTTCACATCCACTATGTTAAAAAAATACACTATGAATGATAGATTTATAAAGTTAATAATTTTATAGCTGTACGTAATATAGATATTTTAGAATTACACATATATTCTATATGTAAACCAAAGGCTTCGAATTGGAAAATTGAAATGGCTCGACGGACAAAAAAATTAATATTAGGATACCGATTTCCATAACAATTTGATGCTTACTCAATTTTCAACCTTAACGTCTGCGTTTCCAGGAAGCGCTAATTATTTCTTTTTATATGTTATGCAATGAGTATTTAAGTCGCTTAAGCCTTGTTTATATTAGAAGTTTGATAGTACTGACTGATATATATATATATATATATACATACATATTTATATAACATATTTATATAACATATAAATATGTTATCAATATATATATATATATATATATATATATATATGTATATATATATATATCAGATACTTGTATATTGATCATTTAAATTACACTATACTCATAATAATGTATATCAGTAAGAAACCGCTTGTACACATTCCAGGTTTGGAAGGAAAATTATGCTTATTGTATTCTACATAACAGTTAGTGTGTCATTAATATTACTAGCGATTGTGCCATCAAAAACAAGTACGTGCCTCACAGTAATACTACTGTATTCAATTATCACAAGTTAGTTTTAATTAGTAAGGATTGCGACGGTGGGACAGGATTCAAAGAAGCATATTTACAAAAAAATATAGAATGTTAATATGACTCTGACTTTAGCCGTGCCATAAAGCTGATAATACATATGAAGCTATTCAGTTGCACTTGGTTTAAAATTGCTATTAATTTATTATTTAATATACAAATTGAGGGTACACGAGTTTCTGATAATATAGATTTATTTCCCGTCACATTTACTTGGCAGAACTCTGTCCCAGTGATAAATGTTGTGCCGTGGTACACATTTTAGAATACAAAATGTTCATTAATTTTATTTACAGGTAATGGAGTTAATCTCGGACCTTTAAGTCTGACACTAGCTCTGATTGGCAAATCTGCTATCACCGGGTCCTTCTCGGTTATCGTTGCTTGTACCGCAGAGCTGTTCCCAACTAATTTAAGGTAGGTAAAATAGTCTTAACTTTATTTGAAATAACTGAGAAAAAATATTAAAATGTGAAATTAATACACACTGGCATCCTATTGAGCAAAATGCTCCCTCTTAATCTGGGGACGCAAACAACATATTGGTAAGGATTAGGTTAATTATATAAAAAAAATTGTTAGACAGAATATTTAGATTTGTCATTATAATTGAATTAGTCATATGTTTTCAGGGGAACTGCATATGGATTCGTTAACGTTCTCGGTTTGCTTGGCGGGACTGTGTCACCATTCATGGGGTTACTGGTACTGTATTATTTATACATTTTTACGGTATTTTTTTATGAAAAGATATTACAAATTATCCTATATCATACAATGATATCATATATTAAACTGAATTACAAATTATACAATATAATATATTTATTTTGATTATATATTGCATGATATTACATATTAAATGATGTTATATATATATATATATATATATATATATATATATATATATATATATATATATATATATATAACACGGTTTACAGAAGTCCAAGTTTACTAAAGTACCTACCTATTATATATTTAAAGAATTAAATCTCTAATTAAGTTTCATTTGAACGTTTTAAGAAAAGAGATGCAAAATAATCTATTCATTTAATATACTTTGATATCAAATTATACAATCTACAAACAACACGTCAATTCTAACAAATGAAATCATATTTGACAAACATACGTATATGGAACAAAATTCAGAATATAGGCTGCCATTATTCCTCGAACTGTTGTTTGGTTCACTTGATTAATTAATTATACACTGGACTTATATATATAAATAAAAGCTACGACTTCGAGAAAAGAAAACAGAGAAAAATGTTTTACCTAGTATTGCTAAAACATATGAATACAAATTCAAGTTAGAATAGTGAGGTGAACTGTTATAATGATTTTTTTTTATAGTTGATGTCCATTTAATACAATTGTAAACATAAAAGCGAGATTAAGTAATCTTTCTCAAACAGGGCAAGATTCTGAGGTGGTTACCTAATGTTATTTTTGCCGTCGTGTCTGGATGCGCATGTCTTCTTGTTATCCTTCTACCGGAAACAAACAAGCGCCCTCTACCGATCACAAGAGATGAAATACGCGAGTGGTATGTGGAGAGTAATAGCAAAAAGAACGAATCTGACCATGGCAGGGTATATGTGTAGAGCAGTTAAATACCAACTGTCAATGTGCCGCATTGATTTTTATTTCTATTATCAGTAATGATATAGTGATAAACGTAAGACAGTTAAGATGGTTTATAAATGAAGCATTTTTCTATGCCGTGTAATAAATGACAAATTTCGTAAACTTCATAATGTATATTAGCCTCACTAAGAAACAGTAAAACAACAGTGCGCAACTGTCAGAATAACCAGCATCAAATGTTAAGGGATTTTGTTTTAGATATCTGTACAATATTTTTTTCACAAATATTAAATGTAGCATCAATTTTAATCACACAAGCCATAAAACATGACGGTGTTGAATATGGTTTTAATTTTTAGAGAGAATGTTGATTAACCTTTGAGTGAGTCCTTTATACGTTTTACCGATATTTTTCATTGATAACGTATACGTATACAAACAATATATTGAATGAAATGGACAATTAGATGACAAATAAATAAAGAGGGAGTACCGGGAAATAAACCATTGAATAGGTCTGGGATAAGTTTTAAAATGAATGACTATGATATTGTTTATTATATTACTAGAAAGACTAGCATAGCGTTATACATATCTTGATACATTTATAATCTTTTATTTATATTGGTTCAGGTATTTCCGTACAACAGACTAATTAATTTAACATCTCTTTGAGCACTTTATATTCATGAACTAACAGATGTATCATTTTACACCTTAATGAAAGTACACCGAGCGTACAAAGCATACGAAAGCAGTTTTCTGATATTCCAGGCATCTTGTGTACATCATGTTGCTCGACAGAAATGGATAAGCATATTGTTAAACGTTATATGACGAAGTTTCCAGCATTGCAAGAACACAGATTCTTAAAAGCAGGAAAAGAGTGTGATGTAATAAAAGTCCTCTCTAATCAAACACTTTTAAACTTTTCCTCCAAAGGAAATTGTATTAAACGCTACTTTCCCCCGAATTCGTAATTCATGAGAGAGAAAAAAAAAACAGATTAAAGATTATATATATATATTACCACAGCCAGCGCAGAACTTAGGAATGACACACTACTAAATTCTCTTAACAGTGTCTTCAGGGAAAGCTAAGGATTCGCGCAAAATCAATTGGAATTCACTTTAGAAGCCACTTTGAAAATAATATAATAGATAATAATTTCGATATAAGACCCGATGAAATAATAGCTTTGCCAAATAAAGCATGCATATATCTTTATTATGAAATTATTTGTGAAGATGACATGTTCAGATTTTGTCTAATCTTCCACGATGCTATGATGCAATAGCTAAAAGAGAAACTGATCTTCCACAGTGCCCTGATGCAATGGCAAAAAGAGTAACGTATAAAACATGAATTGATAGGTTCTAAATGCCCCAACTACAAAATATGGCCTAGAACAATCCCGAGGTCGATTACAAGCAAACTAAATGCCAAAATTATCAGGTAAGAGGTCACCAGGTTATTTTATAGTGTCACTGTAATATTTTACAAGGGGTGTGATGATTTTTTTGATGAAAATCAAGATAAATATTAACCAATATGACATATCGAGTGAGCTCAATTATGGACATTTTTTTTTTCATAGGGCCGGGATCGCCTACAACTTTTGTATTGCAATATACTTCGATATGTGGTAGCGTACGTATTGCTATAAATATTGCGATAATTTAATTGTATTAAATTTTAATGAAATGTGATTTATATGTTTATGAAATATGTGTTATATTTATATATACAAATAAACTATTAATATAATCACCACAAATACTTCTTTATAATGTTGAATATAATTACACAAAAACCTATATGTAGATCAAATTTTTAAAAACTAAATACTAAGTAGGGGAACTCAACTAATGTTGACAGTACTCAAAGACACATTTTAAATCAAAGTTTTCTTTAGGCATTACATAGACAAATTACTTAGTAATTAAAAATACCTGGACTGTAGATAAGCACCCAAAGGTATTGGTGGTGTATACAATTCACAGCTATGTACCATATGGCAACACTTGATCAACCAGCAATTATCACTAGATGTGAGGAGAGAATATCAATAAATGATTAATTATTTAGACAAACATTTGTGTTGTTGTTGTATGGAGATACTTTTCGTATACCAATCAGTCACTGAGCAGACGTACAACATGTCTTTGAACTTTCCTTTGTGCTATAGTAAAACAGGTAACCTTTTAACTTTTTTTCTAAACGTTTAAATGAAAAGAAGGGCTTTCACTTAGAGCCATGTCCATATATATAAATGTGAAGAAGGCAACCATGCAGTAGAGAAGGTGCAATGTATAAAGATGGAGATATCATATGTACTAACACATTTTTATTAGAGAAGGGAATAAAACGGATTAGGCTGTCGAAACCGCTCAAAAGATACACAAAAGAGCACCTGTGAAGTAGTTGAAGGTGGCTGTACAGATATGTTAGTACCTGGCTTTTTGAATATCTGTGATTTCAACAGTATTCCTAAGAACCTATTCATCCTGAACTCGATCTTCCGAATGTGTACAATTACAGATAAATATTTTTCTTGACCCGTTCGTGACTTTGCATATATATATATATATATATATATATATATATATATATATATATATATATATATATATATATATATATATCATGAACTTATTCATTTAATCACAGTGGTTCTCTGACACTTCACCTACCAACCTCGGACCTTATTGTGGTTCTTAGATATATATATATATGTTTGTTGACAACAATAAACGGAGTAACAGGCAGATCTTTGTGTGAACTTTGGTAAGCTTTGTGATTGACCCTTCTCCATTAGCTACTCTATGCCAACAGCACGCCGAGATGCACAATGCGAAACCTTATTATCCGATACCGGGTTTGCAATGTGTTTGTGATTCCTCTATGACACTATGTGGCGTTCCTTAATATTTTATGCAATATTTCGGACAGACACACACAAGTATGTTTCGAATATTTATATTAATGACTCTTGGTATTTTCCCGGAAAGAAAACCAGGTTTACAATGCTACCATTGAGCTGATAATTGAAGAAACATGAGGACCAATCACGCTCGCTCTCCTAAACATACCACTACAAATACAACTGGGGTGTGCATTTTAAATATTCTTCCACCTGGAAGATGCTGCAATTTTTGTAAAATGACAACTAATTAGTCCTTCCAGTCATAATTCAATGATATCGAATACAAAGAACATGACTAGCACCAATTCACACAAAAAAACGCTGGTCTTTGCAAATCATGTTGACTGCAGTGTCGGAAAAAATATAGTTATATTTGGAGCATTGATTTTCCAAAAGAAGAGCGACTTAGAGTCAGGGTGCCTTCGCCGTTTAAAAACTCAATCTATATTATCCAAGCAGTGGCTTGACTGACAAAAATAAATCCAATGCCGTTAACTTAAAACAAATGTTAAGTGTGATCTAAGCAGCCTATTGCTTGGTGGAAGAACGGTTGTCATATAATCTATTAAAGGCGAGTTTAACTGGATTTTGTTCAGGAAGTCAGTACCCTTGTTTGACTACGGAGGGATGCTTATTAATTTGCCCTGATTACCTACCTTATAACCAGCCGTTTTCAATAATCATATTGAATAGGTTCATTCAAATAAACCTGCACCCTAATTGCTTAGAGCGCTATTTTAGTTCAGTTTCCCTAATTTGCTATATCAAAGAGTTTGTAAGTAACTTGGTTAAAATTCCACTGTGTTTAAACCAACGTAGCTACCTTCAACGCGAAACCAACATTAGGGATTTGCACAAAAAAATCATTTTTATTTATCTTTGACATTATCTATATCATTGGATAGAGAAAAAGAAATTATGACTTATGGCATGGCACTAAGCTAAAAATATTATTATGATTAACAAGTGAGATATTTAAAAGAAAAGTTTCTGAAATGTGCCCATTTTTGTTCACCTGCCCCCTTAATTAAGCCCTCCCCTAACTGTGACCACAAGGAGAGGCCAGAGACACACACTGACAGCTGAAACCTCATCCTGACATACAAAGGCAGTCAAGCATGACTTCTCCCGAAACTATACCCAAACACACCAGGAAACCACACCCACTCACATTATGCCACGCCCCCAGTCACACAACATGGAACTTTTAGAAGAACAATATGAACTTTTCATGAATAATTTTATTTACATATAAAATACATTTCATGTTAACTTTTGGCCACATGTTATTATTTGATTGCATTATATTTCAAACAATATAAAAATATAAAAAATGTTCATATGTATGATGGAAAAATAAAGGAAATATATGAAGTTTATTCATAATAATTTTCAAATGTTCATAAATGAATGTCAGAATATGAAAAAAAATATGTGTAACATAGTACCAAAATATACACAATGTTTCCATGTTCATTAAATAAATACATATACAGAAAATCAAGATGATTTATTGTTGTGTGTTATTCCACGGGCTTAACAGGCTGTATCTGCTCAGGCATGATGTACCTGAAATGAAATACAGATAATTTAATAAAAAAAAAGTATACAGGTAATACAATATCTTTCAGCATATGGATTATATTTATTAACCTAGTTTCGACTAAACTGGAGCAGTGGAGGAATTTATTAACAACTGTTACGTTGAATGTACACAAAGTGTTATCAATATAAAATAATTATATCAGGCATATATACCATAAACTCAATACTGAAAGTAACAGAGTAACTTATAAGAAAGACGCGCACGACCAACCATGGCATTACTGCCATTTTTATTATTTACGTCCAATGACGTACACTGTCAAATACACGAGGTGAAGCGTCCCGCAGAGGTCGCGACACGATCCGTTACAGAACTGTCAAACAGCGGGCGGTTTAGTAATAATCAGCTGTCATTCTGACGGGTGACAGCCGATGAAACCATATTCTGACAGTTACCATACAGTGAAACAACACAAACAAAAAAAACTCAATTTTTAGCACCTGCACCGACATAAATCACAATTTTTACAAATCGGACGCGTTCTTTGTACCGCATCTAACGAAATAATATCGGTCTAAACAATGTATCATTCTCACAACTTTGCCTTAATCAACTTAAATAAGTTTCGACCCCGATTTCGGTAGCTAAATATTGATATAACTTTAAAAAACTTACCAGCACAAATTCGTCTTGCCTTTCTCTTTCAAGCGGTAAACAGGAAATTGAAATTCGAGCATGCGCAAACGCGCTATATTCCGCGCCACACAGGTACTGCGAGCAAGGCACCGGTCACAATTCCTTATGGCCGACCAGCGTGACAAGCGTGCGTAGCGCCGCCTACCGGAAATGCAAGTCCCTACCAACATCACAGTTATCACCTACCTTGCTGCGTTATCATTATTGAATATATTCAACAGGCTCTTGGGCAAAGAAAGCGACGGCAAATTCAACTGTTTCAATACTGAAGTACTGATTCATATTCTTGTGAGCAATGGATGTGCATGAAGCTTTATCAAAAGTTGGTACGATGACACCGTGGAGTATGGCCATGCTGCTTTCACTTGGATTTAGCACGTATTTCCCTGCATACAGGAATATTCTCGCCATTATTTTCAATGGTAATTACCTATTGTTACTCTGAACCCCCCCCCCCCCCCCCCCCCCCATTTGTCACTCCTGGTCTCAAACATCTACTGAAGATACTCTACTTTATTCTGGACTGCTTTGGTTATGACATTATGAAACTGGAAATCTAACTTTTATTTCTTTTTGAACATTTTCCCTCCGGAAATGTGGAAATGTGGAAATTTCCACATGTGTAAATGTGGAAATGTTGAAAAGATCATGGATTGGTGAATTGTTAAAAAGTATGTAACAAAGTGCTTATATTTGTTTTACCTATACTTCTATGTATTTTATTTGTAGTGTTTCAGATATTAATTGAACAAAGTAAACAATTTACTTCCAGGTCTGAAGCCAAGGCATGAATGCAATTTTGGCAATTTCTCTCTTTGATGGAATACACGTACCTGGCAAATGTGTAATAAACGTGTATAATCAAAAACATAATTATACCTTGCCTTGCGTTGGAGGTTGGTATTATCAACAAAATCCCGGGGAGTCAAAGATATGCAAAATATCTGTATAAACACTAAGAATTTTTTTAATCAAAGTGTCCATCGGAAATGTACTAATAGTTTGCTTTCATGTCAGCAAGCCCAACGTAACGATTTATTTTGAAAGCATTACTTTTGATTAAGAACATGCTTTTTGTGCTGTTTATATTATGCATGTATCTAATGATTTAAATGATAGAAGTTAGAATCTACAGTCGAGAAAGTGTTTTGAATGCGTTTTATCTTAGATGAATTTCTTACTGAAATATTTCAGCACTGTTTCATGAAAGGTAAACATCCTAGGCGAAATGTTTAATGTAAACAGCTGATACATGTTTAATATACTTCGGTTATTTCAAGGAAAAAAATGTAAAGGTATTTGCCTTGGCATGAATGTTAGGCTCGCACGAGATGAACGAAGTTGTAGTGACGTCTGAAGACTTACCCAATGTAAAAAGATCGCAGAAATTTTTGAAGAAACTAATGCGAGAACTGTTTGAAGATAACTTTAATTTTAGTGGGACTTGGTGTGTGGCGGAGCTTACCAGACCAGTCTCTCTGTGTCCGCCGGTAGAGTTGTGGCAATAATGGCGAGTTGTTATGCCCAATGATTATAGACTACTTTGGGAGAAAAAGAACTAATATCGGACTTTTGGTTTCTTTTGCTGCTCTAAGTGTCCTCTCCGCGTTTTGAACAAGTTACATCATGTTCCTAATTCTGCGATTAATCGTCGGATTTTTTTTGGTACTAATAGGTTTACTCTTTAAAAAAAGAATGGACAAAGTTGTTACGAAGGTTTTATAATTATGGTGTAAAAATTATATTCAAAATTATTTCAATAATGATATGTCACTATTGTTGTGACTGTTATATGTTACTACTGTGATGTTGTGTTTGCTAAATAATACACGAGGTTATCGTGATCCTAAAATATCTTATATATTTTTTCCCGGTTATAACGTTTTTTATCAAATTCTTTTGAAAGTAATATTATAATTATTCAATGACTGAGGTTTCTTGATTTTAACATAACCATCATTTTTAATTTCAATATATCTTCGTAATATATTTAAAATGACGTTTAGAAATCAGAAACGCACCAAATGTTAAAATTAAAAAAAAATATTTCAGGCGACACAATACTCTGGTCAAACTTTTATCTCAGAACTTCTTTTGTAATATGTTGAAAAAAGTAATATAAATTCACCTGCATGTTAATACATGGACTTGGTTTAAAAAATAGATAACGTGGGATACTGATTGCGTATGTCATTAAACGTGTAAAGTATGTTAAAATTAGGATACGCGGGTGTTGACAGGTACAACATTTTGAGATATTGACACTTTTGATCAGTTTGAAAGAAAATTGGTTTTTTCTGCTAACTAGTTCTTAGTTTTTTGCCTGAATTGCCGGCGTGATTGGTTGTAAACAATCAGGAAAACGAAGCTTAATAAGTCGATATCTCCTTGCAAAGAGAAATAAGTTATATAAACAAGGTTCTCCAGGAAGAGATAGACACACTAAAGTCAGAGAAACGTGAGACAAACGAACAACTCGATAAGATGAAAACAAAACTTGTAGACATTGAGCGACATAGTCGCGAATACAACCTAAGGCTATTGGGAATAACAGAGGAACAGGGAGAAATATGTGAAGATATCGTCGCCAAGGTCATAAAGGAAAAAAAGTTAATGGGTGACAAAACAACAGATGACATAATGAAAACAATAGAACTGGCACACAGAACAGGCGCAAGAAAGTCAGGGGTCAATAGACACATCATTGTGCGCTTCATGAAAAGACCCACTAGAAACGGTGTGCTGAGATCTCAAAAGGAGAACAACACAGAGGGCGAGCGTAGAAAAGTCTTCTTTGTGGAGGATCTCACAAAAGAAGACTACCTTCTCAATAAAGAAAGCTATCCCCCAGATGCGTTCAGCCTTTAAGGACAGATTGAAAGCCCGTTTTTGGCGTGGACGACTTATAATAGACGGGAAGCAAGTTCCTATTCAAGACACAAGTTCTCAAGCCAGTCAACCAGAATAATCTCACTCCTTCCACGTGTTGGACCTGGTATTCCACAAGTACCCATTGAGTCGACAGGGGGCGACGGTCTAAATACGAATTCGGCCGAGGACCTCCGAGTGTTTGTGACTTTGTGCTTCATGGGAATCCCCTTCATTGGTGATGGATATGAGAGACTCAGAGTAAGAAAGACCGCATACTGTGTTATCGCTCACGCTCGAGACGGATGTTTGATGTTATGACTTATGTGTACTTTGGATTTTTGCTTCTGCCACCGTGATGATAGGTATTTATGTCGAGATCTTTTTTAGTTACATAGTAAATGTTCAATCTTATCTAAACCACCCCATTACCAATTAGAACATTGCTTCATTTATGTAAAACGTTTAAAAACGGAGACTACGGCTTCATTACCGGTGGCAGTGACTTACAAACTTTGTGTATTTGTGCATTCAGCCACATTGAACCACATGATATATTAATATTCTATGGCACAGTTTTATACTCCCCAGTTGTCAGTTTGAACATGAAATACCTGAAATTAATGTGTGCTCTCCTGAAATAGTACTTGTATCACTTAACTTCTACCAAATATCTACTAGTTCTGTATAGTTTTTTCCTTGCCCCCTGAATTGTATAAAATATCTGAGTGAAGTATATAAATATATGAAGAGAGCGAGAATGATTCTAGGTATAATGTTTGTTATATACACACAATGACTGTAGATACCTTAAGATCTAAACTTGAAAAACAATATTTCCTGTCTATTTAGGCTATTTCTTAAGTACATAACACCACTTGAGTGAAATTTTACCGATAACAAACATTTTACCTCTCAAAATCTTTTATTTTCAACAACCTACTCATGGAGAATTTTACAGTCTAAAGAGAGAAACACGTATTGGATACATAAGTATTTTGCAGTCAGTTCACAGTCACTGTCCTAATAAGCAGTATATCATTTGCATATTAGTAATGATACATGGTAATTACCACACAAGTAGTTAATTATAAAAAAAAAAACAAAAAAAAACAATTGTTTGTATATTACACCCAATAGGTGAAAGGAATTACCGATGGGTTATAGTCTCTGGTGCAATAAGCGAGAGATAACAGAGAATATTGCTAGACTTTCATGAACAATTTACATATGCCTAGACTATGTCTTACATAATTCTTTTCAATGGCAAGATTTAACCTGATTAGCTCCTTTAATTAATACTCAGTGCAATTTAAGATTAATATAAATATAAATAGTATATACCTCATAGAGACATTACATTCTTTTCCAAGTGATGGCCCTTAGTTTTTTTTTTCTCATAACATAAATACATTATTTAATGGTAACAATGCAGCAGTTAAGAGATTAACAAAGACTATCTTAGGAACGGCAATGTTTACCTCCAGTCTTAGATTTGTGTAACATCAGACTGTATATTTGGAAACCAATGGTCTCAAGGTTAAATCTTTCATAACCGTTTTTGCCTGGAGTTCACTCATGCATTTGCCCTCTTGTTTATTTTAGTGATTGGTTCAGTAAATTGGTGCATGTCCATAGATCTTTGATACCTTCATCTAATACTTAAGATTGGAGAATCCACCAGGAATTGTACTTGTATGACATCCACCTATGCATTTGCTATGGGTGTAAACCACTCATAACTCTGGAATGATTCAATGTATTAAGTTTAAGGGTGGCACAATCATCAGTCTCGGATTTTTATCGTAGACTAGACAGGTGATGCTGCCGACCTTTCCATTCACGAGTCTTTATTCATTAATATTTAGCCATAATGGTTTGAAATGATCAATGTCTAATTGTCTATTGATCTTGGATATCACCACCTAATACTTAAGACTATCCTCCCATATGCTTGGAAACATTGACGCCATTTTCTCATAAATGGTCTGTCACATTAGATTGAAATAATGCTCATCACACATATCTTAGATACCTACTCCCACTCGACTGTTGGGTCTTCTGCAATGGTTAATGAACAGTCTCCATCTGCTGGCTTGCTCTTGGTGAATATCGCTCATATTTTAAGAGCTTATGACTGTATCAACCCGATATTTCGCATATTTATGAGTCCTGGATAGCTTTGTGTTGGACCAGATATGTGGTACCATCTGCCATTCTTTTCTTGTAGAATTCATCGATGCATTATTATTTAGCAGTAGTTTGGTGTCTCTGTGTGAACTGTTGCATGTTTATTGTTCTCGAGTTCTTGATTAAGAGATTAAGGGCAACACCATAGAAAACATTCATGTATTTATATCCGTATTGCTTTAATAAATCAGCCCCGAAACTTGTTGATCCTTTATATTCTGTTTTATATATATATATATATAACTGGCATTCCGGCTATGAGGCATTAATGTACTCAAAATGACCGCCTCAAGTACGACTTTGTAAACAACCTTTTTCATGGCCATCCTCTTTACAGAGTTTCATTCTGCCAGTAATTTATAATATGATTTGGAATATATTGTGAATCACAGTCTATTATTGCTATTAAATTGAAAGTTTTCAATAATAATGTAGAGAGCTCCATTGATTAGCAGTCAGCACTCGACAGGCACTCTTTCTGCTACTCATGTAGCAGAACTTATTGCATGTCATAACTGGTAAGCTTATTATCTCATGTTTATGACATTTTTTATATTATTTCAGGTATCTATGTATTTCTACATGTCTACTGTATACGTTGTATGTATGGTAGGTACGTTAACAGATGCAGGAATATTCATATATATTGGCATTTCTGCCAATTCAGAAAAACTAATAAATATAACTAATTATGACCACTTAATGCTAGAGGTCTAGCAAGTTATCCAAAAAGGAGAGAAGTTTTTCATTGGTTGAATAGAAAGGAAAGTTCTGTCATATTTTTACAAGAGACTCACAGTACAATAGATTGCGAAAATAGGTGGAAAACAGAATGGGGTAATGAGATATATTTTAGCCATGGCACTAGCCAAGCAAAAGGTGTTTGCACACTGATTAAAAACAGATCAGGAATTCAGGTTAAAGAGGTGATTAATGATAATTTTGGAAGATATTTAATTATTAATATAACAATATGTGAACACGACCTAACCTTAGTAAACATCTATGCACCTAATAAGGATGATCCTAGGTTCTATGAAGATTTGATTAACTCTGTAAATCACCATGCTACAGGCAGTTTAAAAATAGGAGGAGACTTGAATTTAACATTAAATCCAGCATTAGATAAAAAAGGAGGAAATTCTAATAGTCATAATAAATCTAGAAAAGTAATAAATCACTGGATAGAATTAGAACAACTGTCGGACATTTGGAGACTACAACACCCTAATAGTTTGGAATATACATGGCATAGATATCTACCTGATCCAGTGTTTTGCAGATTAGATTATTTTCTAATCAATGATAGCCTAATTAATAGTATAAGTCAGTCAGAAATTAAAGCAGGATATAAAAGCGACCATTCATTAATTACTATTAGTATAATAAAAGCAGAACATAAACATGGACCAGGCTTTTGGAAATTAAACTGTTCACTGTTAAACGAAGAAAGTTACATAACCACAGTAAAAGAATGTATAAAAACAACAGTCCTTAATAATAAAGAAACAAACCCAACATTATTATGGGACACCATAAAATGCCAAATAAGAGGAGAAACCATAGCTTATGCAGTATGTAGGAAAAAATAAAACACAAAAAATAAAACTTTTAGAAAAAAAAATTCATGACCTACAAAATATATTTAATGCAACAGGTGATATTAAAGACCGAGAAAGCTGGGAGGAAGCAGTTAACAAACACAGACAACTTATTGAAGAAAAAACCAGAGGTGCAATAGTGAGATGTAGAACCAAATGGTACTCAGAGGGAGATAAACCAACTAAATACTTTCTCAATTTGGAGAAAAGAAATTACGATAAAAAATCTATACTAAAACTTAAAGATCAACATGGGAAAATAATTTCAGAACACAAAGATATTTTAAAAGAAGAATTACAATTTTATAAAAATTTATATACAGCCAGAGATTATCTCAAATGCCCAAATAGAAATTTTCTCTCAACAGAACATCTTAAAATTCTTGATGAAGATGAAAAGGAGTTATGTGAGGAAGAATTAAAAGAGGAGGAATTAAAAGCTACAATTGAATCAATGTCTCTTAATAAATCGCCAGGTTCTGACGGATTCCCAGTTGAGTTCTATAAAACATTTTAGGGGGACTTAAAAGAATATTTTATAAGTGCTATTAACTATTCCTTCAATACAGATTGCCTTCCAATAACTATGCGTCAAGGAGTTATATGCCTCATTCCCAAGAAAGAAAAAGACCATTTATATTTGAAGAACTGGCGCCCCCTTTCACTTCTAAATACAGACTATAAGATAATAGCAAAAACATTAGCAAATAAACTTAAACTAGTTTTACCCTCTTTAATACACTCTGATCAAACTGGATTCATGAAAAATAGGTATATTGGAGAAAATATTATTAAATTATAGGCATAATCTCCTATTTAAGAGCAACTAATAAATGTGGTTACTTGTTATCAGTGGAGTTCGATCAATTAGAACGGCCATATATTCAAGATACTCTTAAAATACTTAACTTTGGAACTAAATTCAGGAAGTGGATAAATTTATTATCCATCGATATTCACAGTTGTGAACTAAATAGAGGCAGGACTACAGGTGTAAGGCAGGGCTACCCTCTTTCTCCTTATTTATTTATTCTGGCAGCAGAAACCTTGGCAACCGAAATAAGGAACAATAGTAACATAAATGGAGTAATAATAAATCAGAAAGAACACAAAATTATACAATATGCTGATGATACAGTTTTAACATTAACAGGCGGGCCTTTGTCAGTGCAAGAAACCTTATTAGTATTCTCAGATTTTGAACAAATATCGGGACTCAAAGTAAATATAGAAAAAACAATAATAATGCCAATAACTGCTAACACACATAATCACGATACATTAAAATCCCTAGGCTTACAATGGTGCACCAATCCTGTAAAAATCTTAGGAATATCCATTCATCCGGAGTGGAAAAAAATGATAGAGATCAATTATAAAGAAATCCTGAGTAAGATTAAAGTTATTATTAATACCTGGAGTAACAGAATAATGTCTCTTGCAGGCAGAATAACTATTATAAAAACCTGCATAATTTCACGTCTAACTTATTTATTCTTAGTACTACCAAGTCCACCAAACAATTATATCAAAGAAATTGAAAAAATTAATATTTAAATTTATTTAGAACAACCAACCAGATAAAGTTAAAAGATCTACAATGATTGCACCAAAAAATAAAGGAGGGCTGAATATGATTCATCTTCCATCTAAGATACAATCTTTAAAAATTTCATGGGTTAAACGGTTCCTCAATGGACCTGTAGAAGATGGTTGGAGACAGATTATTTATGTACAATTTAAAAACCTGGGTTCATATATTTTTAAATGCAATTTAAAAGAACATGATATACACAATTTCAGTGACTCATGCGACCCGTTCTGGAAAGATGTGTTACATCATTGGTGCAAATACAATTTTAATAAGACCGTTAAAACACATGAAATTCAATTAAAAACCTTATGGTATAATTCTCATATAAAGGTTAAAGGTACAGTAGTTGTTTATCAGAAATTATATATGGCAGGCATAAAAACCCTTTCTCACACAACCAAAAAATCAGGAAACCATCTATCATTTTTGCCATTTAAAGAATTCACTAACAAATACAAGGTTAATATAAGTTTTATAAAATATGTAGGTTTAGTGGATGCAATCCCAACTTGTTGGAAAAGAGAGTTAAAGAATATCCATGTTTAGAAGTACAAGAATATACGATGGACAAAATAATAAATATGAAAAATACAACTCAGTTTGTATACTTAAATATTATTAATTCTGTCTCTTCGAAACCAGAAAAGCAAATAGAGAAATGGATTGGTGAACTAAGGCTACAAAATAAAGGAAAAATATTTAAAGCATTCAAGAATATTGTTAAAATTACTATTTCAGAGAAATTAAGAATTTTCCAATTCAAATTATTACATAGAATTTTACCACTTAATCCTCTTTTATATAAAATGAAGAAAAGCGAAACTGAACTACATATATTTTACCACTGTGAAGTAACCAATAAATTGTTAATAGCTTTTGAAAATTGGTCAAAAGACCTGGAACAATCTTTAAACTTAGGCAATGTAACAGGAACAGTATTAATATTAAACATCTCAGGTAACACCCTACTTGATACCTTATTACTATTATTAAAACAATATATATATATCTGCAAATGTAGAGAGAAATTACCAACACTCTATGTGTATAAAAGTTATGTCACACAGATTTATAAAATGGAAAAACAAATTGCGAGTGCGAAGGGCAAAATAGAGAACCATAATCAAAAGTGGAAGAACTTTCAAAACACACATATTGAAAACGAATAAAACAACATAAAGATAAAAACCCATTTAACCCAACAGGGTTAGAACAACAGTTTTATCTCTGTTATGTACCTATGTTATTTGTATCTGTTTTTGTATGTATGACTTTCTATTGTCTTTATGTACAATGTACCTTATTGTTTGTACTATTTGTTTAGAATAATAAAAAAAAAAAAAGAAATAAGTTATATGACTGAAATGCATCATCATACAACTATCAAAACTATATACATGGAAAAAGCTTTGACCCCGGGTGACATGTAGTTGTTATGAATGTTCATAACAGATATCCTGACTGTGACCGAATTTAAACCTAATGCTTTGATGTCCCTTTATTCAACACGACAATCCAATGAAGTCAAATCATCTTGTTACCAAACTTGCCTGAATTGGTTGTTCTGCCCTCAGTACCTGTGACCTCTGAATTTCGCTCTGTGCACGACCAATGTTCATGTTGCGCCTATTGGGTCCGTAACCTGTGATCCGCTGTGCTCATGCATATGATAATCAATTGTTATCATGTAATTATAAAATTCTCTCACGTATCCTCAGCGGTCACTGTACTGTATCAAAAAACTGCATATGCTTTGCACTGATTCACCTGGAAGTAGAAACACATCGCTTAGTCCATCTTCAGGAAAGTTTATATTCTACTCAATAACAAATAGAAATTCGGATTCCCATGTGCAACGTAGCTACATGCATAGGTCCAGTTCTGCCTTTGAAATACTGTCATGATTGGAAACTTGTCTACATTATAACATGCTCGTGACTACCATTTCCCCCACAAATCTACCGTTTACAACGGGGTTTGGTAACAATTTGCACACGTTATATCACATTAAACAATTTATATTATAAAATAAGTGGGAATACTTATCGTGACGCCCCCCCCCCCCCCCCTCTGCAGAATCTGTTAACTATCTGGAGTCTGATTTTCTGAATTAGCCCCCCCCCCGTCATTTCAATGCAATATAATACGTACGTAGATCGCCATAGTTATAACTGAGGCCATTTACTTGCACATAATTGAGATATTATGTTACTCTACCCATAATAATGTATATCACTAAGAAACCCATTAAGCACACTATAAGTTTGGAAGAAAAATTGTGCTCATTGCATTCTGCATAACAGCCTGTGTGTCTTTAATATTACTAGAGATTGTTCCGTCAAAAAAAAAGTACGTGACACAAATAAATACCACAATATTTAAATGTCCTATGTAAATTTTATTTATATAAGTATAGGGACTGGGACAGAATCAAAGAAGAATATGAATCCAGAGAGGATCATGTTTATGAAGTAGCCAAACAGTTCAGCTTTCAAAATAAGTATAATGTTAAATTATGGATATACTGGGAAAGTATTCTCTTATAATGATCTTTGGAGATTCGGTTTTTGGTGGCTGTCCGCTGGCCCCTTTACCAAAGGAACAGTTAAGTCAGAGTCCTGTAAGAAGAAATTGAATATTTGAATGGGACATATTTATTAATCGTCCTGTTTATGGAGAAAGTCAGAGGGAGTTAAAACAAATCTTAAAAGTAGGGTGACCATTTGTTTATGACTAATGATCTATGCAAGAAATAAGTCACAGTGACAGTTTGCGTGCGCTTTTATTTAATCTTCTTATACTGGTTCATTTGAAATATTCTATCAAAGTTAGATCATATGAAAACAATATTTGTGTTAAATAGCCAAGTGAAAACCTAATGTAAGTTTAACTTTAACCTTGCCATATAGCGGATAATATCAATGTACATCTTCAATCCTATAAGATTGCTATTTAAATGCAACATTTGTTGAGAGCATCTGCACCTCAACAAAATGAATCGCGTATAATATAATTTTATTTTGTTATAATAAAGTTAAAAAAACTCTGCTGTCATGTAAGTTTAAGTACACATTGCATAAAATGCCATAAAGTAAATCTGCCATCACTTGGGCCTTCACGGGTTTCGTTGTTTAAACCTTAGAGTTTTCCCAACAAATTTAAACTACACATAATAGTCTTAACGTTATATGAAATGCCTGCGGAAGAAGAAATCACCACGTTAATTTTTGTCCTATTTTAGGAAAGACCCGTCGCAGTCTGGTCACGTAAATTAAATATTAAAATTGGGGTAATGATAAAAAAATTTACTTTGACAGGATATTAGGATTTGTAAATGTGTTAAATATTTAAGTTTGTCAATGGTGTTTTAAATTTACCGCATATGGATTCGTTAACGTTTTGGGTTTGCTTTGAGGCATCGTGTCACCCTTCATGGGGTTACTGGTACTTAGTTATTTACTTATTTTATATTACACGATATGACATATAACACTGACATATTTAACCAGGATTTACGCAGTAATACATACATACAACCCGATTGCTCAACTCAACTTTAAACTCAAAAGCAATGATCTATTTATGTCTAATGTGCCATGACCAGTTTCAAATTTCAAGTTTATACTATATGTTCTCTCTATACACGTAATATTAATTTTATTTATTTTAATATGAATAATGTCAAACAAAGTACAGCATTTTTCAAAAAATGTAATTATTATTTTCACAAAGAATATTGGGCAAAAATTCTATATATGCGGTGTTTTTATTTAAGACTAGATGTGTCGGAACGACACGAATGCCCCCGCCTTGGGCAAATTAGAAACATTTGTAAAATTTGGAAAATTTTTTAAGTTCAGGAGGTGTCATATGGTCAAAAGTAGGTCAACAAGGGCAAAATGCAAACTCGATTTGTAACGGGTCATTATCAAGCAACACACCAAAAATCATGCCAGTATATGCAGGCATTGTGAAAAAAGTCCATACATGTGCATTTTCCATAAAAATTTCTGTCTTTCATGAAATTTTCTATGTTTAGGATCCGTAAAACAATCAAAAGTAGGTCAACCAGGATGAAACGCAAACTCGATCTGTAACTGTCATTATCTGCCCACACAAAAAAAATCAGGGTGGTATCTGCAGGCATTGAGGAAAAAAAGTCAGTACATATGCATTTGTTATGAAAATTTATATTTTTCATGAAACTTTCTATGTTCAGGAGCAGTCAAATGGTCAAAAGTAGGTCAACTGAGACAAAACAAGAACTCGATCTGTAACTGGTCATTATCTGCCTACACACCAAAAATCAGGCCCATATCTGCAGGCACTGCGAAAAAAAGTCCATACATGTTCACCTTTTTTATGAAATTTTCTATGTTAGAGCACCGTCAAACGGTCAAAAATAGGTCAACTGGGACAAAACGTGAACTCCATCTGTAACTGGTCAATATCTGCCGACACACCAAAATTCAGGCCAATATCTGCAGGCATTGCGAAAAAAAACGTCTGTACATGTGTATTTGTCATGAAATTTCATATTTTTCATGAAATTTTCTATGTTCAGGAGCCGTAAAATGGTCAAAAGTAAGTCAACCGGGACGAAACGCAAACTCGATCTGTAACTGGTCTATATCTGCCCACAAACCAAAAATTAGGCCAATATCTGCAGGCATTGCGAAAAAAAGTCCGTACATGTGTATCTGTCATGAATATTTCTATTTTTCATGAAAATTTCTAAGTTTAGGAGCCGTAAAACGGTCAAAAGTAGGTCAACCAGGACGAAACGCGAACTCGATCTGTAACTGGTCTATATCTGCTCACACACCAAAAATCAGGCCAATATCTGCAAGCATTGCGAAAAAAAGTCCGTACATGTGTATCTGTCATGAATATTTCTATTTTTTCATGAAATTTTCTAAGTTTAGGAGCCGTAAAACGGTCAAAAGTAGGTCAACCGGGACGAAACGCGAACTCTATCTGTAACTGGTCTATATCTGCCCACCAAAAATCAGGCCAATATCTGCAGGCATTGTGAAAAAAAGTCCGTACAACTGTTCCATTTCGGAATGACGGAAGGACGGAATGACGGAATGACGGAATGACAGAATGACGGAATGACGGACATGGGTAAAACTATATGCCCCGGCCACTTTGTGGCGGGGGCATAAAAATATATGTTGATCGAGCATTTATAAGAAAGTACTAGTTACTTTAAGAAATTATAATGCAAATGTATAAGTAAAAACAAAATTTGTAAGTGTATAGTTGTGTGAGACAACACTTTGACTATTCGCCGAATAATTTTCCCTCGTAAAGACGGCAAGATTTTGAGGTGGTTGCCCAAATTTGATTTTTGCCGTAGTGTCTGGACACACATGTCTTCAGGTGATCCTCCTACCGGAAACAAACAAGCGCCCTCAGTGGTATGTAGAAAACCACCGCGATACGAAAAAATGAACGAGAAATATTTCAAAAGCATTTTAATGCAAAGTGTGAATATGCCTTAATGCTTCAAAATTCAATAATCGAAAAGAGAAAATAATAGCGATGAACGTATGAATTCTAATATTGCTTACATCTGAAGTATTTTACTCCGCTATATGATACACATTAATATTCTTCGACTTTTAAAGGTCTGCAAATTAATTGTTAAAGATACAAAGGGACAAAGATATAAAGATACAAACTTGGTGGCAAGGATGTTACAGTGGCCAAAAATTTAGTTATCAAACCCATTCTCTGTATAAATTTATATGATATATAAAATGTTATAATAGATATTTATAAACAAATACTATAAACAAATGAAAAAAAAATGTCTCGCTGTTTCATATGGTTTGACATCTTTCTGAGGGAAAATGTTGTTTCACTCATTGCTTTAATCTGCAAAATTGTTCTCTAAATATTGAAGCCTTAGCTATTATTTTTTATCAATTACATCGTATGCCTACTGTTACGGGGTGACATAAAAGCTAACCGAACTGTCTCGCTAGTGAAACTTGCTTTGCTCGCGAAGCGGTTGGTACGCCGGACTTGTGTGCCACCGACACCCCGGATCGGCCCAGTATTTTCCCCTGAGCAATTTGTCTTCATAACAAAATGGGGGCTCGTCCAACGTGACGGTTAACTTTATGGCCAAGGGAATAAGCTCACCAAGCTATCCTATTTCTGCCAAAGACAATATCAAGAGATGATGAAGCTGTACATAACTTGATATTACAGAGGGTATGGAATGTAAATATATATATATATATATATATATATATATATATATATATATAAGATGAAAAAAATTATTATAACATAAAAAACAGGTTAACTCCGAATTCATATACCACCACTTATTTATAATTATTATTATTCAAAAATTACTTTTATCACGTTGATCATAATAATGAGCTACAGCCGTTTACTCTATTATTTAAGGTTATCACATATGAGAAATTTTGTAATGATAATGACGAACCAAGAAATTAGGAATGAGGCATTGTTGTACAAGGGCAGGCACAATTTCAGTTAATCTATAACTAAAGTTAATAAGTTAATATTGAAGAAAATGCGGGTTATTCGCGTTATTTATTGCGGGTAATTACAATGTTATGTATTAACATTTAACAAATTGTCATAATTAGTTTGAAGTACCCCTGCACTATTCATGTAACGCTTTCCTAAACTTTCGCACTGGTAGCGGTAGAGAAGGGCACAGAATATTGGCAATTTTCACTGTTTTGTTACTGATATACCACTATATTTTTAGCAAATAGCAGAATAAAAATCATCAAGATGAATCATTCTTAAATGCAAGCTAAAATCATGCCGGTCGCAGAGCATCGTGTATGCACTTTTCCGAGATTTATGTAGAGAACATCTGTCATTTTCGATTATCAAATAGTGGCCGCCCCCCTTAGAGCATACATTTGGCCGACTTTGTCTGTCTCTAACTTTTTGACAACCTTGTATTCCTGGGCTTAATATGAACATACATTTAGAAGTATATATGATCATATGTGACCGAAAATGATGGCCATATTGGATCAACAGTTGTTTTAATAACTTAATTTTTGCGTTTTTCTTGTTTGTTTCGTGGGCACAATATGCGATTATTTGTAATTTAATGTAACATTTGTACTTTGTCTTCACATTTGTCTAATTTCCATAATCAATTAAGGCACAGATGTGAGCAAGTTAATTATAACATGAGTCAAAATAGCCTGAATTGTAAATTGCCCCACCTGCTTTGGATTGTTACCTGATATTAAATTTCGCATTTCGTGTTATATCCCAATGGTATCAAAACAGGTGTATGTAACAACGCCATACCTAATAAATCAATTCGACGGCAATACCGGAGAATAAAACATATGACCGTAACTGAATTACTAATATTCCGAAAGAGCCTTAAATAAAATTCGTTGTTGTCTTACCTTTGCATTCTTTTCGTAATCGCTGTTATCGGCGAACATACAAGGCTGTTAGAAATAAACCAGTGATAAATTAAAGCAAAAAAGTTGAGTGTTGGAAGGGTATTGAAGGTATGCATATATGTCATATATTTGCATATGATTTCCTATTTTTACTAGTACTTTATTATAAATGCTTGATCGACAAACAGTTGAGTGAATAATGACACCGCGTTTTCGGAATTTTTGTCCAATATTTAATTTGCAAGCATAACATTTGCAAAATTTGGCAGAACTCTGCCAAACAAAACACGTGCAGTCTGTACCTGAACCAATGTCGGCATATTTCCGGGATATTTAAAAAAGGAAGACCGTATAAAAACAGTTCTAGACCATTGGTTGCAGAAGACATCCTTCTCACTAACGAGTCAATAATCATGTCTTACCTGGCACGTTATTGACGTTTTACTATGTGACGTTAATCGCATATTATACAATGAATAATCATGAGCAGAGTAGTAGCGAGGAACTATTCAAGTTACGGCTGGCAATGTGATAAATCGACAAGTGCAACATTTGCATAATGGAGACGACTCTCCCAGACAGAACACGTTAGGTCTGTACCAGCACCCGTGTTGGCATATTTTCCGAGTTTTTTTTAATATAACTGAGGCTGTATAAAACGATTACCGAGAAAGTGATAATATTTTACCTGTGTAATCTTAACGTTATATGAAATTACAGAAAAGAAGATACTAATATTTTAAATTAAACTTCACTGGCCTCACACAAACTGGCCTTCTTAAAGGGTCTATTAAAAAGTGATAGTATTTTCGGGGGAGAGGTTATATAAAATTATATTGTCTAGCGGCAAATTGATTATTTAAGTTATTATTTAAGTATGTCAACTGTGTTTTAAGAGGAAAAACATTTGGATTCGTTAACGTTCGGGGTTTGATTTTAAGAACCGTGTCACCATATATGGTGTTACTGGTCTTTTAATCGCTTTATGATATTATATATTGCACGATATTTTATATATTACTCGATATGACATATTTAACAATATGACATATTACAACATATTTTTTTATTACACGATATCACATATTAAATCACATATAATACGACTACACGTATTACATATATCACGATTTACACAATTCCTGGTGTACTGTAGAACTGAGCGAATATTTATTGAAAACATAAATATTATTTTGCTTATTCTCAAATAACCTCTCTACAAATAATATATATATTATTTTGTTAAATAAAACTATGATATACAGAAGAACACATTTAATTTACCAAACGTATTTTTGGTATTTTCCACCGACAAAGCCAGATGTGACATAAGACTGAATCTGGATTGCCATTATTTACCAAACACACAAGTCTGATAACCTTCAGAAAACGTAAATATGCCTGAAACATGTGTAAGTTTAAAGCCCCTTCTGATTTCACGAATCAGACGAAGATTCGTCAGGAAAAGCTCCTTTACAAGGATAATGAAAGGGATTAGAACGATCAAACAATATGACAAGAAATATTAAGAATTTGTTCGACTTTTCCCTACGACGACTTACGGATAAATCCCCGACATATCTTTGCAAGTTGTTTCACAATGCCCAATCCTGTTAAGGTTTTGCCTTATGAGTAAAAACAAAGCATACTATTAGTAAAATTAGGATGCGCATTGCATGGGTGATTTTGTGTGGGTATTTCATATGTTCTCCCAATAGGAATCATGGTTATAAACCCTGATGGTGGCCGTCGCGGCCCTGGATCTTAAAAATCAACTGAGAGCCAAGAATGCTTCATAATGTTAAGCAGGGATGATGTGCTCGAGTCCAAAAACGGAAATTTCATTTTTCCCTGTTTGGGTCTCGACAGGAGTAGGACTTGGACTCGATTTGATTCGGAGTCAGAACAAGTCCATCCTAGGTCCAGTGTAAATAGATTTATTCGACAGAGACCAATCCTGTAGAATATAACAATAAGTTGTAGAAGTGTTATTTTTTAGACCGACAGTTTACACTTAACATAATTGTCAGATAACCATTGTTTCTTGTATCCCTGAGTTATTGGAAAACTAAAGCAACGGTCACATTTAATCGCTCGACTGTTCAATCGTGCGATTGGCCCGCGACCAGTCTCGACACATATGTTCTGGCTTTGAAATGGTCGTGAGTACTTGATACTAGTGGTAGGTAATCGTACGACTGTTGGCACGCTCGGTTGCACGATCAACCAGAACTAGTGACGATCGGTCGCAAGATCATTCGTGCGACAGGTCGTTACGATTAATATTGATCGTACGACGAGTCTTAGTAGCCAAGGACCAGTCGTAGGACTTGTCGTAATGACCTGCGACTAGCCGTTCAACTGGTCGTGACACCGATCCTATGAATATTTATTCCTTGGCCCGATATCAGCCTTAGTCATTTGTTCGCTAGATCCAGTACAGAACAGTGATATGCAGAAGTGCAGATGCGGCAATAGCATTTAGCAGTTGTTTTTTGCTCCAGCTGTAGACGAACCAGCTTAAACCCGAGTTAACAGGGTGGCATCAGCTCATCCATTCTGACAATTGGTAGAAAATACGGCTGACTGAGCTTGGCTCTAGATCCCAACAATGTTGTGACGTTTGCCGAGATTATATAGCACGACCAGTCGTATGGACGTGCCACAAGTAGGGAGAGATATCGGCAAGTCGCCATTCTGAATACAAGGTCTTACGACCAGTGATGCTATCAATCGTGAGATGGCACGAGCGGTGGCAAGACCAATCGTGCAACAAATTGATGATGTACGACTGGTCGTGCGATGACCAAAGACTGGTTATACAACCTTCTTGCGAGCTCCTACGACCACAACATTTACAAATCAGGCGCATCTGGATTTAAAACATGTTCAAAACCACCTGCGACCGATTATTCACCCAGTGATCAGCCACGACGTCCTCGAACGGTCGATTTCTTGTCACGATTGTCCGGCGATTTAAAAAAAAGTTTGGTTATGGAAAGGCTGTAACCTGGTTGTAGTTGTAGTGTAAACTTTGGTTAACTAACAAGTTTAGCGAAATGATCAAATCGGTATATCTTGAATTAGCATACGCGGAAGTGACAAAATAGAAGACAACTGGAACAAGATATTGTTAAATAGAAATCTAAACCTACGCGCCTACGATGCTCTTGCTGAGAGTCCGCATAAAATCCAGTAGTTCTTCATAATCATAATGTCAATCCACGCGCCTACGATGCTCTTGCTTTGTGTCTGTATAAAAACCAGTAGCTCTTCATAATCATGTCAGTCCGGGACAAAAAGAACCGAACTCCCGTACTTTTTCTTAAGCTGCATATTGGCACTAACAGACAAAATGAGAAATTCTTTTGTTCTTAATTGCTATCACGAATGATCACGAATCAAGGCGACATTCACACGGCTTGTCGAGGGAGGGAGAGTTACGACTTTGCTACGGTTTATAACGACAGAGTCTAAGTTTTGAACATTTCAAAATGGCGCCACGAATGCAGAGTGCTCAGGGCATTGCTAGGAATAATGCTGCATGTTAAGAAAACATAATCAAAGACACACGACTCACACACCGTGAATTAGAACTATTTTAGTGCGTGGTGATTTGGTGTGTTATAAAAGGGAGTGGATAGGAGATTAGTGTTGTTTTTACGAAGCTGTAAATAAAATGAAACCAGTTTGTTTTACCGAGAACCGTTTTCTTTTATCAGACGCCAGGACATGTATTTTTTTTCAGATATTGCTCTGACCTCGTGCAAAATAAGGCCGACTTCCATTTAAGGCTGTCTGGGTCGTCAGACAAAACTTAAAAGGGGAATACGTCAGAACATGGGGACACAATTGAAAAACAATCGCCGTACACGTTAGTATCCTTAGATACCATAGGGATCTGTGACACGCGCAATCTCCACAAGCATGCACCAAAATAAGAATTTACGGGGAATCACAGGGAGTAATGTTGCAGTGGTCCACAAGAATCTGGCGGCGCGGTCCTCTCAAACCAGGTACCCTGGTGTTTCATGTAGCTGTTCAAATTATTTTACACTGCCTGCAGTTGATAACATTGTTTTCCTCTGAACACGGGTCGGCTCTTCCATTAACTTACACGATCGACTGGTTATAAAGGTTTCATCGAAATAACAGCACAACGAGATTCATTTTCATGACAATATCCTACCTGATTAAGCTTGACACGGCTTATTTAAGCGTTTTCGACGTGATATATACTGGTATATAACATTTATTGTCAGGAATTCCACGGAATGTACAGTTGTCAACAAGATAAATACTATTTATTGTTTTTAAGATTATCTCTAAAGCGTGGTTTTGGAAACACTTACAAGCTTTTTATAAAAAAAAAGCAAGGGGCGTAATTTGGCTTGACACGAGCTAGTCAATGTTCCTCTTTACCCAACTTGGTGTCTTCATGCTACACAATAAATATATGCCCGAATGTATTTGTACAGTTCTGTTCAACTATTTGTGAGGTAAATCTTCACCGTTCCAAATGGTACCGCTTGTGTCAAGCAGTGCGATTTTCAGCTAGCTTGACATCTTTAAATTAGTAAGATCGGTGATCTGCTTTAATCATTATAGATGAATCGGAAAAATGTTGTTTCCCTTATGCTAACAGGCATGCACGTAAGAAAAAAAGAACGATTTATAGGGGCACAGACCGACATTTATCCAACAATCATCTGTCCATGTGACCGGTAAATATCCCATTTATATTTGCGGAAAGACATCTGGTGCTAAACACGGAAACTACTCTGAAAACCGGCCTATGATCTAGACTGGCGTCTATTTAGGTGGCGGCGTTTTTTTTATGAGACATTGTTTTGCTCCGACAACTAAATAAGGCAGGCGACTATTTAAGACCTGGTGTCTGGCCACGGAAATACATTAATGACACTACTTTTTAATCAGGGCAAGATCCTAAGGTGGTTACCCAATGTAATCTTTGCCGTCGTGTGTGGGCGCAAATGCCTGCTGGACTTTCTTTTACCGGAAACAAACAAGCGTCCTATTGAGGTCACCATTGGTGAAATCCGTGAGTGATATAGAGAGGGACATCGAAAAACGAACAAACCTAAAATGTAAGTTAATAAGTAAAAACAATCTGTCAACATGTGCCATTACTTCGTGTTTTAATAATCGTAAAAGAAACAATATTATGATGAAAAAAAATTTCCAACGCATGATAGTTACGACTGCTTACAACTGAAACATTTTCCTATATAAAAAAAAATAACAGTGTGGTGGACATTCGCCAAAAGATTAGACACGGAATGCATTGGCTCTGAATAAAACTAACAAAATATAATGTTACATCTACAGAATATTGTAAACTTTTGGTAGAATATAAAGTAAATTACCTTACTTTATGCACTAAAACTCTTGAAACAAATGGCGTGAGCTTATGCTTTAACCTGGAGAGCCAGAATAGGCACGTTTGTACAGCAGACAACACTGCAAATATGTCAGTGCAAAACATAAGTCCTGAACGCTGAACAATTGATAGTGTCTTTACGAATTGGAATTTTATAAGGCCTTAATTCCTGTGTTGGGGCCATTTAGAATTATCCTGGGTCGCCACCTACGGGTCTTACATTATGCAACAGAGATAAAACTATAATACAAGGACAAGGATAGGGTGCAACTATACAACACAATCAAAATATACAATGTAACAAAAGAGACTACGGTATGTTTCAGCGAACTAAAATTAATAAGAATCATTGCCAGAAGAATATAAAAAAATGAAAAGCAATATAAGAATGTAAAGCTCAAGATTAACAAACTTAGAAATACAGTAACCGAGATAATATGCTATCCCATGGAATACCGGTTTTTATCAACAGGAGTTACGATAGTGGAACTACTGTTACTGTAAGAAAAGAAAGGAATTATGAGAAAAATTTGTTTTGTCGCCGGATTCTGACACAGATACCGATATTCAGCGTACATGCCGGCTTACATCCTGGGGTTCAGGTAAACGTGGACCAATATTTGTTTACTTTCAAGGTTCATAGGCTGTGATCAAGTGATTATACTCAAGGGCTTCAGTATACGGGTACAAGAGGATTTTTTTGCCGACCATGTATGAGAGACAACGCGCAAACTCCTCCAGTACATTGGGACACACAGAGTTGATAGATAATACGCGTTGCAACTATACAACAAACTGAAATCCTGAAAAGTGATTTACAAGTTGGACAAATACAAAAAAAGACCTGAAATACTAATAGGAATTTTACTAGCTGATCAATTAATTAATATATTGGATGCCATTTGTACAGTGGTAAATGCCGGTTAATCATAATAAGGAAGAATTATTCAGAAATGGACTCATTCCCTAGTAAGGCTGAGAAATGTACGTTCAAAGGTAAAACTATATTATCATTCATTTTATCGTGGAAACTTGAAATCTATCAGATTAAACAAAATGGAACTATGAAAGCAGCATTGATGAACACTTAGATTACAAAAGAAACATATTGCAAGTTTGTAAAGATTTAGAGCTTTGGACTACAATAAAAATGATTAAAATGATCATCTTAAAACCATACAATACAGGTATTATAGGGGTGACCACGTTAGATTTTGAGTACTCTAAGAATGGGGAAGACACCCATTATGAGTTATATTTGTGTCAATATGAGGTCCTGCTGTTTTTATATGTTGGATATGGTACGGATATTAAAGTACCAATGTTTTAATCACCAAAACCTCGAATAGATTGTTCACGATAGATTGGCTGATGCCACTAGATGACCTACAATGATATCTGAGAAATATTACATCTAACACACCGAACCTCTGTTCAATTTCAGGTTATTACACAGAACTCTTAAGTCAAATTACTCAACGAGGAAGGTTAAAGCGTTACGATTTTGTTCATCATATAACCCCTACTTCCTCGATGATTTAGCTAGATTATAATTCTTGTAAATGTTACTCCTTTGCATTGAATAAATCACGTGAATCATATACAATTTGTGGATTTCAGGTATCACCACAGAAACGAAATGTTAATTATATTGTAAATCAAATTGTTTATTCCACTGTTAATCATACTCGTGATTGACACTGTCTCCTAGACTTCATTAGCGGGTAAAACATATAAGGAATAGATAAATTAATTTTACAAAACAATTTTGAAACCAACCACTTTAAAACTTGAAGCTGGTTATCTTCATGAGACAAGAGCAAAGTTGGTCAATGGAAAAAAAGCAACGATAACGCACTGCTCATACTTGTGCCCTTATTTGGAAACAGTGGCTATGTACAAATAACTATCAGATAAATAATTTTAGAAAAATATTCACGTTTCTTCTTAATCTCAGACAGAGATAACCTCGTTTTGTGGAAATCACACAGCCAAGTTCTATGAACAATGTTTGCAAGGAATGTTTAGGATTAAAACTAATGGAAATTAATTTAGAAGTCCCTCTGAACATTTAAATAATGGGCTATAGACCCTGTCGAAATGGTTCTAACTGCAAAATAAAAAGTAGTTTATCAAGTAATGCTTGAATCCAGGAATTTATTGAAGAAAATACTACAGTTTGCACAATGTCATATGGAGAAATTAACTGTATTGTTAACTTTATTGCCAGTAGAAGGCGCTCAGTGTCAGTATCTGTAATGTTCAGTGATTGTCCTGTTGCGTAACACGCATTCCTGACAATGCAATATGGGGAATGAGCTGCCATGGTTGAGGTCTGCATCTCCTAGTGCAATTTGCAGTTTATTTATTTTATTATATATTACCAAATCTTTATTAAGGGTAGCTTGTTCTGAAGTTCCAGCACTAAATTGTTATGTCACCCGCTTTTTGCCACTCAATAAAAGCCTTTGTATTTGTTTAATTAGTTGTACGTTGGTATAAATGTGAGCATGAATGGAATTCCATTGGCGGGATTGAGTACAACAAAGTTTTAGTCCTCCTTGTCTCATATTTTTTGGGATGCCATCCTGCTATGATCCAGTCAGTGGATTAGTGCAAGTTGAGGCATTATTAACGGATATTATGCTAGTGACAAAACCTGTGGTTCACAGCTGAGAAATTGATGCAAGTTTTTATTTGTTTCCTTGGTATCACTTGAACATTACTTTTTCTCGTCCTCTTCATCATCGACATCCCCTGGAACAAACTAAAGAAGAAAATCTTGTGTTTCTAAACGTAAACACTATCAGTATTCAATTTAAATTGACTATTACAAGTTTGTTAGGCAAAGTACATTCTTTCGATTTCATGGTGAAAAACGCATCAAATAGATTAATCAAAGAGCAAGTTAAATCTGTAGTATTTTACTTGTTTGTGTTTTTGTACGATAACATATGTAGACCATTTTTCTCCATAATTTACTTCCCTGTGAAATAGTTCTGTCGAGAGAATCACTATTATTTAGGGTAGCTTCTTCTGAAGTCCCAGTACTTAGATGTAATGTCATACCCTTCATGACATTCAATAAAGCTATTTGTTAATTAGTTGAACGTTACAAACGAGTATGAATGAAGGAAAAGTTCATTTGTTTTCTACAAATACAACCAACTCTCCTATCTATTTATGATGCCACCTGCTGAGAGCCACGAGCAGCAGCTAAAACACACTGGAAAGCCGGATGAGAGAGATTTTCAAAACGATTATTATAGTTAACACTTCCTAAAATATGAAAAATAAATGTTTTAACCAAAGTAAACCAATAAGGGTTAGCCTATGAAGTGGATGAGTGAGACGCTGATATTCGCATATTAGTCAATCACAAGGGTCTTGATGAAGCTGGCGATTCCATCCCATTCGTCAGACTGATGATAATTCAGCTGCAAAGTACTTGACAGGACCAATGTTTCTAGTAACAGGGACTGTCAATTCATACTTAACATCACTGAAATTATATATATATATTTTTTTAATTTGGAGATAGTAGCGAATTTTCGGGGTGGGGGGGGGGGGAGTGTACAGGCGACGCAAAATACACTTAAATGCAAGCTTTACATATACTCCGGGTGGCAGCCCATTGTGCATGCACCATCCTTGATATTATTCCCGGTAGCTACTTGAGGAATAAGATCTTACCGACTAAGCTTTGAGTAATAATGCACAAATGTCTTTTTTTATTTAGTATCTGTCATTTGCTAGAGCGGAGCAAACATCCAAGGATGCAATAGGTGTCTTTATTATTCGATAATTCAAATAAAGGTTAAATGTCATACAGCAAAAAAGAAAAGATTTAGTTCGTTGAATAACTAAATATATTAGACCACCTTTCTCCAGTTTTTGTAATTACCTGCATTTTAAGCTTATTTTGGTGAATTGCCATTGTCCTAGAAAGCTAGAATTTTGTTCTGATTACCATTTAGAGGTGTTAATTTTGTTATGAAATGTATGCGGGGTCTATAATTGATCAATCTATTTAAAATAATTATAGAGGAACAGATATGTACGTGTTGATTAAATATTACTTATAATAACCGATCAAGTAGATTTTTCGAAATTGATGGATAATCTTTGAGGAACAAACTACACGTAAATATATCAATATCTTGTTAGCTCCGATTAACTGCTCAAGTGCTATCCGTACTGAAGGATCCCATGATTAAGAAGTATTCCCCGTAGAATGTACCGATATCAGTCGCAACTCGTTGCCATGCCCCGACCTGTATTTCGTGTGTCTGTAATAGCCCACCGTGTATCTGATTTCTGCGTTAAGTCTTGGCCAATACATAACATCTCGAGCCCTAGCTGCGACATTTCTCTATACCCATATCACCTTGGATTGATCTCGGTATCACAATTTCGGTACCTTTTAAAACTTAATCATTGGCAACTTAGAGCTCATTGCGAATGTTCCACTATGCTTTGCAGTTACTTAGGTACTGGTTCAGCGGTTCCGGCCTACCTCGCAAGATTATATTTGTGAGACCTGACATCTGCTCATCAGCCTAAGTCACTTGTCGTATCTGTTCCATCCGCTAATCTGACACGGCCATGGTTGTGACAACAAAGTCCATATATATTCTATGTTATCATGCAAACTCTCATCTGGCCTCGGTGCCGAACTGTCTGATGCCCTGGACAATGCATCCGCTATGGCCAATAATTTCCCTACCGTATTTGTGACTTTCAGGTCGAACCATTGTAGTCTCATCAAAGGGCGTTGCACGCGTAACGGGCACTCATTCAGTGGTTTCTTGGACAAGCCGACAATCGGTTTATGATCCATTTCGACTGCTACAGTTACATCATGACATTCACATACAGTGATATAGTGATTCCATGATATCATCATTGGTGATGTTGATCATTACATCCAATGGTGTTTCATCTTCATGATCCAATTAATCTGTTCCAGATGCTATTAAGTGATGCAGTTTCGCTCTGGGATCACATTCATATGTGCTCGTGTCCGCTTGTGGTATTTGTCCCCTCTATGCCTCTTATCTAGGGACCTTTTTAAGGCGTTGTCGTAGTGTTCCTGGGTTAGACCTCTCCTTCTCGTGAATCCTGGATCGCCCCTGGAAAGTAATTTGTTGAACTCTACTCAAACTGTCGATATACATTATATTTTATACTCAAAATACGTAAAAATAACAAGCCCATCAATTTCATGTGATAATTTTGAAAGCATTATAATCGTATCTTTTGGTAATATTATTCTTAGTATCGTTCTTATTTTTGTCATACTTTTCTGGCAAAAAAAAAAATAATATTTGGTATTTTTGATCCTGACTTTCCCTTCCTATTAGACTTTTGGGAATGAAGTTAACAGTAAATCTATTTGTAAAATGATTTGATCGTATGGTTCTTAGCATTAACTATTGTTTGCAATTGTTACGGAACCTGAAATCAACAGATCACGTATGCGTGATGAACATAAATTTTGTCAAGGAGATAAAAAAAAAATCAGATTATGTTACACTAGGCAGCGTGAAATGTCTAGGGGAATGAACAAAGAAGTAAGTGTTTTTTTTTTTGTTAACAAATAACTATAATTTATTCTTAAAACAACCCTAACATTACAATACACCAAATCAATACAATTACACATTATAACAGCAGTATAACAAAAATAAATAAAATTCACACAGTAAAATAAAGTGCACAGTACCTGGTAACACCACTGTCACAGCAATAAGTCCTTTAAAATATAAAAGCCGGACGAACAGTTCACACAAATTCTCTCGGAGAATAACAGTCCAATGTAAAGCTCTTGTAACCATCCCGAAAGTAAACTGAAGACCAAATAAGATTCCTCACAAAAATCTGAAGAAAATCTATAATTGCCGCAAATATCGGAATAGGTCCCACAAACTGACATACACGCTTCTGTGTCCGCTGGAATGTTCTCTCACCTCTCTCCCGGCTCTAAAACACAGCCCCTTTTTTATAACCTTTCATCCGAAAACTCTAGAATAGCTCGGCAGTGAGCTGTTACACTCCGCGAGAGTTCAACAAGTACGGATTAAACTGAGTTTACAACACTCGGCCAGGCGAGGCCGCTACAACACGAGTTACGCCCGTGTCACTCAATAAAAAGGGCACATGTAACACAATAAACAATTGGTCAATATCTTTGACCTCGGCCTTCACCTTGACCACTATCTGTTAACTTCAGGCTACGCAAGATCATTTGCTTAGTTAGAAATGTTTAATCCCTTAATCAGTCTCTAAAACAATTTTTGAAGGAATATTTACAATAAGTATTTTATATATGTTATATATGGATAGACATCCATCATGGGTTTCAATGGGAAACAAATTTCATTATATATGTTAGCAACGTTTTTCATTAGTTTATATACATATATCAAGTAAAGGCAAACATTCTCCCAGTGTTGGCATTCGTAAGGGACTTTGGTTACGATACATGAGAGACTACGTAAGGGATCGTATTTTTTCTTACTAAATGGGCTACATGAGGAACTGTTGCTCTGATAGATGAGGGACTGCATGAGGGTAACTGTTATTCTGAAACATGACGAACTACGTTAGGGGCCTTAATTCTGGAACATTAGTGACTCCATGGAGGACTGTGGCTCTGATAAATAGGGTCTACTTGAGGGAATGAGGTTCTGATACATGAGGGATCACATAGGGGACTGTGGATCTGAAAGATGTGGGACTACATGAGGAACTGTGGTTCTAATACATTAGGGACTACATGAAGAACTGTGGTTCTGATAAAGGAAAGACTACGAGGGACTGTGGTTCTGATTAATAAGGGACAACATTATAGTGACTGTGGTTCTGATACATGAGACACAACATAAAGAACTGTGGTTTTGACACACGGCGGATTGCCTGGGCGCCTGTGTTTCTGATAAATGGAGACCTCACAAGCGACTGTGGTTATTATACATGAGGGACTATCTGGAGACCGTGGTTCTGATACATGAGGGACTACATTAAGGATTGTGGTTCTGATACATTAGTGACTACATGAAGAACTTTAAGGAATTTTCAAATATGTGCATGTGTTTTATTTTAATGACATATGTGTGCAGAATAGTTAGCCAATCATAAAAGTGTTTTTATATTTTTTGGGCATATCTGAATCGTCTTTAGTCCAACAACAGGCATGTTATAGTTTTACACGAGAGTAGTCTTAACAGCGATTTACCTTGCATATATCTTCTTCTTTTTTTAATTATCATTCATTCAACATTATGATTATGAAATTCAGTGACAACACAACAAATATTGCACTGTTTGGACTACTGAAGATAAAACCAAGTCACATCCCATTCAGCCATGGATGTAAATGAAGCATTATCTAAAGTTGGTACTGTGACGCCAGGGAGTTTTGCCATCCTAATGTCACTTGGACTTAGCAACTATCTGCCTTTAGTCACCAATTTCTTTGCCATAATTTTCATAGGTATGATTCTCTTTTGCTTTTTTTTTTTTGCATTCTGTCTATCTTAAGAAACAAAGGTTGTGGTAGGATCGGGTAATGACTCATTATATGTTTTAATGAACAATAACTTTTAAAAGATTTTAATGTTATCCGACCCATAATCGTATAATCAGACTGCCACAAATATAATGTACACTGTGCAATTATGATGATATTCTTACCTAATTATATTTTAAAGAAAAACTTATGAAGGTATGAACGTTTAATTCGTTTGATGAACAAAGAAGTTTTAGGACGAAAACCCTTTTTTCACCTATTTTAGTTTGCCAAATCAAAGATATTATATTAACTATTTTATAATATTTTCTGATGTAATACTATGGTGTGTAGTATCTGTGGAGACGTTTCCAGACTTGATGCAAGCATATCAGTCAAAAACTTCTTCATTTGAAAGAGTTTCAAAAGAGTTATATCATCTGAATCCAAAGTATAAATTAAAACCTTTGCTGTTAATGGTAAATTACATTATAATATTTTCCTCTGTATTCACACTTAAAAGTAATTTTAAAGATTGCATTCTTATGTCCTTATTTTAAGCATCCCGTAACAGCATTTTATTGAGCTAATATTAAACTAGCATTGAGTCATATTTAAAATATTGAAAGATGATTAACCAAAATCTAATACATGTTTTATTCTAGGTCTAGAGCCAGAGTACTAATGTAAGCTGGAAAACTCCTCACTTTCTGATGAAATATATAAAAAAAAACAAAATGAGAACCTTAGATTGATCACTCCGACTCACAGAAGCATGATAAGGCTGATCCATAGTCTTTGATGTAAATTCCTTTCCTTTAAGTTGTTGGTGTTTAAGAAGAAAACCAAAATATCATTGAAAAAATAAGAATCCGCCATAAAAAGGGACCATATGAAGACAGGTTTTATCTTATACCATCTAGCCCCCAGACATTCAAAAAACAATTTTGCACAATTTACTTGAAGATTACCATCATTTCAGTGGGATCTCGTGTGTGGGGGAGTTCATCTGATCAGTCTCTCTGTGGCAGCCGGTGGAGCTGTAGCCATCGTGGGCAAATTGTTTTGTCCATAGACTTCTTCGGGAGAAAAAGAATACACATGGTACTATTGTTCACATTTGCTACTCCAAGTGTCTTTTCTGCATTCTCCACCAGTTACACAATGTTCTTTGTATTGCGTTTATGTACTGGAGTGTTCATGTTGGTAGGTGTATACAATTAATAGATTGATCCAGATACGAATTCTTTTTAATAGCATTCTTAAATAAAAAATGTAAACAAAAATCAACAGTAAAATATTATTATACATTTATTTATTCAATATACAAGTATGATGCCTAGATGCGATATATAAATATTAAATATGTTCCAAGTTAGACTACGCAGGCGACACGAAAGAGTCAAATCCAGAGTCAAACTTGTATGCTAATGAACTACATGACTGCATAATTAGGTAAACTATGATTTACATTTATTTTAAAACTCTATATCACAAAACCTTATCATGAATCAAATGAAATCCTGTTTTAGGCAATTGCACATTCCGGCTATGCATTAATGACCAAGTTGTATGCCGCGAGGCTGCGAGGGTTTGTCAGCGTATTTGTTCAGATCCAATGGGCCGTTTCCTGTATGATTGTGACTCTCTTCGCCTTCTTCATTAGACCCTGGCGCTACTTACACGAAGTCCTCCATGCCCTACCATTTATCCTTCTTCTATACATGCGGTAAGTTTCAGAATTGTTAAAGAAAATTACACCAGATGAATCAAATCTACTACCTTGTCGGAATCTATTTTTTTATTTGTTTAAATTTGTTTTGCAATGACATGGTATGTTAGTGGTACGGTTTTTAATGAAATAAAGGTAATCATTCGATAATAATGATATGTTACTATTTCAGGTTTTATATGCTTGGGCCTAGAAATATTTCATAAGACATAACCTGTCGCTAACCTGTATCAATTATTACACTTTACTATGAACATTTTAGCAAGCCAAAGAACATATACTTATATATATATATATATATATATATATATATATATATATATATATATATATATTATAAATATACAGACGAAAAAAGATATGGGTAAGAGAATAAAAATGAATCCCTAGTAATAGAAAATCAAAACATTAGTGTTATATAGCCATTATAGAAAAAAAACGGCCTGCTCTGTTTTATAGTTTCCTGCCTGAACGCCCTGTGTGGTTGGTAGCAAATAACAGGTATAAGGAAGCCGAAGATGTTCTAAATTTACTTGCCAGGAGAAATAAGGTCAATACAAACAGATTCTTCTACAAAAAAGCATCTCGATACTTATCAGATCTTATAAATAAGACACATTCAGTTATAAAAATATACAGTCCATTGATCATGTTTCCTTGGTTTTAATAATTTACTCCCTTATAACTATAATTTTGAGATTAGGTTATGGATTTTATCCAGGTGTTCATCGAGCCACTGTTTATTTATAATCAAAACGCCGACATACAAATTATTTACTAAAGTAAACGAATAACCAGTCGTGGAAAACGCCAGATAGGGGAAAACATCCGGGACCTGTTTGTGTTTCAATGTTTAATAAAAACGAAGGAGGGATGGAATCATAATTTGGGGATTTTTTTTAGGAAAATGTTGTTCATCTAAAAGGGTAAGAAAATATGCACATGTCCAGTTGGAATTATCCGTTGATAGTGAATATTTAACATCCAATTCAAGGTCCAACTTGAGTCCCGGATTATCTTGTCGTCTGGTGACAGAGCGCAGAATATAGATCTGCTGGAGGAAAACCGGAAGAAGGCAAGGACAACTTCGGTTTGGAGAAGCAAGCTTCGTGCAATTAAGTTTCTAGATTTATTTAAAGGCAATAAAGTAATGAGACACACACTGATCATGTCATTTCTCTGGCAAGTCAATTTATTTACATATTGATAGACTGTCAACTGAAAAACTTATATAACCATATTACCGTTCACCAGAAAGGATAATTGCTTTTATAATTATGAATGTTTTCATTTAATCTTGTAAGCTGACCTGACCAAAAATTCAATCACAGGTACATAATAATGATAATGAGGTAGTAAAGCCTGAAAACATTGAAAAAGTAGTATACAGTTTTTTATATAAAGTTATAGATACAGTTATATATATATATATATATATATATATATATATATATTAACCATGGAGAAAGGTCTTTTGAACAGGAGGGCTTAAAGTACACCTTTACATTTAGAATGCTCTAAAAATCTTACCAATGAAAAATTATTTGAGTTAAGGAGAGCTAAGATTTGTCTTAGTTTTTTTTTCTTTTTCTCGTACTTTTCTCGCCTTAGAGTATTCATCATTTATTTGGTCTTTAAAAGCATAATTACTTATTGATTGTCATTTTATTTAAGGGTTGTGAATCAGCTTGTTTTTTATGGGATAATGTACAATCTTCCTGCACTCTTTCAGAACATCTATCTTAGCTTTTCCTTAATGAGTCTCGTAGAAATACCAGCTTATCTGAGCGCATCAATGTTAATCAATAGGTAGGAAAATGAAATATGCACTAACACACGCACATATTAATCCACTAATGGGGCCTTCTATAGGTCCGTTTCCGACCTAATTTATTTAGTTTACTAAAAGCTAGCGATCATTCCTCACCTCAAACACAAATACACACACTCAACATTCATACACATCTTTTTTGTGGATCTGCTTATCTTTTGTTGGTCTTAATTTTATGTAAAAGTAAAGAAACATTTTATATATCAAACTACCATTCTGTTTATATAAATATAAATATATATATATATATATATGTATATATATATATATATATATATATATATATGTGTGTGTGTGTTAGAATGTAGGAGGGGTCTCTATTGTGACCTAAGTGTATTGAACGCAAAAGTTGATCATATGCGAAATGTTTTAACAACATAATCTTGAAACAAAAAGATGAGAAAGGGGTTTAAATACATACCTCATGGTTTTTGTTCTATGAAATTAATTATAACATCTAAGTTAAATGACTGAAGACTTGAAACCTAATGAAATATAAGGGTAATTAAATTATGGTTTATTATTAATTTGTTAATTTTTATTCGCTCCCTCGACCGTATTATACGCATCATTGAATGGCAAACACATGCAAGTGTGACGTATACAATAATCACATGATAAATGTCAGAAAAAATTGTAATTATTAGAAATTACATACAAATCATTTTCTTTTTAAAATACTCAAACACAGGTTAGGAAGGAAAATTCTTCTTATTACTTTCCTTTCTTGAGGTTAGTGTTTCCTTGATACTTCTTGAGAACGTTCCATCAAAAATAAGTAAGTAGCTCACGGTAGTTCTTTATGCACAAGACTTATATTAGCTTAAGGCACTGGCGTGTCATTGCTAACATCTCCTGAATTTTGCATGAACTTTATTTTATTTTAAACACAGTCAGGTAACTCTTGACCATTGATATTTAAAAAAAACAAGAATAATGACCTAAAACTCATGAGAATCAAAACAGAGAGTATCATATTTATGTCAGGTATTGGTAATGGTACCATTTCGCAACACGTACTTGTAATCTAATTCCCATATTGTTTTGTTTTGAAGGCGGTGGTGTTGATTTGGGTTCTTTAACTCTAACACTAGCTTTTGCGGGTAAATTTGCTATCACTGGGTCCTTCAGAATTATCGCGGTTTTAATCCCAGAGCTCTTCCCAACAAATTTAAGGTAATTTAATTTTCCTGTAATTTATTAAATGAATTATACCAGAATATTATGGCGAGAAATTGTGAAATTAAGAGGACCATTAATGTGAAGTTTATGCGCTTATTAATAACACTTGTCCCTGAAATATTGTGAATTTAATGGATTTAACACAATCCTTAATGATATAAAAATGGTTTGTTATTTTAAAATTCAGAGTAACTGCAATCGGATTCGTTAATGGTCTTGGGCTGATCGGAGGCCTGGTGTCACCATTCATGAGACTACTGGTATGTCTTTTTTTCAATGAATTAATACATGATGTTTAACTAATATTCAATTATTACTGATCATTTTTTACTAATTTATAATATTAGTAATTATCGATTATTAAAATTTATCAACGGAACAATTTAGCAAAAAGTACATATTATTTTTTTACTTTATTTAATATCAAAGATGTTTTTCAAGAATGTTTTTTAGTAAATAGATGGTATATATTTTCACGCAATAACTAAACTGAAAACTAATCCTAAAGATTAAAAATAAAATGTACGGTTCTATCATGAATGTTTCAAACGGCATAAATGATTTCCTTCAGAGAAACTTGGAAACATCCTGTTATTCGAGTTATTACAGATATTTCTTATTTATTAAATAAAAATGATTTGACAGGGTAGAATTCAGAAGTGGTTACCAAGTGTGATATTTGCCGTCACTTCTGGATCAGCATGCCTCCTGGTCTTCCTTCTATCAGAAACAAAAGAGCGCCCTCTACCGATAACCAGAGGTGAAATCCGTGAGTGGTATACAGAGAGGTACCTGAAAATAGACAAATGATTGACAGATTAGTTCTTAAAGATTCATCAATAAAATCCAAAATTTGTTGTTAAATTCTTGGCCTGATTGCATTCTATTTCAAAATTTAAATGATTGAATGAAATGTAAGCAAGAGAACTATAAAAACAAATATAATGTATGCATTTATCCAAGTCAAACCGATGCGTGACCATGCGTGAACATTCCCCGCCCGTATCCCAATTAGTTTATATGTTTCCTATTCAACTTGATTTTGGCATTATATATATCAACAACATTAGCAAGATAGCCTCTAGGGATAAAGAGTGTCATTCTCATGTTCAAATAGAATCATTACTTTAGCTTTCTACGGCATAATAAGATGTATATATCAGGGACATTAAAGCTCGGCTGATATGTCATCTTAAGCGATCACTATTTGTCCGTCGTCCGTTAACGGGGCACAAACTGTAATTGCCTGACCTAGAATCTTCTAGATACACATCCAGGAAGGTTCTTGGAAAATCTCATTGGTAACCTGAAACCAGGTCTCGTTATCCATATCTTTCTAGCTAAGGGGCTCAGAAGTACCCCCGGTATCATAAAAAATGGCACAAAAGCTCCGGTATCTAAAAAATGAATGCATTGATCACCATGATTCTTTGTATACCTATTGATCGCGGAGTGTTTCATTAGTTTCTGCAGACTGGTACCGCCACCTATTTTTTTTCAATTATTCGTATGCATTTTTCCTCTATTTTTAGACCTTTAAAGATATGGTCATCTGTTAAAAGGGTGCAATTCGTAACCACTGGACCTGAAGTCGTCTTACTTGAAATGCAAGTGCGGGATCCATGAAAAGACTTCTAGTAAACCTGAAATTAAGTCTCTGTTACCTATATCCTTCAAGCTATGGGGCTCAGGAGTATCCCCCGAATAATGGAATATTTGATACAAAAGCTCAATTATCTGAACAACTTCTGCATTGATCACCATGATTCTTTGCAAGCATATTGATCATTGAGGGTTACATCAGTTCCTGCAGGCAGACTGCTGGCGCCACCTGCAATTTTTTCTCTTTTTTTTTTGAGACCTTAAAAGGTGCGGCCATCTGTCAATATGACATATTTCGTAACCACTGAACCTAGAATCTTCTTACTTGAAATGCTGGGAGGTCGTTGTAAGGTCTCCTTAGACACCTGAAATTAGGCCTCTGTTACCCTTACCCTTTGAGCTATGGGGCTTGTATTTATCCACAGAATAATGTCAAATTTGATACATACGCTCAACTATCTGTACAACTAATGCATTGATGACCATAAGTCTTTGCATGCCTATTGATCACGCAGTATTTCAGCAGTTTCTGCCATTTTCTAAAAGATAACTCAAAACACATCCGGTTGCAAATGCCCTTTATCTTACTTTTTTAAATATATACAGGAAATTGAATGGTTTGTTTAAAATGTACTGCCTCAAGGATTCCTACGTTTCTTACAATGTTAATTTTAATCATTTATATTGGTGATTAATTTCCATACTCAAACTCACATTTAGTCTCTCCTTGACCTACATTAGTAGTTTTCCACATTGTGCTTAATAAGATAATACTTTTAATGTAATGTATCTCGTTTATGATTATGTTGCTTTCCTTTGTTGGTCTTATACAGATATTGTAAGATATATGATTCGGTGGACTTTGATACAGCGGCCAGGTTTAAATGCAAAGTATAAACAAATTTAGTAACTGAACTATTCACACAAACGATTTTGCACAAAGTCAAACAGATATATCTTGAAATTAGGCGTGATCGCGCAATCTATATTCATTATTTATTTCACAGTGTCAGAGTGCACGTCATTTAACTACACTTGTTATTTGTTAAACAAAATAAAGCGTGCCTGGTGTCCCCAAATTCAGTCACTCACCACCGAGACCCCTACAAAAAAATTCCTATCTTGAAATAAAAAAGAGGCTATCTTGCTCATGCTGAAATATAACATGACAATATTTAGCTGGAATAGGTAACATATAAACTTACTGGGACACGGACGGGGAATGTTGGTCACGCATGGGACTGTACTTGGATGAATGCATGCATTCAATGTTTAAGTTCGAATAACGGAGGGATTCCTATATTGCCCCGGCAGGGCTTTGATTCGGTTTTCCGACGGCAAGACAAGTATAATAAGAATTTTGACGCTCAACTACGGACATGTGCAAGAACAGTTTCTGCCGGCTAAGGGACTGCACACTCATGAAATTTTTTAGAAATTTGTCAAATTATTTTATCTCTCAATGCTTCATTTACGACATCAGCAAGCAAGATCAACCTAAAGTCATTTTCGCAACTCAACTGTATGGGCATACATAAAGCAAATTGAAAAATGGGTGTGATTTTTTACTATAGGGTAAAAGCCAAAACCATGGAATCAACAGAATTTAAGCAGAGACAGTAAATCATAGACAAAGATTTCGCGCAAATACGTTTGCCCAACTGTCATCTTTCTTATAGAACAATCAAGGCCCCAATAAAGTAATTATTTCATAAGCATACACGTTGTTTGCGATTTTGCTAACAGCAATGTGGACAAAAAGTTGAAAGAGTAATCCCTATATGTATTCACAGTACGGTACATACTTGATAAAATTCGTCACGATATTAAGAAGGCATTAGAGATTGAGACCACTTTTCGTCAAGACCATGACAAGAACCTCTGGGAGCAGAACCCTCGAGATCCAGAAATGTTATATATTTAGATTCACATTACGTATCGCGATAATTTTTTTTTAAATATCGATTTTTATTTATTTTTTTTATTCTATTGAACGTGTCTAAACCTTATTTGTTTATAAAGAAGTTATGGTTCTGTTAGAAAGACATCTTTATGGATTGGGTTTCATGACAGACTAAAAGTGACGGGATTAATGACAGGCTAAACGTGAAAGCCGGTGCCGTATCTTAGACGTTTAGTAGGAATTACCCAGGTATACGTAACATCCATAGGTCGAAGGTAGGTTCAAGGAAATATGCTGTCTGCTCTATGACTTATAGTTGTTCGAGAATACTTCAACACAACAGAAAGAATGAAAAGCAGAACACAGTCATATTAATTAATCATTCATTAATATTCTCCTCTCATATCTTATGATTGCAGCATTTAAATCAAGTGTTAAGTTGATATTAATATTGTTTGAGCTCGGCAGCCTTGCCATGTGGTGCATGGCTGTGATTATGTTTTGTTTACCATTAGTACCTCTTTGTGCTAGGCCAGTGACCGGAATTCTCTATTAGTTATTTGCCCATGCAAGGCCTAAAACAAATTTATTTTTAAAGGTTCTTTGAGTAATATCAACAACAAGTAAGAACTTTACTAAGTACATTGGAAAGTAATATTTGCATATTTCATGTTTGAAATAAAATGATCCACATAAACATATGTATGAACTGACTCATAAAATACTTAGTTTTCCAGCAAAACCATCCTTGCCCTGCTTATTCTCAGACCATCCTACCATGTTTACGTTGTTATGGTTCTGTGTGGGAAAACATAGTCCCCATTTGTTTTTTTCACCACAACAACACTTAGCCACCTGAGGTAGGATCTAGCGCATCCGCAAGAAGTATCGAGCAAAGAGGCGAAACGTGAAAGAAAAAGGTTAAAAAATGTGTTCAGGAGTATGCAAACGATTTTTAAGTAAACTTTGGCAGATACTATTCTGATAAAGTACCATATATTTCTAGTTTGTAATAGTGCTGTAGGAACCTTTGGAAAGGCCATATTTAAGGAGATGGTGGCACCAAAATATATACAAAAGGATAATTTGAATTGAAAAAAAAGGTTCTCCGGTTTAAAAATCTGCCAGATGCCAGTGTCAAAGGCGAGGGCGTTTTTTTTTTGGGTGAATTACTTCTAAAGATCGACATGTTAAGGCACAGAGTGATCCATCGGAATTGTCATATATAAGGGGACACGGTCACATTAATGTCCGTAACTAACATTATATTCATCATACTTAAAATTAAGTACAACATATTGCAAACAAAGATCCTTAAGAGGAAGAAGAGATTGTTAGATTGATCATGTATACGTTTTTGATTGGGTCATTAATGTTTGAGCTTATTGGTTAATATAAAACTGTTTTGTCGTGTTCTTAGACTCGCCTTATTTTCAATTGAGGACTTTAAAAAAAATACCTATAAATTATCTTAGGATTTCTTTTAAGGAGAACATACAAATCAAATTATAAGTTTCAGATTTTATTTCACTGCAGCTAGTTGTATGTAGGTTCAATAATATGTCGCGTAGTAATGAGGAGTTAATGTTCATTTTCATGTTACAGTATGTTGAGACACCTATTTTATCTGCAAATGTGTATGGTATAAGTTAAATATGCGTACATATAATCTCAAGTTCGAAAAAGAACTGGTTATAGAAGATGCAACGATGGTTTAAATAATTAAACTAGAGGGTACTCATTAGTGCGCATACCTCTGCCAATGCAAAACAAACCACTGGATACGCAATGTGCATTATGTACCAATATTCAATGTTTTTTTTTCTGCATTTCAATTTGTTCAGTCTGTATTTGTGTTGATGAAAATGCTAACTGCAAAATAGAAGTCTAAGGTTAACCAGTGCGAGTTACATTAATATACATCCTAGATAATTTCGTATGTAAATGATCGTTAACTGATATCTACATTTGGACATTACCTAAGTGCGATCTGTGCAGCGCCAACAGACAAGCAAGCACACAAAAAAGATATGAACGTATTCGCAGTTCAGTTGATTTAACCATATGCCTGCCGCTTCATAGATTACAATAAGCGATGAACATACACAGATGAAATCATAACCTCCTCAGTCGCAGAAAGAAGTCATATGAATCCAAAAGGGTGAAATAATTTACAACTGTGTGCATAATACTTAAAATAGGCAGGGCACAAATCATTTCTATCAGACCAAGAATATTCTGTTGAACATCCAGTCTGATGTTTATTGACTCGTCCTGAAAGAAGGAGTATAAGGGTACAAGGTAGACACAAAAATAATGGGGGACATTTTAACAAGTATTCCCGTCATACACATTTTATGAAGAATTTTGCAAACCTGCCTTTAGAATAATTTTGCAACATATTTAGTAAAAAAAAATCATTAAAGGCTGATGTTCAAATCAAATACACTTTGATCTTGCATACGTCATATTTAGCACTAGGTCTTTAATAAAAATTAAACATTGCTTCTTAGGTCTGGATCATAAAAAAAGGAATAAAACTAAGGCAACCCTGTCTTTACAATATTCACAAGAGTTTTTGCAACGTTTGCAGTTTTTGCAATGAATGCTGCACCATGGGTAATATTCATATTTAACATTCTTATTTATTAAATTAATTCTTAGTAAGGTTAGCACGGACTTACTTTGAATCTTTACTTAACAATGGTCTTGTATCTGTTTTATGCTTTGGAAGGGATAATGACATCCTTAAACAAAAACCAAAAAAAAAAAAAAAATAAAAATAATGCAGGTTCAATAATCATTTTGATATTAGTAAATAAATCAATCATTCTAAAGGTATTCTTTTTTATTTTATATTTTGTAACTGATCAGAAAACCTGAATAGAGTTTTTCAGTTTGACTTATTTCAGTCTAATTAAACAACTATGAATACAAATTCATATAAATACCATTTTTAATACAATAGTTTCATAGATTAACTCTTAATATCCTACTCCAGTTTGGGAAAAAAGTCATATCTTGAAATCGCAAAATAACTGCATGCTTGCTGAAGTTTGTTTGCCGCATAAGTCTGGTGATATTTCCCACTTCCATTGGTTTTCCTTGTTTTATATGCAGTCATATATTTAAATATATATGAGAATAACAAAGACATCGGTGTTGAAATAAAGCTGTACAATATACAGTTTCTGTATCACGATGTAGAATTGCGACCCAAATATTAATCTCACACCTTCTTCAGTGATGTCTTCCACATTTATGAAAATCGTGAAATTTAAGATAAAATATCGTTCGGGAAGCATGTATGTGCTGCACATGAAATTGTCTCTCGTTGTTTTACATTTATTCTTATTGTCTAAAGTTATGTTAATGTTACAGGGTATCCCGTTCAGCGCAGTACAATGTCGATGTATATCCTCCTTTAATACTAACACCTAAATAAAACAGAAACGCAATCAATTTGAACGAAGGAGAATGTCTCGTATTAGTTATTTTAGTTCGATTTACAACCCGTGTAAAATTAATCATTACTGGAAGCTTACAGTTCAGTCATTTCCAGTATTAAAAGGAGGAGGGAATTGGGAAGGGTTCAATGTGATTTAAATCCATAAATCCTGAATAACTATACGATTTTTTTAGAAAAATATAAACCTATAAACCGGTGCTTCAGCTTCTGGCTGAAAGAATTTGGCGGTTGTTTGCGCATGAATTTTTAAGTTTTATCAGTAAGAACTATATGGAAACAATATAAACGTGTCAATAAACAATAAAATTTAATCCGATGTAAACACATTTTCATGAACCGTTCACATAGACATTATATGTAATTCAAGTTTATATCTAAAAATGTATGTTTAATTATGTTAAAACAGATATTTTGTTGGTTAAAATGGGGGCGGGGATTAAGCCATCAACATAACACTTATTTCACATTATATAAACACGTTTTGTACAATGAGCTACATAGGAGGTATCATCAGCTTCGGTTTGGTATATCAAATGTATATATGCTTCTAATTCCAAATCCACACATTAAATTTAAATATATAAAGGTCCCAAAAAAGTGAAAACATAATATTAAGTTCAACATTCGCAACTTTAGGCTGCTTTGAACAAAAACACCCGCATCAGCTGATTGCTTTAATGGAAGGACCTAAGGAACAAATGAATGTTGCCAAATGTATATATATATATATATATATATATATATATATACATATATATAGACAGAGAGAGAGAGAGAGAGAGAGAGAGAGAGAAGGTAGGATTACCCTCAATTGTAAAGTGCTCAATGGCCTACAGACTAGGCCAGAGTGGCATAACAGTTAGGACAGACAATGACGAGAAACACTACATAGGGTGTACTTAAGGTGATTTCAAGACCAGATACAATAACCACAAACAATCCTTTCGTAACAGATCCCACGCTAAAAACAGTTAACCGTCTAAACACATCTGGTCACTAAAAGACAACAATATCAATTACAAGCTCTCCTGGGTAATCTCTGCCAAGGCAGCACCTTTCTTCTGTGGGACTAGAAAGCGTGATCTCTGTTTGTCTGAAAAGCTACTTATAGCATCGCCCCCCCCCCCGGATCATTGTTGAACTCAAGGGCTGAAATTCTCTCCAAGTGCTGCCATCAAAAGAGATTCACTCTGAAATGTTTTAAAACCTAGCATTCGTACTAATATTCGTACTTCTAACCACATTCATCTGATAATCGGGTCGCATTCCGTGAAACAGACTGTTGTGAATTTAGTGTTGTTTTTCTTCAGAGTTATAAATATATATATATATATATATATATATATATATATATATATATATATGTATATATAATAAGTGGTATTGCCGTGTTAGTCTGTAGTTGACGCGAAAGTTAGGATAAACAGTGCGCCTTTTAGATAGACTAACTAGTTTAATAATATATATATATATATATATATATATATATATATATAAATATATATATATATTTCTCTTGCTTTCATACACGCCATTCCTTTCAATCATTTACATCTTTTCACAAGGAATGCAATACGTTCAAAGAATAACCCATTTTAGACTCAATGGATGAAAGCTTTAATCAGTTTTTTTGTGCATCATAAGTCTGTTTTCCGTTGTCTCTCTGTATACCACTCACGGATTTCACCTCTGGTTATCGGAAGAGGACGTTTGTTTGTCTCTGGTAGAAGAAAGACCAGAAGGCATGCAGATCCAGAAGTGACCGCAAGTATCACACTTGGTAACCACTTCTTAATCCTCCCCTGTTAAATAGTTATAATGAAATTATTAATAAAGATATCAGTTATTACACTGCTCGAATAACAGGACAACGTTACCACATTAAATTATAAAAGAAATGCCGTTTGAGAGATTCATGATAGCAGTGTACATGTAATTTTTAATTTTTCGGAATAGTTTTATGTTTAGTTAATGTGTGTAAGTAATTTATTTATATTTGTTAAAAACCTAAATTACTCGTAATCCGATAAGTTATGTATGAATATTAATTAAACATCATATTTACGTTTAATATATTGACAAAAGAATATACCAGCTGTCCCATGAACGGTGACACCGTACCGCCGATCAGCCCCAGAACATTAACAAATCCGAGTGCAGTTCCTCTGTATTAAAAAAATCACCAACAATTTTTAATAGCATACAAGATTTAGTTAAATCCATTGCACAATATTTCAGGGACAAATGATATTAAATAAGTGCATGAACTTCACATTGATTCTCCATTTAATTTCACAATTTCTTGTCATATCTTTATTGTTAAATTTATTAAATAAACTAACTTACCTTAAATTTGTTGGGAAGAGCTCCGGAGTTAATACCGCGATAACGATAAAAGACCCAGTGATGGCAAATTTTCCCACTAGAGCTAGTGTTATTGTTAAAGCACCTAGATCAGCACCATCGCCTTCAATACAAAACAATATGAGAATATCATTATAAATACGTTGTGTTGCAAAATAGTTACCATTACCAATACCTGACATAAACATGATATTTTCTGTTTTGATTCCAATGAATTCTTTAAGGATTTTTTCTCGATTTCCAAATATTAATGGTCAAGATTTACATAAATTTGTTAAAAAATACAAATATAGTTCATACAAAAAACGAGGGTTGATAGCAATGACACGCCAGTGCCTTAATTAAGGTATTGTGTATAAGCTAATTAAAGTCTTGTGCATAAAGAACTACCGTGAGCTACTTACTTGTTTTGGATGGAACAATCTCAAGAAGTATCAAGGAAACACTAACCACCAGAAGGAAAGCGAGCAGCAAAATTTTCCTTCCTAGCCTGCGTTTTAGTATTTTAAAAAATAAAAAAATGCATTTAATTTCTAATAATTACAAGGAGCGAATAGTAATAAAAAATAATAATAAAACAAAATTTAAATACCCTTATAATTCTTCTATCCCTGGTTTCTAGTCTACATCAATTCTATCTTGTATCAATGTTGTTAAAAAATTCCTCATATGATCTTGCCTATGATGACAAACGTCTATAAATAATACGACACTTATCCAGAAAATACCCGTTCTTAGCCAGGCGTAGCCGAACGTATGTATTCAGTACAACAGACCGTTCCTACATACTTACCAATATATATATAGATATATATATATATATATATATATATATATACATGTATATATATATATATATATTTATATTTATATATTTATATATCATATTCCTACCTATCGACTGCAACCGATGTACTCAAATAAGCTGGTATTTCCACGAGACTCATTAAGAAAAAGCCAAGGTAAATATTTTGAGAGAGTGCAGGAAGATTGTACATCATCCCATAATACACAAGCTGATTCACAAACCTTAACGAATAAGACACTTAATTAGTAAATATACTTTCATGGACCAAACGAATGTTAAATACTTTAATAGAGAAAAAAAAAGAATTAACTAAGATAAATCTTAGCTTTGCTAAAATTAAATAGAATGATTATTAACTGTTTTCTGCTTTTCAATGAGTTCACGACATTCTTCCTCTTTATCTGGTACCTGTGTTTTAATGATTTTGTCATTTTACACGATAACATTAACACAGTAATAATTAATGATCATAATAATGCAATTATCCTTTCTGGTGAACGGTGATATAGTTATATCTGTTAAATAGTTAAAAATAAATCAAGATGTCAATAAAATTGACTTACCACAGTACTGACATAATTAGTGTGTGTCTCATGACTTTACTGCCTTTAAATAAATCCAGAAATTTAATTGCACGAAGCTTCCTTCTCCAAACGGAATTTGTTTTTGCTTTCTCCCGGTTTTCCTCCAGCAGTTCATCCTTCTGCGCACTGTCACCAGATGACAAGATAATTGGGGACTCAAGTGTGATCTTGAAATGGATATTGCATATTCACTATCAATGGATCATTCCCACTGTACATGTGCATATTTTCTAACCCTTTCGGGTTAACAACAGTTGCCCAACAAACAATCCCCTAAATTTTGAATCCGTTCCAACTCTTTTTTAATAATTAATACAGACACGACAGGTCCCAGTATTTTTCCCTTATCTGGCGTTTTCCATAACTGCTTTATTTAAAAACTTCAGTAATAATCATGTATGTAGGCGTTTTGGTTACAGATATGCACCAGCTCGATATACACCTAGTTGACTATCCAAACCTATCCTTTAGAGCTATAGTTATGACGGAGTAAATGTTTACAACCAAGGAAACATGATAGATGGAATGTATACTCCCACACCTGTATGTGTCTTATATTTAAGATCTGATCAGTATCGGATTGTTTAATTGTAAAAGAATCTTTGGTATTTACCTTATTTCTCCTGGCAAGTAGATTAAGTACCTCTTCGGCTTCTTTATACCTGTCATTTGCTACCAACCACACAGGGCTTTCAGGCAGGAAACTATAAAACAGAATTGGCCTTTTTTGTATAATGGCAATGTAACACTGATCCTCTTTATCATACTTATTCCTCTGTATATTTATCATATATGTTCTTTAAATCTTCGCTAATATTTACAAAGTAAAATGTGAAAATTGATGGATATTGGGAGGTTGAAATGTCTTTCAGCTAACGTGATATATTTTTAGCTTTGGATAATTACTGAAATCTACACCTTTGTCATCCTTAAGAGTCATATGTGTTATTTGTCATTCGAGTTTTGGTTAAGGTAAACGACAGGTTATATGACTTTTGAAATATTTCTAGGCCCGAGCATATAAAACCTGTAATAATAACATTTCATTCTGATCGTATGAATACCGTTATTGTTATTAAATAAACCGTGCCACCAACAGACCATGTTTTTGCAAAAAAAATTAAACCGATAAAATAAGAGGTTTCGTCAATGCGGTAGATCTCATTTTTCTTATGTAATTTTTTTAACGATCCTGAAACTTACCGTATGTATAGAAGAAAGATAAATGGAATGGCATGGAGGATTCCGTGTAAGTAGCGCCATTGTCTAATGAAGTAGGCGAAGAGAGTCACAATCATACAGGAAATGGCCCATTGGATCTGAACAAACACACTGACAAACCCCCGCAGCCTCGCGGCATACAGCTCCGTCATTAATGCATAACCGGAATGTGTAATTGCCTAGAACAGAAATTTAATTTGCTTTATTATGAAATTTTGTGATATACAGTTTGAAAATAGTTTTAAAAATTTACTTAGTTATGTAGTCATGTAATGTATTGTCATGCCATGTGTTCTCTGAATTTAATTTTTCGTGAATGCGTATACTAACTGGGAAATAAATTTATTTTACTATACCGTTACCATCTGGGTATTGTACCTGTATATTAATTAAATAAAGGTATAATAATAAAAACATCTTACTGTTGATTGTGTTATTATTCTGAATGAAAACTTGCTATTAAAAAAAAAATAACTAAACGCGTATCTGGATCAATCTTTTTAATATATACACCTACCAACATGAAGACACCAAGGCATAAACGCAATACAAGGAACATTGTGTAACTGGTGGAGAATGCAGACAGGACACTCAGCGCAGCAAATGCGACCAACAGTAAGATGTGTATTCTTTTTCTCCCGAAGTAGTCTATGAACATTGGACAAAACAACTCGCTCACGATGGCTACAGTTCTACCGGCTGCCACAGAGAGACTGACCAGATAATCTCTTCCACACACCAGATCCCACTGAAATTATGGAAACCATAAAATAAAGTGTGCAAACATTCTTTGGAACATCTGCGGATTTAATGGTATGAGATCAAACCCGTCTTCATAAGGTCCCTTTTTATTGCGGAGAATCCTTATTTTGATCAATTATTATTTGCTTTTCTCCTTGAACACCTACGATTTTAAAAGAAGAACTTTACATCAAAGACTATTGATCAGCGTTTTCTTGCTTCTGTGAGTGGGAGTGATTAATTCACAGTTTTCATATTGCATTTATCTATTTTGACAGGGCAGTACTATGGGCTGAAAAAAAAAGTTCTTTTCGACGTCACCTTCCGCAATGTGTTTTAATGATGCGGAGATGAAACGTATTCTGAGAATAAATTATATTTATATTTTTTACCATTTATGTATTGTGGTATGAACGTACCTCAGTTACAATGGATTCTCCTGGATTCTGTTGATAATTCCAACCCCCCGTACAAGGTAACGTGTTATTGTGTGTCTGATTATACACGTTTATCTCACAGGGACCAGGTATACAAATTTCATCTAAGAGTGTTGAGTTGTCCAGCTTACACTCGTACTTTGGCTCCAAACCTAGAATTAAACATGTCTCAGATTTGTGTTTTTCATCTTTAAATATTTTAAAAATATTACTAGACTCTCGTTTAATATAAGCCCAATAATAATGTTATTACTTGAAGCTAAAAATAGCGGACTAAAAAATGTAATATTTGAAAGTATGTCTTAGTATTAATACACATTATTATGTTATATATGTATATGTTTACCATTAAAAGTAAAGGTTTAAATTTATATATGGGATTTATATGATTTTAAAGCTGATGAGCTTCTTGCAAATGAAGTGGTTTTGGACTGATCTGCTTGCATAAAGTGTAGAAACGTCATCGTAGATATTTCACACCATACACAGTACTACCCACAAAGCAATTAATATTACATCAGAAAATATGATAAAACAGTTAATTTAATATCGTTGATTGCCAAATTAAATTAGGTGAAAAAGGGTACCGTCATTATAATTCTATGTTCATCAAACGAATGAAACGTTCGGATCTTCATATGTTTTACATTGAATTATAATTACTCTGAATAAGAATACCATCAATTGTACGAAGTGCACACTATATTTGCGGCAGTCTGATTATTGGCCTCTGGGTCGGATACAATTATCTATTTTCTTAAGTGATTGTTTCACAACACCATAATGAATCCTATCCTGATCCAACCATTTCCTTTGCTCCCTAAAGGAGGCAGAAAGCAAGAGAGACCGAAAACACAAGAGAGATTCACACCTATGAATATTATGGCCAAGAAATTGGTGACCAAAGGTAGATAGCTGCTTAGTCCGAGTGACATGAGGATGGCGAAACTCCACGGCGTCACGGTACCAACTTTAGATAATGCTTCATGTACATCCATGGCTGACTGGAATGTGACTTGGTTTAATCTTCAATAGTCCGAACAAACAAACCTTTGTCGTGTTGTCAGTGGATTTCCTTGTCCCGAAGCCTGTAAATTGAATAATAATTCAGAAAAGAAAAAGACATATGCTATAAAATGCCTGTTGTTGGACTAAAAACGATTCGGATCTGCCCAATACATATACAAAAAACGACTATTATAGGCTTACTATTTTTTCCACAAACATGTAATCAAATTAACCCTCATGTATATATTTTAAAATTCGCTTAATGAAACATGTCTGTGATTATGATTTTTATTTCCAGTTATCAGATATGTGATTGTTAAATCTAATCCGGTACGACAGAATGTAGTGGCTAGAATGTTCACTAAAAATTGAACATATTAATATGGTGAAGTTCTGTGCTTATAATATTATAGTTTTTAATACAATGATAATCCATTTATTGCCAGATTACCCCGGTTTGAACGGGGTAGAGCACAGGGCTGAACGCCAGTAGATAATGAGTTCGAATCCCAGCCGTTGCGATAAGATTCCTAGCGATCCTCCCCTACCTAGGATGAACGCTATGAGAAGGCCGTGCCAAACGGCCTTCCTTTAGTCAGTGTGCCTTGGGGGGGGGGGGGGGTACATCGTTGGTATGACCCAGCAACGGGGACGATTACAAACTCAGGTCACACAGGGGTAGTAGTGACCTGGGCCTTGTTAAGAACAGGATATTGTTTGAGAGGAAGCGTATAATATATCGCCAGATCGGCCCTCTGAAATTATGGCCAGATTACTGGCTTGCCAGAGTGCCTGGACATGTAACTCGCATTATAAGGCCCCATGAGGATGCAAATGTTTTCGTTATTTTTGACAACGCCTAATTGCTTACAAGTACCGTGTCACTTCAAATAAACCTACTAGACCTTTTAATAAGTTTCCCCAACGATACCTACCATGTGTGTGCAATATTCCGTTATAACCCAATATATTCGTATATTGATCTGCATGTATGGGAGATTTCTGCCTGCGGTCTGCCTGCTGACTGTTTGCGGAGATACGGTTATAAAGCGTGGCGTGGACTTGCAGGGCGGTTCTAAATTTGCTTGTGTCACGACTCAGCAGGGGGCCCTAACTGAGTCGTGTTGTCACGGCTACGTATGATACTGCCCTGTAAAAAAAGTGCGACACAGGAGGCGGTTGCCTCCACCAAACAAAAAAATTGTCCCTTGGTTGCAAGTAAATCACGGTGACCGTGGCCCTAGTGGTGAGAATGGTTATGCTGAATTACTAGATATTCATTAACCCCAGATCAACGAAGGGTGTCTTAACGGCTCTTAGTCTCTGATTGCCGGTATATTAGTTGGGTGCATTGCTGGGAGGTGCACGAGGGGAGGGGCGATTTCTACAGCTTTGTCAGTAGGGGTATTACAATATAATATCGCCTACAGTTTGCGAAAAATCAATTAAATTTCTCCAAAATAATACGCTTTCACTTCAGACTTCAAACTCTAAATATATTGGCCACATTTAATGAGATTAAGAAAGCAGGATTCAAAGACAATATAGATCTTAATAAAGGTGTTAATAACTTTTACCACTATAAAAATCCTTTTTCACTTTCAGTGTTAGTTACCAATTATGTAATAGCAAAACTGTTGGGTTGCTCGTAAGTTTTTTATTTGAATTGTGACTACTTATATTACCATTATTATAAGTAGTTGCGCGCAATACATATTTAAGTTTGACAAAGGTGTGAGAATATCTCTTCTCAGTAAGTTATACATTCTAAATCTAATGTCCATCTTCTACTGAAATGCTAAAGCTGAAGCTGATAAACTTTAAAATTTATATACTTGACATGAAATGTAACTAACTTAACAACAATGCATGCAATTGAAATAGTGAAACGCAATATGATGACATCGTTCAGTTTGTCGTAAAAATGCTAAGTATGAAACAATATTCACAAAGTAGCAAACCTGAATGGCTCGAAAATATATCTGGTAATTATTATCTAAAAGATCTGGTTGCAATATATAGACCACCATCCTCTCACGAAGAGCGGTACTTAAAGACAAGGAATGGGGCAATATAAGATGTCCTGTTAATATGAGTGTACATAAAAGTGTGATTGACATGACTGACTCATTTCTGACAAGAAAACCTTCATGTCTTTTACAATAAGACACAGCTGCTTAGCTATCCTGTTGTACCAAAACATTAAACACAAGACTGAATGGTTCATGCAATTTCATTGATTTAAATGATATATCCTTATAATTTTATTGAAAATGACAAATTCTTAATTACCAAAATATGGGTTGGGATAAGATATGGTATTCTCTTCTTTGAGGAGGATACGGAAGAAAAATCCCCTAGCAAATCGAACAGATATTTATGTCATTAACTAGCCAAACTAACAAATAGTAAACATTTCATTCGTATGTAATACCCGTAGGCACCTCGATTAAAAAATGCACATAAATGAAAACGGGAATCATGTATCTGCACTGTAAAATGTCTACATCCTCTCTTTGATTTGTTCCATACGCCATTTTCTTTCGAACTACATTAAAAATGTTCCTTTTCCGTATTTAACTAGTTAAGTCTCGTATCATTTGCGGATTGCTAGATTCATCTTATGTTGCTTACCTTAATCTGACAGTTAATGATTTTAGAACTAATCACATTTTTAAGCCAATGACAAAGTGGTTAAATACTTAAGTGCAAAGATTGATCAATTTGAATTGTACATTTATTCATGCCAACCCTTGCTCTCTGTCACACACACATCTCACATTTGATGCGAGGAGTGTGTGCGCATATATAGTCCTTGTTAATTCAAATGATTCTGAGGTTAAAAATGAAGAGACCTCTACTCACCTTATGAACTAGAAGAACGACTTGTGTTGTGAGTACAATAAGGTGGTCCATCATGTACCAGAACATAGTCCCTCATGTAGACCTCATGTATCAGAACCATAGTCCCTCATGTAGACCCCATGTATCAGAACCATAGTCCCTCATGTAGACCCCATGTATCAGAACCACAGTCCCTCATGTAGACTCCATGTATCAGCACCACAGTCCTCAGTTAGTGCCTCATTTATCAGGACCACATTCCCTGATGTATTTCCTCATGTATCAGAAAAACAGTCCCTCATATAGTCCCTCATGTACCAGAACTACAGTCCCTCATGTTAACCATCATGTATCAGAACCACAGTCCCTCATGTAGTCCTTTATGTATCAGATCCACAGTCCCTCATGTAGTCCCTCAAGTATCAGAACCACAGACCCTCATGTAGTCCATCTTGTATCAGGACCACAGTCCCTCATGTTGTCCATCGTATTTCAGAACCACAGACCCTAATGTTGTCCATCATGTTTCAGAACCACAGACCCTCATGTAGTCTTTTATGTATCAGGACCACAGTCCCTCATGTTGTCCATCATGTATCAAAACCACAGACCCTCATGTTGTTCATCATGTATCAGAACGACAGTCCCTCAAGTAGTCCCTCATATATCAGAACCACATGCCCTATACCGGAAACATAATTTTACCTTGTATGTATATATATATATATATATATATATATATATATATATATATATATATATATATATACATGTTAATATATAAAGTATATACAGCCAAAACTTTGATTACCGTCCCACGTCTGCGAGTCGTGAGAATAAAATATATCAATGGCTCTCTCTCAGGGCAGACGAAATATCAATTGCAAAAGGTTTTGTGGAATGATCGCAAAGGAAATAATGATTACAAGGTTTTGTCATGGTACACAGGAGCATCAAATTGGGGGATGGGGGGGGGGGGGGGGTTATGGTTTCATCGCAATGCTATTCAGAGAAAAATATTTCTATATTGGAAATGGAATTACTTAAAAATTTCAGACTTTGGTTCTATTACTGAGTTTTCTATGATATATTTTATATCTAAACGTGGTTTAAAAGTAATCTATACTAGAAATATAATATTTTTTTTTACCTTATACTCAATTGCAATGTGTTTGAAATTTGTCACACAGAAAATCAAAGGTCGAGACTTTTATTACCTTCCTACTCCGCTCATCCACCCGTCACAGTCGGTCCACGCTAGATATATATAATCTGAATGTGTAACTGTAGTTACGGTGTTGACTATATTGTCTAGGTTATGACTTTAGCCATCTAAGTGTTATATATAAAATTAACGGCAGATATGTTTGGGCAGGATGTGGATATAACCAATTTTGCGGCTCTGTATAAACCCGTTTTTATTGATGTCATGATGTTAAGTTGAAATATAAAAATGAGGCTAAAAGACATCCTTAATTAAGTTTTTTACAGAACCTTGTATAACAATATCACATTTTCAATTTAAGACATTATTATTTAACAGACAGACATTAAAAAAAGGATATTCACAACATGTGTTAATACAATGGATACTTTTAAAAGGTATCCTTCAAATGCTGCCAGTTTGTCTGACTACATACAAGCTGATGCTACCATCTAGTGGCAAGAATACGAACAAATAAGAACTTGTGAATCAAGCAAACAACTAGATTACCGGTAAAAACTTACAATCTACCCCACTGTCAGTGATGTAGTCCAGTTCACAGTATCCGAGTCCAAGTCCAAGTCCGAGTCATAGACGCCCGAGTCCAAGTCCACCTTTGAATCTGAATAATTTGGAACCCGAGTCTGAGAACAATACAAATCTATTTAATATCTGGCTAGTCATTTACATGTTTAAGTTAGTTCACACATACATTTATAGCGCCCGAGGGTGAGCAAAGCTCGGTGTGTATTGTGTTTTTATTTCACAGTATTCGCACATAAGTCAGAGACAGAGTGACAGTGTATTTTTTTCTATTGGACTCGTGATGGACTCGGCCTGATATCGCGAGTTCTTACCTCTGGGTCCGCGTAAAGTCCTAGTCCAGAACCCTTGATTCCGGAGTCTCCTAATAGTGAACTGGAGTCCGGACTCGAGTCCAAGTCCTTCATCATTACCCTCTACCCCTATTTCAGATTAACCTCTAGTAATCTGAAATTGAATATCCTGGGGAAACCCACCGGGGAAGGCTTTAACTGATTTGAGTTACCCATGAACTGTGCTTATAATTATTCCCCTCCGCTGATCTTGATTAATGATAATAACTTTTGATTATAACTAATGTTATTTAAATAAATCAAAGGAAAGATACAGGTTTTCGAGTTTTCAAGAATCAATACATATAAAAAGTCGCAAAATAGTTTAAATCATATAGTTTATTATACCAGTTATCATACTGATTATTAATATTGAGTCTAGACTTCACCAGCGCATAACACATAACATACAAACATGCAAGGAATAACTAAATGAATTCATGAAAACAATTTTAAAGGGGCCCAATCAACGATTAACAGGTTGATTTGACACACAAAATAACTTCCCCCCTTAGAAATAAATTTGTACCTGCCAAAATATTGCCCTGAAACCGTTTGCTTAATCCTGTAAATGAGTGTTAAAGACAGTGGACCGGGGGCGATCACATGTCAACATAAACAAAGCAATTAAATTAAGAGATTCCTGACTGACTTGGCCCAAAATATGTAATACATGTTCCTGGTGGCTGAAACATCGCGTGTTGCCGGTCACAATCCGACCCCCGGTCATGCGGCCTTGCTATGGTAAACAGACACACGTGAACTGTGTTTACCAACATGCAGAACAATAACAAGCTGTTAAACAGCCATATACAAGGTCCTGAGACCCTGTGCTGGGATGGTTTAGCTTGGAAACTGTTGTATAAAGCAAAACTGAGCTGATAGTGTGAAATAAAAAGATAACTATCGCTCCTGATAGTGTCCCTTTAAAAATCGGCACCACACAATTTTCTCTCCGTTGTTTTAGCCATAAGATCAAAGTTGGTAAAAATGAAAGCAGCGATGATAATACAACGTCCTTTTCTTGTTTGTTTTAGTGCAACACTAACTATAAACAGGTAACTATGGAATTCAAATATGGCCGCCACAGCCCATTCGTTGATTTTCTTTCGAACACAATAACTCAACAACAACATACTTCACCTTTTTTTTCAAATTTACAGGGATGGTTGGTACATATTAGGGCTCCAGACTTACAGACCTGTTGGAATTGCACTATGGCCGCCACAGCCTGATCGCTGATTTTCTTTCGCATGCAATAACTCAACAACAACCTACTGCAGCTTACCCAATTTCACAGGGATCATTTTGCCAATGAGGGGTCCAGACTTGCTGAATTACTTGCTCAAAATCAAATATGGCTAACAGACTACATTCGGTGATATTCTATTGCACGCATTATTTTAGTCAAATCTTCTTTAATATCATCTGATCCAGTAGGATTTTTTCCCTCATGCATATGGATGCAAATTGTTTCTGTTTATCATATTGTTCAAATTTAACTTTAGTTTTCACCCATATGTAAACTAGTCCAGCACGAGCAGAAACGTGGGGCCCTCTAAAGACCATTGTCCGACCACATCTAGCTATTAAATTATTTCTGTCTCAGAGAGAAATAACGACATGTACATAGAACAAAGAAAAAAAAGACGTTACGCAAATCTTTATGAGAATTGCAGAGCGTTATATAAATCATATTATTGTTTTGTTTGTTTTAAATTTAATCAGGCAAAGTTAGACAACAAGGGCTGTAAATAAAAGAGTAGTATTTTGACACAGTTTGTAGGTCTGTCTATCTTCATACAAACTAGAACCTCGAATTTCCGTATCTCGTTTTTCCAAATTTTTGTTGTTTTTTTCCGAAATTTTAATTGAGGCACTTTTAACCAAAAAGTATAAATGCAACATTCATAAAATATATTTTTCCCAAATTAACGAATGGTGATTATAGGAGAAAACTGGCTGAGTGGCGATCCCTCGCCCGTGAAGAATAACGATCGGTACTTTCAATTTAGTTTTATTGGTTATTGTGAGCTACAGTTGCAAAGCCATTACGGCGCCTGCATACGTCAGATCACCTGTACAGTCATGGGCCGACGCAACACTGTCCCCCTTGTTTTGATCTTTTACACCCCCGTCACACGAGAAGGCGATCTCGCTGTGATCACCCAATTGGGGCACATCGCCGTAGTGCGCAGCCAGAGTGGCCCTAAATTTTCATGAACTTTGTAGGAGCGAGATAGTGTCGCCTTGGGTCGCCATATGGTCAGCAAGAACGCCATGAATGGCGACCAGTTTTGAACATGAACAAAATTTCCACCGCGGGGTCGCCGTGGATTAAAAGCGCAGTCAGATCGGAATTCGATCGCCATCAGTGCCCAAGCAGCGCAGTACCAGCTTCCTGACAGCGCAGGTCGATCGCCAGGAAACATAATAGGATCGGCCTTCCTGTTCTACGGCGCTGGCTCAGTACACTTACCCCGCCGCTGCCGAGACTTCGATGACCCGAGTGAGCTCTTTACACGCTTCGCACGGTGCTGCCGGTGCGCTTATGACGTCTGAGCTGCGCTCTCTCTGAGCCCATTTCGATTCAACGTGTGCTGGTGTCTGCGCTCTGACGAAGCTCGCGGCGCCAGCACACGTCGTGTCAGCGGGGCGTGGCGGCATTGCAGTCATACTGGAGGGGGTTACCGATGTTGAGGGCGACCAACGGCGATCTACTAGGTTGCCATGGGCGCCGTGAGGTCTTCATCTAGTGTGATGGGGCCCTTAATGATTGCTTCCTCGCAGTTTGGTAAGATTTCATACTTTTGATTTTTCCGTGTCTTTAGTTTGGCTCTGTGATCGCATTACAGTCAAGGGGTTCGCATCCCCGCCTGACCGCCGTCTCCGCTCAAGCTGGGTTTACATTAGGGCACCATTTACTCCGATCCGATGCGAATCAAAGGATCGTAGCAGATCTTCGTGAGCGTGGAACTATTTGTTTAATTTTTCCAATTGTTGATGCTTTAATCCGGTTTCATATCCTTTCATACGGTTAATACGGTTTGTAAGGATCCTACACAAGATCTACCACGATCGGATAACAGATTCCTTGCCATTCTATGACAACCCGTTGAGATCTATTACGATCATCATGAAGTGAATCTATGATCTCTTACACTTGCTAAAGCCTCGGTCACAACCAGGATACGGTTGCCGTAGGTTGGGTGTTTTAGGCTGTTCCGTGCGGTTTCGCACGGCAACCGTGCGTTTTTTCGAAGGCCGCAGGGCCTCCGCAACGACCGTAACTGACATAGCGCAAGCGCTTAAGTTGATGCGCCGGCCGTGCGTCAGGCAGCCATCTACGGGCTCCGTAGGGGCACCGTACAGTAGACGTACGGATGTCGTAGGGTACCCGTGCGATTCTTAATGCCTTCTCGGTTACCCGAGGGACGTACGGTGTACCTGCGGCTGTCGTAAGGGGTCCTTGCGGTCTCCGCAAGGTTAACTCACGTAAAGTCCGCAGGGTTAGCTCACGTAATGGTGCGATGGCCGTGAATATGAGAAAGATACCTTGCCGCTCCCGCACGTCGGCCGCATTAGTGTTCCAGCGGTTAAAAAAACCTAACGGTGATCTACGGTGTGATCGGTGACCGCAGCGGGTTGTGACCAAGGCTTAAGTATTCTAGCGGTCCCAAAAACTGTACGGCACTGTGCGGTGTGCGGTGACCGCAGCGGGCTGTGACCGAGGCTTTACCTTCTTGGGTTCAGGAAGTTCTAATAACCTTTGTTGCATTCTATTAAGATATAAGAAGGTGATTAAACACGATTGAGAAAAGATCGCTAGAAAAAAGGAGGTGTATTTGCATTGTATCTGTTTGTCCAGTCACTCCACAGAGGAAACGTATATTAATTCTACTACGCTTTATTACGATGAGCCCGCAAGACTCCATTGGATTAAAAAAATATATGACCCAATCGTGGTTATCATGGTCTAGTGTATACTCCTAGGCAAAGTCTTCACCACAAGGGTGCGCTCTGTCAACCAAGGAGTGAAAGGATACTGCTCATTAGCATGTATTGTTTTTTTATAAAACAAACAAAATAACTTCTGAAGGTGCATTTTCTTAAGCCCGAAAGCCAGAGCGAATGCGAGGTGAAAAAAATGACTTTTATGGTGATATCACTGAAGCGTTCCATATGCGCGTCATTAAGCGCGAGAAACTTCGCGACCTCGATTTTCTTGACCACACAGGATAGTGACTGAGAGGCCTGTCGGGCGATGCGGCTTTCGCGTGGGAGTTCTTTAAATTAACGGCACGTTAGGAGGGCATCCCTGAATCTTTAAAGCACGTGCCAACCAACGAATTTAAGCCAGCATGCTGAAGACACAGCGGAATTTCAGTGATGGTGATGTACAGAGAATGGTAGAATTCACAAATGAAAGGCAAAATATAATATTTATAAGCTGATAACTCTCTTTACTAGAAGGACGTTTAATAATAAGCAACGTGTGACAATGGAAATGCGGAAGTGGGGAAGTAATTTTGAATACGTCAAAATTTGATTCTTTATCTCCAAATTAATACAGATTCGAATATGTCATCAATGATTGAATATATATAAATCGCATATATATATATATATATATATATATATATATATATATATATATATATATATACCACTAAAATTATAATTACAAAAAACCCTTGTCCAAAATCATGTGACAGATCATTCCTGCTCGTTGGTTTGGCTTAAGTATAAAAACAAGTTGTTAATGACCCCCATGAGCCAGAAAATACCTAACCTGATTGCAAGATCTTTCACCCTGATATATAACATTTTCAGGAAATAGCATTAGCAGGAAAGCAGCACACATCCGGAGGACCAGCTAAACCAAAAAACAACAGTCCCCATAGGACACTTAATTCCATTCATTCTAACATAGGCACAGTGAAAGAAAACAAATTCAGATGAAAGCTTCATGCTGTTTCCATTGTCATACTCGTGGTCATAATTACGAATGATTTGTTAAAAAATACTTTGCTATTTAAATCATGGTCTAAAAACACGAAAGTGCGAATGCCAACGCCTTAGTTTCATTAACCTCCTATGAGCTGGCGTTTCTTATTGGCGAAAACTGATTTATTCATTGACCTCACAGTTTTATCTGTACAAGACTTGGAAGGGAGAGAAATGGAACTCAAACCGTATATAGTCCAGCAGATAAGTGTAGAATACCTCAGTTGTGAAACAAGCACAAAATTTGGCATGTGTATTCCCTAGGGCCCATTTCATGAAAAATGTTAACCTGCACATTTTTTCAAGATGGCCGCGATTGCGCGCTATGAGATCCGGCCGTTTGACACAAAACATTACTCATTTGTCCGATTTTATGATTTTATATCAATTCCTAGGATTATTTCATTGTTGTTTGAATATAATTTATATGATATCCTGCTATGACTTGAGAATTTGTTGGTTGTCCAAGAATGCGTTAATCCGCTTTAAACTTTGCCGACACCAAAATCTCTCTCCGCGTGGACACTCTCTTCTGGGTACTTACGTTTCCATCAAACCTCCGTTATCGAAACCTCGCCCTTATTTCCCTCAGATTGTCGAGACCAAGCTGCCATTTTACATTCATGCTAAATCCCAGATGTAGGTTACAGGTCGGATGTCGAAACAATACGTATACCGCCAATTATTAAAACAATTTAATTGAATAAAGTATAGAAATGCCTAAACGATTTTTACTGAGACATATTTATATTTATCTTATCATATTTAGTGTGTTACGAAATCTAATATCAACAGATCACGTAGTCCTGATGTACATACATTTTGTAATGGAGATAAAAAAAATCAGATTCTGTAACACTAGACAGCGTGAAATGTCTAGGGGAATGAATGAAGAAGTCAGTGTTTTTTTGTTAACAAATAATTATACTTTTATTCTTAAAACAGTCCTAACATTACAATACACTAAATCAATACAATTTCACAGTATAACAACAGTACAACAGCAAATCATACAAGTATATAAATAAAGTGTACAGTACCTGGATACCACCACTGTCACAGCGATAACAAGTCCTTTATAACGTACAACCCAGATGAACAGTTCACATCAATCTTCTCAGAGAAAAACTGTCCAGTTTATTCACAAAATCAATCCGTTGTAATCCTAAAGTGAAGTTCTTGTTATAATCCCGATAGCAAACTGTAGACTTTATAAGATCCGTCATAAATTTAGAAGTAAAGCAATAATTGCCGCACTTATCGGAAAAGGTCCACAACTTACTCACACGCTTCTGTGTCCGCTAGAATATTTCTCTCCTCTCTGTTTGGCTCTAAAACACAGCCCCTTATTTATAACTTTCACCTCAAGCCGAGAACTTTATATTTCTCGAACAATCCAAAGAACCTAACATGATACACAGTACACACGCGTTACAGGAAACATCTAGAACAATATCGCTGTGTTTCTACATATAAGGGTTCGCACGTGGGGCGGCCCGGCTTGGCCAGGCTAGAAAGCCCCAGACAAGCATGACCGCTGTTTACACGTGAGACCCCACGCATGGGCCGGGCTATGCCGTCATAGCAACAGACAACGCTGGCGCTGAACAAACACACTGCTGCATACAATAAAAGAGACAACTATAACAAGTGTCGATAGAATTTTATATTGTTATCACAACAACAAATCATCTGGTATGCCATTCATAGTTAAAATAAAGGTCTAACAGAGCACTTTAATTTTATCTCTAAAACTGATAGCCAACTCAGCTAAAAATAAACCGTTCCGTTTTTTTTTTTCACTTATAAATTCCCTGCATTTAATAATTTAACCATCCACTTGTTCTCTAATCCTTTTATTTTCTTCACAACTCTATATATCGCCCAATTTGGTCTTTATCTGTTACATTCAATAACGACATACTTGTTTTGTTCAGATTGAAATCGTTGTACAGTATTTAACTTTAAAAAAACGACAAAAACACTCTTTTTCTGACTCTGTTAATGCTGATAAGTAAAGAAATTAGTATTTACTGCGTTCAAGAAATCCGGAAAACTGTCTATGGCTCACAACTCCTTGATTTAAATTGTCAGATTAACAACATTTGTATTAACACGCACTATGAAAATAAGTACTACATTTTTGTCACTTTTTTAATTGTTAATGAACTTCTGGAGTAAACATGAACGTGCTTCCAGCTTATATATAATATATCAAATTATGTACCTCTAGGGGAATGAAGCATACCCGAGAATATATGTCCTTTATTTCACTCTCTGATAATTATAACTACTTTTTCAATGACAACTTTGTGAAATAAGACAATTAAGACAAATATCTTTATTCTGTTAAAAAAGAATGAGTTTTATGTATGTACTGGAGAGGACTTCTTTCCAACAAAACTATAGAAAACTATTCACTTGAATGACATTTTATTCTATTATATCAAATTCTATTATATCAAATTCTATTATTATATCAAATTTCTTCAATCATCACGTTTAATTACCAGACTCTTTTATATTTACAATCAACATATTTCAAATTATCTTATAAAGTGAATACAACATGTGAGTATTTATTAAACATGTACCATGTAATCTTATAAGTGGAAATTCGAATTCAGAGGTGCAAGACATATTAAGAAAAAACATTGACACACAGAAAATCAGATTAAAAATAATAAGCAGCAAACAAGACATTGTTAACTATTTATACGATTTTTAAAGTTTTTTAAATCTTCAAGGATGAATACTCATTTTGAATAGGCAAAAACTTAAATGTTTAATTATTACAGCAATTGTAGTAGCTAACATACATACATGGTCAAAATTTTAAGGGGCCTTCGTATCAAACGCGTAAGATTTTTTTATGTTTTGTTTTGGCCTGTGTAAAGTAACCTGAATTAGTGTACTTTCTTTTTTCAGCCATGAACTATATATTATGTAATTAAAACATAAATTTTAAATATGAAAACAATACAACAATGAATTGTGTAGTCATAGTTTGCTATACACCTGCAACAATACTTGAATTTGGTTTCTCGGTTACTAGAAGTAATAAAGAATGACCGGTAAACATACATGGAAATTAAACAGATGAATATTTTCATGGAATCCATCTATGACAATCATAATTAAGTTAATTAACAATTTTAACACATGAAATATGATCCAGATGTATATAAGGTAAAAATCCGAGTGGGCGTCAAGGGGCATCAAACAAAGTGATGTGGGACACTCTGAACTTTACTACATGCTTGATGTAATTATTTTATTATTAATCTCATTAAAGTCAATTAAAGCTTTCAACTGTCACAAGTTCATGTAATTAAAGTATCTCGTTATATTTGCATTATAAATGTTGCCGGTCCGGTAGATGGGTTGGTTTGATACATTAAGAACTCGGTTTTGTGGGGAATAGCTGTTTATTCTGGAGCAGGTTACATTTCAATTCTGCAAAAATTATGACACAAATAAATAAATGTGTATAACGATGCGCGTACATTAATACATTTCGCAATAGTGTAACGGTTTGCATTCTGTTCTCTTCCAACTAAATATAACAGAAACATTCCTTCAAATCTTACATGAATGCACATGGTCTTGACCCATTATAACAATAAACCTTTTAGGCTATAGTAATTATTAAACAGACAATTGTTACAATATCATTAATGAAAAGAGACACACTTCAAGAGTAAACTAATAAATATATGAGAGATAAAAGAAGTAGTATAAATTAAATCAAATAACTTACCCTGTGCCAGGAATCTGTTTTAAAACTGCATGGGGCTGTTATCATACCCTACCCTTTCAGAGAATCAATGACAGAATGAAAAATACATAGAGTTACCAAGTAACCTTGTCAACACAGTTGCCATGTCACATGACCAAGTTTGACCAATGGATAACTGACACAGGCTTTTTAAGTGTTAAACTTAATTAATAAATAACTGGTAGGTGGCAGCACTGATTGTTTATAATTAAGAAAATAAATTAGCTACAGGTGGCAGACTCCCTGAACTATTCATAACGGCAACATAAATATGACCCAATTAAAACCGAAGCATTTAACACCTGTAACATATTGTAATCTCTGAGGTAAATTTTAAGAAAAAATGTCCATGGTAAACAGTGTTATGTTTACAAGGAATAACAACCGGCTGACAGACTGACTTACATATAGGTCAAAGGATAGACAGATAGGTATAAAGGTCTTGTGTCACCCCCTCCATGAAACTGCCCTTCAGCAAAGTAAGTATGACAATTTTTACTTGCAAAGCACATAAGGAAGGGACAAAGACGCCCCTTGAGAAACTCTGTTTCTCATACACTGGCAGGTAAAGCCGTTGATATGTAGAACTATCCACCTGGCATAATTGGAATCTCTATCCCCGAAACCTACTCACTGATGTAAAGATCATAGGCATCTGAACACTCTTTCAAATGTTACATCAAAATTTGTATGAGAAGCGGCAAAAGGCGGCATCTTGAAAAAATGGCAGCCAGATTTATACCTTGTTTATAACTTACATCCCTTAAGCTCTATTTCTGTATGCTGATACACAGGTTCAGACAGAACCAAATTCGGACCTCCTCTTATTTGACTTTTCCTATGTGAACCATGTCGGTCCAATAGATGTAATACAAGACTTTACCGCCTGCATAAATAAATCCCTTACTGACAGCTGTTTCTCGCACTCAACGCACTCAAACACTGAAGTCAACCGTCTTAATGTTTCATTTTCCTTTTAAAATTTTTGTTCCGTATGTAATGCACATAAAGGACCGTCTAAATCTTTATGACATGAAAGACACTTTAGGTTATTCAGCTTCACTCGGTCGTTCGTGTCAGAGCTTAGGCGACGTTTATCAGTGTCTTATATGGTTTCGGGCATCTTTAGAAATACAGAAACATGCACGCCTACAGACGAAAATATTATTTAATTTGAGACCCATGCTTGTCATTTGCGTGTTACGTCTGACCTCGACAAGTTCATACTTTAATCTTCAAACAATGACGTACAAAATCAATAGTTTTCACGTAAACATCTTAAAGTAAGACTAACTAAACTTTCTGAATGAGGTCGGACTCAAGGTCTTCATTACAGGTGTACCTGTCACAAACTACCATACAAAATCAACTGGGATAAGTGTTGAATACTCCAGGGATACAGGATTTGTCAACATTGGGACGGTGCTGATAGGGCAGGGTAAGGGAAGGGACGGGTTCCTCCTCACATTGTGTAGAAACATTTAGTTAAATTAAGCTGTGAAGGAGTAACCTGGGGAATTTTTAAAAGCATCAAGATAAAGCATATGCTTTATTTAGCGCATATTTTTCTATTTGTCATTTTTTTAGGTCAACGACTTAGACGGGGTAGGGTAGCACCTTCTATAAACTGCCTAAGTACTAATAATAGGGCACAAAGAAATAATGTTTCATCCCGTGCGCCCGATAAGTACTGGGTCAAGATGTTAACGTCAAACTTTCCTTTTTATCATTGTAGAACGACGGGTCACTCCAACGCAGCAGGGTTATACTTCAAATAAAAAAAAACTATATATATACATATATAAGTTAAATGAATCTCTGCTAGACTTAACATTATTTCCGTCTGCAAACGGTTCAAAGGGACCAGGACTGATCATTCATTCTTTTTATCTATGACCTTTACTTTATTCTATATAGATCATATAACCTCATATATGCTTACAAAGAAGTGACAAATTCTTTAGCAGAATCGGCCGATAGTGTATGCTTTTTTAACAGTGCATCATCTTAATACCACCTCCATCTAATGTAAATCGGAGCCTGTATAGGAGCGTCTGATTTCCGCCTCCCCCGGAGCATTGATTCCGATGCTGCTACGGTAAGAATATGAATAAGATAAAAAAAAAAACCTTGGACGCAGCTGTGACACTTTTTTAATGGATCCATTCATTCTATCTTGGCACGTGGATGAAGTGCAAGTAGTGTAACGGAATCTAATATCAACAGATCACGCAGTCGTGACGAGCATAAATTTTGTTATGGAGATAAAAAAAATCAGATTCTGTAACACTAGGCAGCGTGAAATATCTAGAGGAATGAATAAAGAGGTCAGTGGTTTAATATTAACAAATAATTATGATTTATTCTTAAAACAACCCTAACATTACAATACACTAAATCAATACATTTACACAGTATAACAAAAGTAAAACAGCAAATCAATTCAATTTCACAGTATAATAAATAAAGTGTACAGTACCAGGATACCACAACTGTCACAGCGATAACAAGTCCTTTATAACGTACAACACAGATGGACAGTTCACATAAATCTTCTAAGAGAATAATTGTCCATTTCAATCACAAAATCAATCTGCTGTAATCCAAAAGTGAAATTCTGGCAGTAACCCGAAAATTCAAGAAACTTCTATTTCCCGAACAATCGAAAGAACAATACACGTGCACATGAACATTCCAGACTACCACGACAGCGAGAGTTCAACCAGTACGGATTTAACCGTGCGCTGTAACATAGCAACGCCCAGCGTTTGAGCTCAACACGAATCAGAATGTCAACAGCGCACAATATAAGAGACATGTCAACTGCGCACGATAAAAGAGACACCTGTAACACTTCCCCTCCTGTAAGAAAAAAGAAAGTTTTCTGAAAAAAAAAAAACCTTTTTTTTGCGATCACAATCACAAAATTGTTACCACATTTCAAAACCATCTTTTTATAACATTACATAAACATATCGTTTACAACATTTCATAAACATCTCGATAAGCAATCAGCAAGTACATTGTCTTTCCCTTTGATGTGTCTGATTTCAAGATTGTAATCCTGTAAAAACAATCTCCACCTCAACAATCTTTGATTTTTACACCAGCTTGTTCATGAACGTGAGGGGATTGTGATCACTGAAGACAATGATAAGCTTGACTGATGAAGTAAAATAAACTTCAAAATGTTGCAATGCCAAAATCAAAGCCAAACAATTTTTTTTTTCAAAAGTGGAGTAGTTTTTCTGGTTTGCATTAAACGATCCTGAAAATAACAAATTGGATGATCTATGTCATCACTACCTTCTTGTAACAACACAGCACCAGCAGCAGTATCACTAGCATCTACAGCTAACTTGAACGGTACAGAAAAGTCTGGAGCTGCTAAAACTGGTGAAATTTGCAGAATTGCTTTCAAATTCTGAAATGCATTTTCACACTGAACATTCCAAACAAACTTTTGTTTAAACAAACTTCTTTAACAATTAAATCAAAGGTTCAGCTACTTGACCCTGCCCTACAATATGACAATATAACCCAAAATGGTTACTTGTGCATGACTGAGTTTTTCGAAGAGGTCGCAGAGAATTTGTAGATGTTTCTAACAGGTGGCACTACCCCTACCTGATAACCTGAAGCTGGGTTGATCTCAAATAGCTTCATCGAAAAGTACATTAATATAGCAGGATTCAGTTTCTTTACATGCCGTTCATTTGCTCCGGTTAGTTTAGACCTTTTACTGTTTAATTTTTGGAACCAAGTTACAGAACGCTGCGTGACCGATAACAGGCATTTCAATCCCTATCTGATTATGAATCTTAATAAAACTATACAAAAGAGTTGAAATATAAAGCTAAGACACATGTCGTACAAAGCATAGCCACTATAGTATTATCAGCAATCACGATAAGTTGCTTACAAATACTTCAGAATTCCAAATTTTTTTTTCTAAGAGTTGTTGAAAAACTACAAAACTATCATCCTAATTTTGAGGTCAGTCATGTCTGATTTGTAAGGTTAGAATTCCTATGACTAAAAGAATGCAACCTCGCATAATAAAATCAATTAATTTGTTTAACACAAGTAAGCCTTTCCATACAACATTTTATCGAAGTAATACCCTATGAATACTCTCAAAGTAGGCCTAGTTTGTAAAGTGTTCTAAAGGACAACATTTTTAACCGGCTATAGCAATCCAGTGTTATATTTATCTTCCTTAATGTTACATATATCGTAACATTATCTTCACTGGATTGTATATACCGAACAATTAAATGCCTTGAACAAAACTTTGATGATATGGAAATGAAGCTCCACCCAAGAAGGCTGTTTTTTTTTGTGGTGGTTTTATAAAAAAGCCTTTGTCTCAGCCTTCGCCTTGGATAATCTCAGGGAAATGTAATATAGGAGTTTTATATTCCCTTCAGATGTTTATAATTAGAATTGGTTGCATTCTGGCCGTCGTTGGGATCACCATGGCACCCGTGAAAGAAATCTATTGTATCCAGTGATTAAATACAGGTAATATATCAGCATCAATTAAGTCTACCGCCAATTTGCAGTATTGTAGTGGGGCGGGTTGGTCCAAAATACCAGCAGAATAGTTTAAATTGTGATACAAGCATGACATTTGGCAAGTTTAATTTCATCACCCGCCTGATTCAAAATCATTTTCTGGCCACCAAAGTTTCGGTAATTTTCCAATACGGCCGCCTGTGATTTTTAAGGTGATCGACTAATGCCAAAGAAGGTTCGATAATTCCATTTTCCAATGTATTCTGACTATCAGGATTATTAACAGCATTGTATAAATTGTTTTTACTACCTAAACTTATGTACAAATTACACGCTAAAATTTCAGAACAGTCTTGGAAATCAAAAACTTTCCCCGAAGGAGAGAGTAGAACTAGTTGGCAGCTTTGTTGTTTGTGCCATCAGAAAACTTGGGAAAAGCTGGTAGATTCATGCTATATTACTCGTGCTACAAATATACCTCAATTTTACTATCGGAATGCAATGCCAAGAAGGATCAGTGTGTCCTACTGTATTGAGAAGGGACTGTTTACAACATGTGCTGTGGACAACCTGGACCATATTCCAAGTGTCCTACTGTACTGAGAAAGGGACTGTTAGCAACATATGCTGTGGAAAACCTGGACCATAATCCAAAGGCCACAACATATATTGTTTCATGGAACCGGTTTATTTGTATTTCAACACCCCAGCATTGACAACAAAGGTGAGGTACGATCTGTCGCCAAACCATTAGAAGTGGTATTAAGTCTTAACAGGTACCTCATCAACCTCAGTATTATACAAATGTGCCACCTGCTCATTTCAAGCAGGACAACCCAACCGACCTGTTGTGCTGAACAAACATATATCCCTTGATTATGAGTGGCTTGAGACAGTGCGTATTGCAAAAAACATTGACTTAGGGGTGAGTGTGTCATGGGAAGCACACCACGCTTCTCATGGGCGAAAGCCAAATTTTTAAGTTAGCTTTTCATCAATACTGCCTCTTTTCAAAGAGTCGGCTCATTCAGAGACAGTTATGAGACATGCTATGGAAATTGCCAAGTCAACATTTTTTTATTAATCCAGGTCAATCTCCAGTTCTTGCTGCTGATCAACAATTATTTGCCATCGCAAAGCAAATACTATGGCAATGACCGTTAGAGTATGGTGACATGGTTATCATGTCTGAAGGGCTACATCTTGATTTTCTGAAATATCTTATTGTTCTTGACAGTAATGAAATTATGGACAGCCAAGTGAAAGAATCTCTGAATGCCTTGAGAAGTCTTGGAAAGACCCAGTGCAGAGACCTTATGGAGAAACTTAAGACACCAATCAGGTTCTGTATGTATTCTATTGCGTTGATTCAACACCTGAATGTTAAAAGTATCGGCTGTTAACCACGACGTCAATGCAACAGGATGGATGACCGTTGCAATGCATCTACCAGTTTGGCTCGGGTCATGACTCAAGTTTGCTTACTAGTCCAATATTAAAGCCTACACGAGTCGTGTATTCACGGATAAGTGTTCTCCTGAGTAAAAGGCTATCAGTAAGGAACAAATGAGACCTGTGTTTTGGACCAATAAAGAAGAACAAAACGTTGTTTTTCAGTCGTTAACAGCTGTTCCTGTAGCAAAAGCAATACAGTCAATGCAAGGTGTGAAGGACGACTTTAACTTGTTATCTCGCCTTTTTATTCCATGCCAGAACAGACTTTGTGATTAAGATCAATTCTTCCAGCATGAAAACCAGAACCGTCCTCCGTCACTATTACAATTTTACAAAGGGACAAAATCCCAGTTGCTGCCTATGCTGGAGAAAGAAGCATATCTAACACAGTAAACCTGTTGCAGATGTTATCATTATTGATAGTTCAGCACTTGAATGCTATGAGCCCAACTAAGGCTCAACCTTAGAGTCATATAACAAGAATAAAGTACTCCAAAAAATGCTGAATTCCACACGGAAGCACACATGGTGTTTGACATTTATAGGGCTAACAGTTTGAAGTCCCGATCACGACAGAAACGAGGCTCAGGATTTCGCCGAAGAGTAGTAAGAAAAAATTATCAAAACAAAACTGAACTCTTTCAGTTTCTTGCTGTTGCAGTTGTCTCTTCAGAGGCTGATACTCCAGCATGCCTCATAGTTACTAAAGGAAACTCAGTGCTTTGCAATGTGGCAAAACATGATGTGTCAAATTTAAAAGGCCGTACACACGAAGAAGCAGACACCAGGCAATTTTTATGCTGCTTATACAGCAAAGCATGGCCGAATGACACGGCATTTATAAGCAGTTAAGACAGACGATGTGGTCATAGCTGTCTCACTTCTGGAAAAAAAACTAGCTTGACGAAATTATGGATCGAGTCGGGAAAAGGCAGAGATTTGAGGTGGGTTCCTATTCATATGAGCTGAGGCTATGGGTCGAAAAGATCCTTATTTTCCCTTTTTTCCATGCATTCAGTGGATGTGACACTGTTTCTGCTTTTCATGGAGAGGGAGTGATGTCTGCATGGCAAACCTGGAGAGTGTTAAAGTGTGTCACATCAGTCATCACAAAACCAAGCCTCGCACCTGCAGTTTTAGATGATAAACACCTCCAGGTAATATAATTTATTGTGCTGATATATTACAGGAGCAGTTCCTGCAAAGGAGTAAACGAAGCCAGGCTTGACCTCTTTGGAAGACAGTAGACAGCCTATGACAGTATGCCGTCCACAAAGGCTGCTTTAAGGGACATATAGGCTCTTATAGGCTCTTATATGCAGTCTAAATTTACCAAGCCCACATGAATGGGGATGGCAACAGAGTGACTGTGTCTGGCTTTCATTTTGAACAAATATGCCAGCAAAAGCTAAATCTTGCAAGGAATAGAATAGATGCGGATGGAAGAAGGAATGATTATGATGGGGTAGATGCAGATGCTTTAAGTTTGGACTTCAATGACAGCTCTTTGTAGCTGCCCTGGCTAAGATGAATCTAAAATTTATAAAATGAATTCGATTGCACTTTTGTTCGAAATGTTCTCTGAAAACGCGTTGCGTATGACACTGTGCCATACCTCATTTTTAAAATCATTGTTCCCGCAGTGAAAACGCCAATACGAGAATAAATAATTTTAATGTACACAACATTTGGAGTAGTTTTTGCGTTTTTTTCTGACTTGCGTGGTGACTACCATCGAAAACAGCCGAAATGCCTTCAGCAAATACCGTATTTTCTTTGTGTTCACCTCCAGTTCAGGATTGGGGACTATTAAGGACGTGATTAAACTTGCCTTTAGTGAAGGATTTAAGCATGTTTGGCCTGAAATTTGACAAACGCTCTAACCAACGTGCTTGGTCAGTCATTGTGAAAATCACATCACTTCCTGCTTTATGAAAGTGTGGGTTCAGCCCAAGAGGAATAATGACAAAACCTAATTCCAGATCCCCCTTTCGCGGAAAATGGTTGTAGTGCGGTGGGTTTAGGGCTTTCCAGGTCTCAAAATTAGTCTGATACAATTAAAAAAGGTTGTGGCTGAAAAGGGCGGCGGACCCGATGGACTCCCCTTAGGTCCGCTTTTGCTATTAATGAGGTTGGCATATTTCCGTTTCTTTCTTCAATAACAGCTTCCTTGCCTTAAAACGTACATTTAATTAATCTTGTATTTCCTTACCGTCCTTCCTTTCACGTTTTTCAAAGGAATCGGCGTGTGGTGGTTTTGTGGGATTCGTAGGCTCCAAGTTTCGAGAAACAGGACAGCATGTGCCTTGGCACTTTCCTTTCATGTTTGATTTTCACAGGAATGGGTAGGTCGCTGGGTGGTTGTGATATTTAAAGAAAAAGGCGATATGTTCCGAGGTCCCAGCCTTTGAGGCTTGAGGTGTAAGTGGATTGGTGAGTAATATTTTACATATTTTGTAAAATGGCGGCCATATAAATAAATTTATTTCCTTATTATCTTAACAGTGTTCATGTCAAGTAATTTTATTTAAGTGTGATCTAAGTATTGTGTAGAAAAGTGATACAAAGGCAAAGGAATATGGAAAGTGGCCGAAACCTAGGTGGCCAATGGTTGATATTTATCTATACAGGTACAAAAAATATGCATGCCAAATTGTATGCTTGTATCATCATTTGAACTATTTTCTGGATACCCCGCTCAACTATTGTCCATAATCACCTGAAGGAACGTTCAGCGCTGAAAATCCACGGAGGGCTTTACTTGATGATATGGATAGGAACGTGCTACGGACATTTAATACTTTTAAACTTTATAAAGATTTTTACCACGTAAACATGATAGCAAGAATTAAAACACTACAATCATCTAAAACCATGTCTTCAGGGTATTTGCTTTTTGTTAATTTTTTGTTATTTTGTGTGTGGGGGGGAAGGGGGGTTGATACATATTTCACTCATTATATTGGCAATAAAGATGCAGACAAATATCAACATATAGTTGTCATCCTTTCAAATTATAATACTTTGTCCAGGAATAGTTTGTAATTGGAATGGACAATGTAATGGAGAGAACAGTAGAAAAAATACATTAAATACACAGGTTTGTAAAAAATAGCAAACAAATAAACAAGAATATTTTAAACCGGGCATTGAAAAGACTTGGATTAAGCAATATCTGTCTAGTGTTATGAATCTCCACTTATCTGCAACTTTAGCGCCACGCATATTGTCCTGGCCTTACTCATCCCTTTATTACATTTTTCGAAGTTGACCGGAACTGTCCTATTAGATTTCATAATTTATGACAGATTACTTGCCATATAATGTTATTCTAGTGGGTAATATACGCAGTTGTTTTCTTGATTAAATAATAAATTACAGATTTGGTTGGATTTTTATTGATTATGCGACGTAGGAGTTTTCTACGTCCTCTGTGTCTCTCTAATTAAGATGGTTTAATTGGCTTAATGAAGATCCATACATCACAGAAGAGCAGTTCCACCGTGTCATAATTGGCAAAATGAAGACAATATAAGCAAATGAGAGATTATTCATTTACATTTAAGGACGGGTTTATGGTAGGTGGACCAGTTAATAAGAGCATTTCATTGAAATACAAAATACCACTGGATCAAAGAAAATTGCACATGACTGTATGATTTATGAATCGAAGTATTCATTGTAAGAAATAAATAAAAGTAATTAAGTTTGCAGACCAAACCTTTCTTGGCCATAACCAATACCTTGTCGTACCCAAAACACAGGTCTCATTTGTTCCTTACTGATAGCCTTTTACTCAGGAGAACACTTATCCGTGAATACACGACTCGTGTAGGCTTTAAAATTGGACTAGTAAGCAAACTTGAGTCGTGACCCGAGCCAAACTGGTAGATGCACTGCAACGGTCATCCATCCTGTTGCATTGACTTCGTGGTAAACAGCCGATACTTTTAACATGCAGGTGTTGAATCAACGCAATAGAATACATACAACCTCACAAACCAAAGTAAAAATCTGTTTCTACGGTAACGAGTCATTTCCTATATCGCATGCAAGTATGCTATCGTCCAGTTACCCGTGCGAGTCGTACTTGTATTCATGCAGTCAAAAATTTGAAGTTAATTTCCGAAAAATTTCCGAAGTTACAATGGAAAGGTCTCGTACATGGTATGTTTCTTGAAAATGTATGATAAAATAGGTTGATCTGATTTATGTCAAGTGACATTGTGCTTTTATGCCATGAGGCAATGTCTAAAAATGATGAAAATATTTTAATCTCCATCGAGCGTTACACTGAAGTACTCGATACAATATGTAATGGCACTCTGACGCTGGATGTAGACTGTGTAAAGCCAGAAGGCCGAAATGGCGCTAGATTTCACCAGAATACCAGAAGTTCTATTTGGGTGACTGGATCCTACCGATGTCAGTGAAAGCGACAGGGCATCAGCACAGTCTGTTGAGGGAAGATCTTGGCTAGCTTTAGCAGGCTGTATTCTCGGTCCCTCTTATGTCGAAAACTGCACTGTAAATAATGATGGAGAAGCACTTTTCAAACGTCCCTTACATAATAAAAACGCATGAGATATAGAAAAACACAGTATACATCCCGAGAAAATAAGAATAATATGAGGTGAATGAACATCAAACAACATACACTAGGCCACGATTATGTCGATCCGATGTGAACCAAATAGAGTATTAGATCGTCATAATCATGGATTTTTTTATTCCAATTTCCCCATTTTTGTCGCGATATTACGGTTTCATACGCTTTAATATGATACAATACGTTTTGTTCTGATCTTGGACAAGATCGACCACGATGTGTAAACCGATTCGATGCCATTTTATGAAGATCTATAAATATTCTATGACGATCCGTTGTGATCTTTTACAATCAACTCGCTTACATTCCCTTCATAAAGTTCTATTACCTTCCGTGTCCTTCTTTAAAGATATAATAGGGCAATTAAACCGATTGAGACAAGATCGGTATAAAAAGCAGATAAATTTTGCATTTCATCAGTTTGTCCAGTCACTCCACAATGAAAACGTAGATGTTTTAATACGCTGTATCACGATGAATCCACCATGCTCCATAGCATTCTTCCACGCTACTTCACGTACTACCACGCTCTTAGCACGATCTGGTAAGATGGTCACGCTCTTCTCAGTATTAAATTTCTACGCTCTGAAACGATTTTTAAATAAGCATGATCGCGGCAAAATTGTAAGCAAGTTTAAGATTTTGGCAAAGAATGTAAATATGTGAACAAAACTTGAACTAGTAGGTATAGACGCAGTTTAAGATATTTAGCAGATATATAACCTGACCCAATGAGGTCATTGCCAATGCTATACTTTCATATGGGTTATAACCAAAGAATTATTTGTAAATATTTTGGGCAGTATCGGCTTACAGATAAGGGTCTTAGACCTTGTTTCAGGGCGGAGCGGGGGGTGGGGGGGGGGGGTGGGAGGTGGGGGGCAGGGTTAGACATTTCATGTTTTTTTAGTAAGGCACACGAAACACGTTTCCATCTCCACACTATTTAGAAAAAAATATACATATTTGTTCAACAAAGAAATTGATAACGATATTTTCTTCATAATTTCTGCAACAATATTTCAATAACATATGTCAATTACAAATTAAGGATATTGTCAAATACCTAACTGAGTCGTTATAAGTGTTACATAATATCATAGTATTTTGGTTATTGTGTATAAATTCAAGTGATTTTCGTCAAATTTAAATGAAGACAAGTTTATTTATTGTTTTAAGTATAACCAAACTATATATTCCATAATATATGGCAGTAAGAGAGGGGTTTTTGTTCTTAACTGTAATAAGAGGGGGCGATCGGCGTTCCCTACTTCATGGGAAAGGGGACGTCGGCGCAGGTTAGGGGTTTTTCCGTACTCCCGTGGGATGTTTCATCTTGACATCTTGGATAGCGCGGGGAACGTTCTACAGTTATATATGCTTTATCGCTCGACAACTGGGAGGATTTGAGGGACTCTCTTGTATCGGGCTCCGTGGAGCGTAGTGGCGTAATCGTTAGGGCGCTGGAGTTAGGGAGCCAGGAAAGCTACAAGAATGAACAGGCCCAAGACAAAAGTGTAAAGTCGAATGAGACTCTTACGGGGTGATATCAGACTATAAAAAGTAATCCTTTTTTTTCGTAATGATCTTGCATTAGCCATGTGTTTAAACATTATTTTTAGATCGCGGAAGAGAACCAATAACTGTATCTAGGGTGCTCAAACCTACCAAAGTGACAGCGAGGGGCTCACCCTTCTGCCAGAGGCTGTTTATACTCAAAACGAACCTCTCCCAGTTGAAGGCAATAAAGGATATCCCTGACTACTTGTCTCAACTATCAAACTTTAAAATTAAACTCTGTTACTTTTCAAGGAAACACCTTTTTACATTACACATGCGCATGCTTATAAAATGTTCCTCATACCGCGAGGTCTTTACCCCAAAACACCCTTGATTATGTAATTTGCCTTGAAACAATTCATATCCGACATATTTTAATAGACTACATTGTAATCTTCACTACCTGTCTACATTGACGCTAGACTGGTACCCTGCTCTATTATGGCCCTCAGCCAAGCAAAGAGACAGGCGTACAACGCCATCTTAAGTACTCCCAGTTGCAACTCCTGACTTACCTATAGACTGGTTCCAACTTCAGTGTGCACGCTCATACCGGTTATAATGGACGTTCACGCGAACCTGGTTGATTATCCGTGAAGATTTCTTATAAAAATAACTTTCATTAGTTATTTCTAGTTTTCAAATATTGAAGAATAAGTTGTTGCACAAATATTGAATGATGAATGCATAGATAATACGACATACTGAATCTTTGATTTTCCACTGTACGTAGCAGTGATTTATTATTTATATCTATTAATCTAATCATTAATGTCACATTTAATATACAGCCAACTATTGGTAACTTCTTTGAGCAAACAAAATGCTTATTTTTATCATGTATAATTTATACTGGAGTTGGTACCAGAGTACCAAGAGTACAAAAGATGGCGTTGTACGCCCGTCTCTATGATTGGTCTACAGCAGCGGTACCATAATAGAGCGGGGTACCAGTCTAACATTGACGCCCACAAAAACTATTACACCGGTCGTACTCTTTGCTGCCCGATTCTCCCCCGTTTGCGAGAGGCTATATCAATGTATCTTCAACGATGACGTAAATATAGCTTAATGTGGCACATGGTGCAAACGAGAATTCGGTAAGAGTTTAAAATATTAATCGACCGTTCTTTACCCCACAGGTCAACTTTCAAGAAACCCTCAGTGGTTTATTATATCCATATATAACTTTGACAAGCCAAATAAACAGTAAAATATGGAAAGGCATGTCGCCTTTTCTTTTAATTTTCATTTATGTGCCAAATATGATTTATATGCCAAATTAAAATAAACATTTTCGGAAAAGATGTATCATTTCTTCTGAGCGACAGAGTGCAAGAGCTTGTCTCTCCCACGCAAAGTCGAGGTCTCCAAAGATTGTCTAGTGGTGATTAATCAAACCAAAATTAGATTGATACATCCATTACTCACTGCGAATCACTCAATATTCAGTAATTTTACAATTACATCATTTGTAACACGATTAAATTGGGCCCGACCCCATTCTGTTCACTTTGATACCTGGGAACAATTCAGCATTCTGTCAAATTTGTGTAAGATCGCTCAGTACAATGATCAATCAGTTTTTTTTCTTTTTTTTTTCAGAGTCGAAAAGGCGAATAATGACAGTGCACATACATTCACTATCATTAACTTGATTCCTAATCAGCCTCCAAGAAGGCATATCATATAAACCAAACATATATATCACATGTGTGATATAATGAGAGCTTCTTTTACAGTGTATTAATAAGAGGGCTAAGTAACAGCACAGGATAATCAAAATGACCTACGAACATACAACAAAAATAACCTGCACCCTGGTCGACAATGAGTCAGCTCCATTATTTAATCATCTTTTTCTTGCTCCAGTGATTGCTGTGGATAATAATGTGCTTTCTAGTTATCTTGTAAACTGATCACAAGACAAGCCTTCAGACAACCGAAAGGGCAGACAGAGGATTAAAGTTAATCTCGTCCAGTTAGTTTCGCTCCATAAGCAGCGGTAATATTGTTATGAAGACAAATTGTTGAAGGGAAAAATTCTAGGCCGATTCGGGAGTCGAACCCAGGTCGGTGGAGCACAAGTCCGGTGTACCAACCGCTTCGCTAGCAAAGCAAGCTTCACTAGCAAGACAGTTCGGTCCGCTTTTATGTCACTCCGTAACACACCCCCTCTTAAGAGTGTTCTGCTATCAGAACAAGACAAATTATTCCATGAGTCACACTTTGGTGAGCTTATTCCCTGGGCCACAAAGTTTACCGTCACGTTGGACGAGCCCCCGTTTGTTACGAAGATAAATTGTTGAGGGCAAAATACTTAGCCGATCCGGGATTCGAACCCATGTCGGTGGCGCACAAGTCCGGCAAACCAACCTTCCGCTAGCAAAGCAAGCTTCACTAGCGAGACAGTTCGGTCCGCTTTTATGTCACCCCGTTACAATATAGTGTAGTCGTTTGAGATCTCCATGTTAAAACGAAAGAAATACAGACCTACCGCCGTGGACGAATTAATTCAACTCGCTATAAAGTCTGGAGAGATGCCTTGAATCTGCTCTTTAAGTTGCAGGCTTTCAAATTGGGAATACGGGAGAGAGAGAAAGAGAAAGAGGAGGAGGGAGGAAGGGGGGCAGCCTCAAAAACAGAAAACTAACATAACCCAAGTTATGAAAAATTGTCACATATACAATTGTCACAAATTATTTGAATTTAAAACAAATTTTAAACTCTTTACCCTTTAGTCTTTCATTGCTTGGCAACGGTTCTCTTGAACAAACACTTTTTAAGTTTCCAAATACTAGGTATGAGCGGGTTTAATTTTAAATATTCATGTTAGGCTCAAATGAAACCGAAAGAATCGTATTCAACTAGTTTCTTCCCCAGAATGCGATATGTTACACTGGATACAAAAATGCTAAACATATATGATAAAATGACATTTGATAATTACAACGTTCTCTACGTTTATAAATTTATTGTGGAATAGTAATTTAAGTGCGCTTTTAAAAAGACTGAAACACATCGGATGATAACCATGAAGGACAAATGGATATTAAAGGACACTTGCATTTAGCTCCAATTGCCTTAATTACCATCAGAATCATTATAAGGTAGCACAATATATATTTGCCTTTAGTCTGATTAAGCAGGCCATGGTCTATTGCCAAGAATCAGATCAAGGGGAGGAAATGCCACGGTGCAATGAAGCCACTGATGCCGGGTGTTGCATGTTTAAAATGGGAATGGATTTGCACACTGCCATACCACACTCTCATTAGCCCGATTACAATTCTTTGCTCTGTGTCTACCTTGTAGGCCATGCCCACATAATCTTTCCACAAAAACCAGCGGTTAAAAGCGGACCTGGGGCGATTTCAGAGTATAACCACTGCTAGAGGTGCGTAGTCAGCCAACATATAACAAGATTTTTTTTTACCATCGGGACAACAGTATCAATATTTTTTAATTGCCAGCCAACCGATATCAAGCATTTTAAGACCATCTGTCAACCAGCACCAATATTTCGTTGAAATTGTCAGCCGAAAGATTCTGTTATACTCTCGTCCCATAAAAAAATTAATATTCCACGAAGGAACAAGCAAAAGAAAACGTGGAGTCGGAGCTCGAGCTGGTCATATTGACCCCACCAAGCCGGGGTCCCTATCAGCTCCCTCAGCAACGCCAAAAGTTAACAGTTAAGTTTCCAAATATTGGCCTCCACATGCTAAGGGTAAATAAATCAAGTGAGGCCTTTGAATGGGTATATGTAGATGCCACGCCGAACCAAACGCAAAGGTAACCAAGGGCATATCCACATTATCTCCAGACCACGCGATACCGAGGTCAAGACAAGACATCGGGCGGGCACACAGAGCAACAACAACCCAAAGCCACCAGCATGCAGAGAGTCTGGCACTAGTGTAAAAACCTTTATCTATAAATAAATATCTTGTTCATATTGACAGCCCACAGATCATCACAGACATCAAGGTCTTTTTGTACCATGGCCCAAACGAAAAACGACCTAAAGATTTGCCAGTTATCTGGTCCTTTCGGCCTTTTCATTTACAAATGAATTTACAAATTAACGTTTTTTTATAGACACTCTCATTTGACAACTAACATATGTAGCCAGTTAACTACATTTTTCCGGTTTCTACTAATACTGAATATGTATGTATATATAAATATATATATATATATATATATATATACACATGTATATACATATATATACATACATACATACATACATATATATATATATATATATATATATATATATATATATATGTATATTACGTGTCATATTCGATTGACTAAAATGAAGAAAGTGTATCATTTAATAACACAGCAGGATAAAATTATACCACCCTCGTATAATGAAATTAGATATCAGTATAACTCGCTCATATATCCGCGTCATTTGATAACAAGTCCGTTATATTCAATAATATACCAACGACATTTTATCAAATAAACCGTTCATTATAAATCCATTTTTATATTCTTCGGTGTCACAGCACTGTAATATAATAACGTACACCAATGGTCGTAATCAATTACCATACCAGTTTCTACCATACTCATACCCTTTAACAACCCCTACTTAATTTAACATGATTACTGATACGAAGGTCGCACTGGACTTTTGACATGCAACTCCTCTGTGGCTAAGCCTGGGATATGCACGTTTTATGAATGATGCAAGACGTGGCTCATCTTCAATATTTCTCCATAGATCAAGTGAAATATCAAACAATTTTTCGAAGGGGCTATCGCAGCGCCATCTACGATTGTGTATCAAACCAGAAAACATTTTGTCACTCTGAACCAACACTCATGAGCTTTCCATGGCGTTCCTTGAGCAAACCAAATATGGTTCGGTTGATTGAATATGTGGAAATACTTATCTAATGCTTTATATTTTGCTCATTGATTCCCAAATTATCGCCAGGTGTGATATTCCTATGCCCTGTGGAGCAAAGTTTTCACTACCTGTCATTATTGTACCGTTGTATTATCCATTAATATCTTAATATAATATTATCTTTGTTGTACTGAAAGGTCAACTGTCGTTTTAGGAATGAAACTAAATTGTTCTTTAATTGCAAACTAAGAAAGGGTAGGTTAAGCTAGTTTATAATTTATTCGATTAAATAACAATGCATAATGAATATGATAGCACAGCTAGGAAGAAATCGATGTAGACATATATGATTCAGTCATGTACTCATGGAAATAAGGGGAAAGTAAACATGTATATATTATATGTATAAAAGGAGGAATTAAAAAAATCGAATGCGACATGATGTAAGTCGTCGGGTGTCTTTGTACTAACTGACCGCGTACCTAGGAACCCTTACACACGCTGCTCTGTAACCCAATTTTTTCTTGTATTAATAAAAATGTCTCATATTGCTATTAGATTAAGGTCATACTTAGACCAGATATGTTGGACGATAATTAAAAAAAAATCAATTAAAACGATATGCATACCAGGTGGTACTCGTTAATTGCTGAAAAATATATTTATTACCTGCTTGAATACGTTTCGTTATTTGATGTAAATGGCGTTTCTTATATTTCTAGTGCATCAAGACTAACATAATATATTATGTGCCTGACGATAACGAACAAATATTTTTGTCCTACCACAACGTCCAGGTGAAGGTCGTTGAGTGCTGAAAGTTATTTTGTTTACCAAATTCAGAGTAATCATAATAAACAAGTTTCCTGGTGCAAATTAATAATATTTGCTTATGACATGAAGCACTCAAGACAGCAGGAAAGGTGATAAAAGCTTGTATAACCACATTCCGTCCGGCCCCATCAAATGAAGATTATTTTGCATGCAATAGCTATGGAAAGGTTACAGTAAAAATGTTAATGTTTTACATATCATCATATGAATACCTGTAAAAAATGTTCATTTATTCAAGTGTTCGTTATATAAAAAAAACAAAAGGGTGAAGTGCGTTACCATATTTAAATGTTTTTCAAAACGTGTATATTATTTACATAATATATATATATGTATATATATATATATATATATATATATATATATATATATATATATATATATATCTTTATTTTATAACTGAATTTCCCATGCATGAGCTTTAATTGGTTTTCTAAATACAATACTAAGGTACATATAGCTTAACGTAACATTACTATTTTTTTTAAGAAAAATAACAAAAGTATTATATGTTTATTTTCTTCTTAAAACAGCCGGATTGCACAAATATATCATACCTGCTACCTTAAAGTTACATACACGTGAACTGTTGATTGGCTTTATGCAGGAAGAATACAAAATAGTGTGACATTAATGGAATGGTGCATATACAATACGCAATAATGCCAATAATTTACATTGGTACCATGAACACATATTCCATAACGATTTGTTTGACGAGACTGAAGCATTATAAGCAACAAGTAGCAACACCACGGATGCTTGTGGCCGCTGCCCGGTTCAAGACTTCTGTTACAGTTTCGCTCACACATGTCATGGTCATGTGCAAGGCTGATATCGACCTCACTGATTGCAGCGTCCCGCCTTATTGCAAAACACCATGTTTACGAGAACAAGCTTGTCTGACACGTCAAACGTAATGCCTGCAGTCTGACACCTAATGTTGTAACTATATCAAATAAGACATAAGACGTAAGCTTACAAGGACATTTGCTACTCAAGAATTGACTTAATTAGTACACTAAGGTTGTTAAGCCCGGAGGTTTGATTCCATACATTTTCCCCGCAAGAAATTGTCTTAAAACCACCTAACCGTTTTAAGGGTAAGAATTGTTCATGCAAATTTTATTGCCACAGCCAGGAAGTTATGCGTACATGTGTTTTTTTTATGTACTCGTGTGTGTGTGATTGTTCATAACATAACTTGCGCAATCATGAGCAAAGTCCATGAAATTGTTCGTACATTTCGGGTATGGTTGAATGAAGAATTGATTAGATTTTACTGTTGACCGGCATATTATCCGGATAGAGGAACACCACCAAGGAATACTCACAAATGAAAAGTCACCTTTTCACAAACAAACATGGGAATATGGGCCGAATAAGTGAATGCCGTGGGATCCCCCACATGATGTAGGCTTGTATTTCTTAGAATGCAGATTTGTATTGGTTTTATTAACCTCGGTATTCGATTTTTTTAACGTTTCTTCAATGATAAGTGGATCTCTACAGAGACCGACTTTCAACAAGTTAGGTAATAACGTATGATGCGATGCATGCTCTAGCTAATGCGAAGTTTTTCAACTGTCTACAACTGTACTCCGTTACACAACCAATGATTCACCGATTTTTTGCAGGAGAAGAAAAATGGAGTTAAATATCATAAAAAAAATTAACAATATAGGGTAGAAGAACCATCTGCTTTATTTTCCATCATACATATAAAACTGTTATTCTTAAATGTGAGAATCAGTCTACAAACTTTGCGACAGTTTCTCCAAGAGGCGCTTGTAAACAAGGGGTCAGATAATGCCCTGGATTGGCTGGAGTAAATTTTACCAGTAGGGGTGAAATGGTTTATGTTGTTCCTATGCTGTGGTGACATATCGTCCTTTTGACCGTGTTGATCGTAAATTAGAATAGATCTACACATGTATAAACTCAATTTATAATGAAACTTTCATTAGAAGAGGTATAAATGTATGACTGAAGAGAGGACAGACAGCAGATAATAAATATAATAAATGTTTGACATGTTTCCATGGGCCTTATTAATTGGAACAAACATTGGGCCGAGGGACGTTTGTGAGAATTTGCACCTGTTGTAGGCCTATAGAATTATTTGTTCAGGCATAAAATATATATATAAGCCCATTAATAACTCATATTTGTAACTTATATGTTTATAAACGTTACGATTAATTGTACATAGAGACATTTAATATATATATATATATATATATATATATATATATATATTGTTACGAAGACAATTTTTTTCAGGGGAAAACATTTGGCCGATTCCGGATTCGAACCCATGTTGGTGGCAAGCTTCACTAGCGAGACAGTTCGGTCCACTTTTATGTCACCCCGTAACACACACCCTCATAAGAGGGTTCTGCTATCAGAACAAGACTAATTATCCCAGGAGTCACACTTTGGTGAGCTCATTCCCTGCCGCTGTTAACTGTCACCCCGGACGAGCCCCCATTTTGTTACGAATACAATTGCTCAGGGGAAAATATTGGGTCGATCCGGGATTCGAACCCATGTCGGTGGCGCACATGTCCGGCCTTCCAACCGCTTCGCTAGAAAAGCAAGCTTCACTAACGAGACAGTTCGGTCCGGCTTTATGTCACCCCGTAACTATATATATATATATTCTATATCTTAAATGGAAAACTCATGTGGACCATGGTTCGTAGAACGGAGTATAGGTAAAAAAACGCATTACAGAGGCTAAAATTGCTTCTTTGGATATATTTATAATCTGTTGTGTGCTGATAGTGGTGTATAAACTTTGTTGTAAACTTAGTAAAAAAAAAACATGTCCCTTTGTGTTGATTTTCATCGCGGATGTTTTTAAACGGTTTACCTTAAAGTAAAATGTTGTTTAACATGGAAATTGATAGCGATATTTTCTTCATAATTTCTGCAACAATATTTTAATAACATGTGTCAATTACAAATTAAGGATATTATCAAATACCTAACGGAGTCTTAATTAATTGTAACATAATATCATAGTATTTTGTGTATTGTGTATAAATTCTGTGATTTTTATCAAATCTAAATGAAGACAAGTTTATTTATTGTTTTAGTATAACCAAACTATATATTCCATAATATACGGCAGTAAGAGAGGGGTTTTTGTTCTTAACTGTAATAAGAGGGAGCGATCGGCGTTCCCTACTTCATTGGAAAGGGGACGTCGACGCAGGTTTGGGGTTTTTCCGTTTTCCCGTGGAATGTTTCATCTTGACATCTTGGATAGCGCGGGGATCATTCTACAGTTACTTATGCTTTATCGCTCGACAACTGGGAGGATTTGAGGGACTCTCTTGTATCGGGCTCCGTGGAGCGTAGTGGCGTCATCGTTAGGGCGCTGGAGTTAGGGAGCTGGGAAAGCTACAAGAATAAACAGGCCCAAGACCAGGAAGGCAATGTGTAAAGTCGGATGAGACTCTTAAGGGGTGATATCAGACTGTAAAAAGTAATCCTTTTTTTCGTAATAATCTTGCATTAGCCATGTGTTTAAACATTATTTTTAGATCGCGGAAGATAACCAATGACTGTATCTAGGGTGCTCAAACCAATCAAAGTGACAGCGAGGGGCTCATTCTTCTGCCAGAGGTTGTTTATACTCAAAACAAACCTCTCCCAGTTAGGCAATGAAGGATATCCCTGACTGCTTGTCTCAACTATCAAACTTTAAACTTAAACTCTGTTACTTTTCAAGGAAACACCTTTTTACATTACACATGCACATGCTTATAAAATGTTCCTCTTTCCGCGAAGTCTTTCCCACAAAAACACCCTTGTTTATGTAATTTGCCTTGAAACAATTCTTACCAACATATTTTAACAGACTACATTGTAATCTTCACTACATGTTTTTAGTGACGCCCACAAAAACTCTTACCACCGGAATCGTACTCATTCCTTCCCGATTCTCACCATTTTGCGAGAGGCTATATCAACGTAGCTTCAACGATGACGTAATTATAGCTTAATGTGGCACATGGTACAAACGGGAATTTGGTAGAAGTTTAAAATATTAATCGACCGTTCTTTACCCCACAGGTCAACTTTCGAGAAACCCTCAGTGGTTTAATATATCCATTTGTAACTTTGATCAGCCAAATAAACAGTAAAATGTGGAAAGGCATGTCGCCTTTTCTTTTAATTTTCATTTATGTGCCAAATATGATTTATATGCCAAATTAAAATAAACATTTTCGGAAAAGATGTATCATTTCTTCTGAGCGACAGAGTGCAAGAGCTTGTCTCTCACACGCAATGTCGAGGTCTCCAAAGATGGTCCAGTGGTGATTAATCAAACCAAAATTAGATTGATACATCCATTACTCACTGCGAATCACTCAATATACAATAATTTTACAATTACATCATTTGTAATACGATTAAATTGGGCCCGACCCCATTCTGCTCACTTTGATACCTGGGAACAATTCAGCATTCTGTCAAATTTGTGTAAGATCGCTCAGTACAATGATCAATCAGTTTTTTTTTCTTTTTTTTTTCAAGAGTCGAAAAGGCGAATAATGACAGTGCGCATACATTCACTATCATTAACTTGATTTCTAATCAGCCTCCAAGAAGGCATATCATATTAACCAAACATATATATCACGTGTGAGAGCTTCTTTTACAGTGTATTAATAAGAGGGCTAAGTAACAGCACGGGATAATCAAAATGACCTACGAACATACAACGAAAATAACCTGCAACCTGGTCGACAATGAGTCAGCTCCATTATTTAATCATCTTTTTCTTGCTCCAGTGATTGCTGTGGATAATAATGTGCTTTCTAGTTATCTTGTAAACTGATCACAAGACAAGCCTTCAGACAACCGAAAGGGCAGACAGAGGATTAAGGTTAATCTCGTCCAGTTATAGTTTCGCTCCATAAGCAGCGGTAATATTGTTATGAAGACAAATTGTTGAAGGGAAAAATTCTAGGCCAATTCGGGAGTCGAACCCAGGTCGGTGGAGCACAAGTCCGGCGTACCAACCGCTTCGCTAGCAAAGCAAGCTTCACTAGCAAGACAGTTCGGTCCGCTTTTATGTCACTCCGTAACACACCCCCTCTTAAGAGCGTTCTGCTATCAGAACAAGACAAATTATTCCATGAGTCACACTTTGGTGAGCTTATTCCCTGGGCCACAAAGTTTACCGTCACGTTGGACGAGCCCCCGTTTGTTACGAAGATAAATTGTTGAGGGCAAAATACTTAGCCGATCCGGGATTCGAACCCATGTCGGTGGCGCACAAGTTTCACAAACGAGACAGTTCGGTCCGCTTTTATGTCACCCCGTTACAATATAGTGTAGTCGTTTGAGATCTTCATGTTAAAACGAAAGAAATACAGACCTACTGCCGTGGACGAATTAGTTCAACTCGCTATAAAGTCTGGAGAGATGCCTTGAATCTGCTCTTTAAAGTGCAGGCTTTCAAATTGGGAATACGGGAGAGAGAGAAAGAGAAAGAGGAGGAGGGAGGGAGGGGGGCAGCCTCAAAAACAGAAAACTAACATAACCCAAGTTATGAAAAATTGTCACATATACAATTGTCACAAATTATTTGAATATAAAACAAATTTTAAACTCTTTACCCTTTAGTCTTTCATTGCTTGGCAACGGTTCTCTTGAACAAACACTTTTTAAGTTTCCAAATAGTAGGTATGAGCGGGTTTAATTTTAAATATTCATGTTAGGCTTTAAGGCTCAAATGAAACCGAAAGAATCGTATTCAACTAGTTTCTTCCCCAGAATGCGATATGTTACACTGCTTACAAAAATGCTAAACATATATGATAAAATGACATTTGATAATTACAACGTTCTCTACGTTTATAAATTTATTGTGGAATAGTAATTTAAGTGCGCTTTTAAAAAGACTGAAACACATCGGATGATAACCATGAAGGACAAAAAAAAGTTAGCAACGACTCAGTGACTGCCTGGACGGTTGCCAAGATGTCCAGAGAGCTGGTATCTAAACCTTTAGCTAAGCATGTTTATTTTCTCATCTCCCACTAGTTCAGACCAACCACTGAACATTTATGTAAGAGAGCAAATATGTAAGTGATGTAGGGGGATAAGTGCTAATTTTAACTAACGTACTTAATGTTACTAAATTGGCAGTAACTGAGGTGCAAGGTAAAACCAACTGCACCCACTGAATCCTTATACAAAGCAAAATTATCAACAATCTGATGTTCATTAAAAAAACGCACCCATGATGTAAGAACCACCTCCCCTGTTCATATCCGCAGGCGGTAATTAAGATACGTTCATACGGCACACGTGATAATACTATCCAATGAATAAATGGATATTAAAGGACACTTGCATTTAGCTCCAATTGCCTTAATTACCATCAGAATCATTATAAGGTAGCACAATATATATTTGCCTTTAGTCTGATTAAGCAGGCCATGGTCTATTGCCAAGAATCAGATCAAGGGGAGGAAATGCCACGGTGCAATGAAGCCACTGATGCCGGGTGTTGCATGTTTAAAATGGGAATGGATATGCACACTGCCATACCACACTCTCATTAGCCCGATTACAATTCTTTGCTCTGTGTCTACCTTGTAGGCCATGCCCACATAATCTTTCCACAAAAACCAGCGGTTAAAAGCGGACCTGGGGCGATTTCAGAGTATAACCACTGCTAGAGGTGCGTAGTCAGCCAACATATAACAAGATTTTTTTTTTACCATCGGAACAACAGTATCAATAATTTTTAATTGCCAGCCAACCGATATCAAGCATTTTAAGACCATCTGTCAACCAGCACCAATATTTCGTTGAAATTGTCAGCCGAAAGATTCTGTTATACTATCGTCCCATAAAAAAAATAATATTCCACGAAGGAACAAGCAAAAGAAACGTGGAGTCGGAGCTCGAGCTGATCATATTGACACCATCAAGCCGGGGTCCCTATCAGCTCACTCAACAACGCCAAAAGTTAACAGTTAAGTTTCCAAATATTGGCCTCCACATGCTAAGGGTAAATAAATCAAGTGAGGCCTTTGAATGGGTATATGTAGATGCCACGCCGAACCAAACGCAAAGGTAACCAAGGGCATATCCACATTATCTCCAGACCACGCGATACCGAGGTCAAGACCAGACATCGGGCGGGCACACAGAGCAACAACAACCCAAAGCCACCAGCATGCAGAGAGTCTGGCACTAGTGTAAAAACCTATATCTATAAATAAATATCTTGTTCATATTGACAGCCCACAGATCATCACAGACATCAAGGTCTTTTTGTACCATGGCCCAAACGAAAAACGACCTAAAGATTTGCCAGTTATCTGGTCCTTTCGGCCTTTTCATGCATTCGTTATTTAATCTTACGTTGGAATTTACAAATTAACGTTTTTTTATAGACACTCTCATTTGACAACTAACATATGTAGCCATTTAACTACATTTTCCCGTGTCATATTCGATTGACTAAAATGAAGAAAGTGTATCATTTAATAACACATCAGGATAAAATTATACCACCCTCGTATAATGAAATTAGATATCAGTATAACTCGCTCATATATCCGCGTAATTTGATAACAAGTCCGTAATATTGAATAACATACCAACGACATTTTATCAAATAAACCGTTCATTATAAATCCATTTTCAAATTCTTCGGTGTCACAGCACTGTAATATAATCACGTACACCAATGGTCGTAATCAATAACCATACCAGTTTCTACCATACTCATACCCTTTAATAACACCTATTTAATTTAACATTATTACGGATACGAAGGTCGCACTGGACTTTTGACATGCAACTCCTCTGTGGCTAAGCCTGGGATATGCACGTTTTATGAATGATGCAAGACGTGTCCTGAAGTGGCTCATCTTCAATATTTCTCCATAGATCAAGTGAAATATCAAACAATTTTTCGAAGGGGCTATCGCAGCGCCATCTACGATTGTGTATCAAACCATAAAACATTTTGTCACTCTGAACCAACACTCAAGAGCTTTCCATGGCGTTCCTTGAGCAAACCAAATATGATTCGGTTTATTGAATATGTGGAAATACTTATCTGTTGCCTTATATTTTGCTCATTGATTCCCAAATTATCGACAGGCGTGATATTCCTGTGCCCTGTGGAGCAAAGTTTTCACTACCTGTCATTATTGTACCGTTGTATTATCCATTAATATCTTGATATAATATTATCTTTGTTGTACTGAAAGGTCATCTGTCGTTTTAGGAATGAAACTAAATTGTTCTTTAATTGCAAACTCAGAAAGGGTAGGTTAAGCTAGTTTATAATTTATTCGATTAAATAACAATGCAGAATGAATATGATAGCACAGCTAAGAAGAAATCGATGTAAGTCATATATGATTCAGTCATGTACTCATGGAAATAAGGGGAAAGTAAACATGTATATATTATATGTATAAAAGGAGGAATTAAAAAAATCGAATGCGACATGATGTAAGTCGTCGGGTGTCTTTGTACTAACTGACCGCGTACCTAGGAAGCCTTACACACGCTGCTCTGTAACCCAATTTTTTCTTGTACTAATAAAAATGTCTCATATTTCTAATAGATTAAGGTCCTACTTAGACCAGATATGTTGGACGATAATTAAAAATCAATTATTTTCGATGTGCATACCAGGTGGTACCCGTTAATTGCTGAAAAATATATTTATTACCTGCTTGAAAACGTTTCGTTATTTGATGTAAATGGCGTTTCTTATATTTCTAGTGCATCAAGACTGACCTTATATATTATATGTGCCTGACGATAACGAACAAATATTTTTGTCCTACCACAACGTCCAGGTGAAGGTCGTTGAGTGCTGAAAGTTATTTTGTTTACCAAATTCAGAGTAATCATAATAAACAAGTTTCCTGGTGCAAATTAATAATATTTGCTTATGACATGAAGCACTCAAGACAGCAGGAAAGGTGATATAAGCTTGTATAACCACATTCCGTCCGGCCTCAATCAAATGAAGATTATTTTGCATGCAATGGCTATGGAAAGGTTACAGTAAAAATGTAGATGTTTTACATATCATCATATGAATACCTGTAACAAATGTTCATTTATTCAAGTGTTCGTTATTTGAAATAACAAAAGGGTGAAGTGCGTAACCATATTTTAATGTCTTCCAAAACGTGTATATTATTGACATTATATATATATATATATATATATATATATATATATATAAAACAAGCCTAATAAGACTCCTGGAACACTTGTTATCTGTGCCAAGGTGTTGAGCCCAATTTTCTAAGTTCCAGTATTAGCCCGTGACCTATCTCTTTATTTTATAACTGAATTTCCCATTCATGAGCTTTTATTGGTTTTCTAAATACAATACTAAGGTACATATAGCTCTACGTAACATTAGTATTTTTTTAAGAAAAATAACAAATGTATGATATGTTTATTTTCTTCTTAAAACAGCCGGATTGCACAAATATATCATACCTGCTACCTTACAGATAGTTACATACACGTGAAATGTTGATTTGGCTTTATGCAGGAAGAATACAAAATAGTGTGACATTAATGGAATGGTGCATATACAATACGCAATAATGCCAATAATTTACAATGGCACCATGAACACATATTCCATAATAGTACGTTCACATAACGATTTGTTTGACGAGACTGAAGCATTATAAGCAACAAGTAGCAACACCACGGATGCTTGTGGCCGCTGCCCGGTTCAAGACTTCTGTTACAGTTTCGCTCACACATGTCATGGTCATGTGCAAGGCTGATATCGACCTCACTGATTGCAGCGTCCCGCCTTATTGCAAAACACCACGTTTACGAGAACAAGCTTGCCTGACACGTCAAACGTAATGCCTGCAGTCTGACACCTAATGTTGTAACTTAATCAAATAAGACATAAGACGTAAGCTTGCAAGGACATTTGCTACTCAAGAATTCACTTAATTAGTACACCAAGGCTGTTAAGCCCGGAGGTTTGATTCCATACATTTTCCCCGCAAGAAATTGTCTTAAAACCAGCTATCCGTTTTAAGGGTAAGAATTGTTCATGCAAATTTTATTGCCACAGCCAGGAAGTTATGCATACATGTGTTTGGTTATGTACTTGTGTGTGTGTGATTGTTCATAACATAACTCGCGCAATCATGAGCAAAGTCCATGAAATTGTTCGGACATTTCGGGTATGGTTCAATGAAGAATTGATTAGATTTTACTATTGACCGGCATATTATCCAGATAGAGGAATACCATCAAGGAATACTCATAAATGAAAAGTCACCTTTCAACGAATTTACATGGGAATATGGGCCAAATAAGCGAATGCCATGGGATCCCCCAGATGATGTAGGCTTGTATTTCTTAGAATGCAGATTTGTATTGGTTTCATTAATCGGTATTCGATTTTTTTTCAAAATCCCATCAAGGAATACTCATAAATGAAAAGTCACCTTTCAACGAATTTACATGGGAATATGGGCCAAATAAGCGAATGCCATGGGATCCCCCAGATGATGTAGGCTTGTATTTCTTAGAATGCAGATTTGTATTGGTTTCATTAATCGGTATTCGATTTTTTTAACGTTTCTTCAATAATAAGTGGATCTCTACAGAGACCTACTTTCAACACAGGTAATAACGTAGCATGCGATGCATGCTCTAGCTAATGCAAAGTTTTTCAACTGTCTACAACTATACTCCGTTACACAACCAATGATTCACCGATTATTTGCAGGAGAAGAAAAATTGAGTTAAATATCATAAAAAAAAAATAACAATATGGGGTAGAAGAAACATCTGCTTAATGCTTAATACATATAAAACTGTACGTTGCATGTTCTTTTTACAATCGTATTTTATTATGAAATGTGAGAATCAGTCTACAAACTTTGCGACAGTTTCTCCAAGAGGGGCTTGTAAACAAAGGGTCAGATAATGCCCTGGATTGGCTGGAGTAAATTTTAATAGAAGGGGTGAAATGGTTTATGTTGTTCTTATGCTGTGGTGACATATCGTACTTTTGACCGTGTTGATCGTAAATTAGAATAGATCTACACATGTATAAATCCAATAATAAAACTTTAATTAGAAGAGTTATAAATGTATATACTGAAGAGAGGACAGAGAGCAGATAATAAATATAATAAATGTTTGACATGTTTGCATGGGCCATATTCACTGGAACAAACATTAGGCTGGGGGACGTTTGTGAGAAGTTGCACCTGTTGTAGGCCTATAAAATTATTTGTTCAGGCATAAAATATATATATGTTCTGCTATCAGAACAAGACTAATTATCACAGGAGTCACACTTTGGTGAGCTCATTCCCTGGGCCACAAAGTTATCTGTAATCCCGGACGAGCCCCCATTTTGTTAGGAATACAAATTGCTCAGGGGAAAATATTGGGTCGATCCGGGATTCGAACCCATGTCGATGGCGCACTTGTCCGGCCTTCCAACCGCTTCGCTAGAAAAGCAAGCTTCACTTACGAGACAGTTCGGTCCGGTTTTATGTCACCCCGTAACTATATATATATATATATATATATATATATATATATATATATATATATATATATAATATATATATATATAATATATATATATATATATATATTCTGTATTTTACATGAATTGTATCACAATTATTTTTTTTTTCAATTCAGGTACATTTATAAAATAAAAAAAAATATATATTCTGTATTTATTGAACATCATAGACATCACCTCGAACCATTTTATATGAATGTTTAACTAATCAACTCTTCATGTATTCATCCTATATCAAATACATAATATGTACTTATCATATATTTTATTTCTTTTTTATTATTCATTATATTCATTCATATCAAATATTATATAAATTTATAATATTTTTCCATTTTAATATATGATTCATTATATATATAAAATTTATGTCATGAGAAAGGACCTTACAACCCCCACCAAGTTCTCGTTTGCCAAAGTCGAGTCTGTGACGTCATACCTTCCTTCCCGCTATGGTTGCCGCATTAGAAAGTTTAGTGGTGCTAAAATGACTTAACAGCGTCGTTAGGTAATATTATTTTATGTCATCAGTATTTTTTTAAATAAATTAGGCGGTCTCTCACATCAGTTGGTTCTTGCAATACTAAAACCTTGAATTTAGTTTGTAACAAAATAAATGGAAAACTCATGTGGACCTTGGTTCGTAGAACGGAGTATAAGTCGAAAAAAAGCATTACAAAGGCTAAAATTGCTTCTTTGGATATTTTTATAAGCTGTTCTGTGCTGATAGTGGTGTATAAACTTTGTTGTAAACTTAGTAAAAAAAACATGTCCGGTTGTGTTGTTTTCATTGCCGATGTTTTAAAACGGGCTGTTGAAAAAAAGGGCCAACGGCAAACGCAGAAGTTTGGAGTTCCCCAATATATTCAATCTTAAGCGGCCGTAAGGTCAAGACCACCTGGAAAGATGACGCGACCGTAAGGGTTATGTGCGAGAGTTAATAGCCACGCCGTCAGTATATAATATAAAGCAGCTTAGTGTAAATTCGATCTCTTTAATACATAACCATCCTTATATTTGGCAACTCTACGAAAGACAATAAATCTATTGTAAACAGCGGCCTGGTAGTTGGTTGCCAAAGGGCATACATACATAATTCCAAATGGAACCCTCGACGACTTTTTATGAGGGTCAGATTCAAGAGATGAGCTAGTTATGTAGCCATTAAAAAGGAAGATACAGAACTCTTAAATATAGACAACCATTTAGGACATATTTCATGCGGAATGTTGATAAACCAACAGTAACGTCAGACAGGTCGTGTTCCGTCATTATTCACAAGGTGATAAAAATAGCATTAACCTATTGACTGTAAACAGTTTTATATGACTACAAGTACAACAGAAGCGGGCAAAGGGAGGCAAGAAACCAGTTCCGCAGCCAATTTTTTTTATTGCCAAACAAATGCCTATAGCGATTTAATTCCACATTCCACAAACTGCGGTTTCCTACAAAATCCATAAACCGCATAACATGACAAGTAAATGCATCTTATACTTCACAAAAGAAAAATTGATTAGGTCAACACAGGTGGCTTGTCTTTAGTTTAAATACAAGTAACCTTAGAATTATTTGTTAAGTGGTAATACATTTTATAAGCTAACACAATTATCAAAGACTAAAACAAGCGAAATGCGATAAAGTTGCCACTTAAAATATCATTCAGTTCAGTCGGTACTCAATTTATTATACTACTACTTTCCCCTTAGGAATAACCAACTATCCCATAATGGCTATATGTCTATAGTTTTTTTACTGGAGTGGGAGCAAGTGGAAATATCACAGAAATTATGCCAACGTATCCAAAATCGAATATCACTCATATCATACGAATATCGACTGTCGAATATCCCCGATTTGAGTGATATCAAAGAGTTAATAGGTACTAGTCCTCGCGTCCAGGGAAACATGCTCTGTTTCAGCCCTTCCATCAAAATAGTTAACCATAATTGAAATGATATATATATATATTCAACGAGCTGTTACATAAGTTAAAAAAAATACATTGGATTCTGGTACGGCAACCAAACCATTAAGTAATATATATATATATATATATATATAAATATATATATATATATATATATATGCATATATATATATATGTATATATATATATATATATATATATATATTGTGTGGCTGACTATAAGGTTTACTATAAATCCCAGGTTACTATAAATCATAACAGATCTTTTCTATCTCTCCTATATCAATGATTGCTATCATAAATAATATCAGATCAGTGAAATTATCCCTTAACAGAGAATAATATATATTCTGCATGTCTTTGTCTCCTTCATCGCGTTTAGGTTTCGAGTTCCGCAGAGAATAATGTTGACTTGTTCTTCCAAACAAGTTTTCTAGTCGTCACAGAGGAACAGCAAGCATGGTCAAAGTCTCGTTTGATAAAGGTCAAACAGGAATAGCTTCTTATGTCGACTGATCTAAGCCTCATTACTGGTAAGAGATGACATAGGTCTGTGTAGGATGAGTGGCGTGGACCGGCATCGGAATGCACGTTTTTCAGGTCTTATGTGGTTTTCTTTAGATCTTTATAATAAATATTTATACAGAACATGTTGGAAATGCATTAGTCAGAACTAAAACGTCATCATGAACCCTCTCAGAACACGAAAAGATGAAAGGCGTACTTGCTTTTTCAGAACAATCCCTGCTGATTAGAAGTCGAGTATCTTCCGTCCTTTGTCCTTTGCAGGGAAGGCTAATTAGTGATCCATCTGCATATCACAGTGTATGCGTCAAACCGTCTCAAACAGACACAAACCACACAGACCGAGAGAGTCTGGACAAAGATTATCCGCTTTTTCTCTGCCACAGAAACTCAACAGGACTGTTCTTCATTTCCGTTTTATTTGGTAAAAAGTCAAACAAGAAGGAAAAAAAAAAGAAAATTGCCATAATCTATTTTCGTTAAAGCAGTTTCTGCGCATATGCCTCTGATTCTCTGAATTTGTAATTTAACAAATGATAAATGCAATTAATATTATTATTTTTAATATTTTTGTTATTATTATTATCTATATAATTAATACGTATCTGGTTTTTTTCTACACAACCGTTTACCTTCTTCCGTTCTGGTTTGGACTTCCAAATTCGGCACACGAATCGTCGGTGAATGGGCTCTTCTAATACACGTTTGTTTTACTTTTTCTCATATTATTTCCTAATAAGTTGCATAATTTATATTTCAAAATTTCCCCCAAAGGTTCTCCTATTTATTTTGAGCTTGGAGGTCCTCCACGCCTGTCTTTTTCATGAGGCGCCTTTGGGATTTTCCTGTAGTTCTAGCTCACCGTCCTGTTTGAACATGGCAAGAGGGTTTTTCCTGCCAAAGCCTTGCCTTTCGTGCAATAGGCGGTCGCGCGGGTCCTCTATAATCCCCATTGATCCGGCGCCCCAATACCCCTTATAACTGCTCTAAAGAAATTTCACTCTGGCTAAAGGTTGTAGAGGTTTAAATCCAAGCGCTTAACACATGACCACATGATTCTGCTTTCAATATTGCAAGCGCTTTTCATTACAAGGGGTTGACACAGACATGACCGACTTCCATTTGATAACTGTGCAAGTTTTCTTGAATGGCAGTAAAATGTTGATGCCTTTAAATTCATAATTGTCATTACTTGAAAACAAAGGCTTAAAGTATTCGGCTAAATTAAGGACTGTTAGAAAAAAAAAGTTTTAATAGGAAGCCCCACAACTTAAATATAATTCAGGGGGGGGGGTGAGGGTGTACACTTAACAAACTAGATTTTGTAATCGGAGCCTGCGAACTTCCGCTAGAATCTCCCTTACCAGTCATGGGGTCATGTGTACACGTTTCATATATAACAACTGTGGACATATGAATACGAATTGACGGGGACAAAGGAATTTTCCTTTGTCATAATTGTATATAAAAATATATCCTGATTCCAATAAAGATAAACGGATTGTTTGTATAGCTTTACCCTGACCATCTACATCTACACATTTTCAAGAAAATCCGTACGCATAATTTTAGTTTTTTATGCTTAGAGAAAAAGCAGCGAACCAAAGCTGAAGATTAATCCTTGCCACAGACTTTCATCGAAATATGTAAACCTGCCTTTTACATGGGAGCTTTAATTGTCAACTTTCGATCAGACCTGCTAATTCCATGACAATCAACAAAGCTCAGGACCAACATGTAATACTATTATAACATGTTTATCTGTGCCTGTCTTATTACATGTGCAGCTATACGTTGCATTTTCGCGTGCAAGAACCTTCAACGACAGACATGTTTGAAGCATGCCTAAGACTACCCTCAACTAAAAAATATCGTTTTTCATGGTGTCCTCTGAGCTTCAATTTATACCAAATATCTTTCGTAAACTCTCACTTTGCAAGGGTCATATAATATACAATCGTTTTATCCATTCTAGCGTTATCACGCAAGTAATGAAGATTTTATACCCATGATAGTTATGTAAAAAATCACTCAAAATCCGTTCACTTTGTTTATATCTTACGCCCTTAGTAAAAAAAGTGCATCATGTTATTTATTGAACAGCAAAATTTGAAATTCTCCACCGGTTTTAAATTGGAACTTGTCGGAACTGTGTGATGCTGTTTCTGTACTCTTTTGTCTGATTGGTTAGCTTTATTGTAGTTATGTTTTATTTTGGAGGCTGGTCCATTTGGAGAAATCCTACAGAAAAGTACATGTAAGTTAGTAAGTTGATGTTCTGCAAATAGAATTATACCAGACTGAGCATGTTACATTGGCAGTATCTAGATGTGTTATCAACGCAGATTAACAAGTTTTTGTAGATTTTAGTAAAGTAAATAAGTAAACAATTCGCAGGTAGTTATCATTTCATGAACAAAAAATTAAAAGTTCAAATATTTCCAAAGGATTACTCCAGGTCAAAATAGTCAACACAATCTTATTGATTATAAAAACAAATTTATAATATGGATTTTTTTAAGATTCAAGTATTGGGGTTTCTTTCCGTATTGTGAGTATGCGTTTATATTACAAGTAAGCAACTGTATATATATTCATTTAATCTTTTGTTACAAAACTATGTAATCCACTGCACACCATGGAAGAATATGATATTTCACATATGCAGGGAAGGCAGTGGCACACTAGTTTTGAATACTTGTAAAGAATAACACAAAAAAATAGTCACTTCTCAACCTTATAAAGGAGTTGGAATGTAACATATTTATATTACATGTTGTTAAGGCAGGTATATTTGGACACTCCTAAGATTCAATGATATATATCATAACATTCTTACTTTATTACTTTAGGCTTATGTAATAAAGCATATTGTTGACAAAAACTAAAAGGAAACCCAGTAATTAGTATTTGACATTTTCAAGATATAAAACATTTCTTTATATTAATGTAGATTCTTATTCACTATTCAACCCTACAGTTACTAGCCTTCCTGAAAGGAGGGTAAAATGGTATGTTGTATGTGTGATAATAAAATTAATATATATCAGGAGTATGTATAAGTAATTAGAAAGCCATGGTATTAAATGTTTTCTTCACTTTATCTGTAATTGTATATAAAGAGTGGTAGGGTGAACAGAATAACTATATAAATCAGGAAAATGGAGCGCCATTTATGCATATTGGTCATTAGATTACATCAGGTTGTATATTCTGATGAAGCAACTGCACTAACACATATTATTGTAAGAACTTATTTTGGGATGGATATTGATATAATGGAAATAGGTGTAGTTACTATATTAGTGTTTTTGTGTTGTTCTTGTGAAAAGGGTACTTCAAAACTTCAGGTAAAGTACAGACATCTGTATGACATAAGAAGCTGTTTAAAAATTTATGATGTAAACTATGAGCAAAATGCTAATATTACATTGGTAATATTTTTAAGTGGTATAGTGGCATTGATAACTTTTATATTGTGATTGTTAACTTTAATTGTTTAAGAAATATCTCATGGCATCACAACTAAAAATATTAAGCATGAATGTAAGAGGCATGAGAAACTTCAGCAAGAAAAGAGCTATTTTTAGTTTTACTACAGGAAACATACAGCACAGAAAAGGATCATTACCTGTGGAAAAATGAATGGGGTGGGAAAGTCATTATGAGCCATGGTACAAACCATAGTAGAGGAGTGGCTTGTTTATTGTCTAATAAGTTCCAATATAATATAATTGAAACATTAAATGATGATGATGGAAGATTAATTATAATTAAATTAGAAATATGTGATACTTCATTTATATTCATAAATATATATTCTCCAAATACAGAGAGATCACAAATATTGTTTTATAAAAAAATATATGAACAAATTTAAAAAATGCAAGTGACACAAGATGATAATGTTATAACTGGAGGGGACTGGAACTGTATTCTTACAGGGATGGATAAAAAAGGGGGACAAATGGTGCTGAAAACAAAAGTTATTATATAGATCATGAAGATAAAAACATTATTAAATGTAAAAGATATATGGAGAATAAAATATCCAGAAAAAGAACAATACACGGCGACAGAAGTAAAAAAAACTATATAGAAGAATAGACTATTTTCTCATTACCAGTCATTTACAAGATTATGTCCTAGATGTTAATATTATCCCGGCATTTAAGTCGGATCATTCAGGAATAACTATAACATTGAAGAAACCTTCAGAGGATATTAGAGGGAAGGGTTATTGGAAATTTAATAATCAACTTTTAGAGGATAATGAATTTATTGTTTTTATGAACAAAGAGATAAATGAATGGCTACAAGAAAAAGATAAATTTAATCCTAACAGTTTTTGGGAATTAATTAAGTACAGAATCAGAAGAAGAACCATGTATTTTTCTAAATGTAAAAATAAAGATACTAAAGAGAGGGAATTGGTTCTTATTGGTGAACTACAAGCTTTGGAAGACCAAGAAGATGAAAGGGAAAAGTATGAATTATTATATCAAGAATTACAAGAGCTTTATGATAAAAAAAAGTACAGGGAATTATTACAAGAGCTAAAATAAGATGGATCGAGTATGGTGAAAAAGGTACAAAATACTTTTATAATTTAGAAAAAAGAAATGGAAATAAGAAACATGTTAAGCTTTTGGTTAACGATAATGGAAATTCTGTAACAGGTATAAATAAAATTTAGCTGAAGAAAAGTATTTTTTTCATAACCTATACTCCTCTCAAGTTAATGATACTGTAAATCTCGAAACCAATTGTTTTTTTAATAATAAAACTATTCCTAGATTAACAAATGAAGATCAGGAGTACTGTGAAGGCTATTTAACAGTTGAGGAATGTTTTAAAGTATTGAAAACATTTAAAAAGGACAAATCACCAGGGAACGATGGATTAACAGCAGAGTTCTATAAAACCTTTTGGAATAAAATAGGATCTATAATTGTGCATAGTTTTAATTTTTCACTTGACCAGGGTAGCCTGACTCCATCACAGCGGCAGGCTGTAATTACATTAATTGAGAAGAAAGATAAAGATAGAACAAAATTAAAGAATTGGCGTCCAATTTCGTTATTAAACACTGATTATAAAATAATGACTAAAGCCTTATCATTTAGACTTAAACATGTTTTGTCAAAAATCATAATCGAAATCAATTTGGATATGTAAAAAATACGTCTGTGACAGAGGCAATTAGAACCATATTAGATTCTTTATTTTATATAGATAAATGTAAATTAAATGGTTTATTGGCAACAATCGATTTTGAAAAAGCGTTCGATACAGTGGAATGGCAGTTTTTTTTTGCAGCGTTAAAAAGATTTAATTTTGGTGAATCATTTATTTAATGGGTTAAAGTATTGTATAAAGATGTGGAAGCTTGTATCATGAATAATGGACATTCTTCAGGATATTTTAAAATAGGAAGAGGAGTTAGACAAGGAGACCCCTTATCACCTTATTTATTTATTATCTGTTTAGAAATAATTGCAGTTAATATTAGGAATAATCAAGACATTCATGGTATAAAGATTAAAAATGAGGAGGTAAAATTGGTTTTATATGCTGATGACACCACTGTTATCTTGAAAGATTTGGACTCGCTTAAAACTGTTCTAGATTTGTTCAGAGAGTTTACTAAATGTTCAGGTTTACACATTAATAATGCTAAAACTGAAGCAATGTGGTTAGGAAAAATCAAAGATGGCAAAAGTAAACCTTTAGGGTTAGTGTGGTCAAAATGTGTGAAAGTGCTAGGCACATATATATCATATAATACAGAAATGAGTAATACATTAAATTTTGAAAATAAAACTAAAAGCATATATGATATAACAAACATGTGGAAACAAAGAAATCTGCTGATAAAACCATTTGAAAATGGGGGGCTGAATATGTTAAGTATTGATTGCTATATAAAAGCGCAACAGGTAATGTGGATTAAAAGATATTTAGATAAAACCAAAAAAGATTGGAAATTGTTTATCGACTCATTTTGTGATATATATGGGAACACAAAGTTACTGTTAGAGTGTAATTATACAAAAAACTGTCTAAAAGGTTCAATGCCAGATGTATACATAGATATGTTTATTGCATGGAAGCAAGTTCGTATTCCAGAGTTGTCTTATTGCATATGGAATAATAGGAATATTAAAATAAAAGGCAAACCGTTCTTCTGTAAGTCACTTTATCAGTCAGGTTTACTATATGTAAAACACTTATTTGGTGTGAATGGGAATCCAGTCAGTTTTAAAGAGTGGGAAGAAAAAGGAGCAAAACAAAGAGATTATTTGGTTTATAGGTCAATAATTAAACAAAGTAAAATATTGAATCACTGGAGAAATAATGGACAGTCGATCTTACAAAATGTATTTAATTGCAAAACAAGACAAGGGCCAGTTGCAGTTGAAAATGTTATTGCAAAGCAGGTATATGATTATTTTATTAGTCTTGTTAAAGCATTCCAGCATTCCAGTACAAGGCAAAAGTTTAGTACTAAATATAATGTAACAGATGAAGAGTGGGGTCTTTTATATACCAATAGCCTAACATTATGTAAAGAAAAGAAAGTGAATGAGTTTCAGTTTAAAATACTCCATAATTATTTATATCTTAAAGAGAGATTATATAAGTTTGGACCCATATTGTAGGTTTTGCCATACAGAGGTAGAAAAGTATGAGCATTTCTTTTGTAATTGTTCTACTGTTAAACGGTTTTGGCAAGATATAAGCATTTTTTTATGGTTTACCAATTAGTTTACTTACAGAAAGGAATATTATTTTAGGAATATCGGAAAAGAATATGAGAATGGAAAATAAAATTCTTATACATGCAAAAGCTTTTATATATAGAACTAAAGATTCTGTTCAGATAAACCTTGAAAACTTTAAAAAATACATGGATTATCAAAGGAAGATTGAATGTACAGAGAAGCCTGCAGAAAAAAACAAAAAAATGGAAACTTTTGTGCCAAAATATCACAAGGACAATGGAAATTTGATCCATTACTACACAATAGATAATTTATATGACACAATATATTTGACATATAAAGGAAAACAATAATATTGAGCTTGTTTAATTTAACATTACAAGTATTTCAAAATTATATATAGATGGAAAAGGTGATAAAATGTTAGTCATACTGTACTTTGAACAAACAGGTTAATTTGTATGTATATATGTATTTTGTATTTAGTACCCTTTTTGTATGTTCTTTTGTATGTTGTTTTTACATGTTACTGTTTTTGTGTACTGTCTTGTAATCATCGGTGTTATTACTGTCTGTATTTTTTGGGGGGAAATAAAAAAAAAAAAAAAAAAAAACATGCTTGGTCATTCTTAAATTCACAGAGATGATTGGTACCTATGAGGGCTCCAGACGGAACGGATAACAGACCTTTTGGAATTCCAATATGGCCACCATAGTACAAACGGTGATTTCCTTCCGCGCACGATACCTCAACAACACCATGCTTGAATCTCTAAATTCACCGGTATGATGGGGTCCTATGAGGGCTCGAGACTTATCGAATTACATACATTTTTATTCATGCATATTGATTAAAACCTGTTTCATTTGTCATATTTTAGAAGTACAAACTAATCATTTTACCCGTTTTAAACTAGCCAATCACTACCGAAAATGCGGGCCCTCTGAGGACCATTGTCCGACCACAAATAGTAATCATTATTAAAAAAAAGATGTATAACATGAAAGCTGTTTATATAATGTTGGTTAAAAATTGGCTATAGTATATTGGCTTCGGCGGGTTAATATAATTTAATTTGTTTAGAAATTCCAAGGAGTGACAGCGGATTTTTTATGGTCCTGTGCTGTAATGGTTTTGTCACATTAGATCCTGTTATTTCACCTTACGACCTATGGATCCTGATTTAGTGTATATATAGGCTTAGGGCGTATCAGGTCTCTGCTAAAGCACTTGTTTACTCGAGGACACGGCCATCAAATAACAACTCGGCGGTAATTGATACATTGCCTCGGTTGGATTGAAAAGTTGTACATAAGGTATATCACCAGGGGACTCTCAAACACGAGATCGTAATACTTATTGAGTTAATGTATTACCAGGGGAATTTAAGATTTATACCCACGTGGTAAATTATATAAAATATTGCCAGTGGAGCTTTTAACCTTGAGGTGTTAGTCAAATTAGATCTAACATATCCATTGGGGGTTTTAAACATTTAGCCCATTATCGTTCCTATAACTTGTTATGTGTTATGCTTACTAATGATATCCCAGTTGAATGCCAAGGCATTTGAGTACGCAGTATAGAACCTAGCAATACATACCGAGCTAGCTTCAAAAGGTTCTAGCTAACACGGGAATGAATCAACAATAAACACTATGAAAGAAATCGTTGGTTTTTCTGTGTTAATATTTGATAATATTTCATACACTCCACATTGGTGTTAATGGTTAATACGTCAATCAGCTTACTACCACCGCCAACAGAGGTGGGGATGGAGGTTATGCTTTCAGCATGGGTTGACTCTGTACGAGCTATGATTAAAAAAGTTTTCAATGAAGTTCAATGATCTTTTTGGGAAACGATTGACCAGAGACCACAGAAGAATAGACAATTGTGACGGATCGGTAAATTAAATAAAAAAAATGGATATGGATCCAGTTATATTATGCCTGTTGTCCTGCTTGGCTCACCCGTTTACGTTTTAGATATGGTACGGACAAACAAGGTACATTTAAACTTTCATCGGAAGTTAATAAGATAACGATGTCCCAATTGTGATGTCATATTCGCAGAGCAGAGCAGCCATCAACTCATAGTGAAGACGCAGTAAAATGAAGGTTTAACAGAATTTTTTATGATGGTTTTAGTGTTATTTGAACTGGCCTTCCGGACGAGAGTAGGAAAATAAACTAGATATACATATGACAACATAACTTATTAAAAATCGGGGAGCGGAAGCCGCCTATCCTGGTTCCAAACTGCGTTTATCTGAAATATCTCAAAATGTTTCTAGTGAATTTTATTGAGATTATATGAAAGGGAGGAACAGGGTTATGGAACAGTTGACTAACTGTTAGGCGGATCAATCACATTTTGGGGATGACCAATTGAGGCATTGGGAACATATCCTTTTGAAAGTACGAAAAAGGCCCAGCTTCCAATTCAGTGATTTCTGCTGGACAGATCTGAAATTCATTTCAAGGGTTGGATATTTTGCACAGCGATTTTCCGGAGCTGCTCAGCCAGACGAAAGTGCTGTCTGGGCGCCAGTTCCGGAAGCTTTAGGGACAAGTCTGTCTCCTTCCGATAAGAGTACCCTGGCATGAATCATTGAATACAGGTGACCGAGTTTTTGCTCAAAATAATAAAGAAGAAGAATCCATGATGACATGTATCATCCTTGGCAGACGACTGATAATGTCATTGCTTACAACTGCTGCCACTACTCAAAGTTACTTAACCAGAATTGTCAATGATTCATCATCTGTGCTGAGAGTCGATCGGCCCATCTCAGCTTTCCCTGATTGGCCCCTCATCCTGCTTCTTAGGGCAATGAAAAGCTTGTCGAAACTCCTGGTGCAGGGAAGTTAAGGACTTACAATGGATAATTTATTTTTGTTGAAAATCCCCGAACACAAAAACAGTTGGGTCAGTCCTCTCGATACAAAAGTAAGAAATATTAAATAATTAAAGGAATTTATAATATTTAGGAAGGATTGAGCTATGTCGTGATGTATATATTTTACAGTTAAAATTCATTATAAAAGGAAAATGATCGAAAAATGACAAAACGATAATAATAATAATAATAATAGCAATAACAATAATAAAAGTTAAAAAACCATTGTGACATATCAAAATAAGTGCAAAGCTCAATAATCCATTGTCAGCCATAAATACTAGTGTTTCATGACGATTGTTGAACTCTCTTTAAGGCACATTTAACAAGGTAGTGACCCCACTCTCTTCAATCAGTCCTTCTTGACCATCAATTTTTAGGACAAATTATTTGCTAAGAAAATTCTAAAAAAAAAACATTTATGTTTGCAAAGATCTGGTGTTAAATGTGCCCTAGTAGAAGAACCCTGTCCTTGGGACGATGCCATACCTAATTTTAAAGCAAGTTTCCCACCACGTTCCGTGCGTATAGGCCTATATATGCTTCACCGGTCTACTATTTCATTAAAAGATGTATATTTTAAAATAATTATACTACATACTACTATCTTACTGCAAAATGACTGTGTATTACTCACAGCTGAAAATGAGATTGTTTTATGGTTTAATTGAAATAACGAAAAGATCAAAATTTGCTCATTCAATTTGTTATTCTCCTCTCCTATATTTACATGATACATCGATAGACGATTTTAGTTTTTGTATAAATTTGACCACTACAGTTTAAGCTTCAGTTTGCTGCCGAGGAGCCAAAGACTGACGTCTGTTAGATCACCAACATTTTCTTAGGGGGCCTTGATATGTTATAAAAACATCTTTTGACAGCCCATACTCTAGAATTTCCTGCTACCACCGCCGCACTTAAAATGAAAACGTTGTCGACGATATTTCATCTAGACATGTTCCATCTTCAGCAGACGACACATGTTGTCTTCACTCACATTTACTGACGTAAGTGATATTGACTGAACCATGAATTGACTCTTAGAATCAGAAATATCAACTGTGACAGACACGCTCCTACATTTTTCTTTTTTAAAAGCACATCTATCACCGTAGGTCACCCGCTGAAGAATAGATTCTGACCAAAATATACACTTATTTATATAAATATTTCCGTAAATCTATTATCACGGATCTCCACAGTGCATCATTCATTGATATTCCCTTCTATGGTATCTGCAGGAAGGCTCAGTGTCAGATTATTCTATCGATAGTATGAATGAGACATCATCTTACTGAAGTTTATTTCCCAAATAACACAGGCTGGCGTTCCAATTTGATTATTTTTTGTTTATATGGCTTAGTAACATAAAACGGTCTAGTATGATCACATGAAAACAGAGACACAGAGAGAGAGAGAGAGTGAGCAACAATTAAGCTCTGATGTTAGTCAGGTCTGACGACAATGTATGGTTTAGTGGCCAGACAGTACACGCCCGAGGGCACAACACTGAGAAAGAATTGCATTATTCTTGCTTTTCAAGCATTTAAACAAACGCACCAAGTAACACACACTTTATGCTCTCCGGCCGATATGACGTGCGGAAGATTGCCGACAGTGCATCTGCCGCTGGCGTCAACGACAATCCATATGTCGCTGGGGTCACCGCGTCATGTTTCTAAGGTAATTGTCCGATTCAACAGACACATTCAGGGGCACAATTTCCATTAGCAGTGTGGGTGTGGTGGTGTGTGTGTTAGGTGGGGGGGGGGGGGGGGGGGAGACCTCGATCAGATATAGGAGCATACCATATCAACCGCCTCCCCATTTTGACAATACTGTGTAATAATAATGCTTATGTCATGGAGGGGGGGGGGAAGTGGCAGAAACCTTATATTTTCAGGGCACCGCGACTCTCTAGTGTGCATGTGTACCGGCTGCGGGGGTTGGCGTAGGAGGGCCCCCTACTGCCGTGTTGGAGTAAAAAAATAAGTTTATAAAAATTAAGGCTATTTTGAAGCAATTTGAGAATAAAATAACATGGGAAACCAACAAGAAGTAACAATTTTTAAAAAATCTTTAAAACCTGTTGTTTTTTTATTTTCAGTACCACAATGTCGTGGTAAAGGGGGAATCGTGTAATATTATCAGTCATTATGTTATTTTATACAATTCTGAAACATTGCAGTTGATTGATTTTTTACAAACTTTTTGACATTATGCAATAATTTTGTTAATTTTACTAATTGCAGTAAGGGTCAATAAGTTTAACTAAAGTAGCAAAGTGAGAGGGGATATAACATGGTACGCCCGCCAGGTTAAAAAAGCAGGTTGAGACATGTCCATGGTCACATTACGTTAAAGTAAAGTTAAGTTCTATATATAACTGATTGCTCTAGTTCTGTAACTTACAACATGCTTACTTGAGACCGACATTATTAAAGAAATATCTATGTACTTCATAAAACGATGATGGTTTTAGTTTGTGGATCCTTTATATAAACGTCCATGAGAAGATTTAAAGGATCTAATAATATACTGGATATATGCTTTAACACATTGATAATCTAAGAGGCAGTCGACGCCATATCCAAGCATTTATTTTTTTAATCGGTTACAGTCCAATGACGTATAGGTAATGACCAATTGTAAAGTTTAGATAATAACAAATCGATTCTGCCAGCTGTTTTTATTTTCATCTCAAAGCTAAATAAATGTTAACATGTTCACATATCTAGTCATTATCGCGTAAGATTCCTTAAACAGAACATTTAATAATGACAGTTATATATAGAGTGTGACATAATATAAACCGTTTTTCTATATATCATCAGTGGAACATTGACGATATAACCACAAGAACATTCGCTTGGCGTCTCCGCCAAAGCAGCTTCATAAGAGCTGCCCCGAGAGTCACAATTATTAAGTCAACCGCAGCAGATCACCTAACATATAATTCCGAGGTCTTACTGCATATTTTATAGCAGTGATTATTTTTTTCTATGCAAATAATTTTGGCAAATATATATAAGACTAGAACTAAAATTTAATTCCTCAGTATGAAATAATTACGTCTTCATACCATACATGTTTACACATGGACTGAGGAAAGGAAACCTTTATACAATCATGCACACACACACACACACCTGTTTTCAGCCATGTTTCTTTATTTGTTTGTATGTAAGCCGGATTACGTAAAAACCACTAATTTGATTTCAACGAAAGTAACAAAATTTTTACTTCAGCGAATGAGTTAGTGATTCAATTGATGTCTATTTGTTTGCTTGTTTGTTGGCTGGTTTGTCTGTTATTCGGATCAAATTTAAATAATTTCTACGAAAATCTGGAGGGGAAGGGACCTGTTAATTGTAGAAAATCATATAGATGACCTTTTTAACTCCTTTTAAATTAAATAAAAAACTTTGTTATCTATATTTTTGCAAAATTAAAAGTGATGTTTTTTCCACATGTAGGCAGTCCATTGTAAGGGTTATCAAAGCCTGGAAAATACTTTAAATTCAGGGTGAGTTGCGCTGAGGCTTGTACGGGAAATTTCTTAACGGTTGGTCATCATGCTGCATACGTAGGGTATAATATATAATTATAATGTCTTATAACTGTTAATCACATTGCCTTTTACTGGAATATATGCTCTTGATGGTTTTGTGTAATCACATTTTGTCATGTTTATATGTGTCTGCAAATTGCATCATACAGACATATTGCACTTTCCCAAATTATTCTATTTGAGAAGCATTGACTGATTAATTGAATGGACACTGATATGGTCAGGGATAGAATAAAAATTAAGTAAAAGTAAATAAAATTACCTGACACATTTAAAAAAGATCAGATATAAATAATGTTATACTACGGAACTTTATATAATGTTGCTAATCAGAACGTAGTGTTACATAGTGCAAAAGCTACAATAATTTGACCTTCTACCGCAAAGCGTTATTTCATCATAGGTTCCGTTAACCCTTCCAGTTTTTACAAAATGAATACATTATTTATCGTTAATCTTTCCAGTTTTTACATAATGAATACATTATTTATCCTTTTTTCGCTTTTTATTAATTTCTAAATGTGACAAAAAGAACAAATTTAAATATGTATTAAATATATACAATAATTGAAAATAATGAATTAGAATAAATTGTGAGTGTCTGTGTATGCATGTCATTACGGGCAGAATAAATTGACCTCTACACATGGCGAGCGTGCCAGGTTTAAAAATGAAAGTTTTCTATTTGCGATTGTGTTTCGTTCTTCTACTTTGTCTGTGTGATTAATTGTATGAGAAATTAAACCACATTTTAATGACATGCGACTAATTAAACAAAAAGTGTTAAACCTGCAGATGCGAGGGTGAGATCTTGACCTAGGTCTTTGACTAGTTTTTCAGCTAGAAATCATACGGAAAGAGGACGTCACAAATTCATGCCGAAACGAAGGCCGAAAGAAAAATCGCCAGTTAGCCCTGAAGATAAAGCTAAAAAAGATGGTATTTCCGGGAACAGAAAAAGTAAGCACATATGTAATCAAAGACCTTTGGCATACATTGCTAAGTAAGAAAAGAACCCATGAAAATCTGGTTGGAGATATACCGCCTGTCGGCTTCCGGTAATTAACTTGGGGTGTAGACTCTCAGACCTGTCACTTTTAAAGCCACGCTTGGAAGAACCTTGACAGGAACCTAGCCAATCCATCGTCAGGGCCGTGTGAAACCCACCCATGTCTATCTTACTTAGTTTTTCAGAATAAATTGAATCATGGCTTCACACAGTAACTAGTAGATTAGAAACAGAGGCAAGTCTCTTCTTTGCGATCGATTTTACACCAGTTGCAAATGCCTTAACCCTCCAAGACACAGGCTAGATTTGATAACTCTCTTACTTAATGGTTGGCTTTCTTAAATAAAAGAGCTATATATAGAAATCCATCACACGCGCCAAAGAAAACTCACTATCTTTATAGTCTATCGATAATATTTATTACCTAATAATAGGTCATTTTCAGACAATATTCGAAACAGCAAGTATAAATTATATAAAACCTGGCCGTAAACAGAAAATAATCGCTTGTTTTAAACATCCCCAAATGGACAGAAACGGGATTAATGTACCTTGTATGCTTGAAACTAGTCATTATCCAGACTTTATAATTTTTCTGCAACATAAAGAAATGAGCATGGACTGTGAACTTCCTTTGAACCAGAGAAAGCGAGAGATTTATGTTTCGTAGTCCAGTATACATGGCAAGTTATGGCAAAATGAAGTTTGATGTTCTTGGCTTTCACTAAATGCGGAGTATTTGCGACAAAGTTATAACACACGTACGGTATGTATTAATTTTAAAATATGGACCCTAACAGCTTTTAATATAGAACGACTGTGACAAATAAAAATGGCTACATGAACTGAAATGTTTTTATTTTTTTTCTTCACACGTGACCTGAATAGTTGTTTATAATGGACTGTATTTTCTTTGGATATATACAGCTCCGGCACAAACGGTGAGGTACAAGGTGCTTCTGGTACATGCAAAATAATATTCCAGCGATGAACTTCGTGACCAATGTGTTATAAAAAGGCTTTATGTTAATAACGAATTTGTTAAATCGAGTCGTGTAGGCATTGGTTGACTAGAATGCTAAGAAGATCAGGGTGCCGGATATATTACAAGATGTTAATTTTTACATAGCCTCATAACGTTAATACATATACAAAAAGAGAACGTTAATAACTGCACACACACGCAACACAACACACGCGCAGGTAAGTTGCTTCCTCCTGTAACTCCTGATGTGAAAGTCCAATTATTTCAGAATTTTTAATTATATAAATAAATATGATTTTTACATTGGTTTTGACTATCGGTTGTCCCTTCAGGCGCCTATAATGGCAATGAAATGCACGTGCCCATTTATTTACAAGGCAAATTAGATATACTGAAATATGAGATATGTCTGAAAGACCACCTGTCCTATAAGACCACGTATCTGTTAAAAACATTCCCCCTCAGTGAAACATTAACCATGGTTAATAGTGACCTGTCATATAAAACCACCTAAGGATTAAGATCACTTTGGCCAGTCTTATTACACACGTTTCACTAAAGCTCCTCGACCAGCGGTTATACACTGCAGTCGTCCCATACATCTGTCATGTAATCGCTGATTTGTGTGACAAGTTTCCTTGGGTGCGAACACCAGGGTGCGCATAGAGCAAAGAATTGTAATGAGAGCTGGTGTTGGATTGTGCATCCAGCCCAGGTTTTAAATATGCATCACCCGCATTCGTTGGTCTAATTCTTGGTCATATGCCAGAACGGGTGTTATCAATACATTCGACCATGCGGTGTTCTAATAGTAAACTGACACTGGAAATGTATTTATAACAAGGCCTACAGGCCTAATGCGAACCTGTACAAAATTTTTAAAATTTAATATTGATCCTCTTAAGTCCTGCATATCTACCTTAGTCATTATGATTTCAGCAAAATGGACGTTTCGGGCCTGCAGGTTTCAGAATTGGACATTTTAAAACTAGAATATGGGTAGTCGACAAGCGACTATGTGTATCCGCAGAAATCAGAGTGGGACGGGTGAAGTGAGGCATGGATTAAGTGGCAAGGGGAATAGAGTGAGGTATGTTGCATATTAGCATGGATGTCTGCAGCGTAAAATAAGTGGTTGCAGGTGGCGCCATCAGTTTTGCCTATTATGAAGAGCTATGTGAGATCTATACACAAGCGAAATTTTAGGCCAATCGGTCAAACGGTTCCCGAGATATGAGCTTGGATGTCTGCAGAGTAAACGTGAATGTAGGTGGTGCCACCTGTCATAAAATCGAGAAAGCTGTCCAGGATGTATAAACCTGCAAAATTTCAGGTGGAAAAGTCAAACCACTGCTGGGATATGAGTGATTGTATCCCAAGGCAGATGAACAGATGGATGCTGTGCATAAATTGTTGCAGGTGGCGCCACCAGTTTTGCCTATGATGAAGAGCTATGTGAGATCTATACACAATCTCAATTTTGGCCCAATCGGTCAAATGGTTTCCGAGATATGAGCTTGGATGTCTGCAGAGTAAACGTGAATGTAGGTGGCGCCACCTGTCATAAAATCGAGAAAGCTGTCCAGGATGTATAAACCTGCAAAAATTCAGGTGGAACAGTCAAACCGCTGCTGAGATATGAGTGATATTACCCCAAGGCAGATGAACAGATGGAAGCTGTGCAAAAATGATTGCAGGTGGCGCCACCATTTTTAGTGTTTGTTATAAAGCTATCAAAGGGCTACATTTGTGAAATTTTTTTAGCCCGATCGGTCAAACGGTTCCCGAGATATGTGGGTTTATGTGTGGAAACAGACGCACAAATGGACGCTGGGTAGCGAGGAAAGGTCAGAGGTCAACCAAAAATGATGGCGCAGCAGTTCACATGTGACCTGATGATAAACCCGATTCGCTTAAAATGCAAACCACGTTATTCAAACAGTTGAAAGATATTGTTCCAATAAACTTGGAATTCTGCATCTCGAAATTGTGTCTAGACGTCTAGTCGCTGTGTCTAGACGTCTAGACACATTGTCTAGACACCCGCCAGACCCAGGTCAGTTGCCATGGTGATGTCTGGACCCCACCTGTTTGTACTGAGTGACCTCTTGACTTGGCTGCTGAAACTCAGTATGTTGTCAAAACTGTTTTCAAACACAGAACGCCTTTTTTATTTGGCTACACGGCTTTTTTAAAGCTGTATTTACCCAATCTATTCTTATAAAACTGGCAGATCCCTACCATAGAATAATTCTTGTTAAGTTTAAACCGATCAGCTTAAAAGTTTCATCATAAATCATTGATAGGCAAGAAGAGTTTAAAATTACATTTTCGCTTGTAAAAAAACATATTAATGTAGGTAGCGCCACCAGTACCTAAATTTCAGATATGACATATGTGACAAACAGTGGTATAAAATTTGGTGATTATAGCTCTAGCCGTTTCTGAGATTTTAATGTTAGTGTGCTTTTTTGGACAGATGACTACGTTCAACCTCCTGTAACTCGGCCAAAAATCTCCGATCTCAAACCATTCGAACAAACTTGAGAGAGATTGTTCCAGGGATCATTTATGTGAAATATTGGACAATTTGGCTGGACAGTTTCTGAGAAGAAGATTTTTAAAGCTTTTTTTAGCTCCCTATATAAAATCTAAGAAAATATAGTTAGAAAAAAAATAAACAAAATCCGATAGAGGTTTTCAGATGACTGATTATTTGCAAAAGAATTGTTGATGCTAGCTTTGCCGTTTTTGAGATAGCTATGGTTAACGTACAGACGACGCACGACGCCGCACCATCGCATAAGCTCACAGGTTCGCTTAAAAAACAGGACCAAAACGTATATAAAAACCAGATGTACAAGAGACACTGAAAATGTACACCCGTATGGTTTCGCGAGTAAACTTTTGTATTAAAGCCAGCCGCCTATTGACAAATTTGGTGCGACGTGATACCATACTACTAGTATCGTGGTCGATCTTCAATATAATCTCTTGAAGAAATTGTGAATCGCTGGTGAGCTGGACTTGCGACGCGACTGCGACCAGCATTGGCAGATGATCGAAAATTTTCTGGCATATGCCATAGACAACTCGCGATCCTTTTGGTCTTTTGATGGCATCTGCGATTGCTTACGATGCGATTAGCAACTTGCAAAAACGCAAATGGTTGCAGGAGTTTTTGTCAAGTGACTGAGTCTATAACAAGTCAAACCTGTGTGGACACCATCTTGTCAAGTTTATCGTCTCCAAAATAAACAACGCAGGAAACTCCGTGATCTCGAGTCTGCGAATTGTCGCCGACAGTTCCTGAAGATCGCAAACCGTCTGTGACTGGTCGCCAATTGTCATTTGCAAGCAGTAATGGGCAATCGCCGATTGTCAGCGACCGGGTGAGATAACAACTGCTGGTGGGTTGCAGGGTTGAAGCCGAAAAGAACTGGTGACCGTAGAAAATACACACTGTGGCTGTGTACATTCTGTAAGGAAATGATCTAATGATTAATTTGAGCTACTTCTTTTTCCGGCATATAGAACAATGTTTTTAACATTTCAAACCGCCATGCACAGTAATAACCATTTTTAATCATATGTTTGTATATGAACCCATGTCGATGGCGCAGATGTCCGGCGGCACAAACGCTTCGCTAGAAAAGCAAGCTTCACTTGCGAGAAAGTTCGATCCGCTTTTATGTCACCCCGTAACATCATATGTGTGTGCGTCTGTGTGTGGATGGGCGGATGTGTACACTCTCATATACTTCTCATATCTTATAAAAAAATCAACTAAAACATTTTCTTTTACATCATGGATGGTATCAAGGTTTAAATGTTAAATATAAAACATTTTCAACTATTTTCTTTAGGTGGATAATTGATGCAGCCAGTAATTGAATTGTTCTGTTTGCCATTTCGTAAGTGCTTCCGGTAAATGGTTAACATGCAACAAACATGAAATCAAAATGGAATTTGCTGTAATACTTTTAAACTTCATTATCAAAGTATGTTCAATGAAGGAAATATTTTGTGTCAAATAAGAGGATCAATCTTAATTTCATTTCAATGGTAAAACAATGGGGTACCCTTGATCAAGGTTATTGTTATTTACGGTAACTCCCGCTTTTGCGGATCAGTGCCATCTTGTGTTCATTTAGTGAAACACATAACGTTTGAGTAAGACATTAAAACTGGCTAATTCCTTTGTTCATTATTATACACTTGAGTGGATCGCTAAAAGGAATACATAAAGCTTCACTACGTTGCATTGAAATATGATTAAAGTTAACATTTAATCGAAAAGATCTAAAACTTCTAAATCGATTAAAGTTTAAATACTAGATGGCGCTGATAAGCAAGTGCGGGAGTTACCGTAAGTAACAATAATCTCGTACCCTATTCATTAGTGTGTGTTATTGACTTTAAAACATAGTTATGTCAGATAAAATAGGTAATATACTAGCAGACTGTTGGGGAGGGGGGTTTCGTCCGCATTGCGCTTCTTGGCTCTACTAAATGAAAAAAAAAGAAAAATTACTTATTAGGTCATGTTTTGAGATCTTCCTGAAACATCACGACTTCGCGTCTGTTTTCTCGTGTATCTGGAGACCCAGTGGGTTGCGTTGAACCTAAGTCTGGACCCTTAACACCCACCCACTACAGGGCCCAATTATATGACACCAATGTAGCGCCAGGGGGCTTTGGCTTACAACTGAAAATTAACCCGGCATAAGTTGATCACCTCGCGGCAGGAAACCGTGTCTGTGGAAGAAAGGGCCCCCGGTGAATCTGTCACGTTCAAGATCCCTGGGTAGTCAAAGCAGATGATGCCGGATGCAACTCCATCCTGTCTAATTTAATGTTAAATAGCACCAGAGTCAACAGGGAACACTTTGGCAGCGACCTTATGTAATGTACATGCATACCTGTCGTGTATACCAGTAATCCATACTGAACTTCTTCATTGCTTTCATCAGCTACTTGCTCAGTGTGGAGTCCATGGTTGTTATACATATTAAACTATATATATATATATATATATATATATATATATATATATATATATATATATGATAATAACGGTTCGTACACAACTGCACAAATTACTGTATTTTCATTGTTTAATACAAGTAAAACTATCTACGGCGATAGCTTATGAATTACAAAATGGACGCCAATTCGTGCAGTCTTCATGTCTGAGGTCCAAACAACAAATTTTCATGTTATATGCGCTTCAGTCTTTCCTGATGGACCAATTTATTTTACAGGCCTTGCGCATATATAAAACGTAATCAGTACTTTGGCACAACTACAAGAACTAGTTTATTTCTTTTCTATGGGTTGCTGATAGTTTTGCACTGTCGTACTAATTAATTCGTTTGGCACAGGTAACGCAACAGACTTTAGGGTGGATTCAGAATTAAGGAAAAGGACTTGACAAAACCCAGAAGAACGAGTGATAAGACCTCAAAATTGGTCTGAAAACCTTAAAAAAAGGTTGCGGCGACTGACAAAAAGGGGTTCAGACTCCTCCTCCCCCACCCCTTTTTTTCCGCTACTGCTGACTTACAGTGTCAAATATTATAAAAAATGGACAGTGGCGTCAACCCTTCGTCTAAGGTCGTGATTATTCTCACTACTGCAGTATATGCATGCGCATATCCGTGCTCCACGAAAAGAGCTAAGCTGCGACCCGATTCAGAGTAACAAACTGCCTTCTGCACAAGAATTAAGCCCCAGCTTCCGTGCTCTCTCTCTCCACGTTCATTACTCTCTGCTATGAAGAGATCTGGTAAAAGGTTACGAAAACTAGAAACATTCCAGTGGGCATAAAACAATAAATATCCCGGCTGAAAAAGTTAGATATAAGAATACAAACATAACATACTACTTAACATCGTTAACAATCGAATCAAGCAGGTCACGTTCTCGAGAGGTACAATTATGTCTGGTGGGGATTTTCCCACATAAAAGTCATACCCATCATCAATCTCAAGCACATGGTCAAGAATTGTTGTTTATCTTTTATTTCATGATTATCATCTGTATTGAGAATGCTGAGTCATACGCGCAAACTGGAACTTTAAGAAACAACTTATGCCCAAAACTTTAAAAGTGAGTACAGTTTAGGCACTAAAGCAAGAATTTCGGAAATGTCTTGGTCGTTCGAATACATTAACGATTTCTTCCCTCAAATACATGACAAGGTTCAAACTCTGCCATACGAAAAATATTTGTTTTTAAACGTCCGATACAGATTTTAAGCTCTGGCGTCTTCTAGAAGGTATTTTTTTTTTGCGGGTATCCTGACTGGATAGGGTACCGGATACCTACGCCGCATATATTTAGTGTTGGAGACCACCTTAGTTTTGTTACAGGACAAAATGGATGCATGCCCTTATCCTCTAGTAGAAACCCTACCATGGCCCACCCCAAGATAAAAGAAACCTTCTGTGACACACTTTTTTACCTAGCTAATTTGTTTATTCTATAGATTATGCAATCTAGGATTAGCTTGAAAACTTGCTTAGGCTTTTAAAATGCCAAGCTTTTGTCAACTCAATCCAATAACCATTAGAACTTCGATGTATTAATTTTACGTAAAAATACCATACATCGAAGCATCTATAGCTTGTACAAGCACACTTCCGCCAGGCGGGATGAAAACAGAGTTATAAAGCGGACATTGGAGATGGAGTTTGGCATGATAAGTTTCCTTGGCTGCGGTTTTATGTACACTTTAGCCGAGGAGTAAGGAGATCTGGAGAGAAGCACGCTCAACAACACTTTTTTTCTCTCTGTTAATGTTACCATATTTTTCTTACCACTGATAGCATTGGCATATCTTTTTAGCTGATTTTTTAAAGCATGTTCCCTAGATCCCTAGGAAACCAGAGAACACGGAGAAAGCCATCGGCCTTGGTCGGGCAACTACAACCCACTCTCTTAAGCTCCAACTAGGGACGCCAGCGTAGAGCGCCGAGCGATTTATCCCTCGACTATCCAGGCGGCATGAAAAGAGTAATCTTCAAATTTAATTTTAATCCAGGAATATATTGGGAACTCGCTTTGGCTTTTTAAAAATACGAAGTTTTGTCAACTCCATCCAATAAAGTGGGGGCCGTACATGATACATAACTATTTTCATTTCAAATTGATGCAATAGTTTACTTTTTGGTATCTAATTAAAGCTTAGTTCTTATTGACTTATTAACAACTTCAGTCCGAGTGGACAACGATCAGGCCACTATGGAGTGCTTGGAATCTTTATCGCACTTGAACCCTCTCTGATGACTAAAATGAAAGTTTAAACAGTTCATATCGTATGAATTGATGGTCCAGTTTGAAAATAATTGGTCAAACTTGCTTAATAATGATGGTCCGGGTATTCTGTTAGTCTCCCGGCAGTCGGAATGAAAACAGAGTTCCGGACTCACGGTCAAGTCTGGATAAGAATATATTTAAACAGGCGACCTAACCATTGTTTTCTTCTTGGGAATATGGGCGCTGTTGTCGTCCGCGAATCGGGTGACTCGTTTTCTGACCCGTTTTGATGCGGCAGATTTCATATATTAAATTTTTTTCGGGGTTTGGGAGGAGGTATTTCATGGACATAGTTCATGCTTAATAGAAATGTGTTCTTTATGCACTATTCGGACTTCATATGAGAACCACAGATATATTGCTTATATACGTAGCAGGCCCGGATGCAGAATTTTTTGCAGAGAGGCGTCAATGGGTGTTATGCATAAAAGTTGTGTAAAAAAGTCGTTGGTTGAGAGCAGTGAGAGGTCTCGACCCCAAAATCCCCCGTCATGCATCAGATTTGTCTACAATGGTCATTGGTTGAGAGCGGGGAGGGGGGGGGGCTTGATCCGCACCTCAGAAGACATACCGACTGATCAAACAAACATGAAAAAAATTTACCAATATTACAACGATGCGGTAAGAAAGTAATGAATTATATTTAACTGTTGGTTAACAAAAATATGTACGAGCCGTGAGCAGAAGTTATAAACTGATAAACAGATATTTGTTTCTGATAGACAATTCAAGTATGAGTTTCGATATGACAAGTTATCCACTCTGACAATTTCTCGCTATTATAAATGTCCTCGTCAAGTATTTACCACAGGTTCGTCGGGACACAATGTGCAATAACATCTCGGTATAATCTATTCTGTCATAGAAGTATAATTTCAAAAGACAACCGAGCCACGCTGTAGTGAACTGTCTGAATCATTGTCAAGAGCGGAACTGGTTCATTATGATAAAACTGGTCCTTATATATAAACATACGTTTGTGTGTGTATATTTTCCCTTAGGATAGCATCAGCCGTTTTTTAAAAGATGTCCTCAACTGGAAAAAAAGTTGTGTTGAAAGTGTTTCTTTTTTTAAATAGGGCCTATCTTTACATTTTTTAAAGTATGAGATATCGTCAGCTTTCTTATCATCACTGTTCATTATAGAAATACGTTGTCGCAGATACTGTAGTTGTACATCTTGAAATGCTCTCTGGTGATGAACCGGAGTAATGTTGTAAAACTAGTTTCACGCGGTTTTTATTTCTTGGGGATATTTGGTTCATTTTTGTCTTTTACGAGTTTGATAAAAAATGTTGACTCTCAAATTACTCTTAAGTGAGTAATTAACTGAAATCATATCACAATAAGACAGGAACCTGCTTTTACCATGGAGATGTCTCGTCTGGGAGGGAAGGAGCAGTGAGACAGATTATTGATCAGACACTTAGGAAACGTGTATGAGAGCTCTCTGAATTGTTTACCACGCGCTACCTGTGGCATATCATGTTATTTTCCTGGATTTCGCCACTCCCCAAATGTTCATTGAATAAACAGGAAAATAAATAATTTGTTGTCTTGAGCAATAATGTTTCCCCGATATGTCACTTTTTTACGGCGGGATCGACAGCTGCAGATTAAGTTTTCATCTGTCTTGGCCAATGTACTTTTATGCCATAAATTGTAAGTTTTTTGTCTAATATACATTTCTTCCGGTCTTTGTGTCTTTCTGGTCGAGCAAACATTTCTTCCGGTATTTCTATTTGTCTCTCCAGTCTAGCATACAATTCTTCACATCTCTCTTAATGTCTTACAAGTCTAGCACACATTTTTTTCCGATCTTTCCCTTTGTATTCCTATTCTAGCAAACATTTCATCCGCTCCTTCTATTTATCTTTCTGATCTGGCACACATTCCTATCTATTACAGAGTTGCCAGCAGTTAGCGAAATTTTTTTTGAAGGTCATTGAAAAGTCAGGGATTTTTTAATGGGTAGGTCGATTGTAGTTGATTATCAGGTAGGAAGACTTTGGCATATCTTGCCTCCTGAGCAAGCATTCAGAAAATTCATACTACATTTTAATTTTCTCTTTCAGTTAAAGTTGTGTTTGTAGGTTTATCCTTGTTTCCCTTTGATTTTTGTACAAGCATTTAGGTTGTTACGGGGTGACATAAAAGCGGATCGAACTGTCTCGCTAGTGAAGCATGCTTTTCTAGCGAATCGGTTGTAACGCCGGAACTGTGCGCCACCAACATGGGTTCGGATCCCGGATCGGCCAAATCTTTTCCCCTGAGTAATTTCTCTTCGTAACAAAATGGGGGCTCGTCTTACGAATATGCTCACCAAAGTGTGACTCCTGGGATAATAAGTCTTGTTCTGATAGCAGAACGCTCCTAAGAGGGGGTGTGTTTGGGGATGACATAAAAGCGGACCGAACTGTCTCGCTAGTGAAGCATGCTTTTCTAGCGAAGCGGTTGGTACGCCGGAACTGTGCGCCTCCAACATGCGTTCGGAATCCCGGATCGGCCCAATCTTTTTCCCTGAATAATTTCTCTTCGTAACAAACAGGGGCTCGTCTAACGAATATGCTCAAGGACATGAATATGCACAGGTAACAAACTGCGAAGGCAGAACACAATGCAGTAACTTTACATTGACCCCGTTTATTGTTATTTTGTAATAAAATTATACACATGATAATTGCTTGATATCACATTGAAATTTTCCTTCAAGATGACAATGTCATTAACAAAATTCTATTTTCAGTTTGCTTTTCTCTCTGCAGCATTCTAGTCATAATTGTCAAAAAAATTTTGTATGGGTTAGCAGTAAAATGACGTTTTGTAGACTGAATTTTAAATTTGTCGGGTTTGTTTATGCTTGAAAAACAGCTAAAGGTCAGAAAATAATCAGAGAAATCAGGAACTTTTTTTTCAAAGTTGGCTGCTGGCACCCTTGTGTAAATGTGTCTGGTCTACTTTGTAGATACAAACGGTAAACCTAGACAAAAACTGCCATAAAATCTAATGAAAAAATATATTCTTGGCGTTTCCAGAGAGCGATTCGAATCGTGAATTTCCATATATATCTATTGCTATAGTTTTTGTATGAAATCTCAACTAAATCACAAAAGTTCAGTCACATATATCGGATTGAATTTTATTCAATTATACATAATTAATTGTATAAAAGAAACCTGACAAATGAGGAAAGTTCCTTTTACGAAATCAAGTTTTGTTGATATATATATATATATATATATATATATATATATATATATATATATATATTTATATATATATTGTTTAACAGAATGTTTGTATGAAATCTCAACGAATTTACAAAAGTTCAGTCACATACATCGGATTGTATTTATTAAATATACATCATAAGTTGTATAAAAGAAACCTGACATACGTGGAAAGTTCTTTTTACGAAATCCAGTTTTGTTGTTTGAACCAATGCAGCAAAATACCGAGGGGCTCATATATCACATTCCCTCTTTTGAACTGAAATATCATTCGTGATATCTTATATGACCATGACACATGGACATTGTAATATACAAGACAATTTCTGTCTTCAGATACAGCATTGTCCTCATTTCTTTGCGGGTCGTATTGACAAAATTGGCATAACACCTATTAACTGTAATAAACAGAAGTCTTCGGAGTCATTAGAGTCAGATAGGCTCTAGATTATATTATCAGGACCCGAAGGAAGTGTCAGACCGCCGGAATTTGCCGCTAGGTTTGAGATAATTGTAGCAAAACTTTGTTAGCGCCAGTCCCCCTGCTTGAAATTGTTTTAGAGCGTCTGATCCAGATTTCATTTCGCAAGAATCAAGCAAGTAATTTAATTGTTGCCGAATAAAGTAAAGATCGCCTTCCTTTTTATTTATTACGAAATATATGCTACTGGGTTTCAACAGAATAATAAACAAGCCCTCCAAAGGACGACTACAACAACAGTGTGATTGAACCGGGAGTATTCGAAGAAGACTCACTCAGTGTTAGCAAAGAATCGAACCCAGTCATAAATCGAGCAAGCAATTATTGTTGTATTTACTTAATTATCATATTTTATTATTTAACAATCACTTTATATCCGTCATTAGATGAGAAACTATAATTAGTACTTAGTCCAAATTATTGGGTTACAATTTATTAATCACTGTAGCATCAATTCGAATGTTCATTTTATAGATATATGTCTCAAACAGAATATAATGATTTGTTTACAATGAGACCCCTGTCAAATTAACAGGCCTGTTGATAATCTCATGCACGAAAATGTGACTTTCTTGTGAATGTGCGTGTGTGTGTGTGGGGGGGGGGGGGGGGGGGATGTAACCCTAGCTATACGAATATAGGCACATGTGGGACCACATTAAAAATGTTCTATATTCATCAACATCATACACGGTGCCAGTATCGTTATCGGGTGTGACAAAGTGGTGATACATGAGTTACGGTCGCAGCACTAGAGTCGCCGAGAGCATAAAAATAGCTTCAAGACAGAGGGCCACATTTGGGCCTGGACGGAAGAATGGAAACGAACTCTGCAGTTTTCGCTGGCGACCCGGGGTTGATTCCCTGCGTAGCTAAGAGATAATTTACTGTGGCACGTCCAGGGCCGGTGATTTTATCTGTTTCATCTGCTTTCTTCCGCCTCTTCCTCACCTACCAAGCGCCGCAACTTGGGCCAAAGGATATGCCCTGCATTCGTTTTCTATTGCGATTGCGATCATCCCCGATTGTATGTGCGTGTTTTTTTTTTTTTGTTTTTGTTCACAATATAACTCGCGCAATCATTAACGGAATCTCACTAAATTTTCCGGAAAGGGCCATTGAAGACTCGCTTAGATTAAGGTGTGGATTCGGAACATGATCCAGTTGCAGGAACGTCCTTAAGGAATATTCAAAAATTGGAAGTCAGTCAAACACAAATTAATTGGGCATATGGGCCGAATAAGTAAATGCATACACGGATTTGAGAGCATCCCGCATGGCCGAGGAATGTAGTCCTTAAAATGCAGATGCCTAGTAGTAATCTATACAAAACACGTTGATAAACAAGGTTTGGATGTTACGTGCATGTGAGACTTGTTCAAGGAAACATGTTCTGCTAAGATTTTCAGGGGTTGTGGCATAACTTATAGTGCAATATATGTAAAACCGGCTTTAAAGTACACGACGGCTGAATGCTATTGATAGTATCTCGGAAAAAACACGACTGTAAGATTCGTTGAAAAGATGCTTAAATCCGCTTTTATCTACCAAACGGTAATTGCAGTCCATGGAATTAGTTGTCATATGCATTCCCCTAACGTTCATGTGATTATTCGTCATTTATATTGTATCATGATTTGTTTATCCAGGGTATAGAAACTTAACTCATGGATGATATAGATCCAGGTTTGGAAGTTTTAACTTTGATGTTGTAATTACTGCTGTAAATGTTGGTCACGAAGGCTGGTCGAGTTCAACCAAACCCTGCAGCAGAATGATGGATGTCAGGTTTCGAGGTGACGGTGACGTGTAATGCGGTCGACCCAGAGAAGGATTTATTAGAAATGCCGAGGAACTCGTCTACAATAGTATGGACCACCAGTCTCTATAGGATAACTGTTTGATCAAGTACACACGGCGCAGGTCTTGTACTCTTGGGACCATTTATCAAGTCATTTATTGCTCATTTACCAAGAACAGCTGTGGTCTCGATTGCCTGGCAGCAAGTGTGGGGGAACGTGAAGATGTACTTAGCCCCTGGTCCGCCAAACCCAGTAAACTCCTGGTACTTTGCATCTTGCCTTCTTGCCTGATATAGAGTCATCAGTCACATTTCAGTGCCGGGTACCTTCACGTCAAACGTGTAGCAGAAGTAAACCAGATATCAGGATATGCAACTGGCTTCAGACCTGAGGCAACACTAGGTTGTTAAATTTTACCATCGAATAGCATCAATAGATATGATAATGTCTTCAGGATATGTTGAACCAATTCTTGCCGTATAAATGGTTGGTCGGGAGCGGTGTCACCGATCATTTTGATCTTTGTGCCGTCAACTTGCTGCACATAGCCATTGCCCGTGTTTCTTTTATAATGATCTCATATCGTAAAACGACGCCATGTGTAAGAACTCAAGTCCAACATGTTAGGTGAAATGCTTAGGTGGAGCACATTACAGGTTAGAAGTAACATGGATTAATTGAATCTGTTTCATTTTGTATGGCCTCCTTTGTATGTAAAAATGGAGTATGGTTCTCATACAGATATCTACCGAAAATATTAGTGAACATAAATATAAAAATGTGAGACTTTGGATAGATTTTGATTGATTTGCTGAACTTTCTGAAGATAATGTAAGAAAATTGGTTTCTAATTCGAATTCTAAGTACTGTAATCTGGATCCTCTTACCAGTTGTGTCCCGCATTATTAACATGTCGCGGAAACAGGGTTATTTTCCAAAACGCTGGAAATGCTCTTATGTTAGGCCGTTGATTAAAAAGGTAGGATTAGATCAAGAATTTAAGAAACATAGACCAGAGAGCAATCTCTCAGATATTTTAAAATAGGTAGAAACTGCAGCCATAGACCAATATGTAATATACCTTCCAAAGAACGGTCAGATGTCGGAGAAAAAGGCAGCCTACAGGAGACACCATAGTACTCAAACCATATTATTACGTGTGCGATCGGAAATTTTGACTGTTATGGATAGTAAAAGATTACGTTTTCAGGACTTCTAGATCTTAGTGCTGCTTTTGATACAATAGATATAAATATTCTAACTGATATGTTTCAACATAAATAAGAATTTGGCGGGACAGTTGCTTACTGGTTTAGGGAATATCTTACTGACCGTTACCAGCGAGTACTCATTGATGGCATCTTATCAAGCAAATTTAAGATGTGCTTTGGTGTTCAACAAGGAAGTGTAGCAGGACCAGAATTGGTTTTTTTTCATATTTATCTTCCTTATATGACCTTATTCAAACGTACCGTCCAGATGTTGATGGTTTTGCAGATGACAATCAGCTATATTTATCACATTAGCCTAAAGGTGATGATGAGATCAAAGCATTCGGGGAAATAATATCCTGCGTTAGTGCAGTAAGGGAGTAGCGACAGCCTGTCACCCCAAACGTCGATTTTAGATATACTGAAGACGATAGGGTGACAGTAAAAGCTATTGGGTTCGCATCAATTCTAGTATGTGCAGATGTGCACGCCATTTCGGACACTACTTTTTCATTTCATCTACTTCTCGAGCTGTCATTTTCCTGAGTTAAGACAAAAAGTGACGTATTCTGTTGGGGAAAATAATAATTATTACATCCACGGTGGACTTACGTGTATTCGTGCAGAAGTTTTTTTTACAAGAAAAACTCGTCTCCACGTCTGTCAGCGGGAGAACCATAACTTCCGGTAGGGGATTCCCAAACGGCTATGTGTAAAACTCGGAAGTCCGAAGTCGGAAGCCAGGATTTTTTTAAAAATAAAGCAATGATCGAAGAATAATTAAAATGCTACTACATCAATGGAAAGTACCATTTTATTTTTATTGATAGAATCAGTTTTTTTCTATCATAATGCAAAAATCAAAGTTATCCATCCGAAGTTATAGACTATTTTTTTTTCTCGGAAATGCCCGGTTATGGTCCAGATATGTAAAACTCGGAAGACAGTAATGGCTAATGCACTGGTCATCATATCGTCAGCAAACGTTTCAAGCATTTTCAATTATTTCAATATGACATATTTTTCATAAACTCAATCTGTTTTTAACATTCTTGATGCTGTTTTTTATAATATATTATATTGATATTTTATTTCATTTTGTAAAACAAGATTATATTAACCCATCAATATTTTACGCTGTTACCGTATTTTATGTTGGGGGAAAAAGTTCAGTAAATGTTTAAAAATAAATTGTTACACGGCAAATGTTATAGATATAAAAATTCTGTTTAATTATAGAACCTGATACCAGCAACTATTAAGTTCGGAGAGAAGATGTCCGAAAGTGCACGGTACTACTGTATCGAGAATTCCGACAATAGTCCGGTTAATATGTTTTCTGAGGATAAAAATATAAGAATCAAATAAAAATAGTGAGTATACACGGAATATTCAGATGCATGGATTTTTATAAAGATCAAAATATACTGAATTTTCATATTTGTTCAACGTATGGGAAATATATTACTGTTTTTTATTTTGAATGACATCGTAATTTATAACTATTTTAATGCCGTATTAGGGTTTATTATACCATATTTATTATTCAGTGGTGCATCCATAGAGGGCGCAAGCCCGTTCAGACGTTATATCTCTCATTTTATCGAGTTCATTTCCAATTAATTTGTAATCAATTTTCATTTATTTTTCAGATTACCTTTTTAATCCCCAGCAATTTCATTATTATATTTTTTACTTTCCAGTTCATAAGTTGGTGATTTACTCCACTATGAGAGCATTCAAATATACACTAGTATATTGAGGAATCCTCCACCCCCCCCCCCCCCCCCCCATCGCATTACCGTGCGAGTTATGCACGGTTTCCCCACAGAGCTCAGCTCGGGGTGGGATCGACCGTGAAAAATCTCACGCCTCCTTGGCTGATACTCGAACTCACGCACTGTGCTCTGCTGTCCGAACCTGGCCGCTCACAGATCACAAAAGTCGGTTAAATGCAAAGACTGTCATAAGACTTAAACATATCAATTATTTTACAACGAGTACTACCTTTAAATAGTGACATTTTGCAAGTTTTAAATGTATAGACGCGCATTTCATCATTGACATTAACATGTTACGAATTTTTTAATATTTGGAATTTCCAGTTTATACCGTAATTTTATAGAAATATAAATATTAAAGCCAAACAGCCTCAAGTTTGAATATATTGTTAAAAAACATGTAGAAGAATAGTTGCGGAACAGAAAATCCTCATAATCATTTGTTTAAGGTGCCTCAAAATGTCCTCTTTACATTGCATATTTTAAAAATTACTCCCTTCCCATACATTTCCCATGTAAATATAAATATCTTTAACAAAAACATAGCTCTAGATGGGGTGAAATATATTACGTGAAAATTATAAACAAATATATATATATATATATATATATATATATATATATATATATATATATATATTAAATTAACAAATAAAAAAATTAAGAAGTTATAGTATTTCGATTATGTATCATGTATTGTATTATACACTCATTAAAAGCAGAATCATGCATAAGCAATTTTAATATATGCATGCAACTATAATTATAACGAAACTGCATTTGTTCTGTGGCTCTTAACTGACCACAAGTTAACCAGTGCGTCTCTGTGGCTTCTGTGAGAGTTATACACATTGGATCACATCCCAGCACTTCTGACTGACTTCCATGATGGCTTCGGAGCACAAAATTATCCATAACTTTCAGATTAAAGAATGGATCACTATTATTCTTCACAGAATGATAATAAAGATCTTATTCTATCGGGGGAAAACAAAACGGTATGGAAGCGTTAGCATTCTGTACATGCTTTAAACTGCTTTATTTATAAGACAATTCCTTGGTTTCCGGCTTCCGGCTTCCAAGTTTACATACACGAACGCGCCATGACACCTTTAGTTTTGAATGAGAAGTACCGCTTCACGTGAATCGGTGCCACAGTGATGAAAGGAGGTAATAAATGTAATTATTTTTGTGTAACAACATTTTTTCTTCGATATTAAGCACATATAATACGACTTTATTGTGATGCCGTGATGCCAAATAATACCAGACAGTAAATATTTTGATCCGACCCTTAGAATGGGCGTTCTGTTGTGACTGCCATCATGACTCCAGGCCCTTATCAGTTTATTTCCGAAGGCCTGAGTGTCATGTTGTCATGGCTAGTAAGGAAGTGGATGCTACTATACTAAATATATTAAAAATAAATGACAAAAAGACAGAAATTATACTCTTTGGAAGTAGGCAACAGCTTGGTAACCTTACTTTGGTTAAACGGTAGACAAAGTCCATGATATGGGTTTGATCTTTGATGAAACCATGAGTATGAAAGAACATATAATGCTGTATGCAGTAAAGGTTTTTATCATCTATATACACTTAGGCAAATTAGGAAATACATAGACAATAACACTTTGTGTACGTTGTGCATACGTTCAGATTATGAAAACTCGATGTTTTTCTCAATTTACAAGAAAAGCAAGTAAGCAAATTGCAGCGATTACAAAACGCAGCGGCTCGTCTGATTTTGGCTAGAAGGAAATTTCATAGTGAGAAAGAGTGTCTTAAGACTCTGCACTGGCTACTGATACGTGAGCGAATAGATTTTGAAATTGTCCGTTTAATGTTAATAATGTGTAAAAACAAATCAGAAGTGTAAGCTTCATACCTAAGTGAACTGATAAAAGAGGAGACCAGTAAAAGATCTCTTCTGTCAAAGTTTAGAGACCTGCTTTAACACACATCGAAACTCACGGCAAGCGTGCTTTTACGTATGCAGCACCAGCTGTTTGGAATGGACTGCCGGGAGACATTAAGACAGCTGGCTCTATTGCCAATTAAAATAAAAAGAAGTTAAGGCGAGTGTTTGGCTAATTTTTTATGCATATTTTTATTTGTCATTCTCTTTATATACTGTTACGAAGAGGAATTATTCAGGGGAAAACAGTGGGCCGATCCCGGATTCGGACCCATGTTGGTGGCGCACAAGTCCGGCGTTCCAACCGATTCGCTAGCAAAGCAAGCTTCACTAGCGAGACAGTTCGGTCCGCTTTTATGTCACCCCGTAACAATACCCTGTGTGAATGTTTTTAAATGCTCCGTATCTTGCATGTAATGTGATGATTTATTATAAATTTAAGGTGGGTTATGTTATTTTGTGTATGGATTCTTGATTTGTAAACCGCTGTCGAGTAGTGAAATAATGTTTGGGTGGTCTAAATAATATACTAAACTATAACTATGATCACAACACTTTACAATCCATAGCTAATGACGCTCTAAGTTTCTTCATTTCCTTGGGATTCAATGGATTCAATGTTTTAATTACCGGACATTTTATAAAAATGTACCGCAGCCATAGTTCAACGTTGAATATAATTTTCCCACCAGAAGATCATGAATGTTTAACAGAATTGTATGATTAGTTTTGATGCCCGGAGTCATAAACATCAAGGTACATCTAAGCTGAACCGAAATGAAAGCTGCGGCTGCCCAACATGTAAGTCGAGGGTCTGATTACTTAATGCATGCTCTGATTAACAGGAAGTAACAATACTGCAAGTTATTTTCATTATTGATAATTTTGAAATACATATGATATGCTGAACATGAGAGACCTCGTACTCAAGCCGTGTATGTTGTCTGATATGGTGTATTTATATAAACCAGCGTTAGGCGAAAATTCTCTCGCGATATTCAACTGTTAATTTAGGCAAAAGGTTTCTACGATGCAGCATTCCTGCTAATAGTTTACTGTCAGAGGTTGTATTTATGTGCACCAGCATTAGCAGGACCATTTGTCCGTGTCCATTCACCTGGTGATTTAAGCACCACCGGCTAGTACTAAAAGATTTAATCCTGGAATTTTGACAGACTTTAAATTCCAATGTTTGTTCAATGCAGAAAGCTCAAATAGATTTTCTATGCTTTCTTTTATTAGATGTGATTTATGGAAAGGTGGAGATGTACTAAGCCCCTGGTCCGCAAAACCCAGTAAACTCCTGGTACATTGCATCTTGCTTTCTTGCTTGATAAAGGGTCATCAGTTACATTTCAGTGCTGGGTGCCGTCACGTCAAACGTGTAGCAGAAGTTAAAACAAATATCAGGATAAATAGTTTATGAACATTTATTTAAGTTACCTTTAACATAAGCTGGGACCATGTTTTGTCAAAAATAAACCTTCAATCTGTCGCATGGAAAAAATATAAAACACCATATCGCCACTTCATACAATTTCAACATCAACCATTTTAATATTTGTGCCTATTGAAAAACTTCGTCCTCATTTTCCAAGCCATGGGTTAATGGTCTCGTGTGTCTTTAAAAAGTTCATTCATTGTTGGTCGTAACAACAGTAAATAAAGGCGGGTAACTTGAGAGAAAAATTTTAAATGGAAAGCTATGCAATTGGCTTCAGCCCTGAGGCGACCACTTGATTGTTAAATCTTGCTATCAAATATTATAGCCGGGTATGGTAAATAATATCTTCAGGATATTTTGAACCAATTCTTGTCGATTTATTCATATTAATAAATGGGTTGGTCAGGAGCGGTGTCACCTGTTACTGTGAAAATTCGCCCGTGTACATTCAACTGTTAAAATTAAGCACCACCATGCAATGTCGGAAGACTTTATATCAGTCTTTTTATCCAAGGTTTGTTCAATGCAGCATTCCTTCTGATTATTTTACTGTTTGAGGTTGTGTATACGTGCACCAGCGGCAGCGGAAACATTCGCTAGAGTCTATTCCCATAGTGATTTAAGCACCACCGGTCAGTGCTGAAATTTTAAATCAGGTCTTTCGATAGCTTTCTCAGTTATCCAATGGTTGTTCAATGCAGCACCCTTGGACAGATTTCCTACGGTTTCTTTTATCAGATTTGATATATTCTTAGAATCTTAATACCCCTCTGTTCTTTTTGAGGAATATATGGTGTTCTTATTGTATGGGGAGAGGATGATAGCTGCGTGCTTTTAGTATAGAATCAATAAAGACAGAGTTTACAAGCACACTCTGTTTAAGAACTTGCTTACATTATATCTGCCCAGAAAAGGAAGTATTTCTTCATACCATTCAAGTCTAATATGCATGTTCTCAGTGTTTTCAGGAAAGTCATACTTGTGTAAATCTTTTTGTTTTTTTTTGTACCTCCACTAGGCAAAGAAAGGTGGTATACTTTACTTTTGTAACGCGAAAAGTACTGAACAGAATTTGTTACAGACATAGTACGGAGGGTTAGGATTAAATCAAAGGTACAATCCATTAATTTATGTTTAATAGACAGAATACTATCCCATTGTGACTTATAGCTGTTTCATTATTATCGAGCCTTAATAAGGTATTACGTGACGCTTTATTCTGGATGTGACCTGAGATAGAGTTGTTGAACCTTGACAGCTAATTATACATTACTGCATTGTTTAACCCCAGGCGGGGGTTAAATGTCTCCGATAACATCGGTGTTTAATTATTTGCAAATGGTTTTATGAAGGTAATAATCCAAAATTTAACACTAGCTTACGAGTATGTATATGTTGAGTATTCTATTTATGTTTGGAACTAAATGACATGGTTGTAGAACACGCTTCCAGCCACTTATATCTTTTGATCACCCAGGCCCGATTACTAGCGCACCTGCGGGACATGGATAATTAATCAATCAAATTTGATTGGTAGATTTCAACACAGATCGAGGAACTCCCCGAATAGGCACAACCTAGAGGGGTGACCGTGAATAATCTCACCTTTCCACTGATGCGATTCAAGCTTAAGATCCCGTAGCTTAATTTACTTCTGCCCCACCGGAGCGTAATGTTTCCCACCTTCTCTTTTTCCCACAAAATAAAGTCAAAATTATGTTTCCATCGTTTGCCTCCTAGAACCTCAACCTTTAACGGACTGCATGTCATCTGGGAAATAAATTGATCTGTTTCAGAATATATATGTTTAGATTTATATAAGCAAATCCTCAGAGATCCGCTGTCTTCTGTTTTTTTTGTTATATCAATTTACAATCCTTAAACTTTACAATATCGATGAATTCACAAAGTTAACTTCTCTCTAACAAATATTAGATATTTTCTTTATGGGTACAATGTATCAATTTCTGCAAAGGATCACACTCTAGTGTTTACGGTTTTTTTTTTTAGACTAGAAAACTTCAATTATAGTTCTTATAACGTGATTAAAGCTTGAAACATCGGTTGGTTAGATAATTCGACAAGCGCTATCGAAAGATTGGTAATATTTAATTATATGAAATACGATTATTTTTATAAAAGAAAAAAACTAAAATCAGACCGTAAATTTCTTTCCATAGCATCCCCAGACAAATTAGGCTTAACCCCTTCTAAAATAGGCCCCCTTTGACAGAAACATATACTGACACCTGACAAGGCCAACGCCACCAGAGTCAATGTAAAAAAATGTTTGAACTTGTCTGCAATATTGGTGGAGACAATTTAGTATCAAATTTAAAGAAAAGAAAAGCAGTTATTCAAATGTCATGGGCTCAACAAAAATCTGATGTTTCTTCAGGTTTGACCTTCAACAAGTGACCCATGGGTCATGTCGCTCAGCTGACTAGGAAGAGATTCGCAAAAGGAAATTTTATCATCTGAATGGTAGTATATACACATTCAACTGAAGCATCAAACAGATTAACCAAGAGGCCAAGATTGTGTCTGTATTTATATAACTCAAAAGAAAAGAGAAAAAAAACTTTTAAAAAAATACAGGTGGCTCCACCAGTCTGCAGAAACTAATAAAAACACATGGTCAATATCCATGCAAAGAATCATGGTGATCTCTGCATTAGTTGTTTAGATACTTCAGCTTTTGTATCAAATTTTCCATTATTCTGAGGGATACTTCTGAGTCCTATAGCTTGAAGGATATGGGAAACAGAGACCTAATTTCAGGTTTCCACAGACACTTATCATGGGCCTCCTGCATTACAAGAATAAAAAATCTAGGTCCAGTTGTTACGATTTGTACCCTGTTGACAGATAATAACATCTTTAAAGGTCTCAAAAAATAGAGAAAAAAATCGTGAAAATTTGAAAAAAAATAGAGGTGGCGCACCCATTCTACAAAAACTGATAGAACACCTCATGATCAATATGTATGCCAAAAATCATGAACACCAGTGTTGTAGTTATTGAGATACTGCAGTTTTTTATCAATTTTTTCATTATTCGGGGGGGGGGGGGATTTCCATGGTTTCAGGTTTCCATGGAGACTATTCATAGGTTTCTCACTGTGTCAAGAATGAAGATTCTCGGTCCAGTCTTTACGATTTGTGCCTTGTTAACAGATGTTCATATTTTTAAAGGTCTCAAAAATGGAGAAAACAATTCGTAAATATCGAAAAATACAGGTGGCAGCACCAGTCTGCAGGAACTGATGATACATCTCATGATCAATATGTATGCCAACAATCATGACCATCAGTGATGTAGTTTATGAGATATTGAAGTTTTTGTATGAAATTTTTGACTATTCTGGGGGGTACTTTGAGGCCCAATAGCTCGAAGGATATGGGTAACAGAGACCTTATTTCTGGTTTCCAAGGAGATTTTCATGGAACTCTCAGAAAGTCAAGTTACAAGTTTCTAGGTCCAGCGGTTACGATTTGTGCCAGGTAAACGGACGGACGGAGGGCACGACGAGTAGACAGACGGACGACGAACAAAGGGTGATCGCTATAGCTCAGATGACTGAGCTAAAAACCAAGGTCAAGCTCATTAATCCTGTAAATTCTGAGATATTGGTGGAAATATTTTTGTGTCATATTTGAAAGAATCAGAAGCAGTTCTTCAAAAGTTAGGGGTAAACAAAAATCTGATATATTCGCAGATTTGACCTTGAAGACCAAGTTCAGGGTCACCAGTGTTAAAACACGTCTGATATCTTGGTGGAAACAAGTTGTGTATAAACTTTGAAGAAAAGAAATGCTGTACATCATAAGTCATAAGGTTAAAAAATCGTATGCTTCCTCAGATTTGACCTTGAAATTTACTTTATATTTTTAAATTTACTTTATTCATACCTTGACCTTGACTTTATCCTATGAGTCGTATCTATGCATATGCATAATCTGGCAGAAATCTGTCTATGCACTAGTTTTTGACTTAAATGCTCACAGTACTGTACAGTGACAAAAATGGGGAAATTAGAAAGGATAATAGATGGTGCTATCAGTATCACGTACAAGACAAAGCTTACGAACATATTCGGTCAGCATCGTTTTTGAACTAATCCATGTATTCTTTCTTGAAATATTTCAGATGATGTGTGATTTCATGAAAATAATTCACTAAATATGGAAATATTCAAGGCCAAGGCCTTCTCATAATAAAGGTCATGACCCGAATTTAAAAAGACCTCATCCCATGACCCATCTCTCTAAATGTTCATAATATGAAAGAAATTTTGCAATTATTGATGCAAATGATGGATGTATAATGATTCGCGAAAACAAGAAAGTATAATAGGTGGCGCCACCAGTCTCGCGTACAAGATAAAGCTATCAAAGATCTTCAGTCAACCTGATTTTTTACGAATTCATACACTATTTCTTGAGATATTTAGGATTTTATGTGATTTTCATAAAAAAATGGACCTATTCAATTTCAAGTTCACTCTCCTAGTGAAGATCATGACCCCATTTTAAAAAGGCTTCTTCCTCTCACTTTAATCTACTCACATGTCAAGTAATGATTCCTAAAATACTTTTTATCTGCGGCGGAGGCGGCTGCACGGTGGCGGGACCGTGCTAAAACCATAGTATTCCAAAAGTGTAAGTTTGTGAGATACATACTATCACAAAAGTATAAGTTTGTGAGATACCAGAGCTTTAGCCAAGCCGGTCGGTCCCGGTGTGGGATAGCCAGGACGGGATACCCCCCCCCCTTCCAACGCCCCACCCCCCAATGTCATTTTTTACCCCAATCTGCAATAAAACTGAATCTCGTTAGTATGTCCACAAGAATGAATCAATTGAGAGCCAATATAAACATTACTAAAATAGTTATAACGCATAGGAAACAACCCAAAGATAAAGCTAGGACCCCCGCCGTGACAACTCCGCTTGTTTCGCCAATATCCATAAATTTAGCAGGCACTCAAATTTGTCTAGCTTTAACCCTGCGAGATACCATAATTTATGGCATGTATATTCGCCGCTTCTGTCCTCCTGTCCTTCCGTATATAAATATATTGGCGTATTTAAGGCAACATTTTGTGAGAAACTGTCGAGCTATTGCAGAAAAAAAAAAACTTGCTAAAAGACGGACGGCGGAAAGACGGATGATAGATTGACTTTGCGCCATGACTCCGGGGTACAATGAAAGGTGGACAGTAGGACGGCATGGAGAAAGGATCAAATGAAATTGGGGAAAACATCCCAGAAGCTCGAAATATGTACCAGACGCAAGATTACAAGTGTACAATCGTCTCGTGTTTAATTGGAATCTGAAGCCATTTTCGTCACATTTCTTGACGACTCCTATATGTATCTTACATGCAACTGTGTGAATAGAGCGCACCACTGTGAGGCCAGCCTGACAACCCAGCCCCAACAATGATAAACACGTAATATGAACATTATCTATTAATCCCGCATGCGTTAAAACATAGTCAGATCGATTGCCACACGACCTTGGTAATCAATCGAGGACATTTTTTATATCTGTTTAATGATATATTAAACATCCTTATCCATCAGTAATCAAAACTGATCATGTGAAATATTTCTGTCTCTCTCTGCTACAATTTTTTAGTTTTGATTTACATTTTGGTGTTAGTTTTAATCAGGCGTTAGGGATCTTATATTGCATTAAATAATCAACAAGCGTTTAAGAAATAACCACTGTACTATATAAACCTGGTGGAGCATTTAGTAAGAAGCATGTTATTAATGAATGATTGCAAGTCTGGCACTAAATCGAGTCACAACGCATCTCGCAGCTTTTTTCGAACTACCCCATCAAAGTGGCTTTTCCGAAAATACACCATATCTTGACAGATGTTCATGACAGGATATTGTAGGCTCCGGGTCCCTGCGGCGAGGCAATCTCCTCTCCTGACATTTGAAAAACGGGTAGGCGTAATAGCGCAACGGCTAAGGAGCTTCAGGGTTTTAAATGACAGACGTATCTTGAAGATCTTAGTATATATAAGCCTTAAGTATACTTACCGCCATTGCATTATATTACAACCGTCACGCTTTTTTTTGACAAAATTGAGGCATTTTTGAGAATCATTGTAAACTTCTGAGTAAGCGCAATTTTATATAATCTTTATTCGGACATTTTCTTAATAAATTTATCCTCTAAAACTTTCATTATTTAGGTACCAGCAATGGCTAAATTAAAAAAAAAAATGATGTTTTTGCAATAAGAAAAATACTAAATATTGAATATTGGGCACATCTGAAACACTTGTGTCCTTTTTGGGTCAACTATTGCTTTTTGCGGAAACTGGTGATTATTTATTTATTTAAACTCTTAGAAGTCCTGATGTGTTTTTTTTAACACAAACCCCTGCTTGCCACACGCCTTGAAATCACTTTCCCTCAGCCCTCACCTAGTTCTGGCAGCCAATAGCGAGGTGCAGGTGATTTATACCCTCCACCAAGCCTTGCGGCGGGGGTTATGTTTAGGGTAGCTTTGTCTGTCTGTTTATCTGTTTGTCTGTTAGCACGGTAACAGAAAAAAAGTTCACAACGAGGTTTGATGAAATATTCAGGATAGCTCGACAATCAATAATTGTTTAAATTTTGGGGCGATTCATGAGTAAATAACTCCAGATGACTTATATTGTTTTATTGGGGGGGGGGGGGGGTCCATTGCATATATTTGTATACGCAGGTGGCGATATGGCCATATTTAGGATGCGAGTCTTGACGTCACAGAGGACAATGACGTTATTGCACGTGTGCGTCCCGTTTTCGTGAAATGTTTCAGTAAATCAACGTAAAGCAGGGGGGCAACTGTTGCTCGTCGTTGTTTTTTTTAGTCCTGGGCCCTGTTTTAATAAGAAAGTAAATGACTAAAGCTCCCCCCCCCCCCCCCACACGGGAGAAGGGACCAAAACCCCAACTTTGGTAAATTTCGTGGGCTCGTTTCTTCAGTAGTAGCGTGTAAGATTCCCTATCTATGGAATATGGAATGTGTTTTGAGAGATTTAATATGAACCTGCACGGTCGCATGCATTTTTTTCTATGAGTTGCACTTTGATAATATCCGGAAACTTAAAAATTCGCTACATGTAGCGATCATTTTTGCAGGATATATAAGCATTTTGCATGCTGGGTCCGCGCATGAGGAGTCTCACCTTTATTTCTCAATACCTGTACCGATTTTATACGCTTTCCGCATCCCGCATCTCAAAATATATTAATGGATTTTCAGGATAGCTCAGCACTGATACAAGAAACAACTTATAAATATTTTCGGGAGGTGATCCAGATCACTGATCCAGGAATTTTTAAGAAGGAGAAATGCTGCCGTGGCAGAGGTCTACAATCTCTGAGTGCAAATTTCTGAGTGTATATATATGTAATGGAATGACGGCGTGTTATTATAGGGTTACATGCCGATAAATTACAACGATATGGGTTTGTTGCTATACAAAAGTGCTTGTTATCATATGTATTAATATTATAATGAGAATATAAATGACACGGATTTCTTACTTATTAAACTGTAGTGATATGTCACTGAAACGCATTGATAATTCATATACGACACGGATACCGTATATGAAGAACATGTCACCGATATGTTATAATGTTACGGAATCACAATGATTAAATCAAACGATTATTTTACTTATTAAAATTAAATTACCATTACAAATTGGTGCCATGTACTTTGTACACAAGAATCAATGTGGATTTTGCACTTGAGAAGATTCGTCACTGATTCAGATAATGACTGCCTCAGTATGCCTGGACATCCTGTTAAGTTATTGATAAAATGGCAAATTGTCTTTTATTTTTCATGGAAATAATGGCAAATTTTCTTTTTTTATTATTGTTAATTTTTTTCATATCCACTGGCCTTGTTATACTCGGGGTACGACAGGAAAAGTAGGAATAGTCAAATAAAATCTGCGGCCTTGGCGATTGTCTTGATATTTTTTTTTGCCAGTACACAATTGGCCGTCACATATAAATTGCAAGACGACTACCAAACCAAGGCTTTGGACATTTTAAGATCACCTGGAAATACTACCAGTCTCATCAAAATTTTGTTCAGAAGACCTCTATGCGACAAATCCTGCTCTTGCGATCGGCAGAGAAACCAAGGAATACCGGCGACTTTTAGCGCGACATGTACACAGTATATCGTGACTTTATAATAATACAGCGGATCGTATTTGCCCCTGACTTGAGTGGGCCTAAAAGATTCCATACTTGAACTAAAGCCCCCATCTTACTGGACTGCAACTGTTGGCGAATAATTGCGGAGGACATTCTTGCGGAAATTTTCAAAATATCACGAAAAGTTTGCGGGAGTCCGCAATTTCCTTCTGTTAGTCACAAGGGCTCGTTCTTGTGTCGCTGGTATTCTTGACATTAATTAACAATTCGTCCGACGGATATTTCTCAAAATAGAGTTTTTCAATATAGTTTTCATGAGTCAAAAAATGCTAGGCGTTTGTGAGGGGTTGGTTACCTATAAGAAACTAATTTGCGACGGATCTAAGACGAATAAGCAAGTGAAACAAATCGTACTGTATGTGAACTTAAGGCGAACTTTGGTCCAAATGTCTTGATTCTTGAGGCCAATTAAATGTTTGGCAATGTTCACTTACACTTCTAATCCCCGACTTTTACCTTCTTGGAAGAGCTTTACTTTGGGGTAATTATTCGCGATCATCAAGACCTGTTAATTTCCACATCATCCCCTCATGACATTTCGTGCATCTGGAACAATAAGTGCTGTTTTTTAATGACGTCAATGCAAAATTCCATATTAAGTAAGGTAACTTTTAATCAACTGAAATGTCATTAAACACAAAATGATGTATGCGGTCATGTCTAGATCCTGGCGTTTGTGCACTTCTTATAGTCGTTAACATAATGACCTGTCAATCGTTGTTCATATTTTAGAATATTAAAGTCCTATTTAAGTAAAGATGATTGGATAATAAGTTGTAAATGAGACAAATAACAAAAATGCCACATCCTCTGCTTCGAATCTATCAATCTTGATTTGTCAGAACATTGACCAAGTGTGTCTGTTTACAATAACAAGGCTACACAACTGGAGGTCAGAATATGCGCTACGCTCCCGAGGCAGCGGAAATCTTGCGCTTCTAAAGAAGCAACTGATTTTCACGCTGCCAGCTTAGACCGTTTATAATATATTTAGACACCTGATGGCGTTTCGTTGTCCGCTGAAATAAACGTGCGTATGATGTGACAAGCAGCCAATCAGATGCCTATAAACAAACTTTCGACAGGCATCCTGGCTCCGCCCATTGCTGCGCTTCAAGCGCCGCTTGATGAGTTTCTGGTCGATTTTAAATTGCTCCCTCTGCATTCTCGCATCATCGACCGATTCGATTATGACCTTATGACTGTGTTAGCGTAGCCATTATATGTTGTCTGCAGAACTGAAACAAGCCAGCGAGGTGTGCACGCAGCCTTTGTTGTTACGTTTCGTTTGAATTACAGCTCACCGGCCGAGCATCCTATGTGCCCAAGGCCCTAAGCAAACCATGTCAGGGGCAATTATCTCTGAGCCTGTGGCCTGTTCAGACGGTTACGCGGGGCGATGAGCTGTCACTCAAAACGAAATAAACATGATTGGCTCCGTGTATTCCTCGCTTGGCTTTGTCTTCCAGCACAAGGTCTCATCTGATTGGACAAAAATACAGTGCTCCCCTCTGGTGGAGCAATTCAGGATACGAGGTCATAACAAATAGCGCCTTACGATATAGGTAGTAGCCCTATAGGTAAAGCGCCGTGTAAAGAGTGTAAATATGCGCATGCGGGACATATCCCAAACAAAGAGTTGTTCAAACTGGTCCATACATGGACTTTCATGTCCTGTGATAGATCTCAGCTGGATGGACATTACAGTCCATGTGCCGAATGTAAATTCATTGTAGAACCTGTATGGGGCCGAAGCGAAAATTACACAAGTAGCACGGGTTGTGTACCAGATCCAAGGCCTGAGTCACCCCAACATCCGATTTTTCAGCCAGATTGAACATGCATTACATTATTTGGGTCAAGTCATGCAGAGTATCTCCTGACCGACATGTGATGTGGCCCTGACGATGCACGGAGTCCCATGCGCTATGTTTATGTTGACGCCTGTGGTTGCGCCTAGTCCACCAATTTCAACAGCCGTGTACAGGAGTAACCCAACGGTTTCAGGGCAATATTTTGGCAGGTACGAATTTATTTCAAAGAGAAGCCACAATCTTTCGTGTTAATATGACCCTGCCCCTCCATGTGTTTATATATGTTGGGGTGACTCAGGCCTTGGATGCGGTACACGACCTGTGCTACCTGTAATTTCCGCTGCGGCCCCATACAGGTTCTAAAATGATATTAATTTTTCACGATAAATATATATATATATATATATATATATATATATATATATATATATATATATATATATCGTGGCTTGTAATTAGGGCTGCGCGATATTATCAATATATTGGTATTTTGTGATACAGTGATTTGCATATTGGGTATTTCTAATGTCGATATTTATTCATATTTTTAACGTGCCCTAAACTGATTTATTGGTAGAAAGTGAAAAGTGAAAGCCGTGTCTTTAGAATAGGTTCAGGTCAGGATATAAAGTTGATCAAAGTTCCGTCCGGGAAAATATGCATGTCTCTCCTCACATCTTATGATAACTGTATTAAGATCAAGTGTTTAAGAACGGTAGCCTTGCAATGTGGTACACGGTTATGATTGTACACATCACCTACATCACCGTCCGTGTTACTTATACATGTGAGGGCTAACGTAAACTTTGATTTTAAAGGGCTTCTCTGAGATATATGCCAACAACAAGTATTTTATATATATACATCAGTAAGTAATAGTGTAATATTTCTTTTTTCAAATAAACTGATCTGCATACACATTTTTGTCTCATTATATTTTACATGATAAAGACTGTTTACTTATCTAAAAATCAGTAGGTATATTAATATATATTATACAGAAACCACAGTTATTTCCTTTAAATTTAATACAATAAAAATATCGCCATATGTATCGCGATACGCTACCACGTCGCAATGTATGGCAATACTAAATTTTTAGACGATACTCAGCCCTACTTGTAATGTTCAATTTGATACGTTGATATCTTTACATATAGCCCTCTTATCAAAATAGTTTTTATGATACATTGTTTTCCAATAACTTTTCAAAATATAAAAAAACCTTATGCAAATTAGCAAATTCAATGTACAAAAAAGTCCTGATTAGAAATCGGTTCTACTGGAAAAATAACGTCAGATCAGCTATACTGAAAGTGCAGGTACTGATGACGATCGTGTAAATGTCCTGGGTGTGCTCTCTTTATATTATAGTGAAGTTTCAAGTTGTATATAATCTGGGTTTTAAATTCATTTAATTAAGAAAGAAAGAATTAATTCACATGTCGAAACATTTTTAGGTACACTATGCTCTAGACCAAGTTGTGGCTCTGTTGTAATCTGTGTTAACAACAGAGCCACAACTGGGTCTACACTATGCTCAATATTTGCTAAAAAGAAAAAGTACATTTTTACACAATATGAATGCACTTTTTAATAATAATATAAACATGTACACATATGATGGACATATAGCTAACACTATAATGACTGCCAATATTGAAATGAAAACAGCCAATATTGTGATAGACCCAACGTGCCAATATTGTAATAGAATAAGGCAATATTATAATAACGATAATCAATATTATAAAAGTAACTGTCAACGTTATATTTATTGAAGATTATGTATAGACATAAATAGACCAATCTTACTGTACCGTTTCGCCGACTTCCCAACTGTTTTCCTTAATACCAGGGGAGGTGCATATACCCCAAAAACTTTCTGACTGAGCGACAATCCGAGCTTTACGAAATTAGTGTGTGTGTGGGGGGGGGGGTTGAAAACAAACACGGATCAAATGTAACAAAAGTTTGATACAACAAACAAGTACTTAGCTTATGCAAACCCACATGTTCTTCACAGCAGCCTTCTGCGTTTCCTCGACGGCTACACCAGAATGAAACGTCCTGAAGAACCCTTCACCTTGCGCTCGGCTACAATGGTCCCCAAACTTAACAGCAGTAGACGTATACCCGCAACCCTATAATCGCTCCACTTACTCAAACTATATTACAATAAAAGCAGAAGAGTAAAAAAAAAATAAATATATAGATAAATGGACTTATGAATTTAAAAACTAATATAGATCGTTTATTTGAGACTAAAATTGGGACATGTTGCTTTCATAGTGACGGTCAATCACGATTTCTTCCCCGGACAATCCATTCCCTATATTTGATCCGATTTCATTCAGAGTTAGTTTAATTAAATGCTTTAGGAGCATTGTCTTACACCTGAAAGTGTTTGTCTAAATTCACTTTACACCATGCATAAGTTTACGTTCGCGTTGATAGAAACAGAACGATGACAGAGGCTCACATTTAAACTTTGCATGAACACAGATACTGCCGAGGGCCGTTGACATGGTTAAGATGACATTGTACCCAATTTTGTCCTTAAAACCCCACTCCCAGGCCACTTGATCCACCAACCTTCGACAGAATATATATATATATATACTATTCGCACCGAATAATTCTTGAAAGATAACATGCTGTTCTGTGCTACCGTGGTCTTCTTTGGAAACAGATAAGTTGGGCTTTTATTTCAAGTAAATATATACCTCACATTTTCACACTGTCCTAAGTATGTTTGTTATTTGATGTATCACGTAACAGCCACAGGTTCCTTCTGTTCACGGGAGGTCTCTTAATAATAGCCTGAAACTCCACAGCAGTCTTGTTAGAACACGATGATGCGTCCGTGTTGTGTCTGATCAAAGCCTTGCACATAAATCAATACTAACAGAAATAACTACTCACTTGAAGAACAGATATCTTGCTTGATAAGAAAGTTAATCCACAGAGCACTCTTAGCCTGTTACACACAGTGGTATCTGAACTGGATCGAGGCGTCAAAATAGCCCTTTGGAAGGGTAGAAGGGTAACGCCTGTAAGATTATAAGATATAAATGAATATTAGCTAAGTCAGGAACAGCACCATAGACGGCTAAAACAACACAACCGCAATATATATATATATATATATATATATATATATATATATATATATATATATATATAGCTATTATATCCTGTTACATCCCTTGTTCCAATAGAAGGGTTGGAGCCCTCGTGAAATCGAAATGTCCAGGGCTGGATTACCTGTCAGTGCGACTTAAAGGCACGGTTCGTGGGAACAAAGTTGTGAGAGCCGCGATTATGTTACTATTATTTTCATTATTATTAAAAACGGTAGAGATGCTTTAGTTACCCAAATGGTTACGCCATACAAGAAGCTTCGGGAGGAAAGCAGCAATAATCCACCAAACTACCGGGGCTAATAAAGTATTTCCTAAATTTAACCTTAAAAAATACCATAATCTATGCTACAGTATTCTTGAATAGGAACTTACTTGCATGCCCCTAGGAGTTACAAAGTTACTTCCGATTATTAAGGTTGACCATTATGGATTGCACAAGGTGTTGCGGTTTCCCATAAACACAAGTTGCTTCGGTTTATAGGGATATTATAAGCTTTTGCCTTTTTCAGTATTTTTCATATTATGTCAGTGTGTTTTTTTTTGTAATTAGGTTGCCATACAAATGTGCTTAGTTCAGTGTTACATTTCTTCGGCTCGTCCCTGAGGGAGGACTTACGGTGGGCGTAGCTTGTTTTTAATTGGTTTTCCGTAATACCGTGATATCATTGGCGTTTGTGACGATTGTCTTTTACCCAAAAAAGTATATTGATTCATTTAGGCTATGGTCAGACATGGGGCATTCCTCTGGTTTCCTATGGTAACATCAGCAGAATTTGGGGTATTGCGTTCCTTGAGAGTGTCGCTTTGTCGTGGCCATTAATCTTGTACCTGCAGCTACAGCTAAAATTAAGCTCAATAGTTTTTCTATTGATTATTTTTGGCAGTAGCCCCTTGAGAAATTTTTGTCTAAAATTTACCTGATCATAAACGCTTTGTTACCGTAATCGCATATTTATTAAAAGAATAATCATGAACAGAACACCTGTGAGCAAACAATCAAGTTATCGTTGGCAATGTTCAAGGGGAATCTGCGGTAGGACCTACCACCAGTTAATGCAGTACAGCAAGTCATGCATCACTGTCAACCCTCTTCCAGCAGGGAGCTCTGTTGGTAAACATCACCATGTGCTGTGTGACATGCAGGGTTGGAGGGGTAAAGATGTGCTGCAAGACGCACCGGCAGTTTACATGACTGAAACTTGCTAATTATTTAATTTAATTAAAGAAGCTTAACTACAATTATTTTCAGAAAGACAGACAGGATTCATGATTGTCTTTGTATTCATTATATTCAGGAGCATTATCAAGAACCTGTCAAATGCCTGGTTGCAGGTTTAACTGCCTCGTGACAATGAATTTTACTAGTTCTAAGCTGTATTGTCTGGCAGTCCCTAATGCCAGGTTTCTTCATGATTGCTTCAGGTCATTGGTTATACGTTTAAATTTTTTGTTATTACTTTTGTAAAATGGCATACGTTTAATCAAAACTTATCAAAAATAAATTTTATATCAGTTTCTCTACAAGCATATAAGACTTCAGTTTAATATAAATATAATATATATTATATATAATAAATATCAGCAATGTATTACCATTGAGATAGAATTTATTCTATCTTCATATTATTAATATCCAAGTAAATCCTCATTCTGATTAACCTAGTCTTGAGACCCCTCCCCCTCATGACAAACTGCATTCTGTCTGAGTGCTCAGCATGCTATCTCTGTGCAAACAAGGGCTGTGTATCGGTCCGCCTTTTCCGGTACAATACGTATTGGGATACAGTTAATTCGATACCGATACGTATTGACGATACATTTCATTTTTCTTTGTATATCATTTCAAGATAAAAGTTCTGTTTCTTGTCTTTATATGTTTTTTTTATTTTAACATACCACGTATTTAGTATGCTTTGCCCTTAAGCAGCTTAAGCTTGATGTTAAATAAATAAACAGACCAGTTGATCTTAATTATCAAATTCTATCTTATCAAGAATAACAAAAAGCCTTTTTCATCCTTCCCCCCTCCCCCCACTCAGTATGCACAAACACTGTTTCATTGCATTTGGTGGGGAAGTTCATAGGCTGTTATTTTATGTCATGTAATTACACTGTTTTGTTCTGTGAATATGAATCCCATTAGTCACTCTTATGTTTGTACAGGATTTGTCCCCAGGCTTTAACCATTTATTTGACATCTATTGTCGAACGCGGGAGTTGCGAGTAACCTTTGACCGGCTGTGAAAATAAAAAAAGTTAGAGATAAAATGATATATCATAAAGCAAATAAGTGCCCTGCTCAGGTTACAGAATTGAAATACATACATATATATATATATATATATATATATATATATATATATATACGGTTATCGTATCGACGCCGTGTATCGATTCGTATCGATATATCGATATATTGATACAGCCCTAGTGCAAATAGTCCTGTGAGTTTGCTTGACTCAGCAGTAAATAACCATGAGTACTCCACTAAAATTGAGCATTGAGACTTGGATTTTTAGCAACAAAGTGAAAGTTACTCAGCAGTCTGATATGGAGTATTATGTGAATCAGCCCTGTTGTTGAGGATGTACATGTCAAGGTGAATCTGTACAGACTGGCCTATACTGAGTTATTTCTCCGTACAGCCGGAACATGATACAGCTGATGAAAAACATGGAGACGGGGTATAAAGATAACGGGGAGCTCAATGAAAGTGGCAGTGCTCCAGACAAATGTGAGAACTGATTTTGCATTTGGTGTGTGACAAATAACCTGCCACACACCGGCTTGGACAAATGAAACTGCTAAAGAATGAAGCGAACTATTTTCATTCTGAAACTTGTAAGATATTTATTTTTTTTTTACTATACAAACGTGAAGCAACAAAACCCCCCTGAGAAGAGTACATTCATATGACCAGACTGAGCACATGGCTCCGTTTATGTTTACTATTTATAGGCTCCACCCTCTTTACCCATGTGACTTAGTCATGTGACTTATACCGGCAAATTCAAACTGGATATTACTACTGGCTGTTGTTTATTCTCTCATATTTTACAACAAATAGGTGAGGAGTTGAGTGTTTTTACTCATCTCATTTTATTCACAACACATTAATCTTTATCTCAGACAAAAACTGGATGTATACAGCTTGTTTTAAACTTAATACCTCCTAAATTGTGTAAATATCTGCCTGACCTCTGTACTGCATGCACAAACCACCCCCACTGATGGTGTGCTCCAATTGGGCCCTTTATATACCCAGCGTTCCCCTTCAACAGTCCAACATATGGCAAGCGCTAAATTTGCATAATTTGGGCTACTTTCCCAAACAAAACACGTGCAGTCTGTACCCGTGTCAGCATGTTTTCCGGGGTATTTCATTATACAAATTAGACCGTATAAAAACTTCAAGGCCAAGGTTGCAGGCGTTATCCCGCCGATTAATAATATCTTACCTTGCACCAAATTTGTATGAGACAATCCAAAATATGGCAAAATACCTCACAAATATTGCGATATATTCATCACTGGAGAATAGAGATATCACAATTCCAGTTGATTATTTTTAAACAACGGAGACACAATTATAAGTCCTAGGGTTGCTTGAGCTATTCCGCCCAGCCGACTGCCGGATGAATAATAATGTCTTACATTGCACTGAATTCGTATGAGACAAATAATCAAAATATGTCATATTCCATTAAGGTCAAAGAGAGTTCATAGTAAGGGCAATTGTTTGCTGTGTAATATCTAGGCCATGAGCTCTGATAATTTATCATAGGTTTGTCTATGGCTTCCATCTTTTTTTAGGGTGTTCCTCAGTGATTCCTGGAACTTCGTCTCTGTATAATCTAAATAGACATTCGTGTTTTCAGCACCGTCGTAGTTGTACATGGTGACCTCAAAGTGAGTTGGTGAAGTGTGTTTTACTCTGTGTTTCTCCGGCGTTTAAAAGGTAAGTTTTTTTTCGTGCGCATTTCTCTTTCGTCTTTAGAGATACTGTCGCAGAGTCGGATGTTTCGTTCAGGAAAACTATTGAAATTGGTTGATAAAAATTAACCAGGTAAAACAAGATAAAGAAAGTTTGTACTTTTTAAACAATTTGCAATATAATAGTTGGGTTGCAAATTATGTAGTATATTTCCCCTGTTACGAAGACACATTGTTCAGGGAAATATTGGGTCGATCCGGGATTCGAACCCATGTTGGTGGCGCACATGTCCGGCGATCCAACCGCCTGGCTAGAAAAGTTCGGTCCGCTTTATGTCACCCCATAACACACCCTATCTTAAGAGCGTTCTTCTATCCTAACAAGACTAATTATCCCAGGAGTCACAATTTGGTGAGCTTATTCCCTGGGCCACAAAGTTTACCGTCATCTTGGATGAGCTCCCATTTTGTTTCGAAGACATTTTGTTATGGGGAAATATTTGGCTGATCCGGGATTCGAACCCATGTTGGTGGCGCACAAGTCCGGCGTATGACCCGCTTCGCTAGAAAAGCAAGCTTCACTAGCGAGACAGTTCGGTCCGCTTTTATGTCACCCCGTAACACCCCTTAAATACAAGTTGAAACAGTCCCTGCGTCTTTCAGTAATTTAATGTTCCCATAAGTTGAAGGTCCAAGACATATATCAATGTGAAATTACATATACTTTAAGTTTGACCGAAGGGCCATTTTTAAAGCCAGTCGCATTGCTTTAGGAACATCATCGTCCAGTAAGTTGCGGAGGGTAGTGGGCACGGAATACATCGGATCTTAAAGAGGGATGTGGACACTCTGGCAAATTCGGGTATGGAGGTTTGCCCCGTCTACCATGTGGAAAATTTAAATAAAAATAAATTTATGACTGACAAATGACGGAAGGGTGGGGGACAAAACCCGGATATTTGTTTATGTTGAAGGGAGGATCCGCCTAATCTATCCTCAGTCTCGCACGCCGATGAGAAATATTGGTGAGCTAATGCAAACTGGAACAGTCCCGAGCAATACGAGTGGAAATATGATCAAGGTAATCAATGAATTTCAGGCGCAAATCTGTCACAAAGACATATATTGTGCCAAATGTCAGTTTTTTACAATCACCCATACTGGAAATCTAGCTCAAGAAAGGTAAAAAAAGGGAACAAAGTTATCTCTCATGTTGCACTTGGGTGGATCTAAGAAAATACACACATAAAAAAGTGTTAAAGTGTTGTATATGAATATAAACTCATCAACCCACAAGGCAAACTTAAGGCAATGGTTAAAGCGGAATAGGACCTAAACCCCGACGAGTAAGCGGGCTTTGTGCATGGAAGTTTAGAAACATTGGAATGGATTGTTTTGCAGGATAAGCCTCCCTCCCTTATTGCCTGAAAGTTACTGAATATGCAAGAATGTCTTATTAGACATAACATATTTGCTCAAAGAACCCTCATTTCTAATCTGAACCTAATTTAAATAAAGGAATAAAAGTATACTAACAACAAAACAAAAGGAAAATTGATATCGGCTATTAGATGCGCTTAAGTGATCCGATAAGACTTAGATGAATATCGAATGAATTATTATTATTATCGGTGTTTTTTCAGCAATTTATATATTGATATATCAGACCGGCTGTACAGAATTAGTATTTTCCTGAAATGGATCTCGTGTTCTCTTGGCGTGTTGATAATTTGGAGGAATCTAAATACTTTTTTGGTGATATCTGAGCACTGTGCCGTGCAAGCAGGGGATTCTGTGCACCATTAAGACAAGGGTAATTTTTCAGCTTGAATGGAATCTCTTCGTGAGAGGCACTATAGCAAAACTGGGACTACTTGTCTCAACTTTCAAACTCTGTAATTTCATGGAAACATCTTCTGTTTATATTTCGCATGCACGTCCTAACAAATTATTACTTATTCCAAGAAGTCCTTACTACAAAAAAATCCATGTTTGTAATTTGCTTTGAAACAAATCTGATCAACACATTTGAACGGAGCTTGTTAACTTCTTCTCTTCATGTTAACCTACCTTAAAGCCGCTATGCATTGTAAGGGGCAGGTTGTGACGCCTATAAACCCTCAATAGCAGAGTCGTGCTCTAGCGAGTCCGATTCGGCGCAGTGAAGGATTCTAGTTAGGTCAAGTTTTGTACAGACTGGTCGCACGTGGAAGATATATGAACCGTGAGTGTTCTGCAAAGGTTTTCCTTTTACACTACTGTGACGTTAATAACATTTTACAAAAATCTCATTTGACATTTACAAATACTGCGTACTAAAACCGCAATATTTGCAAGTCACACACACTAAAACAAATTGAAAACAAAATATGTATGGATGGGGTACTTTCTTCTACCTTTTACGTTAAGCGGAGAGGGCTAATCAAGGAAGACAGGAACGATGACAGCCTTTTCTTGTCCTTCGTCAAAGCTAGAGGCTCCCTTTGTTAAGACAACAACAGACTACAAAAAAAGTACGCTACAGAAAACGTTACAGTGACAAGGCTTTTGTCCAATCAGTGGCACCATAGGATACAATTATCATTTTTCGGTTATCTTTATATTGTTGTATAAACAGATACATATCTTTATTTTTTTTTTTCAATTAAAGGAAAATGAATTTCACATAAAATAATGGCTAATACTATGAAAGCAAACGGACTGTTATTGAGTTTATGTTTTCCCTCACTATTGGCAAATTAGTGTCGGTGTTTAATTTTACAAATCTATTGAACACGAGAAAAAGTACCTCTGCGTCACTGCTCTTCACGTTTACATATATTAATTTAAGGGATGCACAGTGTTTCCAGCTATTCAGTGAATACATGTTAATCAATTATATCATCGGAGGCCGATCATTAGCTTATAAACCTTTTCTGTAAAAATATATTCTCTGTGTACATATTAATCAACTTTGCGTAATTTCTGTTAAGAAAGTTTCTTATAATGCCTCTGTGGCGGATGTTAAAGCTTGTTAATCCTGAAGCTTTATGTTAATCATATGTAAAACATATAGCCTGAGGTGGTCGGCTGCATATGTATGGCATTAATAGGTCAATCGTTTCAAAACTCCCTTTGCGAAACTTTAGTTCGCCTGACGTGAAGAGCATATTTATAAACGAGGATATAAATAAAATAAACAGCCTTTCTGCGTTGGGATCAGCGTTTTCTTTTTTATTTTTAAGGATTTCTCCTGTTAACATATGCCAGATATTGGAAAAGGCCCCTTAAAAAACTAGGTTATAGAAATGATACCATCGGCATTAGCTGTTATTTGACAAGATTGCTTCTGCATCCAATTTATATATAATAACATTAAATCACGTCATATATAACAATAAAAGGAACTAATTTGTTAGACGCATTTTCACCCTGTCCTGTCATTGTTTTTCTAGGAATGATTAAGAATAGTTTCCATATAACAATATCAATTCTCCTCTCGATGTTTAAATTAAATTTAGAAAAAAAATGGAGGTTTTTTTTTCTTTCAAGTTTTTAGCCTTATTACTCACCGGCATGCATTATCAAGATATCTTTATTCATTATCTTGACCGAGGAACGATTTAATAATGTATGATATTTTTTATGTCTCGGCATGCATTTTTTAAAGGCAGACATACGGGTATATTACCGAGCCAGAAAATTATGTTTACAGCCTGTATTGATCATTATAATAGTTTCAAAGGAAGATTTGTGAAGGGTACACTGTCATGTTAAGGTCTTATATAAACACATACAATATAGTCTGGCAATGTCCAGACACAATGAGGACAATATAATAGGATAAAGACGTATAAACGTTAATCAAAGGCTATGATTCTACTAAGGGACTTAGAAACAGGTCTCATTATGGGTTTTTTTCACATTAAGGTCATGCAGAAATTTTGATTCCATGTTTAATGTTTTCATTTGTCTTGTGAATTTTATATTTTAGTAAGAAAATCTTGTTTGAAGATAGAGTTTGAAGAGATAAGAAAGTGTATGTAACTGAAGGAACAAACAAGGCAAATATTTTCTAACAATGATCACGAACATGGATGAACGCATACCGTTCTTGCGGAGACGACAACAAAAATATTTCTAACGCGCTATTGAAGCCGTATTTTCCCAACTGACTGTCAGCTCTTTATGTTTGATATCTGTTGAGTAAGGTTGACGAGAGTTTTTGACTTTAGGTAGCGTTTTACCGTGATAATACACCGAAACTCAGGAAACATTAACTATCTTATCAACGTAAGATTTGTCTCGCATTACCTGACCAGCTAGACCTGAAATAAACAAATGCATTCTAGCGTGTTATGCAAACCTTCGGCCAAGGGTATGCTTACATCACGGATGTTTCTCGAAATGCATATTGAAAGTACGGGGAGTTCTTTGATTAAAGGTACTCAAAGATATTTTTTCCTTCAGAATAGTTTTTCACTCCAAATTTGTAAAGGTAATTACTGTATGCCAAACTGACTGGATGATTAAGAAGGAATGTGGAGATCTTAATGATAATAGTAAAACTTATATCAAAATAAAAAAAACGAAACGAATTAGGGCTCTATTATAGGTCATTTAAATTATAAGATAATTAGAAAATGGACAGTATCAGCAAGCAAAAACCCTAGTCTCAAAGGGTTCATGCACCAAATCCCAAAAACCCAAATCTGACCATCTGCTGCGATTTAAAACCGTCATCAGAAGGGAGATTTATTATAGAAGAAAATCCTGAAAATTCAAGTTGGTTTGCGTACGAGTGTGTGGCAACATCAAGCCTAATAATATTCAGAGCATTTATTTTAAGTTCTCTACCCACGCCGGCCTTATGGACGGCATTACCTTTTCCACGTGGAGAATAACGACAGGTACTGGACTCTGAGTTCACAGTATGAAATTACACAGAGTATTATATGCCCATATATAAAAAATAATTAAGTTTGCAACCATTATTTGTTTGTACACAGCCTAACGGGAACAAATGTATTCACAATGAAAACAAAATGATGCTATTTGCGTGAAAAAAAAAATCACAACTGAATGTAATCCCCGGTGTCCGTTACCTATTATACGTACACCTTTCATGATAACCAATGCACCGACAGCCATACACATCTTGCAACGGTAAATTAAAGTATTTGCTTTCAAATCTTAACGACTCGTGTTTTTTTTATAGAAACCACAGTCTGTAAAGTTCTGCAAGTGACGTCAAGCGTTTTTGTAATTTCAGACAGAGTGACAGAGGAAATCCTGTATCATAATAAGGTTTCCACCTTGCGTCTATGGCATTTTAATGGCAATGAATTGAATGAGGATAAAGTCGTGAGTATGTTATTTTATTTTTTTACATGCTTGGGGTAAGCCAAATCCAGATGTCATGTCATTAAGACGGTGGAGTGATCGAATATTTCGAAACAGCACGAATCAGTTTTTTTCGGGGTTTCAGCATTCAGCTCCTGTGATACCAGGGCGTTTCGATTCGGTGTAAGGATTTCAGATTACCCTCGTTTCAGATTACCCCTGGTGGTAATTTGAAATCAATTTCATATTATCCCCTAACCTTTAATCGATCTCAGATTACCCCAGAGTGAAACTTTAAACGGATTTCAATTTACCCCTACGGCTTCAGTTTACCCCTGCGTTTATTCATTACATATATTCAGATTTCCCTTGGGGTTAACTTTAAATCGATTTCAAATTACTCCTACGGCTTCAGATTTCTTTATGTTAAATCACTTTAACTTATGATAATGTATTTCTTTTAGGTTTCTCAACTAAGGTTTAATCTTCGTGTATCTTAAGTTTGCATGTAACGAGTCATACTTTTAGGTGACGTTTGTTAGAAATAGAAATATAATGAACCATATAATTTACATATTTTGCGACAATTATATTTCTCATAGAATTTACGAATTTATACGTTTTTATTATCATTCGAATTTATAAGAATTTATTATTTCGTTAAATTAGCGAGTAGGTAATCTGGACAATTTTGGGGTGCCCGAAAATAACGTTCAAACTACTCCGGGGATAATGTAAAAAAGATTGTAGACTAGAATGGCTTCCTTTTTGCAGTGCCCAAGACAAAAACTATAATTCGGCTTATTTGACCTTAAAGAACCTTGAGGGGGAGATTGTTTCATTACGGGGGGAAATATAAAATGGGGGGGGGGGACTTCTTCACACCTGGGACCTTCTACGTCTTAACTACCAGTCTGCATCCTACCCCTTCTCTGGTTTGTCAAGGACTAAAGACAATCCTATCATATTAATCCTCAGTCAGTCACCTTCTTGGATGTTTTCACTAGTGTGTGTTCCTGAGCATTTTATGCGTTCCGTCTGGATTGTTCCTTTCTTGATAATGTGATATCCGGTCTTGTCTTGTGTTTGAACTATCCTCTCTTTTAAAAGCATTTTATTAAGTATTATTTTCAATTGACCTGTCTCTTGTCTGTTTTTGGAGTCCTTTTCGATATTGATTCCTCTTCACATGAAGAGACGGAAGGTCTGCGATGAAAGTTTGGCTAAAATAGATCCGCAACCTTTCTAAGTTAGTGGGTCCTGTGACCTTGACCTTATATCTCAAATAGAAATCAATAGAGTTCTTACTTTAGTGGCTGGCCATTTATAAGTCAGATTTGAAACCAATATTTCAGTATAAATTGATGTTATCATCTGGAAACTAATATGTCGGTATATGGCCTCCGTAACCTTGACCTTTGACCTTGTGACCCTAATATCCGTAAGTTTCTTACACTATTGACTGTCAAGTCTTTTTTTCTTGACACTGCTTTTTCTATTATCTTTAATGTTTCTACCTCTTATTTGCTCTCGTTCAGTAATACGTTTATACATATATTATATTCATTATTAAAATTACATCGTAAGGCATTAATTCATATACAGTCTACATACATACAAACATCATATGTCGTGAAACAGAGAAATGATATACTGAAATCTTTAGATATGCTTCCCTATGTATTTATTTTTCTTTTCATTTCTGTGTATCAGTCACTATTTTGATCTTTAATTTTATTTTTCAAATTTAACTTTATAAATATTGCATATTTTCTTGGGGTTTAAAGATTAGTGGTACATGGCTTTTATATAGGACATGTGGGTAATTTCATTTACGATTACAAATAAATAAATGATATTTAACAAAGTCTACCAGGATAACCTCATCAGCCCTTGCTATGTAGGCTCAAACAGTTGTCTCAAGTCGTCTCCTCTTAATACAGATTTTTTTTATTAAATAGCCAAATATTACAATATGATATTCCTTGGAATTAAAAACTCATTTTTGTGACTGAGATTACCTCAATCAATGGCTTTTTACGTGGGTGTTATCCACACGTTTCATCATAATCTCTGCAATTTTTTTTCCCTAACATTCTTACAGATAAACAAATTAACCAATGGCAAAATCTAAGGGTATTATCTTAAATAAACAGACGTCATATGTCATATGAGCCCTTTTAACAAAAGATAATCCTTAGAACCGTTTTATAAAAAAATAGGCTGCAAAACGCCAATCCCTTTTCACACATGTTGTTCGATTTATTTTTATATCCAAGCATTAACAACATTTGGGGGTCCGTCCAAACAATCCAAATAAATTCAACAAGGAAATCCGGCGGCAAGTCAAACAAACCCGATGTTTTGTAAAATGGCGGTTTCCAACTATAGTCTGTACCACAGTAGGGTGCCCATTGAAATTTGGAAATATTTTCATAAACTAGCAGATAAATCCAAATGATATACTGCAATGAAATAAAGGAGTATTGGCCTAATTATCTGTAATAAAATAAAGTCCTATCTTTCAAAACATCAAAGTAATGCAATTAAATAAATATCCGAGTAAACAGTCAATTTTTACAAACCTCAACTTCATTCATGATGGTCAAGGTCACTGGTCACATGCTTACAAACTCCACTTGAAAAATCCGATTGGCTTATAACTAGTCATAAATATTCTAAAAAATGCAGTTGTCTGCAACCAATGACAGACGTCATGTCACTTGAACACAATATTCAGAAGAACCAGTTGCAAACTATAAATGTTATTTTTTGTTATGAAGTTCACAACTCATAATAGGCCTTTGGTCCCTCATCAGTTTTAAGGTCAGACTGGGTGGTAATTTTTGAGAGGATAATTGCCAAATTTCAATGGGCACTCTGATGTGGAACAGACTAAAGTGACCTTTCATTTTCTAAACATGTGCAACATACCACCACCAGTTACACGTGGATTTTTGCTTAGGCTTGTTAACATGGGCGCATGTACCGTATTTACTTACAGCATGTTGATTATCAAGTCAATACATTCGTCACAATGACATTTTATGAACCTTTCTTAGAAGTATAGTAGTAATTAATTACAGTTTATATTTATGTTAGCAGAGTAAGCATAAAATCATATACAATATATAAATAGGGCAGGTGAAAATCTGGCGTTCAACATTTCCACTTTAAAAAAAGTGATGATGTAACAAACAGTTGTCGCCAAATATAAAATGCGGATATGGGAACTAGTATAAACAAATTAAAAACATCGTTAGAAAGCAATTCAAACTGTGTATGTGACAGGGACATGTTTAATCATAACATAATAAATTTATTTTAAAATTCTAATAAAATCACGTATCATTAATAGTTTTTTAATACGCTGCTGCACAGACATGGCAGTTACTAGTTTAAATTTAATGGATCAAATAAGATTCGGCCGGCGGTTAATGTGACTGTTATTTTATGGCCTTAGAATATTACACAACACGTCATCCTGCGTATCAGGCAACATTATGGTATGTAGAGTATTGTTAATATATAAGCGAGAGGGATCTAGTCGACACTTGTCTTAATCAATTTTATATTAATAAATTATATAGAATTTTTCATATGTTTCTGCAGCATTATAATTTGTTATATAGTTTTCAAATTAAAAAGAAAAACTCATGTGGCATCGATGCAAACATCTAAATGGAGGAAGCCCACAGACTAAACGTTTTCTCTTCGGAGTTTACGTCACATTGTACAGCATGGTTAAACATTTCCTTATAGAATATCCGGCTTGATTGAAGTAGTAAATGTTGCCATCTTTACTCGTCCGGACAGACAAAGAGGACTTTTCAGGGAAAACAGGAAATGCACGTAACATACTCTACATCTCACAGTAACATTATTATAAATTTCATTTTATTTCTTCTGATTTGGGCGCCTGGCTTCATTTTTGGCTATATAGAATGATAACACAACATATAGCATTGTTTGTTATTTTTTATTTTAAAATATATTTCCGACTTTCTTTCATCATTGTTTCAACCGAAGTCAAACGCACATTAGAGACGCAATAGATTCTGAGGGCTCAGCCGGTTTTCCTAATAATGAAGCAGTTACACAGAAACAGGATTTTCTGGGGTTTGGCGACCATTGAGCGTCCTGGTGATTTTTTGGTGGCTCAAAATGGGCACAAAGGTGGCAGCCCTGTGTAAAGGGGCCTTCGAAGTCTGTGTTTTCTTTTCCGTACAGTTTTTGTACCGTGGAGTTGAAAGGAGTAAAAAGGTAGTGCATGTTTTGTTTTTATTTTTTTTTATTTTTATACACCCTAGCGGTCTGATTTCCCACAAGCATCCCATTTGTAGCCCAGATATCAACAACAGAGTAAGTTATTAGTAAACAGATGGATAAAATTTGAAAACCCCATAAAAACATGATTAAACGTTAGCATAATTTGAATTAATTGAACGTTCGATCGAGTAAAGCACATTAAAGTTGGGAATTATTTAGAAAAGTAACAACTGTTTGATTTGTTTCTCTGCCTTGTAGCATATTTAGTTTCTTGTTTTATTACTAAACCATTCTTATTTAATAAGCAGTCTCAAAACATATAAAAGTTGAACTTAATAATAATTTGTAATAAAACCCAACGGATTTACGAATCCCAGGGGTTACAAGGTAGTTTGATACCTGCCCTCGATGGGAAATAAAAAAATGACTTCCTGTTTACGACTAGCTACACCTTTTTTCTTAATTAAATTCTGTCACACGATCTGTCACTTTTGGAGATTACGAAAACGGTTTATTACATTCATTTTATTTTCACGATATATTTAATACCATCCCTGGTAAGAGGCAATTTAGCTCGCCAAAGTTCAGTCGCTTAAAATATAAATATCGGGATCTTGTTGAAACTTGAAAATGGATGTGTAAAATCAGTGGATCTATTAATTGCCTGAAATGTTTAGACATTTTACAAATTGACCAAAAAATCAGTAAGTTTACTTGTCAGATTTGACTTATTCGAAATGAACAAGTCATTCGTTTAAGGTATCTCATTAAAGTGAAACAGACATTGTCATAAAGTAATTCATGGATGCCTTTTAGGCTATTTATGAAGAATACTGATCAGATGATAAGACTAAAATACACAGACTGGTAAGGGGTTACCGGAATCATAGAGCTGAAATATGTGTACTATTATAACAATGAAATATGCATACTATATTTTAAAACTCATGTGTTTACATCTTCGCTTTTGTAAGAACGAGAATCAAGTCAAATGGGAGCTTTTGATTACATAAAACATTAAAATGTGCTAAACTATATGAAATTAATTATGTAGTGTGTAGAACGTAAACGATGACCACAGTTACGTGGTTGTTCATATCAAATACATGAAGCTTAGGAGTGTTACAAAGAATACCGGTTTATCACAATACTACGGACTGTATTTGTAACTTTTAATGAGTTTGCCATCTACCTTCTGTAAGTGGTGCCAAAATGTAATAGCTGATAGAGTAGCGTGGTCAACCGTTAATATGAGAGCACAGCAGCACAGTTTGATTTGAAACGGGTTGGAGAGTAGGGGGGGGGATCTTTGTGGACATACCATATTATCCGCCCACCCCACTCTCATATTTTCAAATAAAATTATGTCAATTAAAACGATAACTGATTATATGACATATTTGAATCGTTTTCGTCCCAATACGGAACCCATTTATTAAAGCAAAACTTAAATAGTCAATGCAGGTTTCGAGAATTTAAACAAGGCCTAGAAGTATCATTGTGAAATATATACAGCGGCGGATACAAGGTTTTTTTTGTGTGTGGGGGGGGGGGGGGGCGGGGGGGGGGGGGAGGTCTCAGTGGACGTTTGCTGCACTTTTATTTTTTTAGTATTTTAGGTCAAACACTTTAATGTGATTGGTTTCTGGAGCAAGAATATTCCCAGTTATTTGATCCCAAATTGCTTTAAAATTGCTGAAATTTTGAAAGACATTGTGACAATTTCCAACACTGAGGGAGGGGGTCACCCAGCTCACACTTGCTCCCAAAAAGAAAATTGTAACCCTGAGACAATATTATCTTTACATCTCATCTGATGACATAAACATTTCTGCAAGAAGCAGATTTAGCCAGATGGACACTTTTATTTAAATATATTCGTTTTTAAACAGTACGATAACATAATGTAAAACGTATTTATGTTTTGTAAGAGTAAGGTATATGAAATAATAAAATGTCATTTAAATCGCTGTTACCTTATAACAATGGTTATTCATTGTTTTTGTATTTCAGTCAATGTGTCATATGAACTGACTGATTTTTCAGTCAATTTGTAAAATCTTTAAAAAATTCATTTTATAAAGTGCCTCAGTAAATCAGACATTTTGTTAAACTAATTGAATATTTCAGGCAATATGCAAATTGACTGATTATACTCATTGCTGTAATATATAGCCCTGCCTTGGCTTTAGTATTTGCATTTACTAATAAAATGCTTAAAATAAAACGCGATTCCGCGGTACCAATAAACTTAGCTCAGTGCCAGCTCTTATCACTAATGAAATAAGAGGGTCAGATAGTGGTATATTAGTTATACGATTTGCCGCAAGATGGCGGTACCAATACTAAGTGCAATACAACGCGGGAACGTTTGATTTCTCAGTCAGAAGCAACAATTAAGTCATAACTTTTTCATGGACTGGGCCAGTCTAGGTAACATATAATATAAGTATGTTTACATACTACCATGATTGCTGCCTGTTTCTCTGTATTTAGATATCCTAACACAAACATACGTTTTTATCAATTGATATGTACAGTGTACTCCAATCTGATATCCACTTGTATAACTGATTTTTGTGTGTGTGTGTGTGTGTGTGTGTGTGTGTGTGTGTGTGTGATATTGTCTCTATGTGTGTACTAACGTATAAATTCTTGATATCGCGGCTGCCACTGATAAGCTTATCAGCCAAACCCATTAAACGTATAAATATGTAAAACTCCTAAGGATTATTGGAACAAATGAATTTCAGTAACGTCTAACAAATATCCAAAAAATTGGGATATATATAAACAATATTCTATACACGATAAAACCCTACTAATCAGCAAATAACAGAAGAAAGAAGTTTTATGACCCATTGTCCTTCTTCAGGAGGAAACATTTTTCTTAACCTCTGCCAAGGGGCGGCGGTTATGATTTTGCCGACGTTGGTTTGTCCATTTGACTGTAAGCAACATTACTCAGAACGTTATTAAAGAATTAAAATTAAATGTTCAGGATAATTCGGCAGTGACAGAAGAAACCATGGATTAAAGTTTGGATTTGATCATGATTACAATCTTGATCCAAGATTTTTAAAATGAAAAATGCAGCATTTCTGACATTGGGGGTGATGAGCTGCCTTTGCAAAGGTCTGCGCTCTCTTATTTATCTGTTAAATTCACTCCCAGATCCGTTCTTAAGCTCGGCACATACCAATTCATGGAATAGTTTTTTGTTAATTCCCAAACGCTGATTCAGTGTTAATTTAATCAAGATGACGTCATGTTCTCGCCCGAATGAAGGTATTATTTAATGATTTTTTTACAATTATTGACATGTCTAATGCAGAAACATCCAGGAAACGATTAACCATACAGGGAATTAAATGCACCGTATTAATTCACAGATTTTCCTCCAAAACATTAAACAAATTAATAATTGCATTTCCCGGTTTCTCCAAGGCTGCTTGATGAATATTTTGTCATTCCCAGGTGGTAATTACTGAAGGATTGAAGACATTGAAACTGAAAGATCGATCATTTAATTGCCTTTTAATGTTTTTTTCTGAAATGGTCTCTGTTAATTTAATTTGTCTCTGTAATAAATAAGTGCCGTACAAAAACGTTCCTCTGATGTTAATAATTTTACATCCCCTATGCTCGGATTTTACGAGTCTGCAGTCCATTTCACCACCTGCTGATAATTTTCTTAAATTTAGATTTTGCTATAATTTCCTTAAAAAACTACATATAGAAGTGACAACCTAATATGGCAATTATAAGAATTTAAAATTAATCAAAAGTTCATGTTTCGCATCTGTTTAGTCTTTTTACAATGATCTGGCAAATATGACGTGTCTCTGCATGAGTAGCCATCTTTGTTTTAGCAGGGTATATTTTTTTAGAGTGTTGACATGACATCATCTAATCAGCAGCTGTCAGTTAAGGTTATTTTTGCATATGGCCAATCACCTTGACTGCCATAAGTGGGGCTGATATGTTGTTGAATGTAATTTTCTCATATTTTCAAATAATACTGTTTCTTATATAAGGTGTAACATAGGTATTGATTTACCTTGTTGAAAAATAGGTCCTTTAATCCCTTTCGTTAAATGTTTAATTGTTTCCCTTAAAATGTAGATATACAAATTTTCATAGCAAAAAAAAGGTGGACATGAGGGGATGAAACTGAATATAATTACTTTACAAGTCTCGAATTTAAAAAAAAAATAGGATTAACGGGGAGGGAGGTTAGCGGGTGTCTTAATTTAAATGAGGGGGGGTTACGCCTAAGGATTGTCCATTTTCCCTGCAGACAAGGCCCTTACCGTTGATATAATTCTATAGGGCGGTACGTTTGACCACAGAAACCATTCTTGGTGACAGCTTATGTTGTGGACGAGCCTAATATAACAGATATTCGTCGGACGGAATAACACTGAGTGTTCGGGCCCGTTATATCAACAAGAAAAATTATGTTATATCTCAAACGGTCAATCCTCATAATCCGAAATTGTTTAAGGTTAGGTTGCTGAATGGGTTTCTAGTAAGTATTTAATTTCCTTTGACAAAACCAACAAACGTATATGACAATGTCATTTGTCTGACATGATTCATCTATCTCTCATTTTTAAACCCTTTGTCACATTTCTATTCTGCCTGAATATTGACTAAGTCTGCCATGGTCCACATGATCTTGTTAATTATATCTTAAGGTAATATAATCTATTTTTGATGAAACAGTCAACAATGGCACACTGCAGTGCATCATGCAGACCTTTAACCAAAGACTTGCATACTTCAAAGCGAATGTTACACGAAATCCACATGGCGGGCATGGCGGTCCCCACAAGCTGATAAATGTGGACCTTGAGGGGATTTATTTAGAAAAAAACTTACAGGACAATTGTTCTTGCCTCAGTTTAGTTTTCCCAAATATTTACAAAATGTTTACTTAGACGGTTCTTTTCTTCCCGTAAATTCTTCCTACTTCCTTTTAAGTCATCAGGCTACCCCAAAAATATTTATAGAAGAATATATATATATATATATATATATATATATATATATATATCGTATTTGCCTTGTATATTGTGTATTTTCATAGAATATGTGCATTTTTATCATATGTATACCACTGATATGTTCACTACTTCCAAGACCCTATTAGAAATCAGTTCAGTATGCTATTGAGCATCCTGGTATATATCTTTGTATTATATATAAAATTGACAACAATAACAACCTCTTTGCCCCGCCCTGTTATGTTCTAGTATCGCACGTGTACCCCGACCAAACCTATTGTGCACCCGAGGACAATAGGATCAGTGTCTGTCTTTCACATGCCCCCCCCCCCCCCCCGAAACGCACAAAGCATAATCTCGTAATCTCGTAAAGTCTCGGCTTTTCAAACCAGGCCGTTAGCTTCATTCTAACCACATTCACCAGATGATCGGGTCGCATCCCGTGAAACAGACTGTTGTTTTTCTTCAGAGTTATATATATATATATATATATATATATATATATATATATATATATATCCGCTAGACAGATTGTTTGATGACACTTGTAAATAAAGTACCCATTACGAGTCCCTTTTTTTTTCTTCAGTCTAAACCCTACCTTCGATCAAGGATTTGAACGTCTTGTACGTGTGTTATACATCATGACATTACCAGGTGTCTAGCCCAGCGGTTCTCTGAGTGCGAACCAGTTACAAATCAGCAGGACGTAGACATACAAGACTAATGGTATCTTATTGACACAGGATCGCCGCACAAGTAACGCCAATCTAAAACCCGGAGCCGTATTGACCATACAAATGCGGCTTTCCCGGGTCAAAACTTGTAAAAACATTAGTAGTCACCCGACTCAAGTGGCCCGACTGGCTGAAAACTGGTTCGAAAACAATATTGCGTTAATCTGGCGATATTCCAAAGTAGCTATTTTATTGCAAATAAACCGGTTATTTTTCTTTAATAGACTTTCATATATATGTAATATAATATACTTCAAATGCACTTTTAAATATTATTTTAACATGTATACTTCAAGGCAAATATGTTCAAACACTTGTTTTTTTTTTATTAATGGCTTTCAAATTGGCCACGCTAAGACCTTAAAAATGTCACAAATATTTTAAATTCCTTAATATTGCTATCATTAAAGAATCTCTTGACCACGACTAAGGTATCTGCTTATTGATCAAGGATGAAACTTTTCTTAGGTTAAGGAATTAAAAACTAGAGATTATATTGCGTATTCGGGTATTCTACACCATCAAATATTGTACCAAACAGCGCCGTCAATACATAGAAAAGGGATATCGATGGCGCATTTTCTCTTTAGATCTGTGATATTTATAGGCGTTTGTTCGATGACTGACAGGAACAAAGACAAAACATTCAGCTTCTTGTTTTGTCTCCGAATTATCAAGTTTTCATTATAACCATTTATCTGCGAAACATATTCTATTATCTGTATACAATTTTCATTTACTATATCATTATTAAGCGAAGAATGCATATTTTCGTCTTTTTTCATTAATTTGCAGGAAGGGGTGTGGCGTGGGTCGATTCCATATGATCCACAAAAACTTTGCCCTGGAATTCCATGATCTCTGCTCTGACTGAGGGCAGCCAAGCACTTCACTTGAACCACCAGATGAATACCGGGAGCAGCATTAAAGGAACCAATCACTGAACAAACTCCACTTCCAACCCCAGTTTTAGACATCTGTGTCACTTTTTTCAAAGACCATAACATGATAAAGGAATTTTCCCCCATTTTTTTTATCTTAAAGTTAAAATAAAATATAGATGTTTAGTGAGTTGCTGTTTCAGAAAGACATGTATAATTATCTTTACATTTAATTTATATATCTGGGTGAGTGGCATGACATACATACATCGTTTGCTTACCTTGAGGACCTGTTCAGGGTTGATGTTTACATTTGCGAACCGGATAGGGACGCGGGAGCGTTCAGATTTTGGAAGATCTTTGACTGGTTACATGTATACTTTAAGAAGCTTAAAAGATAGATCGATATAAGGAAGATATGAAAGTTGAATTTAATAGATGGTTCAAGGCAAGGAAGTTCTTCATGAAGAAAAAAAATGGAATATGCGTACCTGGAATATGCGATTATCGGCCGGGTAATATCCTTGTTGACATTGAGTTACACGCTTGACTTAATTCCCCGCACAGACTGTCTGTCTAGGAATGTCAAGGATAAAACCACCACATTCAATCACACAGCACGCTTTTACACCGACATCGAGCATTACCAAATTAATGTAAATGGAGCAAATATAGAGAAAGCATCATCAACATCCATGTCAATTATATATCCAAAAGGAAGGTATTTGTCCGTGAAACATTCATATTGTAATCTGTACAAACCCAAAAGAGATTGACAAATGACACTTGAACATGTCTATTATCTAACCTATGGCTTTATTTCATTCATGTCTGACATACCCGTATTCTTGCGACTGCATTTTTAAGCATACTGTAGCTGAAGCATTGGCCCCGGTCTGCAGATGCGTAATTCTTAATTCCAGTGCCGAGACGCTTTTACAGGTATTATCCTTGTTACGAAGACAAATTTCTCAGGGGAAAATACTGGGCCGATCCGGGATTCGAACCCATGTCGGTGGCGCACATGTCCGGCGTACCAACCGCTTGGCTAGCAATTTAATCAAGCGTCACTAGCTAGACAGTTCGGTCCGCTTATAAATATTCAACATAATATTTAAACCCATGAGAGGATGTGGGCTTTTAAATTTTAGACTTCTGTTAATTCCAATATGGCTGCCAGGCAAATGTTTTAAAATCCTTTCGCAATAAACTGAAAGATAATGTCATGATTTTACACTAATTTGTGGTTAAAAATGTCAGACAAATATGATATCTAATATGGCAACAGGGCTACCACTTAGATGAACTGCATGGCGATTGCGAGGCCCCAATTGATTTACGATACCGAATCTAAATTCAAATGGCATCATTAGTTGGTCATGATAATATAATTTCAAGGTATATGTAAACATGTCTTCTTCTTAAACTAGAAGAGATTTGGATCTATTTAGTTGACCCGTACCGAAGGGGTCCTAACATTCGCTATGATAAATCTTTAGACTTTAGCTGACATCATGCGGGGAGTAATATTGATTCGTGTGAGCATGAGAAACGCACGGACAGACGAAAACCCATATAATAATAAGGTAACCATCATAGGTCCATGGCCTTTTAATGGCAATATCTGTTAAATGGATAAAGGCGTAAGGAAACGATAAGAATGCTGCCTTATTTTAAGCGTTCTTGATTTCATTTTTGATAAGCATGGGGCTAAGATAAATCGTGAAGTCATGACTAATTGTCGATAAGACATTGGGGTGAATCTGTTGGGTTTCATCGAGGGTTTTTTAGCATTCTGCCCCTTAGACACCGGCTGGGTTCGAATCGGTGTAGCGATTTGAGATTAACCCCGCTTTAGATTCCCCAGGTGTAACTTCATATTTATATCAGATTACTCACCGGCTAAAGTTGTTCTTTGTTCACTGAAAGCTTTTGTTTCGTTATTTATATCTTATGGGAGTATCAATAAGGTTTAAAATCTGTGTATCTTATGTTTCCATATAATGTGTCATGCTTTTTGGTGAAGTGTGTAAGTCAATAGAAATACAATTACTATATATAATTGATATTTTGCAAAAAATTTATTTTTCCTAGATTAATTGAACTATTAAATATTAATATTTAAATCTTCCACGTGGTTTATTTAAAAGAAATATCATTGATTTTAAGGATAAGGAATTATTATTTCATTTAATTGGCGAGGCGGTAAACTTTACAGTGTTGGGGTAACGTAAATTACGTTCAAACTACCCTCGGGGGTAATCTGAAATCGATTTCAGATAACGGGGGTAACATAAAACTGCAGGTGGAGGGGGGAGGGGGTAACCTGATTTCATTACATCCGGGACCTTGTCTGCACCCTGCCCATTCTCTGGTTTGTGCAGAACTATATATTATAAATATGTATTCCGTCTGGTTTATTCCTTACTTGATAATTATGCATCATGTCTTGTGTTTCAACAATCCTCATTGTTAAAACCATTTTATCTGTTATTATCTTAAATTGATGTTACCCCTGTTGACAATGCTGACTCTAGGCTGTTTCTAAATTTTGTAATTCCTCTTTTTACCTACCTTTTTTGTCCCTTGTGTGATGACAGCCTGTTTTCTTCCGTTGTGAAGATTTGTTGTACACAGTTTGTAATTGCGGAATTGTAAGGATTTTTCTTTTAGACTTACAAATACATGGATGTCCGACAGAAGGACCCTTATCCAACTTAACTATGTAGGCTGACACATGTGTCATGGTCCAAACACCCCATCACAAATCATCTCACATTATGAGCCCTCTTTATACCGAGGAATAGCTGTGCTTATTTATTAAGCAGCCCTATATAACAATGTGATATTATTTTTTTTTTCATTTAAAACACATTATTTATGGTGATTCGGATTACCTAAAAAACGTAATGGTTTATTCTTCGGATATTTTTATGAGCTTTTTTTAAACGTATATCCTGTGACAATAACTCTTGGCCTTGTGATATAAGCATCAATACGGGAAGCCAAATGTGGAAGATGGAAGGTTTGGGATAAAAATGTTTATCATTGAATACAATGTTACGGAACCTAATACAAACAGATCACGTATGCGTGACGAACACAAATTCTGCTACGGAGACAAAAATCAGATTCTGTAACACAAGGCAGCGTGAAATGTCTAGGGGAATGAATAAAGAAGTCAGTGTTTCTTTGTTAACAAATAACCATAATTTATTCTTAAAACAACCCTTACATTACAATACACTAAATCAATACAATTATACAGTAAAACAGCGGTATAACAACAAATCAAGACAATCACATAGAAAAATAATGTGCACAGTACCTGGATACCAACACCGTCAGAACGATATCTCTAAATGTATACTCTCGGAGAATGACAGTCCAGTGTAAAGCTCCTGTAACCGTTTATTCTTCGGATATTTTTATGAGCTTTTTTTAAATGCATATCCTGTGACAATAACTCTTGGCTTTGTGATATAAGCATCAATACGGGAAGCCAAATGTGGAAGATGGAAGGTTTGGGATAAAAATGTTTATCATTAAATAAAATGTTACGGAACCTAATACAAACATATCACGTATGCGTGACGAACACAAATTCTGCTACGGAGACAAAAAAATCAGATTCTGTAACACCAGGCAGCGTGAAATGTCTAGGGGAATGAATAAAGAAGTCAGTGTTTCTTTGTTAACAAATAACCATAATTTATTCTTAAAACAACCCTAACATTACAATACACTAAATCAATACAATTATACAGTAAAACAGCGGTATAACAACAAATCAATACAATCACAAAGAAAAATAATGTGCACAGTACCTAGATACCAACACCGTCAGAACGATATCTCTAAATGTATACTCTCGGAGAATGACAGTCCAGTGTAAAGCTCCTGTAACAATCTAGAAAGTAAACTGAAGTAAAATGCATAAAATCCAGGAGAAGGTTTTAGAAAATCTATAATTGCCGCATTCGTCGGATAAGGTCCTAGAACCTGACACACGCTTCTGCGTCCGCTGGAATCTGCTCTTCTGCTACATGCCTGGTTCTAAAACACAGCCCCTCTATATACCTTCACACTTCAAGCCGAGAATTTTCCACTTCTCGAACAGTCTATAAGATCTTGCAAAACACAGTAAACACGCGTTTTAGGAATTCTCTAGAAAAACAGCGCTGTGTGTATCTCTACATACCAGACTCATCACGTGACCTCGGCCAGGCGTGAAAACCTAAGGCTAACATGACAACGAGAGTTCAACCAGTACGGATTAAACATAGAATGTAAAAAACGGCCCGACGAGGGCGTCACAACATGAGTTACGCCTGCGCCACACAATAAAAGGGCACCTGTAACAACATTAACAGCCTTTCTATGATAAAAGTTGACCCTGTGACCGTGACCTATGAACTTAAAACAAATAGTTTTCTTCTCTTATTAACAGGTAACCATACTTTTAGATGAAAAGTGTGGCATTAAACACATTAAAAAATTTGTCTAAACAAGTGGACTCGGTGACTTTGACCTTTCAGTAAGCAAAGTTTAAAATACTGGCGATAGACTAATGGCGAACTACATTGTTCCATTCTAAAATTAATGACATCCATTGTTGTAAAATGTTTGCTTTAAATTAAAAGGAGATTTGAATTTACTGCAAAAGAAATTACTGAATCGAGAATCGAATCGAAAGTAATGTATCGATTTACGAATCAATTCTAAGGCTCCTCACATTTCACAGGCCTAATAGTCAAGGTTAGGCCCTCCAGTTTTCAAACTCGTCTAAGAATATGATTCGAACAACTGGTATGTCAAATTTTAAGAATAAATACGCCCTTGTTCAAAAGATACAGAGGACAAAATAATCACATATTTCTGCAGATATGGCCTTGATGATCACGGCCAATGTCACCATAACTTCGGAGAATATAGTGGAAACGTCTGGTGTGTCAAATTTGAGGAGGAAATCTTCAATACCCCAAAAGTTAAAGGGCTCAAAATAATCATAGTAATTAGCAAACGACTCAGTAGCCACTTATATTGGGCTGGAAAGCAAACTTTAGGAATGCATCACAGTGGTCTTCAATCAGCATTGATATCTAAGTAATTAGCCTATATTATTAACATTAGACTACGAATTATGACTTTAAATAAAGTAATTCATGTTAACTCACAAATTAAACTGAAACTCCGTCTCTATGGTAACGAGTCATTTTCTGTATCGCTTACAATTTGGCTACCGTTCATGCAATAAACCATGCGATCCATACTTGTATTCCTGCGGTCAGAAATCCAACAGACATGCAGACGGAATTACCATTTTACTGAGTAAACGGATTTTTTTTCGCTCATGTTAAGTGTTGTTAGAAAGTATACTAATAAAGCTAAGGATTGACCTGGTTATGATTATCGTCAACGTACTTGTGGGCCATGAGGCCTTGTCAAAAATAAAGAAAATATTTGCATCCTCAAACAGACATAAAGTGCGTTTCTCGTTGATGTAACGGTACGCTGGCAGCCAGTGCGCTAGTCGTAGAATCTCTAACGACAGAAGGCCGAATCCGCGCTACAATTATCCTAGTATTACAAACAACTGGTATGTCAAATTCAAGGGCAAAAATAAGCAATGTTTTCTAAATTATCACATTCACAAGAAATTTTTAAGATTAAATAAAATAGAGCTGATTTGACCGAGAACTTGGTTAAAGGCACTTCTGTTTCAAATTTAAAAACAAAATATCCAGATGTCTAAAAGTGTTGTGGCTCATCAAAAATATACATTTTGGCTGATTTAATTACTAATGTCAAGGTCACTAGTTTTCGAACTCCAAGATGTTGATAGAAATCATTTGTGTTTCAAATTTCAAGGGAATTCATGCAGTGCTTCTAATGGACTTTCTACCCCATTGGGGATGGGGGAGGGGGGGGGGGGGTGAGTGGAGACACCATAAACACACCAGATTTCAGGACACTAGATGAAACAACAGTTGAGATTATGATACCAGAGATGTAATTTGGGAGTCTCAAAAAAGGTGGGGGGGGGGAACAAAAATTTAAAAAAAAAACTTTAGGAACTGATAAAACTAGTCATGTTGAATAAATGCCAGGTTTCGGGACGCTAGATGACACCACATTTGAGCAACAGACACCATAGATGAAATTTGGAAAAAAAAGTCTCAAAAAAAGGGGGAAAAATGTAAAAAAAAGGAACATAATTGTGGAATCACTACTTTCGGTCCTGACATAATTAGTCATGTTTAATAAATAGACAGAGATTGAAAAGATTGAAGAACTATATGAATCCCGGGCAGAGGGTTAATAAATCAGGTCCCGTGTTTAATGGTGGGAAGAAGGAGAACTCAAAACAGAAAAACAAATATAAGAATTCGGCAAGGATCACGATTTCTGCAGTACTATTCTATATATTTTTAGCCACTAAATTCTTAGCCCTTAATATTTAGCAATATCCCCATATTTCAAGTATTCCCTTACTTAACTAAGAGAAAAGCCCTCCCATACTGCAGCCTTCGAATGACACACCGTTAAAGCAATTATATAGAATTGGTAAAGTGAAAAATCCGGACTTCAACTGAATCTGAAGAAAACAGAAGGTATCTTTCTAGGATATTTAAAAAAAGGTGATGATATCACAGATAACCTTGAAATTAATTGTTCGAACATCCAATAAAATATTTTGAAATTCATATTATCAAATGTCATGATATAAATTGTAGTAGAACTATCACTGGGATAAAAAAATGAATCTGCAGAAAGAACGTTGTATTCCTCGAAGCAACGAAATTTATCTTTGAAAGTTAATATAGTTTGTATTACCTACTTTAGCAATGTCACTTCCAGTTATGACTGTACCTAAAAGTATTAAAACCAGGATGTAAAGGACGTTCTTTACCTTTATATCGAAATCAACAGAACGTATCCGGAGAAATACATAAATTGCATACTACTAAGATAGTGGTCTACGCATGGTTGATTAACAATTATATGAAAAAGCGTTAAGTAAAATCGATTACAGAATACCCAGCATATAGGTGATGAAAAAGACATCGTTTCTGCTTATACAACATCCAATATATTTGTAAAGAAAGTAATCAAATTATACTATATAATAAAATATATATTATCATAACATATCCAATCATCAAACTTCTGTATACACGTTTAGAATTGTAGCTATCCGGGAAAAGGTTTAATCCGTAGATAGCACAATCGCTGTTAAAACAAGACGGGTAACGTTCTAGACCTGTCAAGTTACTTGACTTGTGAAGTCCGGGCAAAGGGAAAGTAAAATTATGAATGACACAGGAACGTGTTTTGTATGAAATTCTCTATTAATTAAAGAGCCATATTAAATCAGACAAACATGTAAGACATTTAAATGATCGATACGTTAATTAAACCGTCTTACAAACGTCCGTAATAACGACCTGAGTTTGCAAAATATCCGTCTAAACTTTGAAGAATCTGGGAAAATGCAACGATATATTTGTTGAATCTTTTTGGATATAACTTCACTCTATTTTTCTTTACAGATTTTCACCAAATTACATGTTATCTGAATCATTAAACACTGCAACCGAATATGTTCAGCTCAAAATTATTAATCTTAGGCTTACGTAAAAAAAATATTGCTAAACACGAAATTTCAACCATAACTGCATGTGATAATTAAACTGACTGTAACTTTGGCAAGCTCAATAGTTTCTTATGCGGGATGGTATTATATTTATCGTAAATATTAAATGAATGTGATATAATTTTTCGGTAATCTATTGCAGCGACTCGTCAGCAATCAAATTAATAAAAGATCTACCTAGTCGTAAACAGGAAGTAATCGTATTTCAAATCGAGAGCAGGAATCAAAATACGAGTAGCCCCTGGGATTTGTGATTCATATCGGTTTCAAATGTAAATGATTATAATGTTCAGCCTTTCAAATATTTTGGAGTTACTTATAGTGCAAGTAAAGCTGCGTCGATTTAATTTACCCATGTATGGACTTTTAAAAAAGTTGTATTTTTGTAAAGGGAAAAGAAGAAAACATAAGCAAAAACACTCTCTTGATATATAATGAAATTTATAATATTGCTACTGTGAGATTTGGAGATTGGGTTTCCGTTTTTCCCTCTCAAGTGTTTATATATATATATATATATATATATATATATATATATATATATTTAATATATATATATATATATATATATATATATATATATATATATATCCTTTAATTTTTGCCCTGAATAGTCATCTTTGTCTGTCGAGACGAGTAAAGATGATGACATTTGTTACTCCAGTCAAGCCGGATATTACAAAAGAAATGTTAAAGCATGGCGTGAAATGTGAATAAATGTATGTAAAAAAGTGAGGCTTCCTCCATTCTTCTGTATTTTTAATCGATGGCTTTGATTTTTTTTTCTATTTTCGTAAGATTAAGGACAAACACTAATACTGCGGAAAAATAGGATAACTTTCAAAGTCATTAAGTATAAAGTTAATTCATACAATTCATACTAATTAGATTCCTCTCTCATATATGTTTTACAATATACATACCTTAATTCTGTCAATAAGCAGGACATTTTCTCGTGAATGAACGCATAGTATGATACAATAAAATTACACAGTCACCTTAACAATCAGCAAAATCTCTTTTGATTCATTAATTCTAATACCGGAAGTGTATTGTCTATCAATAAGAGAACAAAAAAAAACTTATTAACACATCTGCAAAGTGTATTTCGCGCAGTGCGCACACCCGGGGAAAAGCCAACTTGTCTGACATGATTATTGTCTCTCTCTCTCTCTCTCTCTCTCTCTCTCTCTCTCTCTCTCTCTCTCTCTTATGTACCCAAAATAACATCTACTGGTATGGTGTTTTTTACTCAAAAAGAGCAATTGGCATAGGGGCTACAGGTCTCTTGTTCCGGAGCAAATCTGAACCTAACCCATACTCATAGGCATCATCTTCTAGGACCAGATTCTTTTCTGGGCCATAGTGAGCTACCGTAAAAGTCGTTGCAGAAGTCGTATCCTTATTACAAGTCGTACCCTGACTTTTAGGATCTCCCTGAGGAAAAGCCGTTCAAGTTTTGTTTCAGTAAAAGTACATAATATAGGTCGCACCCAGACTTCAGAGGCGTCCCAACCACCTGATATTTTTTAAGTATCATTCCTTGTCGTGCAAGACTACAACCAACGTCCCCGTAGTACTAATGTGGTTTATAAACTAGATAAACCATTTAAACATCAAATTAATTGGACAGCTTAAATACAGGAAGGACCTTAACTTGCTCGTTTTGCTGGGCATCAGACCTTACCTAGGGAGTGTCCTGCTCAGGTAGGTTGTATAGCAATGCCAGTGTGTTGGTAAGTTTTGGCGAGATTTATCCAGTTCGATTTATCATTCCAAGAAATTGTCGCAGGTGTGGCGTCTCCATTCCTAAGATTGCTTTGACCTTTTTAGGATCAACCCTCACTCCATCTCCAGATATTTGATGTCCCATTAATGTGATCTACCTTGCCTTTAGTTAACATTTAGTCTTGTTAAGCTTGATTCCGACTTGTTGACACCTCTCTAAGAACACTCAAATTTCTATTGTGTTCCTCATCATCAACCCCATGTATGATGGCATCATCAGCCACACGGATGACTCCTTGTAACCCGTCAAGTGCACTGATCAGACGCCGTGGGTGATCAGACGCCGTGGGAAGCATTTTAGGCCCCTTTATACCGAACGGCAGAGGAATGTACCTTTACCTACGCAAACATGTCTGAAAAGTCGTGAGGATACTATAGAATCCTCATCAAATGTCACATGCAACTAATCACTTGACATGTCATCTTTGGTGAACACTTAAATTTTCAATTCATGAAGTACATCCTCTAAAACAGGAAGAGAGTAATGCTCCGTCAATAACACTGTCACCAGACGACTGTGACTTAGGTATATTATTGAATGTTCAAGTAAGTAGTTTAACAAGATGATTGTTTTTATAATTTATTTTACATTAATATGGAGTATCACGTTTAAATGTTAGCGTGAGACCTTAGGTTAGAGAGCACACATGTTCGTTTGATCATTCGAAAGTTGATTTATTAAATAAATAATTTATTAAGGGTTAACCTTGAACCATTGATGGCAGATTGATAATCTTATTAATAATTTGATATTTATATTTTTTTGTACTATTTGTTGATGTTTTGTTAAAATGACAATTTGATATTTATATTCTATTACTATGTTGATGTTTCTTTTTTGGAACTTTTGGTATGAGGCCTTTTCCTGAATAAACTTATTCTATTCTTGAAAACCTTACATGATGCACAACATTTCACTGTGCTATACCTACCGTGGTGACGGACTAAATGAATACCATTATGTATTTCGGAAGCGGATTTCAGAGTCCTTTTCCCACGTTTAAAGATCTCCATGCTCCCTGTGTCGTTAGGAAATGACTGTCTTGAGTATTTCAAAGTATAAAATTTCATAATGAAGTGATGCGTATATAAATTATGATATACCAATTATGAAAGCCTAAAAATTCTTATAAATTATAATATTACGTCTAGACTCAGCAAAAATTGTCCATCGACTGAAATGTAGTCATCAACATGTGAACTGACTGTTCGTGTAAAATTAAGTAAACGTTGTCCTCCAAAATAATTTAATTAGTTGGCTAGCTCTTTTGCAGAGGGTGCGATCATGTGTCCTCATTTTCGGACCATTATAAGTTCAATAGGTTTTGTAATGTTTGGAGGCAAGCAGACATTGGAAGACCAACGAGTAATTAAATAATGTAATTACATGTTGACAAATTAAGATACAGAATTTACTTTTAGGTTAAAATAATATAAGATTTGAATAAAATTGATTCCTGATTAATTTAAAACACGATACACGCAAACGATCAAGGGATAAATTAATTTATAATCAAAAATACTTAATCGGTGATAAATAAGTTAAAATGATATCTGGCAATTTTGGTTTTATTAAGCCATAATTTACAAAATATCCGAAAATCTATCACGGATGAAATGAAATTTAATGCTTAACACATGGAAGCCCAACGGGATTTGATAATAAAAACTGGTATGATTTGTCAAAAAGTAAAACTTAAGATAAGGATAAATATAAAAATATCGTACAATATATCAATCAACCGCGAGGAATTTTACGACATTTCTACCCAATAAGTAAACGAGAGCAAGTTTTCCCATGCTAATAACTCACGTTGAGCAGAAATACTAAACATACTAGCGTATTTTCTGAGCCGTAATTTGCATTAAATCAAAGGTGAAGAAAGCGGTCTTATACATCAAATGGTTCTGGTAATGCACAGCAAAGAAAGAGGCTTAATAATATATGGGGTTTGGATTTCCCAGCTTGTTAAAGACAGTTAAGGGTTCGTGTAAGCATTACTTTCAACGCACATTAGGTACAGTTCAGCCTCGCTAAGGCAACACAAAGATTATTGTTCTACGGACTGTGGAAGCAAAACATATGGTGCGAGTGAGTTTTCGTTATTTTTTCTCTAGGCAAAAGGTACACGTGGTTTTAAGATTTGATATTCGAATATTATCGAGAAAGTCAGAATAATGAGGTATATAATTAGGCTAATATGTACACTGCATAATAAAGCGAAGCAACAGTATTTGTGCTCTATTGACCTTACTTTCCGCCATATCGGCACCCAGTCGGCACTCAGTCAACCGCCAGTATCACTCACTGCCATTAAAAGCTGTTGTTCTGTTTTTGCAAGAAATCGAGGCTATACTCTACATAAAAAGAATACTTGTGTTTTAACCGTGACCATACAGTGTCGCCACATGTAATAAGACGTACCTGCTGATATACTTTTTCACCCAAATAGATATCTGACTACGATTGACACTGATTTTGGGATCGGGACATAGAACAAGAATAACATGCTTAATCATATCAGTTCTCTTGATTCTCTTGATTCAATATTACAGTAACGGCCATCCCTTTTTTTGTATATGTGTAAACGTAAAACAGCTGAACCCTCAGGAATTGTAGAGCACTATGTAGTCAGAGTATATATTATAGAATACGGGGGGTGAGGTTTAGGGGCACAGGTGTCTCCCCTTTTTGAGACCTTGCTCTTATAAAATAAACATCTTACAACCAATCTACACAACACGTTTTTATCTTTGTGTCTTTGGGCCCGGTAACACAATGGCCATAGAGTGTGTGATGGCGGGACAGTTTTACTCCCGGGGGCCCTATCTGGGATTTTCTAATATTTCGAGGTGACCCGCCCGAAATAAATAATCCCCATTTGTGATCCCTTCTCAAAAGGCAACCTCTGCGCAGCAAAAAGGTCTATTGTGCACAAGAGGAGAATGCTCAAAAGGGGTTCTTTTAAAGAATGAAAATTTTCCGAACGGTAGTGATTGCAGGGCAGTGTGTAAAACCCGGACCCCACGGTCCCCTGACCCCGAAAACCAATTTCCTCATTTTTCATCATTTAAACCGAGAAAACCACTATTGCTGATGAAAAACAGAGCAAAGTCCCTAAATGTTGCAGCTTTGAAAATGACCGATTCACTGAAAGATTTAAGTTTACAAAAACATTTCGATGAAGATGGACCTCATTTAACTTGACTATGCCGACAGTTCCATTTTGACGGACAGTAACCACCGCTCATATTTTTGACTGAGAGAGGAATAAAAAAGCTTTCATGTCACACACTTAATATAATTTTTGTTTTATATAGATGAAAATTTAATAGTGCGGGCACACTGGTGGAAATTTATTCGATGTGCACTAACAGTCGTTGCAGACCCGAAATTGATAATAATAAAAGGTTTCATGTTCCATTCATACCAACGATGCAATTTAAAGTTGGCAGTAATATGAATACCGAAAGGAAATGTTGATTACTTGCATTTCAAGCAACTATAGGTTCCAAAATAATGATTTTGTAAATGTTTTTAATTATTGTACTTTTTAAAACGCTACACAAATGTAATAAATAGCATATATAAAATTATGAATAAAAAACTGTCACATAAAAATGTAAAAATACAAATAATAACACAATAATAAATCACATGGGTGTTATGGTTAAACGTGATGTGAAAATATGAACTAAAGAAATGGTAATACAACGAGTAAACGGGGTCCGTGTAATCCGTGAGGTCCGTGCGCCAGGGTCCGCGTAAGTGTTAATTATCAATTTTTTTTGTGCACATCAGACTATTTTACTAATTTTTAACCAAACATAATATTAAATATGTCTTTAATACGTTTATGCTAAAATATCTGGATAAATTACCATGAAAGTTTAAGAATTACATTTTTTCTTGGGGTCCGGGATCCGGAGTCCGTGGGGTCCGAGTTTAACACACTGCCTGAATGCAGTGATTGTCTCACTGGAAAACATTAGCTTAGCTTTCAAACAGGAAAGGTCCTTGGGAGTGCGTGATATTTAAAAAATATTTACAGCCTTTATATGTACCATATAATATAATGCTACCACGAACTTTTGCGCAGCGGAATTGCCCGACCATGTGAGTGCTCAGTTTTTGTGCCTGATAACGGGAATGCAATTATCGAGAACACGTCTCATGCAAGATAACAGGTTCCTTTACTGGCGGATTGACGGGGTCAGAGGGCAACTTTAAATGGCGATGTTCAGCATAATATATTTTCATATAAAAATGACTTTATTTATCACTTTTTCGAAAATTCTCCGGCCAATCGCTTGGCTTCATTTAGTTTTATGCATAACACCATGCATATAATGAATCTATATATTAATAGCGGAACGCGATTTGTCTGGTCTTCCGTATCTCCTCTGGACATTACGGATTGCCATGGTTTTCATCATACATATGCTCCGGGTTTGACAGAAGATATTCCATCATTCTACAGGAACATATTCGTCAAAGTCATCCAGACTCCGACACAAGGTCAACTCAAAAACAGAATACTTATACCAAATGTCAGATTCAAAGAGATCTTATGACGGTAACATTGTACAACCAAGACTTTCATCTATGATAAGCTATTTGACATTAGAACTAAATGCTTGCTCCAAACCGTGCGTAGCACGGGTAATTGCTAGTTGAATTTAACAGACGTTGCCTATGAGCATGCCCAGTGTGCGTTAATTAAGGTCCACTGTTACGTTTTTGGCCAAAATGCTATAGTAGAGGGTACAGTGTACTTTATACTTGATAACGGATTTTTTTGGTCACTAGACAACTGCATTCATCCAGTGGTATATTTGAAAAAATATGACCTTGATTTTCAATATAAAGTGAACAACTAATCGGCAAATCATCGCCAGAAGAGGGTGGGGGCTACTTGTCAAAGTTTACATATTCTTTTTCAAACGAAGTTGGTTTCTTCCATCAATGTATAACCAGCAGGCTGGAATTTCCAGTAGTCAGATCTAACACTCAATAGGATAGCTGCATATTGTTAAAATCCCTGCACTGGCAGCGAAGGAATTTAATTTTTCTTTTAAACTTGGCTGAATGATCATGTCGGGAACTTTGCTCTCCTCTGAGTGCCTAAACACTTACAGAAACAGTTAAATTATTGAAATATCGACAGAAATAATTTGATGTAGCCGAGCCGCCAAAGCCTCTAAGCAGAATACCGAATTATTTGTCCTCACTTAAACGTTATAAATTAATTCTTTTAGCTAGTGCAAGGCAAACAACGCTGAAATTCAGAGAGTTAACTAATGAAATATCATTCATAACGTACGGCTTCCTTCAAACTCATTAAATTGAAACCGTTACCTGGTAAGAGCAATGTCCCTTCCTTTGAGTACAAAAAAGATAGGGAAAACATATAAAACAAGATGTAGGGACTCTGGACAAGATTTTCCACAAAGGCATTTTTCTTTATACCAAGCAGATAAGAAGATTAAGGCGAACGCCTGGAAACTAGCTGATGTTCCTGGAAGTCTATTGATCAGTGGCCTTTTATATTGCTGCTTTCAACCTAAGATTACCGCCTGGGGCCATACAAACAAGAACACATGGGGCTGCTCTTTCTTACAGTTGGATTAAGACCGAGTCATGGAAACGTAGATGTGCATCGACTCGTAAGAGAGCACCAACGTCAGAATGACAGGGCCTGGATTCAGTGCGTAACTTAGCCTGTAAACATGTAACTTATACCTTTTCTGTCACATGCTGTTTTCTTTTGATATGGGGATAATGGTGATCTAAAGAGCAATCGAAGATGTACTTTCAAAAGGCCAAAACAAGAGTCGGCCCTGTAGCTTCTTTTTATATCTTCGTGGTAATAATACCTGGTCTGCCATGAGTTGAACTCCCACGCGCCCTGGCCTCTACAACAGTATATGTTAGAGAAGCTTTTGCGGCCGTTTGCTCACGTATCTGTTATACCTATATACATAAGGAACACCAATCTTTTTTCACGGAAAACAAAATTTGAGACAAAAACACAGATTTTACAAGCATATATGTGATTCTGAGCAAGCAAATATGTAGATTGCTGTAAAGATGAGTTATATGCCTTCGGTTCGTACATTGATCCAAAAGGTGTTAACGTCTTTCATTGTGGTTCAGTCACAGTTTCCTCAATATTCTGAAACCTCATTTCAATAATTTTATCAGTTTTTTAACCGATTTTTTTTTCTTTAACGAATGAAAACATAACTATAAAATGTTTTGTCTTTTGTTGTGCAGTGTTAAACCGGTTTTCATATTATTTATAAAATCAATTAATATATTCAAAATCGATTTTTTTTACAAAATTACAAATGTGAAGATTATTATATATGACAGATTGGATGAATCTTTTGGGAGCATCCTCATCATCACGCGGTAGAGAATACAACTTTAAAATATGCAGTTTACCTTAATTTATTCGTTTTAATTTATTTGAACTGATACACATTTTTTTATTTTCTTAATAAGTGAGAGATAAAAAAAGATGTCTATTGTCTACAAAATGACCCGATCACCCAGTTTCAACCGGTGTTGACAGATGTCGCTTGATAAAAGTTGTGCTCAGTTCAAAAGTATCGTGGTTGCAGCTTTGTTATAATAAATGACTACTTCCCTATTATGTAAGGTATATTTCTTTAAAACAAAATATCGGATATTTAGTTAGAGCCGTTTTTCAGCATTCCTACTAGTTGTGTCAGATATAACAGTATATTTGCGGCGAGCTGAATGATTAACGTCTGATGCGTAATGTGTTTATACGTGCATAGAACTTCAGTATTATTGTGTATTTGTCATTTTTAATCCGGATACATGATATATTTTTAAATATTTTAAAATAAAAATTCGGAGAAAAAAATGTCCCCGGGACTGATCTCTTTGTGTTTGTGATAAGAAACTAAGTGTGATAAGAATCCTTCCAAGGTATGATCACCCCATTCCTCCAAAATGTCAATAGACCTCTCCCGCCATACAAGTGAAACTTTATCATTAAGGGGAGTTCAGGTAAACGCACGCCTGACTAGGAACGGGAGCACGGCTGGTTTGTCCATCAGCGAAGATTACATTTCTAATACAACGAGAGATCCACCAATGTGGACTGACCCCAATGTCCTCAAACCCATACACTGCAAACACATTATACTGAGGAGACAAATTTGTTTCATTAGTGCACAGAGTGGCTTGGAGCTGTCAGTGAGACGGGAGAGTCATGTCAGCTTTGAGATCAGACATGTTTGTTTTTGCAGGTTTTCACAATATAACCATATTGTATATTTTCATATTTTGCTATCAGTATCACGCATTGGAATGACACGTATCGTTCAAAAGCGAAATGTTACTCAAATTGCACAGTCTCAACTAATTAACACATCCAGCCGTGCTTGTGCATACGCTTCAATTATAGTCATTCTAATTGGACCATTAAAGACTCACCGGCAACTGCTAATTCCGGTATATTATTAAAGCTTATCTTCAGGACCAGAAATTAAATCATGAAGGAGGAAATTTGGGCATCAGGCTTGTCCAATGCAGAATGCATTCAGGGATATATTATAAATTATATAAAAATATATATATATATATATATATATATATATATATATATATATATATATATATATATATATATATATATGTCGAGGCCCAGATTAGAATCTGGCCCAATTTAAAACTGGGCCAGCCCAGATCAAAATTTTGATATGGACCGGCCCAGAGAAGAATTCTAATCTGGGCCAGACAAGTTTAAAACTTGGCCAGCCCAGAATAAAATTTTGATTTGGACCGGCCAAGATAAAAATTTGAATCTGGGCCAGACAAGTTTTAAACTGTAACTGTAATTTTCTATCTCATGTGAAATGTGTAAAATATAATTATAAAATAATCATGTTAAACATTGGTATTTTACAGCTAAAAACTACAAATATAGCTTGCAGAACATGTGCATTAATTCAACAAACTAAAACAAAATTTAATCAGTAATTATTAATATATATGTTACTCAATGTTAAGTTTGTGATCCAAGGCCTGTTTATTAAAAATTTTATTTGTTATATAAAGTTATATATCATTAATAATAAGAAGGGGTTTTATATATAGGTCTGTGATCTCCCCCCCCCCCCCCGGTCACCCATTAAAAAATTACACATATTTTAACATTGGACCTAACACTTATAACATACTACATATAAAGGACAGAAGGCCCTAATACTTCTATCAAGATAGCTGAACTTAGGTCATTAAAATTAGATGACTGAAATTTAGCAAAGAGAAACATATATATCTAGTGTATATAAATTAGGTTGTATTGACTAATTTGTGTGAATTATTAACAAGATCATAATGTATTTAGATAGAAAAGTGGGACAATATTCACCAACTCAGGATTTTAACTATTGAAGGTAGAGAATATTTGTATTGCAGCATTAAACTATCTTCAATTCAGATTAGTTATCAGTTATTAGATTAGCTTTTTTTTAAATATCTCCAAAGTGAAACCTCCACCATGTTTGTCACCCTCTGAAATAACATTCTAAATCCAATTTTCACGCATGTTCACCTCTATTTTTGAGACTGCCAAATGACAGCAATCATATCATTTTCTCAGCTGTGGATTTTCTGCTATTGAAAATTACAGTAATGGTATCACAAACCTCTCCCTATCCCCATGTTAGGGCACAATGTCAAGCTTCTCACCCAAATGAGCACCAAAATCAATTTCTTTTGTTCACTTATATATGTGTAAAGCTGGTATTTAATTATTCATGTATATATTTAATATTACACTTGAATTTTAATATTCAAAACAGATAATTTTCTGGGTTAAGTTGAAAATATTGATATTAAGTCAAGTAGATGTCTCAGAACTGACACATATTCTAAACTGTGATTAATTATAGTAGTTGGTTTAGGTGTAGTTGATGTGAACTTGCATGCTGGAAGAATAGGTGAAACCAAAGAAGCACATTACATTTGTTTGTTATCGTTTACCTCACTAAAGTAGTTTAAATGGTCCTCTTGTGCTTTTCAAAATGGTGTATCTGAATAAATGTTTACTGTATTATCTGATTTAGGATGATAAAAATCAAGCTAGCCTAAGATTAGATAAGGATTCTGATCTGAGTAGGCCAAGTTTAAAATCGGTCCACAGGATTGTAATATTGATTAGCCCATTTCTACATTCTTAACTGGGCCAGCCAAGTTCCGCCTGTAACTTTTCTCTGAATTCTTATTCCATCTCTCTCTCTCTCTCTCTCTCTCTATATATATATATATATATATATATATATATATATATATATATATATATATATATATATACCTTACCTGAAAAGAATATCATTACCGTAGATGTGATATCAGCAAGTGGCCAGTGTTTTTGTGTCTGCTGTTCGCTGGACTGTGCTTAATTTACACGGAAAAAGAGATTTATACAGGGATCGTGCTGTTTTTTTCCGTTTCAATTAATTTGAAATCAGGTACATGTTTTATTAATATAAATAGGTGCTGTGTATATAGAGTTGGGTTTCTCTATGTTCACATCTCATGTTTGCGTGTACCTTCATATAGAGCATTGCAAGGTAGTGTTACATAATTGATGATTTTTCTTTTTTGTTTTCAAATGAATCATGTAATGAACTATGACAGTTACCTCAATGTCCCAATGTCAGCCTGATGTCACCATTGCATGTCCAAATCAAAATATATTGTAGCATATTTATAACAATCGTCTGTAAATGTTTCCCCCATACCGTGACTGATTTTTTTAAGATTGTGTATCCAAATGAGGTGCTTAGGGCAACACCGGCCATTACTAAAGATACTGGCAATCTTGTCTGCCCGGGGATCTCCATCCGTGACATGCAGGCTGGTCAGGATATTCACTACGACCATTAATTTTTCCAGTGCTAGACAGGATAATGCTTGTTTAAATGATGTCAATACACCCGTCCGAAAACCAAGTCGACGAACTCGCAGTTACACTCACAGCCAGGTAAACATCTACTTACCACGTAATTTGTCTGTCACGTCACAGGTAATTACAGTCGAAGCTTGTACCCATCCCTGCAAAACAGTCAAAGGATCATGGTAACAGTCAGGGCTGTCTCAAGGAGCAAAGACGTCAATGATTATCCTATGAATATATGGCATTTTCTGATCAGCCAAACATATCTTGGTTTAGATACACATTTCAGGGGGTTCATACCCGGCCAAAGAAAAATACTATAGCTACTATAGTTTTATAGTATGTACCATAATTAATTCTATAATATATATTATTTATTGTTCTATACTACATATTATTTATAGTCTCAAGCATATACTATTTATAGTTCCATAATATGTACTATATAGTTATAAAGTATATACTATAGTTCACCTGCAGGGTCAATTCCTTGTCTAAAAGTTTATTTACAAACTGAAATGAGTTGAGATATTTTGTAGATAACTTGTCCACACATAGTTCTATAATATATAACATATACAATTCTATTGTATATACTATTTATAGTTCTATAGCATATACTTTATTAGATATACAGTATATACTTATATAGTTCTATAGTATATACTATAATTCATCAGCAGAATAAGTGTCCTTGTCTAAATATTTATATACAAATTGAACTCATTTGAATTTTGTAGATCACTTAAATTGTCCACAGTCATAACTTAAGACAAATGTACATAATAATACAGACAGATGGACAGATCTAATAACAACAAATCCTCTTATTCTCTCTTTTGGTGTGAAGATCGATTTTCATCTTCAATTCAATGATGTTCTTCTCATTATTGACATTATATTAAATGTAGTAGTATTACTATGTACAGTAACATTAAACGAATGTTCACTTCCTATTTGCCTTTGGGTGTCAATCATCCAAACCTCAGAGAAATCAATGCAAGGAGTGTTTCTTAGTAATAACTTTACTCCTGTAAATTTATCCCATATTCTGTTCGGTATTTACATGTGCTGTATATGAGTAAGATATGTGGGTACAAATAATCCTGTCTCCACTGTTACATCAAGGTCACATTAGAAAATATGTTACGGCATTCTATTTTTTCACTGACATCAATCTCTTCAAATGTTTCACTGAATTACATACATGACTTTTCAATTATTCCCCTGCATAATCAAACAACCAAATTAATCATCAAACAAACAAAAGCGCATAAACATGGAAAACCTAATCCAAATCCAACTTCAATGAAAAGATCCAGGATTTTTGTAAGAGAATGCTTTACCACTTTTAGAAAGGGGCATGGCTAATGTCAGATTAAGTTTGTGTTTTAAGAATTGTAATCGATTAGAATTACAATTACATCTATAAGAAATCGTAATAACTTTAACAATTACTTTTATGCTTGAAGGCCATTTACATTGTATGACAAGTACAGCTACTGGATTAAAGATTGGTGTGAGCTTTTTTTTAACAGTCTCAACAATAAATAAAGGAATCAAGTTGAATAAATAAATTCAATATAATTGAATGATTTAAACTAGAAAGCTCTGAGATACACACACACATATATATTTATACACACACACACAAATGTATATACACATATACTTCCATCAACAATTTAGACCACCAGCTCAGAATATATCGATGATCCGGATCAAATTTTGAAATGTGGTTTGTCAGCACTGGAAATATATTAATCAAAGCAAATTTAGAGAAATAAATCGATCGTTGCATCACAGGTCACTCTGCCCGCCGAAACAAAGGCAGCTCCAATTACCGGGAATATTAGTGAATGATAATGGCTGCAATTCTCTTAAATGGTAAGGAATCCTTCAAAGAAAACATAATGGTGATTCAGAGTACTTCAAAAATTTACTGGGTTAGCTCCTAAATACGTGTTATCCTTAACCTATAAAAATCATATCTGTGCATAATGTTTTAATATGCTATCTAAGGGGACCTATTTACATACTAGGCATGATTTACATGATGTTTAGTGTTTCATGGTATTTTATCCTTAAAATAGTATGCAAATGTTTCATTCTGAAACTATTTGCTTACTCCTCTACACGAATGAAAATAAACTTGCACTAGTCGCGTTCATTGGTGGAGAACATATACATAGGATGAACATCACCTAGCGGCTGTATCGCGCAAATTAACAAATTGAGAAATTTCAATCTTCAAACGAATGTTTCTTTATATGTTTCTTCTTTCATACTTTTCTCCTTGTTTGGAAAATGTTGTGGATACGCAAGATCACACCTCTGGTCTTTTAATATGGTAAACATATACACGAGGACTGTGCGTACTCACATACAGAACCTTATTAAAGTATAAGAAAGGTGAAATGAGTCAGTGAGTCCAAGTGCCGGTGCAGCGAGTTCAGATTACCGTGAGTGGAACGTCACCGGGCCGGGAGCTCACGCTATGTGTTCGGACCCCCCCCCCCCCCCATCCGCCTGTAACATAAAACTGTTTCAGTTTACCCCTCTGATTTTGGATTCTTCCTTATATGTTAATTAACATAAACTGCTCATAATTTATTCATCTCTTTTTTCCAACGTAATTTAAATCTTTGTATATCTTATGTTTAAAATTAATTTGACATGTGCTTTGGTGAAGTATGCGAGTCAACAAAACTGTCATTAACAATATAGTTAACATTATGCTTTTGATTCGCAGACTTATTCCATCTTTTATATCGAGAATCTTTCATGTTGTTTATTAAAATAATATACCATGAGATAAAAGCATTATCATTTATCATTTCATTAAGTCAGCTAGAGGCAATCTAAAATAGTTTGGGGTAATCGATTTCTGATTAACGGGGGCAACCTGACATAAGAGGGGTGCTGGGAAACCTTTGTATTCAGTCAAAATGAAAAAGTTGCCTGAGATGATAAACATTAATCCAAATGTATATGTGTCTTTGAAGTAAGCGAGTAACAAGTTACAACCATGGGAAATTAGTTGATAGACAGGTATGCTTCTCCAAATTTGGAAGTTTGATGGAATTGATCATGTGTCATATATACCTAAAGTAATTGTTCCAACAATTAAAGTAATTCTTCCAACAATTACTTTCAAAAGCAATCGATTACAATAAAGATAAGTATAACTTTTCAGGATTGAAAAATAAAATCGATTACAATTACAACTACTTAAATAGAGTAAGTGTAATTACAATTACTTCAAATACAATTACCTTTGGACCCAACTCTGCATTATATAGATTTCAAGCCCTGTTAGGATAAGCATTATAATATTACCCCTCCCCAGATCACTGGTGCATTCAATATCGGATGGCCCCTTCAGATCACGTTCTTTTCTTCTGTATACAGGTGCCCATTTCATATATCAACACAATGTCACTAGCTTTCAACAACAACAAATGATAATAACAGTAATTATAATGTTTGTTAAACCATCATAACATCCTATAACTCCAAGGAACCTGGGTCAATGTGGCTAAATGTATATTAAGCTATGACAACAATACATTTACATATACAGTGAATGTGACATTGATAAAAAGAACACTATTGGGAAGTGGGGCAAGTTTGAAGTCTTAACAATGTCATCCAAATGTACTGCTTTAACCACGTACGATTATTTAACAGAGTTTTAGACCTTGGTGGACCTGACGCCTGTTGTCGCAAACCTGTAAATTAGCATTTAATTAATAAGTTTAACTTTCCAGACAATACTTTGTAGTTTGTAACTACAGTAATCTCTTTCGGAGCCAGGCAGAATTCAAACCAGTTTTCCAACAGTTAAAGTAAATTGCAGCAACGAAGAAGAAAATCGACACGCTCGCTTGTTGGGAAATAGAGTTATCTGAATGATTTTAAGATAACTGGCGCTTTTTCTTTTCCTGTTAGGCTACGGCTATCTATTAAATGTCAGACAGAATTCATATATACCGCAAACGCTATGTAGCATCTGTTAACGCGCCGCTTCTGAAGTACCCGCAATGAGGTATTCGCGATGAACTGATCACGAATCAAGTTGAGAAAATCTGGCACAACAATCAAAGTGATCAACACTTATATTCACTTTAGAATCCATCCCGATTGGCCGCATGCGGTAGGACAGGGTACTGTTGGCCGACATCTTGAGAATACAGGCGCGGATGCAAGATTTTTTGCAGGGGGGGGGGGGGGCTGGTCAACGGGTGACAATTCGGTGCTTATTTCGAGCAATTTACTTGTCATGCATAAAATTGGTCTAAAAAAGTGTCGGTGGTTCTGAGCAGGAGGAGGTCTCGACCCCCCCCCCCCCTTTTCGGTGGCCCGATTGCGTCATATCCAGGACGTACCTCGAAGCCGAGTAACTTTCAGGCGGGAGATGCGCCGTTACACATACCACTTTCCTAAACAAATCTGGCTTCTCATGAGATCATGAAACGTTGGCCAGTGCATATCTCTAAAACCTGTGTACTGGGGAAGATGTCACCAAGAATGACGTCTTGTGTGTTATTGAATCCAAACAAATCATCTATCGCTTTAATTTCTATTGACATCTTGGATCTCCTTGGATCACGACGTATTGAATCCTTTGGCACAATTTTTCTATGATATGAGATGATAGAATTGCTGAAAACGCTTACATCCTCCAATTTGTAAATAAAAAATTTCACACTTCTGTTAAACCCCTGTTTGTTGTATTCAGTGACGTTCCAAAAGACATCTGATCTGGTCACTCAATGCCCTTGGTTAAGACATGCCTAACCCCCCCCCCCCATCTAATATCTAATGATTTTGCATTGGTACAAAAGTATATATCAAAGTGTCATTCATATGAGCATATATTATATTACATCACTGACTACTAAATTTTATGGTATATAAAATTTCTCATAACCGCAGAGAGTACTTAATTCATATTCTTAAAATGTTGTTTTATGTAATCTGTTTTACGTGTAGCTTTTATCTGATATCGAAACCGAAAGGAGTTTCTTAAACCCAGACTGAAGGCACTACAATATCTCATGATTACCTGAAATGTATAATCATTTAATTAGGTCATCATTTAAATGCCAACGACGAACTGCCTCCACAGTAGAATCGTCCATGAGAAGTATAAATGTATGTATATGAATAGACATGCTGGCTAATTGAAAGTGGTTGGATAGAACAAGAATTCACAAAATGGTCGGTTCACTCCAAGGGGGAATCGAACCCATGATCTCTGAGTAGATCAGCAGCAGAGTTTCCGAGCGGAAAATTTAGGTCAGGAGTTCGATCTCGCTTCGGAGTGAACTGACATTTATTTGTGTATGCGTGTTCCACCTGTCTGTCAGTCCTTCCATCGCTTTGTCGGTCGATAATAAAAAATAAATAGATACAGTTTTTATCTGTGAATTTGTACCGTATAGCTTTTGTGAAATCTAACCCTTGTATCTAGGTATTCATAAGACCATGCAAACAGAAATAATTATCGAAACCCCTAATTATGCTTCATGACTAACTAGAGTTTAATTAGACAAACGTGATACATGACCGGGGTAGCCAAGTAGTCGTGCTCCCTGCCAACAATGTAACTACAGGGTTTAATAGAACGAGGTTATATTAAAGTACGCTGAACTGTAGCCACAACGTGACATTTAATGTCGCATGTGTCAGACACATGCCGACAAAATCTCATGTCATGCCTAAAAATCACCTCTCATACCTAACACCTGGTAGCTAATTTATACATCGAGAGCCTGCTGCACCCTCAGGGGGTCACGGTAACAGAGTTTAGCACGGAAACAGGGATCTCTGGTAGCTAAGTAGCAGATCTGCCAACTGGAAATCGTAAGGTCAATACTAAAATTTGATTCCACTTTGGAGTGAACTGACTTTTCTTTGAGTATTCATGTTCGATTATCTGTCTATCTATCGATCTATCTATGTCTTTGAATATATGTAAGTTTGTATTTGTAATATATGTATAGTGTGATAACAAATAATTAAGTTTATCGACTCATCGACAATAGATTCACACGGCTTTATCATTAGTAATGTATGAACATTACTTGTCTGTACGTATGTATCCATGCATATGTCCAAAGAGAGAGAGAGAGAGAGAGAGAGAGAGAGAGAGAGAGAGAGAGAGAGAGAGAGAGCGAAAGAGATGACAGACAGAGCGAGCGCCTTCAAAAACAGACATAGGATTTCTCTGTGAATTTGTTGAGTATATCTTTTGTAAGATTCGAACCTTGCATATTCGTCGTCGAAAGTCGATCAGAAGCGTAATAATTCTCGAAAAACACCGCATTAAACTTAAAGAATTCCTAGGCTTAAATTAGACCAACGCAGTACATAACAAGATTGGCCAAGATCGTCATGCTTTGAACGTTTGTCGTGTGTCACGCCACTGAAGATGGGAACGGCCTGGTTCTTTTATATGTCAAACCAACTGGCTGAAACCAATAGCTCTAAATCGCCAAGTGTGTTTATCACTCTGCACAGAGAAGTCCCTCCTTTACACTGTTCCTGGTATAATGACCATTGTGCACACGTAACATCGGAATGTTGTGTTGCTGAGCTCACTGTTTGCTCGCGCTGTTTACACTCCACTTAAAGACACGGAGCTCCTACTACCAACAGTCCCTCGCTAGAGTACTGGTTTGTCTCTGGAGACACAGTTCAAACAGCCCTAACTCAGTAGCGCACTGACTATTCTATCTTGACACAGGATCAATTTCTTTCACAGATGATGTCTTCTGGAGTCCTCCAACTCTGCGTAACCGAATACGATTCCACACAGCGAAATCCAGTAGTTCTACAGTTACGTTTTTAAATAATGTCCTCGGAACGTTCCTGGAAGCGCTTACAACATGTGTAAATCGCCAGATTACAGAAGTCCGTAACAGAGTAATGACCCTTGCCTTCATCAGACGCCGACTATCTACGCTTTTAGACATCATCTCTCATCCTACACCCTTAAATATGCCTGCTGACGTCACAAGTTCAGACCGTCTTCTGGCCAATCACCACTTCCTTATGCCGACTGCCAAATGTTACATGAACTTTTATATGGACACGCCACCAGAGACAAAACCCTGAGTAAACCAAACTAAACAGCTGCTCATCCTTTGAAGTCTCCAACAAACAATCGTTACCATAGAGACTGCCAAAAAGAGATGGCTCCCACGAAAATAAACTGTACTGAAATTAACATCAAACGAGGCATGTGTGCTCTCTGATGCTACGGTCACAATGTGAAACTGCCGCCTGCCGATTTTTAGACATCGGCGGATTCTTAAAGTTACATGCCGCCGGCCGATTTTTTGCAAATCGGTGCGAGTGGTCATAAATAACTGCTACTAAAAGGCCGCCTGACGGGCTCCGGGCGGCCCAAGGCAGTGTCTAAGTTCGAGGGGGTGTGTGACGTCATTAGGGTGTTGGCCGGTTGCAGTTAGGCGACAGGCCGGCAGCCGTCAGATATTACCTGCCACCTCCCGGTGACCTGGCGGACACCGGCCATTTACACCTGCCACCGGCCAACGATCGGGCGTTCTAATTGCCACCGGCCGGCGCCCGCCCGATAATCTGACGGCGGCAGTCTGGTTCCCGGTTGGATATATAAACCTAGATTGCTCTCGTATCACTACAAAGTGTACCATCAACCATTTATTATCAACCATTTTCCATCAACCATTATTATCAACCATTTCCTTCCAACAAGATGCCCCCTAAAGGCAAGAGAAAGTACAAGGCGCCAGCCCCAAAGCCAGTATGTTGTATGGTGGATGGCCTCGGATTTATATTTAGGGGTCCGGGAGTCTGCAATCGGTAGATCGCCGTCCTGCCACCTACCGACACCGACAGCCGCCTCCCAGCTGCCTTTCAATCTCCGCCCTGCCGCCGGCAGATATTTTGAAATCGTACGGTGGCATGTCGGAAGCATAACGGCAGCAGGCCGGATGCTAAAGAGTGGCAGTTAGATCCTACCGATCGCCGGCCGAAGTTTGAAGGACCTCGAGCCCCACGACCGAATAAAAATCGCGCTGCTGCCCGCCTGCCGCTTGATAGCCACCGCGCGACTTCGAAATGCACCCGGCCGGCGACCTGACGACTGGCATAATTGGAAAAAATCGGCCGGTGGCAGCCAGAATTTTAACTTTTTCTTAAAATTTCAGCGGCGTCCTAGCGGCATCTAAAATGCCGACTGCCGCCTGCCGATTGTGCCTGCCACCGAGCTGCCACCTGAGGAATTTTAGTGAAAACTGGCAGTTACCACGCCGGCAGGCGGCATTTAGTGATTTGTGACCGTAGCATTACCAAAGTGATCACGCTAATATCTAGACATGATACTCAATATAAATGTATAATTAATTATCAAAACAATCATCTGGTTATACTCCCTACCTGATCATGCAATACAATAGCTCTCACAGTTTGCAACATCGTGACTATGTCCAATTTGATTAATATGCCATACCAATTAGCACGTGACAGCGAAGAAAATACAGCGCATAACTGAAACAGGTTTCATCGAAGCCCGCTGCAACTGTGGCCAAAGCGTGTCAGTTATCGTTATTTCGACAATGGCATCATGTTACTGAAATGCGATCTAGAATTAGCAGATTCCTCTATGGACAGTTTCAGAAATAAATGAAGCAAACGTTATAGGCAATGTGATGGGGGCACGTGTTTCATGTTTTTGCTCAGCTGACTGTAAGTGATCATCACGGTAACACTGATCGGCGGGTTGTCCGTTCACCAATAAACAGGTCACAAATCGTAACATTATGACTTTTGACTTTTTATCCATCGAGGTCCTTTCAAATCTTCCAGGTCACTGTAGGATCTGAGTTATAGGGCTCGTTTATTTTAATAAATTGAAACAAAGCTCCATTATCTCATTTTATAATGCATGAATTGCTTTTATTCTTGCTTTGTTTATCTGCTACGGCAAGTTCCATCAGCTGCTAAAGACTGATGCATTTTTTTAAATATTTTTTTTACTTTTTTATTTCTTAGATTGTCAAATGTCAAACCGTATTATTTTATCTCCTGTTTTCCATCCAGTGTCCTTAAACCTCATGTTTATTTATCATAACCTGTTTTATTAGTCGTGGAAGACTGGCGGCAACACCTGTAGTTTCCAAGGTCACACTGACCGATATTCTGAAAGCGGGAAGAGTATACAATATATGAAATAAAGTTGACCGTACAGGATGTCTATGCCTGAACTGAAACATGGTACAAGTATGTAAATATATAAGAGCTCGTGCTGGGGAACGGTTGATGCGACGACATATATAATTCAATGTGAATAAAGGTGTTGAAGTGAAGATGCACTGCAGAGTACAAAGGCGAGTGTATCATCTATTTTTTATAAAAATAACCAATGAGTTATTCTGAATGTACACATCATGCGCCTATGAAATCGAATATCTGATTAAATAACGCAGGGAATACGAAATTTTGGTGCAATGAAAAAAAGAATATATTTGACAAAATATTTTATATTTAAATAAATTTCCGAATCTCTCCGCTGATGACCCTGGCCTGGTTTGATTCCCGGTATGATTATGAGAGTGGATTCCATCCCCCCCCCCCCCAAGTCAATGGCTTTCTTCGTATTATCCGGCTTACTCTAGGCACGAGTGCCTCGATTAGTTGAAATAACTAATTGTTAAATCCATGTTAAATGAGTTTATAGTAAGCCTCAAATTATGAGCACAAGGAAGTCAGTGGGTGATCAGTCCATGTGTTCAATATACACTTGGCTCGCAAAATGAACTTTATTGAAGCTTACGTGAAGTTTGGTCATAAAAGCACTTGTTGTCACAAAACTCTGCCAGGTTGATCATTTCTTGGACTTTAAAATCAGCTTCATTTCCTGTGAGGCACGAATGGAATGTCGCACGCCTATTGTTAAGTGATAGAACTGCAAGGCGTTCAACTGCTATCTTAATCTGGAAAAGTTCCAGTTACAGGCTTGGTCTTTGAACTTATGCAGTTCCCATGGAGAAGAAGGGGAGAAAATAATTATTGGAAAAATGTTAATTTTGGGAGGGCGCATTCGTGTGAACACGCACCTGCTGGTGACAAAAGGTTAATCACGTGGTGCTTCGCGTCAATTTCGTTATTGGAGCAACATGCGACGCCAAAGTCCATGGCGAAACTAATTCTCTCTTTCACACACAAACCCTCATTCATATATATATGTGTATATATATATATATATATATATATGTATATATATATATATATATATATATATATATATTATATATATATATATATATATATATATATATATACATGTATATATGTATACAAACTAGTTAATAAAGATATGGGAAGATATATTAACTGAGTTGTGGAATGTTGGCTCATTTTTATTATTCTAAAAGTTAAAAGAAAATATAGGTTTTCAGTGGGAAACTGTCTCAATAAGATATTTATTAATATTTTTAATTTATTTTGTGGGGCTGTCGTCGTGGCATGAAATTCGTACCCCGGTATGTTTACCGTCATGAAGTCCTGGTCAGAGATGATGTTTACATTGCGAACCGGAATGAAACGCGGGGGCATTCCGGTTTTCGATGATATTTGACTGGATTTTATCGTTGGCCGTATTGTTACGAAGACAAATAAATGAGGGGAAAATCCTTGGCCGATCCGGGATTCGAATCCATAACGGAGGCGCACAAGTCCGGCGTCCCAACCGCTTCGCTAGAAAAGCAAGCTTTACTAGCGAGACAGTTCGGTCCGCTTTCATGTCACCCCGTAAGAGTATGAATATTAGGTTGATGTGAGGAACACATGAAAGATTTATTAAATATAAATTGCAAGGAAACTGTTCCTGAAGAAAGAAACAGAAATTAGATACCTCGTAAGTAGCAGAAACGGACCCAACGGGATTCCATGCTGAGGGTCCGTATCCCATTTTCAACCACCGCAACCTTTTTTTTATCGTATCAGACAAATTTGGAGGCCTGAAACCCCCGACACCACTCTAACCCACCCAACCCCACGACTGTTCCTAAAAATGGGACATAGAATTAGGTCTGATCATTAATCCTCCTGGGCTGAACTCTCCATTTCATAAAGCGAGAAACATGCGTTTTTCTCTTTTACTGACCACGCACGTGGGTGAGAGCCTCGTTCAAATGTAAGGCCCGATACGTTCAAATTCCTCACTGAAAGCAAGCGGTATTCATATGAACAATAGTGTGTTTGAGGTTGAGTGACCACGATGCACGCATTCCAGTCATTGCCGAAGGCAGTTCGGCTGTGCTCGGTCTAACCTCCGTGCAAGTCAGTAAAAACGGAAAAAATCACACAAAATTATATGTACATTAAATATTATTTATTCTCATATCGCCTATGTCACTGCGGGGATAATTAACTTTAAAATGATGTATGGTACATATTTGTACACAACGCGGGTTCAGAGAACATTGCGAACAGACGTGAACCGAATTCCTTTTATAAATATTAGATATATATGAATATATATATATATATATATATATATATATATATATATATATATATATATATTAAACAAGGTGAAACAACGCAGCATTGAAAGCTGCATTATTAAAATGAAGACAGACGTGGCCCATACGTTCCCGCGATCAACAAAGAAGAATTCCAGTAGACTCCTTTGTGTGTGCTCCTGAAGATTGATTCAGTACTTAAATGGTCTTGCCTGTTAGCAGAGGGTTTGGATATTTTTTCACATTTATCGGTTTGTTTTCTTAAATAAAACGGAGGGTAAATTGCAACCATTTCTTAGCTTCAGTTTGCAAATAACGTTAACTCAGTTGACAGAGAAATATTCACACTCAACACAGTGGCGGATCAAGAAATTCGAGAACGGTGGGGGAGGGGTGGTTGTGGGGAGGGGGGGGGGGGTTATGGGGGACGCTAATACTGGGTTGTTAGTTGATAGATATTGTTACGAAAAGACAAATTTTTCAACTTTTCAAGGAGAGCGACGTTTTTCCGAAAGCGTCGGGTGACAAGATTTTCTTTCGGAAAAAAAAAGAATTCTCGAAAATTCGGCTTTCGGAAAAACGGCGCTCTACTATATATATATATATATATATGCAGTGGAAGAGGTTAATTTGGCGCGTCTGAATTTACGCGTTGTTTCCATTTTACAGCATTCGCGCAGTTCGAATTTTCGCGCGAATCAGTATCAATGGGGATTTTAATTTATATAACATTATCAAAATATTCAAACAATTACCTAAAGATAGGTTTGTGACGCAACCTACCTTCCACCTAACAAGCTCCGGGTGACTGCGTACATGCTACGGGCCCGTGAGTAACGTGATTGCACGGGGTAAATAGTACGTAATCACCTGGACTAATTACGTTTGATGATGCTATGGTACTGCACCCAGAAACGTTGTTTGACATATGAGTAAATTGTAGAATTGCTCAACAACAGAAACTGTGATTACTCACTAGAAGCAGCCTGCTATGTTTATATCAGAGCTGACCACAATAGCGGCTGACTCACAGTCGTACTTCAAAGACATTTGGAGGCGGTTCTTAAGGTCTTCAAATGCTATGTGTGCCACAGTTGTTTCTACAAATCACTATTAACTAGGGTGGTTTTCAGCTGAGATACCACTTGCTATGAAATCTTATTACAAGCAACATGACTACGTAACCATTCTGCTTGAAGAACCCTCAACTCAAGCGACCCCGTAACTGTGTGTCAGGCGAGAACTCTGCTGTCTTCCAAGTGGCGAGCGATCGCATCGATCAGCTAGTTAAATCACAACCTGCCAGGAGCCGCCGGGATGAATAACAAAATTTCGATGAAAACACTAGACTTTTTTGCATAAAAAAAATATTTTTTTTTTAATAAAAAAGCAGTGTTGTTCAATTTCTCAGTGCCCCATGAAACAGTAACGATCTATATAACACAGCATCGTCTATTCAATCGCCATTGGTTTTATATAATAACAGCATATATTTTGAGCCTACGCTTAGTGAGGTTTTTATTAAACTAAATGACAAGAACATCGGGTAGGTATGGGAGTGGGGTCTCCGTCTCTCATATTGAGAAAATCTCTTAATATGTAATGTAAACATTTTAAGGACATTTTCAGGCTCTTTTGACAACAAATATGCCTTTGTTGCTTTAAATGTCTCAGCAATATGTAGTCAAACTTTCTGGGGCTTCAATATCTAATATGTATATTTCTCCGAATTTAATATGAAAACGGACAATTGTTGTAGCATGTTGATTTTAATGGTGAACATGCCTGTCCACTTTGATAACTTACAAAATATAATTTTCAAATTTAACGTACGTTGTAAAAAAGGATTTATGTCTTATATTAAACTACATTTAACCGGCTGCTGTAATTTAGGCAGCGCACGGGACTCGATCGCCAGAGCACAGAGTATCGGTATGAGTAGAGGAACCGTAGGATTTTTTACGGTCGACTTAGCCCGTAGCTTTCACACATTTTCGGATAGCAACACGGATCATCCCGGATCATCGTCCGGGATCATCCGTGTTAACTCCGGCATCATCCGTGTTAACTCCGGCATCATCCGTTGTTATAGGTGCTCCTTTTATTGTGTGACACGGGCGTGACTCGTGTTGCTGTTGCACTTTATGTTTAATCCGTACTGGTTGAACTCTCGTTGTCATGCTGGCTGGGGGTTTTCACGCCTGGCCGAGGTCACGTGATGACCCTGGTATTTAGAGATACACACAGCGATGTTTTCTAGAGAATTCCTGAAACGCGTGTTTACTGTGTTATGTAGGATCCTTAAGACTGTTCGAGAAGTGGAAAATTCTCTGCTTGAGTTGTGAAGGTATATAAAGGGGCTGTGGTTTATAACCAGGGAGAGCTACAGAGCAGATTCCAGCGGATGCAGAAGCGTGTGTCAATTTCTAGGACCTTATCCGAAGAATGCGGCAATTGTAGATTTTTGAAGACTTTCTCCTGGATTTTATGCATTTGGACTTCAGTTTACTTTCTGGGTTGTTGCAAGAACTTTACACTGGACTGTCATTCTCCGAGAGTATACATTTAAAGGACTTATCGTGGTGACGGTGTTGGTATCCAGGTACTGTGCACATTATTTTCTGTGTGATTGTATTGACTTGTTGCTATACCGCTGTTTTACTGTATAATTGTATTGATTTCGTGTATTGTAATGTTAGGGTTGTTTTAAGGATAAATTATAGTTATTTGTTAACAAAAAAACACTGATTTCTCTATTCATTCCCCTAGACATTTCACGCTGCCTAGTGTTACAGAATCTGATTTTTTTATCTCCGTTACAGAATTTGTGTTCATCACGCATACGTGATCTGTTTATATTAGGTTCCGTAACACCGTGTTAACTCCGGCATCACTGTGTGGGCATCCGGGATGGTCCTTGGTGCACCGGCATGTTCCTGGAAAGAATTCAACCTGCGCAAAGTTTCGCCCGGGAGTAAACGGCTTATAAATGGTCCATAGCACTCCTTGTTGGCACTGTGCACCTCCGTGTAGCCACCGCATATAACCGGGTGTTCCCGTGTAGCCACTGAGAGCTCCGTATTGAGACCGGCATCATCCAACGTTGTTGCTATCCATGAATGTGTGAAAGCCCAATAAACGAAATCGCGCTGCCGTCCCCGGAACACCAGGGATTAAAGTCCGGGATTGTGAGTGTTTTTAATCCGTGAATGTGTGAAAGCCACATTACCCAGGTCGTGCCTCGCTTCTTAGTGTCATCACCCAGCAGTGTGTACAGAAACATTATATACACACCCAGCAGTGTGTACAGAAACATTATATACACACCCAGCGGTGTGTACAGAAACATTGTATACACACCCAGCGGTGTGTACAGAACCATTGTATACACACCCAGCGGTGTGTACAGAACCATTGTATACACACCCAGCGGTGTGTACAGAACCATTGTATACACACCCAGCGGTGTGTACAGAACCATTGTATACACACCCAGCGGTGTGTACAGAACCATTGTATACACACCCAGCGGTGTGTACAGAACCATTGTATACACACCCAGCGGTGTGTACAGAACCATTGTATACACACCCAGCGGTGTGTACAGAACCATTGTATACACACCCAGCGGTGTGTACAGAACCATTGTATACACACCCAGCGGTGTGTACAGAACCATTGTATACACACCCAGCGGTGTGTACAGAACCATTGTATACACACCCAGCGGTGTGTACAGAACCATTGTATACACACCCAGCGGTGTGTACAGAACCATTGTATACACACCCAGCGGTGTGTACAGAACCATTGTATACACACCCAGCGGTGTGTACAGAACCATTGTATACACTCCCAGCGGTGTGTACAGAACCATTGTATACACACCCAGCGGTGTGTACAGAACCATTGTATACACACCCAGCGGTGTGTACAGAACCATTGTATACACACCCAGCGGTGTGTACAGAACCATTGTATACACACCCAGCGGTGTGTACAGAACCATTGTATACACACCCAGCGGTGTGTACAGAACCATTGTATACACACCCAGCGGTGTGTACAGAACCATTGTATACACACCCAGCGGTGTGTACAGAACCATTGTATACACACCCAGCGGTGTGTACAGAACCATTGTATACACACCCAGCGGTGTGTACAGAACCATTGTATACACACCCAGCGGTGTGTACAGAACCATTGTATACACACCCAGCGGTGTGTACAGAACCATTGTATACACACCCAGCGGTGTGTACAGAACCATTGTATACACACCCAGCGGTGTGTACAGAACCATTGTATACACACCCAGCGGTGTGTACAGAACCATTGTATACACACCCAGCGGTGTGTACAGAACCATTGTATACACACCCAGCGGTGTGTACAGAACCATTGTATACACACCCAGCGGTGTGTACAGAACCATTGTATACACACCCAGCGGTGTGTACAGAACCATTGTATACACACCCAGCGGTGTGTACAGAACCATTGTATACACACCCAGCGGTGTGTACAGAACCATTGTATACACACCCAGCGGTGTGTACAGAACCATTGTATACACACCCAGCGGTGTGTACAGAACCATTGTATACACACCCAGCGGTGTGTACAGAACCATTGTATACACACCCAGCGGTGTGTACAGAACCATTGTATACACACCCAGCGGTGTGTACAGAACCATTGTATACACACCCAGCGGTGTGTACAGAACCATTGTATACACACCCAGCGGTGTGTACAGAACCATTGTATACACACCCAGCGGTGTGTACAGAACCATTGTATACACACCCAGCGGTGTGTACAGAACCATTGTATACACACCCAGCGGTGTGTACAGAACCATTGTATACACACCCAGCGGTGTGTACAGAACCATTGTATACACACCCAGCGGTGTGTACAGAACCATTGTATACACACCCAGCGGTGTGTACAGAACCATTGTATACACACCCAGCGGTGTGTACAGAACCATTGTATACACACCCAGCGGTGTGTACAGAACCATTGTATACACACCCAGCGGTGTGTACAGAACCATTGTATACACACCCAGCGGTGTGTACAGAACCATTGTATACACACCCAGCGGTGTGTACAGAACCATTGTATACACACCCAGCGGTGTGTACAGAACCATTGTATACACACCCAGCGGTGTGTACAGAACCATTGTATACACACCCAGCGGTGTGTACAGAACCATTGTATACACACCCAGCGGTGTGTACAGAACCATTGTATACACACCCAGCGGTGTGTACAGAACCATTGTATACACACCCAGCGGTGTGTACAGAACCATTGTATACACACCCAGCGGTGTGTACAGAACCATTGTATACACACCCAGCGGTGTGTACAGAACCATTGTATACACACCCAGCAGTGTGTACAGAACCATTATATACACACCCAGCAGTGTGTACAGAACCATTATATACACACCCAGCAGTGTGTACAGAACCATTATATACACACCCAGCAGTGTGTACAGAACCATTATATACACACCCAGCAGTGTGTACAGAACCATTATATACACACCCAGCAGTGTGTACAGAAACATTATATACACACCCAGCAGTGTGTACAGAAACATTATATACACATTTTGATCCTGCCTTAACGGAACAAATCATACTGCTGTTCATTAATATCCTCGACTTATGAATAATAAAGTAATAAACTGTGAATAATTCAATAATCTTATAACCAATCAATAAAAATAAAAATTAAAATAAATAAAAAAAATAATTATAAATAAATAGGAAAATAAATTGATAAAATGAAAGATGTTACAACTCTTTATCTGACACTGCAACAGGCGAACACATTAAGGCTGGTGGTAAAACGTATGGCGTAACGGCTGTCGTAGCACGTTTAAGCAATGGTCACCTCAAATTCGTTCTAACTTATTGATTCCACCGCACAGGCCACCTTTGTTGTATACGGCCGCCAGGGCACTGGCACCGGGCAAACTAAGTACCCGTTGAGAGTGGAGTACCGTGGGTTGTAGTGATTAGAAGCGCCGAATGTTTTGGATCGTAAGCAACGTAATTAAAAATATATTTTTAAAAAATCTTCTAAAATATAGATGACCGCGCCTCTGCGGTTGTTGCTAGTGAAGCAGCACTTACCAAAAATATTTTTACAAAGTACAAGTAAGCTGTGATAGGGACAAAGGTATCAGGAGTCACCAAAAAAAATTATCCAGATAAATCCAAATTAATTTTCTAACCGTATTAATAAATGCACATATGCTTTATTTGTTAAGCTTTTATTTTACATTTGGGGACCATCAGACAGAGCGAAAGAAGGAGGCAAAGCAGGAAACGCCAACGGAGAAAACAAATAAGATTAACTTTGAGAATTATTGACTTCTTATGTTTAACCCAAATGCTTGATAAAATAAATAACCTGAATCGTCAGTATTAATTTCTTTAGGAGAAAAGGAAATGAAAAAATGCCCTATATAGGTGAAGACGATTTTTCTATTTCAGTTCGCTATTATAAACATTATATAAAATAAGAAATAAGAAAATAGACATAATAAGAAATAAGCAAATAGACATCTGTTCACGTTAAAATAGACAAAAGTTCGATAAACACTTCAATTAAGCTTGTATGTTAGGCACCTTTATTCGTCAATATAGTGTCTGTCATCCTGTCGCCATAACACTTCTGTTGTGATAAGAAAACTGCATTTTATTCATGAACTGCATTTTATTCATGAACAGTCATAGGCGCAGTTGGATGGGTGTATATGTTATATGTTAATTATGTCAGTCAATTACATAAGGGACAACTTGTCGTGTTGCATATATCAATTAATCTGTTTTCTGGAACTATTAAATAATGATCAACATTACTTAGAATATGAGGTGATTTACACCTATATGCCACATTGTTGAATCGATCCATTAAACGCACACATTAAATAAAGCTTGTGTGTTAGGCACCTTTATTCGTTAATATAGTGTCTGTTACCTGTCATCCTGTCGCCATAACACTTCTGTTGTGATAAGAAAACTGCATTCCAAGGACTATTTGTGGGATGTAGACGGCCGCTAACCTCACAACTGAGAGCACGCGCACTGCAAACAATGATATCACCGTACGTAAGTTCATACTTTGTAGCTGCCGGTGTACGCAAGCGGTATTGCAGATAAACACTGGAAATCCTCACATCGAAGTACTATTCCCCTGTTACCTGGATCATTCATGCATATGTGACTGCCCATTTGTGAATATTCCTAGAAGTGCGTCCTTGATTGAGATCATGAGTCAGACCTATAACAAAAGCTTATCGTTTCTTCATTGGCCCATATCCGGGGAGCCCTAGAAAATTCATGGGATTCAGGTAATGACTGCATGAGTTTTGTAGTGAACAAACACACACACACACACCAACACAAACACCCACACCATCACATACACACGAACTGGAATGAACGCATACTCTCATGGCGGAGGCAACAATATGATAGGGCATAACACACATGCTTAATTTTCTGCTCGTACGCCGGTGGCCTGGTGGCCTCGTAACCTTGGGCAAATTTCATTAATCAGTGATGTTCCTTGTAGATAATCAGTGTCATGTAACATTGATTTTGCATGAATATGGACTTATGGCCTATTTATCAATGATTTACAAGATTTACATGATTTTGGATGGGCGAATAAAACAAGAAAAACTGTATAATCATAGAATTTTCTCTAATAATATTTGCCATGGTTTCTCGGTCTGTAGCTATTAAATGGATACTAATTTGTGTGGGCAAGATTCAATTATCAATGATGACCGTCGTGCACTTAACAACGACAAATTACAAAAAAATAAACAAAATAATTATTATGGATAATTTTTATTTTTTTTCAATTAACAAAATATTATAGATAATTAATCATGTTTTAATCATGTACAGTCATAGGCGCAGTTGGATGGGTGTATATGTTATATGTTAATTGTGTCAGTTAATTACATAATGAACCACTTGTCGTGTTGCATAAATCAGTTAATCTGTTTTCTGGGACTATTAATAATGATCAACATTACTTACAATATGAAGTGATTTACACCTATATGCGACATTGTTGAACCGATCCATTAAATGCACACATTAAATTATAATAATCCAAGCAGATTTAACCGAATAAAAAATAAAAACTGCGAAAAATATAGGATTTAAGAGGGACATTTGACCTCCCCCCCCCCCCCCCCCCCACCCCTAGAATTTCCAAGATAAATGATTTCAGTTGTTATTGCTTTTCTGAAACGGGGATATTCCCTGTTATTTGGTGCCCATATTGCTTAAAAATTATTTATATTTTCTAAGAAATGCGTATAGCTTTTCTCATTTCAGGAGGGAAAACCTCTTCCCACACCAAACGAAAAATACACTTGAAAGTCGCGCGTTGAATCCTGAAATACTTCCCCCCCCCCCCCCCCCACACACACACACACACTTGCTATCCCCGGAACTGGGAACTGGGTGCATTACTGATAACATTATTTACATTATTTTTTTTTAGAAAATATGTGTAGGAGTATGGATGGGATGGAAGTTAAAAGGGGGGGAATACAAAGGTAGGGATCGAAATCAACACCCCATCCACCCCCCAACCCCCCCACCCCACCCCACCACCCCCACCCCCCACACACAAATACCAAAGGGGAATTGTGCCCCGCATATAGTCATCATAACTTGGCATTGATTCCAAGAACGCCTTTTAAGTATGCTTGTGTGTCTTATGTTACGATCCATATTGTAATAACCGATCAAATTTGTAATAGCGTCCGGTATCGTAATTTGCTGTAATAACAGCCCACATTAAATGGCCAATGTTGTAAAAACCACCAAATGCCCTTATTGAGATGCAAGATGATGGAAAGGCAAGTAGTATAAAAATAAAAGTTAGAGTTAATATTATGACATTTCATTGCGAACTAACCTAGATAACATAAATATTGTCAAGGTATGAAAGGATTGTATAATGACTATCTGTTACACATTTGTTATATAATTTTAGTGACGGCCGGTGCTACCAGGGACTCACCATCTAGACAGACGAGGATTGTGTCAAGGCCAAACTAAAGTACTGTGGCATTACACAATAAGAAAAGTCAGCTTCCTGACAGGAACATTCTAAGAACGGCCTGCCAACCCCTTGAAGAAAGTGAGTAACAGACGAACGTAAACGGCACCGTGTGGTGGCATCGTCAGTTCCAACTACAGCAGGCTTCCCAAGTCCAGTCGTAATAAAGAATGTAAATCCAGAATAGGTCTACGGATGATCTCAGCTAAATATTCCAATGTGTTATTTTTACCCTCTATATGAATCTGATTTTATGTTCCACTTGGGGCTGCACTTGTGACCGGCTGGTTGTGGATTCGGTTTCCGTTCTGATTGCCCTCCCTGCTGAGACTCCTAGCCAAAGTCTTTACTACAGCGGTGTTCTCTGTCCATCCGGGGTTGAATGATTACTAGCCGACAGGAATATGTAGAAAAAAAAATAACCTATCATAATGTTATGATTGCTGGGGTTGTATGCTTTCCAGGGAGACGATAAAAGTTACAAGAGTGAACAGGCCTTAAAAACCTGCAAGGTTAACGTCGGTTGAGACTTTAATCGTCCGGTATATATATATATATATATATATATATATATATGGAAAAAAAAATACATTTAACGTTTTAAATACAATATATAGAAATATGGTCGGAGTAATAATTTAAGGCGTTTTGTATCATATTAACTCAAGTAACTGGAAAAATCATAAAAAAAATTGTATCGCTTCTGTTCTTGGTTTTGAGTGTCCTTACTAATCCCTTTTTATTTCGTGTTAAGTCGAGGAGATATAGGTTTGTTTGATTGTTGTGTTCTAAGTGCAATAAACATATTTTTACTGAACTTGAGCCATTTCTCATTTTTACCAAGTAACTTTGCTTCGCTGCCTTTTTTATTTTTTTTTATACGGAACGAACTCGTCTCTACTGTTTCATCTCTAGGGATTTGTCTGTTGTTTTTTTCCCTCAACCCCGGGGCGATGTTATTATGTGCAGTAGTCATTAGTTTCCTAATTGGTTTAGAAAAAAAATCGCATAAAACCGTCCTGTCCAGATTTGCGTTCGTTTGATGATTGCATGATGTTTCGAGCACCGCCGTCGTCTTCTATTTCGCACAGTAAAAGGTCACAAGGATAGCGCGGCTTGATAGATTTATGTCTTTTTTTTCTTTTCATCGTTTCCCGTAACAATGGTAACCGTACAAAAGACATATTGAAGTTGATTGCTTTTACCGAGACCCCTTATGCCAAATCAGTCTATTGGCTGAGGCTTTATAATTTCGACGTCTATAAAAGAAAATAAAAGGTTAAAAGTTTTGGTTTAAAGTCTGATATCCCCCTGTGTGAGTCTCATCCGCCTGAACCCTTCCTGGTCTACGGCCTGTTCATTTTTGTAGCTTTTATCGGCTCCCTGGGAGCAGACACCTTAACAAACGTTCTTGTAGACGCAATAGGGTTATCCTTTCTGCATTTTTCCTGCCGCCCACGCATGACCAGTACCTATTCACTCATGGACGGAGAGTGCGCACCCTTGTGGTAATGACTTTGGCCAGGAGTCTTAGCGAGGATGGTGGTCTAATCGGGATTCGAACCCACAATCTTGCAGTCACAAGTCAAGCGCCCTAACCATTACGCCACCACGCTCCACACAATGAGTAATGCAATATGTTGCACCTCACATTTTTTTAAAAATAAATTTTATAGCTGAAAAATCATACAATACACATGTCACACATAATTGTACACAATCACATCAAATACAATGTATACAAAAATATACAAAGCACACTGCCTGGATAATATTCCAACTATGCTTCAAATTTTCAATCCTTGTAATTTGTACATGCAGTATATACATAAATTTAAGTGGTCTTTGCAGAATACATTTACCTCTTACTTTTTCTTTCAATACTAAAACTACAATGCTACTGTATGTAAAAAATGCTTCCTTAATTTTTCCCATTTTTCTAAATGTGCAGTAATCTTATTTTTCTGTTTTGCTATTATATATTCAATTTTCTCTATATATTTCAATCTCCTAAAAAATCTGCGCCTCACAGTTAATGATATTGTTCTCACTTTGTTTATAGTACAATAAGTGAAAATTGCTTAAAATTTTAAGAGTACAAAACTTCAAATACTTCTCTAACTAGCATAACCTGCTGCTTTTTATTTTTGACCTCTGGTGACTTCAATATCTTACTAATTTTGATATTAATAATTGTAATGAGTAGAAGACTCAAATATCAACAATTTTAGTGCTCAGTTATTGTTCTGTGAATTGTATATCTAAAGACATGGGCCTTTACGTTTCCCCTACCCCTAAATTGAGCTCTTTTTTTAAGCAGCCGGGGAAATGACTAATATCTACTTTTACAAATTTATATTGTGTGCATAACATGGTAAACGGACGGCACTCATTATACATCAGTGTCTTTATTTTATTGTTTTCTGATGATTTCATGCTTTTGTAGAGTAGATTGGAGCTTTTCCGTTGTCTCAGAATACCTGTTACTGAGAGATGTAAGTTTCCTCATAGTCCGGAGTTATAATTGTGACCTTTTGACCTCATCATCATAGTAATTTGCATATTGAAAATAGTAATGAGTAGGAGACTCAAATATCAACAATGTAAGTGCTCATTTATAGTCCTGTGATTTGTTTATCTACAGATATGGCCGTTTACTTTCCCCTTCCCCTAAATTGTGCTCTTTTTTAAGCAGCCGCGGGCATGGTTAATGACGTCATTTTCGGAGTAATAGCCGGGTAACAAAAAGTCAACCCTCACTTTTTTGTTATGACCCATAGTCAGGTTCATTAAGTTGAACATAAAGATTAAATTCGGGCACATCCCATTCACACGAAAACCCCATCAGCTAACGGACCTTAGCGGAGGCAATTAACTGCTGATTCAAATAAAGAATCAGTAAAATGAAAAGGCCATATGAGCATGTGTGTATCTGCGTGTATTAAGTGTGTTAAGTTATGACTTAAGAATAGTTTCTGTTTTGGCAATTTGGCTTTATTCGTGTTCGAGCATTTTACATTAATGCACAGTGTTATTAATAACATGATATATCGGCGAATCTAACGACAATTACTGACAGTACAATGACAGAAACTCTTAAAACACCACACGACATTAAATGCCATTTGCTAACACACAGGTAGGACTCATCTTGTTGTCAAAAATTCTGCATAAGAAACACAGTGGGTAAAGATATCATGTGGAAATTTATGTGGGGTCATTCGATCGGAAGAATGGGCTAACGCAAATTAAGAAGTATTTCAGGATAAAGGTTCCGGGACGAAATAGTTTTCTAAAATAAACTGACAAATAATACAGTTTGAGGAAGACGAAAGCATAAAAGGGTAAGTGTTGGTACATTGATTACCTATAGCTAAAACCCTTATATATATATATATATATATATATATATATATATATATATATATATATATATATATCGGAGTTCTTCGTGTGACGGGAGTCTGACTTTCGGTGTAATATAGAAATGCAGACTCCCGGCGGAAACCCCTTGCATAATTTCCAATAATTTAGGTGCTTAGTCAACAGTTATTATCTTTGCTCAATCATCAGTAAATATATTGACATTATTAATGTCTTGTTCCATTGATATTTGTGTGAATAAAGTTGTTGAATCATATTTCATAATTATCTCCATTCTTCTTACTCGAAACACCATATCCTTAAACTGGCAAAAAAAAATCTAATGCTGAAATATAAAAATGAACTCTAAAAATGAAGACGTTTTTCCTTCCTCCATGGACGTTATTATGAACTAATGAGTATTTTCTGATGTTCATATATGCGCAAATAATACTAGAACAAAATCATCCCCATCAAGTTTATAAATGAATATCTAAATTATATCGCATACATGCTATGAGGAGCTATAAAGCATTTTCCGGTGATTATATATGCGCAATTAATACCAGAAGGAAATAATCCTGACTACTATCTAATCACTTTAATCTCATTAATAACGGTCCCGTTAAACTTATTAAACACCGCCGTAGGGTTAATCCCTCTATCCAAATAACCGGGCATTATGTGCACTGAAGCCTAACTGGTCACGTGTCGGGGGGGGGGGGGGGTCGCAGGAAGTGGCCTTCTTCCTGCGACCCCCCCCCCCCCCGTAGGAAGGACGGCTTAAATATATATATATATATATATGTATATATATATATATATATATACTTACATATATATATATATATATATATATATATATATATATATATTGTTACGGAACCTAATATAAACATATCACGTATGCACGATGAACACAAATTTTGTAATGGAGATAAAAAAAATCAGATTCTGTAACACTAGGCAGCGTGAAATGTCTAGGGGAATGAATAAAAAGTCAGTGGTTTTTTGTTAAGATATAACCATAATTAAATCTTAAAACGACCCAAACATTACAATACACTAAATCCTTACAATTAAACAGTAAAACAGCGGTGTTACAACAAATCAATACAATCACACAGTAAAATACACAAAGTGCACAGTACCTGGATACCACCACCGTCACAACGATAAGTTCTTTTTTTTAACGTATACTCTCGGAGAATGACAGTCCAGTGTAAAGCTCTTGTAACAATCCAGAAAGTAAACTGAAGACCAAATGCACAAAGTCCAGGAGAAAGTCTTAGAAAATCTATAATTGCCGCATTCGTCGGATAAGGTCCTAGAAACTCTAGAACTCTAAAACACAGCCACTCTATATATTCTCTACCCCAAGCCGAGAATTTTCCACTTCTCGAACAGTCTTAAAGATCTTACAAAACACAGTAAACACACTAAACAGGAATCATCTAGAAGACCATCGCTGTGTGATTCTCCACATAACAGGGTCCGCGTGACCTCGGCCAGGCGAGAAAGCCCCTAGCTAGCATGACAACGAGAGTTCAACCAGTACGGATTAAACAGCGAATGAAACAAACGGCCCGGCGAGGGTGTCACAACACGAGTTACGCCCGTATCACAATAAAAGAGCACCTGTAACACTCCCCCTCCTGTAAGAAAAGGGAGGTTTTCACGGAAAACTGTTTACAAAAAATGTTTACAACATTTCATAAAAATCTCGATAAGCAATCAGCAAGTACATTGTCTTTCCCTTTAATGTGTATGATATCAAGATTGTAATCCTGTAAGAACAAACTCCATCTCAACAATCTTTGATTTTTACACTTCAACTTGTTTATGAATGTGAGGGGATTGTGATCACTGAAGACGATGATAGGCCCGACTGAAGTAACATAAACTTAAAAAAAGTTGCAACGCAAAACACAAAGCCAAACATTCTTTTTCAATAGTGAAGTCGTTTTTCTGGTTTGCATTAAAGTTTCTTGAGAAATAACAAATTGGATGATCTATGCCATCATTGCTTTCTTGTAACAACACAGCACCAGCAGCAGTATCACTAGCATCTACAGCTAACTTAAAAGGTACAGAAAAGTCTGGAGCTGCTAAAACTGGTGAACTTTGCAGAATTGCTTTCAAATTCTGAAATGCATTTTCACACTGAACATTCCATACAAACTTTTGCTGCTTCTTTAACAAATTAGTCAAAGGTTCAGCTTCAGCTGCAAAATTTTGACTAAACTTCCTGTAGTATCCAACCATACCAAGAAAACGCATTATTTGCTTTTTGTTTTCTGGTCTAGGAAATGCAGAAACAGCACTTATCTTAGCATCAACAGGTTTTACTTGACCCTGCCCTACAATATGACCCAAAAATGTTACTTGAGCATGACGAAACTCAGATTTTACTAAGTTGACGGTCAGACGTGTTTCACGGAGTCTTTCGGAGAGGTCGAGAAGAATTTGCAGATGTTTCTCCCAGGTGTCGCTGTAAACGATAAGGTCATAAATATATGCGTCGCAGCCCTGAATGTCCTTGACAACCATATGGACGAGGCGCTGGAACGTGACTGGCGAGTTCTTCATGCCAAACGGCATAATTTAATACAAGTACAGTACTTGCGGCCTTACAAATGCGGACACTTCTTTCGCTCGTTCTGTCAGCGGAACTTGCCAGAATCCTTTAAGCAAGTCAAACTTGGAGACATATCTTGAGCTACCGACTCTATCAATACAATCATCGGAATCGGGAACGTGTCAGTCTTAGTGACAGAGTTCAGTTTACGATAATCTGTGCACTTACGGTAACTTCCATCAGGTTTTGGCACAAGAATACATGGTGAACTCTAGTTACTGTTACTAGGTTCAATAAATTCATTGTCTAGCAAATATTGAATCTCATCCTGTAGATACTTTTGCTTTTCTGGATTCAGTCTATATGGATGTTGCTTGACTGCGCTTGCCTCGTGATCATCGACGTTAGGGAACAACATGTTAGTTCGCGTTGGAATGTCACCAAACAAATGTTCATAATTCCGCAGCAGGTTCTTGAGGTCTTGTTGCTCTTGTGCGGTAAGGTGTGACAGTTTTGCATCCAGGTTGTTAAGCACGTCTGAGTTTTTAATGTTACTGTACCACTCTGAATGTCTACATCATACTTAGAAATTAATATCTACTATAACTGGGTCAGGGTCAGTTTTTACACAATTAACAGCAGTAACATTTTGTTAAACATCTGATGTGCCAGTTCTGTCATAATATGGTTTCAACATGTTCACATGGCACAGTTGTTTCTTCTTACGTCTATCTTGTGTCAACAGTATGTAATTTAAATCACTGACTCATTTTTTTGTCAACAATATAAGGACCAAATTACCTAGCTTGCAGAGGTCTGCCACGGATGGGAAGTAAGGAAAGGACCTTTTCACCAGGCTCAAATGTCCTACTTACAGTGTGCTTTCATATTTTGTTTTCATCTTACTTTGTGCAGATTTTAGATTTGACTTTGCAATCTCACAAGCATTGTGTAGTTTAGTGTGAAAGTCTGAGACATACTGCAGTAAACTAAGAGAATGAGGATTTTCACACAAGAGTTTTTCTTTAAGCAATTTCAATGAACCTCGAACGGAGTGTCCAAAAACTAGTTCAAAGGATTCTCTGAGAGCAAACAACAATAGGTGGATTCCGTCATCCCAATCTTTCTGTGTGTCATAGCAATAAGTCCTGATCATGTCTGGTGAAAACGCTCGAGGGCGCCCTGACTTTCAGGATGGTATGGCAAGGAGCTGTACTGTTTTATACCTAGCTCAAGCATAGCTTTTTTGGAATAAGCCAGACATTAAATTAGATCCTTGGTCAGACTGGAAGGATTTTGGTAATCCAAAAGTTGTAAAAAACTTGGTTAGAGCTTTGACAACATTTTTGGCATTAATTTTGCGCAATGGTATTGCCTCAGGGAACCTGGTAGATGCTTACATGATTGTCAGCAAGTATTCATGTCCAGATTTTGTTTTGGGCAGTGGTCTAACACAATCAACAATAATCCTACTGAATGGTTCCTCGAAAGCAGGAATAGGCCAAAGTGGGGCCTTAGGAGGAATCAGATTGGGCTTGCTTACCATCTGGCATGTATGGCATGATTTACAATATTGTACATCTTTCCTGAGATTAGGCGAATAGAAGTGTGTACTAACTTTTTGATAAGTTTTATTTATAGCTAAACGGCCAGACAAAGGAGCCTCATGTGCCATGCTTAGAATTTCATCGCGAAAGCTTTTGGGCTTTAATATTTGATGTTTGATGGCCCACTCATCATCAGCGCATACATCACGTGGTCGCCATTTTCGCATAAGCACTCCATTTTTGACATAGAAATAAACTGGGTTCTGTGACAGTTTATCTTAAGTAACTGCCCTGGGAAACAAACATGAAATATCAGGGTCCTAATGCTGTTCCGCAATAAGTTCTGACCTTGAGAATGCTTCATCCTGTACGGGCGATTTATTAGACGAGTCACTAGTGACTCCCAAAGTGTTATTTTCTGGACCATTATCCTCATGTGTGTTTTTCTTGGCCATAGAGGATGAAGGATACAAACCAGGAATTTCCTGACTTTCCGTATCAGTGTCCTGATCAAGTGACGATCACCTGCAACATCATTGCTAGTAGTAACTGAATTCCCTTAAAGGGCAAAGTAGTTCTTATGCCCACAGTAATATTTCCAGAAATCAAATCTGACTTTAAATGGATATTGTGAAGCGGAACTGAAGTGTGCCTGTCTGAAAACACACCATTAACAAGTGCAACAAGTGTTTGATAACATGAGAGTCTGGCCTGAACCAGTGTCCTTCAAAATTCTAATAGGGGTAGATCTGAAAATCACTTGAAAGTGATACAAAACCATCATGTATGATTAGCTCAAATAACTCCATTTCAGAGTCAAGAGAGGAATCTACTACCTCAACCTCATCAAAAAAAGAACTGGCATTGACAGTGTGAGTCATAAACTCTTTCTCAGAGTCATTTAAGGAATCTATATCCTTTTTATCACCAAACTCCTCATGGGAGTCAACAGGAATTTTCCTCAGTAAAAAACAAACTTCTGTTTGTCATAAGAGGACCTGGCCTCCTTTGAAATACTCTCGCAAGAGTCATAAATGGACTTAGCCTCATGTAGAGAATACTCTTTGCAGGAGTCTTGAAAGGACCTAGCCTGATTAAATTCCTCGCAGGAATCAACTGAGGTTTTTACCCCGCAAGCTAAAGATTTCCTCTTTGAATTCAGACGGCACTTGGGCCTCCGTAGCATCAAACTCTTTATTGGAGTCAATTAAGAAGTTGTACCCCTTATTTACATGAAAAGAGCCTGGCTCTTGTACTATGCTTTGCATAGATTTTGAAACAAACCCAGAAGGTTTGCTATTTGGTTTATTCGCAAATTTCCAGCAGTCAGACAGATTACCTTCCTTCTTGCAGTAATTACAGATTTTCTTTGAAAATGACTGGTCTTTGTTGGACTTGGACACAGTGGACATGGACTGAGGTGTAGCAATGGACTTTGCTGAACTATCAGGACTACTAGTAATGGGTGACTGCGCTTTAAACTTCTTTTGACCATACTGACTTACATTCTTGTTTGTGAATGACTAGTTTGATTTGCTAGTAAAGGACATTTTGTGTGTTATGAATAATCATCAGCTAATTGACCAGCAATGTCAAGTGTTTCAGGACTTTTCTCATCGAGAAAAGTTTTAACATCTGCATTAATGCAGCGCTTAAATTCTTCAAGAAAAATCAACTGGCGCAATTTGTCATAATCTTTCATTACATTTTTAGAACTAGACCAGGGATCAAACAACTGCTCTTTTGTCCAAGCAAATTCGACGTAGGTCTGTTTTTATCCCTATTCCTTATTTCTGAATTTCTGGCGGTAAGCCTCCGGAACTAACTCATTACCTTTTAGGATTAACCGTTTTACCAGGTCATAGTCAGCAATAGCTTCTAATGAAAGCTCTGTATAAATTTCTCTGGCCTTGCCAGTCAATACACTTTGTAACAGCGTAGTTTAATTTTCCTTAGGCGATTTTAAATTTTCAGCTACCTTCTCAAAGTGTAAGAAATATTTATCAACCTCTTTTTCTTGAAAAGGTGGGACAAGTCTAATGTGTTTAGTAACATCAAAACTGTGAGTTGGGGCAGCACTTAGACCATGATCTACTTTAAGTCCTTCTTACTCCAGTCGTTTTAACTCAATTTCTTTTTCTTTTTCTAGTCTGTCTCTTTCTATTTCTAGTCTTTCTCGTCTTTCTCTTTCAAACCGTTCTTCCCTTTCTTTTAATGCTAGCTCATGTTGCATTTCCAACTTTTTAAATTCTAATGGCATAGCAAGGCTGTCATTTTTTGATGTTTTAACTTCAGTCTCTTCAATTAAACCTTTGCTAACTAGGTCTTGCATAATTTTAGCAATGATATCAGGCTTTCTCAAAGCTTTTTTCACACTTACCCCTAAGTGTTGTCCCAAACGCAACAACTGTTCAGGTTGATCAGGGTTGGAATCGTCAACAAATGTCTCAGGTTTGAAATGTGCCATGTTAAGATTTCAAAACAATAACAAAAAAACATGAGATAAATCCTGTAAACAATGTACTGTAAACAATATGTAATCTTGTAAACAATGTATAATAAAAGTATGTGTCCAGGTCAAGGCCTAATAATTTGTCAAAACTATTAAGCATCCCGGACGAGCCCCCAATTTTATGTTACGTGACCTAATATAAACATATCACGTATGCGTGATGAACACAAATTTTGTAATGGAGATAAAAAAATCAGATTCTGTAAAACTAGGCAGAGTGAAAAGTCAAGGGGAATGAATAAAAAGTCAATGTTTTTTTGTTAAGAAATAACCATAATTTATTCTTAAAACAACCCAAACATTACAGTACACTAAATCAATACAATTATACAGTAAAACAGCGGTATAACAACCAATCAATGCAATCAAACAGTAAAATACACAAAGTGCACAGTACCTCGATACCACCACCGTCAAAACGATAAGTTATTTAAACGTATACTCTCGGAGAATGACAGTCCAGTGTAAAGCTCTTGTAACAATCCAGAAAGTAAACTGAAGACCAATGCCACAAAATCCAGGAGAAAGTCTTAGAAAATCTATAATTGCCGCACTCGTCAGATAAGGTCCCAGAAACTGACACACTTTTCTGCGTCCGCTGGAAATCTTCTCTGCGTCTCTCGGCTCTAAAACACAGCTGCTTTATACACACTTCACCCCAAGCCGAGAATTTTCCACTTCTTGAACAGTCTAAAAGATCTTACACAACACAGTAAACACACGTAACAGGAATCATCTAGAAGAACATCGCTGTTTGATTATCCACATACCAGGGTCCATCGTCCTCGGCCAGGCGAGAAAGCCCCTAGCTAGCATGACAACGAGAGTTCAACCAGTACGGATTAAACTGCGAATGTAACAAACGGCCCGGCGAGGGTGTCACAACACGAGTTACGCCCGTGTCAAACAATAAAAAGAGCACCTGTAACAATATATATATATATATATATATATATATATATATATATATATATATATATATATATATAATTTATTTAGGTTGTGCGCTACGCATTCGTATTAAAAAAAACCAATGCTCTTTTACATGGTTAAAAGTCTTATATCACTGATAATGTCATTCTCATCCGACTTTCAAGTTCTGGTTTGTCCTGCCCTTTCTTCCTTTCTTGTAGCTTTCCACAGGTCCCCGGGGAGCACTCAGTCCATGGAGCTATAAGAGGCGCTAAGGGAATTTTCATTTTATATTTTTGCTTGCCGTTCATGCATGACCAGTACACATTCACGCTTGGGTGCTGCGGGCGCATCCTGGTTGTAAAGACTGGCCAGGGGTCTGAGCAGGGACGGCGGTCGGACCGGGACTCGATCCCTCACTCTTGGTAGACTCGACTACCCATTCCCTAAAATCATTCGCCAACACGCTCCATGTATACCTTTTTTATTTCCTTCTCGTAAGAAAAGACTTGGCAGCGCAATGGGGCTTTTCGTGTATTGATTCGCCACAGCAAGCTGTAAGCGGATCACCAGAATCGCTCAAAAGGATAATCGCACGCAATAAACTGCATCTTAGAGAATGTAATACGGATTTCACACTGAGTGCCAATGCAGACAGAAAGTCCTAAACGGAAACCAGCAATCCGTTAAAGCTCCAATCAAAATTATATTCGATCTTTCATCATTCATAATCCATGAAATATTTTCCAATGATGGACTTTGTCCTGTAAAAGGTTCTGCTGACCTTGACCTGTCCAAGTACAATACCTTATTCGTTTTATATACTGGCTGCTAAGTTCATTGGTATTATTGCGCAGCATGTTATTTTTCATTCATATTTTTATCGCCCTTCATGAATTGGCATGGGAAAATTTTACATTCTAACTTTTTTATCATGCCAATATTATTAGTAATATATACTAGTATATTAACGATTTTAACACGCTGCAGCTATCACCAAAATGGTTCGCGTACATCTCAATAATGTGATAAATATACAACAATAAGCTTTTGGTGTCCCGTAGCTATGTTGACTTACTTTTCTTTGGAAAATTAAAAAAATGGGGTTTTTAGATGTTTCCAAAGTACTTTAGAAAGTAATGTTACAGCTTTCATATACTGATCAATTGTTTCAATGAATAAGAAAGAATGTTTTGGATAGGAATTGAATTCTATTTTTTTCTAGATGCTGTTTCACGCTTTTAAAATCTACGGCCGCTTATTGATATACAGGACGGTGATTCGAGACCGGTAAAAGGGGGGTATAAACGAACACCCCGAAAACATTCACTACCCTATGAAAGAACCCTAATAGTCTTAATTTTTAAAATGCAGGATTTTAAAAACACTTATCTAAGTGTAGTCATTTAGGTAAAAACAATGTTTAATATATCTTATTTAAGCGTAAATGTTAACTGTGTGGCCCGTAAAACCATAGTTAATCCGAAGAAACCTTAGTTGATGCCACCAATGTACAGTATAGGACTGGGATGGCCGCAAAGTGTAGAAACATTTGATCTGGTTATTGTGGTGCAATACTTTGTAGTTTTTAGCGTTTCGGTTTCTTTGTATAAAGTTTGTTTTATTTCACAGAGCTATTAACTCCATAAAGAGACGCTCCCTATTTCCGCTTCGCTACATCCTCCGCTGTTTATGTTTGACTGCTGCTGAAGTGAAATTCAGTTTCACCATTTGTATTATCTCAGCTGACTCTTAGTTTTCCAGAAGCGGTTCCAGGGGAGAATCCCGGGATGTCCGGACTCCCTTTTTTCAAATCTAATTGAGGATTAGTCATTAGTCCTCCTGGGCTTGACCCCTTACTTCTTAAATCCGGGATCCGCCCCTGTTATCTGACCTATAGCGATCACCGTCTGGCCTTCCGGCAGTCGGTCCGTACAAAATACACATATCGTATCAGTCAGATCCATACACTTATAACTGTAGATCCACAGATGTCCTAGGCAATGTTCCTTGGAAACCTAAAATTAGGTTATGATGACCAATATTCTGCGAGCTACGGCCAGAAAACATGATTTTGAGCGCCAATACAGTCAGGTGGGGCACTAATTGTGTCTGTTTGCCCAAGAAACTTCTAGCGCATCAATATAGAAAGGTTTTGGGAAAATCTAATTGGGAACAGGAAATTTCTTTATGATCTATATTCTGTCAGATAAGACCAAGAAAAAGCATGATTTGGCGCACCGAGGCAGTAAGACAGGGTACAAATTGTATCCGTTAACCCTAGATTCTTCTAACATAATATCCAGGGAGGTCCGCGGCAAATCTCCTTAGAAACCTGAAATTAGGTCCTGATGACCTGTATATTTTGGTTTACTGGCGAAAAAATATTATATTTAGCACCCAGACAGTCAGACATGGTACAAACAAATAGCATTTGAACTTTGGATATTATTACGTAACATCAAGGGAGGTCCTAGGCAAGTTCCCTTTCAGTCTGAAATCAGGTCACTGTGAACTATAGTATTTGTGCCATAAGAAAAAGCATATTTTTACTACTGTAAAAGTCAAATGGTCACCAGTCATAACGGTTGGACCTAGAACCTATCCAACTTCAAATTCAAGGAAGTCATATGCAAATTTACTTGAAGACCGGTGCATTAGTTACGATCGGAAAACCTAATTTTGAGCACCCAGAAAGTTAATTCATTAAAGCTGATTGATTCGAAGCATTACTTATTCTCTCATTTGATTGGAGTACCAGAAAGTCAGTCAAGGCACAGATCTTAACAATTGGATCTAGACATGTCTCACTTTACGTAAAGGGAGATCAATGTTATGTTTTCTTGGACATCTGAAATAGGGATACCCTGGCCTATATCATGCAGGATATATAAAAGATCATGAAATGAACAGACTATAGGTCATATTTGCCCCATTTGTTACGGCTGGACCTAAAAATTCTAGGTTGATTAAGAACCATGGAGGTCCTTGTATGATCCGAGTTATGTGAAATAACATGATTTGAGTACCCTATTAGTCACACGGGCACACGTCATAGCAGTTGGACCTAGAAACGTGTCTCCTGATTTAATTAAATTCGAGGAAAGTCCCTGTAAATTCTTCTTTGAAATCCTAAATAAGGTCACTGTGACACATATTTTGTGAGCTATGTAAAATTGTTGACTTGAGAACCTAGTGTGGGGGCATATGTCACCGAGTTATTTTTCCCTGTAAAAAGTGGAACCCTACATTTTTGTGATCCTTAGACCTTAACCTTTACAAAAAAATATGGTGCCAATTTTTCTGTTGTGGTTTTGTCATTTTTTCGGGTCAAATTTAATTTTAGAGCAAAAAATGAGGGCCAATATATATAAATATTTACTACAGAGGGAAATTTAGCAACAAACACCTCAAAATGGTTAGTAAGATATATTACATCACAATAACTTAGACTAGATACACAAAGACTGCGTTAAGACGTATATTCCAATATTAGAGAGTACTCGTAGAGCACATACCTCCGCCAACGCATGGATCCGCATCAAGATCCATCAGACTAACCATGGAAAATTAATCAGCTGTTGTTTGTCCACCGGTATATTGTTCTACAAAATGTCATTGATAAATTCATTAAATAAATTTCATATAGAGACAAGGAGGTATCCTGGGGTAGTTTGTGCAATGTACATATCGCGGACCACTTGCTGGTTTCAGGCAACCTGTATCGTATATAGTGTGGCTCCGCTTTCCCTGGTTTTGTCCAGTGACTAAATATTTGCTTCATTTATACATAACATATGAAAATGGCCCTGTTATTCTTCCATTTAATATGATTTTGCCATTCTGTCATCCTATTGTTCGATTATTACATCACCAACATCACTATCCGCACGCTGTTAGTGAAGGTATAGAAACCCGTCTCTTACGGTTAGTTTATCCAAAGTATATCTAAAGATCTAAAGATTATTTTTATGTTTTGGTCATGATCCAAGAAATGATTTATAAAAGTTTTAGGCGGATGACTATTTTTTTTACATAATTTGTGAGGAATAAACAACAGACAAAAAGGACAACTTTGACTGGATTTAGTGCCAAATCCTCACTAACCCAACCCGATATTTTACTAAATGCTACCTAGTCCACCATTCACAGTAAAATGAAGTACATATTAAGAAACAAAATAATAATAATAACAATAATAATAATAATAAAAATAACATTGATCATATAACCTAAGCTTTGTGCGGGCAATAGCATTCGTTTGGGAGCAATTATATCTTCTGTGGAGTAGCTATTTTCATCAGTTATTTCACTGTTCATTGATAAATCTTTTGTAAGCTGTGCTCATCAGGTAGTTTACAGCAGACAAATATTTACAGACATTTAGAGTAGAATGAGAGATGTAAAGGACAGATAATTAACCCTGAATGAAATGTATGTTTTACTGAAGAATTAACATTGAATGAAATGCATGTTTTACTGAAGAATTCATTAGGGAGAGTGTTTTGAAAAACAAAACATAGGGACCTTAGAAGTTTTAGCAAAGTCCTGTTGAAGGAAACAAGCTTGGAATTAAATATCAAATCATAAAAAAGTGTCATAATTAGTCATAATGTCATCGTACGTGTTTACAGATGTTCCTCTATCCCGTCTTATACCCCCCCCCCGAAGGTCTATTTTTAAAACGATGTTGTTTGGTGGGCCAATTTTTTATACATTTATGGGAATATGAAACCGAGGCATTCAGGCTTTACCTGTACAATAACAAAAACGAACCAATCTCAACAGAAACTATGGTAAAACAAATGGTAAAGTTTAAAGGGACCCATTCACCTATAAAGCATGTTGAATTAACATTAAAATAGCTTCTTCTTCTCTTTCATTTAAATCTGTACCTTTCAAAATATTGCCTTGAAACCGTTGGCTTACTCCAGTAAACGAGTGTTAAAAACAGTGGACTGGGCGCGATCACAGGTGTCAACATAAACACAGCACGTGTGGTTGTGTGCATCGCGGAGCCACAACACGTGTCAATAACGAATGCCCGACTGACTTGGCCCAAAAATGTAATACATGTTCCCGCTGGCTGAAACCCCGTGTGTTGCGGCTCATATTCGGACCTCCGGTCACACGGCCTTGTTATCGTTAACAGACCCATGTGGACTGTGTTTACCAACACGCAGAGCCATAACAAGGTGTTAAACAGCCGTATGCGAGGTACTAAGACGGTGTGCTAGGATTGTTTTGCTGGGAAAATTTTGTAAAAAGCAAAACTGAACTGAAATTGAGAAAGAATAGGCATAATATTGCTCCTGATTATGTCCCTTTAAATATAACAATGGTAAAGTTAAATGCTTGTTATTATTGAATTCTTGTCGCTTTTTTTCATTATCCTTAAATGACTTGTGATGGCACAATGGCAACATGGGTTGTTCCATCAGTCCGAACCAGATCACTGGTACAACATTCTTTTTTATGAAAATAGTAATCTGTAGACAATGAGTAGCACCCAGCTTGTACTATCTATATATAATGCAAACTATGAAATGAAGAATGAAGAATAGAAATATTCTTATATTTTATCAAATCTAATTGGATATGTCATGAAATACAGGGTATGTCAGATGCAGCAGCGGAATGTACATCTTCGATTGGAGCCCATGTTATTTTATCATTTGTATACCAAATAACTCCAGACAAAAACTGAAGCATTGTATACCATTATATATATATATATATATATATATATATATATTTATATATATATATATATTATATATATATATATCTATATTTAATGATTAGTGGTATAGCCGTGTTAGTCTGTAGTCGAAGTGTAGGTTTGGAGAAAGAGTGACGCCTTTTAGATAGACTAATATTAATAAACATGTTACTATCTAAAAGGCATCACTGCTTATCTCTCTCTCTACACACACACATATATATTATAAATATGTGTGTGTGACATTCATTTTACCTCAATGTATAGGAAAATAAGTGTCTAGAAAACTTTATGTGTGGGAGCTACCATATGGGATAGCTTAAATGACTAGAGATTACCATTGCTTATAGAAAAAAAATAACACTTATCCCCTGAAGAAAACTGTAAAGATACATAAACATTTGTAACAGTATATGCATTATCTCACGCTATTAGTTCATTAGTTTGGCTGAATACAATTTTTTTTGGCAAAGCCATCCCTGTATATGGACTTACAATCTCCAATTCACCTGTTTCATTCATTGTTATGGTTCTGTATGTGAGTAAACACAGTCCACGTGTGTCTGTTTACCATAACAAGACTACAGGCCATAACTAGAGGTCTGATCTTGTGCGTGCACAACTCCCAAACAAGGAGAAATGATATGGAAGATAAAAAAAAATGTTTAGATGCTTTGAAAAATCTTGATTTGTAAAGTAGCGCGGTATGGCCACCAGGGGGCGTGCGCGCTATGTTTACATCTGTACCACTGATCTTGCAAACCTTACATCGCTTGTGTACAGGATTACTCAAACGGTTTACAATGAAATATTAGCAGATACCATCATATTTTAAGGGGAAAAAAACAAGCTATGTGTATAAAGCATGTAACACTTATGAGTTTATTAAATATACTTGGTATGCGAATAGGTACATTTAATATAAACCAAATATAATTTTAGACAATGCCAAACTGTTCAGAGAACTAAGTTTAGTATGTAAATACCTTCTAAAAAAACTTTCTTATCCTCTTGTCCCTGCTTACTTTGTTTAAGTGTCGGTCAAAGTTTATAATTTAACGTTTTAAATAGCATTTTAATACAAGCTGAAAGACATGTCAAAACTGAATAAAAAATGTCACCATGTTTTTAAGGCTTCATAGAAAGGTGAAGATCAAAAATGCATGGGGTGTCACATTTTTACAAACAGAATTTACTCAGGACGAATATGCTACATATGTCCCTACACTAACCATGTAGGTCAGATGGATACAGCTCGGAGCAGTTGGAGGTAGAAACTTCTAATTAGCATCTGTGGTTGGGATTACCTTGGAAAAAATCTTTTCGGAAATCCTAAATAAGATCGCTTTAAGTATTTTCGAAGGACACTTGACAAGCAGCATGATTCGGAGCACTCTGTAAATCATTCTACCCATTGTTCAAATTTCCCATACAAATATTTTCATCAGATCAGAACATCAGTAATTAATAAAGGCATTGCATGTGTGGTAAAGCGTCACGGCCCATGAGCATGCAGAATTTGGCGCAGAAATTAATAAAGGCAACGCCTGTTTGTAAGGTCTGTATAATATAAGGTCTGTATATGCTGTCTTTTAACTAGCAGAGTATAATCATATAAACCACTCAATATTTAATTCTGATAAGCTTCAAAGACAGGTAGGATATGAAAATAAAGTCTGAAAAAATATGGTTTTTTTTTATTCTATGGAGAGAAAACAAATTATGGCTATTGTCGAAATCCGATTAAAGTGGCGAGTTCTGCCGTGTGGCCGTCTCGTAAAGCAGGGGTTAGCAAACCTCTGTGTTAGGAAAACTGATGGTGACCACGATAGGTCAATACTTATAGGTTCATGGTAAACCCCTGTGGATTGATAAATTAATATTAGCAGAATCCATGTGACTAGAAAATCCGGGCACAAAGACAGTAATGTAAACAAATATGACATATCTCCTAAGTTATATGACTGTGTAGGGTAAAACCACCAGATGAAACAGGTATTCTGTAAATTTGTCAAAGCCATACCATAATAAGATTACCTACAACACCATTTGATCTAATTTTGAAGGGTTTTATAGCTGGAATAAATGAATTTAGGATGTACTTTATTATTTATATTTAATAATATTTATTAATGAATACATAGAATGTATGGACAGGATGAAAATAATGATAAGCGTGAACATCGGCCGGTATTGTTAAGCTCATCTAAGTCTAATTATCAATAATGTCAATTCAACCGAAACCAAAGTGCTAGACCATCTTGACCATCTTTGAAGGCATCAGAAGCTGGGTTGAAACCCCACCAACCTTCAGTATAGTCAACTAATTAATAAAAGTTTTTGTTCCAATTATTTTGGTTTAATTAAAAGAAGACCTAAAAAAACAGGATATTCGTTTCCTATTTCATCTCTTTCGAAGACTTCTTATGGCTTAGGGGTAGGGAACAGGTCTCGAAGCCAGGAGATTATGAGTTCGAATCTCAGCCGTCCGGTGAGATTTTCACGGTCAACCCCCACCCAGGGTGAACGCTCTGCAGGCTTAATGAGAAGAACGACCGTGTTTCACTCAAACGAGTGCGCCTTTCGGGTGTTTCCCGGTGGTATGACCCAGCTATGAAGAGGATTTCACACTCAGGGCCCGCAGGTGCAGTAGTCAGCGGGAGGGTTAACACCAGGATGGTACATGACAGGGAGCGTGAATTACTGCCCTGTCCCCTAGTCCGAAAGCAGAATATTACTTAGTTAAGCTGGCATAACAAATGGAGGCGGTTACCTCCAACAAAAATATTTAAAAAAAGACCAAATTCTGTGAACCCGTGAGGCCAAAACAAATTGATCTCTCATGGACTCCGTTTTCAGAAAACAGAGTGGCATGGCGGGTTTCGATTCCTTTTTTTCGATAAAAACAAACAGTTAATTAACGGGACAACAGCTAAATAACAAAACAGTTTTGCTAAACAGGGGAAAAACACATTATTTTTTTCCAAAATTGTAAATTTTTTTCTTTAAATAAATGACTAGCAGCTGAAGTTCGAAAAAAGGTAAAATCCTCCGAGAATCAAAATAAGAATGTAAAACATGGGGAGGGTAAAAAATTACATGCACGTTGCCTGAGATAGCCATCTTTTTTTTGGACTGGGGCACATGAATTATGGCGTCTGTGTCATAAGTTGTTTTGCAACATCTTCGCCACATTATCGAATATTATAACGATATTATTGGATATATAAGTAAAAAGCGATACGCTGACTTTCATATTGCGTATCGCGATACAGTTTTCAAATATCGGATTTTATTTCGATATTATGTTAAACGTTCCTTAAACTTATTATTCTGTAGAAAAAAAAATGTTTTTCTTACACATTTTGACATCTAAATGGGCTGGGATTAGTGACAAGCTTAAAGTTAAGCCGCTACCATATGTTTCGATGTTTGACAGGAAATGTTCAAACCAGCCTGATATACCATAAATCAAAGGTCCGTCACATTAAATATGCATGTCTTCTCTATTAATTATTGGTACACGATAACTATTTCCAAACATCTAAAAAAAGACGCGCTAAACACGGTCATAGTAAATAATTATTCATTAATCTTCTCTCTTATGATAACTGCAGGAAATTTAAGTGTTAAAATAAAAAAGTATAATTGTTTAAGAACGGCAGAATGCAAGGTGGTACCATCTATCCCTCACTATGCTCATCCACAGCCAAGAATTCTCCAATTACCAAGTAATTTGCATTTGTAAGGCCCTAAGCAAACCTTTATAAATACAAAATATAATGTCATATTTCATGTTTGAATAAAACTGCTCTACAAAAAGGGTCATTGTGTGATTATGTTTAACTTCATTTAAAAATATCGATAAAATGATAATTTAAAGACACATTTATTTTTTTTATAAATTTAATACAATGAAATATTGCGATACGTATCGCAATACGGTACCATATAATACCATATACATATAATACAAATGCTTGTGTTCCCCTCAAGCAAGCTGCATTTTCTTCATGTCGCTAACAGGTTGTTACTACATTCCTTTGGAGCTCTCTCTGACCAGATTTCAATCAAGTTTAGGCAATGCGCTGATAGCTTGGTTACAAGATTCCTTTTGATTTTATTTTGTATTTTCACAATAAACCTGTGTAAACCAGAGACATCTGCAATTCAATCGTGACAATTGACAGCGGCTTTACCACAATATTCATTCTTAAGAACAGCAGGAATTGTGGATAAGTGCAATGCATATGTTTATTTACCAAGTAGAAGCAATGTAATTAAAGTCTCGTCATTAATTGCGTTTGCGTAAAGACATGTAAATCATTTTTAGGTGTGCTTTTTTATAATTTTTTTATTACCTATTCGACGAAAAGTAATGTTTTTTTTCTGAAATTCGGTTGATATAACTGGTTAACAAGCAGAAAACACAAGTGATACGAGCCGCAAATGAAGGTGTTCTTATACATATCCAAAACTTCGGCGCACTAACCTCTTAACTGGAAACCATATATATATATATATATATATATATATATATATATATATATATATATAAATATATATATATATATATATATATATATATATATATATATATATATATATAATTTTCATTATAAATTGTGATAAATAGAGAGATAGACAGACAGACAAACATACATACAGATGACCAGGGCTGGTTCATTGTATACAGAAATGGAACATGAATAATGTGAAAAGTCGGCAGTGAACCGACTTCTTTTTATCTATATATCTATATTAATTAATGTGCACACACAGTGGAATGAAAAAAGACGTGTGTACTTTGGCCACAACCCACCTTGCATTCTCCAAGATACCACATCTTGCGGTAAAATCATCTACTATTTAATATCGTTTAGAATGTAATCATATCTCACCACAACAAACCTAGCACTGTACATAACACCATGCATCCAGCAAAGTGAAATAACCTAGAATTAAATTGACGACGCAAAATAATTGCCCCCTGTTGTTTCATTGCTCTGGGGGCTCATACTAATCCGAAAAGTTTGCAGAGCGAATAAGGTCATAATTAATTGGATTCAAAAGAAACCTGTTACACAAACAACGCACTACATAAAAAAGAAGGTATTGGATGGCTGCCAAGAATGTTTGCTAGTAACTAACTATTACTGTTTTGCTTTTAAACAATTAAATCCACATTACTAAGTGAGTAAGACAGAGGGAGAGAGACAGCGACAAACAGAAATAAAAAATTGTAATCTATATAGCTATCTGTCTTAATAACTATTATATTCACGGTAGCAGCACTAAAATTCTCACGGACCTCTGTGCCAGAAGACAGAAATATTTGGTAATTATTTGATTGTAATAGGACAACGCCGATGGGTCCTTTGTGAATAATTTATTATATTTTCTACAAATCCCGAGAAATTTGAAATTGTTACAGGTGTCTCTTTTATTGTGCGCTGTTGACATTCTGATTCGTGTTGGGCTCAAGCCCTGGGCGTTGCTATGCTACAGAGCTAGGTTTAATCCGTACAGGTTGAACTCTCGCTGGTGTAAACACAGCGACCGCGGTCGTGCTAGTCTGGAATATTCAAGTGTTCATGTGCACGTGTATTGTTCTTACGATTGTTCGTGAAATAGAAGTTTCTTGAATTTTCGGATAAAAAGTTATAAATAGGGGCTGTGTTTTAGAGCCGGGGAAGAGGAGAGAGAAATATTCCAGTGGACACAGAAGAGTGTGGGTCAGTTTGTGGACCTTTCCGATATGTGCAGCAATTCTAGATCTTCTCTGAGTTTGTAACGGATTTTATTTATTCCTCAGTTTGCCTTTCGGATCACTACCAGAATTTCACTTTTAAATAACAAGAAATTGATTTTGTGATTGCATTGGACCTTTATTCTCCGAGAAGATTTTTGTGAACTTTTCATCTGGATTATACACTTTAAAGGACTTGTTGTCGCTGTGAGAGTGGTGGTATCCAGGTACTGTACCCTTTATTTATTATACTGTGTAATTGTATTTATTTGCTGTTGTACTGTTGTTACACTGTGTAATTGTTTTGATTTAGTGTATTGTAACGCTAGGGTTATTTTAAGTATAAATTATAATTATTTGTTAACAAAAAAAACTCAGTCTTTTTTATTCACTCCACTAGAGATTTCACGCTGCGTAATGTTACAGAATCTGATTTGTTTTGCTCCATAACAAATTTTATGCTCGTCACGACTAGGTGATCTGTTGTGATTAGGTTCCGTGACAATATCATTTCGCTGGGGATGTGTCGCAGCGCCCTCTATCAGAAACTTAGCCAGAAAACTTCCCTCATATGAGAAAACAAATCCAGCCAAACTCCTGCGGACCTGTCAATTCGTAAAAACTGGTTATTTGCAGGAACATTATAATTGACAGTAGGACTTACTCCTAACTCTACTGTGGTTAATATCAGTAGCCCATTTTTGTTCCTGTGATGAGGGAAGAATGTCTAATGTGTCCTACGAAAGGTAATTCGCATATCTCTTGATGAATTTGAACCAATGTATCCAGCGGATGAACTCGGTCCAAGAAAACCATTCCATCTCTGACAAACCCGGCAGAGCAGGCCAACCCAAGAACGTGTCTGAGGGGGTGTGTATGCATATGTTTGGTTGCATGCCTTATAATAAAGTCAGCTGACTTTATTATAAGAAGATGTTCTCTCAATTTTACATGACTGCCATTATTTTTCTTAATGGATATTCATGGAAAGCTCTTGCAATTACAAATTAAGATAAGGGCGTTTGCTATTACACAGAAATGGGCCTAATTACTCCCATTATAAAACAATACATGGTTATGCTCAAGACAAGCTTATTATGATCCAGGGACTAATTTGAGCGGAATATTTGGACGCGAGATAATAAACCGCTGTATTATTTCAGAGAGCTCTTCAGTAAATATGGGAAACCAGGATACTCAAAGCAAAGATGTTTAATGGCGGTTATACTAATCAAATTAAACACTGGAATTAGGTTTTCCTTGATAAACAATAAAGCTTTATTGATCATAATATCAATACAACTTTAGATTTGAATAATCACCCGTGAGAGTTTATTTATCCAAAGCCGCTCTAGAGTGGTGCAGTCCTGTAAATATGTGTTAATTTTGTTATATCGGTGTAAAATTTGTATTTTACTTCCCCGTTATGGATTCGGAGAATTAAAAACACGGAGAAATGGAGAAGCCTCGATGTTGAAGAAATTCCAAAGGAAGGACCATATCAAGTCGTTCCATTTTATCTTGTGTAAATTCAAATGATTCATCAGTCGTGTAATTTTTTTTTTCATTTTACATAGATCGTACTGAATGATTTAAAGTAGTTTCCAATGACATGGGTGATGCCGTTTAACGGCTTCTGAAGGTTGAAAACCCTTGACATCCACTTTCCCACTCCTTTAGCCACGACTGGAATCAACCTGGGTACGGCAGCGAAGAGTGCCGAGCTTGATACAACTCGACTGAACAGGACCCTATAAATCGTGTACAACGGGGTTTATTGACATTTCTATAACTACACTGTGTTACGGAACCTAATATCAACAGATCACGTATGCGCGATGAACATAAATTCTGCCAAGGAGGTAAAAAAAATCAGATTCTGTAACACTAGGCAGCGTGAAATGTCTATGGGAATGAATAAAGAAGTCAGTGGTTTTTTTGTTAACAAATAACTATAATGTATTCTTAAAACAACCCTAACATTACAATACACTAAATCAATACAATTACACAGTATAACAGCAGTGTAACAACAAATCAATACAATCACATAGTAAAATAAACAAAGTGCCCAGTACCTAGACACCACCACTGTCACAGCGATAAGTCCTTTAAAAGTCCTTTAAATGTATAAGCCGGACGGAAAGTTCACACAAATTCTCTTGGAGAAAAACAGTCCAATGTAAAGCTCTTGAAACAATCCAGAAAGTAAACTGAAGACCAAATAAGATTCGTCACAAAATCCAGAGGAAAACCTGAAGAAAATCTATAATAGCCGCACTTATCAGAATAAGTCCCACAAACTGACATACACGCTTCTGTGTACGCTGGAATTTTTTCTCTCACCTCTCTTCCGGCTCTAAAACACTGCCTCTATTTATAACCTTTCTTCAAGCCGAGAATTTTCCGTTTCTCGAACAACCTAAAGCATATAACACAGAACACGCATTCTAAAAACATACTAGAATAAAGAATGCTGTGTATCTTGGGTTCAACCAATGCAGATTAAACCGAGCCTGAAACATCCGGCCAGGCGAGGCCGCTACAACAGGAGCTACGCGTGGCACACAAACTAAACGCCAACAACACATGGAACATCCGTGTGCACAATTAAACAATCATCTGTAAGACCGCTGCACACAATGCACAAAAGGGCACCTGTAACAATTGACTGCAATCATTTGATAAAACATCTAAAAAGTATTTTTTAAGCAACATAAAAATATGATAATTTTTTCCACGGACAGTGAGAAAAAAAATCGCAGCTCAAGGCAAGTTTTGAATATTTCTTTAATTTTCCTGTGGGGTCGCAAAGCCTGGAATTGTTCCAGTTAAGTCCCCTTTACATAGGTCTGCGATATATTAAGTGCCAACTTTCATCAATCAAAAAATGTCCAGGACGCTAAATGGTCGCCTAAACCAAGAAAATCCTGTTGTTTTTGTAACTGCTCCAGCGAAGTGCAAGTTTAGGGCATTCCACGCCTGCCTCCCTTCTGCTCCCCCTATACAAGCAACGCGATCACTGTGCCTCGAGTCTTCAACAACGGTAATGTTTGTGCCTCTTTTGAACTTCCTTAGTGCCTCCTTTGAGCAACCTACACCCTCTGTCATCTTTGTGTGACTGTTCTGGACATGTTTTAAAACCCATGATGTCCATGGCAAAGTCTGAATTTGTTGTGTACCACCTTGGAAAACCTTGGCAACTGTTCTGCTTTCTTTGGGCCTCAACGACGACCTGTAAATTTTGTGGTCGCACACGGGAGGCTCAAAGAGCTGTGTAAAAGGCTTTTTTGGGGGGAAAGATACAACCGATTCAATTCTTGTGATTCTGTACATAATCTAAAAAACCTAATTCATTGTTCATAGATTTATGAATTCGTGTAAGGAATTGAGGCAAGGACACTGGGAACACATTTGCGGAACACTGTCAAGGACATGGTCATTATTTGTTAAAAAAAGCTATCAGTCCACTAAATATCTCCATATTGAACGAAATTTAATACGGCAATTTTGGAATATCATATGTATTTTTGTCTTAGTTAACATGTGCTTTTCACCTAAATATTTACTTACATTTTGATCCCGTCTTAATTCAAATTCGAGGCCCTACATTTTGGGCTTAGCTTTGGCTGTCCTTAGGTGAATTCACTTCTCATATTGCTCGTGCAGAATAAACAGTTTCAGCTTTATTACAAACGTTCTCACTATTTCCTGAGGACTGTCAATTCGGGGGAAGATACAGGTTTTGTGCATGGGTTGGTGGAGGGGGGGGGGCGAAGTAGGTTTCAGGGAGGGTGTCCTGATATGCCATAAAAAACCAACCAATCAATCAAACAATCAATCAATTAATAAAGTTTTTTACCTTGAAGACCTGGTCAGTGATGAAGTTTACTAATGCGAACCGCAATGGGACGCGGGGACATTCAGATTTTCGATGATCTTTGATTGGTTACATAATTATTAGACGTATAAAGATCAGGTTGATGTGCGGAAGAGATTAAAGATAATAAAATGCATGTTTTAAGCCAAGGAAGCGTTCCTAAAAAAAGCAAGGGAATATGCATACCTCATTAGTAGCAGAAGCGGACTCCAGGGGCTCCGGACCCCCTTTGCAGCTGCCACAACCTTATTTAAAGGGTTTCATACACATTTTGTTACGCAGGCATTTCGGTCTTTGCCGAAGGCAGATCGGCTATTTTCGGTGGTGGCCTCCAAGCAATTTAAAGAAATTAAAAAAAAAAACTAAAAATGATATGTACATTAAAAATTAGTTATTCTCATATCGGGAAGTCACTGCAAGAACAATAAATTTAAAATCAGGCTTAACACGTCGTCATACGCAATTTGGTTTCAGAGAACACTGGGGACAAAAGAGGACGAACTTCCTTTTATAAGTATATATATATATATATATATATATATATATATATATATATATATTACAGTTGACAATCCCGCATATCAAATCACGTTGACAAAGCAATGACTGGTGCTGATAAGTGTGACAGAAAGCACATTTATAGACCGTTAAGTAATTAAAGCCTTAATTAAGAGGCGGCTGTCCCCCATGTTGAAGATCAATCAAACATGACTCAGTGTGTTCTATTACAAAGGTATTTTATCAAGACTATTTATCATTAAAACCTTTGAGTCAAGCAGAACTAAATAAATATAAAAAGGTGTTTACAACCAATTAACAAAGTATATTGAGATCACATAAATTTAATGTTAAGTTTAAAGATAAAACATACTTAAGTCTCAGGTCTTTATATATTGTTAGAATTTGGGTGCACGGTACACAGGGTGTGGATATATCAACATGGAAAACTAGACAACCATAGACTAGACCTGTCTAGCTATGAAAGTCGCCGAGTTATAAACATTTCCGTGAAATCTGTTTTTTTTTCTCGTTTGACGAGATATAGTGACAGATTCGGCGGGACTTTCAGTTTCATCGTGTCTAGCTAGCCATAAGCTACACAATAACGAAAACAAGAGCTCTGCAGCTTAAAAAATTGACAAAGATAGAAAATATAGTGCATGAATATTTTCAAATTATCAAGTTGTAACCCTAAAATGCGTAACCATGGTAACGACAGATTTGAGTCAGTTACACACCATATGAAGGTTAACGGAATGACAAATAACAAACAAACAAACAAATAACGTGAAAAAACAGACAGACAAATGGACTCACAGAACTGACGCATATGCTTGCCGAAATCGTAGATTCTCTGCAAGCAACACACAGACATACGCAAGTAACAAACTTTAACGGTTTACGAGATATACATTTATAGAAACGCTGAAAATGCTACAGATCAGAATAATTTAAACTCAGAAATACTTCTAAAGTTTCAAATCTAAGTTGCTATAGCCAGCGTTCGTGCAATGTAGTTTTGGGGGAAATTCAGCATATACATACACTTATGTAAATAAATGGAGGACAAATATGAAAAACATGTAAGAGGAAAAATTATGAAAAAAATTAATACTATGACAAATTCTGAGCATTACAATCTGAATGATTTAAGTCAGCTTTCCCTCTTATCTCTTTTCGCTCACGGACATAATGGTGAAAATAGATTATGAGCTTTATAATTAAATTTACCAACAGAGGCATGTTAATTTAAATCTACAGCTTTATCTTTTGTGCAGAAAGCAGCCAGATATGTAGCATTTATTATTATACATGTTTTGTTTCCATCCAGATCTTATCTTTGATAAACCGCATTCATGGGGTTAAACCTTTGCAATAAGTATTTGAATACAAACGAATACTCAATAATTCAATGAATATTAATATCTACGAATACAAATATTGGGAAAAAGAAAGTATTTGAAATAAATGCGGAAACTTTAAAAATGTAGTCATGAACGCATTCTACTAAACCGAAAGTATCATACTTTCATAATGAAACAAGACGTCCCTCATCTGATTAGCTATTGCATGTATCCGGAAACTGTGACAGATAATGTGAGATTTTTATGTGTAATATTTAATATAAACTGGTTTTCTTGATTGTCCCTAACGAAAGGGACGAACTTTATCTTTATTTACAATGATAAAAGCATAATTAACACAGCTGCCAACGAACGTGGCGGGGGTTATGTGATGAGCAGGGTTCGTGTGTTTCGATGGTGATGGTGTGTGCGTTTCATTCATATCGCCAAAATATGTTGAAGGGTGAGTCATCGGTGTAAGAAGAAAAATCTTTTGGGACGGATCGGTAAAATTAAATTGTTGATCCAGTGTAGTTTTTTGCTGTTCAATAGTTTTTTTCCCATAAACATCTCACACACATTTTATATATATATATATATATATAAATATATATATATATATATATATATATATATATATATATAAATTGTTACATGTATCTGTTTGTTATGCACCGGATATATCATAACTTGGCATGTGCTAGGCATTCTGATACGTTTTAAGTGCAAACCCTGTGCGGTGCTATGGGAACCGCACTTGCTGAACCCTGACTTGTAGAGACACAGGGCTCGTTGTAATCTAGAAGTTTCGGGTCTGATCATGCGCTATGTGCGCTTGTGTATTGGTGTGTTGTTTGGAATGTTCGTGAATATGGAAGTTTCTGGGCTTCGAGTGACAAGCTACGAATAGGGGCTCTGTTTAGAGCCAGAGGAGAGAAAAATACCAGCGGACACGGAAGTGTGTGACTCTCTCGTCAGTGTTTTTTTCCTTTCCGATAATTGCAGAACTTACAGATATTTTACGAACTTTTTACAGACTCAATACGGATTGTCTACACTCTACAGTTTACCTTTGAGATTATTACCAGAACTTCACTTTTGGATTACAACAGATTATTTTCGCGATTAAATCGGACTATTCTCTGGGAAGATTTTCTTGGATTACTTATGTTAGGGGACTGTTGTTGAGCTGTGACAGTGGTGATACCCAGAAATCAAAGCCTAAGATCGGGACACTCTGGTGATGCATATTTTTATTATTGTTATACTGTGTAATTGTATTGATTAAATGTTGTAATGTTTGGATTATTCTGATTATAAATTATAATTATTTGTTAACAAAAAAAACCCACTAATTTCTTTATTAATTCACCTAGGGATTTCATGCTGCCTAGTGTTGCGGAATCTTATTTTTTTTTTTATCTCCGTAACATTTTTAATACTCGTCACGATTACGTTATCACTTGTTATAAGGTTCCGTAACTATATATATATATATATATATATATATATATATGTATATATATATATATATATATATCAGTTCCCACTATATTGTATCACTTTTTGTCTTTTGCACACTCTACAATAAAATATCCTCATAACCAACTGAGATTTTTTAGCCATTTGTTTGACATGAAATTTACCTTTAACTTACTTGGGCTACACTGAGTAACATGATGACATTAACATCAATGATGTTTATCAAAAACGCCAGTTGGAGGGGGGGGGGGTAAGAGCAATCATTATCGTGTTTTCCCATTGTCTATTCAAACCTTACCATACATCATGACATTGGCGGAATCAGGATTCTGAATTTATTTTACTTTTCGAGCTGATTATTGTAAAATATAGTTTCTCCTTTTAAACACCAAATTTGGTAACTGTGACATGTACCTGTTTGACAGATACACCTAGGCTTCATGGAGCAAGGTCTGCAAATGAAAAGCAATTGATGCGTGTGTAATGAAAACTTTCTTGTATCAATGATATTCGAAACATTTTTTTTAATAGTTTTAAAATCATTCGGATTTCTTAAGAAGGTTGTTAGTGTAATTTATATTTAAAGATCCTTAGTTATTGTTCAACAGTAATGTCGCGTTTGATAACCTATGTATCAGAACATGAAATGCCAAGGATACTTAATTACTATAGCCCTACGAAACATGATGGAGTGTAAGCCGGGGGTTTGGGTGGATAAGAAATATGTGGCTTTTTCTCTTTCGGTATATCTGTCATGTTAACTGATTTTTATATTTACAGACACAGCTTTACCTATTTCAAGGACTGCTAAAGGTTAGTTTGTATGCATTTTTAACGGTCCAGTGATTGTTTGAAAATGGGAAAAAATATTTCTCGTAAGTTCCAATGAGCCAATTTAAATAAAAGTCCATCCTCCTTCCGCGAGACAGGTCATGTGACATGCTTGACCATATAACCAAACGCCGGTGCCAATAGTTAACATTTCGATTACAGGGACTCCTGTGCCGGCTTGAATTTAAAAGTCGATGGATTTGAAGGTCAAATTCTTGGGTTGAATAGAAAATGTGTTTTTATGTAGTTGTAGAATTTTAAGAAAGGCTTTTGCTCATATCAGATAAAAACGTTCCTTGGTTATGCGAGGACATGAACTGATGGTCTAGAATACCCGAACATCATTTTTATGGGTCCTCTCGTAAGCTGAAACAAGACAAGAAAAAAAAACCTTTACTGCGTTATCTCTTAAGACTTAAATTTATACACATACATACATTGATACATAGAAACACACAAAGCTATATACATACATAAAGATATATCAACATCTTTTCACAGATACACATGTAAGTACACACACACACACACACACATATATATATATATATATTTATACATTCATATATACAAACATAGATACATTCATTGCTATACACATAAATACATTTATATATACAAACAATCAAACATACAAATGTTTATAAATAGCATAGCTTGGAAAGTATTTTGATATGCAAAGTGTGCTGAGATTTCTGTTTTGGTGATAATTAACTTTCAGACAGACGCTCCAAAATCCAATCTAAACCAAGATATGCATTCGAACAATCACTGACCAAAATTTGCATTAAGTCGGATAATTTTAAGGAAAGTTTTGGCACGGTAACTAAATCCTGACGGACGGACAGGCAAACAGACGGACAGATAGACACACCGAAATCAATGTCCACCGTTCCGCGAAAGCGGGGCACAAAAAGGCAGCGTCGGATTTCTTTCCCGCGCCATTATCTTCCCTACCCTTCTGCATGCAAGAGTTATATGTATGAAGTCTACAAGCACCCACTACACATGTTTAACTGTGCCTTGGTTCTGAGTTTCCCTGTTCTAAAATCCTGCATCCACCCCTGATTATTGTGTCAGGTGCCACCCTACAACTGGGGCACACAAACTTGATGGCCATCGATTCCACCCGAAGAAATTCATCGTGTATATCGCACAGAAAGTCGTTTAACCTGAGCTGTCACTTGAGCCCCGTTCCCACTTTCACGAATTTGACGCCGAATCGCCACGAACGTACATCATTAAAATTCGTAGGGACGTCGTGGGAGTGTCGAGTGTCGTAGATGATGTCTTGAACATTCGGTAATGTTCGTAGCGAGGTCTTGAGCACTCAGAATTCTTGGCGCTATTTTTGAAATGTTCAAAAATTAAGCTTTTTCGTCACAAGTCGTGGCTAAGTCGTAACAGTTTCTTGGTAAGTCGTATGAGAGTCTTTATAATTCTTGTAAATTCGTGATGTAAAACAATATGACGAATGCTCACGAAGGACAACGACATTGACACGACTTCAACACGACTATAATACGACTACCACAAGAACCTCTCAAGAGAGAGTCACGTTCATAAAGCCCCTTCCTACTTCCACGAATTTGGTGACGAATCATCAAGAACTGACATCATAATGTAACGGAAAATTTTATTTTCTTAGTGATTTTTACCTTCTTACAAACCAATGAGGAATAAGGTTTAGAAGTAAGAACACTGTGTAGATTTGTAAATTTGTTTTAAAGAAGATTTGTATTGAGGTTATTGGTTCCAACTAAATTTGAACTAAAATAATTTGAAGAAGATGAATCAAATTACGTTTCCTTTGTAATTTGTAACTTCTTTGTAAACAAACAAGGAAGTTTTTGCAGTTAGTAAACCATGAAGATTCGTAAATTTGTTTTAAAGAAATTTTTTTATCGTGGATATTGGTTGACAAAATAAATTTGAACCAAAACAGTTTAAAGAAGATGAATATATTATACAGTTTCGTCATACTTAAACATATGGTCAATATAATAAATTATGAATTTCCTATTTTACTATGGGAGAATAAATTGAGCCTAACACAAATTGATATTAACAGAATCTTATATCACATTGAGAGCTGAATCAATAAGATATTATAACCAATATTTTGAGAATACAGATATTTTATATCCGATTAAGACGGTCGTCTACTTGGACTTAAAGAAGTTATCGTCGTATTTGCCACCACATAAATAAGTCGTAATTGTCTAATTACTCAAATCAAATGAGACATATATTATCAGTGTTTTAAACTGGATAACTTTTGTCAAATTAAAATATCCGGAGAAGTTGAGTAAAGTGTTGTTAAGGTGTCCTTTTACTTATATCGTCTTCTTTGTGACATTACAATAGCTATATATCACATATATAGCTATCTAACAACCCGTAGCAAAATTGAATGGTCGTAGGAGTATCGTCCACAAGTCGCAGATCAATCGTGGAAATATCGTACCAGTATCTTAGACGTCGTCACGGAGCCGTGAACATTCTTAAAAGTGTCGTGTCATATCGTGCTGGCTTCGTGTCACTGTCGTAGCCAATCGTACTGGCATCGTACTCCTTTCGTACAATATCGTGGTTGTGGTGGAATTTTTATCACTCGACAGGCCGATTGGCCACGAATCGCCACGAATTCAACATCGTGGCGATTCGGCGTCAAAGTCGTGAAAGTGGGAACGGGGCTTAATTAACATATCCATTCACCCATAGTCCCCAGGTAAAAGGTTCTTTTACTAACTAATAGGCCAAATTGCACTCCAACTTGTTACCGTCCTGTGACTGATGTGCTGTCAGTTTAAAGAAAGTGACAGACTCTCGTACTCTCAGCAATGAGTTCGCGGATCTTCGATGATTTATTCTAGCCTATCTGCAGTAATTCATTTAGTTATTACAGTTTTTCTGCAGGGTAGCCTGCACCAGAAGAGCACTTCAGTTGTAAACACGGCCCTGATCCAGATATAAGATACAAAACATTAATAATAATGACAATACAAATAAAATAAAAATACAAGTTACAATGTAAATGTAAATTAACATACTTAGACTGTAAAACTAATACAAAATGACAGACCAACATTTAAAACCAACATTTCATGAAAACCTATTGATTTTAAACATGGCTACGATAAAAGCATACTTAACGTCATAATAGGGGCAACAAAAAATATTAATTATTTAAGCAGAGTATTTATAAATTAATTTTGTACATTATACCAGGGAATGAGATTAACTAGCAATTAGAAATAAGCTGATCTACTTTGGAGCCCTGTACTTATAACCATTAAAACACTTATAAAATGAAATATTATACATTCATAAATTTAAACTTTAAGAATTATAAAACATGAGAATTATTATTATTAAACATACCTTTATATTTGGAATGTATTTAAATATTTAAACTGATAAAAAATGACTAAAATATCACAGTAATTTATATCGATAATGCGAAGTACGTGGCAATCAAGTATTTTAGCATGATTACATTGATAGCATTAGGGCTAACAAATATTATAGTCTAAATGCATCGTGGCGTCTTATTTCGTTGTCACCTCTCGCTTGCAGCTCGCGCCGCTGGCTTGAAACACTGGTTTTTATCCCGCTGTCTCTACAGGCACACCTTGCGGAATGCCTCCACGTAAGACCGTATGATGCGGCAAACAAGGCCATCGGCGTATAGATGTACAATGAACCATCACCCATAAGAGATGTTCAAGCGGATCAGGTAGAAGTGGACTGTGATTGCCGATAAGATTATCTCGCTCTGTCTTCACGTGGAAGAGGGGGACACAACAGCTGTGAAATCATATGTGGCCGGACAAGGGTTTTTCTTACTCTTTGATCGGGAATTCTCCTCACGAAAGAAAACCCTGGCAAGAAAACCATGTCACGGCAATGAAACGCATCTTGCTCTGGTTTATGGATATAACGCTGATCCTGTGATCCTATAGCTACAGAACTGTAACGCAACAAAAAAAATTATGTTTTCCCTTTTTGTGCGTATAGGCCCCCAAGGTGGAGAGTTTACCCTGTAAAGTTTGGTCAGATCTGACCAAAGCGGGTCAGATTTCGATATTCGGTATTAGCGTAAGGACATGCATCAAACGCTACATATTAAAGGCCATTGAGCGTAGCCTGTCTCCTTCTGGCGTAGGTGCTGTCGTAGGCTGTCGCCAGGTAACATTGGTTGTCACAGGTCCCGTCGTAGGCTGTCACCAGTTGATTGCTGTAGGTGCTGTCGCAGGCTGTTGTTACTTGATAAAGGGCCCATCCTTTTCTCCGGCTCCTCACATAGCACAGGGTAAAGACTCGTCGAAGCTTGTCACGAGTGGACGTAGCATGAATTCTGGTGTCGTAGGTTGTCGCCAGTGTGGTCGTACTTTGTCGTAGATGTGGTCGTAGCTTATCGTAGGTGATTGTCCTTTGTCGCGGCGAATGTGTCGTCGGTTTTCTACAGCTTGTCGTCAAGCATTTGTCAACCTTTTGTAGCTTGCCGTAGACTATTGACGTAGCGGAGGTCCTGTCGCCTTTTTTTTCGGCCACCATGATGCGACAGCCTGGACGCCTGTATAGTCACCTGTAGGGTCGCCTAGTGGGACAGCCCCCATAACTGTTACCACCAATGGCTCTTATTTACAGCCTGGCATGGAATGATGGGAAGGTTTAGGAGGGCCTATTTTGGGACGACGTCATGGGATCTATGAGGTGAAACTCCGCTTTTCTTGTGTTTTAGGCAATTTGCATACCCCCCTGTTAATTTGGAGTAGATTCTCGTTTGGAGTTAAGTCAAATCAAAGGGGGAAACTCTCCCCTACAGGCATTCGGACTCCATTCTAATGAAAGGAGACTGCATGTTCGGGCTAGGGCCAGTCCTACACTTGGAGGTAGAGCTCATGTTATCTGTCCTGTTAACAAAACACTCCTGGTGAAAGCCAGTCAGTTCTAACCCACATCCCCACACCTTCCAATTTCCCGGTTCTGTCAGTGGCGTCAATATATCGTCCAGGGTGGGGGGATGACTCGCGAACACACAATCATACACGCATATTTATGAGTGTCTGTATGACCCATTTTAAATACATGTATATATACTTTATCACCTTTCAATAAGTGTTTAGGAAATAAGGTATTATGTTTCAAGTATAAGTGAGGATTTAATAGATATAATATTTCATAGTAAACTCATAAATGGAACCAAAGTATGTATACATGTATTAATTTACATATTTCGTTTGCAATATAAAAGTATTTTTCTCTGAATAGTGGGGATTGATCACATTGATCACATTGAACCCCCTCCCCCCCCTCTATATTGACGCCCCTTGGTTCTGATGTTACACACGCCAAGACCACGACAACCGGTATATCGATTTTCAATTACCATTTCTTTACATTATCAGGAACGTTTTAAATGGAGAATTGCCTAAATTATGTACACAAGTAAAAGGCATTTTACAGAATATGTTAAAGAATTAAAAATTTAAATATTTTCTTATTTCACGTATTTGCACATTGTTTCTGTCTTAATTTCTCTTTTCTTCGGTTCAGCATCACTTTTTTCTAACATTTTACGCTCCCTTCAGTATTATGCAGCTTGGCATAGCTTGTATCTGCAACGGGCATGAGACATGTGACAAGGTTCATGAGAATATAAACTGATATTCCACAAATTCTGCAAAGTGGCGGCATTCAAGTTTAACGCTTGAGGGTTACAGGTATAAAGGAATATAAGAAAGATGCAATGCACCGGACTATTTCTTGCTTTAACCATAACCCAAACAGTACAAGTTACCACCCAATCTATATCGAGTGTTTTTTTTTTTTATTTTTAATTTGAGTTTTAGCAGCGTGGTTTCCTAATGAGAGGAAGTCCATCAAACAAAATTACCAGTATCAATAGCGCCATTTCGGCCCTCAGACATTACGGCAAAATTAATGGCTGTAAGGAGGGCCTGTTGAGTAATGTTTGTCACGGCTATACAGTATCACAAAAAACGCCTACCACAGCATGCATTATGCCTGCCTTTGTCATAGCTCGCAACAACCTTTTCAAAAACCAGAGTTCGCGTGTACTAGGGTTGCTGGTTTCGTAGGAATTTTAAATTCGAAAATCGAATAGCGAATTGTGAACCCCCCAGGTGTTGATCCAGAGAGGATTTTTATTTAGTCGAGAACCCCTCCCCATATCCTGTTCACGGTTACCATTTTTTGTAATAGGCTTGTAAATAATTGCACAAGTATTTACTTGGTATATCCCCCCCCCCCAAAAAAAAAAACAGCATTCTGCTGTTTTATCAAACCTAGTATAGTGGACCCTCGTCCTCAGACCGAAAGCAAATCCAGGTATTTAAGGTATATACGAAATTTGCTTTAACATTTTCCCCTATGACTATGTGAAAAAAATCCTAAGTAAATTACTGCTTTTAGTGACACGCGATTCAATTTTTAGTAAATAACCACAGACTCTTAGAATCCCTTGATGGGTATCATTCAAATTCTGATGGATTTCAAGGTAGTCGCGAATCTTGAATATTTTTTTCTATATATAAGTAGACGTTTGGAGTGCCTTGTCCATCTAAGAGAAAAATCTTGGCGGCGGCGAAGGTGCGGATAGGATAAAATAACATGTAAGTAATAACATTGTCCAAATGGAGGGTTTTAAGTTTCCCCATCCTTCCATCAGATTTCGTTTCTACTCAAAACGATCCTCTTCCTGTTGAGCACATTAGGAAGACTGTAACTACTTGTCTGAACTGTCAAACTTTAAAATCAAAGTTTATGACATTACAAAGAAACACATTCTGTTTATTCACATCTGCATATTTACAAAATATCACTTATTCCGTGGTGAAGTCCTTACCACAAAACACCCACGTTTATGTAACTTGCCTTTAAACAATTCTTGCTCAACCTACTTAACGGACTACATTATAACCTCTTCGTCACATTCATACTTGCGCCATCTGTGTATGTAGAAGCGCCGGTGCATTGTGGACTGTTAATTGTGAAGCCCACAAACCCTAACCAGCATATTCCCTCTCTCGTGAGTCCGCTTCTGCGCAGTGTGTAAGCTTCACCGTCACTCGAACTGCCATGAGAACACATAATAACGCAATTGGAACATATTCCGTTTCATACATAATACTTTTAATCTGATAGCTTGCAAGTACCACCTGTCAGCTAGGCTGGCCTGGGGAGATTGCATTTCATTTTAATATCGATAATAACCATCCATAATTGTATCGATTCTTGTTAAATCACATCGGTTCCTGTCAAAGTTATAATAACATCGGTTGTTGACAAAGTTAAAATCATATCGATTCTTGTCAAAATTATAATAAGATCGGTTCTAGTGAAAGTTAAAATCATATCGGTTCTTTCCAAAGTTATAATCATATCTGCTCTTGTCTAAGTTATACATGGAATTATATCGGTTCTTGTCGAAATTAAAATCATATCGGTTTTTCTCAAACTTAAAATCACATTCTTGTCAAAGTTATGATCATATCTGTTCCTGTATATCGTATTGGCCATATTGCATCGATACATATAAATCAATATACCTGGGTGTGCACAAAAAACAGCGATGATTTGATAATGTATACTGAGAATGGCAATCCCAAATTTGAATATCAATTCCGAATCGACTGATCTGTCAATATAACCAATATGATTATAATCTACAACATCTTTCAAATATAAAAAAAAGTTCAACATGGTATCAGTTATGGTATCATTCAGTGTGTTAACAAAAATATAACTAGGCATGTGCATTCTAGGAAATGCAAACCTCCGCCATGTGGCAGTTCCATATTGTGTGATGCGCCCCAAATAGTGTTTGCATTAACTTATTCGGTCAGTATTACAGCGTTCTTTCGTACACGAGTGACTTCATTTGTGAATATTCCTTGATGTTCCTGAATACGGTTCATGTGCTGGATCCACACCAACATCTATTCGGATCTTTAGATAGCCAATGGCTTATTCCCGAAATGTTCTGAAAATTAAATGAGTTTCCGTTCATGATTTCGTGAGTTATGTTGACAAAATACACCTACAAACAGAGTCATACTTGGTCAGCACTTTTTTCTTTATTTTTTTCTTATTAACGGGTTCGCAATTAGAGTAGTCCTACAAACTGAAAAGCTAAAGGACCAACTGACTAAAATAAAAAACGGTTAAGAGTAAAAACATCCTTGGTCGAGATCATGATAAGCCTGGCAAAAATAAATGGTAATAAATTCCACAAACTTTGACGGAAACACATTTACATGTCTACTTCGACCGGCGCCACACGTTTCTTGACGGAAGGCAAGAAACATCATCTGCACGTACACCTTTTCACATTAAGTTAACAAGATATGGTTCGCAAAAAAATTGGCTAATCAAGTCTGCAGAAACAGTTTTGTAGATTGCAGTTACATAAACGAAGCGAGTTCTGGTACTACTTGAATATGCACAGTCTTACCCTTATTGCTCATGATTCCATTCTATCTGATTCAGCATTATATTATACAAGCAAATCACCCGTTCTTGTGCTGCGACAGGTCCATACCTACACGACGGGGGACACGTAGACCATGCACAAAGTTTACCTCCTAGATACACTCAGGGTTGTTTCTGATCGATGGCGCTGCGATAACCCTTTCACCAAATTATGTCGAATACCTAAAGTTAATAGAATGGAGAATGTCCCCCTAGGACGCACTGTGTTTTGTCCCCATTACTTCGGGTCCAGAACGTGCAGATACTGAAATCTGCTCTGTCTAATATGTCTATTCACTTACCATCCATCATATATGTTTTAGTAAAAACATATATTTTGTTTTGTCTGTCTGCGCAGTTACAAATAACCATCCATTATTCATATAACATAATACCCGTGCTTGTTAGTCAGATTTGAGCGATTTTGAGATTTTCCACATTTGGGTCGACATGGACCAAACTCATTGGGATTTCATTACACGGGGTTGCGGAGCCTTGAGTCTGACTGACTGAAGATGTGTTGCTCTATCGAGCAGCTACAGCTTGCTGTATTTAAGAATACAGCCCTGCACGCTTCTTAAGCGTAATTTTAAATGATCCAATAAACCTGATGCCACCAAGTTGAAGAGTCGCGAATTGGCCAGGACCGTTTTACCCGCACCAGTGACCGAAGATAGCCACAGCACCCACACCCACTATAGGGCCCGAGCGGGCCACGCACCGGTACCGGCCCCTGAAGTAGTGACTATCCAAGCCAGAGAGCTGAACTCGATCATAAAGACTCTATCGAGCGATTGCGTATTTCGTCATAGGCATGAAGCCCTGAGAAAGAGAAAAATCATCCAATAGTTCGGCTCCATAGGGTTGGCTAAAGCAAAATGCCAGATGTTAAATAAAAAAAAACATGGTTCAGTTTAACCAGAATCTCAACCAGAAACTGGCCTGGTTTGTCTATGGTTTGTTTTAATGTATGACCGATTGGGCTATTTTTGCCTCACTGTAGTCAGGCTAAATAGTGTAAAAAAGAGAAACACGTTGTAAGAGTATATCGGATTTAGTTATTTAGTCATTCGAAAGAGGTCAAAACATTGTTTATAAATAAAATGCAGCCACATATTTATAACTATAGAATTGGTGCATTATATATAGTTCTCTCAGCCTAGTGGTTAAACGGTGTACCAAAATACATATATCTTGAATTATTATATATATTTTTTTCTTATTAATCGGTTTTGTAGTCCTACAAAATTTGTAGTCCAAAATACCCTTGGTTAACAGTTTAAAATTCTTTGGTTGAGATTTTACTCAGCCTGGAAAAAAATAAATGGTAATTAGGCCAAAATAAAATAAAGGTATGGTTCTCAGGCACATTTTAGAAATCAATGCGGGCGGGCGCTTTTTTTATTTTAAATTTGTTTTGGTATGTTTCGATAAAAATGCCAAATGATAAGGGAAAAGCATGAAAATAACAGTTTTATTTTGCTAAATAAGTGAAAGCACTACAAAACAAAGGAAATTGTATGGTTTTATCTTCTTGAAAGAAATGTCGCAGCGGTAGCAGCTCAAAATTGGAAAGTTTTTATTGAAAGTCAAAATAAAAATGTTTGATGCGGGGGTTTAAAATTGATGCGGGCGGTGCCTGAGAACCAAACCTTTAATTTTTTTGGCCTTATGGACACAAATTTCAATTATACATTTTGGCCGGGATGACCAATGATTTGTATTACTCTCTGACATGTTAAACGTATTGTTCAATTGGGCTATTTTTCCGTCACTGCAGTCGGGCCATATATAGTGTAAAAGAGATGCACGTTGTGAAAGTATATCGCTTTAGTTATTTAGTCATTAGAAAGAGGTCAAAACCTTGTTTATACATAAAATGCAGCCACAAATAATAACGATGGTAATTGAGTTTTGGATGTAGTTCTTTCACCATAGTGGTAACACACCAAACCTATCTAGAATGGCCTAATGTAGTTAGAAAGAGGGCAATGCAATCGCCCTTTAAAACAGCAAAGTGAAATATCTCAGGATTTGTGTGAAAATATACAGAATGATCCCCCCCCCCCCCAAGCATTATTCCCGACTATTCAAGACCAAACGCGTGTATATATAATACCCAAGACGTGGCAAAGGAGGAGATGCGTGACCATAGTCCCTTGTGACCAACATCAATATTTATATATTAATCAATATTGTCTATTCAGGTATATATTATTGGACCGACTGTCAATGCAATCGATGTGGGTGTAATTTTATGGAAAATGTATTTGGATTAAAAACATTTATTTTTATTGATTTCGTCGTTCATGAGTAACCTAAGTTTCGTATAGAAATGTGCGTAAAACGTGAACAATACCATAGAACATTCAGGGTACAAATAGTGTAGGTTTAAAAAAAAAGGAAAGCTTATCAGAGCAAGACGAAAGCTCAAGGAAGAAAAGATCGACCGACAATGAACCATTTAAGAAAGTCAACCTGCGTTTCCTGCCAGGAGAATATGGAGATTATGCGGTTTTTGTTTGCTCATTAATCACCCAGACAACATGAGCTAATCGGCACGCACTCACAAACAGGGAGTGTCACGGCCGAGTCAGTCGTATCAGCTTCTTGGCTCCAACTAAAGAACTTGCATGACAAATGCCTGAAGCAACCATGTCAAGGGAAAGTCGATACCTTTTACGAACAATAGACCCATCCCCGCATCATTTTAAATAGAAAACGGCTGTCACTCTTGTAAAATGTTTAGACATTTGCCCGGTATTTATGTATGATCGCGTTTATCATTCATTACAAAAAGCGAATTTAAAAATCATGATAGTTAGGTGTGGACCTTTTACATATGTCAAGAATGATATCTTGATAAAAAAAAGCCTTTCAATTATTTGCAAGTCTTCGAATACTATTTGATATTTCGTTTTTATAAAACAGATATTTTTAATTTAAGTCTGAATCTTCAAATGGGCATTACATGAAATTACAAATCACATGACATATAACATATATACACATAAACTTAAATTTTATAAACGGTTGCATAAATTAAACCGTGGAACAGTTCTCATTGATTTTAAAAATATAAAGATTTATTAAGTACAAGTTGTATCCCAGAATTAAAAGAAATACCATAGTCACATACATAGTATTTCGCGTCATCTAAAAGGCACGACTAAAATATAAATTATTTCAATTTCGCCTAGTTTCTAAGGTCAAAGGGATAACTCTTCCAAAATAAAGCACGACCGCCACAGGTAGGAAGTCTATTTCGAGGTACTTAAAGCTGGGAGGCATTTTACCTATAAGAAATCATGAGATTAAAGCCCATGGGTTCTTATATATCGTGCCTGTTGAAAAAAAAATAAAATACTGGCAGCAATTATCTCCATTAATATGGGATTTCAGTATTTTTTAGATAAAAAAAAGCCTATTTCATTTAAATAAAACAGTATGACGTAGGAATATGTGCAAATATTGTTTAAAGTAGAAATTTAATCAGACATAAATATATACTATCTCAGTGGAAAATATAATAGGAGTGTATATATATATATATATATATATATATATATATATATATATATATATATATATATATATATATAATATGAGTACGGATACCTTCTTGCTTCCTGTTATTATATTTTATTTTCAGATAACTACGAAAATAGCTAGTGTGAGAGTAATGACGTCATCGATGATGACAGAGCTGACCTCGCTGACATCTGTCAAAGAAAAGTGTCTTCCGAACAACAGTGTTTTAGTGTATGCTATTAGAGATGTAAGAGAGTCCTGAAAGGTCGTATTTCTTCTAAATTCAGGAAAAAGACCAGGTATATCCCTACTTGTAATTGACAAAAAACAGATGAAAGTGAATTTCACGCTTTTATTCTTTTACTTTGCTTTATTCTTAACATCGAGGTCGTAGTTAACCCTTTACTGATGGCAGTTTTCTAGCTCTGACATGAAAAGCAAAGGTTATGTTAAAAATAGCCTTAATAATCTCAATAAGTAAGCAATGTTCTCATTGTTTGTTTCAGACTCACCGCTTGTCCGTATTGTGTCACTGAGAGTCAACAAGGCCAACAATGACTATCATTTATGCAAAAGCAGTGGCCTCAATTTAACTTCCTAGGCGGGAATGACTCGCGCGCGCGCGCGCGCACACACACACACACACACACACACATACATATATAGAAGTATTAACGAAAATGTTCAGTTACACATTAACATGTAAGTTTATACTGTCGCAATCGTCACATGTAAACTGTTAAGGAATGGTTGGTGACATTATGTAATAACGTGCCGAAGCACTCAGCCATGGTTAGGTGGGGTTGTGTGGGGATTATGATTATGTCTGCATATGAAAATGAGCTCTGATCTTTTGTTGAGTCTCTGTGTCTTTTAGAACATTGTGATTCCGACCTTTTCTTCCTGGCAAAGATTAAACTTACACCTGGTAGCTTTCTTAGGGATGCGCACTAGAGGACCCGCCAGTTTCTTGAATATTTAGTGTTTTTCTGTTGGAGCCAAACGAACATTGGGAGTTCCGTTTCTTGTTCGTTGTTCGTACTTTAGGTTAACAGTTCACATATGACGATTGTGAGAGCATGAAAACACGTGTGTATGTGTAACTGAACAAATTTTTTTATAAATTTTGTGCTTCAGCTCTTAGAATTAGGCTAACAAGCACTACTGGATTCGTTTAATACAATTATATTCTATATATGTATGTGTATATATATATTATATATTTATATACACACACACATATATATATATATATATATATATATATATATATATATATATATATATATACCTGTTTGGCACCTGTATGGCACTGCTTAAATATATAAGCGTCTGTATGACACATTTCAAATATATAAATTATTCACATTCAAATATACTACAATTAAATATAAGATATAATATTTCACAGTAAACTCATAAGTGGAACAAAAGTCTATATACATTTGCAATATATAAACATTATTCTCTGAATAGTGGGTGGGGGGGGCGTGATTATATTGACCATGACCCCCCGTACCTGGGGAGATATATACCCCGAAATTCCCCCTCTATTGATGCCCCTGTGCAAAATATTTTCAGACAATTTTCAGACACAAAAGAAAATGATGGATCTCCCTTCAAAGAAATATGTCATTGTGTGATTGATGTCACATCCTCTGAGAGCTACAAGACAACGGGTCGCCAAACGATTTTGTTTGTACCTTCACGTGTTTTCTAATCTGGTAATTTCCGAGTCTGGGGGAGTTTTTACGTGGGTCGTTATTTCAGGAGTAGGGTTAGGGGTTCTTTCAGTACTATCTGGATTATCACATTTTTCAGCAAACATGGCCTATCATATGGACATTCTCAATTAACCCTCCTAAAACAGAATTTTAAATTAAGTTGTCCTATCGGCCTTGGTGAGGGAGTACGTCTTTTTTACTATTTGATTGAAAATTCACACACATTTATGGGGACCAAAATACAATGCTTAAAAGGTTGACCATAAGGTTATATTAAAGTTTTTGTCCATTTTTGTCTGATGCCAGGCTTTAATCCTATAACACGCCTATGAGTTTTACTCTGTGCATAATTCTGTTTAAATAATTATTTTTTTTATCTTCCAGGATCAAGGAATGACTCACACTCACACACCCATAAATATATATAAATATATATATATATATATATATATATATATATATATATATATATATAAGGTAGAGTTACCCTCCGGTGTAAAGTGCTCTGTGGCACACAAGGCCAGTGCGATATATTACACTGAAGCCTGAAGCCAGTGCGATATAACACTAGCGATATAACACCAATGAATAAACAGTGTTTTTTTTCTTCAGTGCTTTATATATATATAAATATATATATATATACATATATATATATATATATATATCTGTTTAGCGTAGGTATCACACTATTTGAATATATCAGCGTCTGTTAGACACATTTTAAATATATACACTTAATCACATTTCAAATATATTACAATAAGTGTATGAGATTTAAGAAAATAAGATATTATTTTCCAGTACAAGTTAGGTTTAGATTAAATATATTTCATATACTCATAAATGGAACGATAGTCTATAAACATTTAATTATTCATATATACTAATAAGTATCCTTTGCAATATATAAATATTATTCTTTGAATAGTGTGTGTGTGGGGGGGGGGGGAGGATGATTACATGATTGTCAGGCCTAAATTCCATATTACGACTGTGAGTTATAGTCTCTGCAAAATTCTTTTTAATATCACGAAAACCTACGCAGGATGCCGGAAACGTTGACGGGAGACACATGTATTCTTATTAACTAATTTTCAACGATTGGCCTCCCGTCAGTCTCTCTCGACATCCGATGTGGTGATCCATATTAATCTAATAATTTCAATAATGAAAATAATATTACTATAATAAAATTATAACTCCTGTTTCCGGGAACATCCATATTTCTATGAAATAAATAGTATTGTAATAATCAGGTACAGGGACTGAATGTCGCATATTTTTACCCCGTGCTTTTCGCGGGGACTGTTGTTCACGAGGTAAAGGTCACTTGTGCAAGGATTCTCCAGGAAACCCCCTGCCCTAGCAAAGGTGAGCAAAGAATGGCAAATTTCGCTGTTCAAGAAAACAATAGAAGAAGTAGACGTGAGACATTTAAAGGGAATACGAATTTCGCGTGAGAATTTTTTTCATTCCGATGAACAACAACGGCACAACATCATCATTACCGAAGTGATGTCGATTGTATATAAAAGCCATCAATACTGTTAAAATAATGCTTGGGTTTGATAACAAACACATATATGTCATTGAAGGCCCAGGCACGTGAAATGCAACTTCAATGTCATAACCCTTTCGAAACAAATTTTCTTCCGCGAAATATAGTACCCAATCCAATTAACATGAAACCACTGGTAAATATAATGTAATCATTAAAATATATCATTTTTTCAGAGCGTATTTTATATCGAAGCCACCGATAATCGTATTGCTGATGCATTTATTCATAGAAGGTCTTATGAGTGAGATACTTCATCCGTCCCATGCCATTTTCAAAAGAAACAAAATTCAAGGAAGTTACATTTATATTTTTACATTAAAGATGCGTTACTCCCACAACCTTCTCGTATTGAAAAAGAATTATTGTTACATATGTCTTTTATTTGAGCGCAGGAGTGTTACATGTGTCTGTTGACATTCTGGTGCGTGTAGCGCAGGCATGGTTCGTTGCTATGGGATCCTCACTTGTTTGGGCGCTGGCTTACGTGTGGGGTCTGAAGCGTAGAAACAGTGTTCTTTGTTCTAGATGTTTCAGATCTGTTCAGGTGCGTCTGTATTTTCCATGTCTAGTATTTTCGGATTGGAAGCTATAAATTAGGGGGCTGTGTTTAGAGCCGGGAGAGAAAGAGAAAAAGAATTCAGCGGACAAGGAAGAGTGTGAGTTTTGGGACCTTACCGATAATTCCAGTGGTGTCAGATATTTAACGGACTTAAAACAGATTTAATACGGACTGTATCCAGTTTGCCTTTGGATTATTACATCTAACGTGGATCATTGATTTCAAACAACTCGTGATGGGCTATGACAGTGGTGGTATCCAGGATCAAAGCCTAAGATCAAGACACTCTGGTACTGTATACATTTATAGTGTTACCCTGTGTAATCGTATTGATTTAGTTAAGTAATGTTAGGATTGTTTTAAGAATAAATTATAATTATTTGTTAACAAAAAACCACTGACTTCTTTATTCATTCCCCAAGTCATTTCACGCTGCTTAGTGTTACAGAATCTGATTTTTTTATCTCCGTAACAAAATTTGTGCTGATCACGTTTACGTGATCTGTTGTTATTAGGTTTCGTAACATTATGCGAGTTTACTTTTCATATATTTGATATTTCACTTACATTTTGATTATATTTTTGTCAGATAATGTGCATGCTTCTCAAAATTAAGTATTTGCATTTGAAATCACGGATAGCATTTCAAAGTTGAAACATTTAGTGTTTATAAAGACAAAACAAAGCCAAATTCACACCTGCACCTACGACCGTTTTACGACAGGTCACGATCACCTGCTACTGGAAAAAATTGTCGCTTGTCGTTAGTGAATTGTGAAAGGTTCACAATCCTACGTTTAATCTCTTGTTATCGTACGACTAGTTTACGAGTGGTCGTAGGTAGTGTAACACATGGGATGGAAGCACAGAAACTTATCACGTTAACTCGATGAGCAAGGGGCGAGGGGTTATGTGAACACTTCAGAATGAAACCGGGGTTTACCTTATAAGGGCGTATCTTGAAGTCTTAATAACAGAGGGAAAATGGACTGCAATGTTTAGGATGACACATGGCATTTGTTTTGGGAAAAACACCGTAAAACCATGGTTCCAAAGAATGATCGAAATGCTAATTGAAAAACCTCTTGTTTTAAGTTCATACCCTGTTCCATGCATCGATTGTTTGGTCATCGAGTACACTGTTAAAAATTACCGTAAAATAACGGCGCATAAGACTGTAAATTTACGCCGCTTTGCAATGTAGACGCTCTTGTGCGTTGAATAACGCGCAAATGCAACGTCAAATAATGAGCGTCTGTGAAAATGGTGTGACACGTGTGTAAAGCAGACGGTACAGATGAAATAAACCGCGCGTCATGTGATCAGCGTGGCCACTCATGACGTCAACATCTTGGATCTTTTGACTCCACGGCGGGAAGAGAAGCCATTTTTGTCCGTCTGCTGGCTGCTGAAAGTCACAGAAGTTACCCAGCATCTTCATTGGTAAAATGTTCTTCTTTAATATGTAGGCATAAATCTGTTTACTGTGTTAGTTGTTATTCTAATACTGTGTAATAGTGTACGTTGGTAATGGTATAGTGGTACGAGGCCAGTCTCGTTCATGTGTTCCCTCAGTTGAGAGGGGGGGGGGGGCGACTGTCACTGGCAGGGGTAGAAGAGTGATTGAGTTGGAAATATATATTATGTTTATATGTGTATATATATATTATATATATATATATACACCTTTTATAATGTGTGACATTTGTGTGATGTTGAATGATATTATATATTAAGTGCAGGTTTTATGTTTCCATTAAATGTCAACTCTAAACCATGTTTAGATTATTATAAAAAAAATATTATAGATAACCTTATATTTCAGTTAACTCAGAAATGGAAACAAAGTAAAGTTTTCTAATTATTAATATATTACATTTCCAATATATATTTAAAAGTAATTGTTACTTGCTTAATATCAGTGTTGGGGATGATTACATTGACCCATCCCCCCTTGTTAAAAAAGTCGGAGGGGGGGATGATATATAACCCCCATTCTCTGCATTGATGCCAATGTTTATCATTAATGAAGAAGTCTTTTTTAGTTTCAGGGAATAGCCTATTAGGAAAAAGAAAGCAAACCCCCCCCCCCCGACCCACAAACACACACACCTGGCCATGTCTGGGTCTATATCATGCATGAATGGTATAAATATACATGTCATATATATATATATATATATATATATATATATATATATATCCCTTAAAGGTGAAATTTTTGTAAAGGCACCACTGAAAACAGTTTTGAATTATTTATTTACTAGATTTTAAATGAGGCCTTCAATAAGGTTTTCCCACTTACATGTCAACCAGAGAAATTAAGATATCAAAGTTCCTTTATTTTTTTTTTAAATTTTTAACAGATGCTTAAACAGAGAGTAAACACAGACCAAACAAATAATTAACAGCTTTGAGACAATTTCCTAAATTTCTTAACATATGTTTTAGAAGAAAAAAAAACATACCATGCTAGCCAAAGTGCTAACATTTTAGCCAGTCTTTTTGAGAGAGAGAGAGAGAGAGAGAGAGAGAGGGAGGGAGAGCCTGAAAATTAAGGCTGCTAAGGCACAGCCAAATACTGTTTATGTTTTCAGAAAATGGTCAAGCATTTCCATCAGTGTGGCAAATTCAAAGAAGATTTGGATACCATCATGGCAACTTTCCTATTTCTTAAGAATAGGAATTATGTAAGTTTAAACATCACATAATAATATACTGCCTTTTTAGCTCAGCTGACTGTAAGTCATTTGAGCTACAGGGAAGACACCACCTCTGTCACTGTCGTTCACTGATACCAGTACTAAAGTTGTTATTGAACTTTTGTTGGAAAACATAGCTCATTGATCCCCCCCCCCCCCCACAAATTGTTCTAGCAAGGCCTAGAGAAACCATCTGTTATGTCCAGGTTTGCTCAACTGAAAATTTGCCAGAGACCCCCCCCCCCCCCCCCCCCAACTCTGTTGTACAGGGTTGCAATTTCCATTCATAATGTGGGTTGGATGGGATTTTTGACAACCCCTCACTCACATATAGGCCTTTGTAATGGGGTATACCACATCTCATCCATCAGTATGCATCAGACTGAGCGCATTTATACTTATACTAAGATTCAAAATTGGTAGTACTTGCTTTATACATGTACTTGTCACACCTTAAAAAATAATAACTTTTCAAATAATAGTCAAGTTTATCATCAGGGAACCCGGAAAGATTACGCAGGTTTGCATTATGCCTGTAGCCCTTGTTATATTATAATAGCTAGTATATGTAAATGCAATTACAAATGTTACATCATTTTGTAATATAAAGGCTGTACTGCATATATTGCTTCCTATTTATAAATCCTCGTACACATGTGATGCTGTTTTTGCACCTTTCTGTTTATACACGGAGTAAAAACATTTGTTGACCCAATATTTAACCATTTTTATATGCAATATTGCACTTTTGTTTATTAATTTATATACCTGCACTTACTTTGTAAATATTATTAATATGCCTGGTGCTGGGATTGTCTTTCGTTGGTTACATGTTTATCAGTTTTGTTTTTATATACTCCTAGAATTTGTTCTACTTGTGCAGGTGTTCAGAGAGCCATACATGCATCAATGATTTAGAGGAAAGATGACGTAAATGTTCCACACCTTACATAACTTAGAGCTGTGAACAAAGTACAAATGCAAGATGTGCAAGGTGCACACCTACACTGGCAAGCAGTTGCAGGGTAAATTCCTAGCAGAGAACATTGCAGAAAAGGTACACCAAGGTAAGTTTGAATTTTGATCATATTTTCTTTTGTAAAGTCCATGGCAATTTGAATAAGCTGATGAGTTTAATAATCTGTGAAACAAGTATAGATCTTACATATTGAACATAAGCAGTGATGCTGACCTAAATTCGCCTGCCTGTTTCTCATTCTCTCCATTCATTTTTATTCTAATAAATTTTTTGGCTTGCTGCTTGATGGAGCTGAGCCACGCTATCCTGACCATCTCTAACCTTACAGTGTCATTTGTCAAACCTGCTGATTATTGGCTATTTTTTTTTAATTTTATGCAGTTTGGAACATGTTTATTCCCTATAAAACATTGCAGATATTCTGGTTATCAAATATTCATAATATAATTATTTACAGTTACAATAAATAAAATCCAGGCCCATAGCCTTACTGTTAATTACTTCATATTTACACATACTTTCATTTGTGCCTTTAAAAATACATTGTCAGGTCTATTGTCTGTAGAAATCATTCTGGAAAAGGACATTTCATAATTAAATCATCAAATCATGTATTTTTTTTCCATAACCTTTCATATACGATCAGGTATGCACATTCAAAAGAAGTCTCTTTATTCCAATGAAATATTCTAACTCTCTCATAGATTTAAGAAAGATGGGCACTTAACAGGAAACAGTATTAATGTTGTTCTTATGCAGTGAATAAGTATCAACAAGTATAGTCTTGACCTTTCAGTGTAATGTACATGATAGGCTTAATTTACTACTGTCAATATTTAGGTATCTATACAACAGCTTTTATGTTAATAATATATGGCACATAAAATGAAAAAAAAAATGATTATTAATCGATCAACTTTCAGTCATTGAGTATGATTTTAAAACTGATTCGTATCACATTTATATATATACATATATATATATATATATATATATATATATATATATGCATGCATTGTCTGTGTATTTGTATTTGCAGAAGCAAAGCTCCTATATACAGGATACTGCCTTCACTGTTTGGAGAATGCAAGGATAATATGGGATTGCAGATGGAGGAGAGGTAATTCTTTCAAAACTATTATATTTGTGTAAATATATTCAGCAAGTATTAAAGATAGTTTTAACCTTTTTTAAGTAAATACATATATAAAGAAAAATGTTGAAATTGTTAATTTTTTTGTGGAGATAGAACAAAATCTTGGCCAGTTATTGTCTGTAATGTAAATGTAAAGATATATTTGATATAATACTGTATAATTATTTTCACTTCTAAAGGTTCCCATTGACCATAAGAAAACTATTTTTGTAGTTATTGTTTAAATTTTGTGAAGAAAGAACAAAAGTTTATTTTCTGTAATGTAAATTGATAGAGCGTCAGACTTTGAAAAAAATCTAAAAAAATATAAAAATTAAAGGGATAATTGCACTGAACTATATTCTTGCATATTTCTCTCATGTTTCTTACATTTACAATCTCTTTTCTGTTTATTATTTTGTATGCAGGGAATGAGATCTCCAACACCTGTGAATGTTCAAGATGGGGACTGTAACATCACTGTAACATATGGTGGATGGCCAGAAACTGTCAACCCATGCAAGTTATTTCTACTTCCACTGGAGGCTAGCTATGCGTCATTTTGGATATTTACCATGGAGTATCCCAAGGGACTAAAAAGACCTTCAGGTTTCTTGATTTTGGGGAAATTGAATGCACCTCTAACTGCCCTTCCACTGTCAATAGAGCTGGTTGGTTAGATTTAATGTTTTAATGCTGCATTTTCCTCTTTAATATATCAACAATATAGGAAATATCAGTTAACGACTATTTCACTTTTAATATTCTTGTGTTTAAGTACCTTAATTAAATCAGGTAATTATCTTATTATATTTATGGAAGAACGTTTACATTTGCACCCTTGTTACAGTGTAGGCATTCTCTTCAACTCCCTCCAGTTCGAATTTATTTGATGCAAAAATCATTTATTTACCAAGGACCTTTATTTTGGAATTCATTATCAGAAGCTTCACACAAAGTAGATGTCTTTACTGTAGAAAGATTTGGTGACATATAAGTTAAATCCATTTCAATTGTTTGACTTGTGTTCTGACCATCTTTTACTTTAAAGATACCATTAATTTACAACACTATAAATTTATTTATGCACTTTTATCTATTTTTCAAAGATACATTATAAATAGATTTGGGCCCCATTGTTAAAAAGATCAGCAACCTTAATGAGATAACACACAGCATTCATAATAGTAAATTAATCATAATAATATTGCACTAATTGCCAAATTTTATATGTTTAGTTGGAGACGATTTAACTGCCATGCAGTGTGGTCAAAATGTTTAAATATGTTTGCTTCCTAATGATGCCTTTTGGAAGATCAGTATAATCTGAATAACTATATACATTAAGTACACGTGTTGTACATGTTGATGATCTGTTGAATATTTCATACAATAAAGAAGTGGTGTGATATTATGTGTGAGCATGCATTTTTAATGCCATTTCCCAAATTAGCCAAGATGCATTTCCCTCTGTGGATATCCCGATTTGATTTTCGGGACACTTGACTGTCAAACAGAAAGTTACAACTCTATCATCATAAGGTGGTCTGACTTCGTTCGTAATATTTTTACGGGTAAAATCTAAAAAAACATGTAATGAGAAACCTGAAGTACACAGATACAAATAAAGGGTTCGTCCGGAGTGACAAGACAGAAACGTTTTGAGAAAGATTATGGAAACCTGTAACAGTGTATAGCTCTAAGTGCAAAGCACTGTTATTTATTATAAAGTAACAATGTTTTGTTATTCTACATATCAAAGCACCGTGAAACAACGGTGCAATGCCCTGATTCCAGTTTAAATCACTATTTATTCACGTCTCTTAGCACTGTAAAATAACGGCATATTGTCCCGTAAAATAACAGATGCCCGTTATTTCCCGTGGCTAAGCACCGTTTATTTACGTTCCAAAGCGCTGTAAAATTACGGTGCAATGCGACGTTATTTAACGCACTGCGTTATTTCTTTGCACGTAAAATAACGGTGCATTGCACTGTCAACTTTGCTGCCGGTGCAAAGCACCGTTATTTTACGTGCAACTTTTAACAGTGTATCAAGCATATTTGTGTTACTTTGAAAGAAAGAAGTAAAATTTTATCACTTTACCGCATTAATTTTCTGCAGAATATAAATATTGTAATAAATTTTGAGTAATATTTCAATCACGTCAATCTCGATGGCCATGGACATTATAAATAAATCAATGCAATACTTTCCTGTCCTAAAATACTTTGATGGACGTTTCTGTCGTCCGCCGTGCGCCTCATGTCATTGGCATCAAACAACGTATCAGTCTGCTCAGATATTACTTTAATCATGAAAGGCCTTGTACAGTGCAGTTTTTTTTATCGTTTGAACTGTATTTCGGACCGTCTGCTCCATACGAAGGATTGGCCTTGACCTTTGCCTTCACGGTAAATTTGCGTCGTTACTAGCATCATTACCCAGATTCCAATCGATTAATCAATCGATAGAACCCCTGGAGCGGTTTAATGGAAAAGGAATAAATTATAAATTTTTTACGCTTACAACTGTCCTTGTCACCATAGCAACTTGTCATCTTCTTCTTTTAAAGTTGGCCAGAAGATGAAGATAAAGTTTGTTCAACCTAAAAACTGGGCAATAGATTCATACATATTTTAAACCGAAAAGCTGACTCTTTGCGTCTCGCGTCGTTTTCTGACCTATACTTCAGCATATATATACTTCAGAATTATTTATAAGACTAACACTCCATGAACATTTGTTTTGGTGTAAGAGGGTGCCATGCCCTACCTTTTCCAAGATCCTGTGCTTCACCCTGGGGACGATTGTGTCTCCGAGAAGTCTCCTTTGCAGACATATATGTAAAACAGTGTTGGAGAAACTCTGAAAGAACTACGCACCCGAAGCTAGTTGAGCAGACCGACGGCTGCTTGCCTCGAAGCTGTAAACTCCAATTACTGGAACTTCCTCATCAATATGCTATCATGATCATCGGGAAAAAGTAGTAAATCGACACGCCCACGCACCCGAATGTATGTAATGTGTGGCCTTTAGCATTATAAAAACATAAAAAAATCGTCCTTAAATGAACACAAATCGTCGTGAACCTTACTTATCATGACACTAGCATTAGTTTTATAATTAATGGTTGAACACCCCTTTTTCCAGCATTCCTCCTTTCAAATACCTTTGTTTCGTTGATAACAAGAGTATTCAACCATAACATACCAGGGTTGCAGAATAATTATGTTATCACTTATTTTCATTTATCCCAGACAAAAAAAAATATTTCAGGTTTCATTTTGTCCTCGTTTGAGATATCCAGTGGATGTTGTTTTTATGATTTTTATGAAGTGAGGTATTTGTATATAATTTTTTCCATAGTTTTAAGTGTTTTACAATTAATCTCTTCGGGATCTTTTAAGTGGAAGAAATTACCACGGCCCTTAAATGTGAAGTGTTTTCTCTCTGATATTTAATACTGATTCAGCCAGTATGGCTCCTTGAGTTAGGTGTACTCTTATGTTTTATCGTATTTTATGACATATACATATCAACGTGATAGTTTACATTTGTGATAGTTTACCTTAATCATTTTTAGGAAAAAAAATGTTAAAACATTTGTCATCTTGATATTCTCCTTATGTTTCAGTGTATATTTTATTTCCGTCTTTATTACATGACTGTCCACTCGTCAACTTGGTCTATTATCATAATGGTTTGAACATTTGAAATCAAATATATATTATATATTAATATCATATGACAAAGGAGTTGGCAGATTAGAGAAAAAAATTCATTTAAGAAATATGAATCAGGAGAGTCTAGTTAAGATCTAACATAGATCAAATATATATTTTTAATTTATTTTTTACCTTTTTAGTCCGGCACATTTATTTTGCAATTATATATATATATATATAAAACCAAAAGCCATTGGTAAAATATATCGTACCGAACGGTTGAAGTTCAGGCTTGGGCGCTGACTGTTTAGTCAGTCTAATATATCAATTGACCTAAAAGCCCACAAAACTGGGATTTTTTAATCATTATATGTGGCTTGCAAAAATGCCTTCCTCGGTAATTTAATATTTCACTTTGCTTTACTACTTGTGTATTTATTTCCAAATAATTATTAGGGAAACTTGATCTTTGTGAAAACGCTTTTGCCCTGGCATTTAGAGTTTTCCATTTGGGGGCCTATTTCAATTTGGTGTGTAACTTTAATGAGTATTCATATGGTTTAAGTCCTATAATCTAAAGTGGTTTTGAATGTCATAACCCTTGTCGAAACTAATTTTCTTCCGCGAAATGTAATATTCAATACAATTAACATGAATCCACCGGAAAATATAATGTAATCATTTAAATATATCATTTTTTCCAGAGCGTTTTTTATATCGAAACCACCGATAATCGTATTGCCCATGCATTTATTCATAGAAGTTCTTATAGGTGAGATACTTCATCCGTCTAATGCCATTTTCAAGAGATATAAAATTCAGGAAAGTGACATCCATATTTTTACATTAAAGATGCGTTACTGTCACAATCTTCTCTTTATTTTTCAGATAATAAATATTTCATTCACATTTTGATTATATTTTACGTAGGATAATGTGCTTTTCAAACTCAAATATTTGTATTTGAAATTATTTCCAATCAAATGATAGCATTTGTAAAGTTGTAAAATTTCTTTCGTTGAAATTAGTGTTAGAATAGACACTATAAATCCCAAGTCACACATGCACTTACGACCGGTTTACGATAGGTTACGATCACCTGCGACTGGAAAAATATTATAGCTAGTCGTGGAAGGATCGTACGACAAGTTGGAACTAGTCGCAAGAAGTCGTAGGTTGTCTGAAGTGGTCGTTAGTACTTCAGTCGTCCGTGGATTGTGAACGGTTCACAATCCTACGACTAATCGGCAGTGGTCTTGGAAAATCGATGGTACTCTTTTGTTATCGTACGACTAATATACGAGTGGTCGTAGTTAGTTTTAAGAATCAGTCACACATGCACCTACGACCGCTTTACGACAGGTGACGATCACTTACGACTGAAAAAAATTGTAAGTAGTTGTGGAAAGGTCGTACGACATGTCCTAACTGGTCGCAAGAAGTCGTAGGTTGTCTGAAGTGGTCGTAAGTACTCCTAACCAGTCGTAAGTGGATTGTGAACGGTTCACAAACCTACGAATTATCGGCAGTGGTCTTGGAGAATCGATGGTACTCTTCACTTACGTTTTACTCTTCGACTCGTTTACGAGTGGTCGGAGGTAGTCTTATGTGATCGGTAGCAATCGGAACTAACGAGCAGTTGCAGACTGATACCAACTTGTCGTACGATAGGTCGTGAGACAGGCTACGACCAGTTACCGAGTGGTTAAGAATGGTCACGACCAAAACGACGAGTCGTGCGACTTGTCGTGAACGTGTGACTGGCACATAGATAGATAAATACAAAGGGCCAGGTAAAATTGAATTTGTATGATCTATGGCATAAAATCCATACATGATGAACTGAACTTTCATGCATGGCTGGGTGTATAGGAGGAACTTCTGGCAAAAGAACACTTTTTTATAGTTCCATTTTATTGTTCCATATTTTAGGGAATTTTACACCTGAAATAGCTAAAAACTAGCTGCTTCTAAATACCCAATTTTTTATGTATATTGTGTCCCTGGATATTTACAATATAACCTGTACTTCAAGCAGACCAAAAAAAAATTATAATAATAATTATATTACTTGATGTAGTTTACATTTCGATATATCTATGATGATTTTTTTTTACAAATTTCGATCTACTTTGAGCAAACTGGAAAATGTACGATGTTATAATAATATTTCTTTTGTATATAAAATATAACTAGTGTAGGTGACAGGTCACACAACTGTTTTCTGTTCCGATAAATAACCTGGTTCCAAAAATAAAAAGGGGTGCACCCTAAAATATATATATATATATATATATATATATATATATATATATATATATATATATCATACAAATTCCACCGACTGATTACGATCTGATGCGCCATGTCGGAGGTAATCGGCAACGACCAGTCGTGACCATGTAGTCGAAGGTGATCGTAGACAATCGGAGCTACCGAGCAGTCACATGCTGCTACCGACTTGGCGTACGATTGGCCGTGATCTCTGTCAGGCTTCGACCAGATACCGAGTGGTTAAGACTGGTCACGACCGATCGTGACTGGCACATAGTGAGATACATAAAAAGGGCCACAATCCGCATACATTTCATACATGGTAAACTAAACTTTCATGCGCATGACTGAGTGTATGGGAGGGGAATATCCCCACAAAATAGTGAACATTTTTGAAAAAGAACACTTTTCATAGTTCCATGAAGTTGCTCAATATTTTTTTTTATTCTACACCTGAAATAGCTATAAACTGGCTAACTTTAAATACCTAACTGTTTTATGTATATGTGTCCCTGGAAATTCACAATATAATCTTAATATCAAGCAGACCAAATAAAAAATAACCACATTACTTGATGCAGTTAACATTTCGATATATCTATAAAAAATGTACGATGTTATCATACAGATTCTTTTGTAAACAAAATTATACCAGTGTAGGTGACAGAACTGCAACTTTTTTTGTGGTTCGATACATAACCTGGTTCCAAAAATAAGTGGGGATGCACCCTCAAACACCCTGTTTCGATATATATATATATATATATATATATATATATATATATATATACGACCAGTCGTAGGTGCAGTCGCGCCTACTCTTAAGTACTCGTAAGTTGTCCTATGTGGTCGTACGACCGCTTGCATAGTTAGGCCGAGGACTCCTACCTAGCCACGACCAGTCGATTAATATCGTACGACCACTCGCTAGTTACCGCACGAACTATCGTTTCATTCAAGGATCGGTCGGTAGTAATCTTACGACTCCTCGCCTACAACTTCGACCGACTGATTACGACCGCTCGTAAAATGGCCAAACGTGTGGCCGCAAACCTAATCTTGACATGTCGCAGAAAATGTTTTTAGTTATTATTGAACCGCAAGCTCTAATGAGATTTTAAAGCAGAAGGTAGTTATGCTCAATATTATCTGTAATTTATCCAAAAATTATAGCTGACACCACGTCATGACCACGTTCAACCTGATTCTCCGAATTAATCGGGTTTAAGGTAGTGAATATACCTGGAGGATCTTTACATGTAAAAATCAAGTCCGATATAAGCACCGAATGCCCGCAGATGAATCGTTTCATGTTGAAATACGGCGAAAACTAGTATGTAAAATAAGAAACAAAAAGGAATTAATATTTTATTATAAACGCAAAACCTACAGGTAATTAAATCATAGTGATACTCTGAAAACCCCTTGTTATTTCGATGAGTTTGCAATTTCATTTTTGAGTATACATAAATTGAAAATGACACCTTATTTGTAATTCCACAAAGGTGTCAGAAAAGGTGTGAAGAAATACTTGATTTACTTTCCTCAACCTATAGCTATCATTGTGACAGGAAAACAGGTGCATGGGCACGATGGCGCTACCATTGTGGAATTTGGTGTGTAAGAAGCCTTTTTACAATAATTGAGGACACGTGCTTACCTGCTGTATCCAGTGTGGTAAAAATCGATCATAACATCTTGAAAAATGTAGGTGACAGGACAGAAATGGCATTGCAAACACCGTTTTAGATAAAAGTTATAAACTTCAGATATGACAGTAGGCAAGATTGTTCCGCATGGGGCGCTTCGTTTTGTTATATATGTTATTAAAAGCAGCCACGTGTTTTCATTCTGAAAAAAAAAAACAAGCACTGTCATTCAGATTCGAGGTTAAAATAATATGGATTCGTTAGTGACGCTATTATGGCATTTTCATTACTCATTGGTCGTAAGGGGGCTTCATCTGCGCTGGTTGAAGTCTACGGCAGTCTCGTTTGACGGTTCCACCAAGCTTTCATATTAGAATAAAGAGAAACCTTTTAATAATAAAAAAAATAACCCTGGCGGTAAGTTACGTAATGTTACTTCAGATACGATAATTTTTAGTTCATGGCACAATATGGGTCAACGTTTTGCCCCAAATATGAAAAAAGGTAAACAATTTGATAATCAGGTATACGTGGCAGAGCACTATCAGAAATGACGCTTCAACTTGATCGCAAGTGAATAGATTAATCTGCCAAGCCAACTTCTCCAGACACAAACACACACACAAAACAGCCGAACTTCTCTTAGCAGGCAACTCCAAGTGGGCACATCTATAAGGCCAAAAAAAAATAAAAGGTATGGTTCTCAGGCACTGCCCGCATCAATTTTAAACCCCCGCATCAAAAATTTTTATTTTAGTTTTTAATAGAAACTTACCAATTTTGAGCTCCAGCCGCTCGGACATTTCTTTCAAGAAGATAAAATCATACAATTTCCTTTGTTATGAAGTGCTTTTACTTGTTTAGCAAAATAAATCATACCAAAAAAATAAATATGAAAAACCAGCCCGCACGCATTTCTGAAAAAAAGTGCTTGAGAACCATACCTTTTTGTTGGCCTAAAGTTGGCACTTTTGGGCAGTCCCACTTTTTTCTCTTTAATTATATTAAGCTAATGTGGTCACCTCTATATTCTGTTCAGGTGGCACTTCAGGGCTATAAGCATGGGATACATGTAGGGCTGCGCGATATTATTAATTTATCAAAATATCGCTGTACGGGGAGTCCCATATTGTGTGTCGCGATATAGTTTTTAAATATCGATATTTGTTACTGTGTAAATGTACCTGAAACTGATTTTAAAGTATAAAACAAAATTTATCATTAAATTAGAAATTTAGAAATAGGTTGGGATTAATGACAGGCTAAAAGTGAAAGCCTCTACCCCGTCTTAAGATATACTATAGGTCAAAGGTCCGCCCTGTAGAATTTGCATGTCTGCTCGATGATTTGTTGGTAAAGGAAAAATATTTTGATACGCAAAAAGAAAGAAGTGATAAATACGGTCATTCTGTAATAATACATACTTCATTTAAAGCCCTGTCACATTAGCCCTGCGTGGGCCACACGGGCTTGTTGCGTGCATAAATTTTGTTGCACGAAGGAAAAATTCTGCGGGCAGGCCAAGATTTGGGTAGGTTTTGCGGGGAAATAGCCTGTTGGATGCATGATACTTGCGTTGGCCTTGCGTGTGCTCCGTGTGACATGCGGGCCAGGCGCTAGGGAGCTTACAGTCAAGCCCGGGTTAGCTCCGGGCCATATACGGGCACTGCGGGTTGTCTACGTGCCAGCTCCGGGCCAGATACTAGTCCTGAAGCCAAATTTCCAAAAAGGCCCTAAATTTCGAGTTTGCTGCACCCCCCCCCCCCCCCCCCGGGTCATTATAAGGTAAAAGTGTCCGAAAGGCTTGAAATTGGCATTTTTATCAACAAACATCTGTACATAATTTTATTTAAATATATGGGTTAATGTCATAGGTTCACTTTACGAAATTGTTATGTGGAGAAATATTTACTGCTAAATTTAATCAAGGCTATTACTTAACCTAATTTTATTGTGCTGAATCCATTAAAATTAATTTCGAAACTCTGTTTCATATTTTTTTACCTTCACATTTTAAATGTAAAAATAAATATAAAAAAGCATATAATTTTATTAGGGATATGAAGAGGAAAAATTAGTCCTAATCATCAATTTGATCAGCCAAATGGAATAAATAAGTGTGTTTTTTTTGTTATTTAGCGTATTTCAAACCTGAAAGTTTACAATTTTAAACTATTTAACGTAATTAAATAAATAATTATTTGTTTTAAATAAGTGTATACATCATCTTCTGCAAGGAAGTAAAACTTTGATTTATATATTCATAATGAACGGCATGGGAAGATTTGTTTTTGTTATCTTTAATTCAACTGAAATGAAGTTACAAATGAATTTTACTTTTAATTTGAATTCTAAAATGAATAAAAATAAAAACATTGTTTAAACATCTTAACATGGCAGATTTCAAACATGAGACATTTGTTGAAGATCCCGACCCTGATCAACTTCAACAGTTGACAATAGATCAGTTGTTGCGTTTGGGATATCACTCAGGGCTAGGTGTGAAAAAAAGCTGTGAGAAAGCCTGATATCATTGCTAAAATCATGCAGGATCTAGTTAGCAAAGGTTTGATTAAAGAGAGTGAAGTGGAAACATCAAACCATGATAGCCTTGCTATACAGTTAGAATAAAAGAAGTTAGAAATTCAAGAAAGGTTAGAAAGAGATAGACTAGAAAAAGAAAAAGGAAGAGAAAGACTAGAAAAAGAATAAAGAATTTTAGTTAAAACGACTAGAATTGGAAAGACTTAAATTAGAACAATGTCTACGTGCTGCCCCAACTCACAGTTTTGATGCTACGTAACACATTAGACTTATCCCACCTTTTTTAAGAAAAAGAAGTTAATAAATATTTCTTACACTTTGAAAAGGTAGCTGAAAATTTAAAATGGCCTAAGAAAAATTGGACTATGCTATTACAAAGTGTATTGACTGGCAAGGCCAGAGAAATTTATATAGAGCTTTCAATAGAAGCCGTTGCTGACTATGACCAGGTTAAACGTAAATCATAAACGGTTATGAGTTAGTTCCGGAGGCTTACCGCCAGAAATTTAGAAATTTGGAAAAGCGCAAAAATCAGGCCTACGTTGAATTTGCTGGGAGTAAAGAGCAAGTTGTTTGATCGCTGGTGTAGTTCTAAAAATGTAATGAAAGATTATGACAATATGTGTCCAGTTGATTTTGCTTGAAGAATTTGAGCGCTGCATTAACGAAGATGATAAAACTTTTTCTGGATGAGAAAAGTCCCGAAACACTTGACATTGCTGGTCAATTAGATGATGATTATTCATAACACACAAAATGTCCTTTACTAGCAAATCAAACTAGTCATTCACAAACAAGAATGTAAGTCAGTATGTCAAAAGAAGTTTAAAGCGCAGTCACCCATTACTAGCAGTCCTGATAGTTCAGTAAAGTCCATTGCGACACCTCAGTCCACTTCCACTGTGTCTGAATCCAACCAAGGCCAGTCATTTTCAAAGAAAATCTGTTATTACTGCAGAAAGGAAGGTCGTCTAAAATCTGACTGCTGGAAAATTGGAAATAAAGGGTTAACCTACTGGTTTTGTTTCAAAATTTTATGCATAGCATAGTACAAGAGCCAGGCTCTTTTCATGTAAATAAGGGATACAACTCCTTTATTGACTCTAATAAAGCTTTTGATGCTATTGAGGCCAACGTGCCGTCTGACTTCAAAGAAGTATCCTTGCGGGGTAAACACCTCAGTTGATTCCTGTGAGGAATTTAATAAGGCTAGGTCCTTTCAAGGCTCCTGTGAGGAGTATCTTCTAAATACGGCTAAGTTCTTTTATGACTCTTGCGAGAGTTTTTCATATGAGGCCATATCCTCTTATGACAACAGAAGTTTGTTTCTGTTGGGGAAAATCCTCTGTTGATTCCCCTGAGGAGTTTGATTGTAATAAGGATTCCTTAAATGACTCTGAAAAAGAGTTTATGACTGGCACTATCAGTGTCGGTTCTTTGTTTGATGAAACTGAGGTAGTAGATTCCTCTCCTGACTCTGAAATGGAGTTATTTGAGCCATTCATACATGATGGTTTTGTATCACTTTGAAATGATTTTTTTAGATTCTACCCCTATTAGAATTTTTAGGGACACGGTTCAGGCCAAACTCTCATGTCAGCATACACTTTGCCTTTTTCTAATAGGTCTTTTAATGGTGCACATGCACTTGATAATGGTGTGTTTTCAGACAAGCACACTTCAGTTCCGCTTCACAGTATCACTGTAAAGTCAGATTTGATTTCTTGGATTATTAATCTTGGCATAAGAACTACTTTACCCTTTAAGGGAATTCAGTTGCTGCTAGGCAGTGATTTTGCAGGTGACAACAGGTTTGCCTTTCGCAGAAAAAAAAAACTTTTCCGCCAAAGGTGAATCCCATCATCATATCAAACTTATTGTCACAGTTCACTCAGTGTAAACCTGATTCTGCCTTCTTACATGTCGTCCTTTATGCACAATTAAATGTTTACAATAGTAACACTGTTATATCAGAAACACAATTGTGCGGTGAATCAGGAACATATAAGAGATGAAGTCCTAAAAACCGCAGAGTATCAGAACTTATGGACCATTTTTATAGGAAAATACAGGAAGCATAGGGTGTCGATAGAACGATACCTTTAAACTATTTTTTTTGTGTCATAAATGTACTACTTATCAGTTACTTATGTAGAAAACATTTAGGTGCTCACTTTTCAAATGGATTGGTAAAAAATGAAAAATGCCTTTCCATGCACATGTTTGCCTGTCGAGACAGGCGGAAAGTCGTTATTTCGAGCCCTGCTAAATATATATTCACAATATTAATTTTTACTTATTAACCCTTATGTTTAAATCAGGGTGAACGTACATGCATCAAATTAATTTTCCTACTCTTTAAACGGGAGCAACTCTAGAAATACTTCCAAAGTTGATGGCAACCCTAAATGTGGCAGCTGTTATATATGTATAAATGTATGTATGTGGATGTCTGTGTGCGTGTGTCTAAGTGTGGGTTAGTCAATATTAAATTAATCGCTTTCAATAGTCATATATCATTTGACATTGGCTTGGAGACACGCTCTCGTTTGCATGAAGTATAAAGAACAGTCACTAGCTGAGATCATCCTATCTCAGTTGTATTGCCAGTCTATTTTGAAAATGTGAATATAAATGTATTTCCTTAAATTCTCTTGTTATTCTATCCACAAAACGGATAGTAGCCAAGGTTGAAAAGTGAATGCCAACTTTGTTGAAATTATTTACAGACATGTCAGGACAGCATTTGATAAAACTTACATTCTCAAGTTTTGAGTAAACTGTCTTTAATCTTGTATTACTACCCTCTACTCTTTTCTACCTTGTTACCATCAAACTGGTGACATAGCTAACGCCATAATGTGATAGCTGCGTTGCGTATTTGCAAAGGAGTCCAACATGTCTCTGTATTTATCAAGAAGAATCATGGAATCATCACTGTTTATGTTATTAGTCCCAATCAGCAGCAGGCAATGATCTCCCTTCTTAAGGTTTCTGGATGCTTTTGTGACATGGTCCTTGACCTTTTCTTATTTTAGCCCACTGGTGCTGAGTACTGTACTCTTCATGTGTCGGAGTTGCTTGGCAAGTAATGTTCCTGAGTTTCTTACAGGTGAGTTCTAAATAACCAAGAGCTGCTCAGAGGGACGTTTATTAGGCGCAGATTCCTTTGATGTGCCCTGATCAACAGGAGGTGACACTTGATCAAGGCGAAGTGTTTTGCTGTCTATTTTGGGGAAGTTCTGTGGTTTCCTTATCTCACGTCCTCCTTGACAAATTGGTGGTTGATATCAAAACCGTTTTTAGTAAAATAGAATGTCATAATAGAAATGTTATATTTTAATTTATTTTTCGTCCACACTCAGCCAATTCTAACTTTTAGACAGACTTATAGATTGTATTAATATTTTATAATCTTACGGTCATCCTATGTTAATTGACTGTGAATTTCAACCTGGATATATCGACTAATCCATCGATGTCGAACACATTAACCGAGCAACTGCATGATCTACTTCAATTTCACCAGTTAATACATGGACCAACGAGGATTACTTCTACATCATCTAGTATTATTGACCTAATTTCACAAATGATCCTGAATATCACTCGATGACTGATGTCATAGCTTCAACAATTAGTTATAACTATGTGCTGTTAACTGTTCTCTCTTTTAAAACAGAATCACAATCAGGCAATATTATAATGAAAATATACTATAAGCACTGAATATACATTCTTTCCGTAAAGAAGTGTTCTTATCACCAACACTTAACTCCATTATAACGTTAGATATTAAGGGCTAAATGGACAGATGATTCTTTTTTTTATTTTTCAAAACCATACACCTATAAGAGAAATATAGGTCTGAACTAGGAAGAGTCCATGGATCACAGGTTATGTTTTGAAACTCTTATGATATAGGAATGAAACACACAGATGTTCATGTAAACATAAAAACACAGGCTCTTTTGTGCAAATACAGAGCAAGCAGTAAGAAATCTTGTCAACGTCAAAATAAAATATGCAAAAAGGGATTACTTTCACAAAACTATTGACATGAACAAAGGTAACACAAATCGAATGTGGAGAGCACTCAGAATTATTTTACCTAATATGTCGAACGGTCAGCAAACTTCGAATGAAATTACACCGGATAAATTCAATGAATATTTGAGTCAGATAGTTGAATCTTTGACGAGCTGGTTTCTTGATTCACCGAAACCTCCAGGCGATTTCCTCGCTCCCAAAGTTACAGGTAACTTTTTCTTCACTCAAATAATGATGTTTATACTGAAATTATTAAATTGAAAGACAGATCAGTCTTAGATGTTATTAATACGAATACTCGACTTGTCAAATTGGTTGCCGATTTGATCGCACTCAGTCTAACATATATATATGTCCATTGCATATGGGTTAGTACCATTTGATTGGAAAGATTATATAAAGGAAAAACTATTTATAAAGGAAAAGGAAAATATAATGAAATGACAAAATATCGACCCATTTATATTTTTCCTTCAATTTGTGCGATGCGATTATAAATTATTAATTAAGATAAAAGAACACAACAAAAATTTATTTGGATCAGTTTATTTCAAACACATAATAAAACAATATTTCTTACTTATGTACTAAGTAAAATACCTTTTTTTTGTTGTTGACAGTACCAAAAGAAACATTTATGATCCGAGTTTTCTTCCTGCCTTAAAGTGTGCAAATAACTTGAAAATCAGAATATTTTGGACTAAGTGTCTAAGCACAGAGAGGGCTAACTTAGGTCGACAGTCCCAGGTGTAGCGATATCAGATTACTCCCTTTCAGGTTACCGGGTAACCTGAAAAGGGGGGGGGGGGGGTAGTCTTTACACCGAGACCTGAGTATAACACAACATTGTTTGGTGGAGGCATTCAACCAGGAGCGTCAATACTGAGGGGATAGGGGTACATACCTCCACTTTTGAGCAAGGGGGAGGGTCAATGTAAATATCTCTCCTGATAAGATTTATATATTGTAAATTATCGGAAATGTATTAAAAATTAGAATAATTGACGTTGTTTAAATTTCGGAGTATACTATGAAGTATTACATATCTGAACTGCAACTGAAGAATTTTTTTATTGTCTCATCGAGCCGCTCTTGTCAGCATGGTTTAAACCCATAAACCCACGCCCTCGGTGCTCCTTAAGCTGTATTTGATAGAGACGATAGCCGAATAGCCACACAAGCCAAGCAAGGAAACCACGAGACCGCCACCGTTTACCCGAACCGGCGACCGTGGAGACACAGGCCCCAGCAGCAGGGCCACGCCCACCAAGAACTCACCATGAACAACAGCCCGGGGGGATCGCCGCCGACTTGTCCACCACGACACATAGATACCCAACACAAACAGCGAAACCCATGCAACAAACGAAACAACTCCCACCGTGAAGAGCCGGGATGACGGTCCACTGGCAGGGTCTTGATACTTTGCTCTTAACACTTGGAGACTAAGATTTTTTATATTAACTGTTTTTCTTATACCCTTAGAATTTATATAAAATGTGAAAGGGCCACAATTCTATTATTTTATTTATTTCCCTTTAACTAAAAGATTTTTATTCAAAATTCCCATTACCATGGCAAAACTAAACTCATCCAATCGTCAATCATACACCCACACTCTAAAAAAATGACGTTTCACAGATGTTTTACATGATGTTTATTATGTTTTGTATGCAAACATGTCAATAGCGTCAATTTATCTTCCGGGGGGGGGGGGTCCCCCCACCCCGCTCAATATTGATGCCCCCCCCCCCCTGCCCCCCGCTCAATATTGATGCCCCTGCAAGTAAGTACATTTAAGAGGGGGCAATCAAGAGAGCAGGAATGTTAATGACTGTAGCAGTCTTTGAAATTTGGAGTGTTTTTATATTTAAAAAAATGCTTTAAAATAGACATGTTGTTTTTAAATTTTTTAAAGTAAAACAAGTGGTCATTAGCAGCTTTTTATTAGAAGCTACTGTACAAAATTCAATTTGGTTCGGCATAACCATGACCCATCTTTAGGTGCATTGTGGACCCAAGTATACATGTATAGGCTGCTGAGTAGGTAAGATATTTATTTATCAAATGTAATGCATGATGAAAATTTTGCTGTTTCCAGAAGTAGGCTGTGCAAAGATAATTTTGTTAAATTTTTCAAGGTAGTTTACTGAAACCTTGAATTCGAAGATGAATAAGGAAGACATAAGTAATTTGTGATTAGAATGATAAAATTCGCAAATTCAAAACTTGTTATTATGTACAATATCATAATGGTCTAGATTAAAATCTGCAGCATGTTCAAAAATTACCTCATGATCACATCATAAACAAAATGGTAATTTATGCATCTTTTCAATGTTGAATGTGTTTACCTGGGTGGTGATGGTGGAATAGGTTCCACAGTAACAAGGCTGGATGTGTGAATGGAGTCCAGGGTCCCAATGCTTGATGTGTGGTGCTTGTGGATGTTGGTCAAGGGTACCATGGCTGGGTGTGTGTACATGGGTGTTGGTGGATCTGGGTTCAGAGTACCAAGTCTGGATGTGTGAATACATGACTGGTGGTGAACTTAGGTCCAGGGTACCAAGGCTGGATGAATGTACATGGGTGTTGGTGGAATGGGGTTCAGGGTACCAAGAATGGATGTGTGCACATTTGTAGTGTTGGGGGAATAGGGTCCAGGGTACCAGTGCTGGATGCATGCATATGGGTGGTGCTTGTGGAATAGGGTTCAGGATAGTCTGGATGTGTGTCAACATGACTGGTGGTGGTACCAAGGCTGGTTGTGTGCACACGGTGTTGATGGAACTGGGTCTATGGTACTAAGGCTGGATGTGTGATTACATGACTGGTAATGGACTGGAGTCCAGGGTACAAAGGCTGGATGTGTGATAATGGATGTTTGTGGAATGTGGTCCAGGGTACATGACGTTGCTGGAATTGGGTCAAGGGTATCAAGGTTGGATGTGTGTACATGGGTGTTGGTAGAATGGAGTCCAGGGTACCAAGGCTGGATGTGTGTAAATGGGTGTTGGTGGTGGGACTGCTTTGGATACCCAGGCTGGATGGGTAAATATTGGTGGTGGGATGATTTCCAGGGTAACAAGGCTGGATGTGGGTATATTGGTGGTAATGGTGGTATAGTGGTTCCAGTTTACCCTGGAGTGAATTTGGGGAGAGAGTGAATATTTAATTTAGTAATTCTTGCTTCACTTTATCAAAATTTTTTATTATTACACAAGTATGCAAATTTTTCCCTCTTGTATAATTTTTGGTAATAGTTGAAGTTTTCTAGTTGAACATATTTGCAGGTAATATCTTTTTAATCCTTGATTAAATATAAAGTACATGTGATGTTTTATTTTGTTATTGTCAATGCCATGGAATTATTAAATGACAGATGCTTGCAACATATTTTGCTAACCAGCAGCTTTAAATTCCTGAGGGCTCTTTGATTCAATTGTTGTAAGCAATCATATTATTCCATTAAAGAGGTATAACTTTTAGAGGCCTTATTCTTATATATCATCATTATGTTACCAGGTGTAAACAGTATTGAATAAAATGTAAGAAGTGGACATTTTCATTTTATAAAAAGAAACCTCCATATAAATAACTGTTATAAATTCTTTTTGGACTTGTGTCAGTGCATTCCATGCAGCTGCATGCATGTTTAAGAACTGTCAGCTGTGTTGCTGACAGTTAATTCTATTTCATCTTTTTCTCCAAACTGACTATGGAAATAACACAATTTAGCTGATAAATTGCTACACCTTTTTCAGAAAGATGTCAAAGAAGATTCATTTTGTACACAAGAGGGTACAGAACCAACACCTGTTTTATCATAGACAATGGAGAAGTGAGGTCAGGTGCTAATTTGAGTAACTTATGTTTATTTGAGAATGGTTCAGTATGGAAAACCTCGTACCTACTTTGCACTTTATTCTTAATATAACTAACCCAGCACAATACATGCAACTTCTTAACCCACTTCAGGGAGAGTGTCTTGAAAATAAAGTGCCCAATAAGGACAAGTCAACTTCTTCCACAGTTTGTGGCTGCATTAAAATAATTTAGTATTTGATTCTTTTGTTACATCCTTAGTATTCTACATATTTTCTAAGAAATCTTTTATGAATTTTACTATTCACATATATAAAATGTTTCACTCTTTTTTATGGTAATTGGATTTTTCCAACACTTAGAAATGTTTGATGAATCACTGTGAACATACAGCAGTTACTTATTCTTGTACAATCTGGCTGATTTATCATGTATTTCATTATTTGTATGAGGCTTCATTTGCACCAAACTTGTATTTATGTTAAAATTCCAAATGTGATGGTACAGGCTATATTTGGCAAATGTATAATTTGTAGTATTTAATTGTCATGATTGATTGCATAAATGTAAACTTGTAAAGCTTCAAGTATTTACAGATGGAGGCCTTGTTTTAGGATTCTCATTTCAAATTTATATTAAAGTGATACAAACCAAGGATTCGGTATTATGAAAATATTAGATGTTTAATTAGGGTGCTTTCAGTATTGCTCTGATAGATTCTTTTGATACACTTACCAGAATAGCAGCTGATGTGCCTCTCAACTATGCTGAATTGCTGAGGAATCTTCAGTCATGGGAGACTTTGTTGATGCCAGCCTTTTCTGTATTTTCTTTTACCCTTTCTGGCTGTAAAAAAATGGCTGTCGTCAGACTGAAGCCAGAAACACTGAAAGTAAATATATTGGCATGTCTGAATTATGTAAATTCTCATTCATGATCCGAGATCAGTGTTGCTACCTTCTATAACAAATAAATATTATACATTCAGTTTTATATAATTGCGATACTTGCAGTTGTTACACACAGTGCATGCAAAAAATTTATAGTATTGGGACATTTAATTTACAGTTTTTTCATGCTATTAACCCTAAGTTGTTTTCTGCTTCAGGATGTGTTTGGTTAGATTGTAGAAAACTGTCCAACATAAAAAAATATCTAAAAGGAATATACTTCATATATATAAATTAACACTCATAAAATATAATGCATGTTTCAAGTTTTCTTTTGGAAGAAGAAAGATATTTAATGTTAAGAAAAGTTTGATACACTTAAATGTTCTTATACCTATTAGAAAATTCAAGAGCAACTTTTTAAGAGGTTTTTATCAAATAATTATTCAACTTTTAAAGTTTTAGCTCGCTGACTAAGACTCTTTGGCTTTAAAGTGTTTAGAATTAAATGCAAGCTGTATTTAAAATTTTCAGTTGTAAATTGTAATAGGTTTAAACTTATTTATTATATATTAAAGCTATGAGAGCAGCTACTTTTAGCCATTATTTAAATGTTTTGAATCTGTTTTCTCTTGAATTGTCAACTTAGTTGATTTTTTAAATTAAATTAAATTTCTGAAATTAAATATTGAAATAAAACTTGCAAATTGGTGTATACTTTAGAGCATTTCATTCAAATCTCTTAAGCTGGTTGGGCATTATTGAGCATAACACTGGTGCTTGCAGTCAGGTATATTGAGTAAACGTTCATATAATTTCATTTTAGCTAAACTGGCACTATGTTAAACCAGTTTTTAGAAATAATAATTAAGATTTTTCTTAATCAAATGGATTCTTTCATCACCAATTTTTTTCCTTATTGCAATTATTAAATTAAATATGTATTATTATACTGTAGCTCACCTCCATTTTCTTCCTTATTGTATATTTAAAAGGGTTTTACACAGTCCAAGTGGGTATTTATTACATGCATGTTACAGTCAGAGTATGAAATCTTTAATTATACAAATGTGTAATTATGAGAGGCTCCAGCATCTTTCAGGTTGTCCATAAAATTGTAAAGTCCACACCAAACACGCCAAATGTGTAAGTAATACAACTCGGTAGAGCATATTATGTGTATATTTATATGCTGAACATTTTTAAAATATTAATATAAAATAAAATATTGCCTCATTTCCATTTACTAGAATTTTTTACAAATTTTCTCGTTACCAATTCCAGCTGAGCGCCATGACCCACAAGTTCCTTGTTATTCATTGTGCAGCAGATCAGATTAGGTTTGCTAGGTTTAATTATTATTGTAATTCATAGTTAATAATATTTGTGTATACAGCTATGGGGAAGACAAAATTGTATTAGTACTGGTACAGTCAGTATTGATATGATAAATGAATACATGCAGACAACAGATATTTAAGTAGATACTAAATGAACCTTATCTTATTGCTGTTAATGTGCATGACTGCATCTATTGTAAAAGAACACTTACAGAAAACTGTGTATTTCAAATATAATATACATGGCCAATACTGATATAGGTCTGCATTATGTATTCCACATTTTATGCCAAGCATTTTTAAACTAACGAAAATTTTGTAGAAGCCATGAACTGCCCTATCAGACTATCAGCTTATCAGCATTGCCCATTTTAAATATACTGATATATAAAATATCAGTAAAAATCATCTTTTGAGATAAGAGTTCCTGCCTTTAATAATGATATGGGACAAGTTATGAGTCTTAGACTTATACATGGTATTTTAAATCACTTTAATATGTTTTTATACCCACAATAAGTAATTGTTTTGATATATGTTTCTATTATTATGATAGATAAGATTTCGTCTTCAGCACCTGGCTGTAATGTATTTGATCTGGGAAATTTAAGGAGACAATCAATTAATGAAGGTTCCTGGTAGCTTTATATAATAACCTATAACTGATAACTGATAACGTTTCCTGTTCAGTGCATCCTCCAAATTAGAAAGCATTGTCTAAGGAATAAATGTTATCTTTCCAGTAAATTGTTTGAATTGTATGAATTGTTTCATCAGAAGCACCTCGTCAGGTTTTCATGATGGTTGCAGTAGACATTAAACGACAAAGACAAACAACAAAGAACATTTTCTGCGACTTTAAATATTTTTCAAAACATGTTTTATTTTGTAGACATTTTTGAGACATGATTAAAATGCAGATGTGCCTTCGATGGGCAAATGTTATTTTTTTCTAGGAAAACGAAACTTTCTTTTGAAACATATTTCATATAAAAACATGAAACACAGTGACATGTTTTACTCTAAGTTTAAAACCTGTTTCTTTGGAAAACACATGTTTCGAAAAATGGGACAAATACACGTTTTAGGCTGAACAGACGTTTTGAATAGTTACATGTTTTATGAAAGTGAAACATGTCTTAAAACATGTCTTATATGTAACATATTTCATATAAAGACATGTAACACTGAGACATGTTTAACTTTAAGTTTAAAACATGATTCTTAGAAGAAAACATGTTTCGAAAAATAGGACAACTACATGTTTTAGGCTAAACAAACGTTTTAAATAGTTACATGTTTTATGAAAAATGAGACATGTCTTAAGACATGTCTTATATGCGACATATCTCTTATTAAAACATGTAACACAGAGACATGTTTTATCTTACTGTGCATGAAATTTTCTCTGTGTGTGAAACATGTTTTATATATAAACATGTTTCAAGAGGATTAAAAACATGTTTTCGCAGTTGAAACATCAGTGAGTCATTAAACATGCTGGAAACATGTTTCGAAAAAAGGGACAAAATGGTGTTTTAAATAGAAACGTGAAACATGTCCTCAGTTTTTTGAGTGCAGCAATTACCTCTGCAACTCTTAAATATTATTCCTTACGAACGTCATTTTAAAGCCATATTTGAAATGTTTCACACAGACAATAATATATATATATATATATATATATATATATATATATATATATGTGTGTGTAACTGTGTATGTTAGTGTGTGTGTGATTATAAAAAGTTGTCCCAACTTTGATGACCCCCCACTCGTCCCCTGACCTATGAAGATAAACTGACGCCACTGCAATCAGCATACTATCATGGCGGAGAAAGACTTGTATTAAAGATAATGAGATCCAGGGGAGCAATCGATATCATTACTAACAGGTTAGATTAAAAACCGATCGAAAGGTCATTTCATTCGTTAGAGAGCGTCTGTTCAAAACTTGCGTTTCTTGTGTTAGCCATGTGGTTTTTAACCGGTCTGTAATGGAGGGTTTTTGTGGCAGTTAGTGACAGATTAATTTCCTGATTATATCAGCGTAATTTTGAATGTCGAAAAAAATATTGATGAAAATGTCACTATCTGAATATTGTGTAGTGTTCATATTCGAGGGGTAATTTTTATGCGATTTCCAAATTCTTCAGTTTTTCGCGAAACTATTTATAATATTCGCGATGTTACCTTACATTAACTTACGAAATTAGATAACCACAATTATTTCAATTACTTATGCACGCAAAATAAAAAAAAAATACAAATATCTAGAATAATAGGAAAAAAAGTTTATATTATTAACCTTTGATTCACGGCTAACATAACTTATTAATACTGAAGGTACAGTAATATAATATGGGAACATTATGAGATGCCATTTTGGCTAAATATAATCCGTTCCACCACCCCTGTCTACCTGGTTTTTTCGCGATTATCTCCACACAAGACAATCTTGCCAAACAAAACCTGCGCCAATGACAGAAAGAGGAAATTGCGCAATTTTGGGTACCTTACCTGCTAACGATATAAATAATTTTTCCTTTACAGGCTGGTTGAAACGTCTCATATATCCGTGGTTCATGGCGTCCTTCACAAGGGACCAGTGTATATCTTTCTAGGATTTGGATACAAGGTATTGTGACGTAACAGTGAAGTGCGTGCACGCGGTGAGTACAAGCCTCACTGTAAACAGGGGTCAACAGCTATTAATTATATGTTCCCCTGAATGCTGGTGCCTTAGTACGTCATGTCTATTATGACGTCATCACTGCTCCTTGTTATGTTCATTTCATAGATTGGTGGCAAGATGTCGCTACAAAATAAACAAGTTACCCATAAACTGGTTTTAAATTGTTTACAGGAGAATGGAATAACGTAGGTCATTATTTCCATAATAGTTAATTACAAATATTCCTCTTTCTGCCCGAGGGGCAAAAGTTTTTGCGTTCTTAAGATCCCAAAATAATAATGGTGGAAAAAAACAGGTGAATTGGTGTAGTGGAACGGTCTATAGTCCTTCCCAAAACCCTTGTAAGCATGTTTGTTTGCGATAATTATTTTTAAAATATTCTTTAAACATGTCCTTCGACCTAAATAAGTGTGTATGTACAATTATGTGTAACGTATTCAGATATCATGTAAAAAGTATTAACTTTGCGACCCTTTTGCGTAATTTATGCTTATGGACCGGCACATCTGGACACTACATTCATCCATGGTACATTATCCATGTGTATGGGTAGGTGTGGTGGTTTTTAGACAACAGTGGCATCACAAGACGTCAGAATGGTCGTTCGCTGTCACTTACAAATGACTGACGTCATTAGCTTGCCTGGCTTGTTCATGATCTGTTCTTCGGCGATGAAAAAGTCGTAAACGCTGTAACCTGTTTTGTCATGTTTCGGATTATATGTCTCATACGAATTCAATGCAAAGAAAGGCATTGATTTTTTACGCAGGCAGTCGGCGGAATAGCTCCTGCAACTCACTTGTATGAAAAAAAATTATCCCGGAAACACATGCAGACACAGTTACTTGGAATAACTTCAATATATGTGATTGTTCCCTTGCGAAGAAGAGCCTATGCTTTAGAAGTTCTCTTTTGCAAACATCACAAATTAGAAACCCTCACGAACAAGAAGCTAACCAAAATATCAAAGAAAGACTATGAAGGTCTTTAGAGAGACCTTGAACTCTCTCATTTTCTTTTGAATAGAGGTTTTCTTTTTACGACGATTCTTTCTGATAATAAATATACTAATGGTTTCCAATAAACACATTATTATGGCAGCCACACGTTGTTCATTTTTTATAAGTTTGTGGCTTTAATAGTAACTTAAATACTTGAAAGGGCTTAGATATCTAGTTATAGTTCTCAGGCACAACCCGCGATAATTTTATCCCCCTGCTCAAAAATTTTGATTTTGATTGTCATCTTTCAAGAAGATAAAATAATACAATTTTGACAAGATTTCTTTTGTGATGTTGTGCTTTTACCTGTTTAGCAAATGACAAATTTTTATCATGCTTTTCCCATATGACATTTTTTATCGAAACACACAAAAAGGTACAAAAAAAAAAAAATCGCCCGCCCGCACTGATTTATGTAAAACATGAGAACCAGACGTTTTTTTTGCATCATCTATGTTCTCTTACGGAAGTGTCACTGTAACCACGTTCAGTCACATGTGTATGTGCACACCGGTCATTTTAAAATTTCCAGCTTCTAGGTTTCCGGGTTCGCAGAGCGTTTAAAAAAACGTGTACTCTTGGTTCTGAAGTTTGTGGGCGTCTGTCCGGATAACCTTAATGATTGTCCCTCCCACGGGGCCCCAATTAAATAAAATCTGATCTCCTTGGAAAAGGCATTTAGCGGCGAATACTGGAATTTAGAATTAGGGAAGCGCCGAGGGGGGGGGGGGTGATTGTTAGGGGGGGTACCCCCATTACTCCCAGTTGTAGATTTGTTTTGTAAACTTTAGGTAGTAATCGTGCAATCGTGGGTAGCTTAAATGTATTATAAAGCTGGATATATATTGTAACTGGAAGCGTGCCGGTGTAATATGATTATTTCCCCAGTTTTTTTTTTTTTTTGGTAAGGTCCCACCTGAACCCGGCACTGGTTTTGCAGCGCTAATGATGACGAGACTAATTAAACGAGTTTTAAGCTATCAAAAAAAATCCGCCTCGACTCCCTTACACAATGAACTGGGACAACAGTCCTTGGGTTAAAGAGGACACGACCTCTACTCCCGTTACAATGACGCTTATATTAACAAAGCACTTTCGTGACATTGGGGAAGAAAAGAGGGATCCAACCTAGAGGTCAAACGCCTAAACAGCAAGGGTACGTCCAATCACTAACAGCGCAGTTTGTCCGGCCGGCCATCCGTCCGTTAACAGTGCACAAATCCTAAACGTAAGACCTACAAAACTTCTTACTGAACATTCTGGGAGGTCCTGGGCAAATCTCATCGGAAACCCAAAATTAGGTCATAATGATCTATATTTTATGACCTACGGGCCGAAAACATGATTTTTAACACCCAGATAGTCAGACAGGGCACAAATTGTATCGATTAGGCCTAGAAACCGCTTACCTAACATTTTTGGAGGTCCTAGGCAAATGTCCTTAGAAACCTGAAACTAGGTCACTGTGACCTATATCCTGCGACCTAAAGGGAAAAGATGTCATATGAGCACCCTGACTGTCAGATTCGGACAAATCGTATCTGTGAGGCCTGGAACCTTCTATCTCAATATCCTGGGAGTTTCTAGGCAAATCTCTTTGGAAACCTGAAATTAGGTCATGGTGATCTATATTATGACCTACTGGCCGAAAACAAGGTTTTTATAGCATCCAGAAAGTCAGAGGGGGCACAAATTGAATAGATAAGGCCTATTATCCTTTAACGTGATATTTAGGGAGGTCCTAGGCAAGTCTCCTTGGAAACCCGAAATTAGGTTATGGTGACCTATATTTTGTGACCTAGAGGCCGCAAACATGATTTCGAGCAGCCTGAATGTCAGATGGGGACAAATCGTATATGTTAGGCCTAGAATCTTCTTACTCAGTATCCTGGGAGTTTCTTGGCAAATCTCTTTGGAAACCTGACATTAGGTCATGGTGACCTACATTTTGTGACCTACAGGCCGAAAACAGGATTTTGAGCACCCAGAAAGTCAGGCAGGGCACCCATTGTATTTGTTAGGCATAGAATCTTCTAATATCACATTCTGAGACTTCCTTGGCAAATGTCTGTATAAAACTGAATTTAGGTCACCATGACCTATATTTAGCGACCTTTAGGAAAAGAAGTCTTATTAACACCCAGACAGTCAGTCAGGGCACACATTATATCAATTAGGCCTAGAATCTTCTAATGTAACTTACAAGACGTTCTTGGCCAGTGTCCTTGGAAAACTGAAATTAGGTCACCATGACCTATGTTTTGCAACCTATCAGAAAAGATGTTACATTAGCACCCAGACAGTTAGACAGGGCATAAATTGTATCCATTAGGCCTTGAACCTTTCAACATCAAATACAGGGAGGTCCTAGCCAAGTGTCCTTGGAAACCTGAAATTAAGTCATGGTGACCTATATTGTGGGACCTATAGGCTGAAAAATGATTTTGCGCACCCAGACAGACAAGGCACAAATTATATCCATTAGCCCTAGACTCTTCTAACATGACATTCATAGAAATCCTTGGCAAATGTCCTTGGAAACCTAAAACTGGATCATGGTGACCTATATTCTGCTAGCTATGAACCAAAACATGATTTTGAGCAACCAGACAGACAGGGTACAAATTGTATCCATTTCTTTGGAACCCTCTATTGTGAAATCCAGGGGGTCCTGGGCAGGTCTCCCATGAATCCTGAAATTTTTATTTTCAGTCAATTTTTTCAAAACCGTAACTTTAGCCATAAGCTCATCTCACAGACGATATAGACGATATAGACGATACAGCAGGGGACTATAATCTAATATTGAAAATAGGCATAGAATCTTCTAATATCACATTCTGAGACTTCCTTGGCAAATGTCTGTATAAAACTGAATTTAGGTCACCATGACCTATATTTAGCGACCTTTAGGAAAAGAAGTCTTATTAACACCCAGACAGTCAGTCAGGGCACACATTATATCAATTAGGCCTAGAATCTTCTAATGTAACTTACAAGACGTTCTTGGCCAGTGTCCTTGGAAAACTGAAATTAGGTCACCATGACCTATGTTTTGCAACCTATCAGAAAAGATGTTACATTAGCACCCAGACAGTTAGACAGGGCATAAATTGTATCCATTAGGCCTTGAACCTTTCAACATCAAATACAGGGAGGTCCTAGCCAAGTGTCCTTGGAAACCTGAAATTAAGTCATGGTGACCTATATTGTGGGACCTATAGGCTGAAAAATGATTTTGCGCACCCAGACAGACAAGGCACAAATTATATCCATTAGCCCTAGACTCTTCTAACATGACATTCATAGAAATCCTTGGCAAATGTCCTTGGAAACCTAAAACTGGATCATGGTGACCTATATTCTGCTAGCTATGAACCAAAACATGATTTTGAGCAACCAGACAGACAGGGTACAAATTGTATCCATTTCTTTGGAACCCTCTATTGTGAAATCCAGGGGGTCCTGGGCAGGTCTCCCATGAATCCTGAAATTTTTATTTTCAGTCAATTTTTTCAAAACCGTAACTTTAGCCATAAGCTCATCTCACAGACGATATATAACTTTAATATAGAAAAATGATCACCCCGTCAAAATTAGCTGGGCGGGTGCGCCAAAACCTTGGTGCTCTCATTTGTAGCTTCCAAGGCGGAACTAAAGGTGTTAGAAAGATTCATAACTCGAACATAAATATTTTAAAGAGTGTTTTATGTTTTCTCATTTTAATTCTTTAATTCTTCCCTTTTGCTGTTCGAATACCTGTAGAATTAATTTAGGTAAGGGTGAAAGGCCATGCAAGATGAAAGATTTTTTTTTTCTCAATAATTTGCATGTTAACATATGATGGCACTCTGGCAAGGTACATTGTAATCAATTACATGAAAGGCTAGGATCCGTCAGTTGGTTTACGTAATTAAATTCTTGAAAAAGCAATATTGATGTGCCATAAATAGGAAATAAAAAAGGGTATATAATTAATATCAACTACACAGACATATAAGAGAGATAGACATAGGCGCCTGTCTTTATTGACTTGGCGTAGTGTGATGGAGCGTATACTTAATTAATAATCTGCCGTCTCAACTATAGTCACCAACAGAGGTTTTATTGTCATATCCGGTATACACGTTCAGTGTCTCTATCTTGGCAACAAAAATTTAACTTTTTTTTTGCCGGAATGTGCGACTTATCGTTCAACAGTACAAGTTTGAAGTACAACAAAATAAATGCTTTGTTACCATTCCAATTTTGTTCCGTTGACCTTGAAAATGGCATTGCGAAAGTTACTTTGTAGAGGTGCGGACCGGACCGCTTGGACTGGACCGGACCACTTAAACAAAATACCGGATGCCTTTCCCTGGTTCCGGAATACTCTACCTTATGTTTCAAGATGACAAGATAAACAGATGACTTTAAGAATTTAGTTTCAACCAACAAATCATGTTATGAACAATGGGTAATTAACCTCTCAAAGAAAGACTCTTTAACTACGTTAAATGTATTTAAAGCAATGACAGCTGTAATAGTATAATTATATACACGCCTATTATTTTATATTTTTTCCTCCGAGTAACAGTAATGGGTCCTTTTTGATTATGATTATGATTGAAGTGACATTTTCAATATTAGATTATAGTCCCCTGCTGTGTTGCACAATGCTGATACTTTTCCTCTGTATCACTGTGTATCACAGTGTATAAGACCAATTTCTATATGTTGAATACCTTAACATTAGATTCATGAGTTGCTATATCAAATCGCACTTAAAGCACTACATAGCTAATCAGCTAATGTCAATCTGCATCCATCACCGCATAGCAAATTCTTTGAATCTTCTCGCCCCGCCCTGCACATTAGATTAATAAATTTTCTATATCAAATCGCACTTAAACCACTTCATAACTAATCAGCTAATGTCAGCCTGCATTCATCCTGTGATTCAAGTATAGATAAAATTTTACATTTATTGCACGTTTTGCTGTGTTCGGTTTTGGTAAATATTCGAAAAAATATATGTAATAAAAAAATAAGAACAATCGTAGAATAGAATAAAATACAGTTATATTTCATTTTTTAATGATATTTTTATAAAAGGACCGGACCGCTTGTACATGTGTACTTGCTTTGGAGCACATTTCCGCCGTGTCTCGCAAAGGAAGATTTATCATATATATGATTTCAATGTGTTGGTTGTCTAACTGCAAAATTACATTAAAAGCACCTATTTTAATCTTTAAAATTAATGTGGATTAGCTTGTCTATTCAACAGGTACAGCTCTAAAAATGTCACAGTGTTAGATGATTCTGACATAAAGTATATCTTTTATCACCTATGGTTTAATCAGTATGGTTAAAAAGGCAAAAACCCATTGACACGCGGGCCATGTTTTATTTATCTGTTTATGTTGAGCAATCTGCAGATCTAACAGGAATCTGACAGGCACACCCTCCAAGGTGCCTACAAATGATATATGTTGGTAAGGATACAAAAGTCGCATTACGTAAATGGAGGTGGTTCCCTCTAACACAAATTCCTTATAAAAGGTTTAATTGGTAAATAAAGGTATAATTCATATTCGACAGGAATGTATATGGGGGTCCCCTATGCCCCACAGTAAATTTATATTACCACCTTTTAGCTTTCCAAAAGTGTCTTCAGCACATTTGGATATTAATAAAATACATACAAGATGCGAGAGTACACAGCAGTAGCTGTTTTGGATAATCATCCAAGGATTATAGATCCTTTATACCTATAGTTATTTAAACATCTTTTTTTTTTCAGCAAATAAATACATGTAATAGGAAAATAATCACTGAGCATCGATAAAAATCGCGTACATGTAACGGTCCAAATATATTTAAAGATCCTCCTTTTACCTATATAGTGAGCATATTGGCTACAATATTTTAACAGGGCAACTATTATTTTTTCAAAATATTCTTGCATCCATTAAAAGTTTAGGAAACCTTGAAAAATTTGTTGATTCCGGGTGCTTGCATGATGGCATATATATTGTTTTCATCTTATCGACAAATTTCCTTATGTAAACATGAACTAATCCATAGATCAGTTTCAATATTCATGTGGGTGTCCGAAGTGCTTGTGTTGGCGATAAATGCCACTGAATCATCCTATTTGAACTAAAACAATGGTCTAATAAAACATTTATATTTTATGGCTAATATATAATAATGACAGAAATCGCCTTTTTAATCATTGTAACAGCTATTTTTGTTGCAAATTTGAATGTTTCAGTACTTGTTCTGTTTAACTTTAAATGTAAAACGTCTGTCCAGGGTCCTCTGCAGAAGCGGATCCAAAGGAGGGATCCGGGGGTTGGGACCCCCGCGCCCATCTTTTCAGCCGCCGCAACCTTTCATAAAGGGGTTCAGACCAATTATTGCGGCCTGGATCACCGATTTTCTGGACCTGGGGACATTTTTTCGGGTTTGATTGTTAGTCCTCCTGGGTTTGACCCCTCGTTTTCCTAAATCCTGGATCCACCCCTGTTCTGTTACCAACAACTCGCTCCCAAAACAAAATTATTATAAGGACCTTATTATATGGACCTTTTATCCAACATTTTCTAAATGGGGCCTTTTTTATTTTGTTTTCATGTAAAGTGTGTAAAAACACTTTCAGGAACACATAGAAAGTACCCCTTAATCCAATGCTATAAGTCTTGATTTAGAGTAGTCAAAACATTACTGTGTAAACTTTTAAGTTGTACTTTTCATACATTTAAGTGTAAAAAATATTATTACGAGTCTTGTGTACATTGCACTTGACACAAAAATATCTGTAAATCCTAAGGTTACCGAATATACCTTGGTTTTATTGATTGAGAAAAACTATACCCGTTCAGGTTCAATTTTCTTCGGTTTGACTTTGAAAATGATCTTGAAAAAACCTTAAAGGTTACAATGGCATCCACCTACATTTTTTCATCATTGTTTGGTTGTTTGATCTGGCATGGATGCTTGATATTCACTAGCAGTGTACACAATAGTGAAAAATTGACCTTGGCTGGCCCATTTTTTGGTTTGACCTTGAAAATGACCTTGAAATTCAAATTTCAGGTGGCATCCACCCGCACTTTTTTTCACTCTGTGGCTGATTGATCTAGCATGGGTGCCTGCTATTAACAAGCAATGCCCTTAAAAGTGAAAAACTTTGGCTGGCCTACTATCACGGAAATCTCCTCCCTAGAACCCCAGGATACTAAAATATCCTGAAAAATCTGCACATAATTTTTTTTTAGGGGTGGGGCTTATATAAATATCTGGAACAAATCTGCCACATATGACTGTAACTCTGTCCCTGGGTCATTTTTTGGTGTAAATCAGTCATATTGGAGATTAAGGTTTTGATAATAAGGGTATGGTTATAGAGCGTACAACCTTGAAACTGTCATTTTTTCCATTTAAAAATAATATCAGGAGCAAATCTAGCAACTTTTGGAAAAACACCTATTGAGGAGATTCTACGCCACTGGCAGAAAAAAAATATAAAGAAAAAAAGTATTTTCGATGATTTTCCACTTGAGAATCTAAGCAAGTCCCCTGCCTTTTTTCACCCAGATATTGATAAAGTAATAAGCATTAGCCCCTATAAGCCTTCCCTTTCTATGGGGAAGCTTAAAAAGTCTCATACATCTTAAATTACGACCACATGCAGCATAGAAACCTTAACGTTGTAAATTGTGTGCGACCAAGGATATTTGTCCTCTTTATAAAAACAAGGATGCCCCAGCTGGCAGAACTGCAAGGCCAGCAGCCGTATCTGGTGAGATTAGATGTCACGCCTAAAAATGTCGCGTCTTCGTTCATGACACTTTATGCTTCCCCGTTTTCTCGACTTACCATGAACACGTTATCAAACCGCTATGGGGTAAATCAGTTCAAGAAATGACCATCGCGAATGGCGATATATATATATATATATATATATATATATATATATATATATATATATATATATATATATAGTATTCATTCATTCTTGGGCGGAAAGAGTCCCGCCTTTGGTAAAGTGTTTGATCGACAGTCTTAGTATGACAGACGGTCGGCAGGGAAACCTACAACCTTGCGGTCACATTCTTGGCGCCCCGACCATAACGGCACCATTAGACTGGCCCTGTTAATGCAGTGGTTAAGACTTTTTAGTTCCTCCCGCTCATCAAACGTGCCCTTGCTGAGGCGCTAGAAAAGGTAAAGCCACCTCGCGGCAAATCATATAACTAATTTACGGCTCTTTGGCCGGCGCATTGGTGATGGAATGGAATCTAAACTGTACCTTTGGGTATAAACCAAAAAATAAGAAGAAAGTATGGTGTTAGCTAGTTCAGCCGCCTTTTTCCACTTGCGCCATAATCGCGTGCTGTACCAGAGACATCAACAGACGTTAAAGAATACATATCTGGGAAATGATAGAAGGTGATTTCTATTTGTTGAATTACCTGACTCGAAAGTCAGTATAATATTTCACCGATAGACGTCGCCCGTTTAGCGGGCACAAGCTAATTTGTCTATCGCAGGACGACAAATGGAGCATTCCCTGATTTCTCCATCCTAATCAAATCCTAATCAAATGATCACATATCTGTTATCATTTAAACCTACGGCCTATACAAAATATTCCATGGAGATATATATTGCAGTCAATTTTACACAGTTAAAATAAATGACTTGAGAATGAAGAGTGAGGTACTAGCGTAAACTGAAACAGAAACGAGCGATAAAGAGGGAATTGCTATCAAGTGTACGACCTTATAAAACAAATGAGTTATATGACTGCGTGACTTATATTGTGAACCCATACACACACAGCACTCTATCCACACAAAGGAAACATAAACCTTTCTGTAAATATAAATCTTGGAACTGGCTCAAAGATTTTGCCCTGAGGCAACCAACAGAGAATTAGCAAAGAACATGCCTCGTCATATATTGACTAATGTAACATCAGGTGCCGGAAGCAAAATGAAATTTAAAAGCCTTCATTTATTGTTTATCAGGAGGGAAAACATGTCCTTTGTAAAGATATCATGCTGCTTTTTTAAGGATTGTCTTGACTATATTGGGAGTTTCTAGTTGTTAGTCATCCGTTGTTTCTTGCAAAATATATTATTAGCGTCCATTAACACAAATGACTGATCTCTAGACAGAACTAAATATCACCTCTGATATATCTACGAGTAATACTTATGACATCACCTGAATGCGATCGCTTACATTTTTTGCGTTTCCATTTGAAAAAATGGATGTGTGGTCGTCCCCATTGCTGAGTAATACCACCGAGAAACCCTCGCAAGGCGCACTCGTTTGTGAGTGAAGCACAAACGTTGTGCACGACCTTTCCATTATGCTTGCAGAGCGCTCACCCTTCACGGCCTTGAAAATCTAACCGCCTCGGCCGACATTTGACATGGTCTAACCCGAGCCACAGAAGCTGGCCTCAACTGACACATTCGCCGGCATATTACTTATACGTGCCATAACGGGACGAACTTTTGACTTTTGATTAGTCTGATATTAACGTTTGATTTACGACAAAAGGGCTAAACTGTGGAAAGAACTTCTGGTAAGGCCAAAAAAACGTATGGTTTTCAGGCACTGTCCGCGTCAATTTTAACCCCCGCATCAAATATTTTCATCTTTCAAGATGATAAAAGAATACAGTTTTGATCAGATTTCCTTTGTTATGTAGTGCTTTTGCCTGTTTGCAAAGAAATTCTTTTATTATTTTGCCTTTCCCTGATCATATGATTTTTTTATCGAAACATACAAAAATAAAGGGGAAAAAATCGCCCGCCAACAGTGATTTATGAAAAAAAGTATCCGAGAACCAAATTTTATTTTACGTAATTTTTTACAGTAGAGTAACAGGGGCATTTTTCATCTGATATAAGGCATCTGGGCAGAAAGGTTTATATATGAAGTAACTTTTTTTTTCTGCTCAGCTAAGTTCAAATTAACCCAGCCCACGGTAACAACAGGCAACTGTCCCCCCCCCCCCCCCCCCGCGCATTGGCAGAGAACCTTTATGGCCAGTCCGCCTATGTAAACAATTGGTGTATTACGGCAACTAGCATATAACTAGTTCTTGCTTCGTTCAAACTGTTCCTTATACATGGTGATACGATAGCTTCTTGCGGAATAATGCCAAATTTCCCGCGATTTAGTTTTATAGGCCTAAATTAAAAATGAGCCTCCGTAGAAAACTCTTGGCATGGATCTTGACAATTCATTTTCAAGGCATTGCCACTGGGGCTGTATCAATATACCAATATATCGATAAATATCGATGAGCCACATCGATACGCGGTGACCAATACCCTTTGCATGCAGCATGATGATTTAGTATGCTTCAGTGATACAATAGGACGTCTCCAAGAACAAATCAACCATTTGCAAGTTTTTTTCTGTCAATTATGGCTTAAAAGTTAATTTAGGAAAGACAAAAATTATGTTTTTTTTGACACGGGGGTTCTTTAAAAAGAATAGAGAAATGGCATTATCAAACTACTCAAATTGAAACGGTAAATGACTATAGATACTTAGGGGTAATATTTACAAGTACATTGTCATGGTATAAAACAAAGAAAGCGCAGGCAATGCAGGCTGAAAAAGCAGTGACTCTCATAAAAAACTTTTTTAGGAAATATAGTTGTATAACAGTAAGCCACCTATTTTATCTATTTGATTGTATGGTTACACTGGTATTATTATATGGTTCAGAACTGTGGGGCTATGAAAGATGTGAAATAATTGAAAAGGTGCAGTTTAAATTCTGCAGGTACATTCTAAAAATGAGCTCTTCAGCTCCGAACGCAGCATCATTGGGAGATCTTGGAAGGCATCCAATGTATGTTGGTCAGTTATTAAGATGTGTAAAATATTGGAAAAAAACTAGTACATTATGGGAATAATAGATATCCAAAACGTATATATAATATGCTGTTTAATCTAGACATGAATGGAAAAAAAACATGGGTTACTCATATAAGAAGCATAATATGCAGCGCAGGTTTTGGGTATATGTGGATGAATCAAGAAGTAGGAGACATTGGAATATTTTTGGTTAAAATAAAGGAAAGAATTATTGATATGGCAGTACAAAACTGGTCTTATATGGTACTTTTTTTAATCTATGCTCTCAATGGAGAAATATTTACTGTGTGTGACTAATACCAAGCATAAACAAACGCTAGCTAGATTGAGATGTTCATGTCATGATTTGATGATAGAAAAGGGAAGGTATACGCAAAGGGATAGAGAAGAAAGAATATGCAAGTTTGTGTTAACCATGGTTTTAACTTAATAGAGGATGAGTTCCATTTTGTACACGAATATTTGTTATATAATGATTTGAGGAAGAAATATTTGAGAAAGAGCCTACATGCACCAAACAAGGAAAATTTTATTAGAGTTTTTAACAGGAGTGAAGAAAAAGAAATAATCAGATTTGCAGCATATGTATATCATGGTTTTAAATTAAGAGAAAATTATATGAAATGACCTTTTTTAAATAAAAATAGGAAATAAAAGGGTTTATCTTTAATAGATCATTAATATATTGAATAACGACTGGATTGTAGTGTATATTTATGTCCTGAAAAATAGCAATTGTGATGGTCATTCAGGTAATTTACAATTATTATTGTTGTCTCCTCCTAATGTTTTCGATTACAGAATATCCACTTCCAATATACCTTGAAAATACACCGGATGTTGTCAGTATAAGGGAAGAGAAACAAAACTGTTTCATGTTTTCATTTAGTTAATTTTATTTATTTTATTTTGCTTTTTGTGTTACAGTTTTGAATTATTAAAAGAAATTGCAAGGTAAATGATGTAAAAACAATGAAGTTATAATTGTGTGATAAACGCCGCCAGTACACATAAAAAATATGTTAATTATGTTTCATTATGTCACAGCTGTTTAAATATAAGAAGATTTGTATACTCAGTTGGATCTTTAGGCCCAGGCCTCCTTGTTCCTGAATAAACTTGTTGTTGTTGTTGTTGCATGCAGCATTGTCATATCGAGGAAACACAAAGAACTGCTCACAAATATATATACAAATCATACAGTCCCAACCTATAACCTATAATCTGAGTTATTTATAAAGCTTGATCTGTTTTTCTTTTCTAAATAGACCTTAAAAGGCTTAAATAATATAACGTATTGTCATCTGATCGACTGGATATGGAATACATATACGGTTCTCCTTGCATCAATTACAATGATAGACCAATTCACAGAGCTTTTAGTCAGAAATGATACGCAAAAAAAGTGTATCGTCAATACGTATCGGGTATCGCTTCATGTATATCGCAATACGAATCGTACCTATTAGGCTGACCGATACCCAGCCCTAGCGGCCACAGTGTGCAACGGTTGAGTGGCACCACCAACAGTTACAATATAGATACGATATACAACACGGTGGCGAGGATACTGAAGTGACTTTGTGAGGTTGATTAAGTATTCGCGCTGTCTGCTTTCACGCGGTTCCAGCTGCGGCCAACATCAAGGAAACCCACTGCTTTGCTTCCAACCCAAGCAGTATATTGTATTTCTAAATATAACGATCGGTCTAATGCCACTGTGAAACCTTGTTCCGTCGTGTAATTACATCTTTGGTATTTTTACTGAGTAATTCATAAATAGCAGTGAGTCGTCACTGAAAATGAGATCAATTTTATAGGGTTCCTTTGGTGAAATTGCTTTATATCCAGCAACACAAACATTTAGGTTTCTGTCTGCGTATCCTGTTATCCTAAACGACATATTGTCCTTACCTGTTGACACCACTTTAGCGAGAATTTATCTTTTACATGGTCAATTAATACGTGTCCGAAACAAAAATCGAGTTTTATTTCATATTCTGAACGAGAAAATGTTTTTGGAATAATAATGAAGTTGGGTTGACAGTAAAAACAAATACACTTTTTTGTCTCAATATCCATTTGAAATGACACGCGTGAGGTCAAATGTCTTGTACAAGACAATTCAATGAATAAATTCATTTTATTTTACATAACCATGGAATATAAGCACTCCTATTGTCTATTCACATACGTATTAAAAGCGATTTGTTGTGAAACTTTTCTTATTATTTTATCCTGTTTGCCCAATTTCGTGTGTAAATTGCATTCTATATTATATTTCGTTGCTGTAACAAGGCAAAGATACGTGGTGCCCCTAGCGTTAAGCTTCCCCCAGATCACTAAAACTCTTCAAATTTTCCGGGGAAATGTTTTGTAAACGTGTCGGCTCTTAATGGTGTAAGTATCACCACGTAATATTCAGGCTTGCTACGACTATAACCAAAGATCAAATTCTTATTTATATTTTATGGTATGTGAGAAACTCATTGATATGGAATATACACGATCCAAGACTAAATTAAGTGTCTTGTTTATCAGAGAAAACCGTTTTACGTGCCTATTAAATTGTTATCTGTTTTGTTACTTTGTGATTAGTTCAGAACATAAACAAGAATCACGCTCTGTCCTTTCTTCTACTTCCTGCAGGCGTAAATTTAAGAAATGGGGACAAGGGAAATATAAGACAAATACTAATGATAAAAATGTATAGTTATGGGCGTTTCGTATAATACCATCGAGGACATCAGACAGTGTCTTCCCCAATGTGACCAGACGGGCCATTCTTACAGCTTTTTTCACCTTTTCGAGGGATCACACATCCGATGCGTTCATGATAATAATTAGGCCTGATCGATATTATCTATTTATTGGTAAATCGCGATACAGGGGATTCGCAAACTGCGTATCGCGATTGTTACGAAGACAAATTGCTCAGGGGAAAATACCGGGCCGATCCGGGGTTCGAACACATAAAGGTGGCGCACAAGTCCGGCGTACCAACCGCTTCGCTAGCTAAGCAAGCTTCGCTAGCGAGACAGTTCGGTCCGCTTTTATGGTGCCCCGACACACACACACCCTCTTAAGAGCTTTCTGCTATCAGAACAAGACTAATTATCCCAGGAGTCATACTTTGGTGAGCTTATTCCTTGGGCCACAAGGTATACCGTCAGGTTAGACGAGCCCCCATTTTGTTACGAAGACAAATTGTTCAGTGTAAAATACTAGGCCGATCCGGGATTCGAACCCATAAAGGTGCCGAAAAAGTCCGGAGTACCAACCGCTTCGCTAGAAAAGGAAGCTTCACTAGCGAGGCAGTTCGGTCCGCCTTTATATCACCCCGTAACACACCCCTCTTAAGAGCGTTTTGTTATGAGAACAAGACTAATTATCCCAGAAGTCACACTTTGGTGAGCTTATTCCCTGGGCCACAATGTTTTACCGTCACGTTGGACGAGCCCCAATTTTGTTAAGAAAACAAATTGCTCAGGGGAAAATACTGGGCTGATCCGGGATTCGAACCCATAGCGGTGGCGCACAAGTCCGGCAAGCTTCACTTGCGAGACAGTTCGGTCCGCTTTTATGTCACCCCGTAACACGATACAGTTTTCAAACATTGATATTTTTCGATATTTATTTATATAGGGTTGAAAATTTATGTTTCCTTAACATATTTAGACATCTAAATGACAGACTTAAAGTGAAAGTCCCTGCCCTGTCTATAAAATGTTTAGTAGGAAATGTTGAAGTTGGGCTTATATACTAGAGATCAAAGGTCCGTCCCAGGAAATATGCATGTCTGCTCCATGACTTATTGGTATACAAGGACATTTACATACCAGATAAATAAAGAGGCACTAAACACGGTCATAATATTTATTCATTCATTAATATTCTCTCCTAACATCTTATGATAACTGCATTTAGATCAAGTGTCATGTAAGTAATAAAGTTATATTTCCTGTTTGAAATAAACTGATCAGCAAAAGAAGACTAGAGATAACAAAATTAATTGTTACAATATTCATTGTATTGCTTAATATATATATATATATATATATATATATATATATATATATATATATATAGAGAGAGAGAGAGAGAGAGAGAGAGAGAAAACATTGCAATAGGCAAAACCTTACCATGTATCGCAGCATATTGCAATACGAAATGTGTAGGCGATACCGAGTCCTAACAATTATGGTGTTTGCCGAAGAAAAAGTTTTTCCGCCCGGAATAGTCATCGTCCCGGCCGTCCTGTAAAATGATTCCGGCCGTTTCCGGGCTGGTGCTAGTTAATAGTAACCCTTGTGGTCATTCTCAGAACAGAGGATTTATTTAGGTAAAGTCAAGGACACACACAGGCGTCAATACAGGAGATGTTGTGGAGTTTATATCCCCCCCCCCAATTTTTATTAAGGGGAGGATGTTCATAGTAATCAAACCCCTGATGTTCAGAGAAATGATATTTATGTATTATGTATGCAGATTAAATATATTAATAATTAGAATTACATAGTTTGGAGAATATTGATATTTATGTATTATATATGCAGATTAAATATATTAATATTTAGAATAACATACTTTGGTTCCATTGCTGAGTTTACTATGGAATAGTATATCTAACAATAGTTTAGAAGTAATATATATATATATATATATATATATATATATATATACATATATATATGTGTGTGTGTGTGTGCAAAAATGTTGTCCGAACTTTGATTACCTTCCCACTCAGAGTTTATTTATCCGTGGGCATATACACTTCGCAAAGCTTGTTGAAGGAAGCAAACGTGAATATATTCCCAAAAAATCAGACGAAAATAGTATTAATTATAAATAAATATTCGGTAGAGAAACGAAATAAATCTTATGGATATATTAATCTAAATGTACGTTTTATGCGGGGGGGGGGGGGGGCTGTGCAGTCTGCTTACCTTCGAGGGAGGTAATCTAAAACTGATTTCATCCTAGCACCGTATGTTAATCTCCGCCACGTTTTCTATTGTCCCTGTAATCGAGTAAGACTAGTCTTGCAGACTAGACCTGGGATCAACGCAGTTTGCGTCTGTTACATTCATATGTAGCTGTGTCGCCCAGAGAGAAGGACAATACGGCTAGGCTAATTAAAGCCATCAGGCCAAGGAACATCTGTAAAGAAATCTTATATTTACAGACGCCGGTATACAGATGTTGTTGACTGGACTTGGTGGAATAAAAACGATGCGAGTCAGAAAGCTTAATTTGCTCTTTTATGTCGTAATGAATTAATCCATCAAATTAACCAAATGTTGTTCTCGGTATTCATTTATTTCAAATCCAAGTATTGTACCTTTAGCTGATTTAATGCAATTAAAGGGCTAAACGCTAATCAAACACTGTGGTCTAAATCAAACGAAATATTTCTAGGCAGTCAAACATTTATATATATCGTTTCCCTTTTTTTGTTTATATATATTGGAATGTTCGAATCGGAAACCTCAGCTTCTAGTTCTGTCATTTAGTCGACTAGACAATGTCCTGCTATCAATGTCAAATTCCAGCAAACCAGACAAAAAAGATTAGAGAGAGAAAGATAGAGAGAGAGAGAGAGAGAAAGAGAGAGAGAGACATGGGGTGGAGGCCAGTTAGCTTTCTCTATAGGTTGCCACAACAAATTTTTGACAGCCCTTTGACAGCCCTTTCAGGTTGTCTATTAGATATTTTAACAACCAGGGTTCTTGTATTAGGAACACCCGTTTGACAACCCTTAACTTGTCGATTTGACAACCCTATGTTTTTAGTGTAAGGCCGTGCTTCACTCACAAATGAGTGCGCCTTTTTGGAGTTCCTCGGTGGTATGACCGGCAATGGGGGCGATTACACACCCGTTTCCAATTTGAAATGCAAGTACAAACTAGAATGCGGGTAGTCGACAAGCGACTACGTGTATCCGCCAAAATCAGAGTGGGACGGGTGAAGTGAGGCATGGATTGAGTAACAAGGGGAAATAGAGTGAGGTGTGTTGCATATTAGCATGGATGTCTGCAGCCAAATTGTGTATGTAGGTTGTGCCACCTACCACAAAATCCAGAAAAGTTATCAAATTTGTATACAAAAGCAAAAAGTCAAACAGCTGCTGAGATATTAGTGATTTTACCCTTGGTAGACAAACAGACGGACCCTGTGCAGAAATGGTTGCAGGTGGCGCCACCAGTTTTGCGTTTTATAAAGAGCTATGTGAGATCTATACACATGCAACATTTTGGCCAAATCGGCCAAACGGTTCCCGAGATATGAGCTTGAATGTCTGCAGCGTAAATGTGAATGTAGGTGGCGCCACCTGTCATAAGATCAAGAAAGCTCTCCAAGATGTAAAAACCTGCAAACTTTTAGGCAGATAAGTCAAACCAGTGCAGAGATAAGAGCGATTTTATCCAACGGCAGACAAACAGACGGAGGCTGCGCAAAAATTGTTGCAGGTGGCGCCACCAGTTTTGCGTATGATAAAGAGCTATGTGAGATCTATACACATGCAAAATTTTGGCCCAATCGGTCAAACGGTTCCTGAGATATGAGCTTGGATGTCTGCAGCGTAAACGTGAATGTAGGTGGCGCCACCTGTCATAAAATCAATAAAGCTGTCCAGGATGTATACACATGCAATATTTCAGGTGGATAAGTCCAACCAATTCAGAGATATGAGTGATCTTATCCCAAGGCAGATGAACAGATGGACACTGTGCAAAAATGGTTGCAGGTGGCGCCACAATTTTTATGCATGTTATAAAGCTAACAAAGGGCTACATTTAAGCAAATTTTTTTTTCCGGATCGGTCAAACGGTTCCCGAAATATGTGGGTTAATGTGTCATAACAGACGCACAGACGGACGCAGAGCGCAGAGGAAAGGTCAGAGGTCAAAACAAAATCGGGGCGCAGCAGTTCACATGTGACCCGAACATAATCCCGGGTTTCGTAAAATTCCGCCCAGCGGTTACGGCGGCGGCGGCGTCCGGCTGAAAACATAGTATCCGCAAAACGCTGTTTTGGCGGATACAAAAATATAAGGACACCAATAAGTTGATGTTATCAATGTATTTCGTAGATATATCAAAGGTGCCATTCAGTTCTGTCAAGAGACCAGTCGTTTAACTTATGGAAGCCAATAATATATTTTGCAAGAAACAACAAAAAACCTGTAAGTTATTTTTTCGTTAGTTCTTTTATAGAAACTCCCTATATAATTAAGGCAATCCTATGAGAGTAGCATGATATATTTATAAATGTCAGGTTTTTAATCCTGATATACAATAAGTGAAGGCTTTTTATTTTCATTTTACCTCCGCCACCTGAAGTAACATTAGTCAATATTTTACTTAATTGTTATATATATATTTATATGTACACATGTATATATATGTGTGTGTGTGTGTGTGTGTGTAATGGTGTGAGTGCGTGTATGATGCCGGGGGGGGGGGGGGGGGGTATTCATATTCCCACCTTTGAAGATAAATTGATTGGGTACAGATTGGGTGCAACCCATCGATTACAGTTTTTCCTCTTTTTTCTTCATTTTTTTTTTGTCTTTCTTTTTTTCTTCTCATCTTCTTAACGCGTGATCTCCATAATTGCTGACATTTAAAAACTCAGGCATATATTTCTTACGTAGACCTTACTTTACAACTCCCTACTCTAGATAGCAAATACCTCGATATCGCTCGTTTTTTCTCAGTTTTCGCTTGCTCGATCTGATCAAGGAAACCGGAAGGGGGGGGGGGGGTTGTCTGACTGAATGGCTGACTGTAAACGTTTTTGCAAGCTGGGAAATCCTCATTTTTCATCAGATTCTTTCACTAGGGGCTTCATTCATGCACTGACATTATTAAGACAAATAGCCATGACAAAACAAAATTAACAATTTACAATGTTCAGGTATCAATGCTGTTATCGTAATTAAAAACGCTTGAGACTGTTTAAGCTTTCATATAGAAAGGGAAGGCTTATGGCGGTTTGAGGAGCTTATTTCTTAATCAATATCTGGGTAAAATTGATGGACGAATTGCTTAGATTCTCACGTGGGAAATCATACAATATATTTTTTTCTTTTCATTTGTTTTTATTTATGCCGGTGTTCGCCTTAAATCTTTACCAAAAGTAAACTTTTATCAGAGTAATAGAGATAATTTGGTAAATTTGCGCCTGATATTTATTTATTTATTTATTAATTTGACAAAAAGCAGAATTTAAAGATTGTACGCTTTATTGTTACAGGTGCTCTCTTTATTGTGTGACACGGGCGTAACTCGTGTTGTTGTTGCACTCTGTGTTTAATCGGTACTGGTTGAACTCTCGTTGTCATGCTAGCTGGGGGCTTTCTCGCCTGATGGAGGTCACGTGTGGACCCTGGTATGTAGAGACACACGCAGCGATGTTCTTCTAGATGATTCCTGTAACGCGTGTTTACTGTATTGTGTTAGATCCTTCGGAAGTTCGAGAAATAGAAGCTTCTCGGCTTGAGGTGAAAAGGTATATAGAGGGGCTGTGTTTTACAACCGAGAGAGAGAGCAGCAGAGAAGATTCCAGCGGACGCAGAAGTGTGTGTGTCAGTTTCTGGGACCTTATCCGATGAGTGCGGCAATTACAGATTTTCTTCAGACTTTCTCCTGAATTTTTTACGAGTCTTGTTTGGACTTCAGTTTACTTTCGTGATTGTAACAAGAGCTTTACATGGGACTGTCCTTCTCCGAGAGTATACATTAAAAGAACTCATCGTTGTGACGGTAGTGGTACCCAGATACTGTGCACATTGTTTATTTTACTGTCTGATTGTATTGATTTGTTGTTATACCTGTGTTATACTGTTTAATTGTATTGATTTAGTGTATTGTAATGTTAGGGCTGTTTTAAGAATAAATTATGGTTATTTGTTAACAAAAAGCCACTGACTTTATTCATTCCCCTAGACATTTAACGCTGCCTCATGTTACAGAATATGATTTTTTTATCGCCATTACAAAATTTTGTGTTCATCTCGCATACGTGATCTGTTTACATTAGGTTCCGTAACATTATGAAATATTCCTTCTAATCAATATCTAAATCTCCAATATGGAGGATTAAAAAAAATCCCCAGCTACAGAGTAACAGTAATAGGTGACAGATTTGCTCCTGTTGTTTGCCCCGCCCCCCCCCCTCCCCCCCCCCCCCCCAAAAAAAGGTGTGCAGATTTTTCAGGATTTATGAGTTTCCTGGGGCTACGTAGGATGCGATTTCCATGCCGATCGCTCAGCGATTTCAGAAATTTAGTTACAAAATTAACTTTGATGACGAATTTTACTATTGATTTATTCCAAACCATATAATAAGTAAATTTAAATTTGTTTTAATATAGGAGTAGTTATACCGGGGAATCAATCGTACTTTGCTTTTAGAGCCGCTCTTTGTAAAATTATAATCACCTCTTGTTTGGTTTGTCTGTAAGCAACTTTATGTATGAATACTGAGCGGATCTTGATGGGTTATGTACAGGTTTAATTTTAATGAGGTTTTAGGATATTTGCAGTACTGATATATTTAAGTTTGGATTTTCCAAATCATCTATTTCTCCAGAACCTTTATATGATTTTCTCAAATGACCTATTTCAATTGTGTAGTCGCTATTTAGTATGGAGAGAGGACTTCTAAAATGGTCCACGTCTGTCGTGCCGTCCGTCCTTCCTTCCGTTCGTCCCGCCCCATCATCGATGCCACACTTTTCTATTTAAATATATGGCGGGGGACTATTTGTTACTCTGTGCCGTTTTATTTTTCTCATTATTAGGTCTCATCCCTTAGACAGGGAGGCTTACAGGGCTTGGTGAGTTTATTTCTTTATCGGATTTTTCTTTTGTTTTTAGAGAACTGAAAACTCTTTAATAAATCTCGTCGGCACTGGGGCTGCAATACCCTTTTCAAAACTTATCGGTATTAATTGAATTAGGCTCCGCGCGAGAGGCAAACTTTAAGGTACCCTGGGCAGACGGCCAGAAACTTCAGAACCGAGAACTCACATTTTTAAAACACTCTGTGAACACTGAAATCCTGAAGCTGAAGTTAAAACTTTGAAATGACCTTGGGCACATGCATTATTACAGCCAAACACGGGACAACGCACTCTGAAATACTGGGCGCTTAACCGTGACAGCAACCTGGATGGGTACGTTAAGCCAAAGTCTCACCTACCACGTTCTGTCTGCGGTTCATCGCGATCTTGAAGGTCGTGGGATAACTTGGTAGGACGTGGCCTTTAACATAGGACACCGTAGGGGGACGTGATTGAACGTGAATGGTCGTTCATCCACGTTCTCTTTGAAATGTTCATAACGAAAGGGGCAGAACATGGTTCCTGGCACAGAAATGTGCACTCCGTGGCACCCTGGGAAAAAACTGATTTGGCCTGTGAAACCCTGCACGGGAACTGGGCCAAGGTAAATTCTTTTGTCACCCCGAACGTGGTCTATTGCCGTAGAATACCGTAGTTACACGTGACTGAACGTGGTTACCGTGATGTTGCCGTGACACGTACCACCGTAGGAGAACGTAGATAACAGTAGAAGTACTGTAACGAGAACGTGGCGAGCACTGGGAAAAACGGGCCTATCCACGTTCTTCAGCGACAAGCCAAGTTTCAATTTATCGTAGAAGAACGTGGTTATAACCGTTGCAATGCCGTGAGCGACGCTATGGATGAACATGATATATCGTGGGAAGAAGGTGCCACAAACTTCGCGAGAACGTGGGCTTGAATTCAATCCCGTTCAATCTCGACAACGCCACGATCTGGTTTGCCGTAGCCGAAACGTGAGACACCGTAGAAGGACGTGGTAAGTGAAACCTAGGCTCTCTTGATGTACTGCATCTCGGACCACGTGGCGCACGAGGCTTGAGCTGCACGGATGTCGTACAAGGATTGTGAAAGGCTGAAATCTGGCACTGGCCGATACGGAGGTCTGGTAGGCCCTAAACCTGACAGTTGGCTTCTTTTGATAACGGAGCTTTTGATATTGCAGCCTCTTAGTGTCATTTAATTTCTTTAGCGGAATTCCGTAATTCCTCAGTACTTTGGTATAAACGGCACGTGTTTGGTACAGCTTTTCATACGTAACAGGCTACAGCGTGTCGGCATCAGTGTTTCCTGATTTATTTCTGTACATTTCAAAATGTCGCCTTTTCATTGCAGTTAACACTAGAACGTGGCAGGCAGGGCCACGACCGAACAAGTATACGCTGATGCCGGTAATTACAAAGTGCAGGCCGTCAGAAGCACGTGGCGAGGAACAGCGACTGAGTCCATATCAGTTGTGTTATTTAAATAAATGTGTAAACCAAATTGCCTTCTTGATATTTGTCATATGCCTTCAGGCCTTTAATTTGGAAAAAAACAAAGAACTCAATCACGTTTTTTCGGGACACCAAGCTCTCAGCGATAATGGCATAACAGCGGTTTATGACAACTGGATTTAATAAGAGTAAAAACGACTGTTAACAATAAAAAAAAATAGGTTCTTACGTGGTGAACAATAAAATAACCGAGACCTAAGACTTGCTGTTGATATGTAATAATCAAGAAAATGAACTGCTGTCAGGCAATCAGTAAAGCTGAGATTCGGTTTTGTCTTTGACATATCGGGCGTGGTGCAGGTATATTATCATCCTCAGGCGGAGCCATAACAGTAATTATCACAGGGGGCGTTGTAATTGGTCGTGAAGTTTGTAGAGGATGGAAGGGCATGAACGAAGGCTCGACAATTTGAGGTGTGACATTTAATCTAAGCAGATCCGACTGCTAGCTTTGCAATGTGACTGTAAACCTTTCTGCCAGCTGGTGCATGCTTGTTTTTCGCCAGATTTTTTTTCACTTTATATCATGCAGGGACCACATTCTTGCACTGATACAATTAAAAATAAATGCCAAAATAAAGCAAAATTTACAACTTACAACGTTCAGGTTTCTATTTTTGTTGTCGTAATTAAAAATGCTGGAAACTTTTTTTTAAGATTCCCAATATAGAAGGACAGCCTATATGGGTTGATGAGCTTATTTTTCATCAATATCTTGGTTAACATTGGTGGTGGACTTTCTTAGATCACTTAATTGAAAATCGTCGATTATATATTACCGATTTCTTTTTTTCCTGCCCGTGTTTGAGTTACTTTCCTAAATAGGTACTTCACAAGAATTGATCTTTGACCAGATTTATAGTGATAGATGACATAATTGCACCTGATATTTATTTAAATTATTTTTTTTCTTGACCAACCGCTCAAGATTTTACAGTCCATAACCAATTCCTTATTATCAATACGTATATAGATCTCCAATTTGGCTGATTTTAAAAAATTACCCAGGGACAGATTATTGTCAATGGTTGACATCTGAAATGTTAGCCCCCAACGCTATCCCAATAGGAAGAGCAGGCTTAACGGGTTTTATTAGTTCCCTCGGGTCTAGGGAGGACAATAGAGATTCATTCGAACAATGCTCCAGGAGTTGGCCCTTCATTACATTATATTTTCCTCTTGTTTGGTTTGTCTGTTAGCAATTTTTTTACTTTTACTAGATATTGTTGAGGCTATGTATAGGTTTAGTTCAAATGATGTTTAAGGAGATATTTACAACATCGATAAATTCAGTTATTGATTTCTAAATCATCAATGCCTGAATCACCCTTTTATTTGATGTGAACCCTCCCTTCGTATAGTTATTTGTCAGTATGAACAGCCGGCCTTGTTGACCAGGCTCATCTGTGAACATCTTTGAGCGTTTTAAATCTTAACGTGCCTCATGTGATAAATTATGATGAAATCAAAACCTTTTTATTATTCTCTTACTTTTGACAAATAGACTGCTGTCATATAAAGTCAAACAAAAGAAGACCAAGGCTACCAACCTACATGGCTTCACATAAAAAAATTATAAACGCTGAGCAGCTGTGGTGTACGTGACACAAGAACGGCCTTGGGTCAATTAAAACTGGGTACCTTTGAGATTTTGACATCAGTTAAATTCTAGGTGACAGCTCTATACTACAAGAATAACCTAACCATAAACTCTATGTGACCTTAATCGCAAATTCAATCAATGCATAATCATAAGCAGAGTAGTTGTGAGCAACCAATCAATTTACCTTTGGTCATGTAAACAGTCAGTCGCCTGACAAGTGCTAAATTTGCAGAATTTGAACGACTCTCCTAAACAGAACACATGCATGTGACTTTACCAGTACCACTGTTCTCATGTTTTCCGGGATATATTTATACAAGGGAGACTGCATAAAAAATGACTTGGCCAAAGCTTGCCGGAGCTATCCCGCCGACTGCCTTATAAACATTTATTAACATGCATTGAATTCGTATGAGACAATCCAAAATTTGGCAAAACACTCAAAAAATAATTGCGATATACACTGGAGAATAGAGAAATGGCGATGCCTGCTAATGACGCCAGGCAATGCAACCAAAAGCATGGAAAGCCTTCTGTGACGGAGCGTTTTAGATGGTCGAAGATTTAGTGTTTACCAGTACAACTGTCCGCATGTGTTTTTTTCCGGGATGTATTTATACAAGGGAGACTGCATAAAAAATTACTAGACCAAAGCTGGCCGGAGCTATCCCGCCGACTGCCATATGAATTCGTATGAGACATACAATCCAAAATGTGGCAAAACACTTCAAAATAATTGCGATATACACCTGAGATCACAGGAATGGCAATGCTTGCTAATGACGCCAGGCAATGCAACCAAAGGCATGGAAAGCCTTCTGTGAAGGAGCGTTTTACATGCCCGAACAAAGAGGCGGAAAATAAGGGCGGTGGCGGTTAGGTCAATTCCCTTCTTGACAGCAATACATGGCTGACTATAACTCTAAACAATGACCCATGGGTCATGACGCTCAGCCGACTGCAAACAAATTGCACGTACAGCAAACAAAGATAATGTAGGTGGCATCATAGTTCATGCAAATTAGCTGAAGTTCATCAAGACCCGTAAGCCCATCAAATTTGATGACAATCCATCCAGCTAATCCTGAGGAATCTGGCAACTTGTGTGTATTTTGCATTATTTCTGGGGTGCTCAAACATGGCCTTTAACTCAGATAAAATAGGTCACAGGGACCTCAATTCAGGTTCCTGAGGAGAACTTTAAGGAACATTCAGGATGTCAAGTATGAAGATTCTAGGTCAAATGGTTATGATTTGTGCCCTGCATTGGTATCAAATTTTCAGTTATTCTAAGGGATGCTTATAAGCCCCATAGCTTGGAGAATATGGGTAATAGAGACCTAATTTCAGGTTTCCAAGGAGCCTTTCATGAACCTCCCTTGTTGTCGAAATAAAAGATTCTAGGTCAAATGGTTATGATTTGTACCTTGCTTTAGCATCACATTTTCAATTATTCTGAGGGGTGTTTATAAGCCCAATAGCTTGAAGAATATGGGTAATAGAGAACTAATTTCAGGTTTCCAAGAAGACTTTTCATGGACCTCCCTGGTTGTCAAAATAGAAGATTCTAGGTCCAAAGGTTATGATTTGTGCCCTCCTTTGGTATCAAGTTTTCAATTATTTTGGTGGGTACTTGTAAGCCCCATAGCTTGGAAAATATATGTAACAGAGACCTAATTTCAGTTTTCCAAGACGACTTTTCATGGACCTTCCTGGATGTCAAGTAAGGAGATTCTAGGTCAAGTCATAACGATTTGTGCCCTGTTAACAGATGATCGCATCTTTTAAGGTTTCAAAAATAAAGATAAAAATCGTTAAATAAATTGAAAAAATACAGGTGGCACCACAAGTCTGAAGAAACTGGTGAAACACTCCAGGATCAATATCCATGCAAAGATTCATGGTGATCAATGCATTAGTTGTTCAGATACTTGAGTTTATGTATCAAATTTTCCATTATTCTAGTAGGGTACTTCAGAGCCCCATAGCTCAAAGAATATGGGTAACAGAGACTTAATTCGAGGTTTTCAAGGAGACTTCTTATGGGCCTCCCCACATGTCAAGAAAGAAAATTATAGGTTCAATCGTTACGAGTTTTGCCATGTTAACAGATGACTACATCTTTTAATGTTCTAAAAAATAGAGAAAAAAATTGTAAAAAATCGAAAAAAATACAGGTTGCGCCACTAGTCTGCAGAAACTGATGAAACACTCCATGATCAATATCCGTGCAAGGAATCGTGGTGATCAATACATTAGTTGTTCAGATACTTGAGTTTTTGTATCAAATTTTCCATTATTCTGGCGGGGTTGGGGGGGGGGGTACTTCAGAGCCCCATAGCTCGAAGAATATAGGCAACAGAGACCTAATTCCAAGTTTCCAAGGGGACTTTTCATGGGCCTCCCCGCATGTCAAGATAAAAGATTCTAGGTCCAGTCGTTACAATTTGTGCCCTGTTAACAGATGACCGCATCTTTTAAGGTCTCAAAAATAGAGAAAAAAAAATCGTAAAAAATCGAAAAAAAAAACAGGTGGCGCCACTAATCTGCAGAAACGGATGGAACCCTCCATGATCAATATCCATGCCAAAAATCATGGTGATCAATGCTTTAGTTGTTCAGATACTTGAGTTTTTGTGTCAAATTTTCCATTTTTCTGGGGGTTAATTCAGAGCCCCACAGATCAAAGAATATGGGTAACAGAGAACTAATTCTAGGTTTCCAAGAAGATTTTTCATAGACCTCTCTGGATGTAAAGTTAGAAGATTCCAGGTCCAGCGGTTACCATTTGTGCCCTGTTAACGGACAGACGGCCGGACAACCGGACGGACGACGGACAAAGAGTGATTGCTAAAGCTCAAGATGACTTACAGTCAGCTGAGCTAAAAAATGGTCCCGAAAACAAATAAAAAACCTTGAATATGTAAAGTTCCATAGTGTTCCACACATATAAAACAGCGTGACCTATTATTTATATCTCTGTAAAATATCAACATCATATGTCCTTGCAAACTAATATCAAAACTTTTGATTTTCAGAATTCCAAAATTGATGTCAGAGATATATCAAAGTTATCACGGATGACCCATGGGGACCCTTAAATACACTCCTCCAAGGCCCCACGCAGCGGTTCTAAACTGCAGTCGTTCGAGATCTTCGTTTTAACCCCTGCTTTCTATAGCATGATTCTGAGGGTAACGCCAACAGGTCTCGTACAGTGCATGCAAACAGCTGTAGTCCGATCAATGATAGCGTGGTATCGCATCCAAGTGCAAGTTTTAAATCAGCGACGCCCCGCTCTGGTTTGATTATTAGTACTGTGCAAGCCCTGGTGTTTGGCTGCTAGACTAAACTAGATTAAAAAATCAAATGGCAGTCAAATCCGCAGACATAAACGGGATGAAAGCTAGCTGATATATAGCTGGACCTTTCGTTCAATGACGGGTGTTCCCTACATCTGACTTCTCAGAGGCGAGATCAATGCTAAAATCAACTATTTACACCCTTTGATCTTGTCAAAGGCTTCAGAAATAATTTTCATTTACCATGCAATCATACTGGTCGAGATTATGATTACCCTCGGGCATCAAGGAAGGTGATTTCAAAGTAAAATATTTTAAGTTTAACAAAAAAGCAGCATAATAATCCTGGAGCGTGGGTATGGATGCGAGATATTTTTTATGCATGTGTGAAACGTGTCTAAACTGTTTTTTTTTCAGTTTTTTTTTTCTTTTAAAAATTTAAATATCTTTAAATCTTAAAAGCCCACAGACACTTCATTATACGTTAAGAAATAATTTTTAAGTAGGCCTGCATGGTATGCATCGATCAAAGGTCCGTTCCAGGAAAAATGCATGTCGGCTTATTGGTATCTGAGCAATATTTCCAGACAACAAACAGAAAGTTCTGAACACAGTCTTAATAATATTCATTGATATGATTTTCTTACATCTTATGATAAATGTATTAAGATCAAGTGCCAAGTTAACATATTGCTTAACAACGGGAGCCTTGTCATGTGTTACACGTTTGACTTGTGACTGTATCCATCACCTATACCTCTCCTTGCTAAACCTCAGTCCTGAATTCTCTTATAAGGTATTTACAGATGAAAAGCCTTTTGGCTTGAAGGTGTCTTTGTGAAATGTCAACAACAAGTATTTTACTAAGTAAGTAATATAGCCATATTCCGTGTTTGAAATAAACTGATCTGCATAACCTTTTTATTGTTTCATTATATTCAACATGATAAAGAAGTAATGATATTTATAATATTAATAATTTACATATAATATAGAAATACACATATTTCCTGTAAATCTTATACAGTGGAGATTTCTACCACAATAGAGCACTACAACTACAAATGCCAAAACGATGTTAATACGTCAGGTTAACCCCCATTTTAGGTGAGCCCCCCCCCCCCCCCCGCCCCTGTAAAATGAATTTAAGGTTCTCTACGCCCTGTTCAGGTTACCCCCTCGCTGATTAAACTTTAAGATAAATTCTAATGCTTATAACACGTGATATATTATTTCAATCAACCATGTGAACTATACCGGATTAAAAGATGGAATTATTTTGTATATACAACGTTTTTACAATTTAGGAAACCGTAAGAAAAAAGTCGAAGGAATTTTAAATAAAATATAGTAAGCAAATTAATTAAGTATAGAAACAACTATGTTGAAGAGACCAACTTAAATCGAAAAGTAAAATCAGATGAGAGGGATTCTGAAACGAGCTCCTCTGATCGAATTCTTAGAGGGTAATCTAAAGCGGGGTATCTGAATCCGTAGAGGGTAATCTAAATTAAGCGGGGAATCTGAGTCCGTAGAGGGTAATCTAAAGCGGGGTATCTGAATCCGTAGAGGGTAATCTAAATTAAGCGGGGAATCTGAGTCCGTAGAGGGTAATCTAAAGCGGGGTGTCTGAATTCGTAAAGGGTAATCTAAAGCGGGGTATCTGTAACCATAGAGAGTAATCTAAAGCGGGGTATCTGAATCCGTAGAGGGTAATCTAAAGCGGGGTATCTGAATTCGTAGAGGGTAATCTAAAGCGGGGTATCTGAATCCGTAGAGGCTAATCTAAAGCGGGGTATCTGAAATAATAAGGGGTAATCTAAAGCGGGGTATCTGAAACCATAGAGAGTAATCTAAAGCGGGGTATCTGAAACCATAGAGAGTAATCTAAAGCGGGGTATCTGAATCCGTAGAGGGTAATCTAAATTAAGCGGGGTATCTGAGTCCGTAGAGGGTAATCTAAAGCGGGGTGTCTGAATTCGTAAAGGGTAATCTAAAGCGGGGTATCTGTAACCACAGAGAGTAATCTAAAGCGGGGTATCTGAATCCGTAGAGGGTAATCTAAAGCGGGGTATCTGAATTCGTAGAGGGTAATCTAAAGCGGGGTATCTGAATCCGTAGAGGGTAATCTAAAGCGGGGTATCTGAAATAATAAGGGGTAATCTAAAGCGGGGTATCTGAAACCATAGAGAGTAATCTAAAGCGGGGTATCTGAATCCGTAGAGGGTAATCTAAAGCGGGGTATCTGAAACCATAGAGAGTAATCTAAAGCGGGGTATCTGAATCCGTAGAGGGTAATCTAAAGCGGGGTATCTGAATCCGTAGAGGGTAATCTAAAGCAGGGTATCTGAAATAATAAGGGGTAATCTATAAAGCGGGATGTCATAAATCGTAAGGGGTAATCTAAAGCGGGGTATCTGAATTCGTAAAGGGTAATCTAAAGCGGGGTATCTGAAATAATAAGGGGTAATCTATAAAGCGGAATGTCATAAATCGTAAGGGGTAATCTAAAGCGGGGTAACTGAATTCGTAGAGGGTAATCTAAAGCGGGGTTTCTGAATTCGTAGAGGGTAATCTAAAGCGGGGTATCTGAAATAATAAGGGGTAATCTAAAGTGGGGTATCTGAAACCATAGAGAGTAATCTAAAGCGGGGTATCTGAAACCATAGAGAGTAATCTAAAGCGGGGTATCTGAATTCGTAGAGGGTAATCTAAAGCGGGGTATCTGAATTCGTAGAGGGTAATCTAAAGCGGGGTATCTGAAACCATAGAGAGTAATCTAAAGCGGGGTATCTGAATTCGTAGAGGGTAATCTAAAGCGGGGTATCTGAATTCGTAGAGGGTAATCTAAAGCGGGGTATCTGAAATAATAAGGGGTAATCTAAAGCGGGGTATCTGAATCCGTAGAGGGTAATCTAAAGCGGGGTATCTGAAACCACAGAGGGTAATCTAAAGCGGGGTATCTGAAACCATAGAGAGTAATCTAAAGCGGGGTATCTGAAACCATAGAGAGTAATCTAAAGCGGGGTATCTGAATTCGTAGAGGGTAATCTAAAGCGGGGTATCTGAATTCGTAGAGGGTAATCTAAAGCGGGGTATCTGAAATAATAAGGGGTAATATAAAGCGGGGTATCTGAATCCGTAGAGGGTAATCTAAAGCGGGGTATCTGAAACCACAGAGGGTAATCTAAAGCGGGGTATCTGAAACCATAGAGAGTAATCTAAAGCGGGGTATCTGAAACCATAGAGAGTAATCTAAAGCGGGGTATCTGAAACCATAGAGAGTAATCTAAAGCGGGGTATCTGAATTCGTAGAGGGTAATCTAAAGCGGGGTATCTGAATTCGTAGAGGGTAATCTAAAGCGGGGTATCTGAAACCATAGAGAGTAATCTAAAGCGGGGTATCTGAAACCATAGAGAATAATCTAAAGCGGGGTATCTGAATTCGTAGAGGGTAATCTAAAGCGGGGTATCTGAATTCGTAGAGGGTAATCTAAAGCGGGGTATCTGAAACCATAGAGTGTAATCTAAAGCGGGGTATCTGAAATAATAAGGGGGATTCTATAAAGCGGGATGTCATAAATCGTAAGGGGTAATCTAAAGCGGGGTAACTGAATTCGTAGAGGGTAATCTAAAGCGGGGTTTCTGAAATCATACGGGGTATTCTACAATGCGGGGTATCTGAGTCGTAAAGGGTAATCTATAAAGCGGGGTTTCATAAATCGTAAGGGGTAATCTAAAGCGGGGTAACTGAATTCGTAGAGGGTAATCTAAAGCGGGGTATCTGAATTCGTAGTGGGTAATCTAAAGCGGGGTATCTGAAATCATAGAGTGTAATCTAAAGCGGGGTATCTGAAATCGTAAGGGGAAATCTAAAGCGGGGTATCTGTAATATATATATATATATATATATATATAGAGAGAGAGAGAGAGAGAGAGAGGGAGAGAGAGAGAGATAGAGAGAGAGAGAGAGAGAGAGAGAGAGAGAGAGAGAGTAATCGGGGTATCTTAAATCGAAGAGGGCAATGTAAAGCGGGGTAAACTGAAATCGTAAGGGGTAATGTAAGGCAGGGTAATCTGAATTCCCAAACCGGGCGTCTTTTTTTCTGAGCAGTGTTACGAAGACACATTTCTCAGGGGAAAATACTGGGCCGATCCGGGATTCGAACCAATATCGGTGGCGTACATGTCGCGCGTTCATACCGCTTCGCTAGAAAAGCAAACTTCACCAGCGAGACAGTTCGGTCCGCTAACAATATCAGCACGGACCAAAATACACTCAATGAGAATGAAAGTGAATGTCGGGAACCATCATAATAATATATGATCAAAATCCTTACTTTTTCTTCGTGACTAGAAGTATTAACATCTCCACAATATAATTCTAACCATAAAAGCAGAAACCAAAAACAAACAAAAAAAGAATGAGTTTACTGATATTGAAACACGTAAAAAGAGAAATGTCTTGCAAACTGCGTATACCATGGAGGAATATGACCCTTTCTCGTGAGTTATCGGGCTGTTGCTTTTTTATATTGCATGTTTTATGGCATGTCTCGTCGGGTGACAGCGGGGGAAGAGGGACGCGGCTAACGTTATGTGACGCTGTCAGTCCCCATCACACTCTGTCATCACTTTGAAAGTCAGGCCTGATTTCTTCCAGCGACATGCATTTTTTCATCCTGGAGCATCAATGCTGCTGTGATATTACACTATGAATTAGGCTGTCCTTGGGCTTGTCAGCCGTTTCATTTGCTGTTTCTTGAATTAAATGTAAAACACGTGTATGACCTTTCGTGAACTTAACGTAAAAACTATATTTATAAATCAAGCCAGCCTACATTAAATGCCATACTATTTCTAATCCCGTGGCCTTATTCTCTTTAATATTTTCTTAAAATTTCACCGAAGAAATTGCCTGCAAAGGTAATTCCGCCCCGCATATTGACCCGCCTGACTATTTCAGATATTGTTTATTGTCGATTTAAGATCACGCCCAAATCCTCAAATTATAAGAGGAATACTGTAACTAGAAATCACATACGTGAACTTCCATTATGATGACGTCACTGCGACGACAACAATATTTTGACACTGTAAAGGTTTCATTAACATTCCATTTACCATGTCTTCATAATATGTCCTTTATTGACTTAAATGAATGTTAAAGGATCAATGAGTCATGGAAGGGGAAGAATGATGTATGTGTGGATGGATAATTATATATTCGAGATAAAGTGAAGTAACAACAGTACAGATGGAAAAACGGGGGTAATTTAGATTTATCAAGATTCAGTTTTTTTATCAGTCCGTTTTTATTTTAGGAAATGTTCCCTTGCCATTGCACCGTCCTTGAACGATATTCTTAAAAAGGATTTAAACCCCTTGAGATTTTCGTGTAAAATGAAACAGCCAAACTAACAAACTAACAACACGCTGACCACATCAAGCCGAGCATCTCCGTTGATGAAGTTAATAATATATCAACAGGTCGTTTACACATGCATGGCAGAATAAATTTTATATTTCAGGTTTAGAACAAGGAAAATATTTACTTATGACCCAACACTCGTGCGTATGTGCATATGTATACACAGAACGTGGCTTACGATTTGTTTTCTGTCCTTTGAAAATTAATCGGTAAACTCACAAAGTAACGACCAGTGACTTCTATATAGACACCAATAAGGGCAACACGTAAGATTGGGCATCTTTCTCATAATGCAATGAAAAAACATTGATAGCGTTAAAGAAGGTTGACAGACAACAGATGGATTCTTTCAGGAGGGCAACACTTGAGATTGGGCATCTTTCTCATATTGCAATGAAAAAACATTGATAGCGTAAAAGAAGGTTGACAGACAAGAGATGGATTTCAGAGCGATGGTGACAATTTTAGTGCTTCTTTACCAAGCCCTTGACTATCATTATGTTGACAAAGATTTATTAGACAGGAAGTGGAGAACAGATGACAATCAAACAAGAAAGGGTTCGGCAAACGTAATAGGACGTTGTCAGTCCATAGCATCTCTTTTCAAGCTACAATTTTATTTCTGCCTGTGAATTGTGTTCCTTCATCCAGAAAAAAACGCGGAGCCTTTCTGGAATAAACCAATTAAGCTGTCCTTTTGCCTGTCAGCCATTCACTATTTAATTATTTCATAAATTACATATGTAACGACCTTTTTAAACCTTATAGAAGACTGACAGGGAAAATGTTTAAATTCCAGGAAGTTCGGTTATATAAACTCCTTTACCGCAGGGTTCACATCGAGAACTAGAACTAGACCGGACGTGTCATGCCACAGGGTCTTGATTCTTCTGCAGTTTCTCGCAAATATTTAATTGATTAAACGATATATATATATGTATATATATATATATATTTATATATATATATATTATTCGACATAAAAGTAATGTATTCATAAAAACATTAAGCATATCTTTCATGTATGTCTGGAGACTGTTGCTAAGGATTGTAAATCCCCTACACAAGAGTCACCTGTGACTCGTGGAGAAATCATACATAGTTTGGAGGTAGAGTCTTACACATTTCATAAACTTTGACTAAGTCTTAAACTTAAAAAATGAAAAAAAGGTGAAGGTCCTTCATTTGTTCAAAATTACATTGAAATTAAGTTAAAACATTTTGAAATGTCAATAACAATCAAAATTTTAACCAAGAGTGGATTCCATTGCACAGCGGTCAGCCATTTCTGCTACATGTATTGTCTCCTTGACCTCCTTATTTCCAGACGGCGTGTTCAGATTAGTTTCATGATATTAATGGAGGTATCCGCTTACATTTTTTAATATAAAATTTTTAACAAAAGTATGCATATCTTCAGAATTTCATTACTTGGTTTGGACCATGAGATAGGACCAGAGTACACTTTTATTCTTATTTACATGCTCGTAAAAAATGATTTTTCGTCAAAATCAAACAAATAGCAATCATTTGATAATTATGATTTTCATAATAATAATAATAATAATAAAAATGAAGAGAGCAGATTTTATTTAAAACAGCTGCACATTATCACTCTATAAGCAATGATGTTTTAAACAAGAAGTGTTGAAATATTCATTTGGACAGTAAAAACAAAACATGTTACTATTAGCAAGGCATCATTAAATGACATATTGAAAAAAAAAGCAGGTTGTGGAGATCAAGAACACTTCTGCTTGCCTTTTTAGCGAAGCGGCTGGAACACCGGACATGTGTGCCACTGACATGGGTTCGAATCCCGGTATTTTCCCCTGAATAATTTTTCTTCGTATGAACGTGACGGTAAAACTTTGTGGCCCAGGGAATAAGACTAGTAGGATAATTAGTCTTGTTCTAATAGCAGTACGCTCTTAAGAAGGGGTGTGTTGGGGGGGGGGGCATAAAAGCGGACTGAATTGTCTCGCTAGTAAAGCTGGCTTTTGTAGCGAAGCTGTTGGTAGGCCGAACTTGTGCGTCACCGTTTTGGGTTCGAATCCCGGATCGGCAGAGTATTTTCTCATGAGCAATTTGCCTTCGAACCACTTTTTACACAGGTTTCACGGTAAATGTATTAAATGTAGATTCTGCGCACATATTGTAACGGTTGTACTGCACATAAGGAGTTTTGCTCAACGACATGAACCTCTGCTTTAATTGTTTCAATTTTTTTTCATTTGAGATATAATAAATTCGATCCTTTTAGTCGATAATCCGGACCCGAACCCGTAGTGTAAGTCATTGCAATAGATGGCGCTATTGGGATGAAAAAGTCTATTGTACCCCAAACTCGCTATTGTTTAGCAATATTACTTTTACTTTATATGAAGTAAGTGAATACAAGTGTTTTTTTTTTTTTTGTTAAGGTCAAGGTATAATAGATAAGGAAGGAAGCATTCTATAATTTTCATAATAATAATAATAATAATAATAAAAATGAAGAGAGCAGATTTTATTTAAAACAGCTGCACATTATCACTCTATAAGCAATGATGTATTAAACAAGAAGTGTTGAAATATTCATTTGGACAGTAAAAACAAAACATTTTACTATTAGCAAGGCATCATTAAATGACATATTGAAAAAAAGGAGGTTGTGGAGATCAAGAACACTTCTGGTTACAGTTTAGTTTCAGGAACCATGGATGAAAATTATCCCCTAAATCTCTTCTATAGTATACTTCCCTAGGATAAAAGTGTATTAATGTAAATAAATGAAAATGTCAGCCAACTTCAAAAGGTTCTTTCTTGAGATCTGTCTTTATACATTTCCTTTTTACACACAAACCATCGTTTTGGCTATAGAGAAAAAAAATATTTATTTATTTTCAGGTTCAGAAACATTTGTTAAATATTGGTGGAGGTGTTGTATGAGCAAAAGTAGGTCAACAAGGGCAAAATGCAAACTCGATCTGTAAAGGGTCATTATGCGCCCACATACCAAACATTAGGCCAGTATATGTAAGCATTGCATTGCGAAACTAGAATATTAGCAAAAGTTGATAATCATTTATAAATTTAAATTGGAGAGGTATATACCATGTTTCATAACAATCCACCAAATGCTTCCTGAGAAATAAGCTCCTAAGTTTTTTTCTATACTAAGCTCTGTGACCTTGAAAAGTAGGTCAGGATCACCCATCTTTGAACTTGACCAAGATTTTGTAAATATAATGCAATAGCACTGAAGAAATGAAGTTCCTGTGTTGAATACCTTTGGAGATATCCTGCACAAAAGGCCAATATTGAAAAAATCCGATAAAATTTCATTAAAAAATCAGAAATTGCAGGTGGCGCCACCAAAAATGTGCAGCACATACAGACCTTCAGTCCCAATGATCGTTTTGGGTTCGAATCCCGGATCGGCAGAGTATTTTCTCATGAGCAATTGCCTTCGAACCACTTTTTACACAGGTTTCACGGTAAATGTATTAAATGTAGATTCTGCGCACATATTGCAACGGTTGTACTGCACATAAGGAGTTTTGCTCAACGACATGAACCTCTGCTTTAATTGTTTCAATTTTTTTTTCATTTGAGATATAATAAATTCGATCCTTTTAGTCGATAATCCGGACCCGAACCCGTAGTGTCATTGCAATAGATGGCGCTATTGGGATGAAAAAGTCTATTGTACCCCAAACTCGCTATTGTTTAGCAATATTACTTTTACTTTATATGAAGTAAGTGAATACAAGTGTTTTTTTTTTTTTTTTTTTTTTTTTTTTTGTTAAGGTCAAGGTATAATAGATAAGGAAGGAAGCATTCTATAATAAGCTGCCCTGGCGTTGTCCCGTCGGAATTCAGAAACAATTGCACAACGGTCACACGGAATCACTGATGATCGCAATATATTGATGGTGTTCCCATGACGACGAACGCAAGGAGGTTTTCGATCCTGCATAAACCTGGCTACACTAGTTTTGTTCAGGGCAGTCATGCATAACCGAAAATTGTTAAAGATATCAATCAAGCATCACTCGTAACCAAAACCTCCACGACCAACGATGAATCATATATAAAGTCTGTTGACAGTCGTGACTGGTCGTATTTGTTATGGACAACCTTATACTGGTCCTACGACCATTTCGCACACATTTATCATTTAAGTCATAGTTGGTTTCTTCTGAGCTTGCAATGAAGGAATCTTGTTTTTTGTTTTATTATTGTCTCTCCTACTTGGAAGACTCCCGCCTAGGTTGTCGCCTGTTTGGTCGTGGGTAGGGTTATGGTGTCACTGCGATTACCGCTAATTTTGTCGTAGATTGTCGTAAGTGTAGTCGGGATGATTGAGTCGCCAGATGTCGGTTGCTTGAAGTCCAATGTGTGGTAAGTTGTTATATATCTTTCCTTAAACATTGTCGTTGGTGGTTCTGTGACGACCGCCATCAGTCGCACAAAACGTCGCCTAATTACTAATCTATCGGACACAGCCATCAGAGATAATGTAAAACAAGTCGTAATATTTGACAACAACTGTTTTACAACTGCCCCGTCCGCCAAGTTTCTGCGAAAGGTCGCGGTGACAAATTATCGTAGTTCCGGAGTAACTAGGGTTTACAAACAAAATTTTGAAAATAAAGTACACGAGGTTACGAATATGATTGGATCATCGGAAAGAGTGTTGGTTATGGGAAAGAAGTTATAATAGACAATACTAAATTAGCATGAACAATATAAAAATCGTGCCAATAACAAATATTCAAGCATGACGAACGTTTGATGATTCGAAATCTAAAAGGATTTGTTTTGCGTGTTAACATCGAAGAGTGTCACACCACGCGAGATGTGAATGACTAGGTTGTTTTTTAACTGTCAAACCAACTGGATGAAACTCATGCATACGTACACTCAAAAAGATAAATCTGACAAGAATTAAAAAAAAAAAAATCAATATATTAAAGAAAACATCTCTCCATACATACAAGCACTTATGATCATATTAGATCGATAATAATCAGAGAAACAACCACCAAGTCATTTAACCACAGTACACAGAATAGTCCCTTGTTTACACTTCTTCTGATCACATGACACACGTGACATCGAAATGTTGCGTTGCCAGGCTCACCCTTTGTTTTTGCTGTGTTAACAGTACAATCAGTCCAATTAAAGATACCCAGAGCTCCTAGTATGAATCTCAAGACACAGTTCACACAGTACTCACTAATAAGCGCACAGACTATTCTGTCTTGACTTACAGTCATCGTTTTTCACAGCTGATGTCTCCGATACCCTGTACCTCCAAAGTTACGCGTTAAATTAATGTCCTCGCTCTGTTCCTGGAAATGCTTGCAACAGGTATAAATCGCCAGATTTACCAGCCTTTTGGCAAAATTTTGATACTCGCTTTGAAGTTCGTTACAGAGAAATCACCATGGCCTTCCTCAGACACCGACAATCTACGGACAATCATCTCACAACTGTCTAGACTCTTGATGCACGCAGACATGCCCCTGGACTGCAGATACCGTCAGGCTACACAAACTGGTGCACTGATCGTTCACGTTTCCTGAATTTTGTCTTAATCACGTCTTATATATGCTGGCTGACGTCACAAGTCCTGACGGTTTCCTGGCTATTCACCACTTCCTATTACGCAGACTGCCAATTATTACATATATCTTAATATGGACACGCCTCCAGAGACAAAACCATGAGAAAACCGAACTAAACAGGTACCAAACTTTTGATGTCTACAACAAACAATCGTAACTATAGAGACCGACAGAGACGGCTCACACGGAATTAAACTACACTGAAATTAACATCAAACGAGATACGTGTGATCTCCTACCAAAGTTCTCACGCCAATATCCAAACATGATACTCTATATAAATGTTCAGTAAAATATCCTAAAAAAAATCTGGTTATGCTCCCCACGAGAACATGTAATACAATAACTAAGTCATAGTCCTCTGGTGAGAGAGAGGCTAGTGGACTCGCCAGGGTTACTTGCAGCTGAAGAAACCTTCCTTGAATAGAGACACACGGAAACTTCAGGGAAGTATTTCTGTTACAATACTTGGAATGCAAATATGCTGCAAAACCTACTACAGCCTGCAAAGAAATAGAAAATACGCCCCCGTTTGTGGATTGCTTTGCCTCTAAAACCTGTATATTAATTATTTTCTCAAATTTCGCATCGTCGCAGGTGCCATAATTGTCAGCTTCTATGCTTTATTTAATAAACAATTACAATATAAATAGACAATAAGGCGGCTGAAGTTTTATATCTCACTGCTGCCAACCACAGATGGTATGTCTGCTGGTTTGTGTGGGCATACCATTTTTCATCCGATATTAGATGAACAAGCAATATTTATGATAAAAAACTGAATCATTGTGCTTTCGTCATTGCAATCACCTGAATATTCACTTTGCGGTGAGAGGTAATGTTTCAGTTTTCAGTTGGAAACTAGAATGATATCAGAGTGCATACCTCGCCAAGGAAATAGCAATCCTGCTGGAGCTCCTGTTTATACGAATCCTTACCAAAGTGTACTGGAACTTCCACTGTTTAGGTCCCCACACAAATAAAGTTTCGAGGAAACATTTTCATGTTTTCGATTCCTTGCTAAGATGCCCCAAAACATGAACACCCAAAAATTAAACATTCCTTGTTGAAAGTCAAATACACAAACTGAAAGAGTTGTAGTTAGATAGTATAATTAACCAGGATCCTGGATGAAACTTAAAAAATCTATACACTGCCCATCAGTCTGTGTGTGTTTGAAGACGATGCAAACTTATCCTCTTTTAAATAAAACAGGAGCTCATGTGGCCAGTCTACAATGTGAAAGACCAAGGCCTATTGTATTAACTAGGGCTACAAATATTCGAATACTTTTGAAAAGTTATTTTTTTCAACAATAACTTTACAATTACTTTCAAGTTCTTTTGTTATATTTGACTCAGGAAAAATACCATAAAATTGTCCATGTTACGAAGCATAACTCTCTGCCAACCTGTATAGTGCTGAACAACTCACTTTGAGTTCAATTGGTTGTTGTGAGACTAAGAATTTTGAAGACCTGTTACCAAAACAGATCTGCCATGGATCTGCTCTTACTGCTAAGCAGTGAAGAAATTTTAGCCTGTTAATCTGAATATTCAAACATGGATAAAGCTCTGTGGCGTGGGATTACTTGACTAGACAATTAGCTACTAGTCAGTCGTCTCTAAAGGCCAAGTGCCATCACAAACTTAACAGCTTCTTGAAGTCTGCAACATCAAACTTGCTCCAACATTTATGTCTTTCATATCCACTGAGGGGCCTTGTTGGTAGCATATTATTTGGAAGAGAAATATAAAAAAAAGTTTTAACCGCCATTGTATTGATCGGTTTTCTGAAATGCACACATGGTATATACTTTCGAAATACCAAATGCAGTGGCATTGACTATAGGCACTGTATATTTAATTGCATTATTGAATTGAACTGGTAGCATATAATTCTTAGATTTTTGTAGTAGCTAAACCAGGATCTATAAAAGGCTACAATGATCAATAAGTGTTAAGCACAAAAATATACACATTATAACGGAAAACCTTGGAGCTGGCGGCAGTAAATTGCAACGCTTGTGTCCCATTATACTGGTCATTCACAATGTGCCCAGACATTGCAAGGAATAAGTACAAACAGATGAACGGACAACAGGGTTTGCCCATGGCTGTAGCTTACAAGTAAACTTAGAAAGGGAGGGGGCATTCGCCCGGTTAATAGTGTTAGAATGTTAATTGATCTTGTATTCTTTCCTTAAACAAAAATAAAGAAATTCCATTTATATATTTGTTTTTATAAACAGGTGCATGGTGGCACTATCTACCGGAAGACAAGTGTATTACGACTAGTAAGAGAGATTTTATTATGTTTTTATATGTCTTTTGAACTTTGATATGCAGGGGGATGGGATTACTGCAGAAGTCATAACTTGACATCAGAGGGACTCTCTTGGGTTTTTACTGATATATCGCCGTTTTTTGCATTGAAGGAACTGCCTAGGTTCAGGTTTTATGCCCCTATAAAGGAGTACTCATTTCAACTCACCAGAAAGTAGTATCCGTCGGCCCATTACTGCACTTTAAGAATTACACGCTTAACTCCCGCCTTGATTTGTTCGGTGCTTCTGGGCCCAAAAACCGTTTCAACTATGTTTGTACACGGCAGATTAGAAACGTGTGTCGCATACTAACCTTGTTTACGCTGGAAAAGAATTACTCGCCCAGAAAAAAACTGATGAAATTTTTGGTGTATATCACAGTAACAATGATTCAAATCCAGCTTGCAAATCCTGACAAAGCCGGAATTGATAGCTAATTGTTCTGTGAGTATATCATGGATCAAAAGCATTTAATGTGTGTACCATATATATATATATATATATATATATATATATATATATTCGATTTGTATTTCCCATGTAAAAGTATGAGGTTTTTTTATCTACTGCTAAGCGCTATTCGTTTATGGTTTGAAACCAAATGTGGCATTGCGCATTAAAGCTTTTTAAGCAGGGTCTGAGACAATGTGCAGAAGAATTAAAGAACATACAGCAATTTCTGGAAAATAAATAACATTTCCTATCGGCATATCTCGGCATATGGCTGTAATAAAGTAATATATTTACTAAAACATAAGGTTCACAGTATATATATATATATATATATATATATATATATATATATATACTGACATAATATTTTTACTAATCTTTAGATCACGACATATGCTATAATTTTCAATTACAACTAAGTACTTTACTTATGTGTTGCAGGAATAATTTGATTTAATTAGACCATGTTTAACATTACTGAATATTACGTATCCTCGTGAGAATTTTTATGGAAGACTAGCAAAGTTTTCATCAAAAGATATATACCAAGCATCACTTTCTTCAGCTTTATGCTTAGTACCACTCTCAATAGTACAAAGTACAAAGACTTCAGATCTAATCATTTCGGAATACGCGTAACATTCATTCCTTTATATCAATTGCAGAAAAGGCATTATCATACTTCTCTCTTCCTGTTTAAATGCTCGAACAAATTTATACACATTCATATACAGGGAAACCTCGTTTTTTCAAACTCGGTTAGGTTGAATTCTCACATATGTCGAAGTCGAAGGTGAAGTTCCTGCAAAAAAAATGTTAAAACCTTACTGATTTTACTCCTTACTAACTTACTTATTTAAAGTTCGTATAATGCCTTCGTGTTGGATTTTTGAACATGTTTATCTAAAGGCTATTAGTAAACATGGTACGTCCGCTTATGTTGAAAAAGGGATTATCTTTAGTTAATAGACGTCAGTAATCGGAAAAAAATCCCATTCAGGAGTTTCACAAAATACATCTTGAGATGTCCTGTAGGTTTATAGCAATGCTTCATAGTTTTACATACTTACAACTTTTCTAACACAAATGCATACTGTACTAGCTGCTTAATAACACTGAGAATTGTATAATATCCGAAGCATTGAATGCGCTACATGTATAATCGGTGAGGTTATTTGCTCTCACGGGATTGAAGTTTGGCAGATATTTGATATTCGCGCCGGGCACCGATAGTTTTCCCGAATTTGCAGGTGAATATCGAATGTCGCTGATATATGTGATATTCGATATTCGCAAGTGAATGTCGCTTGTCTGTACGATATTGGATTGCGAATATCGAATGGCCAACCATTGCCCTGACATGTATGTGTGTTTACCGAAGAACTATAGGAGGTGACTCAATGTTTTCCAGGTGTCGAACTGGCTGATCGCCGAGCGCCGACAAATATCGAATGTCCCTTACTTCCCTTCGATATTCGCATGTGCATGTTGAGTGTAGCTGATGTGGTATTGACATGCGAAATTCAAATGTCACTAGTTATTTTGGTATCCGAAAAGCAAATTATTGCCCTTAAATGAACGCGATTTTTTCCAGGGAATATTCGAGCTGAGTCCATGCTGTCTAACTGTAAAACCTGCCGATCGGCTCCTTGGTACAGACATTCACGGAACAGAGGGGGCCACAGTACATCTGTGTATATATCATATATGTCCAGTTAATTTATCTTATATGAGATTTCCATATGGTACTAATTTTGAGACTCCACATAATTGTCTTTTATTATTTTAGAACATAGTTTATATGTTTGCAGAACGAATCCAATAGTTTTCTATTAGCGGGATGTTACGAGCTGGTATACATATATAGTGATTATTTACGAAAATGTTTAGTTACACATTGACATGTTTTTTTAATGCATTTGCAATCTTCAGATGTGACCTGTCAACGGTTGACGCAGTTATGTAATTATGCATTGACGCACTAAGCCATGGTCAGGTGGGAATGTACGGGGGTCAGGAGTATGCCTGTATTTCGCAATGATTTCAGATCTTTTGTTCAGACTTTGTAACTTCGGGAATGTTGTTAGGCAGAGATTACATGTACCATTGTGGAGCTCGGTGTTGCGCTTGCCAGCTGATTGTATAAGGGAGTGTTTTGATCCTTCTGTAGCCAAATGTACTTTGAGAATTCGGAATCTTTTTCATATTTAAGGTGGTTAAATGATATTTTGTGGTTTCTGTACCGGGATTTGAAATCGGTACCGGCAAGTACTATTAATGTCTTCCCGGTGGTTGGCGTGACCGTGTCGGCAGGTACAATGCCGCTTTGAAGGCATGCTCCTTACTTTAACGGGGCATTCTGATTTGTTCCGGCAGTTGCATTAGCTGTATTTCGTCGTGTTATTGTCGCTCAGTAGTTGTTTGTTGTGCTTCTGGATTATATATATATTTTGCATGCTGGCCATGGTGCTGTGGTTAACTTTAGCAATGTTCCTATTGGATGTTTTGTGTAGTATGTTTTTAGGCGGGAAATGGTTATTACAAGTTTTAAAAATGTACTGGCAACGTTCGTGTTTACATTTAAACTGAATGTTGGATTAAACCAAGGAATTTTCCGCCTTCAACATTTTTTGTTCTTTTGGTGTTTTGATGGTGGTGGTTGGTATGACATTTCCTGGGCCTGCTGACGATACCCGCATGGTTTTAGTGTGTCGGTGTACACTTTTAAAATATTATATATAACACTTAATATATAATTTATAACACTTTTAAGACATAATGAAAACACGTGTGAATGTGTAACTGAACATTTTCGTAAATAATTACTATATATATATATATATATGTATATATATATATATATATATATATATATATATGTATATATATATATATATATATATATATATATATATTTGTCAGAGACGAGATTGAAATCCAGGCAGATTTTAAATTCGCCTAGTCGAATATTGAAAGTCTGACTGAAAACATCTTTCATATGTCAACGACAATGCATAAAATATTAGGAAATCAGATCAGATCACTATTTAAATCTCGCCTAGGCAGATTTAAAACTCACCTAAGTGATATCAGGCGGATTTTAGACTCGCCTGGATGATATCCAGACAGATTTTAAACTCGCCTAGTCGAGATTAAAATCCTGGCCTGCTTCATGATGGATTTTAATCTCGCCTAGGCGAGATTGCGATTGTGATCCGGTCTAGGCGAGTTTAAAATCTGTCTATGCGAGATCACAATCGCAATCTCGCCTAGGCGAGATCACAATTGCAATCTCGTCTAGGCGAATTTAAAATCCGCCTGGATTTCGATCTCGTCTCTGACACATATATATATATATATATATATATATATATATAGATATATAGATATATATATATATATACCGGCTTCTGTGGCTCAGGGGTAGAGCACAGGGCACAAAGCTGGGAGCTCGTGAGTTCGAATCAAGGCCAAGGCGGCAAGATTTTTCACGGTCGGTCCCTTCCTAGGGTGAGCGCTCAATGGAGAAACTTTTACCTACATTCGTGTTCCACACACAAACCAATGCGCCTTCTGGGGCTTCCTCGGTGTGATGATCAAACATTGGGGATGACACACGCCCAAGACGCGCAGGAGTGATAACCGAGCCTGGTTGACGACAGAATTTTCGCGTGTAAGCCCCTGTCACGTAGTCCGACACCGGAATGGAACTCTGCAGATGTCTAAACTTAGATAAGCATGCATAATAAAAAATGAGGCGGTTGCCTCCACTAAATATACATATACTAAAATACGTCTATGGATGACGACAGATAACATCAGTCCCCATCTGTTTCACATGTACTTTCCTTCAGACCGGACCGAAATACTTAGCAGAGGCAGTAGAACAAAGCATATACAAAAAGGATATAGGACTGTCGTATCCGTCAAGTGCCGCGAACAGGGTGGACCGGACCGGGAGCGAGTCAGATGCAATCGATCTCGACCCGTCTTATCCGCTCTGTGAATGTTCGGCCCCCCTTGGGCTTTATTTCGGGGGGGGGGGGGGGGGCAATTATGGAACACTAATGACAAAAACATTCTCCCACACACAAGTGTGGCTAACCGGCTTCTATGGCTCAGGGGAACAGCATAGGACTGAAAGCCGGGAAATCGTGAGTTCGAATACCAGCCGCGGAGGTGAGATTTTTTAACTTCGACCACGACCAAAGGTGAGCGCTCTGCAGGCTTAACAGGAAGGCCGTCCCCCAACGGCCGTGTTTCACTCACAAACGAGTGGCCTTTCTTGGTGTTCCTGGGTGAAATGACCCAGATACGGGGAGGATTTCACGCCCTGGGTCCACAGGTACAGTAGTCACCGGGCCTGGATAACACCGGGATATAGCATCTGAGGAAGCGTGTGATACTGCCCTGACAAGTAGTCCAAAACCGGAATGGAATTCCGTAGATGTCCTTATACTTGCATCGTTTAGCTTGCATTAAACAATGGAGGCGGTTACCCAAAAAAAGGAAACATTCTGGATTTTTTTTTGCAGATTTAACTAAAAAAGGTTTATGCATGAAAATGTTAAAGGATATGTACCTTAGGCATTATGCATGAAAGGAACATGAACCTTTGTCTTTTTTTTTAATATCATTCTTTTTTAGTTTTCACGATGTTTTATTGTTTTGTATTAGTTCATGGTGTTTAGTTGAGGTAGTCACGGGATTTTTCTTTAGAATTTCAATACATCTCAAGGCATAATATAACTGTTGCTTGTGTGCATAAAAAGAAAGAAAGTTTTTTTTTTTAAATTCAGCAGGGGAAATGGTAATATGATATCAATACCTGCCACTCATTCGATTGAAATATTTCTTTATTGGCAATTACCTTCAAATGAAAGGTGGGTTGCAGTTCAAATGACGTTAATACAGAAATCCTGGTAATATGATGAGAGATAACGTGACCTTTATAAAGTTATGGTGTTCTTTAAATGTCATGTTGTTTATCGTTTCTATTAGCCTTGGAACGTTGTTCCTGGAATGTATGTAAAACTGATGTATTAATTTGATTAAGAAAAACCAACCACAGAGCTTTTAAGCAGAAAATGACACACAAAGAAAATAATCGTATCTTTCAGACGTATCGGATTACTTAAAGCAAAATGTCTTGAACATATTTTGATGCCGTGGGTAAACCTCAATTATACATCGTCGTGACACGAAGTCGTTACTTTATCCCAGGCAGAAACCAGCTCACTGTTAAAAAGTGTGAAAGATTGTCCAACAAATACTATCAGATCAGGGTATCCTGGCGGCGGTTTCCAATTTGTCGTACGGCACGTCGTTATTATATTCACTTCTGTCGGGAGCAAAATGTAAAACAATTAAAAAGTAGGGCTGGGTATCGAATTTCTTGTTGCAACATATTGCGATATATAGTGTAGCGTATTGCGATACGTTTATTTTCATTGTATTACATTTATAAAAAAAAATTGTGTTTTTTATATTATCTTCATATAAATTATTGATTTACCGATATTTTATTTTATCAAATGTAATAGAACAACACAATAACCGTGTTTGCAGAGCAGTTTAATTCAAAAATAATATTATATTTCTTTCTCATGTATTTAGTAAAGTTTTCTTCCGGCCTTACATATGCTAATAACTTGATTATTAGAGATTTCTTGGCTGTTTTTAGCACAGTGAGGGATAGATGGTACCACATCGCAAGCCTGCCGTTCTAAAACATTTATACTGTTAACGTTACACTAAATCTTCCTGTAGTTATTATAAGAGAGAACAATAAAGATTCTAAATAAAATTAATTACTATGAAAGTGTTCAGCACTTTTTTTTCTCTTAGCTGTATAGAAATATTTCTCGTTTACCAATAAGTCATCCAGCAGACATGCAAATTTAGTATGATCAACCATTGATGTGTGTTATTTCAGGCCGACTTAAACATTTCCTACCAAACATCTAATGACACGGTTACGGCTTTAACTTTAAGTTTGTAATTAATTTGAGCCCATTAACATTTCTAAATTTAAAACAGGAACATTTTCACTTCAAAATAAACAATTTTTAGGCAAGTTTAACAAAATATCTAAAAATATCGAAATTTGAAACTGTATCCCGATACGCAATATGTAAATCACTGTAGCGCGATATACCGATATATGGATAATATCACCCATCCCTACTGAAAAGCAGAGAAGGCTGTAATATAAATAAATAATGTGTGGAATCTTATATATTAATTCTTATGACCCTATCCTTCATCCTGGAACCTTTTACATACCTCCAGTTTATGTATGTGACAAACGCTAATAGACCACGTTCAGGCAACAGGTGGGCACCGTGGTCTTGCGATGTTCGAGCATTAATCTACCCTGTTGTGAACGCAATTGATTTTATACCGAATAATAACAGGAAGTCGCCAAGACCTGTTCTCTTTAACAAGACGCGGTCGCACGTGGTATTGCGAATCGAGACAGGGGCGTTACAGTCAGTAAATAAATTATTTGCTCTGCTCCAGAACTATTTTAAAGTCACACCTATGTTTATAATCACTGTTAATCAGGCTAAGAGACCTGCTTAGAAACGTTATGTGGAAACAAGTCGTCATTATAATGGCCTCTATGATTTCTTGTTAATGACAGCAACAAACGTCTCAAGAAATTAATAATAATGTTAACAAAAACAAACAAACAATTACAACCCAGACCTTTAATCCCTGGACAATTAGCTACCGTTACCGACCCGGTGAGGGGGGGGGGGGCAATTAACCCCATTACCTACCGATCAATTTCAAACCGAGACAAGGACCAATGGACAACCCCATGACAATATTCCCCGGGGTATTTGTCCTAGAACCCATTCAACTAATTTAATGTAACGGACGGAATAAAATACGTGCCATTTTTGTTTAATGAAGGTCCCGTCTCTGTTTCAGCTGTTATGTGATTGAAGTTTTTTTCTACCAATTAGAGATTATAATATGTTACATTTTTTTCGATGGGCATGTGTTGCAACTCTAACGTCTTGATACACTCTACGCCTGCGGGGCTTTGTTGAGTGTTAACCTGACACTGGCATTGAAACTTTGCTCTCTGTACATGTTATTTATAACGTACTTGAACACTGAGACTGCCCGAAACTGCCCGAGAACCGATCTAGCCAGGTAATGCTGTATCAGTATACCGATATATCGATACTTATCGATGCGCTCCATCGATACGGTTACCGATACGCTTTGCATGCTGCATCGTCGAAAACGATGAAATACAAAATGTGTTTACAAATATAGATACAAGTTCTACAACCCTAAACTAAACTATAATCTGAATTTTTTTTTAAAAGCAAAACCAGGTTTTTGTTTATTAAATTGACCTTTGATGACTTAAATAAGATCCCGTATTGTCGTAAAATAGACTGAATGTGGAATGTGTGAACAGTTATCGTTATTTTATTAGGGGTCGGTATTAATACTAACTTCATGTGTTAACCCCCTCAAAATATGGATCTGGTGGAGATATTCCGGGGAAAATATTTTTTTTTAATTTTCAGAGGATGGTTAGTGAAATAGTGAAGGCGTGAAAAAACGTGAATATCAGCATTAAGCCGCCCCTTTAAGGACAACAGGTTTAAATGGGTTGATGGGATTATTTCTAAATCAATATTTTGGTCACTTTGTTTATAAGTGAACTTTGTCAGATTCCCCAGAGTGCAAAACTTACATATACATTTTTCCTTTTTTTTTTTTTTTTTCTTTCTTCTTACTCTAACTTTTCTTTTGTCGGAACTCAAACACGAATGATTTCAAAAACTGACCTTTGGGCACAATATTCAGAGGTACAGACTTGCACCTGATGTTAACTATGGACCTTAACCTAATTGACCTATCCACCACAGCCCAAATGCTCCACCCTTTTAACTTATTATTATAATGAGCCCCAAAAACGCTCCTACACGTATGGACTTCCATGCCCATGGTGGCGAGAGCTGATTATTACATAATAATGACGTCACAAAGGGCTATGGCGCATGACGTCGTATTGACTGACGTCATTAACTGGTCACCTGACCATTGTTTACTATATCGCAGTCATATATGAACTGTGTTGCAATATATTGGATTATTTGTCACATACGAATTATGTCCCAGGTAAGACATTATTATTCACTCGGTAGTCGGAGGAATGGCTTCCGCAACCTATAGCCTAGAAACTTATTATACTGTCTCCTTCATATAAAAAAATATCCCGGAAAACATGACGACATGGGTACTGGTAGTATTTAACAGACTACACGTGTTCTGTTTGACAGAGCTCTGTCAAATTATGCAAAATTTTGTTTTTGTCAGATCATTGAACCTTTACAACGTTTAAGGTTACCTAACTGGTTGTTCCTTAGTCCCATGCTTATGTTTATTCATTGAATGAATATGCAATTAAGTCCACAGAGTCATGGATAGGTCAATTAGCATGATCATTTCCGTCTTCACTGATTCCCAATTATCACAGTCGCAGGCGTCATGGGGAAACAAAATTTCAGTGATCGCTAGCCAATTGCAATCATTAAGTTTTTCTTTATTTACGGACATGTAATCCACCTTACTTAAAATCTTTTGACATGCTATGCTTTCATATAATATTACGTTGGTTTACCAGGTAGTTAACTATATGTTTGCTTTCTATTAAAGAAAAATATATATTTCACAGAATATAAAGAATAACCAATATATGCAAGTAATGATATCACTGTCCTGCATTATATTTGCTGAATTCAATCCAATCATTGTCTTTTATATAATTTGGTGATTCCGAAAATAATACCTGTAACTCTAGCACATCTCATTTTTTCACAAGCTGCAATGTTTGTTTTGTGGCGATTTTGTTTTTGACAGCAATTTGTTAAGTGGACAAGCCTTGTGTTATACCCAAGCCACAAGACATCTGACAGCAAGACATTCCATATTTTTTCTGATTCACATGAGAACCATGTATTCAATTCTAAGCCTTAATTCTAAGCTTTTATTTGTAATGACGATTTGGAAACATTATATTACCCCATCAACACAGTCACAGTGCCCTGGTTCACAGAAGTAAGTGGTAATGTATATGGTAACCTGAGAAGTGGATAAATTAGTCTGTTTAAAGGTCAGGAAGCAAGAATGTGCATTCTCATGTGACTATTTGTAAGGGAATTTATTTTGAACACGCACGGTATATTCTTCTGGTACGAGTCGGAATTTTTTTACCTTGTTGCAAACAAGAGACCCTCTGAAGACTGTTACGTACGTGATACCCTGATGAATGGTTTGCTGTGGCAATTAGAATATTAAAAATACAGTTTAGGCAGTTTGAAAATTTCTTTGTATAACTGCGTGCATAATCCCGATTTCATAGTTAGTAATATGGCATGTGACAGAAGAAAATAAAAATAAGACCCAGATGTTATCTGCTACATCTGTGGCTGTTTTAAAACACTGAAAAAACGACAGAAGATGAGATTTTTTCGATGAAAATTTAAAGTTTGTGAAGCTTATTTTGGAATAAAAATGGGCGACCAAGATCTTTCATTGGCACCCCCATACAGTCTCTCGGGTTTGTGTCGAAAACCTACGACAGTGGACAAATGGAAGGGGAAAAAGTTGAGCTTATGTATTCCAATGGTATTGAGAGAGCCACAGAACTATGATGATGACTGCTATTTCTGTCTGGTTAATATATCTGGTTTGAGTGCAAAAACAAAATTCTTCCATGAACTATCCTGACCTGGCATCAGCATTCACATCTGTGCCACACTCAGATGAAATACTAGTTTTTATTTTCACAACCTCGTCTGGTAACAGAGATGATTCTGACGATGCGCTATCACAAGGAAATACAGGTGATCACGACTTTGAAGCTCCTTCAAACACCTGCTCAGCTGCCCCACAGATATTCACCCAGCCAGAGTTTAATGACTTGGTTCGTGTTTTAGATATACCGGAGGAGGCTGCTGTATTGACTTATCCATGAACTCTACGTGACTTAGTCGCATATCCATTCAATGAATAATCATAAGCATTGGGCTAACGAGCAACCAATCAGGTGACCTAAAACATTGTAAAGCGTCAATCAACTGACAAAAACAAAAGTTTGTATAATTTGACAGATCTCTGTCAAACAAAACACGTGTTGTCTGTGAATACTATACTCCGTTCCACGACCTATGGGCCACCCTTATTTTGCGAGAGAAAAAAAAGTAAAATTAGATATAATTAGAAATCTAACAAATTGGGGTAGAAGAAACATCCGCCTGTAAGAAACATATAAAACTATACCTTGCATTTTGTTTTCACAATGGATTTTTTTCTGAAATGTGAGAATCATTCTTCAAACTTTGAGAGAGTTTCTCCAGGAGGAGCTTTTAAACAAGGGGTCAAGGAAGCTGCCCTGGATTAGCTAGAAGAGTCCATTTTATAAGAAGGGGTGAATTGGTTTACGTTGTTCCTGTGCTGTGGTGACACGTGATATTTGTTGAACGTGTTGATCGTAAATCCAATTCAAAATGTAAATGTAATTAGAAGAGGTATAAATGTATGATCGATGAGAGGACAAAGAGCAGATAATAAATATAATGATTGTTTGCATGTTTATATGGGCCATATTCACTAGAACAAGCATATAATATATATATATATATATATATATATATATATATATATATAAATATATATATATATATATATATAATATATATATATATATATATATATATATATATATATATATATATATATAGGCCCAAACTTCCTCCGGGCTGAGGGACATTTGTGAAAAGTTGCTCCTGTTGTAGGCCTTAACAATATTTCAGTCAGGCATGTAAGCAGAATATACTTAAACCCATTCATTAAAAACTCATTCTTGTAATCAATATGTTTATTAACATTAATTTTGTACATAGACACATTTAATTCTATATTACCGGTATATATATTTACATATTTATGTATATATATTCTGCATTTTTATGAATTATATCTTGTATCCACTATTTTTATTAAATTAGATGCACCTATAAAATAAAAAAAAAGTATAATCAGTTATATATTTTTTTTAACATCACGGACATCACCTGGTCCAATTTCATGAATGTTTTACCATTGAACTTTTCTTGTATTCATCCTATATCAAATAAATAATATGTACTTATAATATATTTTAATTTTGTTATATTATTCATTATATAAATATTCATATCAAATATACAATATATTTATAATATATTTTCATTTTATTATGTTATTCATTATATATTTAATATGTGTTATATATATATATATATATATATATATATATATATATATATATATGGTAAGTTTTTCTGTCTAAAAAATACCGAGCAAATATAAAATATTATGTGTTGAATGTTTATGGGTCATGCACGGTCATTTGAAAAGAAAGTCAAACAGGCGGGAATACATTCGGGCATTTTTAAAATAATAATTTTTCTGCGTTATGTAGGCTATAAGCGTCCGGGTTCCTTAATAATTTTGGAACACTTCTGATATTCAAAAGTCAACAGATTGTCGCCAATTTTCCCCTTATTTAATGGCATGTGTTAGCACTGAAACTGGTGCACACAGACAATTTCCCGCCATAATCTCGCATGAAGGAAACCTTAAGTGAGGTGGACATCGTGCAAAGTTTACATATATACTGCAAGACGAGTCTCTTATTGGCTTACTTTATATGGCCGCTGCATGCAGCGTCTTTCCACCAATCGACAGGGTAGTTTTATTCATAACAAAAAAACTGTCAACCAATTTCTCATAAAATGAAAACGATAAAAACAGCAGTGGACACCTCTGTATAATATAAAATTGCCAAGTATACCGCTAATAAGACTAACAAGAAATAATAAAACTTGCATGTCTTTCACACTGTCTTAAATTTCAGGGTAATGACGATCGAGAAAATATAACTTTACATATGCTTCTTGGAATTATGTATTTAAGAAAGCTTTAAGCGTAAATAAAATAGATATATAATCTCTTTCCATCATATGTAGGCCTATGCGGGAAGATGCCATGCAGATAATTTAACAATGACCCGGGCGGACGAAAGAATTAAGATCAACATTCCATTATTTACATTATTAAGGCATCAGTATATATATATAGCTTACTGGATATACAAACCTAGCCCTTGTTATAAAAAACAATCATCAATGAACAATGGATAAACATTTTTTTCTTAAAAAATAGCCTAACTAGCTAACTGACGTTGAGTGACATGTGTATATTTATTACTGCACTAAGGTCTCGCGTGCATGGGAAGGAGAAACTTATATAATAGTCTTAGATTTTTTTTAAACACGTGATCGATAACAGTCTCTTAGCTGGATTTGTCGGCATTTGATATTAACTGCGAACTTGTTTCATTGGCAAGGGTTCCAAGCATGACAATAAACGGGATTATGACAATATAATGATATTAAACGGTCAGATTTACGAACCCTTGTTTATTGATATGAAATAATTTGGAGTATTTATGTGACTATAGACAGGATTTTCTATTCACCGATATTACACAAAGTGGGCTTGACTGTATCTCAAAAATAAAGCACACCCCTCATTAGTCCTATTCAGAACTGTAGCCTATAAGTTTAGCTACATCTGACATCCTAGAGGCAAAAAAAAAAAAAAAAAAACTTTCATCATTCCTGACTAAAGAGGCCGCAGCGCACCCTCCAGGCACCATGAGGAGGGACCTGGCACCCCCACCCAAGTTGTCGTTTGGCACAGTCGAGCCTCTGAGACGTCATACCTCCCCTCCCGCAATGGCATTCACTACGCTTCGGCCTTTTGAAATCAGTTCGGCAAAGTCAAAACAAAAGGCCTCACTCACACCTCCTGGGGGTCTTCCGGGGCTGTCCTAAAACACGGAACGGACCGAAACATTGAACGCGGTACATGGGCCTAATTTACGGAACGGAACGAAACCAAGGCATAAAAAATGTCATAACTTTTAAACGGATGTGTTTCATGACATAATTTATAGTAATAAACGTATTTCAACAAAATGCGATTTGTTATTTTTTTATTTTAGCCCCTGTTCCGCGGTCCGTGTTTTATGGCAGCCCCGGAAGACCCCCAGGAGGTGTAAGTGAGGCCTTTTGTTTTCACTTTGCCGAACTGATTTCAAAAGGCCGAAGCGTCGTGAATGCCGCAATGGTTGCCGCATGACAAGGTTCTGTGGTGCTGCGTATAAAATGTGTTAACAGCGTCGTTAGGTAATATTCTTTTACTTCATCAATAATTTTAGGAAATAAATAAGGCGGTCTCTCACATCTGTTGGTTCTTACAACACTGAAGCCTGAAATTTAGTTTGCAACAAAATAAATAAAAAAAATCGTGTGGACCATGGCTCAAGTATACAAGTACCCATGTCAGCATGTTTTCCGGGATACTATAAAGAGTTCTAGGCTATAGATTGCAGGAGCCATTCCTCGTACTATCGATTGAATAAATATGTCTTACCTGGCAGGTAATTCCTAGAGACAAATAATCCAAAATATTGCAAGATAGTTCATAATGACTGCGATATAGTAAACAATGGTTTGGCGATACCAGAGATGACGTCAGCGAATACGACGTCATGCGTCATCGACCTTTGTGACGTCATTATTATTTTGTAAGCAGCTCGTGCTACCATGGGCATGGAAGACCTTCTGTGTAGGAACGTTTTGGGGACTCATTTTAATAATAATTTAAAAGGGCGGTGCATTTGGGCTGTGGTGGATAGGTCAATTGCTCGATGTAAGGTTAAGTGCAAAAAACAAAATTACTCGAGGAACAAAGTTTGCTTTTTTTAGGAGCCGAGAGAAGTATCTTGTTCTATTTTTCAATATGGAAAATGATTTTGTGTATTGTGTTGAAGTTAACGGCCTTTTGGGTTTGGGTGCCATGGGCTGCAAGTATAATCAAGATGATTGGAGACTGTTCATTGACAGCTCAAAAGCTAGCCTAAAATGTGTCTTGTTGCACAATGGCAATTGTTTCGCTTCAATCCAAAGCCGTCATTCTGTCCAGTTAAAAGAAAGTTATGAAAGTATAGTATTAAAGAAGATGAAATACAAGGAACATAACTGGATAATATGTGGAAATCTGAATGTCATTGGATTGCTCCGTAGCTTGCAGGGTGGCTTCACTAAATTCCATTCTTCCTGTGCCTTTGGGACAGTCGTGCAAAAGACGAGCACTGGAAAAGAAACATGTGACCTGAAAGACAGAAATTCAAAGTTTGAGAGGGAAATGACAAGAACAGACCACTGGTTGATCCAAAGAACGTTTTATTACCCCCACTCCAATATCAAGCTTAGTCTCATGAAGCAGTATGTGGAAGTTTTGGACAAGGATGGAAAATGCTCAAAATACTTGTGCGACAAGTTTTAAGCTTTGACTTTAGAAAAAAATAAAAGGTGGGATCTTTGATGGTCCTCAGGTTAGGCGCCTATTGCATGACCAGCAGTTACTGATAGCTATGATGAGAAATGAAAGGACTACACGGACTGCATTCACAAATGTCGACTCCAGCTTCCTCGGGAACACAAAAGCTGTAAACTACAAAGACCTTATGAAGAAGCTGCTTAACAGATTTCTCAGACTTGGCTGCAAAGGTAAAAGTTCATTTCCTCCATAGTTATCTGGAATATTTTCCTAAAATATTGGTGCCATGATTGAGGAACAAGGCGAGAGATTCCACCAGGACATTAATACCATGGAAAAGCGTTACCAGGGGAGGCGGAATGCAAACATGGTGGCTTACTTCTGCTGGTGTCCTCAAAGAAAATGCAAAGAAATCTGCTAATAATGTAAATTCAAGAAGAGAAAGTTTACTCCTTAAGCTAGTGCAAGATGTACATGTAAATGATGCTTAAACTGTGGCATTCATCCCTAGGTTAGGTTTGTAATCATTAAAGTGCATTTTATTATTATTATTATTATTATCATTATATATATATATATATATATATATATATATATATATATATATATATATATATATATGTATATACATATATTGACATTAATAATCATCCTATGCAGATGTAATTTCAAACAAAATATTTCACGCTTCTGTTCTAGTGTAATTTTGAATAATAAGATGACTGTATAAAGCTGCAAAACAATGCTTGATTTTATAAGATTTTGACGAAAAATCTTGATTCTTTTTATGAGAAAACTGTACGTGTGGGATGCTTGTTACCAGTCTTTTTTATTTCAGCATTAACACATGAGGTAATATCAGGTCTTTTTATGTAAACCAGCATACATTATTTTCCTAGTTGCAGGGCGGTGTATTCTGATTCACTACGTGGAAAATCACATCAAATAAAAGCATAACTTCAACATATACCGATAAAAATTATTAAAATACCGTTATATCAATGGAAACTACCATTACTTAATACTGACAACATAAAGGAGTTGAGAAATCTATGAAAAACTGAAAAAGGGATTTTTTTTTATATTAATGCAAACTTCTGTGGGGTTGTATAGGGATTTCACTTGAAAGAATTTTTGGAAAATATTTTTAAAGGTTTTATGTGCAGGTACATGAAATCAGGAGGTTAGACTATAAAATTTCCCAATTTGTAAAATAATACCTACGCTTGTTTGTATGACAAGCCGGTGCGTGTGAGCGACACAACTGTCTTTTATTGCCAACACAACTGTCTTTTATTATGGGTCTGGGAAAAACGTTATCCACAGAGCATTTAATCAGAATTATGCACAAGAAAAAAAAGGCGTATCGTCAATATTTATCGGCAAGGAGATTAGTCTGTAATCTCCTTGGTAGCGGGTATCGATTTAAGCATATTGCAACACGTAAAAGAGTATTGTACCTAAATAGGCCGACTGGTACCAAGCGCTACTGTCAGGCTGTATCAAGACGTTCACCTTTCGATGTTTGATATGGCTGAGAAGTAATATTATATCACCATCAAATATGGCTTTACATCCAAACAGAAGAAGACGCGGAATATCCTGGATGTCACAACCTGTTCCTCCTTCCGCCACCATTTTATCAATTAATTCTTAGTCACCTGATTAATCTGATGTTTTATATTTGTGCCATGTGATTTTTTAAAATATTTCTACATAACTTTATTGGTATTATTTACTTGTTCAAAGAATGGCTCTCACAAAAGGAAATGTACTCTAGCCAAAATGGCGGGGTTTTCGATCCAAAGCTAGCCGTTCTAATTGACGATCGAAAGTACGTCGATAAAAGATTAATTCGCTTTACTAGGCAAACATTTTCCCCCTGAACCAACATAACAGTAAAATAAACGATTCATTTTCTTTTCTTCCTTTTGAGTTCAGGAAATAATATGCTTTGCTGATCTACTTTAACTGCTCACTGATGCAAATCCTAGAGAAATTGTAAAATAAAATGGCCATTCCAAGGTTATCGTTAAAATTATGAGCATTTCGGAACGGTAAGTGAATTTAACTTGCACGAACATAAAAAATATGTCTGAATACTAGCTTGTCCACATTATTAAAAAAGCCTTGACTTTTTCAGGCGTATAACAAAAACCCAACTTTTCTTAAAAAAGGGATTTACTTTAAGGAAATACATCTAGTGATTCATGAACCATTAATATAGGTAATTGTTTTCTATTTTTGTCTTGCATATAACGATGTATAAGCCTAGTTTAAACCTAATCCCGCCTCCATGAAGAGCATGTACGTGACTTCCAATAATTGTCTACGGATTATGGCGATGCCATGCTGTTCTGGAGATAAAATGACTCATTGTCTATGCTTGGTTATAGTGTGTAGGTAAAGCGAAAGAGTTACGCCTTTTAGATAGACTATCTTGTTTGTTAACACACGAGCTGTCGAACCGCACAGTCTTCTTCGTCCTGTGGTAAGTGCTAACGGAGAGAGGTTGTTATATATGGTGGAATCACAGTTAACAAAGTTCATAATGCAAAACAGTGTATTTACAATATAATTGGATATTTAGTATTATTTTAACCATGATGCCCTCTGTGGGCATGGCACACAGCAGAACGCCTCGCTCCACTAAGAAATTTCCGCAGAAAACCGCATGAATACCGACTTCATCCACATTAAAAGGTCACGTCACGGTACAAATTGTGACCCTCTGTTGTGCCACTAGAAACTGTTACAGATGTCTGTATGCAGGGATGTTCCATGTGTTGTTGACATTTGGTTCATGTAGCACGCATAGCTCGTTGCCATGACAGCATCGCCTTGCCGAACCGGGCCGGCCCATGCGCAGGCACTTGTTTCCAGCATAAAAATGGCCACGTACCCGCTACGTGGGCAAGACAACTTTTTTCACGAGTCCGAATTCCGAAGAAAGGTCCGCTTCACAAGCATGATCGCGCGCCTTTTTGTTGCAAACATCTTTATTCACAAGATTAAACTTCCAAAAATAAAACTTCTCTGCACTAACCACGAATTCAAGCACGTTTATTTCAGCTGCGACACCGTCATTTGTCATGTAAACATTTACTAGTTGCGGAAGTTGACGTCATCCCGGGCTGAATGGATTTCCCCCTGAGCTGGCCGCTGTGATTGGCTGCATGGTACTAGACGTTTTCTACATCCATTTTTGGCGTCCATTAACGTCTGTTCTATAACCATAACATACATATGCGCTTTTTTATTTTCTGGGATAGTTTTTCATACAAGTGAAGCAGTGTAAACCTTTCTGGTCTTATGGTTGCGGGAGCTATCCCGCCGATTTAGTATGAGACAAATACTCCCAAATATGGCCAAACAGGTTACAGCGTTTACGACTTTTTCATTGCCAGAGAACTCATAATAATTAAACAAGCCAGGCAAACTGACGACATCAGTCAATTGATGTTGAAGGGCGAACGATCAATGTGACGTGATGGTGACGTCACTGTTGTCTAACAAACACCAAACGCAGCCATAGACATGGAAAGTGTACAATGGAGGAAATATACCGTTCAGCAGTGCTGGGAACACGCCAATCATGGTCCATCTGCATAAATAGCGCAATGGGGTTGCAAAGAAAATACTTTCTACATGATATATGACTACTTAGCACAAAATCGGCGGAATATTTTTATATCTACTTCAGACCAAAGGGCAAATCTAAAGAATATTCTTAAAATAATTAACGCGAAAAAACATGAAGACAAGGGTTTTGGGACGGGATGTAATATCAAGTGTCTCGCGAGATTAGGCGAGATGTTCCGAGTGTTGTGGTACAGCCCGCCATATTTAGGGGCTGCAGGATTTTTGGAAAGAGAGGACACAGCCCTCATTGCCATAGCTTGATGTCAGACAGGTGTCAGATAGTTATAGCTCGTCGTAGACGATGTCCTGTCGTCGCAATATATTGCAATACGAAAATTGCAGGCGGTATCTAGCCTAGCCTTGCTTTAGGGGGTATTGTCTTTAATTTTTTTTCTTTTTTTTTCTCTTGAGGAATATATATCTTTTACAGTCTGTATGACACATTTCAAATATATTACAATCAGGTATAAGATTCGGAAAAATAATATATTACATTATAGGTTTATTCTAAACATGGTAGTTAATATTTCACAGCAATCTCAATCATAATTGGAGCAAAGTCTATAATTATATTTTTTAATATATTTCATTTTTAATGTATAAATATTGTTATTTGAATATCAACACATTGGCTCCCCCCCCCCCCCCCCCCCTTTGATAAAAAGTGTGTGTGGTGGGGGGGGGGGTATATACACCCTCATCCCTTTATATTGACGCCCTTGCAACTATACCGGATGAAGTCGGATGGATCTCCTTCAAAATGCTTTAAAAACCTGGTAATATGTATGCTGGAAATGACACTAAAGGATTAAATAGGTAATATTTTTTTTCTGGAAAGTCTTGTATATTTCACAAAGGATCACAAAAGATGGCACCCAGGAAGTCCCTGACTAGACATTAGCCGGAAGAACACGACTTTTATTATAAAAGTAGGCACTTAGATTGAGCAAGTAAAGCCTCTTTCTCACTGGGCTGCGACTATTGCGAATGTCATTCGCGAGAGGGTTTCAAAAGTGTTTTGGAACATTCGCGGCGGTTCTAAATTTCCGTGCGTGATTCGAAAAGTGTCACTCCCTTGTCGCAGAAATTTTTAACATGTTAAAAAAATCCCACGACAAAATTCTCTCAAAATATTAAAAGAGGCGTCGCTGGTGTCTCGAATCCACCTCGAACATGTCTCAAACTATTACCCAAGTCAGTTTCCGCGAATCAGGCAGTGCGAGAACTGCAAGGCAACTTTGTGAGGGGTTCGCGACCTGTGCAACTAAATATCGGATGTTTGGAGATAAAAATGAGAATCTGACATTCTGGGCGCATATGTCGTATTTCACAAATATTGTGCGAATGTCCTGTGAACATCGCATAACATTCACACGACAGGAATATACGAACTCAATTCTTATGACATTTGTGAAACACTCATGCAATGTATGCAAACGTGTCGTATTGTAACATGTATTTATTTATCAGCGCAGGATTCTACATAGCTTAACATGTCCTTGACATTCTGAATCGTGTCAGACGCAAGCCCTGTGCGTTACTGTGGGAACCGCACTTGTTGAACTCTGGCTTGCTCGCAGGGTGTAAACACACAGGGTGTTCGTTGTGTTCTAAAAGCTTCGAGTCAGTTCTTTGGAATTTTCCGTGCATAGAAGTTTCCGGACTTCGGGTGAAAAAGCTATAAATACGGGCTGTATTTAGAGTCGACAGGAAGGAAAATACCAGCGAGCACTAAATGGTGCGACTTTCTCGTCAGTCTTAGGACCTACTCCGATAATTGCATAGTTACAGATATTCTCCGGACTTTATACAGACTTTATACAGATTTTATACACATTGTCTTCAGTTTGCCTTTGGAATTTAACTTGAACTTCTCCTCTGAATTACAACAGATTGTCTTCAAAATTTTATTGGATTATTCACCGGGAAGATTTACTTGAACTGTTCACGTGGATTATTTGTGCTAAAAGACTCCGGTTGGACTGTGACAGTTGTAGTATCCAGAAATCCAAGACTAGGATTCGGACTCTGATGATGTAAATTAATAATGTTTTAAGCAGAAACATTTATTATCATGCATGCTTATTAGATGTGTGAAACGTAGGATGATTGAAATAGAAAAATGAGTTCTAATACGTTTAATCAATTACATAAACCATAGTTCATAAAACGTTTAACACACATTTGATTGTTTATATGAATTGATGTATACGTGGCTATTTAACATACTCTAAATATGGTTTCTTACTTTACGGGGGAATAAGAAGGCATTTTTTTTCTCTTATGAATGCAAGCTGTTACGAAGACAAATTGTTCAGGGGAAAATCCTGGGCCGATCCGGGATTCGAATCCAAGATTGGTGGCGCACACGTCCAGCGTACCAACCGCTTCGCTAGAAAAGGAAGCTTCACTAGCGAGACAGTTCGGTCCGCTTTTATGTCATCCCGTAACAAAGCAACTACTTGAATATGAAAAAAAAATAAAGAAAATATATATGTCTATCCAAAGTTACCCTATGAAATAGTTATGGCTTACCACAAAGCCACAAACAACTGCTAAGTTATGTTTATAAGGTCTAGCCTGGTATGTCTTAAGGTCTAATAATCGTCAAAAAAATCGTAATATTTCCATTTTTTTTAATGAAAACCGTGACCTTATAGTTGTTCCTTATATCCATCCATAGCACAAAAAAGCCTGTTTCTGACGTTATTGTGTATCAAGTGGAAAACAAGATTTCAATTTATATGCCAGCCCCCCCCCCCCCCCCCCCCGGCTCGACGAGACCGAACAGAGTAATCAATGGCTATTAGTAATCATTGGTCTACTATTTACTTGCGGCGCAAGGTACATCGTTGATTGTCAGACGTGCTAAGCCGCTGGTACATCTGCCGGTGCTGTTCTTGTCTTTATTACCGGCAATTCAAATTTGACACTGATTACTGCAAAATGGGGATCGTTAAATTTTGTTTAGGCCTGTGTCACTGCCCAAATTCACGTCTGTACCACCCTATACAGGTACAGGTCGTGGTACCAAGTAGGGTCCATGAAATATGAAATTACACTTTGTCCTTTCAGTTAATTTAACTGGCTAGGGCTTATAAAATATTTCTCTTATGTTCCATCATTACGATACCAATACCGAATTTATTGTTGCTCTGGAGTTCATGAGCTACCGTCTGTGGCAGTGTGGCCAACTAGCAATGTCTTTGCGCGTTGGACACGGCAGTTGTCTATGCCATATGCCACAAACAGATTTATATTTGGTGGAAAATATGAAGTTTTTTTTGGAGAAAAATGCCGAGGTTGGAGCAGCAACATCGGCTTGTGTTGTACCATTAAGTACAAGATATTATTAAAGTTGCTTGCTTTTACGAATAAATTATGTCAGAGGACCGCGGTACCAATATATATTACCTCAATGTCGCCTGCTCAGGATTTGTAAAGTAAACCACTCGGGCGTTTTAGCGAAAATAGGGATAATCGGAAAAGGAACAGCATTGTTGGATGGTTGGTTGGTTAACTTTATTTCCTTGTCTATGCGAAGATTTCAATATACATATATAAATACAAAAAGTGCAATCAAATTAAGATTTACAAAACTGACATATAACTTATAGATACATGATAGTTTGTCTCATCCACTCAAGTCAGTAAAGTAGTGTACTGTAGTCTAACTAAATCATGCAAGTTCAGATACCATAGACATAATCCTATCTAAATAGATGGCGGCGCCATCTAAGTAGACCAAATGCATTTCTCAGGTAAAATCCGCTTGTGGAAGTGGCTTCCCTGGTAAGTGCATCAGAATATTGCCACTCACAATTAATTAAGTAAGCACTCAAGGTGACAGAAACTGACAGAGATATTAAGGCAATATTGTCTGCTTGTGCGGGAGAACCAACGTAGACTTTTCCTACTTGAGCACCATAACCACTGTTCCTCAGGTCCACCAGAAGTTGATCTATTAAGAGTTTGTACAACCAAGGTGACAAAACCCCTCCTTGCCGTACAGACCATTCTACACCAACCCTTCACTAAAACACCCTTTAAACATGACGGCACTCTTCATGTCTTAATAAGCTTCATTGATTACTCTCCATAATTTTTCTTGTACACCTATAGTATATAATTTGTATAGTAAACCTTTGTGCCACACGACATCCAAGTCCCTCCTGGTGCCGAGGATACAGACAAATACTTCGGAATGCCTTTTTCTAAATTATAAAATATACACTCCTGCAACATTTGGGATACTTTCAAGGAAGACAGCTGCGACTGATGCACACTGCATGTCATTAAAAATATTAGTACATTTGGAGAAACTCAACCTGGATATTCTATTGAACAAAATTTTCTCAAATGATTTGTACCACACAGGTACAAATCATTTGCCTCTAAAGTTGCCAGGAATGTCATGACGCTTCTGCGGATTCTTTGAAGAGTTATTATAAATTCATTTTTCATATCAGTAGGAAACCACTCTAACTGCCAAATTAAATTAGAAAAAGTTTTGTCAAATGCAGCCAGAGCTCTGCCTTTCCATACTTGATATGTTCATAAGTCAGTGAGTGAGTCATGGCCTCCAGCCTTACCACAGAGGCTGTTACCTCCTGCTGTGTTATTTCAGGATCTAATACATTATTATATTGATTTAACTATTCTCTTTTGAAAAACTCTATACTCTTATCAAAGCGGTGACAGTGATGCGAATCATAAGACTCGCTAACACCTAACGAGTACAGCTCTTGAAATGAATTCCCCAAGGTTCGGCTATGTCAGACGGGGACGTTTTACATTCACCGTTAAAGTTTATGTATGTCTACGTTTGCATCGGTATCAACAGCCTCAAACAATTCTCTTTCACATTTGGAATGAATTTGTCTCATAGACCTACAGAATATTCGTTTTGATTATTTATATCTTTTGTACCTTGTATCATCTCCTCTGTGCCGACCAGAGTGTAACCATGACCTTCGACACCGCATCTTATCATGACAAGCTTTCATTTCTTCTTTCCACCTGGGTTTCAGCCATAACATCTTTACAGAAACTCCTGCTCTCGATTTTCTGTTCAGGGTATTTACAATCATATCATAATGGGTTGTCAAATCACTAATACCGCAAAATACCAACTTTTGTTTCTCTAAGTTTACAAGTTCTTCTGCAAGGGGAGTAGCATACCTCAGTTCTATATCACTTGCACTTAATTTACTCCAGTTTAATGTTTTTCTCAAAGCACGATTTCAGACCTCAGGGTCGGACAATTTTGCGTTTATGTGCAAATTTAACTCGATTATGACTGGCAGATGATCAGAAACATTCGTGTCGTCATCAACGAATTCTGATTTAACAAGTGATTCCATCATATTTTCAGGAATCATAACATGATCTCTAAAAGAAAGATTACATTCGTGTTTATAAGGGTCAAAGGTGTAACGCGGCCCAAGGCTTTCTTTACAGCCCTGTCTCTTTCATAAACTTTACCAGTGGTGCATTTATTCGTTGATTAGTGTAGGTCCTGGCTTCCCTTGTAATGTCGCAATTGAAATCTCACATAATAATGACACGCTCTAATATGGAGTACTCATGATACATATCAAACAGTCTGTTAAGGTAATCCATTTGATAGACAACTGTACAGTTAGATGAAGGTAAATAAACATTCAAGTTGAACAAATCAGTGTTGCTTCCCATACTTATTCGAATTCCTAGAATTCTGTCATCAGATATCAAAAGGGGATCCAGGGGAAGCGTTCAAGGGGTCCGGACCCCCCCCCCCCCCCCCTTTTTTTTTTTTTGGCCGACGCAGCCTTTTTTCAAGGGTTTCAGACCAATTTTTGCGGGCTTGACTAACTCCTTTTCCTGACCCGGGAATCTTTTTTTAGATTTTTCATTAGTCCTCCAATTATAGGACCCCTCCTGTTCCTATGTCCTGGATCCGACCCTGGATATATGAACCCGTTTACACCTGCTTACTTAATGACCTGTGCCGTTAAAAAGGCACCTCCCTTCCCTATTCTGTAAGGATCCAGGGGGTCAAGAGTGCTGTCATAAACACCAAAATAATCAAAATCCGAGTGAATGGTACTTAAAAAGCATAATGAATCAGGAAACCGCCAATGTTCACTCACACCTAATACATGAATATTGCTATCACTGACTGACATATAGGGCGGTGGGCATGATACCCCGCACTTTAAAGCAGCATAACTTTAATTTAAACAGTGGACTGAAAATGCGACACAAAAAAGGAGAAAAAAATAAGATCAGTGTACCAGTATCTTACCTGATAGTTCACCGCTGGCCTATAGACTTTTACAGTGTTTGGACGTTGATACATTGTTACGAAACCTAATATAAACAGATCACGTATGCGTGATGAACACAAATTTTGTAATGGAAATTTAAAAAATCAGATTCTGTAACACTAGGCAGCGTGAAATGTCTTGGGGAATGAATAAAGAAGTCAGTGTTTTTTTGTTAACAAATAACCATAATTTATTCTTAAAACAACCCTTACATTACAATACACTAAATCAATACAATTATACAGTAAAACAGTGGTATAGCAACAAATCAATAAAATCACACAGTAAAATACACAAAGTGCACAGTACCTGGATACAACCACCGTCACAACGATAAGTCCTTTAAATGTATACTTTCGGAGAATGACAGTCAAGTGTAAAGCTCTTGTAACAATCAAGAAAGTAAACTGAAGTCCAAAAGAAAATCTATAATTGCCGCACTCCTCGGATAAGGTCCCAGAAACTGACACACGCTTCTGCGTCCGATAGAAATTTTCTCTGCTGCTCTCTCGACTCTAAAACACAGCCCCTTTATATACTCTTCACCCCAAGCCGAGTATTTACCACTTCTCGAACCGCCTAAAAGATCTTACACAACACAGTAAACACGCGTTACAGGAATCATCTAGAAGAACATCGCCGTGCCTCTACACACCATGGTGTGCACGTGAGCCCGCCCCAAGCTAGCATGACAACAAGAGTTCAACCAGTACGGATTAAACCGAGAATGTATCAAGCGGTCAGGCAAGAAAGCCCCACAACACGAGCCACGGTCGTGTCACACAATAAAAAGGGCACCTGTAACAACATTGTGTTGTGTCGAGATATAACAGTAATCGGTTTAACATTTAAATCAATTGATCTACAACAAGTCTCTCCACCTGAATCACTCTCATCCAACCCTTCTATTGTGCACACATTATCCGCACGCTTCTTCTTGTTTTTATTGGAGACTCCAGCGTCCCCTGCTTTGGTAGTGGTAGTCCTCTCAGTAAATTCCAGGGAACGATGCACTTCTTCCCACTCCCGGAAAGGGTTCTCAGACGGCATACTGACTCGTTTGACTGAACATTCATGGTCGGACTTGAAACTGGGCGGGATGGAGCAGTAAAAACCTCTGTATGACCCAATACTGAAGGATATGTTGGACCAATGTTATTATTCTAGGGGGTTTCGGTGACGTTCAGTCGCATCCTGAGATTTGTAATGGATACACATTTAGACTTTGTTAACTGTTCTGTTTTCTCACTTTTTTAACACTCTGAAAGTCATTTTGTTGACTTTATGGCTCTTTGTAATGAGTGGATCTCCGTTTGCAACGATGACCCTGAAAAAGCATCCACCTTGAAGAATCAACAGTTCTTCTTCAAGTTTGTTATTTGGACACTGTAGTCATTTGTTTTCCTCAAGTATTTTCTCGATTTCCGTTTCCATCAGAGTGAATCTCTGATTCATAACATCATGAAGATGATCTACTGTTGCAACAAAGGAACTAATCTCAGTTTTACATTGATAATGTGTCAGTGCTTGATACTGAAATATACTGCTGTATACTTCGTTGAACCTGTCCTGTGTGTCTGATTGGTGTTGATCACCAACTGTAAAGGTATGTAAAGCATCATTTACTTTATATGTACTTCCTTCACATAACTCAGTCACTGTCATGTTCAACCTTTCTGGAGCTGCACTCAGCACCTCCTTCACCTCATTCACAGGGCCACCTTGCAGAAAAGAGAACAAAAGGTAGCAGTCCTTGGCCAATTTATCAGCAAGAGTATCACCAATTTTTCCTTGGGTTTTGTCTCTTTGTTAATCCTCGGGGTGGAAATTCACTGTTAGTTTTGGCCGCCAAATATAGCAATTTAGCGCAATTTCTCTAGAACGCCACCTAACTTTAGCTGATGATTCTCGATAAACACATCACTAGCTTTGCACAAGGGATCCAGAAAAGTTTCCAACGGACTCTTATAATATGTGTTAGGTTCAAGTCCGGTTTCATGACTAACCCCTGCACATGCATCATATGGCGCAGTTCCAGACAAAGAATAACTCTTGTAAATTTCATCCTCATATTTTGAGTGTACCCATCGATTCTACAAATACATGACAGAAGTCCCGGTCATTTTCAGTCATTTTGCAACTCAAATGTTAACAGACACGGCGTTAGTGTTTATACAGACTTGGGTGGTCAGCGTCAATCATGCATGACAGGCGGTCAACCTTCTGTGTCACATTACCGTTATGAAAATGTCTTTTCTAAAGTTATATGATCTATTTTAAAGTATTTTCCAGAGTTGCGTACCTTATGAATTTCCTAGAACACATGAGCGGACAATTCTTTTCATCCTATATCACATATTCACACAAATAATTGAAAATTTTGAATAGCCCTGAAATCACCCGCTTTTCCCCGTCAGTCTCGGTTACCGGCCGATTCTACTTAAATATGAAAAATAAAGAAATAATATGTGTATCCAAAGTTCCCTCGGAAATAGTGTTGGCTTATCACAAAACCACACACAACTGCTAAGATCATGTTTATAAGGTCCAGCCTGGTATGTCTTAAGGTCAAATAATCGTAAAAAAATTTACATCTTTTTATCAAAAACCGTGACCTTATAGTAGTTCGTTATATCCATCCTTGGCACCAAAAAAACATGTTTCTGAGGTTATTGTGTATCAATTTAAAAAAAAAAAAAGATTTCAATTTATATGCCAGCCCCACGCGTCGGCTCGGCGGGAACCAACAGAGTAATCACTAGTTATTAGTAATCAATTGGTGTACTATTTACTGGCGGTGCAAGGTACATCGTTGATTGTCAGACGTGGTAAGCCGCTGGTAAGTCTGCCGGTGCTGTTCTTGATTTTTTTACTGCAAACATCTCCCTGTACTCTATAACGCAGATCAGGCCTGTGTAACTGCCCCAATTCACGTCCGTGTCACCCTATAAAGGTACATGTCGTGGTATCGAGTATATGCCATGAAATATGAAATTACCGTTTGTCATTTCAGTTAATTTTACTGGCTAGGACTTATAACTATTCTTTCATGTTCCATCATTACAAAACCATTACCGAATTCATTGTTGCTCAGGATTGCATAAGCTACCGTCATGAGCAGTGTGGTCAACTAGCAATGTCTTTGCGCAATGGACACGGCAGCCATCTGTGACATATGCCACAGACAGACTTGATATTTAGTGGACGACGGAGAAACGCGGTACCAACATATATTCCCACAATGTCGCCAGCTGAGAATTTAGCGGAGTAAATCGCTCTTTAGCCGTGTTTTAGCGATAAGAGCGATCGGTTATTTAGTGTTTAAAGTGTGCATATATAATGGTGAGTGGGGGATGCAAGCTGTTAATTGTATAAGGGTGTATGGCAATAATCGTTATTAGTCATTTTACACCTGACGCATGTTTCGGCGCGTGACCCAATTAAGCCCCTGTCACACATTCACGGATAGCAACAGGGATCACCCGGACCTTAATCCGTGGTGTTCCGGGGACAGCAGCGCGATTTCGTAAATGGGGCTTTCACATATTCAACACGGATAATCCCGGAGCATCGTTCCGGAATCATCCGTGTTATCTACGGAATCGCCGTGTAAACACCGGGCATCACCGTGTTGCATCCGTAGTGATCCTTGGTGCACCAGCATGATTGGAGAAAAAACTTAAACCTGCACCCGGAAAGTGCCGGTCTCAATACGGAGCTCCTGGTGGCTACACGGTGACTCCCGGATGTATACGGTGGCTACACGGAGGTGCATGGTGCCTACAAGGAGTGATACGGATGATTTTTCATCCGTGTACTCCGGGACGAAAAATTGTGCAGGTTTAATTTTTTCTCCGAACAAGCCAGTGCGCCAAGGATCACTATGGATGCAACACGGTGTTAACACGGTGATGCCCGGAGTATACACGGTGATGACGGAGTCAACACGGATGATCCCCGAACGATGACCCGGGATGATCCGTGATGCTATCCGTGAATGGTGAAAGGGGCTTTTACCGATGACCAGTAAGCTCCGCCTACTTCTTCTGTTTGACAGTTCTCGACTTGTCATTCGTGTTCACATTTCGTCTTTTTCACAATGACAAATATACGACTGTCACTTGCGCTGAAATTCCTGTTTCCCCGTTGAAAACGAAATTACTCTTCCCAAACAATTTTTTTGTTATTTTCTGAAAACTACAATTCAACAGACGGCACGGTTTTCAGGGCAATATTTCTCGAAAACCCCAAGATAAATAGTTTTCAAATTTTGTTTATTCGTTTGTTGAAATCTATTTTTGTTTCCATTTTTCGATATCTGATTTAGTTCAGCAGTTAAATGTCAAATAAAAATAAGTATACATTATTTGTATCATCCAATTTTTTAGATTTAATAATCGATAGAACAAAAAGATTTTATATATATATTTTGAAAAAAAAACGCATGGAGATATTTCCATGTACTTTCATACGATTCCATTTTAAAAGGATTTTTCTAAGGATTCTATATATGTGTATATCATTGTGGCAAAAAAAGGAATTTTAATATTGATTTTAAAGCTTAAATAAACCTAGGTAGTTTGACGATCATTAGACCTTCACCTGCTAATTAGCTTAAATTATAACAGGTGAGAGGGTCAGGAGAATAAAGAGAGAATCTGAAAGATGTGGCTCTACCTTCAGGATAGATATGAAACAGAAGTGAATTCTCACAGCCATCTTCATTACATTCTGCTCTGCCCAAACAGGCCCCTTGACCACCTGGTGGTCATTGTCATGACCTATTCATTAAAAGCCAATATAAGGCTTTGTATAATTTTCATGTCAATTTAGTCACCTAAAGAGCCAGCTTTGGCCACGCAGTGTGTCATTAATACGGTCAAAGGTAAATATTAGGGCTCGGTATCGTTAACAAATTTCGTTTATTGCGATATATTGCGATACGTAGTATCGTGTTGCGATACGTATTGCGATATTTTTTTTATTGTATCAAATGTATAGGAAATAAGTGTGCTTTCATATTATATATAAATTATATATAATTATATTATATTATTATAATATTTCAATCTTTATCATGTTATATTTAATGACACAATAAAAGTGTACGCAGATCAGTTGATTTCCAATACGAAATATGATAATATTAATTACTAATGTACTTTGTCAAGTATTTACTTATTGTTTATATTACCAAAAAAATGTTTAAAGTCCGTTATGGCCTTTAGGGCGCTAATGGCATCTGGCGTCACTGGATGGCTCATCCGTAGTCGTCCGACTAGTCATTCTGGACCGTGTGAATATGCCTTTCAGTGGGGATACACACGTTCACGGACAAAAGAAAAAACGTCGCAGGCAAAGAATGTGCCAGGTATAGGTGGAGTGGTATAGGTGGTATGTACAATCACAGCCACATCGCAAGGCTGCTGTTCTTACACAATAGTACTGTTAACTTGACACTATCTGAATATCAGTTACCATAAGAGAATATTAATGAATGGTTAATTATTATGACCGTGATAAACACATCTCTTTGTTGAATGTAAATATGTACACCAATAAAGCATCGAGCGGACATGCATATTTCCCACGGTTCATTCCCAGCATCATTACGTAATATATGAGTACACGGATTACAGTCGATGTACAACATCAGGTCAATTAACTTTGTTCAAAATTATGACTAGCTGCCGCTTTTGAGCAATTGTCTTAAATTTAGATTTCAAAATAACGGCCACAACCCGCCCTGCGCGGGGACCTTGCGAACAGGTATCCGTGCGACGAATGAGTGTATTGATGCGGTCAGAAATTCAACAAACATGCGGAGGGATTTACCAATATACCGAGTTAATTTTTCTCACTCATACTAGGTATTGTTAGAAAGTATACTGAAAACACTGGTCTTGTTCATGTCAGGTGAGAGCGTACGATATTGAAAACCATGTAGTCAGAAATGAAGAAAATATTTGCATCATCACAGAGCCTTAAAGAGGGTGCTTCGCTTAAGGATGTAAAGCCATTCGGGCAGCCAGTACACTAGATGCAGGCTCTCTAATGTCAGCGGGTCGAAATGGCGCTAATGACACCTGGCCTTACCGGATGGCTCACCCGTAGCCGTCCGACTACTCATCCTGGACCGTGTGAATAGACCTTTAAGTGGGGATACACACGTTCCCTGTGATAAAGGAAAAAAATGTCACAGGCAATTGATGTGCCACAATTAGATCACATATTAGTCAAGTACATTAAATTGCCACAGGAATTATTCTGTCACCATGGATTCCTATCAGGTCCAACGATTGGCATACTAAACGATCCAAGAAATTCTTGAGAGATATTGGCAAGGAATATATTTACTTCTTTGATTAAGAGGATTGTTTTCCTTTGTAATATTCATGTGTAACATATCATGTGTAGTATTTTAAATTACCTACTTAGCTGCCATTTACAACCGTGTCTGACGCAATAATCCGTTCATTCAATAACAATTTACAACATCAAAATCTCTGAATTAGTGATTTTAACAAAAATTATGATGCCTATCTTATCAACAACAAATCAAAAAAATTAAATGGACGGCATGTATCGATCTTGTGATCTTACGCATAAAAATATTTACATTAAAGAAATCTTAATACCATACACGATTTAAACTATATTTACTTAACCCTAATACAAACCGCATTGTCAATTAGGATATTTGAGAAAATAATATAATAATACACATTTAAACAACCTTTGAATAATTTGAGGAAGACTGGCAGGGAGATATACTGTCTGGATAAGGTAATGAATAGCAGGGAGAGAAAAAAAATATTGTACATAATTAACCGAAATGTTTACAATTGTAGCAAAACAAAAATCGGGAGAGCTTCAGGGCGGGGGGGGGGCACGAGCTCCCTGTGCCCAACCCCTCTGAATTTGCCTATGTATACAATATATGACAAGCAGCTATTCCGGCTTCTTTTCTACATATTTGTCGTATAATACAAGAAAGACAACGCCAGACAGACCAAACAAGTTTATAATTTGATCAGACCAATTAACCTTTTTTATCCCTTTCTGTGGATTATCAGGAGTCGTCGATCATTTCAACAGTAAGCAAAAGGATTACCTGGAAGAAATATGAGATTAACCATTTTTGCTTGCTGACATCAGAATTGAGTGCCAAGGGATCTCGGGACACACGTTTTCTCAAAAACTGACCATGCGCGCGGGTTATTCAAAGATTGGGTCAAAGGTCAGGCCATACATGGTTTAATTCGTCACCGACAGTAAAGGTTATTCATGTGCACAATAGTCCTTTATCCTTGACTGGAGGTTTCTGTATTAGGCGGTGTTTGTGCACGTTGGTATACCGGATATTGCGGAAGGCAGATCAGCTGTTCGCATGGTAGCCTCCACGCAATATAGAAATCACGAAAATGGCTAAAAGTTATGTTTACTGTAAAAATTATTCATTCTCATATCGGTGCATCACTGCGGGGACAATAACCTTTAAAATGAGGTACGGCACTTTGTCATACGTAACGCAGTTTCAGAGAATATTGCGAACAAAGGTTGACCGAGAATTAGATGATAGACATCGCCAGACAGACCACATCAAGCTTATAATTTGATCAGACCCGCTAATCTTGTATTTTTCTTTTTTGTAGATTACGTGCTTTCCTTTAAAAATGTCCAAAATCTGGGCCAAAAGTTTCATATATTGTTCATGTTACTGAGACCATTCTCCTGTCTTATATCTGGATCAGATCGCGGCTTGAACAGACATAGCTAGGTCACATCGAAAAGCAAAATTCTTATACGGAACCTGGGAAAAAAGTCTTTTGATTTTCTGTTATTTCTTTTTTCTGTTGTTTTACCAATTGAGTCAAAATATAGGCATATATATATATATATATATATATATATATATATATATATATATATATATATATATATATCCGAGTTGTTTAAAGATCTTAGTACAAAAAGGTCAGATCACTTTCACCGTAACCTTAAGATACACAACGTTAAAGTAAAACCATTTAAGTGTCATGATTAATAATTAATACATAATGAAAGAATTTGGATTTATTGCAATTTGGCGGGCTTATTCACTGCCATCTTGGATTTAACAGATCGTCCTTCTTTATCATTTCTGCATCCAAACGTTTTAATTAACATATAATGGAATTTTGGAAAATTGATTCAATCAATTCCAAGGTTGACAAATATGGCCATTAGGCCTCAGTTTTTGATGGTATCTAATTAAAGATACCGCACATGTATCAGTTACAATGTTTGTCCGGCTACCTGAAAGGCTGGTAGTTAACACCGTATTTATTCACACTAAAATTTAAATCGGTCCATTGTAGCAGCTTTTATGAAGTTATGTACATGTGATAACTAAAATGTAATGAATCCCCCTTTTTCTTCATTGTGGCAGGCATATTGACAGCTATTTTGAAAATTAAAGCGGGCCTATTCACGTACAAAGCATTCTGAATTGACACGAAAAACTTCTCTTTGAAGTGAAATGGTTCCTCCCAAAATATTGTACTGAAACTGTTGTCTTACTCCTGTACATGAGTGTTAAAAAGAGTTGACCGGGCGCGATCACTTGCGTCAAGATAACCATAGCGCAAACGCCATCTCCCTTTTTCTTATCAGGTTTACAACAGATGTTTCACACCTGTGCACGTTTAGGTTTGGACAAGGCCTCGTTTGGGACTGTCGCACATGCGCAAAATCGTACCTCCGGTCTTTCGGCCTTGTTGTGGTACTCATCCGCAGAACCATTGAAAGGTGTTCAGCAGCTTAACGGAGGTACCAGAACTATTTTCTGATAAATATTGTGTAAAGCAAAACTGAACTGAAAGCGGGAAAGAAAAGGCATAATATTGCTTCTGATTGTAAGTCCCTTTAAGACTATCTTTCAACTACAGCTCAGGGCCGCCGCCATTTTCCGCCGCCACCGGCCGAGTTAAGATCAAGCCTAGCGCAGCCTATCAGGAGGGGTCGCCAATGTTTCATTAAGCTGAAGTGAATCGATTTTGTGCAGCTCAGTTTTGCTTGAAAAAAAATACAAAATGATAAAACTTTTACAACTAAAAATGCCCGTATAAAACATATACAGACTAATTCAAAGTTAGTTTTGTTGATTTAGATGCTCATTGACAGAGTTTCGCACATTATAATATATGGTCAAGCCGGACACGCCTAAAATAAAATAGAGGTCACACGTAATATACAGTACTTGTTTAATTGAAAAGGGTGCTTTGTAACATCGTAAAGTGAATAGGTTTTCAGGCTAGTTTAAGCCCGCCGACATTGTGTGGCTAGCACGGCTCCGGGCTCTACTTTAATGTTAAATCAGAAAATCTTCTTATCTTATCTTATCTTATCTTATCTTATCTTAAGCATGCCGCTGATTTCATGTCCGTTGTAAAATTATTTCGGGCACAATATTACCCGCCATCTTTGATTATAGAAAGTTCTGCATTTGTTTCCTGTTAATATTAATGCTATGTTAAGGACAGGTTGGGGGAACAGGTGTTCAGATTTTTCCTGGAAGATGCGGGGTGAGGTCCCCGTTTATACCTCTTGATTGAGAGCAGTGAAAAGAAGACATTACCTACAAAGTTTACAAAAATACCAACACGTATAAGTCTTACTTTTAAGACTTCTAAATATGATAAATGTTGAACATGATAACGCATGGCTTCTGCGCATTGTACTTGACACAATGTATAATCCTAAGCATAGATTTACAGAAAATAACTTGTTCTTATTGAGGGAGAATCAATTTACCCGTTCCCGTACAATATTGGTTCGGTTTGACTAAAAAAATGACTTTGAAGAGCACTTTGACAATAAATAAAAAAAAGGTGGCATTCATCCACGTTTTTCATTCTATGCTTGATTGATCTAGAATGGATGTCCGCTTATAACAACCAATGCCCTCAAAAGTAAAAGAAAAACATCAACTTCGGCTGGCCCACTCATTTGGTTGTTGTGGTGCGACTACCTGTACAACCATATCAGGAACCCCTTAACCAGGCTTTCCAGTGTTTTCCACAATGTCACGTTTAGTATACATAACATGTGTTCATCTGCATTAACAGTTGCTTAACAAATGTTGGCCTAACATCTGTGAATGGGGCGGTCTACTCGTGACCAAAGAAAATGCCCTGTGTCACAATGGTATATTATAATCTGAATTAAACCTTTATAATGGTGATCCAGACTATGTGGGTTCAAATCACCATTGTATCTTTATTGGAATATTTGCGACCAAGCCCACAAGTGATATCAAATACACAGTTACGAAAACGGTTCAGCAGGACCACAATTTCCTTTTGCAATCCGGCGGAGGGGGGGGGGGGGGGGAGTTCCAATCCCCCCCCCCCCCCACACACATTTTCTTAATTAGTTGACGGCAGGGGGTACTGTTCCGGCCGTCAAGGGTGTGTATTGGACGATATGGGTAGATAAAGAAGGGGTGAAGACATTTTGAAGCAATCAGGTTGTTAAATAACGGAATATCCTTTTTTTCATAAACCAACAACAAGAGAGAACGTTTTCCTCTAGAATGGTGTGTCCCTAATAATTTGTGTTAAACTTGATTAGGCCACACAAAAAGAAATGTTGGTGTTGAGTTTGAACTTGGATTTTTTAACATTGCAAGGATTAGGAAGTTAATTTCGGAAGAAGCAGCACAATCGCTGGTCTATGCTTTTAGTGCTTCCAGTAATTGACTACTGCAATAGTTTTGTGGAATTGAACATCTCTCTCTTGCTAAACTCCGTCATGTCAAAAATAGTGCTGATCATATCACCCCTATTCTTGCTTACCTACACTGGCTGCCTGTAGTCAGCAGATTACATTTAAACTTTTTTATTACATTCAAAACTCTACACGATACGTCTCCTGGATACCTTAGTGACCACATTCATCAACAGTGCTGTATCAATATTCCGAAATATCGATACAAATCGATACGCAACGTCGATACGACTACCGATACGCTTTGCATTGTGTATTGGTCGTATCGAAGAAAAAAAATCACTTCTAACAAATTAGGATGAAAGTCTAACCTAAACTATTACCTTAACTACTTATCAAGCTATAGGCACCTTATATTTTTTATGATTAAGCCCCCTGACCCGTCCACCCCACAAAGTGCAAAAGCACCGCTAATGACAAAGAGGACACTAATAACCCAACCCAGAATATCAAAATCTCTTAATATCATTTTCCAACACCTAATACGGTATATATACTGGTGATGAAAGACCTTTTTGCTCTATTTTCAACAATAAATAAATATTGATTTGAATATTAAAAAAAAACTGGAGATCAGAAATGATATCTCGAAATTGCTGTGTACAAAAGTAGCGTTTGTCCCCGTCTATGAAAAGTGAGGTAGACATGTTCCCCTGCCCCCCCCCCCCCTTTTTTTTTAAATAAGGCCCATGATTACTTGCGTTCCTCGTTATTGATGGAATCGATACTCATCGTATACATATTGCTGCCTTAAATATAAAAACAAATCGCCTTATAATCCATCATTTACCTATAACTGATTTAAGTATTGGTGCAACAATTTCATGAGGTGGTCAGCGGTCACTCGGAACGCCCTGTTTGACATCAAAACCTTGGAGAAAACCAAATAAACTCAGGGTATTGTGATAGGTAAATAGGTTCATATACCCCGAATATACAAAAACTGTATAACAATGACATGAAAACGGTCTATGATTTTCCCGACCTAATCCAAAAGAACGATGGGAAGGGGAGCGCAAAGGGCTTACACAAGATTGCTATTCTAATATTAAGTAATTTATTTAGTAAACGAGGTTTAGGAAAATGTTCCTGTTCACTTATTTCGTAACCTTGCCCATTTATCAAACTACAGTTTGGCCTCATCCTTACAATTATTACCTATATTCCCAAAGGAGAGTAGTGCAGCCAACCAAGGTTTTGGCTCTAGATTTTTAAAGGAAAAATATGCGTAAGCCTATGCCTGCTTGAAATGACGTGATTTATGAGATACAGATTTTTAATCAGATATTTTTCTTTACTAGATTTTTTTTTATTTATAATAATATGCATAAATTCAGAACATTATAGGTATATCTCATCCTCAGAGCTTTTATACCAAAACAAATATATTTACAGAAAAACTGTACGTATCGTCAATACGTATCGGGTATCGAATTGAGTGTACCGCAATACGTATTGTACCTGATACGGCAGACCGATACCAAGCCCTATTCATCAATACCAGCCTGCTCGTCCTTTAAGCTCGGCTGACCCCTCCTTATTCCGGGTGCCCTCAAATCGACTGTTTGCATGTAGCGCCCGTGCCTTCTCCATAGTTGGGCCAAAATTAAGGAACTATCTTCCTGAATATCTTAGAAAACTGTTCTAATCTTCATACTTTCAAAACTTAACTTAAAATTGTTCTTTTCAGAAAGAAAACATGTCTACTCACAATTTTTTTTTATTCTTATTTTTAGCTTTTAAGTTTAATTCATATCTTCTGTTCTTCTGTAAGGTTATTTTACATGTCTTTATTATGTATCTTTTAATATTCTATATTCTGTAATACGCGTTTGAGCAGTAACATAAAGTGTGCAATATAAATGCGTTAATTACAATAATAATAATAATAATTAACGGATTGGCCGCTTCCTTTCTTCTTTGAGCAAATGAGGGGTGTATTTGTATTCAAGAAATGAAGGGAAAGTGTGACGTAATATCTCGATCGGTGAATAAAATATAAAATAAAGAAAACAATCACTAGCTCGTACCGTATGTTTAGGTCCAAGGCAAAATCTGTAGAACTATTTTCATTAGTGTGTGTAGCCTTATTGTGTGGGGGTTCAGACTTTTACCCATAACACACTCTTTAATACTTATTGGTTCAATTTACGATTTGGTTTATCCTAAATGAGTTTTCATGTTTCTTAATATTTTAATAATAATTTTAATTTGTTTCATAATTAGCTATAAGTCGTCAACATTGCTTTAAGATAGCTGCCTATATTTGTTTGAGCTACACCCGTACAAATTCATACTCAAAGTCGCTGTGATGTAGAGCCTGTTATTAAAAGACCGAGCATATTCAAAGTAGAGAATATATGATAAAGTCTTTCAATTTTGCACCGATAAGCCCAGGGTCTCCAGTTCCCAGGCACAGTCGCTTGAAGCCTTATTTTAGGGGTTTTTTTTAAATAGAGCAAAGGACAGGTGTTTTGCGCATCTCTTTACTGATTCACGCTTTACTGATCTGCGTACGAAGTACTGGCACGATCATAATCTCATTAACTGCACAGTTTCTCGATAAAATCAAACCCACTAATAGGATTTCAAGCAACTGTGCCCCAAGCCACCTTCCGCCAAACCTATCATAACCTCTTCTGGTTAGACACGGTGGGAAGGCCGGGACTACTTGTCTCAACTGCCAAACTTCAAAATCAAAATTTAATATTTTTCTAGGGAACACCGTCAGTTTACATTACAGATCCAAATGCTGTCAAAATATTACTTATCCCATGAAGTCCTTTCCATAGTAACAAACATTTGTATGTAATTTGAAACAATTCTTCTCCGACGTACTTAACGGACTTCACTAGCCCCTTAACTACATTTATACCTACGCCGTTTGTGTTTATATATATATATAATAGCACCAGTGCATTGTGGGACGTAGCTTTGAAAGCCCACAAGCACCAACCAGAAGAGTCCTTCTCTCCTGAGTCCGATTATGTGAAGTGTGTCCCCAAGTGAACTGGAATGGTCGGCTTCTTTGTATATTTTCTCCATTATGAGTTGCAAGACCTATTCCAAATAAGCAATTTTGCTCAATCTAATGTAGCACTTTCCGTTAATTAACTGCTTCCTTTTTTTGCTAAGTACCAGGGATCTGTATTAAAGCAAGAACGACCGTTTCATGTTGATAATGGGAAATCTTATTTTGTTCTCAGAAATCGTGTAGGATTATGGGAAATCCGTTAAACACTTTCCCACCTAATCGTAGATATTTGAAAAGCCAACCAATTTTTGCAAAACATTACCTTAACATAAAAGAGGATTCTGAATTTAACTTTGACATATTAATTTTGCAATTTGTTTTTTTATTAAACCAAGTAGCAGTTCCGTATGTCCGTGTAGTGTGACTCTCACTTGTCACTACCCGGATGTGTTAATGTGTGTGGTGGGTTCATAATGTTACCTGGATATGTAATTTGAAATGTGACCGATTATACATTTAAGTCTTCATATGCTTTAAATTGATTATTTTCCGCTGATTGGCATTTATTATTTGCTTGCAATGCTTTGCATTGACCTATGGGTTAATTGATACGTTATTGAAGCAAAACTTTTCAGCTAGATTTCAAGCTTATACCAAGAGCTACTTTCCCACAGAAAGCGTGCAGATCCGAAGCTTATTAGCCATATAAATTGCTTAAGAAAAACAACACGGAAACATTTTTCTTGACCATACAGGCCTCGAATCCGAAACGTTCTCAAAAGATTTCTTAATTAACACGCAGCAAAAGTGTTTGATACTCCTTTTCATGGCATTCTTTTTTTATACTTTTCAGATGCAATTCACATGTCTTCTTTTGACAAAGGATCCGAAATCAGTCAGAACAGACGTTTCTACAATAAGATATACATCACATAAATTTCCCAAGGGTACCCCTGGAGGCCCTGGCTTCAAAACAATTGTCTTCTTAATTTACACTTGCCGGTTTGCAGACATGAGTTGAGTGTATGCAATATTACTCCAAGGATAGGGGTTGATCAAATTCGGCCCTGTTTGTTCACCAGGGAAGGAACCCACTTTGCAAACTTATTCATCAAACTTTTAAAAAAAATTATCTTTGTATGACACTAGCAGTTTCTATGGCTTTTAAAGGGGCATATCTAACGTGTATTAGATAAAGATTACCCCTCTGAGGCTAAAAATGAAAAAATATAGGGGTCTACCAAATAAGGCACTGATCGTAATTAAAACATGTTGAAAAAAAAGACAAATGGTTTCAAACTAGAGAAGTTCTGAATGTGACAAAAGATGGCGTTACTTAACTTGCTCTATAAAACACTAACTAGTGCCCTTTAAGCTTTTGCAAATGAGCAATCAACCATCTACGGACTCGAGGATTCCTGTTTGTCAACATGTGCACAAGTATTGTGTATACTGACAGCTTGTAACAAGCTCATACCTCAATCATACATCCTCTAATTGCTAAGAATTTCTTTTAGCAGCAATAACCTAAAGTTCATTAATATGAACAAATTCAGATATCACAAAAACGTTTGCTGGTGAATAGCTGGCTTTTAACACCTCAAACAACTGATATATAGAAGAGGGTATTATCATCATTTACTATTAATTTGTTACGGAAATCACATGTACAGTATAATAACAATATACTCAAGTGTGTGTCAAATGTTATTCCATAAAAAGGAGCCAGACCCTATTGATAAACTGTACAAAATGGGTATGGGGGGACAGTTGTAGGTATAAACAGCAAAAATTGTGTTGTTTTTAGTTCCCTGTAATATACATGGTAATAATATATATATATATATATATATATATATATATATATATATATATATAAAAGAGGCTTATATATGAAATAACATGAAGCCAATAGAAAATAGCACATGTTATGAAACCTGTACGTGAGAAGCCTTCCATTATAGGGAGACAGCGGGCCATCAAATAATTATATAATTGTCTCCTTTGACATTATCATGTTCCGATATACATGGTACTCGTAAAGCTGAAAGTTTATATTTCTGTAACATGTAACGTCGGAATAGGTATCGTTCCAGAGTATATGTTCCGTTCTGTCAATATGAATAGACTCTTATAAGAGCATTGAGCAGCTTTTATCCGAAAACGCTGGCAGATAATTATGCATACATCTTAAAGTATCGTTAGTGTATAAAAATTTCAAATACTCATCACCCTATGCAAATTACGTTTACTCAACCACAGTCTATTTTTGTATTTTTATGCTTATAGTAACAACAATAATAACTACAATGAATTCCATTACTGTTCCCGCTAAGATGGTTCAACTTGTTAACATTCTTTCTTGACTTATCGCTTGGGTGCATAACAAGCATCTTGTGTGCAAATCATCCGTAGTTATCATGTGTACGCTCTGTGTTTAACTGATTTAAAAACCGAATTTTCCGTTAAATTTGTAGAATTTTGGCAAATGGGCCCTTGCTTATGTACCAAAAGGCATATACTGCAGACATCAATACACCTGGAATTGAAAGTATATACATTGACTTTCAGCAAATCATCACACGAACAAGAGTTGGACATCCTCAGTTCCATATTTCTATGACTTTATGCTTATATGCATTATTTAACATATTTCCTTAAATTTATGCATCAAGTGAATTTATTTACATGGTACACGTACATTTGACTCTCACATCATGGCATCAATAACCAATGGATGTATTTTTTTTTCGAACCTAAACCCATGACTCACCATGATTCGACCAGCTGCTCATGGTATTTGCAAATAGTAAATTATTTATTAACTTGGCAACTGGATTCGCAGTAGACAGATCATTTTATCACTTTGAATATGTACTTCCTAATAACATCATATGTTTTATTACCAATAAATATCGCTATTCCAGTTTGACACATACATATTTATATATGCGAATAAGTTGATAAATGACGCAAGTATACCTGTTAAGTAGCTATTTCCATTTTGATGTTCTTATAATAAGGATGCTACCTTTAATCTTAGTAATTTGTCTAATTTGCAAAATGTGTCTGCATTCTAAAAATTAAAAAAAAATAAGATTTTTATATAAACGTACGTTTTTTCTTAACAAATTTGAATATTTTATACCGGAAATACATAACCCTTATTATAATAAGCAAAATAATCAATAAATTATTCAGGATGTAATTTATGCCTCTAATTTATTCAAACATACACATTTATGCAAATTATCTCATAAAATATGAAAAAATGTAGCATTTATCGATTCTACGGGAAACATTACCCGGAACAACTTTGGAAAGTGTTTTACTGAGGATTATCAAATTTTTCTTAGGTTACCCCTGTCTATGATGACTTTTTTTCAGTCATGATTTAATATGGCCGCAATTTATCCAAGATTACGGAAGAAAAAACACAAAAATCGATTTTCACTTACACAATGATCCAAAGTTTTGAAAAGAAAAATATTTTTTAAAAATATATATAAAATTCGGCCGAACAACATAATCGTAGATACTAATATTCTCTTCGATTTTATTATAGACCCGGATATTCAGTATCAGTCGTACCCGCCAGGTGGCGAATGAGAGTAGAGGAGTGTCTATTGACATCCTTCGGAACACCTCAACTAATCTTCGGGTTGTCTCGGTTAACACTGAAAATTAAGGCTTGGATGTGCCTATGACCATATGATATGTTCAAAGAATGGTTATTTTCTGCGCCGGAAGTACGACGAATACCAATTACGGTTTATAATTGAGTAGCACCTAATAAACTTCACCCCGAAGCATATTTAAACAAAAGCAGTTGAACATTTACAAAAATTGTTAAAATATTTTATAATAAGGACTTTGATCTTACCGCACGGCATGTTGCATCTTGCACGGCAACAGGGAGGAGAATGAGACAGCTCGAGAGTAAAGTTCACCCTAAAAAGCGTACCCTTTGGCGTCAATTTTAACCTTTCGTAGAAAAAACATGACAAAACTACCGAAATGAAAAAAAAATACATGAACTACAAGAAAGCTATGTATTACGGTCACCATCGGGACTGGATGAAAGTGGCCTTAATACAGGAGTAGCCGTTATACAGAACCTGACCAGGATAGGGGGGTTAAAATGTAACACGACACCAAGTTCAAATCTTTAATACAATAAAAAGAAAATAAATGTGTATACAGGTGTATTTTCTTCATACTGTTCCATGACCTCTCGCTTCCTCTTTGTATGTTTTGAACTTGAGTTTGGCCGACACCATATATTTCTGCTAGCTGTCGGCTGCTTTTCTTCTAGTCACTCTTCCTGATCAGATCTACCTTTTCTTTGAGAGCAAGTTCATGTCTTTTCTTGGTCGCCATAATGGTCATAGTGATTTGGACAGAGTATGCGTAACAAGTACATACATGTTGCAATGTTTATTTTGCATACATATTTATTCATGTATGAATAAATTTTCTTATGTTGGCCGCAATGTTTTTATTCGATGACATAATCATCGGGACCCGCTAGTTGTCATTCGTTTATTAAATGACAAGCACCCTGATTAAGATCCGGCTCGCACGACTGATTCCCAAACATACATGCAGGTGGAAACACATGCCTTTCTACTGTGCATACTAATGAGGATGAGAGGGGGAGTACGACGCTGGCTACGTGTCAAACAACTCAGTCACGGTCGAGTGGTTAACTTTATCTAGGCACTCATTAACAGACAGGAATATGTGAGAGCGGACACTTCTGTAATGATATTGAGGTCAGAACTGGCCGCTCGATTTGTTGAGCCCATGTCACGGAGTCATTGCCCCTGACCGTAATTGAGGCGTTTCCCGGCCTGCGGGACTGAGAGACCTGGCCGTAAATACGGAATAGAGGAGTGGCCGTAATTGACAACAAAATGATTATGAAATATAACGGTCGAAAATTCGGGACCGGTAAATCTGACCGTTATAGACGTATTGACCGTTATTGAGGTGTGGCCGTTAGCAGGCGTTCTACTGTATTCCTTAAACAAAATCAAAACTTATAATCACATGCAGAGCGTAGCTCTTTACATTGGTTTGTTTTTAATCGCCCGGGAACGCGGCCTTGAACTTCTCTGCCGAACTATACGTTCACTGACAATAAGGCTGCGCCTATGATATATCCGAAGTTAGAATACGAATTCGGCCGAGAAGTTCCGAGGATATTGATATAAAATCTTAAAAAACGACCTTCGTCCGTCTATATGTTTTATCTGTCTGTACATTCGTTCGCATGCGAACATAAAACTTGGTGTTCGGAAGAGTGGTTTATGAAGAAATGGTTATCATGTAGAAAATACAGAAATGTAGATCCTGTAAAACGTATTTGTCAATTAATAAACAGCGATTTGAACAAAATCTGTTGACTCGTAAAATAAAACCGGAACCTCTTGCACTTAAAAAATAATCCTAGGCTGCCTTGGCCATATTGACAAATTCAAAAGCATATATGTACCAGAATGTTGACTATATTTACTTTGGAACATTGTGAAGCACAACTGCGTTAAAGAAGATTAAACCCCAAGTACGACAACAGCAGACTTGTTAGTCTCCTTTTAGGTAACGTGTATTTTGTAGGTCTTCCTTAACAGCAGAGCGTCGTTTATCGGACACTCTTATCAAGAAAAGTTTATCCGACATTAAAAAATAAAAACAGATAACTGACCGCGTGTCCGAAATCCGAACAATGATAGGAAATCCAGATTAAATAGTGCATCCGAGTAGTATGAGAAAAAAATGCCCTGTCCGTCCAAAATGGCGTCTGCCCCTCTTGAAATAGGCAGTCGAGACCAAGATGATTTATTAGGACCAATAAAATGGTACACAAACCATTTATGATGAAACAATAAATATAAAGGAATTTTAATTAATCATTCACTTTTTATTGCATTAAATTGTAAATCAGTTTCATTTCAAAAGGTTCCAAAGTTCCCCAGTTCTTTTCTAATTCATGGCACATGTCTTTGATTGATCATGGTGTATGCCCATTACATGAATTAGATACATTTTCGATTGATAATTACAATGTATTATACATATAGTATTGATAAAATTCATGAAAAATTTAAGACAAAAAATGTGATGCCAACTTTATTGTTACCTTGCTCAACTGATATTCGTTTGGCAGGACCTGATAGGTTCCGGTATCGGCTGCAGGTTGGCATTCATAGTGAACCCAAGCGAAACACATGCAAAATAAGACATCCGACTTACCGTTAACCCCGTTGTTGAAGATGTTCGCATAAACGACGCTCCGAAGAAGATGGTATGACTCCTTAATGCAGAATATAAGACTTCAAACCACTCAAATTATTTCCATTTGGTTAAATCTAGGATACAATTTCAGCTGCAAAAAGTCCAGACCAGAGACATGAAGGGGACAAGTTGAAATCTTAAATTGAAAAGTATGTGCATACCTGCATAGAATCTGTGTTCATTCTTTCTGTTTGAGATGGTTTGCCCTTCCCTGGGGCTGTTTATTTAAATGATTCTGTGATGTTTGTTAAATGGCTACCGTTTTAGTTTCAAAGTTTGAAATTCCCTCCCTTGCAAAAGTTTCAAGACAGCAAAACTTATGCCGACTTGTTGCAAGTCTGAAACATGAAAGGAAAAATAAAAATTTTAAATTGAATCCTTCCTTGAAACGTATTAGCAAGACCTGCATAGAATCTATGTCCATTCCATCTGTTTGAGATGAGTTGCCGTTCCCCAATTCCGTTTAATAAAATGCTACTGTAAAGTGATGTGCCAAAAACATCATTTCACAATTAACAATGACAAAGCATATCCAAAAACGTGTGAGCTTTGATAAAATTAAACGGGCCCGTCTTTGCAAAAGAAACTAAGTCGAGGCATGGCACCGATAAATGGGGATTAACCGTAGGTTCACCGACTGCTGACAACTGAATAGTTGTATAAAACCGCATAGAAGATTAAGATCAGGATATTAACAGATGAGATGGTCATTGAAAAAAATGTCACAAAAGTCGACGTCGTATAATATAATTCCATACAGATTTTTGAAGATAAAGAACAAGGTGTTGGATATCCACTCTTATGATAACGTCATACCGCGTTCTGAAAATCAAACACGCTGCATTTAATGTCACGTGACTCGATCAATTACTCGCTCATGGGGACAGTCAATCCTGCGATTGCTAATTATGGTTAAATTAAAATGTTCCTTTTTTTAGACCGCTGCAATAAGGTTTCTCTGATTTCTTCCTGTAAGGCAATTCATCCCGGATAATATGACGAGCTCCTGATCTAAAAACCACCGTTCCTTCCTTGATTGTTTAATTTACTAAAAGGAGACTTTAAAGATGCGGAGAAATAATGTTTTTTACCTGCTCACGACATATCAAATAAGAAAATTGTCGAGAAATACGGGTAAAGATGACACATAAACGTGGCATATTGTGTATTCACGCAGAATGTGCGTGTTAATAAAGCCTCAACGCTGTCTTAGCTGATGCTAAGTACATTAATCCGTAGCTCACCTGTGCGCTATAGTCATAATGCGGCGTCCATCTGTCGCCCGTATGTTAACATTGGGAATTTTCTCAGCCAGAGCTGGACAGATAGTCAAGAAATTTTGTATATACTTATAACGTGGATCAAGTAGGCCAAAAAGACAAAATTTGGGACTCCACCTACATCAACTACCTGGTGATTTTAGGTGAGATTTATAACGTTGAGATCTGTAATGCAGTCATGGTGTAAGTAATAAAAAAAAGTGAAAGTATGCGCGTCATCCTGGTTTATATCCCTGTCATCATACCAATGTTTAGCAAAATTGGCAACACCAGTTTTTTTTTTCAGAACCATGTGAGACACATCTTATTTTGGCCCTGGTTGCACGAAGGGATTGCAAGTAATTGTTTCCTTTTATATTTTTCCATATCTGCAGTCAGTTTTACAATCATATATTTTTATATCAATCCATGAGGTCCCTTCAAGTTTACCGGGTTAAAAATGACAAAGCTTTAAATACGGCACAGAAGGTTACAATGAAAGGAGTGTTCACTGGAATCACAGGTCCGGCGGGCGGAGAAACAATTTGCTTGAACTCCTAATAAAAAACATCGTATCTGGGTGGCCTACCCTGTGCCTGCCTTTTGCTCTGGCGTTATCGCTGATATATGCATGCGTTAGTCTAGCCGATTCCTGCAGTATGACTAAGATAAGCGCTCTCGAAATAATTCACTCTGTGAGAATATAATCCAAATTCAGTTATTGTTTAAAATATTAGTTTTGTTGACCACTGATACGTTACGTTGTGTCTCGTTTTACGTTTAACTATTGTTTCACAGGCTCTGACAAGGGGTGTACTTTCCGGATAAATGAGCGAAATTAATGAGCAAGTCAACTTATTTCTGGGCCCGAGCATTTCACTTTTTTGGTGTGGTTTTCTCGCTGCCCTAAAACGTTACACCCTAAGATTTGGTACAAATTTATAGCAAGTAGGGGAAGTTTTTTTTTTTTCAAATTAATTTTTGAACTGTTTAGTAAAGTAATAGTAAATAATCCGGATGTTCACGGTACCGTTAACAATTACATGCATACACTGCAGCTGTTTCCTACAGAATATATGTGGCTTGTATGCGGTTCAAATGTTCAAACACATGGTATAGGTACCTGTGTATAACTGTTAAACAACCATGCACTGCAAATAAATTTGTTTTTCAATTGAAGTATGCGCATACATTTCATTTTAACTTCCGCTGACGTGTATTGTATAAAAGTTCAGGGTACCGTCCTTTAAAGGAAGACTTTCGGTCAGCGGCCAAAAGCAGTATCTTACACAAAAGTACCATGTAAGATGCGTGGTAACGACAGAATGCGTGTAACGACGGAATGGCAACAGGAGCAAAAAATTCTTTTGGGATGAGACGTGGGTCACTTTGTTCGAAGACTACGTTCCCAGTAATAAAGCACTAATATGTAACCTTCTTAATTTAAACTTATCCATTTGAAACCGGAAAAAATATGTGGTGCAGGCTAAATCATTTGTAATAAAGTATCTTTAAGCTGTCTTAAGTGTTACAACAAATTTTAACATTGACAAATGTTATTGACTTGACATATTGCATCAGCGACTGAGGACGCATGCTATGACAATCAGTGTTCAACAAAATTATTAGACATGTAGCGTCAAAAACCGAGGACAAACTCTATAACACTTAGTGATCAAGAAAATGACTGAGGATGTCTCATCAAATAATGTAGATACAGTCTTTAACAGTTGTTTTTAACAAAATGTCTCATGTCACGTCAAATACTGAAGACAAGCGTTATAACAGTTTTGGTCCGACAAAATTACCGGACAGGTAACATAAAATACTGAAAAAGTGTACTATAACAGCTAAAGAGTTTAAAAATAATGACTGGAAATGTCATCCAATATTGAAGAAGCCCGTTATAACAGCTTTTGTGTTCCACAAAATGATCGAACAGGTTATATGAAGTACTATTTACATGCGCTATAAGAACTATAGTGTTCAACAAAATGTCTGGACATGTCACTAAATACTGAAGAAGCGTTCTATGACAGCTATAGTGTTCAATTAAATGACCAGATATGTCACATCAAATACTGAAGACCAGCGCTATAACAGCTATTGTGTTCAACAAAATGGCTGGGGATGTCACATCAAATACTGAAGACGCGCGCTATAACAACTAGTTTTCGACAAAATGACTGGACATGTCACATCAAATAGCAAGAAAGCTTGCTACAACAGATCATATAATTGTAGATATCATACCTGAGTCTTTGTAAGAAGCATAAGACTTGACACAACTTGTACGAAATGTTTTTCTCAGATTTATACTATTTAATACATGTTCAAACAATTTGATACGTTTCTTCTTGTGAGATTTGTGTTTTCTTCAAATCCAGAGTGTCAGCGCTATACCAAACTTAATTGACCTTTCGACATTTAAAATTTCACTCGGTTTTTAAACCACAAAGAGATGTGTCATACCAGGGTCTAGATAAGTGGTTTACCATCCTGAAAAAAATGTTCAGGTGAGAGCAAAGTACTTCCTATCAGTCTCTGTACATGCTGTACATGTTTTTTACATGTTTTAACAAATGACCCACGGGATCGCTACACGAATCCTTTTAAGAGTACTTTACAGACACCCGTGTCTAACCAGGGTATCTGATTGAAAGCAACCAGAAATAAAATGAATTTTTATCAATCATGTGCACTCAGAAGAACGGAATGTCGTTCATATCTTGTCACGTGATTTTACTTTAGCACCTCCTCTATTGAACTTTCTGCTTCAAAGCTTTTTGCACGACGCCAGCCTTTTAAATGACCTACTCCGCAAGGTTTGTAAATTTATATCTAGTGGCCTTCCGTATTAAATTAAATGTCCCTTACCCTGACAAAAACCACAGCTGGTCCCTCGACTGTGAGTTATAAACAAAATTCAACAAAGTGAAAAGTCAAAGCAGTGTTAGGTCTTGGGGACTGTATAGATAATAGAAGACTCTCTAGGAAACTGTGTTCAAAATTTAAATAGGAGCAGGCGTGTGCCTAGAAACACCTTGCATCGGAATAAATTATTACCCCAGTGACAATTATAGCAAATTTAAAATATACATTTTTTTTTTATAAATTTTGGCCCTGGAGTTAAAATTCACCTTTTTAGAGCAGGCGTGTGCCTAGAAACACCTTGCATCGGAATAAATTATTACCCCAGTGACAATTATAGCAAATTTAAAATATACATTGTTTTTTTTATAAATTTTGGCCCTGGAGTTAAAATTCACCTTTTTAGATCTTTCAAAAGAAATATGCATGGGCAGTTGGTGACGTGAAGTGGGTTTGGATAAAGTTAGCACTTTACATGAATTGCTTGTCATAACGAACCCTCAGTATTTCTGGTTCATATTCCCACAACTATTCTATACAAAAGTAAGAGAAAAGACAAAAGTGCTAACCAATAAGAGACTATTGAGGTTTCAACATTTGTCTAATCGAACCGTAGACCTTCGTCTCTGGCGCCTTAATCTTATAGCTCATGTAGACCTAGTAGCGTCTTATCATATGATATAACATGTTAGACGAGTACCACAGAACCGTTCGGTCGACGTTGGGGTCATCTAAGAAAAACAAAACGGTACCGAGAAAGGGCGCTTGAGTATGTCCAGCGGCTAAGGTCGGCCTGGCTGCGAGCGAAGCCAATGAGATTGCTATGGTAAGAGACCAGCAAGGGACGGCGGTCTGCGTAGAATTCACCGAGGGCTGAGGGTGTAAAACTTGTATTATATAATACGTCATTACACTTCCACTGTGTTTCGCTTCATAATATATGAATATATATATAATAGATATAATTCTTTCTCTCATATGTTACGGAACCTAATAATAACAGATCACGTAATCGTTTTTTATATGTTTTTAAATTTTGATACGGAGGTAAAAATGAATCAGATTCCCCAACACTAGGCAGCGTGAAATGTCTAAGGGAATGAATAAAGAAGTCAGTGGTTTTTTTGCTAACAAACAATTATAATTTTTTCTTAGAACAATCTTAACATTACAATACACTAAATCAATACAGATACACAGTATAACAACAATAAAAATGTACATCACAAGAGTCCGGATCCTAGGCCTTGATTTCTGGATACCACCACTGTCACAGTTCCACAAGAGTCTTTTAGCATAAATAATCCATATGAGGAGGTCATGTAAATCTTCTAAGATATTCTGATTTAAAACTTGAAAGTAATATGTTGTAATCTAAAAGTTTCAGGCAAACTGGAGACAATCCGTATAAAATCTGTTACAAAGTCCGTTGAATAACTGTAAGTTCTTCAGTTATCGGAATGGTCCCAAAACTGAAGAGAGAGTCGATGTCCCCGTTATTTTTTTTTTCTCTGCCGGCTCTAAACACAACCCCTATTCATGGCTTTTTCACGCAAAGCCCAGAAGCTTCTATATTCACGAATAGTCCAAAGAACACAACAATACATGCGCGCCCATAACGCATGAATAGTCCCGAAAAGTCTAAACTACGACCAGCACTGTGTCTCTACAAGCCAGGGTTCAACCGGTACGGTTCCAACAGCGACGCCCAGGGCTTGATACGAATCAGAATGCCACGCAAAATCCTGCGCATAATAAAACATATACATGTAACACACACGAACACACACACACATAATATATTGTTAAAGGGTGACATAAAAGCGGACCGAGCTATCACGCTAGTGAATCGTAACAACATATATATATATATATATATATATATATATATATATATATTTGTGTGTTTGTGTGTGTAAGAATAAAGATAACTAGATGCATCCGTGGAAAATCCTCGGTTGTATAAGATAAATAGTTTGGTCATAAGATGGTAGCGACTGAATCTCGCATATTTTAATACTTAGCTTCTCGCAGGGAAAGAATTGCAAGTTATGCTATCCAAGAAACCACACAAAGAAATACGTATTCGAAAAGGACATTAGCCTACAGTGTGAACGAACACTGATTGAGAATCCTTTTTTATGTGGACAACATGAGTACCACATCGTCATTGCTGCAGTGATGCCAAAATAAAAGATATAACTTTTGTATATAATAACCATCAACTGTGAAATTACTTCGAAGACTTTATATGACCAAAGCACAGTGAAAGTTTACGGAAGATACTCTGTATCATTGCAGCTCAAAGTACCTCATGAAAAAAACGATGTTTTTAGTTAAGTGTACCTTTAGGCAGACATGTCTGTTGTTGAACGGTCTTGCACGCGGAAACTCAGCGTGTAACTGTCAGGCCCAGGTAAATAGATTCCAACAGTATTAACCGTTTGACCTGAGCTTTGGTGATTGTCATAGAATAAACAAGTCTGATCAAAAACTGAAACCGCTGCCAGTTAAAAGGCGGGTTAATATCTTCCCGTATATGTCTATGGCAGCAAATTAACTTTAGCTTTGTCTCTAACCAAATTTACGATAAACGTTATATACGAATAGTGCTTGAAATCCGAAGAGGGTTAGGGTAAAACTGTATTTGCAATTCATTAAATTTTGGATTTAATCAGAATCATCAATTTTTTTTTCATATACACAATTTTGATAACAGATTCCTTTGACCTAGTTTTGAAACCGCCCATTCATATGTATATGTTCTCGCACTCGCCAGGTGAACCCGTGTTATTTACACGTGTACACATGAACTCAGGACTGATAAGGAGATTCTGGTTTAAAGGTTTGTAGCCTCCGACTACAGAATCTAGTTTGATGATGGATTCCCAAACTTTTTAAAGATGTACTGTCAACCTGTTTTTAAGTTTCAACATCCCTGGAGATTGCGGATCTTTAAATATATGCATGCAACCCCCCACCCCCACCTCCAACTCCCACTCAACACACACGCACACACACCACCGAATGGTATTGAAGTTGTGGAGCTTCCTTTTGACAATTTTTTTTCCAAACAAACTAGAAATGGATCACACTATTAATACCATGGTTATCATGGACGCATACTTATGAATGTATTGAAATCAGCATACCTATATAAACACATTAAAAATGTTTCCAAATGGTGGTCGTGTAAATGGTCTCGTATTTAAAGCGCGACCACTTCGCCTTTGTATAGCGCTTGAGTTAAACACTTACTTTTGAGGGAGTAAATTTCTTTAAGAGATGTTATAACGAATATTGGGGTGAATGGGAATTACAGGCGACCCGCTTGACCGCACATTTCCCAGCTCCGGCAAGACATGTCTCCGGCCATGGTCTTAACAGGCCAGTTAGCTCGAAATGCAAGAAAATCCCCAAGGCGCCTCCTGAAAAAAGCGTGACATGCGTTGATGACCTTGAAGCACAAAAGGATTTCGGGTACCTTACAGGGAAATATAAAAAAATATCAGTTATGCAGCTTAATAGGAAATAATCCCGCAAATGAAAATAAACTTGTCACTGCAAAGCCAACAGACGATACGTGTGCGGAATTCGGAAGATTAAATCAGAGCGGAAACAGGTGAACCATTCTGTAGAAAAAAAATAAAAAAAGTATTAATTTTATAGATTTACGTATGCCCCTGTTCATATGTTTCTTTTTTATCAAACTGTATACCCTTTGATGGTTAGGTATCTAAGCTTACCCAGTTTTTTAAGTTCTTGTGCACGGCTGTTGAGAACATATCATATCATTAGAATTATAACTTCCGAACAAACTTCTTCAATCTACCCAGAGCGGAAATGATCTCCTTGGTTGATGTGGAGGACAAAATATTATACATCCTGAAAGGGAAGCAATCAGGCACAAAACTCTAGATCCCCACGTTTCACAGCCGCAGATGAAATAAAAGGCTCAATAGAAGATTATTCAGAAAAAAAACTTAGGGAAATAAAATAGAGGAATAAAGTGGATTCTGATACCTTATTATAGGGAACCTTAAAGGAGTGCGCTAAAGTGTAAGGTTCAGTTCATTTATTTATACGGCATCTTTCTTTGGTTATATCTATTCGAAATGCCAAAACGTGATGTGCCCACACACACCCCGTGATATTCACAGATTCGCGTATATTATTTATATTTTTCACTTTAAGTGTTTTCAAATTAAGAACAGAAAAGATAGCAGTTATACTTGATACTCAGTGCTGGAACTACTACTGCCTTGACGTTTAACTGTCAAGTGTTTATGTTTACTGATAGAATCGTACGAAAAATAAAAAATCCTGAAGAAATCGATTGGCGCTTGATGTACTTAATACGCATTTTGATTGCATCTTTTTACTAAATGTGATAAACACTCGCTACTATAATACATGTACATCACATATTTTCGACTGTCTTTTCTTCTACGAATAAAAAATGTGAACTGAGACTTTAAACAATGGCAAAAGCTCATTTCTGCTTTTAAGCTCAAAACTGTTTACGCCACATTACTGTTTGTCCTTTTTATCGTGCCATGCCCCATTTTCTAGTAGATAGACTAATATAATGAAAATTTTGGAAAATTTCAACATCGTTCGATTGTTTATTTTAATTTTTTTCTAAATCAGGTACCACATAGCCACTCATAATTACGAAATGCTTTTGTCAAAATGACCCTTGAAGGACATATATGTAAACTCTAATTATTCTAATTATGATGATGAAGGGGATATCGCATAAGCTGAGGATACCGTCATATATACGCAATTAGTATTTACGCAGTTTTATTGGGACTTTCAAAAGCAACGTTTATTTTAGTGTTGTTTTCTTATGGGATTATTAGAGGTTGGGACGAATTGTTGGATTATTCATATTGTGCATCGAAAGATAAGTTTGCGATATACGTACTGAAATGGCTTGAATCTGCAGCAGCCGTATGTTTGAATTAAATACTGGTTAAATAATTATACAACATTAAGTACCAACAGACTTGGCAGACTTTAGCATAGGCATAGAAAAGCGATATGTGAGCTTGAGTTTTCGTTTTACTGAGGGTTTTAAGCTGCAACAATATTACTTCTCGAATGAATAGCACAGAAGCATTTAGTTGGCTGCATAATACATTACAATTATTTCGTCGGAAACCGTCTCGACAACTGTGGCGGCAGCGTGACACCCAAACGTCGATTTTTAATTATCTGGGGCATCGGCTAATGAGACTGGTTACAGCTGCGTAGCCTAATGCTTGTTAATATTAATATATGGCGAATGAAAAAAGGTAACTGATCGAATAAAAATCATGTCCAATAATTCATATAAAATTAATGATGTATTGATTTTTATTATATGAAAGAATTTGAGTCTATTGGTGATCTTCTACCGCGACAAAGTGTCTCGAAATCCCGGACATTTGCACAATTACAATTGCCCAGGCACGTCCTGGTGACGCACAAGGTATCGCATTGGCGTAGCCAGCCCGATCGCATCCAACACCACCCGCCATACAGGATTCCGCTTAGGATTATAATGATTATATTTTCTAAAATCTTTCATGAAATTCCTATCACTGGCATCCGCGGATTTGGGATTTATTTCTCCATTTCATTAGGTTTTATACTTTAAATATGATATTGTTTTTATTTATTGATCTTATACAACTGATATTTCTAATTGAAAAAGTATGTTGTGTGGAATTATTGTTAGGTTATATTATAAAGCATATTATACAAAGGGAATTTGATGCACATATATATATATATATATATATATATATATATATATATATATATATGCATCAAATTTCCTTTGTCTAATATTATGCAGGCACCCTCCCAACCAATCCTACGACCTAAGGCGCATGCTCAGGTACATGAAACATAGTTCAGGTGGGACGGTACGCTCTCAGATTCTCTGGAGGGATCATCACCGGTTCGATTTTGCCTCGGTCTCCAAAGTTAAAAATTTCATAGGATCGCTTAATGGCTGAACGTTTGGTATAAATTATGGATAATTACTGTTCCCATGCATAAAAAAACTTAATGTTTAAAGGTAAAATACAAATTGATAATAAGCATGATCTTTATGGTAACAACTGGTGCGAACCTTGAGGATCAAACTTCATTCAATCTAACATAAATTATTAAGTTGTGCCGACAAAAAAGTGAGGTCTGGTACTCAAACATTCTTAGGTAAATTTGGTAAAATTAATTTGAAAGCTGTCAGCTATAAGGACTAACTTACACTAGAGTCAACTATACATTTAATGTTACGGAGCCTAATATCAACAGATCACGTATGCGACACGAACATAAATTTTTTTTTTATGAATATAAAAAAAATCAGATTCTGTAACACTAGGAAGCGTGAAATGTCTAGAGGAATGATAAAAGAAGTCAGTGTTTTTTTGTTTAAAAATAATTATTAAATATTATTAAAACAACCCCAACATTACAATACCCATATTCAATTATACAGTATAACAACGGTACAACAGTAAATCAATACAAGCATATAAATAATGTGTACAGTACCTGGGTACCACCACTGTCACAGCGACCACAAGTCTTTTATATCGTACAACCCAGATGAACAGTTCACGTAAATTTTCAGTCCAGTTCACCAAAAAATCAATTAGTTTTAATCCAAAAGTGAAGTTCTTGTTATAATCCCGAAAGCAAACTGAATATTATATAGGATCCGTCACAAATTTAGAAGAAAAGCTATAACTGCCGCAATTGTAGGAAAAGGTCCACAAACTGACTTACATTCTTCTGTGTCCGCTGGAATATATCTCTCCTCTCTCTCTCTCGGCTTTAAAACACAGCCCCTTATTTATAAGGTTTCACCTCAAGCTGAGAACTTTCCATTTCTCGAACAATCCAAAGAACCCAATAGTACACAATTACGTTACAGGAAACATTTAGAACAATGAATGCTGTGTTTCTAAATATCAGGGTTCACACGTGGGCCGGCCCGGCTCGGCCAGGCGAGAAAGTCCAAGACTAGCATGACCGCTGTGTTTACTCGTGGGCCGCACCTGGCCAGCTAGAACAAGGAACGTGTCAGTGGTGTCTTGGTGACAGAGTTCAGTTTTCGATAATCTGTGCACATACGGTAACTTCAATCAGGTTTTGGCATAAGTAACATGGTGAACTCCATTTACTGTTACTAGGTTCAATAAATCATTGTCCAGCAAATATTGAATCTCATTCTATAGATACTTTTGCTTTTTTGGATTCAGTCGATAAGGATGCTGCTTGACTGCGCTTGCCTCTCCAGCGTCGACGTTATGGCACAATATGTTAGTTCGCGTTGGAATGTCAATTAACAAATCTTCATAATTCCGCAGCAGGTTCTCGAGGTCTTGTTGTTGTTGTGCGGTAAGATGTGACAGTTTGGCATCAAGGTTGTTAAGCACGTCTGATTTTTTCAATGGTACTGTACCACCATGAATGTCTATATCACCCTTACAATCAGTATTTACTTAAACTGGGTCAGGGTCAGTTTTTACACAATTAACAGCAGTAGCATTATGTACAACATCTGATGTGTTATTTCTGTCATAATATGGTTTCAACATGTTAACATGGCACAGTTGTTTCTTCTTACGTCTATCTGGTGTCAACAGTATGTAATTTAAATCACTGACTTTCTTGTCAATTATGTAAAGACCAAAATACCTAGCTTGCAGAGGTCTGCTAGGGATGGGAAGTAAGGCAAGGACCTTTTCACCAGGCTCAAACGTCCTACTTGCAATGTGCTTGTAATACTTTGTTTTCATTTTACTTTGTGCAGATTTTAGATTAGACTTTGCAATCTAACAAGCATTGTGTAGTTTAGTGCGAAAGTCTGAGATATACTGCAAACTAAGAGAATCAGGATTTTCACACAAGAGTTTTCTTTGAGCAGTTTTAATGGACCGCGAACTGAGTGCCCAAAAACTAGTTCAAAGGGACTGAAAACCAAGGACTCTCGAAAGGATTCTCTGACAGCAAACAGCAATAGGTGGATTCTTCTTCCAAGTCTTTCTGTGAGTCATAGCAATAAGTCCTTATCATGTTTTTTTATTGTCTGGTGAAAATGCTCGAGGGCGGCCCGACTTTCAGGATGGTATGGCGAAGAGCTGTACTGTTTTATACCTAGCTCTAGCATAACTTGCTGGGATAAGCCAGACATAAAATTAGACCCTTGGTCTGACTGGACGGATTTTGGTAATCCAAAAGTTGTAAAAAACTTGGTCAGAGCCTTGACAAAACTTTTAGCATTAATTTTGCGCAATGGTATTGCCTCAGGGAACCTGGTAGATGCCAATTGTCAGCAAGTATTCATGTCCAGATTTTGTTTTGGGTAGTGGTCCAACACAGTCAACAATAATCCTACTAAATGGTACCTCGAAAGCAGGAATAGGCCTAATTGAGGCTTTAGGGGGATTTTGATTGGGCTTGCTTACACTCTGGCATGTGTGGCATGATTTACAATATTGTCTGTTACAACGTCTGTCGTGAGGTTAGGCCAATAGAAATGTGTGCTAATTTTCTTATAAGTTTTATTTATACCTAAATGGTCAGACAAAGGAGCCATATGTGCCATGCTTAGAATTTCATTGCGAAAGCTTTTGGGCATTACTGTTTGTTTGATGGCCGACTCATCATCAGCGCTTACATAAGTTGGTCGCCATTTACGCATAAGCACTCCATTTTTAACATAGAAACAAACTGGGTTCTGTGACAGTTCATCTTTAGAAACTGCCCTGGGAAACAAACATAAAATATCAGGGTCCTTATGCTGTTCTGCGATAAGTTCTGAACTTGAAAATGCTGCACCCTATACGGACGAGTCGTTAGACGAGTCACTAGTGACTCCCAGAGTGGTGTTATCTGGACCAGTTTCCTCATGTGTGTTTTTCTTGGCCATAGATCTAGTTACAGCACATGAAGGATACAAACCAGGAATTTCCTGGCTTTCTGGATCAGTGTCCTAATCAAGTGACGGCTTTTCTGTCACAATTGGTACAGGCTGTATTTTTTCACCAGCAACATCATTGCCCAGTAACTGAATTCCCTTAAAGGGTAAAGTAGTTCTTATGCCCACAGTAATATTCCCAGATATCAAATCTGACTTCAAATGAATACTGTGAAGCGGAACTGAAGTGTGCTTCTCTGAAAACACACCATTAACAAGTGCATGTGCACCAGTCAACTACCTATTAGAAAATGGCAAAGTGTTTGCTAACATGAGAGTATGGCCTGAACCAGTATCCATCCCTCAAAATGCTAATAGGGGTAGAATCTGAAAAATGATTTGAAAGTTATACAAAACCATCACAGTGAGGGTCCGTACAGGATAAAAAAATGATTATCATTTCATATTGATGCAAAAGTTTTTTTTGTATCAAATTAAAGCTTGAGACCTGGTTTAAAAATTAAGTCAAAGAGGAATGATGATCTGCCAGCTAGGGGGCGCTTTGGGCCATCATAAAGCTGAGCCTTCGTTGATGACCAGCATGACAATATTAATCGGTATAGGGGCATTCATGACATACATGGTGCATCGAATTAACATGATATACATTGATATATGTGATATACTTAATAAAATAAGATACAATGTATTATATATGAATTTTATATAAAAAATATCCAAGAAAATTTAAATAAATATTTTAAAATCAAGTATAATATGATATAATAAAATATGCTGAATATCATATGATATATGGATCAATATCTCTGTGAACGATTTGCTGTTGACTAATAAATCATAGTTAAATGACAAGATTTAATTAAATAAATAAGCTCAACAGAACAAGAACTTCATATAAATGGTGCTGTGCATCCATTTTCCTTAACTGTCAGTCGACAATCGACCAAACAATCGAATCTGTTTTTTAAATACACTGTTATGAGAGAACATGCCGAAACACCATGGACCCAGCTGATTTGTGTAAAATATTTACTAGGGCTGCTCAGCTCCGAGAGTTCTCTGGATTTTAATGGACACCTCGCTCATACCAGAAATAAATGAGCGTCTTTGCAAGCAAAAGGTCTGTCCGGTTCTATCGAGCTGGGATTAAATAAAACCATATCTGAGATGACCAGCTTGTAGGAAGTTATCAAAACCAGCAAGTTAGGGTGAATTTAGATTCAAATCATATGGAAAGCTTCAGTTCACTGTGCGACCTCGGTAAGAAGCGACTCCAACTTTGACCAGCCTGACTGTGGCGCTGCAACCCTGAACGCTGGAGAAATTGTCTGTTCGTAAAAAAAAGGTAAGTCATTTTAGGAGAGCATAATGAACCATATGCCCCTTGTTCCATTCAAATTTAGATTCTTTGGTGATAGTACAGTCGTGCTTCATTATCATCATAATGGTCAGTAGAACTGATTGTAGTTTTCATACAAGGATCTAGTCGAAATTTCATGTAATTTATAAAGCTTGAGTTTGTAAAACAAAGTATAAATCCACTAAATAATGAAACATATATTGTATGTTACCTTCAACGCTATATATTTTGTGTCCCTTTTAAAGTTTAGGATATATGGTGTGTCCCATTAAACTGTCTGGCGGGAAATGCAACATCAAAGTTGAAATCTTTAAACTGACATCGCTACATATTATTCTTTAGAGAACTAACTTTTTCTATGGGTGTAATTTGTTATTTATTCTTAACGCCTAAATAAACTGTTTATATCAGCTTCTAGTAACTGCTTATATATGTTGTATTATGTACTATTTATTATTTATTTCTATACAGACTGAGATGGCTGAGAAAATAAAAATCTGCTTGTTATGCCAAAAAGAAACTAATGAGGAACTCGTCTGTCCACTTGACAACCTGGTTGCTGCAAGGAGAGAAGAAGCATATCAGGATATTATAACCCTTCATAATCAGTTCAAAGAATTCGATGCGGCCCCCCACCCTAACTTCCAGATGAAGAATTCATGCGAAAAAGCCGCGCATCTTGGCATAAAAAATGTCACCAGCTTTACAAGGCATCATCACTTGAACGAACGAAAAAAAAAACGTTATTTGCAAGGGCAACCTCCTCCAAGAAAAATACCAAGGTGGTGCAGTTCAGATATTAATCGACTCTTGTGACTATTTTGTGGTAAAGAAACAAGTGAGACAGATCATTCTTTCAAGAAACTTAGCCTTACCTAAGATATTCATGACAAAGCAGTAGTACTAGGAGAAGACAATATTGTTGCTCTCCTTGCTGAAGGGGACCTGGTTGCAATTGAAGCAACTTATCATCGGAATTGCTACATTGGATTCAATCGACGGTACAGAGAATTTATCCGAAGGCAGAACCAAAGAACAACAAGCGTGAATACTGAAGTGGTTATAGAGAATGAGCTATTTCAGTTCATCGAAGAGGAAGTTGCTGCAGGATGCAGAATGTTTGCACTGCAAGATTTGACAGATATGATGACAGAATGATTGCAGGAACATGGTGGCATCTAGATATCTGTGAACAGAACTCGTCAGAAAGAAATGGTACTTGAACGCTTCCCTGATTTACGAGAAGAGAAAGGAATCCGTGGTAGGGTGTTTCTTATATGCTCAGAGGCAGCTAGAAGGATTATTTCAGATGCAAGCCAGACACCAGAGGAAGAGTTACGCACATTATTATTAGCCGCTTCAATTCTACGTAAGGCCATCCTAGAGCATGATAATTACACATTCAAGGGTTCGTTTTCAAATGGCTGTGCAAACTCGGCTGTTCCTGACAAAATGAAGCTCTTCTTCCGTCGGCTGCTTGCAGGACCAAACTCTTCACCAGCTGAAGAATAGTCAAGGGAGGTCCTCTGTGTGGGTCAAACGACTATGCTGAATATGACTTCATTTTCAGCAAACTTAAAGTGCGAACCACCCCTTGCTCTGTTCTTGGGACTGAATGTGCGTTCTCAAACAAGGAGCAGGAAGTTGGTCCAACTGTTACATGAAAACTGTCGAGTGTTACTGAGTGTTAAGATAATTTCTATCGAAGTTTGTGCTGCCCAGGCTATTGCTGAACAAACCAAGCGTAACTCGGATACTGTTCATCCTAGTTTTCTTCGTTATGACATTTTCACAGTTACAGCTCTTGACAACTTGGATCACAATCCTACATCCAGGACAGCCACCTCTTCATCATGGAACTGGAATTTCAATTGTTTAGTTTCCTTCCCCAGGTAAACCTCGGGTGGAACAAGAACCGACAGAATTCGACTTCCGAGTACGACATTCAGGCACAAGTGGATCCATTCTGCCATCAGCATACACGTTTGTCCCACCTGTTAGCAGAAACCGGATACACCAATCTCAAAAAAGACATGTAGAGCCTATCGATTTGACATCATTTGAGAAAGAAAGAGATCATGAAAAATCGTGGATGACAGCAGTGCATTCCATGCTGCATGAAGATTCTGACCCTCAAGCAGAGGCAATCATGTAGTCAGCATACCACGCTTCCAGATTGGATGCTATTGAAGCAGATTCAAAATGCATTGAAGCCCTGTCGCCGCTATTCTATGAAAAGTCAGCCTCCCAAGGAATGATTCGACATTTTATGGAACTTGTGATAAAAATAACTGAATACCTTAATCCGCAGCAAATACATGTCTTGATGGTAGATGAAACACTTCATGCAATAGCAAAGACAGTCCAGTGGACCTTCCCGAGATGTATGGAGAAGAGATATGTTTCTTGTAATGCTAGGAGGGCTTCACATTGAAATGGCTCTCTGGGCTACTATGGGGGATCTCTTACACGGGTCTGGGTGGCCTGAAACACTCGCAGAAACTGGGATTACTAATACGGAGATGGCAGCCACATCTTTCTTGAGAGCATCGGATCCAATGAGAACCCGTTACGCGCACTAAATCACTGTTGTGATTCTAGTCATGAAGCAGGCTTACAAACATTCTGGACGAGGTTGAGTTTGATGAGTGGCTGGAAACAGGGTGTAAAGAGAAACAAACATTACAATTCTGGCTGCTCATTTACAAGTACCAACAGCTTATACTGATTTTGATACGGTCACAACGGGAACGAAAGTTCAAACTTATGACTGCCTGTTTGAAACTCTTCGTACCTCTGTTTTTTTTTTGCCCTAGATCACTAGAACTACGTTCGTTGGGTTTCTGTCTTCATCAGAGACTTTGAGTCTCTTCTATATCCAATTCTGGATGAGTTTGAAAAATGACACAGGGTTATTTCAAGAAGTTACCATCGCTTTTCATTCATCCCAATTGACCATGCTCATGAGCAGGCTAATAAAAGGGTTAAAGGACTTGGTGGGGTTATTGGTATCACTGAAAATTCTGCTATGTTAGAGCGCTGGGTTCTCACTGGTCCTGAAATAAGTCGTATTGTGAAGCAATTCACAGAAAGTAGTGCCAGGGTCGACGTTGAGGAGCTTCCACATCATGAGGAAGGAAGAGCATCCCAGCATCTTTTTTAACGTCATGTTACAGATCTACTGGATGCTATTTTGACCAAAGGAAATCCTTTTGAGGAAACCAGTTCAGACCCGGTAACACCAGACAACAAATTCTGTGTTGATGAATCTGCTGCAGTGTCTGTTTGTATTTTAGAATCAAGGGGCTAAGAACAATATTATACTTTCAAGAAAGAAGTCCTTGAAAAAAAATGACGTCCCTTTAAAATCACCAATGAAGAAAAACAACCTGTTGCTTTTCCATGATAAGAAACATCAACGGAAGACATTACTTCAGAAAAAAGTGCAACACTACAAGCAACATACAGACTTGTATGGACAGGTATTTGTCGCGATGGCCATGGTGGAAATCTAGGGGACTTTTTCCGTCATGAATCTTGTTCGTACCCACCAACCCTTTCCTTTGAGGAGCTCTCAACTCCTGAACAAAATCGGACTTGTTGGCATGCGTTTTAGAAACTAAGGCAGCCAAGAAACTAACTGGAGATGAGGAATTAGAGGCACCAGATACGTATGAGTTCATTATTATTGATGGTGGTGCGCTGATTCACACTCTTCCTGGGGAACCAATCCCGGGATAATCATTCGATGAATACTTCATGAAAGTTTTCTACCCAAGGATTCGGCATGATTTGAAAAGGACAGCAAGAGTTGATGTTGTCTGGGACCAGTACCATACATTGACAGTCATAGGAAGCACAAGGGAAAAAAGAGGAACTGGTACACGGCAGCGCGTGTCTGGCAGTACAAAGGTCCCACGAAACTGGCAAAATTTCTTAGCAAATACAGATAACAAGGAGTTGTTTTCCTACCTTTCTACAAAACTGATGGGAATGCAGTTTCAAGATGATAAGTCAGTCTATATAGCTTCGGGTGATCAAGTACTCCATGCAGGTAATGGCACTCCTATGGGACAGTGCAATCATGAGGAGGCAGATACACGTGTCCTGGTACATTTTCTCCATGCCCTCCGGTACTCATCACTAGGGATGGTATACACCGGAGACACAGATGTTGTAGTGATACTTCTCAGTAATTACCACCACATCATAACGGCAAACCCTAAAGCGGAAATCCGGATTTCTTTCAGAAGTGGAAAAGACACCAAAATGATCTTTCATAAGCTTTCTATAAGCTTAGGTGAGACAATTTGCAAGGGAATGGCTCTATTACATTCTCTCACAGGTCCAGACAGCACATCAGCTTTTCAGTTTAAGGGAAAGAGGTCCTTTTTCAAGACCGAGAACAAAGTCTCGCACCTTATGAAAGAGTTCGCATCTGCTGCCAGCACTCCATATTAGTTTACATCACAACTGAAAGAGGTTGTGAAAGGTTTGTCTGCAGACTGTACACCAATGAACTTTGCCTTGATGATGCCAATGTTGATTTGCTCAGAATGAAAATGTTCTGTCATAAGACCAAGGATGTGGAGAGATTACCCCCAACCAGCGATGCTATGGAGCAGCATCTCAAAAGAAGCGTCTTTCAAGCAAGCATTTGATAAAGGCTCATGAGGCGATGATGTCCGTGCAAGATCCCTGCGATCATGGATGAATTGAGACAGACAAGAAGCTGGTTCCGGTGTGGACGACACTATCTCTTGCAAAGGATCTGTACGACCTTGATGTAAAGTGCTCCTGCACAAAAACATGTTCATCGTGCAAGTGCAAAATAGAAAAATTTAGATGTACACGTTTGTGCAAGTGCACATGTCTTAATGACTTATGAACGCTTTGAAGTCAGTTGATACTGGTCAATGTTTCTATGTTCATGACACATTAAAACTATTTATAAACCTGTTTTCTAAGATATTTGCTTATGAATTACACATAAAGATTAGATACGTGTTGCGTCTTTTGTAGCTTTTTATTTCAAGGTAAATAACTCAAAATATATTCTAACTGGAAGAATAAATAAAAAACTAGAGCCATTTTAATATGATTATTTCGCTGTAGACCCGTATTCAGACTACCCAAGGCACCAACAACCCCTAGTGGCCGGATCATTGTCCACTCGGACCAAAGTTGTAGTTTAGGTCCCAACCTTTAATTTGATACAAAAAAATAAAACGTCAATTTGAAATGACTGGCTCGGGGGTCCCCCACTATCATGAATGAATGGCTCGAATAACTCCATTTCAGAGTCAGGAGAGGAATCTACTTCCTCAGTTTCATCAAACAAAGAACTGACACTGATAGTGTAAGCCATAAACTCTTTTTCAGATTCATTAAAGGAATCTACATACTTTTTACCATCAAACTTCTCATTGGAGTCAACAGAGGAATTTTCCTCAGCAGAAACAAGTTCCTGTTTGTCATAAGAGGATCTGGCCTCATTTGAAATACTCTCACAAGAGTTATTAAAGGATTTATACTTATTTAAAGGATACTCCTCGCATAAGTCTTGAAAGGACTTGCCTTATTAAATTCCTCGCAGGAATCAACTGGGGTTTTTACCCCGCAGGCTACGGTTTATTCTTTAGATTCAGACGAAAAACGTTGGTCTCCGTAGCATCAAACTCTTTTTTAGAGTCAATAAAGGAGTTGTTCCCCTTATTTACATGAAAAGAGCCTGGCTCTTGTACTATGCTCTGCATAGATATTAAAACAAAACCAGAAGGTTTACCCTTTGGTCTCTTTGCAAGTTTCCAGCAGCCAGATATTAGATGACCTTCCTTTTTGCAAAAAATACAGATATTCTTTGAAAACAACTGGCCTTGGTTGGATTCAGACACAGTGGACGTAGACTGAGGTGTAGCAATGGACTTTACTGTACTATCAGAACTACTAGTACTGGGCGACTGCGCTTTAAACTTCTTTTGACCATACTAATTTATATTCTTTTTTGTGAATGACTGGTTTGATTAGCTAGTAAAGGACATTTTGTGTGTTGATGAATAATCATCAGCTAATCTAGCAGCAATTTCAAGTGTTTCAGGACTTTTCTCATCCAGAAAAGTTTTAACATCTGCGTTAATGCAGCGCTTAGATTCTTCAAGCAAAATTAACTGGCGCAAATTGTCATAATTTTTCATTACATGTTTAGAACTACACCAGCGATCAAACAACTGCTCTTTTGTCCAAGCAAACTCTACGTAGGTCTGATTTTTGCGCTTTTTCCAATTTCTGAATTTCTGGCGGTAAGCCTCCGGAACTAACTCATAACCTTTCAGGATTAACCGTTTAACCTGGTCATAGTCAGCCGCGGCTTCTACTGAAAGCTCTGTATAAATTTCTCTGGTCTTGCCAGTCAATACACTTTGTTATAGCATAGTCCAATTTTCCTTTGGCCATTTTAAATTTTCAGCTACCTTCTCAAATTGTAGGAAACATTTATCAACCTCTTTTTTTAAAAGGTGGGGCAATTCTAATGTGTTTAGTAACATTAAAACTGTGAGTTGGGGCAGCACGTAGACGATGTTCAAGTTTAAGTCTTTCTAATTTCAGTCGTTTTAAACCCAATTTTTTTTTTCTAGTCGTCTTTCTCTTTCTAACCCTTCATGTTCTTCCCTCTCTAACTGTTTTAATGCTTGCTCATGTTGCATTTCAACTGCATTGCAAGGTTTTCATTTTTTGATAATTCTACTTCAGTCTCTTCAATTAAACCTTTGCTTACCAGATCTTGCATGATTTTAGCAATGATATTAAGCTTCCTCAAAACTTTTTTTACACCTAACCCTTAGTGTTGTCCCCAAGGCAACAACTGATCTTTTGTCAACTGTTCAAGTTGATCAGGGTCGGGATCCTCAACAAATGTCTCAGGTTTGAATTCTTCCATGTTCAGATGTTAAAACAATAACAAAAAAAAACACTGAGATAAATCTTGTAAACAATGTAATGTAAACAATGTGTTATTTTGTAAACAGTGTATTTATAACAATGGGTCTAGGTCAAGGCCTAATAATTTTTAAAAACTATTAAGCCTCCAAGACGAGCCCCAAATTTTATGTTACAGAACCTAGTATCAACAGATTATGTATGCGTGACGAACATAAATTTTGTAATGTAGAAAAAAAATCTGTAACACTAGGCAGCGTGAAATGTCTAGGGGAATGAATAAAGAAGTCAGTGTTTTTTTGTTAACATATAATTCTAAAAACAACCCTATCATTACAGTACACTAAATCAATACAATTAAACAGTATAACAACAGTGCAAGAGTAAATCAATACAAGTATATAAAAAAGTGTACAGTACTTGGATACCACCACTGTCACAGCGACAAGTCATTTATAGCGTACATCCCTGATGAACTGGTCACATAAATATACTCAGAGAATAACAGTCCAGTTCACCACAAAATCAGTTTGTTGTAATCAAAAAGTAAAGTTCTTGTTATAATCCCGAAAGCAAACTGAAGACCATACAAGATCCATCACAAATTTAATAGAAAAGCTATAACTGCCGCAATTGTAGGAAAAGGTCCACAAACTGACTTACACTCTTCTGTGTCCGCTGGAATATATCTCTCCTCTCTCTCTCTCTCGGCTCTAAAACACAGCCCCTTATATAACTTCTCCCACAAGCAAAGAACTTTCCCTTTCTCGAACAATCCAAAGAACCCAATAGTACACAATCACGTTACAGGAAACATATAGAATAACGAATGTTGTGTTTCTACATATCAGGGTTCACACGTGGGCCGGCCCGGCTCGGCCAGGTGTGAAAAGCCCAGACTAGCATGACCGCTGTGTTTACTCGTGGGCCGCACCCAGCCAGCAAGAACAAGAAACGCCGTAGCATAGCAACGCCCAGGACTTGAGCAAACACGAATCAGAATATCAACAGCGCACAATAAAAGAGACATATGAACAGCTCATAATAAAACAGGCATCTGTAACAACCTTTACATATAAACGATGAGTCCGCCTTGTAGCTATATATTGATCCATAGCTTTCCTAGGTACAGATGAAACACAGTCATATACCCTAAAGTTCCAACAAAACATAGCCCGTACAGCACCTAAGAATACCGAGAAACACGCCGACCATTTAAGACTACATGAACGAACAACCCGCTGAAACTGAAAGGATGTATGTCTGTGAGAGACAATAGTTATATACCTTAATTAAATGAAAAACTTATATACATGGTTGCGCGCGTTGAGGCTTAAACATTTTGTGTATCTTTGATCTCTGTAGGGTAAAAGTATCGTTGTTTCCTGTGTGTATTTTTTATATAAACTTTTGTCTGCAGGTATGTGACTTAATATTTAACCACTCTTCTTAATTACCAGGTGATACGATAAAAAATCGCCACCCTCAGTTCATCAAATATTAACCATACCTATGCAAAGACATAAATGTTTTTAATCTTGATTTTGTATGACGTCCCTGGTCTATCAAATCAGCTGCCACATACTAAAAACTCCCCCTCAGATCGAGGCCATTTTTAGCGTTTATACAAAGGTTAATGCTTACGTAGAAGACTGGCTTCCGTGTCTCAGGGGTAAAGCACAAGACTAAAAGCCGTGAGGTCGTGAGTTCAAATCTCAGCCGAGGCGAAGAGATTTTCACGGTCGGCCCCGACCCAGGGTGAGCGCTCAGTAGGCTCCATGGGAAGGCTGTGCCCAACATGTGTATGTCACTCGCAAACGGGTGCGTCTTTATGGGACTCCTCGGTGTTATGACCCAGCAATGGAGATGAAGACATACCCAGGACCCACAGGTGCGGTAGACACCGGGTTTGGGTGACACCAGGATACAAACAAAAAATAATAATATGATAGGAAGCGAGTGCCACCGCCCTGTCATGTAGTTCAAAATCGAAATGGAACTCTGCAGATGTACATACTTTGATTAAGAACTAGATAAGAGAGAAAAAATGGAAGCGGTTACCTCCAGCAAAAAAAAATTTAAAAAAAGGTCTATGCAACTGGACATTCTGTAATAAAATGTAAAGTAAATCTGATACATGTTTTTTTTTATTACAGCCGTCTCTGTGAATAATCAACCATTGCTATTCTTTATATGATGCATTTTCATATAGTTTCTGCATTTCATTCTCATATCACATTTTATTGAATGATTTGTGAATTGAATGATTACAATGAATTTGACACAGGATTCTAGTAAAATGAAACAAATAATCGTAAAATTCAGTCTTGGTGTAGCATGTCTGAAATGAACAAAATAAGTTATGACTAATTTACGTAAATATACGTATAAGTGCACCGGGATGACTAAGCAATCAGTCAAAAGTGACTACATTAGCTGTTCATCTCTGTCTCTAGCCAGTGCTGCCAGCATTATGGAGATTCTACCTTACCAAACACAGTGAATAACCTTGTCACCAAGGTTTTCCCCCTAAAAAATCGTAATCCTGGTAACTCTGCCTACCATTCTCTTAGACTGAGAGAGCTAATAAAATCTAATGCTTCTCAAGAGAGCCGGCGCACAATGAATTGTTTTTTGGTCGGCATGAATGTAAGAAGGGCACAAAGAGGTATCCGGGAGTAATTTAATTAATTACTTTGTGCTGAATATCGTAACAAAATCTGGTAATCCATCCGCGTTATATTCACAAAAGACTGATAATCTTGAATTAATCATACCAAAGAGTCGCCACGGTAACAAATCCGAGTTTCTTTGTTAAGATCTCATTACTTTATCAAAGAAACGTTTGCCTGATCGGGACAAAATCGAGCAGCATCATACGCAACTGCTTTGTTCTCCTCGACGATCCATAGTATTTCAACTGCAGGAGAAAGCGTATAGATAATATGTTTCCAACATATCTCAGATTTTTTTGTTTTAATTCATCCCTATTATTTAAAACTGTACTTTGCTGATTTGTTCCTTCTTTTTCTTGAAAGATGTATTTTTGTAATAACTTCTACTGCCAATACAATGTGCCTTAACCAGGTATATCGGAAAATCTCCCGTAAAGTTTGAAAATATTTAACAGTTGCTACATCCTTTGAAGATGTAAAATTAATTCTTAATCGGAACGAGCTCGACTAGATTTAAAACAAAGTTGAAACCTTTATACGCCTGGTCTGATTAGGTATTAAATAATGCTAAAGGAGTGTTGTTGTTAAGAATTGTGCCCAAGTAACTCTAATTGGCTTTAAGAGACATCACATATGATGATATAGCGAGGAGTTGTTTTTGAACTGCGCATTACGTTTCGTCTGTATCTGGAGTTTTGCAAATGTTTTACAGATTAGCCTAGTGCTTATTCAGTGTACAACCCGGTCAATTCGGTTCGTATTTTTTATTATTAAAAGGCCATGCGCGTCATCAACAGAATTATCCCTCAATTGTTTTTTTTTTCACAAAGGACTCAACTGCAGAGTTAGGCCCAAAGTAATTGTATTTGAAGTAACTGTAATAAAAATTATTTTTTCAAATAAATGTAATTTTTTCAATAACATTTCAAAACTTCGAAAATAATTGTTATTTTAGTCGATTCCTTTTGAAAAGTATGAGTTTAAACAATTAGTTTTCAATTACTTTTGGGTATATTTTCAATATGGATAATTCCATCAAACTGTCCAATTTATCAAGCTTACCTGGCTATTAACCAATTTTCCATGGTTGTTCCTCATTTAATTCAGAAGCACATATGCATTTAAATCATATTTTTACTATCTCAGGCTACTAGTTAATTTTGACTGAATAAAAAAGTTTCCCATCCAAGCTAACCCAATGTAAAGACTTCAGGTTACCCCCGGTTATATGGAATCACTTTCAAATTATTCCAGGGGGAATCCTGAACCTCATTTCAGATAAACCCCACACTTTTTAGACAACCGTCTTGCTGATTTTATTCAATGAAAAATTTTAATGATTTTATATAGTATTTCAATAAACCCGATGAAAGACACAAAATATCAGAGGTTGAATCAGTCTAACAAAAGTTGTCGCATATTGTTAAAAATATTATCAAGAGTATTATTATTGACTCGTACAATTCGCCAAAGTACTTGGCAGATAACTTTCAAACAAAAGATATTGTAACAGATTTAATGTGAGCTGTTGACATGTCTCTTTTGTTTATGCGCTGTTGACGTTCTGATTCGTGTTTGGCTAAAGCCCTGGGCGTTGTTATGCTACGGCGTTCCTTGTTCTAGCTGGCCGGGTGGGGCCCACGAGAAAACACAGCGGTCATGCTAGTCTGGGGCTTTCTCGCCTGGCCGAACCGGGCCGGCCCACGTGTGAACCCTGACATGTAGAAACACAGCGTTCTTGTTCTAGATGTTTAATATAACGCATGTGTACTGTGTATCATGTTAAGTTCTTTGGATTGTTCGGGAAATGGAAAGTTCTCGGCTTGAGGTGAAACTTTATAAAGAGTTTTCGGATGAAAAGTTATAAATAGGGGCTGTGTTTTAGAACCGAGAGAGAGGAGAGATATATTCCAGCCGACACAGAAGAGTGTAAGTCAGTTTGTGTACCTTTTTCTTATAATTGCGGCAGTTATAGCATTTCTTCGAATTTGTATTAAACGGATATTATTTAGTCTTCAGTTTGCCTTTGGGGAACTTCACTTTTGGATTACAACGGATTGAATTTGTGAATGAACTGGACTGTTATTCTCTGAGAAGACTTATATGAACTGTTCATCTGGGCTTTTCGTTATAAAGGAGTTGTTGTCGCTGTGACAGTGGTGGTATCCAGGTACTGAACACTTTGTCAGCTTAATAATACTTGGATACCTCACTGGAGACGGTGACGTCACGTCACCTTTGCAAATGCCATAGGGACTTTATTTTCGGGTATTCTCGGTGGACTCATCTATGACCCTAAAGGACATGAAGAAATCATGCATTCCCGGCACCGGAGATGAGGCGATTCACAGGAAACCATCATTGCACGGTTGCACTATTTGCAAATACTCAGTCCCTAAAAAACTTGCATGATCCTGCAGCATAATGTAAATAAACAATAAACATTATATGATAATAAATTACAAGCACTATCACAGGGAATCCCTTTTGTAATATAATTTTGAGAAAAAGAAGCCCGTGTTTGTATGCAATAAAGTGCTGTTGTCGACACTCTCACACTAAGGAACCAGCTAAACATTCAATGCAACAGACATGGCGTCATAACATTATGCTAACAAAGACTATTGGGTTTGTATATGGCTTTCAGCTTACTTCTGACGAAATACGTTCTGAGCCATTATGGCTGCGGTGATGCTACATTCGAGGTTTGAATACGAATTCAACCAGGGCATGCAAGTTATGTTATTCAAGATGACAAAATAAAAATGACAGCATTAAAGAAACCGTTTCACCTCTGGTTTCATTTCGGGCCTCGGCGCTTACGCTCTGTTCTCGAGCGGGTCGATATACGCCGTGTTACACGACTCCTTAACGCACCAGCCGTCTCATGTCGTTCCGTCAACATACTGGTGCCCTGCCGCACCTATTTTTCCTTGGTTGGTAATCAACCCCATTGGTGACTTGGGCTCTTCATATTAATCCTGCAGAGAGTTTATGGCTGGATGGGGTCCGACAGTAAAACTCTCACCGCCCCTCGACTGAGAGTTAAGCCTGTCATCAGTTCAGTGTATTTATTTTCTTAACTCGGAACTTTAAGGGGCCAAATCACCTATATGACCTTTAAAAATAAAGGAAACTCCTTAGATCTTTTGTAAAAAATAGGTCAGTATATGTGGATCTCACCGTACACAGGCTGCTTGTATTGTTTATATCAACGTGTGTATATTATGTGGGGGGCCCGCCAAAATAATCAAAACAAGTTCAACATGGGCATCTGACAGCAAGTCAGATAAGCTAGGGCTTTGCAAATGAAGTTTTGAAACAAGTGATCTTACTGGCTCCGCATAGATGTTACCTACCATCTAAGGTTACATGTTTTTTCCCGTTTGTTTACATTGCTTTGCTTATAAACATGTTGTTGATAAACAAATCCATACATCTTTCACGAACGCGTTATAAGAACTTTTTTTACAACCAAAATTTGCCTTAGATCATTAATACATATACTGAAGAAGCCAGATTTCAGAAACATTCTTTTTTTAATCAGATGAATGAGTTACTATAAACGTGGATTAAGACAACGCCGACATGGATTACTTGTTTCTATGAACGTCAGCTGCTTGCGTTATTTGCTTGCCCAATTAAATGTCCAGGGACGTAACCACATGAATAATAAAATCTTATTCCCGCTTTCTCGTAACTTTAAAATAATTCCTTTAGTTATGGTTAACAGTCTGATATGAATAGAAACCTGATTAACATCATGGATGCAGGAGACACTTTTGTGCATCCAAGTGAAATTGAATAGTGTTTATATAAACATCAGGCTGTGCATGAAAGGAAATGAGAAAAAATAAAATAATTTCATTAATAACGGAAGATGCCCCGGATGTGACGTTCCGATCTTATATCATTATAGGCATTATCACTGCTTTTGTTCGCTACAGCATTAGGTAACTGAAACTAGTCTAGGCGTGGTTCAAAAATTAATAACAAGGCCGGTGAAATTTCATTAACACCGATGTGTAAATCAGGGGCGGTTTTAGAGAGGGCGCATGAGGCACCCTCTTTCTCGACCTCACACAATCTGGGAATTTGAAAATACACGCTTCGTTCAGAAATGCAGCGCCAGATTCTGCGTATCGTAGTTCTTCTGGTCTCTTCTCCTGAATCAAAGAGTTATGAACAAATTATAATGACATGGCACACTTGTTTACCTGTGCCTTGGTGTTAAACCCCCCCCCCCCTTTACATACCCCTCTCCCTCCCCTCTTCCCCCTACTCCCCACCTCCGACCCCCTCCCTCTCCTTCCTAAAATTCTCTCTCCCTAGGTTGGTTCACCTTTACATATAAAACATACCAAAGAAACAGTCGATGACAGTAATCTTAATTGATTATTGAAGAAAACAGGCATTTTAAATAGATATTAAATTAACATGACCCTTGATCACTGATTATTTACCTGGACCTTCGTTTACGTATATGTATGAAATTCCATGACCTACATGATAAATTAGATAAAATCTAATCACAAAATGAGCCGTAGACCATAAATGCGTAGGTGCCTAATCTGAAAAGATAGAATTTAAACGTGCAATTATCGCATTTTCGGTGCTCCTTCCCCCGGATTGGCACTGATGATATATTCTGACAGTTGTTGAAATGAGCTTTGGTTTTGCAGTTGAAATTAATTGTCTCTGAAATAATTGACTTAAAAACAATTTATAGAATGGCAACATTATTTCACATACACTATACATTACGCTCCCGAGGCAGCGGAAAATCTTGCGCTTCTAAAGAAGCAACTGATTTCCACGCTGCCAGCTTTGACCGTTTATGATATATTTAGACACCAGGTGGCGGTTCGTTGCATGATGAAACAAAAAACGTGCGTATGATGTGACAAGCAGCCAACCAGATGCCAATAAACAAACACTCGACAGGCATCCTGGCTCCGCCCATAGCAGAGCTTCAAGCGCCGCGAGATATCAGTTTACGGTCGAATTTTAATTGCTCCCTTTGTATTCTCGCATCATCGACCGATTCGATTATGACATTATGACTGTGTTAGCGTAGCCACGTATCTGTTGTCTGCAGAACTGAAACCAGCCAGCGAGGTGTGCACGCAGCCTTTGTTGTTACGTTTCGTTTGAATTACAACTCACCGGCCGGGCATCCTATTTACCCAAGGCCCTAAGCTAACCACGTCTGGGGCAATTCTCTTTGAGCCTGTGGCCTGTACAAACGTTTACCGGGGCGGTGAGCTGTCACTGAAAACGAAATGAAAATGATTGGCTACGTGTATTCATTACTTGGCCGTGTCTTCCAGCACAAGGTCTCATCTGATTGGACAAAAATGTTAACAAAATATCGCAAAAGAATATAGACATTTAAAACATCGTATCGTGATACCGATATATCGATATTATCGCTCACCCCAGGATTTAGGTTACCTGAGACCATGCTTCCTCGGGTTATCTTTTTCATAATACCGCCGGGCGGGGACGACTACTGAAACTGGGGAAGCTTTAAGTCCTTACACTGCCTGCCTTGTACAATGTAAAATAAATAAGTTTATATAATAAATATATATATATATATAAAGTTATTTATTTTACATTGTACAAATAGTTATTATAACTGATAGAGGCACTCTCCATGGCTTCGTTGGTGGCGTTCTGTATCCTGCAGGGTGGAGGAAATCAGATGCCAGGAGAAAACCATCGGCCTCGGACGGGCAACTACACGTTGTATAACAGCTATGTATAAACAGAAACATTAAACCTTAATGTCCGCACGCCTGTGGGCTATAGGAAGGACGGACTTAATTGGAAATGTAAGCTTATCCGCATCCGTAAAAGCAAATAAACGCTTTGTAGATCATAGCTCTCCTTAGTGCAATTAGAACACATTTTATCAATCGGATATAGAAATACACGGCATGTGGGGACATGGTTCACTAAAGGCAGAACTAAGAGGAATTACAAACTATATAATGAACAATAATGTTATGTATAATTATATAACAAAACCAGGCACTAAGCACTTAAAACAATATTCAACAAGTTGATTTATGAGATAACTTGGACACAGCCGTTCAGCACTCTATATTTCCTAATGGATTAAGTTAAAGAAACTAATACATAAGTGAAAGTGCTGTGACTTCCTTTAGTCTACTAGCTTCTCCTATACCCGTTCATTATATGTTCACTCGAAGACCTATGACGGGCGGTGCTATCATATAACGATGACTGGCTAACTTATTTTAATATCAACAGACAACATAACAGCTGTGACAGTTGAACATGTTGTTCATGCTCTCGGAAGAACTGAACAATATGAGATGGCCGCGAACCCTGATTCAAAGTAACAAACGACTCTCTTATGCTTACCATCAGGGGGCGCTGCAATCCTCCTGGAAAAATTGAAGTGAAATATCTATGGATTTAAGTAACTTTTTTAAAATTTGTTTTCCTTTTGCAGCATCAAGCATGGCTGTTAAGGCGCCCTGAGTTTCTATCGAACCCGTAGTAAGTGCCGGAAAGGTTCCGAATTAGCAAATTAGAGAGAAAATGCAATATTAATCAATGTCTACAATAATGAACATTTCGAAACTTTTTTTCGAATGATCCCAACAGATAAGCCCTAACAAACACTAAAGATCCCCACAGATTGTTGCTGATCCAAAGGATATTAAGCTCTGTGCAGAACCGGTCGGACAGTAATTAGACAAATACTCTTAATCCAACAAAGAGAAAACAAAGAGCAGATGGTATAAATGGGAAGTCGGCGTTGAAGATTTTACGACACATCCTAGCGACGAGAGATAAGCCTGTAGGGGGTATTTGTAGAAACATCCAAGGTCTTTCTGTAGGGTGTAAATCTGATGATGTTGCTGGCGGGTTTTTACTAATCTTGGTTTATCTTTACGCATTTAATAATTACACTAACGGTGAGGTAGCTTACCTTGGTTATCACGGTGTAAATATTCCCCGGGTCCTTTGTTTCTTATGGTGGTCTTATCATCTGTACAGCACATCTTCCTTAAATAGTCAGGTGGCTTAACGGAGATATCCTTACACGCCGGATAAAAGCACCAAATTGGGTATGAAGTGTATTCAGATTAATCCTGATCATTTTGGAGGGGGTGCCCACTTGAACGCAGTTTATAATTCTTTCAGCAGCCCAAGGTCCAATATTACAAGATTTTTCGTGTTATTTCAAAACTCTACAAAAATGAACGGGAAGTTGTACAAAAGATTGATTTTAAATCTCTCTCTCTCTCCCTCTCTCTCTCTCTCTCTCTATATATATATATATATATACATATATATATATATATATATATATATAAATGTGTGTGTGTGTGTAAATGAAATCTGGATTCCAAATTAAAGTAAACTCAAACGCCCGCAATAGCAATAATCAATAAATCCTAACAGAAAAAAATTCTCTCCAAATGACATGAGTTTAAAAGATATAAAGCCAAGAGACGAAAACAGAAGTCACCTAAATGACCGGAGAAAATAGTTTATCTGCGGGGGGAAATCGGTGGTGTGTGGGCACTTCCCGGCCGAGCGAGACTTGGAGATTTTCCAGGCCGGTAAAAAATCGTTTTGATGGGAAGCCGGCTCTATCAGAAACAAACGTCTAACTGGCGTGTCTTCTCTATGCCAGGCGAACCAATACACATTAAGTAGTGAACAAATTAATAACCTTAATTTTTAACCTTGCGCAGCGAGGAAGTTTCAACAACCGGACGTTACCTAAACCGTTATGTGTGATGCACAAGTCGCACTTTATTTATTCGGTCAATCTTCAAACATAAAATACTAGATACATAAAATAATACATTAATAATCAGGGGCGGATCCAGGATTTAGGAAAAGTGTGGTCGGACCCGGAAAGGGGCCAATGAAAAACCTAATAACAAAGGTCCCCAGGTCCTTAAAAGTGCAGGGGGATCAAGCCCGCAAGATTTTGTCTGAACCCTTAAAAAAGTTATGAAATAGGACCCCCCCCCCCCCCGGATCCGATTGTGATAAACGATTATCAGTCTTCTTTTATCATCGAGCATGATTTTACAACTAGTTCCTATAACACTTGTGAATACATATCAGAAGGTTCATAATTAAGGATTATGTCTGTGTCTGCTTCTCACAGCCTCCCGCTGTCTGATCATTATAATATTATAAGTGTTAAAAGAGAATGCTGCATCGAATTAAATTTTTCAAGCTGGAACTTTTATGTAAGCGTTTAAAAGAATGTTTGTGTTTTTAATTGAATAGGAAGCTTCGTCTACAAGGAGCGAAATGGGGCCTATCGAAATAAGTCTCGGATTAAGAGTTAACAGAATAAAAGAAATGATAAATTTTGTCAGGTTGTCAGTCAAAAATTATTTATGGTTCGACAGATAACGTTTATATGATAAATCAGAATTCACAAAATCTAAAGAGCCACAAAAGTAGGCAGCGTGTCGTGTATAGAAGCATTCCGCTGGCCACTACCTCCGTCCCGCTTTCCTTAGTCGCGTAATGGATATGTATGACATGTAATAATGACACGTTTATTACAAAGACACATAGTCCCGCCAAGCAATCTTTAAGGTAATGTAAGATGTAAAAGTAATTTTGCACGGTATATCAGCAATGACACGTCTAGAAAATACACATGGTCCCGTAAAATTTTTCAGCTGATGTAGAATGTAAAGTAATTTTACACGATATATCAGCAACGACACGTCTAATACAAAACATAACAATCCCATCGCATGGCCCCTTGTATTTCTCCCAGTCCAATAGCGCTTGTCGTTCACGTTAGAGAACAGTGTGAACTTTCAGCTGGCTCGAGAAACCCGCCTCCCCATTGGATTCATACGTTTTTCTTTATCAGTCTAACAAGGACCCAGGCGGCTCTTTTTTTTTCCTTTGATCAAATACCATCTTCCTAATGTTCTTCACATCAGCAGAATTGCTCCCACGGGCCGATGAAACAATACACGACTTCTTTTCTTGTCTCTTTCCAACCGTAACGTCTCCATTAATTGAGATATCTTATGAATTAAGTATAAGCATGCATGTCATGGAACTACTTTTTTCCTCTAGTAGTCTCCATACTACCCCAAACAGTGGCCGCTTAAATTGTAACAATAATATGCGATAGATATGGGATATGTTCTCGAATATTGAAATAAAAAGGCAATGCACAACTGATACAGGGATTATCAGGATTTTTTTTTTCTATTCATTTCAGTATTTTAAATTTCCAATAAATCAACTTTTCCAGGAAACGGTTACACCAGAAGTAATCAGTGTCTTCGTGACGCCACTTTAGGGTATTTTGCGTGAAGATTGTATATCAATAAACACAATTTGTATAATCCCTTGTCGCAGCATCATAATATTATCAGAAGGAACATATTTTTAAAACTCTGTGAAAGAGCAATATTATATTTGAGAAAATATTCATAAAATGGCAGGATATTTTATTATATATTAGTTTATATCAGTGTTTTATTCCAGTGTTCTTATTTTGTCATAAATAAAAAATAAATTGGACATGAGAAATAATATAAAACAACTAGAATACACTTGAACACAGATTACACTTGAACGCAATAAAGAATATAATATATTACTACGTCCGGTTTGTTATATATTTATTTCATAATGAAAGGTCATTTAATTTTTATCTTATTGACAAGAAACGACTCTGCCTTATTTTTCTAAGCCACGTGACTTGAAATGAATGATCTTTTATCAAGTCACAACAATGACCGGAACACTATACTGTCTGTATCCTAAATATGATAATATAAGTTGGTACACTGTAGGCCTGATCCTCTTGTTCACATATACAGTCATATATGAATGAATCTATTTGATGTTCAATGTAAATTTTCATAAGTTCATAGCAATAAATCAATGTAATAGTTGATATGACTCAAGGCCTGATTTAATTATATCCATATAGTAATATTCACGGGAGGGTTTAATTAGTTTGAATAGTTTTAAGGTTCTTTTTTTTCATTTCCGTAATTTAGCACAATAAGCTTAATGTATATTAAACGAAAACTTAAAACTAGTGTCGTTTTGTTGTATTACTTCTTGTTACACCTCTGAGTGCAAGAGTCAAATTTCATCCATTCACGGATAATTAGTGCTATGTTACATTCCAAACGTAGGTATAGACCACATTTGATCTCTATTATCTTTTGTAACAGTCATCATGTCATTGTGCCTTTGTGTGCGGGTGTTATTATTGAGCGCCTTCACGCAAACTTTCAAAGGTTCCTTTCCACCATTGTGGATATTTCACATAAGACGCACAAAGCATCGAAGACGCATGTTTATTATGTTCGGTAGTTGTGACCTCGGAAAATCAAAGTTAAACACCGACAAAGGGGTTTTTACACCTCGTGCAATGGGTCATAAAGCTAATGATGTGTCATTTCATGAGAGACAATGAAGTTTCTTTGAAATTGGTGATACTATTTTGATTACCGACAACACAGGAAGGAAGATGAAGGCTGGCTTAGTCACACTGAGGACCGCTGGGTGTAAATGCACCCGTTTAACCTTGTTTACGTCATTCAGTCACTTTAATCAAAATACCAGCAAGACTTCCCCGTAAATGTAATGCAGGAACAATAATAAATTATAGGGCTATAAAGACACTCAAGTGTACCTGAATATGTAATGTTGCACTTAAGATATATGTGAATATGCAAGTACATTAAGATATAATTTGGATACTTAAAAATAAATTTTACCTATATTAACTTTAAAAAAAAATTAAAAAATAATGCTCAATACTAGAATTAGCTCATTTGCAACAACAATAAAAACAGAAGACACTAAGCAAAAAAAAAAAAAACCAGATGACGAGAATCACTTGATGTCTTTATTATGTAGGGCAGGCAACAACAGCATTTGGTAACTCCATCTCCTTTTCTAGGTAAAAATTGGTAAGTTATACCAAAAGATATAAGACATCCGATATTCTTGGAATCTGTTTTTTATTTATAAAATAAATGTTCAATCAGACAAATTACTGCCTGGCATAAACACTTCTAGCGCTATCATCCATGTTCTCTAGGTCGCTAACAGAGTCCTTGGTGGTTCTTTGTTTTTTTTTTAAACATCAGATACAACGACCAAAAATTAAGTATTCTATAAAAAATATATATTATTAAATGTTTATATGAAGTGTCTGTCCAATATCTTTTTGGGCAGGTATTGTCCTTTTAAGGTAAAATTAAAATGTTTGACCTAGATTTATCCTACAACCGCATCTGACGCGTTTGAACTGTTCATATGATGAACGTTCATATAAAAGGAAAACGATATTTTTAAGACCATTAACTTACAACTAGTAATGAAAAAATGTATGAGAAGAATTTTCCGCAAACCTCCTTTTTTACTAAAGACTTTATTCGTTATTTTTTAATTTTCTGAAACAATAGCATTTTTAGCCAGAACATTTTAAAGGTTTTGCATTAGTCCCTGAAAAAATGTACTCGCGTGCGGACTCGAATTCCGAGTAACTCAGGGGATGGAACCAAAAGTCGAAATAACCAAATATCGGGGGGGGGGTGTTTACATCTACCTTCCCCTTTGCTAAAAGTGGGGGTGGGGGGGTGGGGTAGAAACCCTGTCCCTGCAGAATATATAAATTATTTTAAATGATGGATAATTTTTTGTCCACCTAATTACCAAAAGAACCTTGACATGAGAGTCATATACTTAAGAGTAAACAGGATAAGAGCATTTTAAAGTGTCAACCGAAAACGTCAGCTATATATAAACTACATATAATGTTTGGTTTGTTGTTATCCTTTAGATTGGTTTCACTTTTGCATCACCGATAACAAACGATTATGTATCAGAACGCAAAGAATGCATGTCATTCAAGAGAAAATGCTTTATATCTGACAGATATGTACAAAAGACGAGAAAGTAGCAATTAGCATTAAGACCTATTCATGTGCAGGTATAATTATATATACATTCAAACATTCATACATACATACATACAGATGTTGCGTTTTTTAATGTCCTGCTAATGAAAAATTACTCTGAGGACCCAAAATTGAAAAAAAAAATCCGATAACGTAATAAAAAATAACCGATAATGTAACACTAACCAATAATGTAATACAAAAACAAAGATAATGTCACAACATTTGCTAACCGATTACGTTATATGAAATAACCAGATAATGTAACAAAGTTCCTTAACCGTTAATGTAAATTAGAATTTACCGATGATTTATGAACACTTTAGCGAACAGACATAATCGTTTATGATCAGTTATGCAAACTGCAATAAATTTAAAAGATGATTAAAATTAAAATTATATACTTTATCCCCAGGTAGGCCTATTGCATATCAAAAATTAGGTTGTTTTGACCTACATTCTACGGGTAAGGTTTTTGTTGTATATTTGTTGAACGTTTACTAGAGTTCAATGCCACAAAGCAAATATTTGCGTTTAAACAAGAAAAACAATGTGCATTATCTGCACAATTAACATTATTATTATATAACCCGTGGGTCTCGACGCTCAGACGAATATGTCTATAAGGATATTTTTATTAGCTTTTTCAAAATGTTTGTATTGTAACCTTGACCATTGACTCCATGACCCAAATATCGATAGGATTCATACTTCTGTAGTAGGCCATTTATATGAAGTTTAAAAAAATATATCAAACTAAACTGGGGTTATATGCGTTACATGGAAAGTTTTGCACGAGAAGTTTGGGTTAAAATGCATCCACAATCTTTTTAAGTAAGTGGGTCCAGTGACCTAGAACTTTGACCTGATGATCCCAAATAGTTCTTACTTTAGTGGTTTACCATACATAATTTTGAAATCCGTATCGCAATTCAGACTGAAGTTATCATTTAAAAAAATGAGATTGGACGGATAATTTTGAAATCCGTATCGCAATTCAGACTGAAGTTATCATTTTAAAAAATGTGATCGGACGGACAGACAGATAGGCGAACAGACAAACATACGGACGGAGAGAGTGATTACTATAGGGCACCAGGTTCCGCGACACCAGATGAAACCATAGATGAGAAAATGATTGATGTCATTTAAGTCTGAAAATAGAATAAAAATCATTAACATTAAAAAAAAACAATTTCTCGGAAACTGACAAAATCTAGCCATTGTCACTATTCAAGGTAAGCTTTATGACAATCCATGCACTAATTATGAAAATACTGGAAGATTTGTATAATTATTCCGAGGGGTACTCACAAGCCCCATAGCTCAGAGGATACAGGTTGCAGTGACCTTATTTTTATTGACCTCTATGAATGTTCACTTAGAAGCTATTAGAATTAGCAGTTACGTTCTGCGCCTTTCTAACGGACGGACGACGAACAAAGCGCCATATCTATACCTTAGTTGACTTTTAGTCAGCTGAGCTAAAAATGAAGAAAATTAGAGCAGCTAGTTCTTCTAAATCTTTGACTAATCAAATGCGAAATTTTAACAATTTTGGCTATTGATGTAGCTACCTTAGTTACACACAGTATATATCACCATGGAAATTTTGAAGAAAGATTTTACAGTTACTGCAGACAAATTAACAAACATTCTTTTGTGGCAACTTTTTTTATCTGAAATTCATTCTTAAACTAAAAATTCTCAGAAATTGTTGCATGTTATGATTTAAAATTTGATACTTTTATAAATCCTGGATTGTTCTTTCATGTTTGGAAGGCTATAGTTGCTATCAATATTTGCTTCAATTTTACGCATTATTGGTTGCACTGTTTGTACTTAGAAATAACGACTGGTCATTTATCAACAAGGCACATATTGTAAATGTTAGCCCATAAAAATTTCTTACTTAATATCAAGGTTGGTCATTGGTAAATATTCTAGCATGTATAAATATCAGGTCATTATGACCTGTATTCTGCGAAATTTGCTAATTTCTGTGGGTTTAGCATTTATAAATACTTATATCAATGTTCTTGGTAGCAAAACAATTTTTTTTTCAAAATCCATTAATTTTTCTTAAGTTATCGCGGGCAACACTAAAAGTTAACGGAGGACGGCCCGAAAGAAGGCGGACGGTGGATATACCATTAGACGTCCCGTCATAGACCGGCGTATAAAAATCGGCCCGGCCATTGCTTCAGAACTGTAGCCCACACAATTGTGTAGTTTGGTTTTTGATGAATGAAATTCATATTTCAGATCAGATATTTCAGTTTGCCTGGACTTTTGTAAAATTTCCTGATGTCCTAAAGTGAGCTATATAATCCTAATAAACGATATGAAAAGTGCGACGGAGAAGGGACTGATTTCTGCTCGGACGGACAAGGGGTGATCACAAAAGATCAGGTTATCTATGGTAAAAAATAATGCAGGTAATGGACTGCTATGTCCATACAACATGCGGAAGGACTCACACAAGGGGTTATCAATGGATTCAAAGATGCTTCTCTGGACCAGTCAGGTTCGATAAAGTGTTATTACAGTACCGGTAATTTGTTTTTAACATTAATGGTTAGGGAACTTTGTGACATTATCGGGTAATTGCGTATCACGTTATCGGTAAGCAAATGCTGTGACATAATCGGTTTATTTTATATTACATTATTGGTTAGTGTTACATTATTGGTTATTTTTTATTACGTTATCAGTTGGGTATTACATTATCAGTTGATTTGATATTACGTCATAGGTTTGTGCTACATTATCGGTTAATATTACATTATAAGATGATTATTACATTATCAGTTGTAACAGGCCCTGTAAAATAATTTCACCATGGTGGTGAGTGTTTTATGTTCACGTCAATCCAGCACTCCTAAGTGTTTTATATTGTACTTCTTATTTATTTATGGTTATGGCAACATTATATATGTATATGTTCTTTCCACTTTCAAATGGAGGTGTTATATATAAAAATAATCGAGACAGTGAACGTGGACTTTATTTTAAGGTTGTCGCTAAAAAGTGTTGGTCATTAAGCCAAATTTTCTGTACCTCTATATGAGTACAGATAATCTGTAACTGTTACTGTCTGTCCACATTGTCCTTTATACTGAAAGCTATGATCAGCTTGGTCGAGCTGATAACGGTGATATCTGACTTAGTCGGATCAGCACCAGCTCCCTCAGCATCTAACAAGAGAGACAGGATGACTTGTAGTCGTTCCGCGCTTGAAGGATAAAAGTAGGCATTGCCACACAATGCCTAAAGCAAAAGGATCTAAGACGCCTTTCACGGTCAGCTCCAGACCACCAGGCACCGGGTCAAAGAAGAGAAGTCAGCTAATAAAGCAGATCGGAAGCAACCACGCCCACCTCGCGCAAAACGCCTGTACACCGCCTTCCACCGCATGCAGACAACGCAGCCCTGTCTAGAATCCTTACAAGGATGTTAAGAAAGCGATCCTTATTTCTTCATCAGCTTCCATTTATGGCACTGTTCATATTACCGGATGGCGCCCACTGACTAATGAATCTTATATTGTTGTCAGTTACCGTTTTTGAACAATCAGTGGTCGCTATGTCAGTTTAATAGGAAACAGACATGGATATCCCCAAGGCTAATTAACAAAGAGTAGAGTCCGATTAAATGCACTTAACGGAAATGTTCTAGGAAGGTTTTCATACCTCTTATACGGGATATTGCTTTAGTGTTGTATCTATCAATATAAACTTCTTTTTAAACAACTCCTCTTATAAATTACGTTATTGATTGAATACTGTCTTGAGATGACAAAGTAATATTTAAAGAAGTTTTAATTATCTATGACGGAAGGGATGTTAAAACATAACCAATTTCGGTTTCTTCAGAAAACCAAGGCAACCAATTTCGAAAATAGATTAAAGGTATGGTGTTGTGGCTATTCTCTCAGTTCGCAGATTCGCGATATCAGGATAAAAAGACAAATATAGACAGTTTCCCTGAAACGCTGACGTATTATAATAGCTTCTTCTTTTATTATTGACATTTAAGCTTATTTTGTTCAATGATTTCAATCGTCATGATTTATGAATATTCTTGATATGATTAAAGGATGGCCCTGCAAGGGAAAACTTATCATGAAATCTGAGATAATATTCATTTTTAAAATTAAATTCTCTTTATTTATTTAACAAAAATCATGGATAAATGGGAAGTGAATATATAAAATCCTACTAATATTACTCTGTGTGGTTTAAAGATTATACACGGGAATGAACAATTATGGATGATTCATTCGTGTACCTGCCGACCGAAGGAACAATGAATCGAAACTTAGGCTCTGATTTTCTTAACATATATATATATATATATATATATATATATATATTCCTTATGAGCGGATAGGGCCTGGTTTCATTGAGACCTTATTCTTTTTATTCGTTTTTGTGTGGGTTTGGCACCTGGGAATTAATGGGTGAGAAAAGATATTAATCCTGACAAAATAAGGGAAAATTAACCACAGTTAAGTCCATTTCTATTTTGTTCTGTCATAGATAAAAATCTTATGGCATGGATACTTACGGATCCCTGGACGTCATTTAACCTCTGTCCTATTTTATGGATCTTTACGACAGAAGTAGATGCTTGTTGTTCTCGCTGTTTACACTTCAGGGTATTAAAACAAGTGTTCTTAAAGAGTAATTCACCAGTACCTTTATTCACCATAATAAAGTTTTTTTTTTTCCATTCAGCCGTCCTCCAATGTACCGACTTTTCAGCCGATATTTCACCGGCCGGAAAATTCTATTGGATAGGAGGAGTGTGCTGTAGGCCTGATTTATTTTTTACAATTTAAAGATTTTTTTGGGGCCGGGTAAAATATCGGCTGGAAAATAAAAATCGGCTAGTTTATTACCTACCATTCCTTTTTTAATAATATCTGACCCTAATTATAATCCTAAGGACGAAATTAGAAGTGACAAAAATGACCCGAAAAATCTATTGATCTGCAGGGGAAATCGGTAGGAGTGCGGGCACTCACCGGTCCGGGGAGACTTGTAGATTTATTCAGCCGGTTAAAAAAATCGTCAAACAAACAATCGATAGATGGGAGGTCGGCTTTACTACATGACTGTCACAGTCGTATTACAATATGAACCAAGCGGTGGCTTTAATTCGGAAATTCATTTAGAAAAAACAATCTGTTCGTGGCTATGGCATCAAGTTTTTTTTAGAAAATTGTTGCCCACGTCGTTTTCTGGGTAAATTAATTCACTCCTATAGCATAACCTTCTTTACAATTTTGCAATTTCCTTGGTACATCAAATAGACACTTATTTTCAATAAGGATGAAATATGCTTAACGTTGTGTCGCTTCCATATTTCTACTAGCATTTGCCACAGTTTATTTTTCAACATGTCCAATGTTGTACAACGGGGAGGAGGTGGCATTGAATGATTAGCTGTGAAACTTGTGACTTCAGATGTTCCTTTCTACCACTTTGAACATATTCGGAACAAATAATCCGACAATAACACATCTCCCTCCATTAGCACTATTCTTGTGATGTCTGGAAGTTAAAGGGTTTTCAGCTCTGCCAAAGGACCTTTATGGTAGCTCATGAAATGCGGCATCAGGCAAAGATCAGATGAGGATGCAATAAAGGGTAAAAGTGCAAATTTAGGGACCTCTATTCATGACTCTAACCAGATGTGACCACATTTAAATGATTTTTTTTTGGTAAGGTGAAGATGACGTTTAGTGCAGCGATTAATGGCAAAATACAGGAGAATTGTTCAGATTGTGATAAAAGTGCCAAATTTGGTGGAGTCAAAAGTCTTTCAGTATGTGTAAACAGGTTTCCCAACAGACAAATATTGTGTCTGTATCTATAAATAACTTGGCAGACTTCCAACTGTTTCAGATTTGGTAATAGGCCAATTGTCTGTCTGGGTCTATGTAAAGCTTTTGCAGACTGCCAACTGTATCAGATTACTCCAGGTACAGGTAAAAAGTTCCATGAGTGCACACTGAGTTTGCCAGGGATCATAAGGTCAATTCAACTCCTTTCCTTCAATTCTGCATGCGGACATCTCATGGATGCCATGCCCCTCAAGGCTGCATGTGATCACCTCATTAGTGTCATGACCCTCAAGGCTGCATGTGAATGCCTGTAGCCCTTGAAACCGGATGGGCTCTTAGGTTCATTTTAGTTACACCTTGCTGAGTCAAATGTATTAGTCTGAAATGTGGCATGTTCATCCATCTTGTAAAATTTTCTCATAAACGAGACAGGTGGCGCCACTTATCTTCCCGTTTTCTCAAAATAAATTAATGCCCTTTTCTCAGGAGTGATTCCTAATATTGGCCTACAATTTTGCATATCCATAGATCTTGGACTCCTCCATTTTGTACCCACGACTGGCAGCGCCAACTGTAATTATTTTCCCGTGGCGTTCATCCGTACATGTGCTATGGGCAAAAAATACTCTTATCTCAGGAGTGGGTCAAGGTATTGGTTTGAATTTGGTATGTGTCTCCATCTTTGAAGGTTGTTACGTAAACCAGGCAGGTGGCGGCAGGTGTTTTTGTTGAATAAATTGATGACCGTTCTCAGAGTTTTAGTTGACTATATTCAGCATTGGTGTGACATACCGCTTAATCTATCCGTAACTTTACCCGTACCACTCTGACTTCAGCGGTGACACGCTCTCGCTTGTCAACTACCGGTTTTCTAGTTGTTTCATGCACCTGTGCACATAGCCTGACAGTGGTTTGAAGTATTTGCCTGAAATGTTTCAAGCCCATATATCTTTGATGGCTTTCTCTTACATAGAAATGGTGGACAGTCATTTGTGTGCTGTGTGCATCAATGACATATTTCAGCAGTGTTATTTTATAACTTTTGCATGCACTCGGGTTTAAAATGTTCAGTGCTGGTATTGTACATATAAATGTTACACATGTATTGAAAAGTAAGGTCCAGCATGGGACATTATACCTGATGTATATCCCATTGCCCAGGTTCGCATTTGGCATGTAGGCCTTGTTATAATTTACATGAAACGTGTGTGCGATATATACATGTTAACAAGGCGTGCTAAATTGCGTTAGTTTTGTACGATACTTGATAATTAAATACGTCCTGCTCCATTATAATTAATGTAGATGGCTTGTTAAACTGAACTGACTTCACTTGAAAGGAAAGTTTGAGCATCAGCAGAGTTCTGTATTCCATGTGCTGCAAAATAAAGGCCGCTTGATCGAACACTTTAAGATTAGACATTAATTTTCAATTATTTAATTAAGTACCCCGAAGTAATTGCAGAATATACCCCTGAAATACCATGAATATTTCGTGGAACTATTTCTAAAATGAAAGCCAGCTTACAATACTACAACTCTACCAAAAATGCTACATTTATCACAAATTGGACAAATTTTCCATTAGCTGCTGCACTAGTTCCGGTGATTCAAATGATATGATAATTATTCAGCTTTTTTGTGTAACCATATTTTTTAAATAAATATAATTTATAATATATATATATATATATATATATATATATATATATATATATATATATATATATATATATATATTGTTACAGGTGCCTAGGGGCGTAGCCAGGATTGAGGGAGGGGAGGGGGCCATGATCAGTGGCGGATCCAGAAATTTGAAAACGATGGAAGGGGGGGGGGGGGTAGGGGCGCTAATATGCATGGAATGGTACTATGAAAACTGTTATATATACAGGTATATATAAGTATTTTATTATTATTATTATTATTATTATTATTATTATTTTAATTACTTTCCGTTATGTATTTTAGTTAATGAAAAAAAATATATTTTTTTTTTAATTTTCAATTATGAACCATGGTTTTATTGAGGTTAGTTACAGGTACATGGGGGGTATGGGAGGGGGTATATCCCTCTCCCATATTGGGAATTTTTTTTAATATACAATGTAAAGAGGACATTTTAAGGCAATTTTCACAAAAATATGAGGATTTCCTGTTCCCTTTATGTCTTTGCGTTATGTAGTAAAACTGTAGAGGGGTTCAATATTTTATATTACATTTCTTCAAAATCAGGATATAAAATTTCAGTCGTTTCCAAACAAGTCAATGGCGCAAAGGCGCAATTACGTTTGTAACTTGCAAAATATTATCTTTTAAATGTAATGCTCGAAGTGAAATAACTCATAAATTGAATTCTTATGTTAAACTTTGCATTTTACCGAGTTCCTAGGTCTTGACAGCACACAGGACTATTAAGAGCACAGATCGCGAGTTGGAGTACCGGTATCACCAGAGGAGCCGTAAGATTGTTCACGGTCGACCACAACCAGGGCCTGTGCTCGATCGATCTGCAGTTGTTCTGCAGCTGTTCATAAATATCCTTATATTCAACAAATAAATTTGAAAGTAATAAACTGCATATACTTAAATAGTCTAATTGCTTATTCATAACAAGAAATATGAAAAACGAAAATTAATAACGAAAATCGGAAATTAGATAAAATGAGAGATATTGCAGCTCAACGGGGGGCCGCGCGCCGAAGGCGCCCCCTCTGGATCCTCCACTGATTGCAAAGGCAATTTAATGTATATATATATATATATATATATATATATATATAAGTATTAGATTTAGTGAAATTCCGAGAGGTCAGCGAGTTCTGGATGCGACCCGGGGAAGGGGGGGGGGGGGCATGGCCCCCTGCGGCCCCCCCCCCCCCTTGGCTAAACGCCCCTGGGGTGCCCTTTTTATTGTGTGCAGCGGTCTTGGATGTGTTTCTTTTATTGTGCGCAGGGGTGCTCCATGCATTGTTGACAATTGGTTTGTGTGCCACGCGTAGCTCGTGTTGTCGCGGCCTCGCCTGGCCGGATGTTGCAGGTTCAGTTTAATCTGCATTGGTTGAACCCTGGCGTGTCGATACACAGCATTCTTTGTCCTAGTATGTTCTTTGAGCGTGTTTATTATGTTAGGTTCTTTAGATTGTTCGAGAAATGGAACGTTCTCGGCTTGAGGTGAAAGGTAATAAAAAGGGGCTGTGCTTTTAGAGCCGAGAGAGAAGTGAGAGAATATTTCAGCGGACACAGAAGCTTGTATGTCAGTTTATGGGACCCATCCCGATAAGTGCGGCAATTATAGATTTTCTTCTGGATTTTTGACGAATCTTGTTAGGTCTTCAGTTTACTTTCGGGATTGTTACAATAGCTTTACATTGGACTGTTATTCTCTGAGAAGATTTGTCTGAACTGTTTATCTGAATTATATAAAGGACTTATGGCTGTGGCGGTGGTGGTATCCAGGTACTGTGCACTTTGTTTATAAGGCCGTGTGATTATACTGATTTGCTGTCATACTATTGTTTTTCTGTGTATCTGTATTGATTTAGTGAATTGTAATGTTAGGGTTGTTTTAAGAATAAATTATAGTCATCTGTTAACAAAAAAAACACTGACTTCTTTCTTCATTCCCCTAGACATTTCACGCTGCCTAGTGTTATAGCATCTTTTTTTTTGTCCATTACAAAATTTATGAGAGAGACATGTGGTCACATCGTCACATCGCGTGACCAAATTTCTTTAGGAATAAATATTGACAATATTAAAGAATATTTTAAATATAATGAATATTACCTATAAAAAATGTCAAAAATATAGTTGTATATTAATTGTCTATATTTTTGAAATGTGGTCACATATTTTCTAACCACAATTCAACTGGAATCAATAATGAAAACATATAAAGCATATTCTGATGTATTTATATTTTGATATATTATCCTTTTGTGTCACACAACTAGACAAACCACATTTTTATCAATTTACCTTCATATAAATGAGTCATGACCTTTGAAACCGCGAGTACTCACAAGTGACCTATGGGCCATGACGCTCAGCCGAATGAAATGGTGACAATGTGTCCTTGCACAGACAACTAATTAAGATAACGTAGGTGGCATCATAGTCCATGCTTATTAGCTCAAATACATCAAGACCCATAATCACACCAAATTTGATAACAATACATTCAGCCATTCATGAAGAATCTGTATTTTGCATAATTTCTGTGGTGCTAAAACATGGCCTGTAACTCAGAGAATGTAAGTCACCATGACCTAATTTCAGGTTTCTGGGGAGAATTTTTAGGGAACTCTCAGGATGTCAAGTTATATGATTTTTTGGTACAATGGTACAGTGGTAGAGTGCTTGAAAATCGAATATAATCCAATATAATCTGCAGGAACTGATGAAACACTCCACGATCAATATGCATACAAAAAAATTATGGTGATCAATGCATTGGTTGTTCAGATACTGGAGCTTTTGTATGAAACATTTCATTATACTGGGGGTTATTCTGAGCCCCCTACCTTAGAGAATATGGGAGACAGAGTCCTAATTTCAGGTTCCCAAGGAGATCGACATTTCCCTGGACCTCCCTGGATGTAAGATTAAAAGGTTCTAGGGCCAAATTGTTATGATTTGTGTCAGCTTTGGTATCAAATTTTCAATTATTCTTGTGGGTACCTATAAGCCCCATAGCTTTGAGAATATGGGTAAAAGAGACCTTATTTTAGGTTTCCAAAAAGACTTTTCATGGTCCTCCGTGACAGTCAGGTATGAAGATTCTAGGACCAATGGTTACAATATGTGCCCTGTTACCAGACAAGCTCATTTTTAAAGTCTCAATAATAGAGGAATAATCTTAAAAAGATGAAGAAAAAAAATCTAGCTGGTGCCACCAGTCTGCAGGAACTGATGAAACATTCCATGATCGATATGCATACAAAAATCAAGGTGATCAATGCATCAGTTGTTCAGATAATGGAGCTTTTGTATCAAACTTCTAATTATTCGGGGGGTAAATCTGAGCCCCATAGCTCGGATGATATGGGTAATAGAGACCTTATTTCAGATTTCTGAACTGAAATTTTAAGAAACTTTCAGGATGTTACGTTAGAAGATTCTGGGTCCAATGGTTATGATTTGTGTCCTGCTCTCTAATTCAAATTTTGAATTATCCTGAGGGTACTTATAAGCCCCATAGCTTAGAGAATATGGGTCACAGAGGCCTAATTTCAAGTTTCTATGGGGACTTTTAATAGATCTCCCAGGATATAAAATGGGAAGTTTCTAGGTCCAGTGGTTGCGATTTGTGCCCTGTTAACGGACGACCCCATCTTTAAACGTCTCAAAAATAGAGAAAAATATGCGTAAATATTAAGAAAAAACACGTGGCGGCACCTGTCTGGAGAAACTGATGAAACAATCCATGATTAATATGCATGCATAGAATCATGGTTATTAATGCATTAGTTGTTCAGGTACTTGAGCTTTTGTATCATTTTTTTTAGTTATTCTAGGGGGTACTTCTGAGTCCCATAGCTCGGAGGATATTGACAACAGAGACATAATTTCAGGTTTCCAAGGAGATTTTTCATGGACCTCCCTGATTGTCATGTTAAAAAATTGTAGGTTCAGTGGTAACGAATTGTGCGTTGTTAACGGACGGACAGACAGACGGACAGGCTTACGGACGACGAACAAAGGGTGATCGCTTAAGCTCAGATGATTTTTAGTCAGCTCAGCTAAAAAGCAAAGGTAATCCCGCCCTTGTCCCGGGTCTATCCCGAATTTCGGTGGTTTGCTTTCAAGGAAGATGTTCACGTCTGACTCTCGTGACAGAAAGTAGTCTCATAGGGAACAATTGATTAAAAAGACCTACGTCGTGCCTAAAGTGTACACTCCAACGCGAACGTTGTTTACGTATTGGCGGTACGACGTCACCTTGGATAAAAGTTATGTAAATGTGGGTATTATGAGGTAAAAAATAATTGAACTATATGAACGTATGAATAATATATGCACCTAAGTTTTTTGAAACATAAACGAGTATAATCTTGCTTTATTATGTATTAACTGCGATTCAGCTCTTAGCGCCATTCATCTTTGACTGCTCGTCAATTTCTGCAAAATATAGTTCTTTTTGTCAAATCAAAGCAAAGTAATTAATAACTAGATATACGGATATGTTATATAAATCGAATAACCCGAACGTCAACTTCTTCTTACAAACAAAATTTTATTGAAATGTGGTTACACCCCTAATGTGCACTTTAACCCCATAAAGAGCCTTTAACGCGTGTAATAGTGTGGTTAAATGATAGAGCTCTGACGCACCCAGATGATCTGTCTTTGTCAAGATAGAAGGCAAACGAAGCCATTTTGCCTAGAAATCTTGCCATGGGAAATCGTTTGGGCTGTTGCTTTTATTGAAAAAAAAAGGAACAGGCATAACAATGGTGAGAATGGAAATATTTTACTCCAACTGTGGTAATTATACAGGAATATCTTGGCCAAAGGGTGAAATCAGTTATAGCTGATCGATATCTTATTATTGTGGTATATTTTGATGGGGTATAATTGGTACACAGTTAATCAATAGTATACAAATGACAGAGTGTATTATACAAATGACAGAGTGTAGTTTTCTTACAGAGTACAAATTGCTGTCTGGAATAAGCTGAATATGTTGTGCCCGGATACAAATATCCATCAGTTACGTGCTCTTAATTCTGAAGTATTTGTTTATTTTGTGTTTGGTGCAGATCATATTGTATCAATCACTAATGAAAACAAAAAAACTTTCAGATTCTACTGTGTTGGCAACGTTATATATTTGTTACAACACAGAAATAACAAAGTTTAACTGGCTATAAATTGATTGTGAATTTATCAAGCACATATTTATGGGTTTTCTAATGTTATAATGTCAAGTATATAATGATTGTAAACATTCAGCTGTCTTGTTGTTGTTAGTATTGGTATTTTTTTTATTTATATTATTGTTATCAGACTATTGTTATTGGTAATATTATAATTTTTATAATAATAATGATTGTGATGGCAATGATAATATTATTATTATTATTACTAATTTTGGAAAGTGTCATACACACTGAATGATTGTTCTAATATTGGTATTTTGTAAAATTTAACTTGTGCAATCTTCATTTTTGGAGGAAATAAAAGCCAAACAAACACCTCCTTACTTCTTGTTTAGCTGTGACAGAACTTCACTTTTGGATTACAACATAATGTTTTCGAGATGAAACCGGACTGTTCTCTGGGAAGATATATTTGATTGTTTACGTGGATTATTTGTGTTAAAGGACTCTAGTTGAGCTGTGAAAGTGGTGGTAACCAGAATCAAAGCCTAGGATCCGGACACTCTGGTACTGTATATTTTTATTGTTTTACTGTGTAATTGTATTGATTTAGTGTATTGTAATGTTAGGATTGTTTTAAGAATAAATTATGATTATTTGTTAACAAAAACCACTGACTTCTATATTCGTTCCCCTACAAATTTCACGTTGCCTAGTGTTACAGAATCGGATTTTGTTTATCTCCTTAACAAAATTTATGCTCGTCATAACTACATGATCTGTTGTAATTAGGTTCCGTAACAATATAAATGTATTGATTTGATTCAAAATGTTGTCTTAAGAAAAGTTAAAGCCAAAAGTGTTTTCATGATGTGTCACAACGTCTTGGTGACAGGTACGAAATGTAAATCTCCAAGGTTATACTTTTCATATTAATATGTAGACTGGCCCAGTCAATGAAATGGCTCTGACAGAGATATCAAACGGCTCTCACTGTGTCGCACTTAGTTTCGGTACTGCTACCAGGCGGCAACTTACACAACTAATTACCATTCTCTGACCCTCTTATTTCATCGACTGGTCAACGCCACACATCACCGCCTCGCTGAACTAAGGTCTTTCCCATTGACGTATGGAGTAATTATAGTGGTCTTTCCCAGAATCTTTTTTTTTCCAAAACCAACATGGTTAATTCAGTAACCGCCTATTGTGGGCTTCGAGCTTTCTCTCTCTCTCTCTCTCTCTCTATCTCTCTCTCTCTCTCTCTCTCTCTCTCTCTCTCTCTCTCTATATATATATATATATATATATATATATATATATATATATATATTTCCTTTTTGTCAGTCTTAATATGTTTAGGTTCTCGGCTATTTGAGTACGGCAAGATTTTTAACAATATATAAAACCCTAAGCCTCAGTGAGTCAGTGTGTCACCGTTTATCAGACCATTGCTTATCGCAGCAGGCCGATTTTAAATTTTTAATGTGTCTCCAGCTCAGTCAATCAGCGTGAGATATTCAGGTCCACAAGCGACGAACGCAGTCAAACTGTTATTCATGTACCGGCTGATTGAAACGATCACGACGTTCAGCATGTTTGCAACTCAATAGTGGCAAAACTTTAATGTGTAACTTGGACACTAACAAATACACAGTACAAAATCGATGCGACATTGTCTACAATACGCTTAAATTTGCCCATGGACCATATGTTCGAACAGCAGAGATATTTCTAAAAAAAATGCATGATTTCAGTGGGCATGTTACCAAGCGGGTTGAGCTGTTTATTGCCTGTGGGACGCAACATGTTAGCCTCCTCATAGCAACGATGCCATTCACAGGAGGCCAGGGGGCTTGATACGCAAATACGAAGGAATCGTCAGGAGCCTTGTGACGCACTAATATGCAAATATCAGGGAATCGCCATACGGACTTTACAGGGCTTTAGTGATAAGAGCAAGAACTTAGTTACGTCGCGTCTATCGGTACATGGAATCACGTTTCATTTGAAGCAATTTAGCAGTATACATCAATACACTAAAGCCCAGGCAGGGCTAATTAATATATAATTTCCTTTCTTTTAATTTATCGAAACCCTTAATATCACCTACTGTTTTCTTTTTCAGTACAGGATATCAGATACATAAATAATATAAATATAAATAAATAATATAAAAATGGGGAGATCTGGATATATATTCCTGAAATATACCTATGCCGTGAAAAACCGAAAGAATATATATTTGTGTACATTTAACAAACTAAATCCCAGGTGATCACATTATTACAAACAAAATAATATCATCACATTGCAGGGTTTGAAATGTGTCACGTAAGCCAACACAACTAAAAACGCACCCCCCCCCCCACACACACACACAGCCAGAGTAAGACATCTGTTGATGTCAAATATAATGCACTAACATTTACGGATATTAAACCTAATAATTGGCCAGACTTTTCCCTTGAGAAAGAGTCTCATTGAGTTAAAAGGGTTCAAGTTGTCTTTCTTAAACATTTTATATCCAGCAACATATCCAACACTCCTAACTTATCCTCTCATATCTAACAGCGTAACTCTGCTATAGTAAAAAGAAGAAACTTATTCTATCTTCTTTTGTTAGGCCAAGCAGACATTAATTAATTTAGGCATGTATGGAAGGTTTGCCGAAGGAAATGAAAAGCACTCTACTGTCAACAACAGCACTGAATATGAATATTCGGACAATAACTGTTCATAGGTGATCATCTGTTAACATTTTCACAGAATACATATACACATGCATTGAAAAAACATTTAACGAGGTATCAAATTATTCTGTTACTGAACTTTTGGCCCAATTAAAGTGACCCACCCGTGCAATGAGGGGGAATCTGTCCCGGATTTTTTTTTGCATATCACAGTCATAACGAACCAGCAATTGAACCCATAACATGTCAAACAGAAATACTTTACTAAAAAGGAGAAAGTCATTTTATAAACAATAAAAAATTGTGAAAAAAATTAGTTTTGTTTCAAACGTCTAAACTTTTAAACGTTGCATTACTGAGTACACTGTATCTCATTCATGTTTTCAAATTAGCAGCATAAATTTAAGCATGACTTTATAGGCATCATATTAACTGTGATTGTTCATATTCCGAGACAATAAAACTGCACAATCAAGTGTATACATTGCATGACGATTACACTAGGCAAAGTTACATTTCATATTTCCACCAGCTTCATGATTTAGGTTATGATACTCATTCTTTCACTATCATCTATACTTGAAAATTAGTTATAAACAACAAAACAATTAAACTGTATGTTTTTTCCACATACATCTCAGCTTTGGCAAGAAAAGCAACACTTGAATATGACAAACAGCACTTGAATTTACATCAATTGCATATCCAAATGTGACAGACATTTTCTGAGCTTGGCTTTGCCTGTAGTAAATAATTGGCATTGTAGCTATACATATCTGCATGTATTGTATCAGATAAATATCGTCAAATGTAGGTAAAATTTCTTATTACTAACAGCTACCTTTGCAAGATTTCCATTTCAGACAAGCATGTAAACCAGAAGTATTATTATGTACAACCAAACAGTATAACGGCATAGTTTAACATTTCACATCCGGGAGATCGTGAATTCGAATATCCGCCGAGACGGTGAGATTTTTCACGGTCGGCCCTCAGCCAGGGTGAGCGCTCAGCAGGCTTAATGGGGAGACTGTGCCCATCAGTCGTGTTTCATTCGCAAACGAGTGCGCCTTTCGGGGTGTTTCCTCGATGTTATGACCCAGTAATGGGGATGACACACACCCAGGGCCTGCAAGAGTGGTATACCGAATCTGGTTGACACCAGAAAATATCTGGTATAAACCCCTGTCACGTAGTCCGAAACCGAAATGGAACTCTGCAGATGCACATACATTAGGTAAGCAAAGCATTTAATAAATTGAGGAGGCCACCACAAAAAAAATAGTTTGGTGGAATTCAGATCATGGCTAATGGAGATTTTGTGAAGCTGCCCCCAGTTGCAAATGTCATGCAGCAAGATACTGGTGAATTCTGTTTCCCCAAGTTAAATCTGGAGAAAGCTATTTACACACTATATGCAGTTCTGTGAAATTCACCAACAGGCTGATAACATGCTTATTACAGCAGTAAATGAAACAGCATATGGCCATGTTTCTAAGGACCCTGAATGTTCCTAATGTCACTCTTTAGGTCTCTTGATCACCTATTGAGTAGTTCATCTATTTGCAACCAAGGATCAAGCTTGAAATGAACCTTGATGGAACCCTTTATGCGAAAATTTGCTGAAACAAGTCAATCATTACCAAAAGAAATAGAAATTGATTCAGTTTCATCAAGTATCCAAACGTATCTTGAGAATTTTAATGATTTGGTGTCAATCTCAATGTTCCAAACTCCTTTCCAAGCCGAACGATAAACTTAAAACCACAGCAAAATGTACAGCCAGGCACTGGTCACAATATTTTTTTTTAATTCTACCAACACTGATTCTCAGAAGAAAAAACACGAGCAGCATCAAGACACTCTTAGTCACAATAGTCCTTCTGATTCATATTGGTGCAAGCCTACTCTAAGAAACCCAGAATGAACTTTTTAAAACATTAGAGACAGAATGTCAAAACAGAGCAGGATGCTGGCACATCAAAATTCTCAGACAAAGAGATGAGATGTCTCCTGGTGGCAGAGGCAAGGGGCGATATGTTGGAGTTAGCTATTTGTATAGCCAAGGAAAGACACCATCACATAAATTACATCGTGAAAGATCTGTTTAAGCCTAAGGAAAAGTCCGAGGTTGCTAAGGTCCGTGCAAAGGTAGAAATGTTGGACAGTCATATCATCAAGTATAGTGATCTATATTATACAACAATTGATGCTGAAACCCTTCAACCACAGGTTGCTTCACATCACAGACAACTGCATCACTTTTTTTATTCTGTCACACATCACTGAGCAATGAAAAATATTCAAAAAAGGAGATCTAGTGACATGTGGAGAGACAATGATAAGCTGTTCACCTAAAGCTAAGACTGCCATGAACACGCTATTTCAACACACAGCCAGTTTTATTTGTGAATGACCTGATACACCTAATCATTTTAAGATTTATGAAAGTCTATGTCAAACAGTTTAAAAATACATGGTTGATGAGATGAAGCTTCTGAAGAACAATGCCAACAGAAAAGCCATAAACCAGAAGTCAAAGGTAGTACCAGAGAGAACCACTGTGATGAGAATAGTTGCCTAATGGGATATTAAAGATAAAAAGTCCTATAGATCCACTTACCATGTGAGACTTTATTTAGCCACAGAAAAAAATTCGGCTTTATATACATCGTCAGCTTTTTACGAGAAAAATCTGCGGTGCATTTATGAGGCCTATGGTTGTAACTTTAGAAAAGTGACACCAAGCAGAAGTTAGTAAAGTGACACCAAGCAGAAGTTAGTAAAGTGACACCAAGCAGAAGTTGGAGACAAACTTATTCAGGCCATACAAGACAAAGATGCAATTGGTATGATCAACCCTCAAACAAAATGCCCATCTTCAGGTAACAGCCCAGTTGCTTCATGGCCAAGCTAGAAGATTTAGGGTACAGGAAAAGGAAAAGTGAAGGCTATGTAAAAGAAAGTACTATGTCATAAGTGTTTGTAACCTGAAGCCGGAGATAATGAAGAAGTGTGAGTGCAGTGTGACCTGTGTCATGAGTGGTGGCATCGAACGTGTGCAGAGATGATTGACAAAGATTGGGAGAAGGTACAGAAGGAGGGTGAAATCTAGGAATTCTGTACCTACTATAAGGCGCCCAGAAAGAAGTAGAAAATCTTCTTTAGGATGAACTTAAGTCTTGAGTATAAAATATAATAATAAGACAACCATACAATCAACACTAAGAAAAATCAGGTTGCTTTGCGGAGCCGCCAAGGGTAATTTAACACTCGAATATAAATTATGAGCCGCTCCAGGAAAATCACAGTGCAGATTCAATGCAGAGTAAAGAGGAGTAGAAAGTGCTGAAACACCAGTATGTGTACATGAAAAGATTATTCCCTAGAACCCGGTCATAAGGTGAGAGATTTTAGTTCACATTTTCTTAATTTAACAAATTAATAAAGTTATCCTTAAAGAGACATATTCAACATAATAATTGATGATAATTAAAGGAAAGCTCCAAAAAATCTCTTGTATGTAATTTTCAGACTTCTTATAACAGGCTTGGCCTTCTGGGTGTGGAAAATGTGAGGAACATGGCTCAAAAAGTAGAAAATTTACATCTCACTGACCTGGCATCATGAGTAACAATTTAAATGAGCATTCTATACAGCATTCTGTTAATATATTTAAATTGATATTTTGGCAGCATTAAATGTAGATATTTTGTATTATTAATTTAAAAAGATGTAGGGTATGTTCAATTAAAGGGTCAGATAATATATGGTAAAGATTCCTTTTGTATTTTATGCGATTATTTAGTTTATATGGAGTCTTTGAGTTAAAAAAATCAACTTTCATCATAACGATTACTGTTTATTTTAGACATTATTATAACATTTGTTATAATTTGTTATTGCCTCAAAGTAGGGGCTGTACTGTACTGGATTGAGGTAAGTCTTTTTGTCCATCCGTCCAGTCACTCTGTTTGTTTTTTTAGCATTGTAAGATGTAAAAATATTTACATGTTTGTCAGTGATGTTAAAGGTTTCCTTGGATTCAGTGGCCTCTTCAACACGACATTAACAGGCTGAGCTGCAAAGTTGAATTTTTTTTCGACACAAACTTCGCACCACGGAAAGAAGCATCAACTGCTTTTTTGTATTGATATAAAGTAGGATTTTAGTTAACCACTAAGGAAAGTTACTGTCTGCTGAGCAAACGCATTATCTAATACATCGCTGTGTGTATCAGCTGGTATTATTGGCCCTTTGTATTTATGGAGCCTGCGGACTACAAGCTCCTGAAAGCCACCCAAGACACACACATCATCCTTTGTCACTTGTTACATGAGTTTCCTGTTTTATAAATTTTCCACATGTTCATCTGATGATATGACTTCGGACTCCGAAACTAAAAACCAGTTCAGCACGTCTGGGTTGACTTTGAGGTGGTCATCTGAAGCACTGTTTATTGGTCGGGCATCAATGAAGAACTCCACAAGCTCATTGGTGTTCTTGAAAAGTGTTATGGATCGGTCAAGGTAAATGCCCTCATTCACTTTACTTTTTTTAACACCCACACATGAAGTTTAACATATCACTGTCCAAAACCTGCTCTGCCAGGTGGTTTCTCTGTAGTTTTTGTGCTTGTGTTCTTCAGGCAGATTTAAATGTATCCTGACGGGGTTTACTGAGCGGTCCGAGAAAATGGCCAGCTCCCAGTGTTTCCACACAATTTCTTTGCCTGCGAATTCCGTCTGTCTGGTAGGCTTATCCTCAGGTCCACTTGAGAATATGTTGTTTCTCACACGCTTGATAACGTGGGAGTAGTCTTTCAATGGTGTTATTTCATGGGCAGGATTAAAGATATTTCTAACACTGGAGATATCCCCGCAAGACAGCACTAAATGAATACAAGTTCTATTACAACTGATGCCCTCCATTCATGTATAATCAACCAAAAAGTTCAAACTGTACAGAATTTTTAGGGATCTAAAAAATAGCACGAATACATGATTGGCATTCACACCGGCTGCTGGATATAATAGGAAGTCGAACACTATAACCACTGTAGACTCATGTGTCTATTCCATTAACACGCTGATGGCATTACCTTCCGGTATCTACAAGACCTCACAATGTCACGCCTTCCTTTTCAGCCTCTATAGGTTTTTACACAGTTTATTTCAATGTATAGCAATATATATCAGTAATCCTCAACTTTTAGGCACCAGAAAACTGGTATGTACGATCATGGTTTTACAAAGACACCCATCAGGCCTACCACAAGATCTTGGTGAACAGGGCGAGCTTATCGGTGACATATATAGATCACCATATTTGTTTTGAGCTTTTAAATCTCCCGAAGGTTAATGGCTGTAATGAAATGTTTTAAGTAATTGATGTTTACTACTTTTGACATACTTAGTTTCTTGTAAACGAGTAAGTTCAAACAATGCCAGGTTCCTCAGCAACAATTCACAGTCTAAGCATTTACATCCATTCAGAAACATCTTATTGAACCATATTTGTTGATTAAACAAGTTTTAGTTTTCATGATCACAAATATTTACAAATGAGCAAACCGTATCACAGTAAAATCTTGATATATATTTTTTAAACCGAATGACCTGTTTAACCATAAAGTTCCCTTGCTATAATCTAATACTTATAAATGGAATTCGGTTCACGTTTGTTCCCAATGTTCTCTACATCTTAAAACTTGTCTGATACGATGAAAAAAAGGTTGCGGTGGTTGAAAATGGGATACGGACCAACTGCATGGAGTCCAGCTGGGTCCGCTTCTGCTACTCACGATGTATGCATATTTCTGTTTCCTTCTTCAGGAACAGTTTCCTTGCAACGTACATTTAATTAATCTTTCATGTGTTCCTCACATCAACCTAATCTTTATACGTCCAACAATAGAAACCAGTCAAATATCAACGAAGCACTGTATGCCTCTGTGTCTCATTCCGGTTCGCAATGTAAACCATCACCAGTGGCGTCAATTTTTCTTCCAGGGTGGGGGGGATGACTTTGTATATTTATATATACACACGTGCACACATATACCTTTTTCAGCATCTCTGAGTGACATATTCAACTATATATATATATATTTAAATTTATGTATATATAAATGTATATATATATATGATTATGTATACACTAAATAATATTTCAAATAATTATATTTTAATAGAAAATAAGTTATTTTGTAATTGAAAGCAAGGTTTAGATATAACATTTTTTAGTAAATGGATCCAAAGTCTTTTATTCTATTAATTAATATAATTCATTTACAATATTATAATATTATTCTCTGAAAAGTGGGGGGGGGATGATTACATTGGCCATCCCCCCTTGCCAAAAAGTGGGGGGTTTATATACCCCCCATCCCCCTTATATTGACGCCCCTGACCATCACTGACCAGGTCTTCAAGGTAAACATTACGGGGTATGAATTTCTTGCCATGAGGAAAGGCCCACAAAATAAATGTAAGAAGTATTTAAACATATCCTATTGAGACAGTTCCTCACTGAAAACCTATATTTTCTGTTTACGTTTAGAATTAAAAATTAGCCAACATTCCACATCTCAGTTAATATATCTCCCCAACCCCGGTAATAAGCCCGGTATACCGGGTTTATAAGCTAGTATCTATATTATTAATACGGAGTTGGGTTTTTTTCTAGACCACGGTTTACCTTCTTCCGTTCTGATTTGACTCTCCAAATTCGGCAGACGAATCAGTTGTGTTCTTCTATGACAAGTTTGTTATATTCTGCGGGATTATGCCCCTTAAAATGAATAATTAATAACTTAAATAATTCCCGATTAAGTGCCCCTATTTCTTTACTGCTGCAAGGTCCTGCACGCCTGTGACACTTTTTTAGGAACTTTAATTCCAGCGCGGAACACATGTCAACATGAATCTTTTAATAGGGAGCACTTTTCCTTTGAGTGGACACAAAGAGCCGAGACCCTTTGCACGATCACCGTTTTATAGGTTTACAGGTATGTTGATTTTAAACATTAAGAAGTATCTTTCCATGATAACCATGGTTTTAATAGTTCGGCCGATTTATGGATTGTTTGATTTTTTTCTCAATAGGAAGCCCGGGGGGGGGGGGGGGGGCATTGCACCCACTTCTTAGGATCTTCAATCTCTTGGGGACTTTGAAAGCCCCGTCAGAATCCACAAATCTGCCGTTCGTTCATACGTTGCACGTTTCATGTCAAAAATTGTCATAGTTCAGAAACTCGGGTTCTCCGGGCGAGTAGCAGAACAACTGCATACGAATGGGCGGCTTCTGCTCGGGGACAAAGGAAAAGCCCCTTATAATTATTCCTTTGTGGAATTGTGATTAATGGACAGAAAAAAAATATATTATGGTAACTGATGAAATTTTACTTTACCCCTCAACAAATTTTCAGCAAAATCTGTATATTACATTTGCGTTAATTTGCTGAAAGACAATGCCAAACCAAGACTGAAGTGGTTTCTTTGCATAATGCTTTCATCGAAATGTATCAAACTACTTTCTTTTTATCTTGGAAATTTGTCGATTTTGCATCAGACCTGCCTACTCCATCACAATTTACAGTACTTTAACCAATAATTTAATAATGGTGGAATATATTTTTGTGGGCGTATCTTTTTTTTCAAATTGGCAGTTATACCTTTCGCGTAAAGGGGACTTCAACAACATATGCATGTGTATTCAAATAACGCATGTGTCTGTTAACATGTCTTAGACTATGCCCTCAACTGACTACATTGAATAAACATCTTGTATTACGATGTCGCCTGAGCTTCAACTAATACAAAGCATCTTTCATATAATTTCACGGTAGAATGCATCTTTATACAATCGTTACATCTACGATATTTCCCCAGCAATTAAAAAGCTGTCGGACCTATGTTGTTTATCGGAAAAAAAACTTCTCACTTATAAATTCATACACCCTGTATATGCTTCCGCCATCATCTATGCTATACCTCTATATTAAGTCCTGGTTTAAAGTTTTATTAGGTTATTGTGTCTTTGTAACAAATTTGAACAAACGAAACTTGAATTTTTGCTTTTCATATGCTTGTTGACTTCTGGTCCACAGTGGCAGGCATACCTGTACAATGGGCTTGTCCCACCGTCGTCCACGAGCATCTTTATCTGCTTGTAGAGACTCTTGCGTTGGGGCAGTAATAAAGTTTTAAGCTCTGGACTACGCTCCAATAGCAGAGGTCACGCTATGCCCAACTATTCGCTACATTAACTGCTGCAAAAAACCGAGGTTGCCAGTCAAAATTGGCCACCAGGCGATACTGTCTCTGTGGAATTCCCCCTGCTTAATATTTAACCAATCACATTGCAAGCATGACCGGCACAATCGGATGTTGTTTGAGGTGCTGATCGATTTGCACTGCGACGAATGCGCTTGACAGCACAGATTCCACCCCTATTGGAAAACAAACGATGCAATCGGCAATTTTCAAGACATTCTCTATACTTACTTGCCTGTGTGGCCTTTGGTCTGTTCTCCTCCACTGTTTGCATATTTTCTCTCTTGCAGTGACGCAGCCATGTATGTTTACAGGCTGAGCCAATCGCATTTCTCTTACCATTTTTTTGCATCCTTGTCAACGTGCTGAGCCAATTAGATTTTAAACTTTTCTAGCGCAAACTGAATGGGTGGCTGGCACTTTACCAAACCTGAAGAATCCTGCTATTTCTCACAGTGTGTGACTGGAAGGTCACCGGGATGTCACGTGATGTGTTCAGAGCGTAGCTCTGGACTAGCTCGAAGCAGTATTCTAGCTCTACAGTCCTCAATTTCATCATTATCTTAATGTCCTGTATTTTTTTTTTCTCTTGTTCGTTTCTCTGTTGTGTGTTTCTGGCCTGTGTCAGGGTTTATCCTTTGCATATTTATGACCCAGCTTGCTGTCTTTTACTCCACAGTCCTGTCAGACATGCCCGACATGTTGCTTGAAGATGAGAACCGCAGAATATACACTGTGTACATGAAAATGCCCTCACTCTTTTTCTCACCTGTTGTCTCACTACCTTCACTCCTCCACAGTTCAGCAGTTTTACAGGTACTGTTATTTAAAAGAAGCTGCATAATTAAATTTACTTTCACGATCAAACACGATCTAAAATTTGGCAGCATTGGCAGTAACATTATCTCTAATTCCTATGACACTTCGGTCAATTGCTGCACATTCAACAATAAGCTGCCAGGTTCCATCTTTTCTGAATTTTTCTTTCCATGTAACTCCAGTTATCAAGTAACCAGTAAATGCACCATATGTTCAGCATTCTTTCTGCTGGTTGAATACAATAAAGCTGTCCAGTTTCTGTTTAAGAGTGTCCTCGAGTTTAAAATGACAACACTGGGTACTGATATCAGTTCTCTGCTTCCATGTAACTCCTCTCTAAGCCAATGTATTTTCCGATTTTTGCAAATCTGAACACTCTTAACCTTGAAAACGCTACAAAATATTTTCCACACAAGACAATTGAGAGGGCAACTTCATCCTCAAGCTTAGGTTCAGCCAGATATTTGGCATAAATCAAGTCTTCAACTGTGATGCCTTTCTCCTTGGGTGTAATTGATCCATGGCGCCTGAAACAGAATTCAAATTTTATTGCCATTCACTAATTTATTATAAAATAGTGTACAGTATTGGTCAGAATTGTTTTTTTTTCTACACATATTTTAATGTTTATGTAATAACTTTGGGTATAAAAAAGCAGGTCTTACCAATTACATTCCCTATTCATTATAAGGTCAGAATTAGGGGGGGGATTCTTATCTTAGTGTGTTCCATCCAAGAAAACATAATTTTCTTCATAAAGAAAATAAGTATTTTCATGAAAAGTATTTGTTTCATTATGATCTCAACTGTAAAAGAAGTCATGCTTTAATTTGTAGGTTACACAATATCAAAACGGTATTGTTTTCCGGTGTTTCACACATTCTTCATTTCAGGATCAATTTTTACCTTGGCTGTTTAAACATTTTATCGAATCTAAAGTCAGTACATTAATGTACATAACATACGTATGTTGTATATCTGTGAAGATTATATGAATACATACAAGTGTCTGAAAGTAGTGCAGCTGTAGAAGAATTTATAAATTAAATAATAATCCAGGCTACTTTATTTTACATCAAAGACTTAAACACTCAATACTCAAACACTCAGGAAAAGTAGGAAGGAGTAGATTAGCGACAAGACTTTGAGGTCCCCTCCGTTCAGTATAATGTGATTGAAAATCAGTTAACAGTGCAATTTTTTTCCCCAGATATATGTATGGGTAACTCCTTCAATAATCTCCCGTAAGCAGGCTTCATCCATAGAAAGCATTGTTAATTTTTACAAAGAAAATGGCATGTGACTTTTATATTTCTCATAGCTGTTAAACTTTACTTATTACATCTATAGGCGGGTAATGGGTATGAATGAATGGGAAAAAAACAACCAGCATGCATTTTAGGGTGTGTTTGAGTTGTATTAATCCCGTGGTTGAAGGAGCTGAAGTGCTCCATTGATATTAATAAAGGAAAAAATACGGGACGGGACCCCCACCCTTTGTATGTGACAAATTACCAGTTTATCACTTGATTTTCAGTGTGTATCAAATTTTCTAATCATATCAATGTATGACTAATAATGAAAGCCTTTAAATATTTAGTATAATCAGATTGATAAATATGTGCGTGTGCGTGTGTGACAGAACATTCAGCAGTGCATTCAGGAGGATTTAAAAGAACTAGGTTTCTCTTCAATGCTGAATTTTTTTTTTTGCAAAAGTGAAAAATATGTTATTTGTCACAAGATGAGTTAGAAAGAAAAAGTGCTTTATAATCTTTGAAAAGAATTACTTATTGAGACAGGAAAATCCAAAGCTCACATCAGGTGTCCTGTGGTTGGTCCCTGGGAATGTTTACTAGCCTTAAGATGTCTAACTGCACATTCATTGTGTTTATAAACACTTTCACTAAATCAAAGTCAAATTTTCATGATTCAAATTTCATAACTTTCTCAGCGGGAACAGATTTGTCAGTCATCAGTGTTCTAGAACCTTTCGAATTTGAGTGTGTTATTTATTCATAAATAACTTGCAATCATTAAAATATTTCATTTAATCAATATAAGTTTCAGAAGCAGATCCGGGGGGGCAGGGGGTCCGGACCCCCGCCCCCCTTTTTTTCATCAGAAACAACTTTTTTAAGAGCTTCAGACAAAATTTTGCCGCCCGGACCCCCCCCCCCCTTTTTCAGACCTGAGGACCTTTCTTTAGGGTTTTCATTAGTCCTCCTGGGTTGGATCCCCCCCCCCTTTTCCTAAATCCTGGATCCACCCCTGAGTTTTATTTTTCATTAAAGATCATTGTCACGATAATTCGTGATTGAGTTTGAGTTCTTTCTCTACCAAATTAAAGGCCGGAAGGCATATGACGAATAACAAGAATGCAGCTTTGTATTCACATTTATTTAAAATAGATGATATGGCCTCAGCTGTTATACCGCGGGTCGCCTCCAATATCAAACCGCCTGATGCTGAGTATTACCGGTTAGCCATGTACGAAAATGGTCTTGGTCGTGTTCACTGCGGAAAAAAAGAGTTGAAAAACCTTTGCAAAACTCGTGTTGTTGATACTATATCCTGGTTCCTGGTTTTCACAGGTTTCACAGAGCATTTTAAATACGTGTGATCAGTTCTGAGGTTCGTGGCCGTCTGCACCGAGTACCTTAAAGCTGGCCTTTCAAAAGGACACCGGTTAAAGTAAAGCCAATAAATTGTGCCGGCGAGACTAAATTTACAATTTTTCTGCTACCAACAAGAATTAAATTCGCCTGGACTCTCCTCCACAATGAACCGAGACGACAGCCCAAGGCTCAAAGAGGACACATAAAGCCCTTGAAATAATTATTCAGGGGCCTAGAATCAGGACTTCTTAATAGTTATCCCTGTAAAGCAGGTGCTAAAATGCTCTAAAACACTGAAAAAGAGTGTGGCATGTTTGTGTGTGCTGGTGCATAGGGGGGCTACCTGTGAAAAGCATTGACAACCCTGCATACATTCCCTGTAAAGTGTAATTTGTGGATGTATTTTTTGTAAAGGGGGATTCAATACGATTGTCTAAATCATTGCATAACTAATTGCATATGTAGTTTTTTTTGGGTTTTTTTGCTTCCAGGAACTTAACATATTAGCTGTTATTAGGCCTATCATTAGCATACAGGCCTATCATTAAAACATGAATTTTGCAATTAAATATAAATTACTGGTCAGAATGTCATTCATGTATAACAGGGATTAAAAAAAATAGAAACATAAACACTCCTTCCGAGACATCACATTTTATCACTGAATATAATATTAGGCATAGGCCTATCATTAAAACATTTAATAAAAATTAATAATAGGAAAGAATTTTTTTTAATTTGAACACTCATGCAAAGATATTGCATTGTTTTATACATGATACATAAAAATATATCGCAATATATTGCAATATGATATTTTTAGGCGATACTAAGTCTGTTACAACATATCTCCCATAATTATGAACGGAATCTCAGGAAACTTTTAGGGAATTGGCCAGTAAAGAGCCGAGTACTATACTCTCTTTTTTTTACATATATGCATTTTATTACACCATTATATTTCCTTTCTAATAAATACTCTAATTTAAATTGGAGTTTAATAAACCTCTTTGGCCATGTGGTAAAGCACAGGGCGAATCTCGGCCTATGCGCGTCAGATGCCCCTTTCGGGGCGAGTGCAGGCTTAATAGGAAGACTGTACCCCACAGTCGTGTTTCATTACAAACGAGTGCGCCTATCGTGAGAACATCGCTTTCCATGACCAAGCTGTGGGTTTGATAACAGATTAACGCAAAACCCGCTGGTGCAGTGCTTGTTGACCTTGCTTTCACCACCTTGTCCATAGTCCTAAAGTTAATCGACAGATGTATATATCTTTTCATACACACATAGTAGTTTCTATTGCCATGGAAACAAGGGGTTTACAAACTTTGTTTTTTTTTTCATCCGGGTCTAATTAACTCATGGTGCAATATCTACCTTCATAATCATTTAACAATGCCTTTTTTCAATAAAACAAACTCTAATTTGCTTTCAATGAAAAATAATAGAATCGACATTATCTTTACGTATACCCTTTTCATAATGCTTTTCACTGCTGCCACAAAGTGTGAGAAATGTGATGAATTAACTCCTAATTCTATAAATAGTTTGCACCGTGTGACACGTACCTAATTACCAATGTATATGGTATATGATATGACGTGGGCCAACTGAACGCTTACCCATTCGGAACTTCACACGTCCCTTTCTGCCAAAACACGAACAATCGACCCACAAAAAAACACCCCACGCATATACGTCAAAGTAGTTTCAACAATGCTAAAGGACCTCCTTTGCAGCTCATGAAATGCGTCATCATGTAGCAAGAAAAGCAGGAAGCGGAAGATGATTATGAAGCATTATAAATAAATGGGGCAATTGGAATGTCAGTTGAAATTTAAGCAGAAAATATACAAAATACAATACTTAGGTTGATGTATAACTCAAAAGGTACGGGTGGACTCGCGATGGTTCAATAAAAGAGTGTAACTATTTCGCTTAAAACAAAGTGGATGAAAAAAGTGGTTTGAAGAAAATTAACTTGAAGCTTAGACTGGATTAGTTTTAAATGATTTGAAGGGAAAAGAATTGTACATAATAGAAGGGAATATTAATGGCCAGGACAATCAGGAAGTTATTTCAACATGTACTCGATTTGAACCGATTTTTTTACAGTTAGGCAATGTACAATTTTAAATATGGGGAAAAATTGCATTTTAGATCAACCATTATGGTTCAACTCTGAAATTAAAGTTCATTATAAAATGGTATTCATAACAACGTCAGGGAAATGAAAAAAAAATAATTATAAGGAATTTTCGCAGGTTAAATGAATGTTGTGATTTTTTTTATTGCAAACCAAACATTTAGAATAGTAAAGGTTAGTGAGCTAAATACCAATAGCCTAGAAAAACCAAATTCAAAAGACTGAAAATACAAAAGATTCAGAAAAAAGTATGTATTCCTCAAACATTAAATAAACAAAAATGTCCCAAGCAGGTTTATGAAAAGGTTCTGAAAGATGTACCTGCCGAACCAGGGACTATATGTAACTAATGGAAAGCAGAACTAGATGTGACAAATGAATATATAATGCAGTCTTTTAAAAAAATAAATGAACAATTACAATCAATAGCAAACTCAGATACGTTCATTTCAGAGTCTTGCATAGAACACTGACGCTAAATCATTTCCTATTTAAAATAAAAAAGACGGATTCCTCATCTTTCTTTTGTTAGTTAGATTCTGAATCAATTGGTTATTTGTTATGGCATTGTAAAAAAGTAAAGTTTTACGGAAGAGGAAGCCGATGAGATTTCAGCAGGAGAAAAGAGTCATATAAAAAAAGTAATTGGATTTTAAAGAAATTGAATAAATCAATAATAATCACAGATGGTAAATGTTGTGGTTTTGTCAGGAAAAAGGAACCTGTGTGTATACAGGTGCCAGCATCGGAAATACAAATATTATGCTTTTGTAATATATTAAGTCTATTGAAGATATAAAAAAGGACAGCCAAGAAAAGTTGAAATAGTCAGGTACATAAGGAGGAGTGGGGAAATATGATAATAAGAGTGAATACTAACATGCATGAAGAAGGGTAAACATTAAAAAATAGCTTGAATTAGCTCATCATCTGTATATATAATTCATTTCATATATTATTTAGGTATTTTATTTTTTATCTTGTCTTATGATTTGTCTAATGATAGAAAATTATTATGTTGCCTGCTTTGATATGTAGCATTTCCTTAAGATTATGAATATATTAAAGCTAACACTTAGGATTTAGGAAATAGGTATAGGATTATAATTATCCTTAGGATTATAGGATAACTTTCCGTTGAGAACTTGAGACCCCCAAAAGTGATCTTTCAGCAATATTTATTCAAACAAACTATTACCGCATCGTGATAGTTGCCCTCACCCTGAGGAGTACAGTTTATATTGCAATCCTTTGTATGTATGTACGTGTGCATGCATTTATGTCAAGACTACTCACTAACTAGTAATGACAGAATATTAACACATGGAAATCTTACACTAGTTCGAATATCTCGATCCTTCTCGAAGATGATCCGAATCCTAGAATTCATGGGGTAAAACTTATATTAAATTGTAGTTCTCTTTTTACCCAAACACAACACATTGATATAACACGATATATTCAGCCTCCTATAGTCACCCTCGTTCTTGTGCTCTAGCCCTGCGCTTTAATCTGAAAATGTCATATCAGATCGTTTGCAAACTAAAAAAAAAACTTAGTGTCTAATAAAGTAAACATTTTGCATGTTATGCGTACCAAACATAACACTCAAGTGCGTTTTTTAACTTTAAACGGCGATTGGGACAGGTATTTTCCTTAAGTTCAGTTAATTATAAGCGATAAAAAAGCACGTCTGTTTTCCCCACAAATACGTGCGTCAAACTCGCCCCGTTGGCTCAGTCTCAAAACACAGCTATGGCAAGGATTTTCAGACGCAGAAAATTTGCCATACAAGGCGAAGGTCTCTAGACCTGTGAAGATGGCAAATAAAGTTTTCTAGCTTTTCCGACAGAATCGGGTTCGATTTGAATTGGTTGAATGAACGACTAATAGGAGAAACAAAAAGATAAGTTTGTTCACTTTAAATACATATCATCACTATGTATTCACATATCCAACAACAAGGCTATTGAGACATATGCCATATAAGGGCACCGTCTAGACATTCTCGGAAACAATGGGAATTAATCTTCATGCATATCAGAATGAAGTTTGGATGTTAGGAGATATGATACATGTTTACATGGGTACCCTTTATTAGATCATATTACTGTGGGCTAAAACTGGAGCGAGGCCGACAGACCAGCAAATGCGCGAACATGAACTAATGCTTTTAGATATAACCCTCGGGAACCAACGCTCATGCGCAGTCCACTTGTCATGGATTCCAATGACTGTTTCTGACAAAATGTTTAAAAGAAAAGAAATTAGGTTTTTCATTTTGAAAAAAAATTATTAAACGACCTCTTTCTCGGCAGAATGATTATTTCATCCTCGAGAAAAGGCAAATTTCCTTGTTATTTATACGGTGTTTGAATTGATGTTATGTTCAGCCTAATATATTTAAGATCTAGGGGTTTCTCCTAAACTTCGTAATCTTGCACATTCGAGTATGTCAATAGATATCGTTGTAAACATTACCCCTGAAATCAATTATATATGGTGCGTTCCTTGTAAAGGGAGATTCGCCCATTCACCTTAAAATTCCATCAGATTATTTCCTTTCAAACTGAATAAAGTGTATTTTTCATATACATTTTCTCTGATATTTAAATTTATTTTTGTTTTTATTAGAATATAAAGTTATCTTTAGACAGCAAAAATATTATTTGATACCCACATTGATGTTACCATTTTTATGTATGTGTTATCTAAAACCAATTTATGTCTTTGAAAACATGTCTTTTATATAAGGAAGATCAAATCTTGTACAGTGCTGAATTGCAACAGCTGTTAAACGTGGCTTTTTTTTGCATATGGCATAACTCCTTGTCTGCCGTAAGTCCGTGTGGAATGATGTACTGCAAAGAGTGTTTTCTCGGCTTTTTTCTACGATGATCCGTTTGAAAACATATCCTCCAAATCAGGCGGACACCGGTTTGAAGAAAATTATATTTCTTACATATCGTTTACTGATGGCCCATTATTTTAACGCTTTTAGAGGTTGACTAAGATTTACACAGAGGCCCGAACTTTACAAATGGTAATGTTCCAAAAGAGCCAAGATTACCACTCAACTCGAATTAACACTCTACGAAATAGTAGCATTTCGGAATAGCCCGGGAGACGAAGTCAGTAATAACTCATATAAAACAATAAACACAGAGTAATATTTAAAAAAAGAGACAAGATAAATCACTCTGAAGAAGGTCATACTTCACAAACTGCTAGTATTTCAACGTTGTCCAGGGGATCTACCCTCAAAAAGCCCACGCTACTCAAAATGATAACATTTAAAAATGTACAAAATGGTAATCCAACAGAGGCCAGGAAAATAATTCACAACGCATCCACATTCTACACACTTATATCAACATTGCCAAACAGATTAACTAAAAGCCACACACTGCCAAAATTGTATTATTAATGAAATAGTAATATTTTAACAGACCCCAGGTGATAAATACTCAAAACCGGCCGGCTCTATCTCCATGGACCACTTTATACCTACTGTTGGTTTGAGTCATTAATTTAACGCGTCAGAAAGGAGACCATTATCACTCTAATATGTCCAACTTCCTCTGTCCACCTGATTTTTTGGGAACGCTAAAACTTTTTATACAAAGGACAGAAAGAGGAAAAATGCGTAATCAACTATTTTGGAAATAATAGCCTGCCATATGTCATTTTCCTGTAAACAATTTATAAGATACTATACTCCGTTCCACGACCTATGGTCCACCCGTTTTTTGCGAAAGAAAAAAAAGTGAAGTTAGATATCAAAAGAAATCTAACAAAATGGGGTAGAGGAAACATCCGCCTAATTTTCCATCATAAATATAAAACTGTACCTTGCATGTTGCTTTCACAATCGATTTTTTTCTGAATTGTGAGAATCAGTCTACAAACTTTGCGACAGTTTCTCCAAGAGGCGCTTGTAAACAAGGGGTCAAGGACGTTGCCCTGGATTGGCTGGAAGTGTCCATTTTACCAGATGGGGTGAAATCGTTTATGTGGTTCCTGTGCTGTGTTGACACGTATCGTGTTGTTTGTTTACCGTGTTGATCGTAAATAAGAATATTTACACAAGTATAAATCCAATTAATAATGCCAATTTAATTAGAAGAGGTATAAATGTATGATTGATGAGAGAACAGAGAGCAGATGATAAATAAAGGCCTAATGAATGTTTGACATTGTATGGGCTATATGTTCACTGGAACAAGCATATAGGCTAATATATATTGGCCCAACCTTCCTCCGGGCTGAGGGACGTTTGTGAGAAGTTGTTCCTGTTTAGGCCCATAAAATATTTTAAATCATATTTGTAATCATATGTTTATTAACATTAATTTTGTAGATAGAGACATTTAATCAGACATTTAATATATATATATATATATATATATATATATATATATCTGCATTTCTATGAATTATATCACATTTTTTTTTTCAAATCAGATGGATCTATAAATTAATAAAAAAAGTATAATCAGTTATACAATTGATTGAACATCATGGACATCACCTGGACCCATTTTATGTATGTTTTACCATTCAATTCTTTTTGTATTCATCCTATATCAAATGTACTTATTATATATTTTGATTTTGTTATATTATTCATTATATATATTCATAATAAATATATAATATATTATCATTTTATTATATTATTCATTATATATTTTAAATGTGTCATAAATATATATATATATATATAAATATATGGTTTGTTCTTCTGAATGAAAAAAAAAATACAGAGTCATACAAGGGCGTATGAACAGTAAGTCAAACAGCCGCGGGCATACATTCCGGCATTTCGAAATAATATATTATCACTGCATTATGTATAAGCGTCCGGGTTCCTGAATAATTTTGAAAAACTTCTGAAATTTACATAATCTCAATAGTCACCAATAGGGCTGAAACGGGTACAAAATTTTGGATTCGAGTACCCGATTCAGTCCGAGGCATTACCCGACTCGGACTCGAGTACTCGTTACCATGGCAACACTGTGAAGATAAAACGAACATCTGTTTACCGATGCAAAATATGCATAAATTTGACTTAGTGACGGCTTAACTTTATCGCAAAGAAGGAATAGATATATCATGTCATAACAAGACCTCGATTAATTTGACTAGCATATGTTTAGAGCCCTACGCCAGGCTACGACAATGGATAAATAATCCTACAGACTGTCCTAAAATTTGCAGTAATATACATATATGCATGTACATACAAGAGTACTCGAGTCCAAATGTTGGACTCGAGTACTCGGTAAGTATTGCCCGGACTCGAGTACTCGAGTACTCCTTTCACCCCTAGTCACCAATTGTCTGATTATGAAATGACATGTGTTAGCACTGAAACTGGTGCACACGGACAATTTCCTGCAATATATCTCATGAATGAAACTTTAAGTGCGCGGGACTTCGTGTATAGTATATATATACTACGAAAAAGGGTAGTCAGCCAATTTCTCATAAAATGAAAACGATAAAAGTATACCCCTTATAAGACTAACAAAAATAATAAAACGTCCATGTCTTTCTCACTGTCTTTCAGGATAGTGACGATCGAGAATACGTAATTTCACCAATTAATGCTTGTTGGAGATATGCATTTATAGAAAAACAATAAGTAAATAAAATACATATACTCTATTTCCATCGCATATAGGCCTTTGCGGGAAGATGCCATGCAGAAATTTAACAATGACCCGGGCGGATGGAAGAATTAAGATCTAAACTCCGTTATTGACACCATACTAAGGCATCAATGCAGGGTTTTCTGGATATACAAACATTGCCCTTGTTATAAAAAAAATCAATCATCAATGAACAATGGATTAACATTTTTTCTTTAAAAAATAGAGCCTAACTAGCTAACTGACGTTGAGTGACATGCGTGTATTATAATCACTGCACGAGGTCTGCCGTGCACGGGAAGGAGATAGTTATATAATAGTCTTAGATTTTTTTTATACACCTGATCGATAACAGCTTCTTGGCCGGATTTGTCGGCATTTGATATTAACTGCGCACTGATATCACTGGCAAAGGTTCCAATCATAAAAATACACGGGATTATGACAATATTCCATGATATTAAACGGTCAGATTTACGTACCCTTTTTTATTTATATGAAATAGTTTGGTATTTCAGATTTCTGTGACAATAGACTGCATTTTCTATTCACCGACATTACACAAACTGGGCTTGACTGTATCTAAATAAATAAAGCACACCCCTCATTAATCCTATTCAGAGCTGTAGCCATTAAGGTTTGCCGGCAACATCTGACATCCTCAAGGCAAAAAAAACCTTAATATTCCTGACTTAAGAGGCCGCAGCGCATCCTCCAGGCACCATGAGCAAGGACCTGACACCCCCACCCAAGTTGTCGTTTGGCACAGTCGAGCCTCTGTGACGTCATACCTCCCCTCCCGCTATGGTTGCCGCATGACAAGGTTCAGTGGTGCTGCTTTAAAAATGACTTAACAGCGTCGTTAGGTAACATTCTTTTATTTCATCAATAATTTTCCGGAAATAAATTAGGCGGTCTCTCACATCTGTTGGTTCTTGCAACACTGAAGCCTGAAATTTAGTTTGAAACAAAATAATTGGAAAAACCATGTGGACCATGGTTCGTGGAACGGAGTATAGTCTATACTGCAGCGATATCTTACCACCAACCGGTAAAATAAATTTAAAATGACAGGGAACACTGATGACGTCATAATAGATATTACGCACAAAAGATGCACCAAAATTCAGGGGACTAGTGATCAAAAGCTGTAGCACCCTGATACAATGAGACGTGTTCTCTCCTCGTGCACGCGCTTCACTATTACGTCACATAACTCCATTCCCGTAACAAAGGAGAATAAACAATGGACACTTGTTACGGACGCCATGAACCACGGATATATATAAGACATGTCAATCAGGCCGTAAAGTGAATAATATTTATATTATAAGCAGATATTGTACATAAAATACGTATTTTCCTTAATTTTCCTTATTTTAGTATTTCGGAGTTTCAGCCCAGTTGCATCCGTATTACATCGTAGACCCCTGAAGGAAATAGTAGCGGAGGGTGAATGCAGGTCTATGAAAGCGGTAACCAGAGATGTACCCGGCCACATGAGCCTAATAAGTGACAGTCCAGCTGTCACCTTAATTAACTGCACCAAGGAACTCTAGCTTCTCCTTTTCCTTCGTCACATCCTTCCTGTTAATAGAAGGGGTATAACGCTAATGCCCCACAGTCCATTCTAGAAGTTGGAAATTTCAGTGATTACATTGTGTGCGTACCATCATTAGACAATTATAAACTATACAACAAAACATGTGACTCGCGGGGGTCTTGATGAGAATGGTTCATGTGAGAATGACAATAGACAGATAATGTAACGTAATAAGCGACGCTCCGAGGAACACGCAGCGAATGCTAACCACACCCCCACACACATATCATATTTCAAAATCGCTCAAACAGATAACATGGGGAAAAACTCAGCTAGTGTCTGACTTAAAACAATTTGAAATTATACTCCAAGACATTATATGAGGGCCAGGCCCATTTAAATGTTTTAATAGAAAACAGTGTTAGCCACGGATCGGAGACACATCCATGTTATAAGAAAATAGGGACGGACGTTAGCTATTTAACCAATTAGTCAATAAAATTTAAGAGTACGAACATTTGCTTGCCCACAGAGCACAGTTATCGTTTGATAAATTGCACCCTCGTTCAAAATTACGCTTGTCTCTTATGAAGATATAATTATTAAACTCTTAATTATCAGTTTGTACAACACTGAAACATGTCTATTCTGCAAAAGTGGACAAGTAATGTTTATTTGCTTAATTTAATACGAAATATTTAATATACAAACCGTATAATGATTGTGTCTGTGTCTTGAACTGAGTATGGTAAAAAGTAGTGCATAACATTTGAATACCTAAAGAACAAAGAGTGCCACATGCTCAAATGCGTAAAAAAGCCCGGGTTGAGCTCTGGTGTTTTTTTTTGGGGGGGGGGGGGGGGATGGGGGGGGGGGGGGTCTATTGCATATTTGCTAAATTGCTTAATTTACCCTTAGACGTTTAGCAGGTGACGATATGGCCATATTTGGAGAGTCTTGACGTCATAGAGCACAATGACGTCATTGCACGGGTACGTGCCGTTTCCCTGAAAGGTGTCAGTAAATCAACGTAAAGCCCGGGGGGGGGGGGGTCACGGTTACTTGTCGTTGTTTTAAAGTACAGTTTTAATAAAAAAGAAATGACTTAAGCTCCCCCAAAGCCCAACCCCCACGGGAGATGGGGCCAAAAACCCGATTTTGGCAAGTTTCGAAGGCTATTTTCTTCAGTAGTAACGTGTAAGATTCCTGATCTACGGAATATGGAATATGTGTTGAGAGATGTCATATGAACCTGTACGGAAGCATGCATTTATTATTTGTGTTTCCCCTTGATAACATTCGGAAACCTAAAGATTCGCTACATGTAGCGACCATTTCTGCCGGATATATAAGCTTTCCGCATGCCGGGTCCGTGCATGAGGAATCTCACCTTCTTTATTCCTCAATACGTGTACCGATTTGATATACCCTTTTCGCATATCGCATTCCGTACATATAAGAAAGTTAAGCTCAAGTTTGCAAATATATTTGACTTTACCTGCTCATTACCTTCATTAAACGGCAAGGGTTGTGTTTTTGCGGGTGTTGCTTTGTTTGTTCGTCTGTTAGCAACATTAGTCAACCATTTATAGAAGAATTTCGATGAAATATTCAGGAGAGCTCGGCAATGAACAAAGGAAAAAAATATAAATTTCGATACGGAATCATTCTTTATCCAGGAATATTTTAAAGTAAAATTTCTGCTTTTCTCACAGTTCCTTATGAGGCTAATGAGCTGACCTGGCGGAGGTCTGCGCCCTCGGTGATTTTGTAATATTGACATTATGTGAATTTACTCCAGGGTGATGGGTCCTTTTTCTTCCGTTCTTAGCGTTTTTATTACAGCTGACATTTCCTAATCTATTAAGCACTTACGAGCAAAAGAAATAAAAAAAACTGCGTCCCGTCCGGTAAACCAGGCAGAGATTTTGCTCGGTCTGCTTTAGTTGTGAACGTTTTTGTCGCGCGAGTGCCATAAAAAAGGATATAAATAAAAAAAAATCGAATAGGGTAAGCACAGTTTAATGAAATACCTGTACGAAATGCTGGTAGGAAGTAAAAACGTATTTAACATGAAAAAAACTGGAACTCTCTAGGAGAAATGTAAGTTGTCGTTTAATCAAACATGCTCACATGTTGTAAGTGCATTGATTTTTTCCCAATTAAATAATTCGATTTTTCCGCTAACATTACAAATTTGCTTCTTCAGGTTTTTGTTTGGGACGTGATGATCAGGGATGTACATCAATCATTCCCAGCATCTCCGCACTTTCATCCAACGCTTCACTTGATTAATCTCACAAAGGTTAAAAAATAAGCTTGTGAGACTGTCTGTATACTAACAGATTAACACAGCGTTCTTGCATCTCTTTTACGGGCAACTAGTACGCCCGCTGACAATTCATCCATTGTAACTTGCAAATCAGTCTAGGCTGGAGTAATCGATGGACAGGTTTTTTGTTTTGTTTCATGCAAAATTGGGAGTTTTTTTTAATCTTTTTCCAAAAGTATATGCGACCCAAGCAGAAACCTGACTTGTCTTTCAGTGTTTATGTCATTTTGTTGCTGCTGACTGGTTTTGTGTTGCAAGTTAGACTTGTACATTATCTTAACTGCCACAACTTTTCGGGTTTCCCTGGCACAACGACTTTATAGCCGAACCACTTTAGGACTTACTGTTTTGAAGAGTTTACGCACTTCGGTATTTATTAAGTGAATCATGGATTCAGTTCATCAATCTATCATGTGAAATGAAGTAAATGCAATATTAAAACAGAACATGCGCTAGTGCTGATGAGTGACTGATCTTTTTCGTAATAAAAATGTTTTGTTTAACTGTTGATGAACTAAATTCGCCCCTGATCATAACACATGTACCAATGTTCGCGTGGGTCTCTGACTTTAAATGATAAAAAAGCACTGAAATAAGCTCATCACCGTTAATTATGAAACAGGTGATCTCGATTTTCCTACCACAATATTGTTAACACTCTGACATAAGAGAGCTTTAATAGGCCTACACATCATGTTTTCCAAACTTCCCCAACTTTAATTGAATTTGATGCTTAAAATAAATTTTTTTGTTAAATTTGCAGTAAATTTCCTGCAGTTTAACATTTTGACACCAGAAACGATTCGGTAGAAATATATGCTACCATAATCTGCCTAAAGTAGGCCGCACACAAAGCGGACGAGACGAGACGAGATCGGACCGGACTTGAATCCGGTCCGGTCCGCTCAGAATGCGGCAGTTGGCGGACCGGACTGCCAGTCCGGGACCGGTCCGGACCCAGTCCTGAGCGATCCTGACCATATCAAAATGTTTTGATATTTCAGGACCGGTCCTGAGTGGTCCGGTCCGGTCCGCTTGAGTCCGCTCTGTTTGCGGCGGTTTTAGGACTGCACAGGAGCAACTCAGGATCGGTATAGCTTTAAAATTAGCTTATATTTAGCCGGAATTGACATGAAATGGTTATGGTATTTTGCATATTAAATACTAATTTATTATATTATACTGTCAATTTTTTTTCTGAGCTTCATTTAAACATTAATATACAATTTATTTAAAAAGTTTATCTTAATTATAATAAATCTGTATTGTAAGTTACGAATCTCTGAAGAACCATTCCCTTATATGTATATATATTCCTTGACCAACAACGGGTGAAACGAAAGATGTATCCAAGCAATGGAATTTAATGGGATTTATGTATATACTCTGAAATAAAGGAAACTTTTCAGTGTTGACCATCATTTCGATAGTTAAGTATGATCAAACCAATAGTATTGTATATAAATATATTTATCTATTTGTATAAAAAAAACTTAATTTAGAGTGATGTAATACAAAGCAAATATGTTATAGCACAATACCATTGTTTATAATAGTCATTTATGATGACAGGTGAAGTAACCATAAATTAAATTGTTTGTAAATATCCAGGTTTATTTATAAATTGAAGTATTACCTCAGACAGTGATGTCATACTATTTGTATGTATGTATGTATATAATACAATATAATATTATATAATCTAAGGGTATCCCTTTGTCTCGATTCTTATTTAAGAAAACCCGATCCGATCCGGTCCGCTCTGTGTGCGGGCGTTCCAGGACCGGACCGGACTGGGAAAGATTGCGGCGGACTCTTCAGGATTCCCAGTCCTGTATGGTCCGGTCCGATCTCGTCTCGTCCGCCCTGTGTGCGGCCTGCTTAAGTCTGTTAGCCACCTGTATATGCGAAGCGGGATATTCACTTCCAAACACTTCTTAAATGGTAATGTACTCAATCCGCTTTACGAACTGATGATCAGATTCTGTCAGCTTTATCAAAGTTACCTTAACGCCGGTTTTGTTTATTTACAATGGAGAAAATAGTAATTGTCAAATGCATATGTCATTTCATTGGTTTTTGTTTGTTTTATTATTGTTATATATAAGAAATGTACCTCGACAAACCGGTATCAAAGATCAGCGCCTGCAAAATCGCTATGTTTCAGTACTTACAAACGTTTTTCTCCATTGATTCTTTTGTTCAGACAATTTTCCAATTTACAATTTCTGTTCCAGTTTTCTAAACAAATGAGATTACATTGCAATATAACTCGCAAATATATTTTACGCTAAATGGATCCGTCGTTTGATGTTGAGACCTCGATATAATTTCTAAAACCATGCAAGTTCTTCCTCCGGATTTTTATTCCCGTACTTCTACCATATAACCTCTAGTTCATATTAGGATTCGTAGTTTAATTCTGTAACGGAAACTACTTCCTGCACTCTAATTTCCGCTAAACGCCTCCGGCTGTCTGTGTAATTAGATGAGGCTCAAACGCCTTTTAAATATAAAAAAATCGGTCTTTTACTGATAGTTTTATAGATTTTTTTATCCAATAAAGCCCCAAGTACGCACTGGTGCTGGCAGATCAGATCATATTTGGATCTCTGGTGCTCAACCTTTTACCTTTAAAGACCATTGAAAAGAATGATATACCGATATATTATTGACGCTGTCACGGAGTTTTAGTTAAAAAAATCTTTCCTGTCCTGATCGCATGTTATCATGCCCACAAGGGTGTCAATATAAGAGTTTGTGGTTTAATGGAAGGGAGTTCGGAACTAGTTGGCGCTGTATCTACTTTTGTCCTGCTGTAGCAGGGGTCGTCTGGAGGCATCTAAATCATTGCTGATTTCGATGTTTCATAAGCAACGTATTACGTGATTTGACAGAAACATCCAAACTTTTGACTTGCGCTTGGCCCAGTGTATTCACTATTTGAGTGATATTTACATACATCAACGGTCTCGTCGCCCTATTACCCGTCTAAGCGACGAGTGAAAGCGGGCTGCCGCTAGTAGAAAGACAAGGGCAAGCCGGGCAAGATTCGAACCAGGGATTTTACTTGCGTTGCGAAATGCCACAACCAATGACCTACCTCCTAACCTAATCTAGAACATCCCCCTGGATCTCATTATAGCCTTGTATAGTGCACAAACGGTGACGGTATAAAGCTATTACTGGTCAGTACTGAATTTATTTTTAATAAAGATCATTTTTCTTGGCTTTTTTTTAATTGGGCAAACATTCAACTATCATGTCTGCATAGGTTTTAGCTCAGCTGACTGTAGGTCATCTGAGCTTTAGCAATCACTCTTTGTCCGTCGTCTGTCCGTCTGTCCGTTCGTCTGTCAACCAGGCACAAATCGTAACCACTGGACTTGGAATCTCCTAACTTGACATACAGAGAGGTCCATAAAAGATCCCCTTGGAAACCTGAAATTAGGTCTCTGTTACCCATATTCTTTGAGCAATGCGGCTTCGAAGTATGGATATTGATCAAGGAGTGTTTCATCAGTTTCTGTAGACTTGTGGCGCCACCTGTATTTTTTTCGATTTTTTTACGATTTTTTTTTCTCAATTTTGAGACCCTCAAAGATGTGGTCATCTGTTAAATCATAATGACTGGACCTAGAATCTTGTAACTTGACATCCAGAGAGGTCTAAAAAAAATATCCTTGGAAACCTGCAATTAGGTCTGTGTTACCCATATTCTTTGAGCGATGGGGCTCCGAATTACCCCTCAAAATAAAAGAAAATTTGATACGAAAATTCAAGTATCTGAACAATTAATGCATCGATCACCATGATTCTTTGCATGGATATTGATAATGGAGTGTTTCATCAGTTTCTGCAGACTGGTGGCGCCACCTGTATTTTTCTCTTTTTTGAGACTTGAAGATGCGGTCATCTGTAAACAGGGCCCAAATCATAATGACTGAACCTAGAATCTTGTTACTTGACATCCAGAGAGGTCCTCAAAACATCTTCTTGGACACATAAGATTAGGTCTCTTTTACCAAAAACCTCTGACATATGGGGCTTCGAAGTACCCCAGAATAATGGAAAATTTGATACAAAAGCTCAAGTCTCTGAATAACTAATGCATTGATAACCATGATTCTTTGCATGGATATTGATCAAGGAGTGTTTCATCAATTTCTGCAGACCAGTAGCACCACCTGTATTTTTTTCAATTTTTTACGATTATTTTTTTCTCTATTTTTAGGCCTTTAAAGATGCGATCATCGGTTACGGGGCACAAAGAATGACTGGACCTAGAATCTTGTATCTCGACATTCAGAAAGGCCAATGAAAAGTCTCCTTGCAAACCTAAAATTAGTTCTCTGTTACCCATAACCTCTCGGCTATGGGGCTTCGAAGTGCCCCCAGAATAATGGAAAATTTGATACAAAAGTTCAGTTACCTGAGCAACTAATGCATTGATCACCATGATTCTTTGCATGGATATTGGTAATGGAATGTTTCGTCAGTTTCTGCAGACTGGTGACGCGATCTGTTTTTTTCCGAATTTTTACGATTTTTTCTTCTCTATTTTTTAGGACACGGTCGTTTGTTAACAGGGCACAAATCATAACCACTGGACCCAGATTGATATTCAGGATGTCTGTGAAAAATATCCTTGGAAACCTGAAATTAGGTCTCTGTTATCCATATTTTCTGAGCTATGAGGCTTATAACACCCCCCAGCATGATTGAAAATTTGGTACCAAAACAGGGCACAAATCATAACCATTGGTCCTAAAATCTTCTAACTTGAAATCCAGGGAGGTTCACGAAAAGTCTCCTTCGAAACGTGAAATTAGGTCTCTGTTACAAATATTCTATGAGCAATTGGCTTGTAAGCAGCCCTCAGAATAATTGAAAATTTGATACCAAAGTAGGCCACAAATCATAACCACTGGACCCAAAATATTTGAACTTGACATCCTGAGAGTTCCTCAAAAGTTCTCCCCAGAAATCTGAAATTGGGTCACTGTGACCTATATTCTCAGAGTTTTAGGGTATGTTTCAGCACCCCATAAATAATGCAAAATACTCACCCACCCCATAAATAATGCAAAATACTCACAAATTGCTAGATTCCTCAGAAAAAAAGCTGGTTGGATTGTCATCAAATTTGGTGTGCTTATGGGTCTTGATGAATTTAAGCTAATATGCATGAACGATGATGCCACCTACATTATCTTCATTAGTTGCCTGTGCAAGGACATATTGTCAACATGTCAGTCCGCTGAGCGTCATGACCCATGGGTCACTTGTTTTATAAATAACTTTATAAGTTTGAATAGAATCATCTTGAGTTGCGATAAGTATTGTCTCTTGTGTTTGTTACTGTTACGTCATCATAATATTCAATTAACTTGATGTATTTCACACATAGATTGATTATTCCAGCATACCTGCTGCCGACAAAGAAAATATCGGCTAAATAATGATAAAACATCATGAACCTTTTGCCTACTCCGATGTTTTATGATGGTGATGTTTGTTTTTAAAATTGCATTTTGATTGTGCCTATAAGTTTTAAATGTACATGAACAAGGTCGTTATTTTAAACTGCCATAAAGATTGGCAAAAATATAAAATAGTTAACACCATTTTTACCGTTTAAATAACTTTTTCTCGTGAATACCTTTAAATTTACGTAGTTCCCCTGATGCCTTTAACCATCAGTTCAATTAATACACTCCCACTGGTGTTTTATAATTGTTTAGATTAACAGGGCCATCAATATTAAAACATGCTTCCAGCAATATAGGCCCGAAAACCGAGCCCATTAAATGGCGCAAAATAAAAAAAAATATGTGCGTCTGCGTGAGTGACGTTCGTGAAGTAAACACAAGTATTCTTTTTTAATACATTAGCCTATTGCACGGCAACAGGAGAAATCAAGAAGTGTAATATTACGTTATTCCAGGGCTACAGCAACCTTTGTCAACCTTTTCAGTTTCGTCTCCGGGCCAAATAATTACTGCGAAGCGGTCGTAGTTAAGTTTTCTTTTCTCGCCTGCTTATGCCAATCATGTGTCCAGAATGGCGAGCAGATGACGGCGGCTTGGCAGTCAAATGATCCCTTTGCCTTTTATTTGATGGGTTTTATTATGTTGGTCCTGGTCAACCTGCATATAACGTGTCAGTATAATTTTTTTACTTTAATACAAGTAGGAAGCTGTCGATAGTCAAACATTTTTTTTTATTTTCCCCTTGTTATTAGGTTGAGTGTTCACTTATACATTATGTAGGTTTACTTCTACATGGAAGAATTTCCCTAAATCTCAAGATAGGATAACAAGGTAGGATAATAGGAAACAAGATAGGAGTGCCTTGCTGTTTGCAACCCCATGTCTTTAACGTGTTCTTGCTTTCTCAGGAAAATGTGATGAAAGTGACCGATTCTACGCTTCAAGGTACAGCAGTCACTGTCTGTTTAACAATGATGTGTGAGCAGAGGTCCTTAAACAGGGCACAAATCATAACGGCTGAACCTAGAACTTTCAATCTAAACCGGGATCGGTCCTGGTCAGAATTCCAAGAAAGCTACAGAATTATGGCATCGTGATCTATATTCTGCAATCTAAATGCCAAAGGCATGATTTTGAGCACCTTGAAAGCCAAATGCTTTTGAGTGTACAAGAGTGCTGAACACCTGTCATGTGCTGGTTTATAAAACTTAAATAATGTTCCGCATTTACACTTCATGACAGTTAGCATGCAAAGTATGAACAGAGTTGAGCCTGAATCCTCCGAGTTTTGATGCGAAATCATATTTAAGTTCCACAAAAGTTACGAAGCCTGCAGGTAAGTATACATAAAAAATTGGCAAATTTCTCAATAGAGTCGCAAGCTGTCATCACAAAGTTCATCGACAATTTGATCAGTGGATCAATATGGAAATAAAACTTCTAGTGGCGCTATCTATGTTGACCTACTTAATGCAATCCAAAATAATTCTTTCAGCTCAGGCCTACATTTATCAGGCCTGCTCTTTTGTACTTTTCATACCGCCAGACTGGCTGTCCCGCTATAATTTTCTTTTCTTTTATTTTATCAAAAGACTAATTACTATCAAATGATGTAAGCTATAATTTTTCAAACCAGTAAAAACTCCAGTAGGATAGCCTGCAGCGATCAGTAAATTCCAGTTGCGTATATTATTTCAAGAGCACTATAAGTTATTGGTTTAATATTTTATATGTTGGTTGGTTTCTATGAGAACATGTGTAAAATTAAATGTATTGTCCAGAAATATTTTAGCTTTGCTATAACTGATGTTTGATTGATCGATTTCCAACACAATACCCTATGTGGGACCTAGAAAGCCCTCGTGGAAATAAGTGCATGGTTGAGCAGTCAGTGAGGATCTTAACAGTTCGTTTAGATAATTTTTTTTTTCATCTACTATAACTTCAATGACTAGAAAAGTGTATGTCTATTAATCAGACATTAGTTATTAAAATCAGTAACCATTGAGATCTGCAGGAGTTTGAATAACAATAAGGATGTTTCACCACAGTTGGTACACTGTGAATATCATTTTCTATTGAAGCAATAATTTCCGTATTATTCTTGAATGAGTTGATCTGAATATTGAAATGTGTGTTGACTTATCATAGATAACTTTTTCAATTGTCTGATGATGGTGGTACCCTATTATAATTCTTTTTTTTTTTCAAGGCTTTTTTTATCATATTTAGACTGACTTATTATATATATATATATATATATATATATATATATATATATATATATATATATATTTATTTATTTTGTTACGAAGACAACTAAATGAGGGGATAATCCTGGGCCGATGCGGGAGTCTAACCCAGGTCGGTGGCGTACCAACCGCTTCGCTAGAAAAGCAAGCTTCACTAGCGAGACAGTTCGGTCCGCTCTTATGTCACACCCGTAACACACACCCTTTTAAAAGCGTTGTGCTGTCAGAACAAGACTAATTTTCCCCAGAAGTCACACTTTGGTGAGCGTATTCCCTGGGCCACAAAGTTTTATCGTCATCCCGGACGAGCCCCCATTTTGTTACGAAGACAAATAAATGAGGGGAAAATCCTGGGCCGATCCGGGAGTCGAACCCAGGTCGGTGGCGCACATGTCCGGCGTACCAACCGCTTCGCTAGAAAAGCAGGCTTCACTAGCGAGACAGTTCGGTCCGCTTTTTTGTCACCCCGTAACAATATATATATATATATATATATATATATATATATATATATATATATATATATATATATATATTTATATATATATATATATATATCATTTTAGCTCACCAATCATAAAAATTAGCCCCTGGTCATAAATTTAAGCGTTTATATTCTTTAACCAGGCTTTATATATCTCTCTATCTACAAAATATGAACAAAGTTTGGAATGTTCGCCACAGGTCATAATTTCCATCTGAGTATTTCTCTCTTGGAGATATTTACAAGTTGAAAGTCTTTCAGCGAATTCATTTGATTTGATCAAACTTCCCATATATGTCCCTCATCACTAAAGGAAATGCCCTTTCGGTTTTGGTGTGTGTGTGTGTGTGTGTGTCTGTTACCAGACATAAGGGGAACAGCTTCATACATTTTGGACTGAAAGGTCGAGGTCACAAGTTATTGTCAGCTTTGAATTCAGATGATGTTACGTCCCAGCTCTTTGCCGAATTTCGGACTGGCCGACTGTCAGGCAAGTGCCCTTACATTTCCACATTAGACCTATACGATCCTTTTACCTGACAAAACCGTTCACCCTAGTGTTATGACGGGAAATATGTCATTAAGCGGACTAACCTCAGACCTGTAACCCAAAAATACGTTTTAAATTACAGACCCTAAGATAGAGAGTTTACCAAGTTAAGTTTGGTTAGCTGTAAACCGGTTCAGATCTCGGTATTGGGCGTTCTATGTTGGGACATAAAACAACCCCCAGATATTACGCATAATGCAGTTGTTTTGACCCAGCTGGGAAAAGTTGAAACTTAATTTAATAATGTATATACAAAAGTGTACTTACTCTAAAAAGTCAGATCAGCGTCGTCTCCAACGGCTCTTGTTTGCAGGCTGGCAAGGCGTGCTGGGAGACTTAGCAGGTCCTATCTTTAGGCGACGTCAAGGGGACCTACGAGGGAATAACTAGCTATTAAGTGTTTTGGGTAATTTGCATGAACCCCCCCCCCCCCCGCCACACTGTCAATCTGCATAATATCGGGTTGTGTAGAATCAGAGCGGAAAGTCTCCCTCACATGCATTCGATCTCCTCTCGTATGAATAAAGGGTGAAAGTTCAGGGTATAGGCGGGCAGAAGTAACTTGAATATCAGCAAAAGCGGACAAAAGCCCGCAGCCAAAAGAACAGTGTTTATAGGTGGTAGCAGTATCAAGAATGAAACATTTGTTCTTACATGGATGTATATCTGTACATGTCTCAGTTATAAGTTTATACTTGAGAGGTATGTTGTACCTTTGCAAGTATGGTAAGACTGATCTCATGCAGGACTGAGAGATCATCAAGGCATATCATTATACCATGTTTCATAACAATCAAGCCAGAAAATCCTGAGAAATGAGCTCCTAAGTTTATTTCTATTCTAAGCTCTGTGACCTTTTAATCATGGCCAAGATTATGTTGTTATGCATCAGCTTTGAATAAATGAAGTTCCTGTGTTAATTTTTTCGGAAATATCCCGCTTACAAGGCCAAAGTTAACAAATCTGATAAAAATTCATGAAAAAAAAATCAGAAATTGTAGGTGGCGCGCCCAAAATTGTGCAGCAGGTTTAAATAGGTCAAGCTCAGAGATTCTGTCAAAATACCTTCTGTCAAAATTCTTCACCGAAGAAATAAAATTCCTACGGTGAACCTTTTTAGGGATGTCCCGCTCACAAGGTAGAAGTTAACGGAATGCCGGACAAACGGACGGACGGAGAGCTTTGGTGACGCCAACAGCCCATCAGCCTAAGGGCTGAGGGCTAAAAACGAAAGGTGACAGTGCTGGATAGAACGGAGAAGTCATTCTAAACACATGCTTGTGTGTACAAGTCTCAAGAACATTGCGATCGTTTACAACACTCTCTGTATTGGTACCCTAAATTGAATGTACAACCAATGCAATTTGATTGCAAGTTTACATTTGACTGGAAGTATCCTTCAATTTAGTGACTTGAGCTTATTCGATGCATGCATTATCGCAATTTCGTATAGATTATGTACAATTGCCATCATATGAATTGTAATTATTATTGTGACTATTGATTATAATTTATGTACCGATGATCACGTGTTACTGTCACACAATCATGCTGAACCCAATTCTTACTGTCTGCCACCGGTCTTTCTGAGTCTGTATCATTTGTATAAATCGCAGAAATAAAAATTAATCAGAGTGTCTAATTATCAAATGGAAAAATAAAAATTAGGTCCTTGAAACCCCTCGTTTTAAAGATCATCATTTAGATATCCTATTTATATGGTTTCCATTAAATTTAATTACCATTACTTTCAAGCTTATAAGCCCAGTATTAGGTGCCGCGAGTATCCCAACATCATTTTCACTTTCCGGCCTCAACAAAAATAAAAGATTTAAGTTTTGGTGAATGGAACTTGTTTCACTCAAATCCTCGTTCCATTCTTTGGTCGTGTTGCGCCAGGGAAATTAATTTAATTTTTTTTAAAACTAATTTGACTTCCAATGTTCGAAGTTCGGAAGTTCCGCCAAAGTCACCAAGTAGATACATTCAGACAGGTGGCCTAATACTTAGAATTCAGTACTTTTTGGCTATCACGACTGTTTGGTCGTGTTTTACCTTAGCTTGTACTTTTCCTCCACCTTTGTCAACTTCAGGAGTTTAACGTTCCTGCAATAACCATGGCTGGTAAATTAAAGTCGACCGGCCAAGACCTAATAAAAAACTTTCAATGGCATTTTTTGTTCAAGGCTGGCAAGTGCGCCAGAACGCATGACCATGGTCCCAGGTTTCTAAATCACCCGGTTGTTTTAAAGGAGGCATTTGACCTTCAAGGTGACGGTTCAAGGACAAAAGGGTTACAAATAACGTGCAATTTTAATAATAAAAATGAGGTTGTACTGAAATATGTTGATTTTCACTCATATATATGATAAATGAGAAGGATATTGTAAAAATAAATGCCAATTACTACTTTAATATCGGGTTAATGTTAAACACAACGTTTGATGATGTTATGTTAACTCTATTTGCTTTTTTGATTACATACATGGTCATCGAGCCAGGGTAAACAAAATCACAAAGTAAAGATAAATGCGTTCCAGTATCCTTATCCACCCGCGAATTTTGTTTAATATGGATTTAACTAGAAACCCCGGAAACTGGAGTATTATTGAGGTATAACAAGGATAACTGTTGATTATAATGATTTCAACTTCAAGGTCAAATTCCATGGTCAAATGGGGCAAAATATGTTATTTTCTGAAATTAATCCAAATATAATGTACTTTCATTTCAATCATGTATTAAGTGGGTTGGTTGACTTATTTAGGTATTACAAGATTATAAAAACGTTGAATAATTGTAAAAGACGAAGGCATATTAAGTTAGAAATATCTATTTTCCAATAATTGCTTTACTTTTGAAATTTTAAAACCAAAAGAAAAATCTATGAAACTTAAGAAATAATTTGCTAGACTGTAAGTACCGGTTCAGATTGGAAGTGTTGAAATTATTTCCTATTCCCTTTGGCTTTTAAGGTCGCCTTAGAAGGTAAAAAGATGAATTGGGTACATAATAATGTTTTCTGCAAAAATTACGCAAACATTATCAACTTTAATTTGGGTTTTTTTTTATTTTTTCCGCGTTTTCTTAACGCATCATAGTGTATCTGATGTCTCTGACAACAGTTCCAGTACCTTTTTCCCCCTTTATAAAAATATTTCCAGTCTCACCCTGACACAACCATGTGCCGAGCATGGTCATTTAGGCTATTAGATGACCTTAACGGTTTACTGATATTAAGAATTTTGTATCACTTGTAACATCTCATCAAATAACCCTTGGGACATGACGCTCAGCTGACCAGCAAGCCATTTTAGCCTCACATTCATAAAACAGAAATTTCATCATCTGATGGCCATATTGGGATAAGATTTGGGGTGTGATCTTGACCTTTGACTCTTTGACATTTCCGTAAGTGATGGGTCACACATGCGCAGACTAAATCAATTCCTGAGTGGTCTATATAGGTTGTACAAGAGAAGAATAGAATTATGGTCACGACTTTTCAGACTCTGAGAATATGGGGACAGAATATTAATCATCACATTTAAATGAAATCCTAAAAATGATGAATTATAATTCGGCGTGAAAATAGACAAACAGGGGCGCCACCAGTCTTTTGGAACTGAAAAAGCTAGTTATAATCATTATGCATGTATGAATTATTAATGTAATGATCTGGTGAAAAAATTTATTAAGGAACTTTGAGCAGGTAGAATGTCTTCCATAGTTCTAAAATGTGTTGTTTTTGCCCAGTCCTTAAAAAATAAGGTGACTGCGACATTTATTAGGTGTCATAGAAGATGTTACTCCTAAGAACTCCCTAGATGTTAAGTTAGAAGTTTCTACGACAAACTGCTAGACTTGTGTCCATCTGACATACAGTGAACATGCAATTATGCTCTTTCACGTAGCTCACAGAATAAAGGCCACAGTGACTTAATTTTGGATGGCCAAGGAGGCATAACAATGCCCTCCCTTACATTCAGAAAGACATTTCTAGATCCGACAATTCAGAATTGTACATTGTGTGACTTTATGGGAGCTAAAGATTAAGTTTCCTGCTCTTCTGATTAGCTAACAAAATATAGGTTACAATAACCTAATTTCAAGTATCCAAGGAGACTCTTGTTGTTCGCCATGGATGTAAGGTTAAAAATTCCAGTTCCGGCGGTTACGATCTGTGCCCTGTTAACAGACGGACAGATGGACGGACTACTGACAAAAAGTTATTAGCTGACTTTCACCCGGCTAAGCTTAAAACCAATCAATTTCTGCAGAATTGTTTTGAACATTCCGCCGTTAAGTTATATCTGGCATGGTCATGTCGAATAAAAAATAACATGTACACATGATATTCGTGATTTCATTATCCAAATTACTCATGAATTTTTGAAAATACATGTATCAAACACTTGAAATCAAGTTGGCAGAAGTAATAGTATTTACAATATATTCACAGATGAGGCAGTTTAAGGTAATTTATAACCAGATGGATTCTGTGAAATAACTATAAAATCTCCTGCTGCTGATTAAATTTAAAATGTGTTACATTTCTTGTAACGTGCAAATATCGTGGAAATTACACTTTTCTTACACTCTACATATATATACATGTTCTTTTTGTTCAACTCATTGTTTTGGGCTGCATATTCGGTATGTTTTGCTGAATAGAGATGCAGTTATCCACAGTCTTTTGACAATTAATTTAAACATCATTTTTTATTTTATTCACCAGGAAAAGGGAATGATATTTAGATATATCGACAAACTGCATACATTTTTATGATGTGTTGTGGTCTATAAAAAAATAATATGCTAGTCCATAAAGTCTTCCTCAAATAACGACAGTTTTAAACGTTTATATAGATGTTTGATGCGATGTGCACAATTATTATATTATTCATGTATATTTACCATATGAGAGAGCTCATTTTACATCTTTGCCGTGAATACACGACACGGTAAACATTTATACTGGGACGATCTTAGAATACATGCGGATAAGCAGACTAAACTCCATCTCTCTAGTAACCGCTGACATTTCATATGTTCTGCATGTCATGGCTGCCAATCACCGTAGTTAATACATAAATACCGTCATTATGGCAACAAACATACAGGAAGATATGCAAAAATACGCTGAGTTGTAATTGAATCTTTTTTTTTTTTTGCACACGGTGACTAAGGTAAAATAAATAAATAGATATATCTAAAGATCCGTCTAGTTTATTTTACGTGACAACATATGTATGTGCATTGGGTTGTTTAATAAAACATTACGATACATGTTTCCTCAGCGAGATGTTGGCCATTTTTTATCAATATGACCAATTTTTGCTCTTTAACACTTCGACAGCTTTTCATGTTAGATCTTTATACCCAACGGGTAGCATTGTAAGGGAAGCCCCCACCGTCCTTGTATAATTTTAATTCCTAAAATAAGAAATTGACATTTTCTGTAATTTGCAACTGGTTTAACGTTTAAAAACGACTGGCGAGGTGGCAACGTTAGCGCTATGATGGATTGTGCCTTAGTTTAGAACTCGATTTCAAATTCAGATCAATTTCCTGGATGTAGTCTGATATACAAGTCAAGAAAATATCAACTTTTCTTCACCGTCACTTTCTTATTTGTATTATGTACTTGTTCCAGTGATGAATGGTTTGTTATTCATGCTGTCGCATTCGGCTCACAGTGATTTCATAATGAAACATTACATGTACGGAGTTCACCAACCAATTTATATATGATTGGCATAGACGGATAAAAGAGCAACGCAGTCTGGGAACTTGTCGGAAAAGGAAAGGTTAAAAGATCTCTTCAAGAAGAACTTCTATATAACTTATACAGACTCCATTTCGCTGGAGTAAAATAAAGTTCGGTACTCTGCCAACCACATTTACTGGAACTTTAGGAGTAAGAGCCATCACTGACGAAAAAAATCAAACATCAAGCGTAACTGCGTATTTTGGTGCAGGGACATTTTTATTCCTATATGCTAAAATATACTAAAATATGCAAAAAATGGTATATGATACACTTACTCTGTCACACTTCAATTATGGTATTCTTGTATGGTGATTTGATATCATCAGATTAGAAAAACTTTAAAAAATCTATAAGTATTATCACAAATGGCAAATACGATGTCCACATCGAACCAATTTTTTAATCTACATATTAATAGCGTAAGGCGATTTTTGTGATTTTCCGTATCTTCTCTGATACCACCGTACGGATTGCCGTGATTTTCGACATACATATGCTCCGGGTTTGTCCGAAGAGATTCCACCCACTTTTATTTGCAATATTTGCGTATTATTTGCATAATTAATAATTTTAATATTTGCTCCCCCGCGGGCGCCTCTTTTCTTTGTGTCTTCGAGCCCGGTAACACGATTACCGTAGAGTGTGTGATGGCGGGACAGAGTTTCACTCCGGGGGCCTTATGTGGGGTTTTCGTACAATTTGAGGTTACCGGCCCGAAATAATCCCCACCGGCAATCCCTTTTCAAAAGGGGGATCTTTGAAAGAATAGATTTGCAGGCCTACCTGCGACCGGGGGGTCGCACGAGGACTCCTACCTGCGACCAACCTGACCTGATATGCTTGAGTGCACATCAACCGGGTCGCGGAATCCGTAATGGTTAAACAGCGCACACGCGGTCGCACGAAGTCCAGGGCCTAGCATGCGATTGAGATGCTTGACAAATATTCACAAACATATGCATATGTAGACCTAATATGTAACAGATGAGAAAAAAATGTTAACCGAATTCACGTCGTGGTTGGTACAGTGTGACGTGTACACGTGTGGATTTGTAAAAGTTGTAAACATAATATTGACTTTAAATGTTTTGAATATCGGGATTTTTTCTCATTACTACATTTACGAATGTATAATTCCTGCAAAAAATGTAGATTTAATACGGTTATACTGGTATTTGTCTTTTTTATATCCATATGACATCTCATTCAATAATGTATATGTAATACTCTTTATTTTTAAAGACTTTACATTCTTTCATTCAGTATGTATGCTTATTGCGTATAAGCCATGGCCATAATTGTTATTATTTTCACAAATAAAACTGGTATTTTTGCATTCTTTCCTTAGGTCTATTCCATAGGCGGTTTCTTTTGATTTGTGATTATGATATTGTTGATCAGTTTCTCATGTCACATGGTACATGTGTAGGTACTATTTGTTAAAGACCCCGACCACATGTTAGGCACTGGCTTTGGGCGAAGGTGTGCGACTGTACGCTGTTCCGAAATATGTTCCGAACGCTGTTCCAAAAGATTTTTATCCACAACACCATACATATAATGAATATATATATTAAAAGCGTAACGCGATTTTTCCGTATCTCCGGATTTCAGGTGGATTTCCGATACCACCGTATGGTTTGTTGTGTTCGCCCAAACCGTGCGTAGCACGGGTAATTGCTAGTTATTATAAATCCTTAAAACAAACGACATTATCGACTGAATATAATAACATTTTCACAATGAAGCCTTCCTTGAAACCCTACCACAATTTCTACAAACATTGAATTTCACAACAAGGACAATAACACATGAACGTGACACAAGACGGAAAGATACCCTTGTTATAAAAAAAACAGAACTAAGATAACAGACAGCTCTCTTAGAAACATAAGGCCGACCAAATAATTATAAACAAAATCTTCACTCATAGTGTTCAAGGATTTATTTGCTGCACTAAACCATATTGTATAAGTTCATAAAAGGACAAATGCCTTCAGACCAACTGTTACATCTGTAACAAAATTAGTCTAAGCCAAAACAAACCCTTAAAATAGATAGCAAATTTTCATTTCAGTAACAAGTGAATACTCTTCTCAGTTTCTTACCAATTTCCTCATAAAGTCATATAGTCTCAAATTTTATTAAATGCATTACACTTAATCACCTTACTATGTACAATTTATCCATGTGGCACAGGTGGTTGTTGTATCAGCGGATTAAAATCCTTAACAACAGTCTCCAGACATAATAAAAAAATGATATGTTGAATATATTTTGATGAATGCATTACTTTTATGTCGAATAAAATCTCTCTCTCTCTCTCTCTCTCTCTCTCTCTCTCTTTCTCTGGAGCCTCCTTTTACACCCCTTCTGAAGTTTGCATAAAATATAAAAATAACTTTTTTTTCATAGACTCCTTTATAAACTGGGCTTTTCGTTGAAGTTGTGTAAAGTATACTGACATGAGCATAATAACTGGTATAAATTCATTATTACCATATTTCATTTATATAATTAGTGTATGGCCTTTGCTTAGCCTTAAAGTGAGAATAATTCCTTCAAATGAGGAAATGAAGCATAAATAGCCATATGCCATGTTGATACTATCAAAACATATACTAGATGTGGTCGGACAACAATCCTCAGAGGGCCCCACATTTCTGGAAGTGCTGGACTAGCGCTTGCAACAGTGTTGACAGTGGACCCAGTTTGGCTCTGCACATATTACAGAGTAACAACCTGACAACTGCATCGGACTTTTGTTTATAATGTAGCAGTAAGAATTCAGCCCTTGGCTTGGCTTTGCCATTATGAATGTGCGATGAATAGAACCTGGAAGGATTTTATTCTCATGTGGGAACAGTAATGTATAACACGTGCCTATATATGATTATTAATTTATGAATATAACGTCAACATTTTTTTTATCCAATTTTGTTTTCTAATTTATACATTTTTTTATTAATATCACTCCATTCATATATAATGATGTGTGTAATAAATAAATAAATTAGTGTAGGGAAAATTGTATGTTGGATGTTAATGTAGGTGATATTATTTTATTTTATTTTTTAATTAATGTTCTTGTTAAATCAGAATAAGAAACCCTATGAACTTAAATCCCTAAACCAATATACATATTTCAGTATCACTTTCATACAACTGGGAAGACTATAAATGTTGAGGTTTTGTTTAGTGTCTTAGAACTTTGATTAAAAAAAAATAAATTATAGTTAACAATTAATTGTGATAATGAACAATTTGGTCACTATTTGAACACTGTTTTATTAGGTAGACATGAATAACAACAGTCAGAAACAACACTAAGTGAACTTTGTTGCATGATTATACCCATGGCAAACCACATGTGAACGGTTGGTGACAAAATGATTGTGGTGATAAATGAACTAGCAATAGTAGCATTAAATCAATTTGATTCATGTTGCCAACTGCAAGTCATGTCAGTGATGTCACTGATTTAAAATGAATTTCGCATAGAAAATAGGGGTACTGAATATTTGAATGTAAAATATTGTGTAGTAATTTTAGTAATAAAAATATGAATATATATAATAGAAAAATAATATATGGACAGTGCCCATTCTACACTCTACAGACATGGTCTGGGGGCAAGTTGACGTGTACCACAATATTTAGAGTGGAAAAGTACTATGTTGTAAACCCCCCCCCCCCCCCAAGGTCATCATAGTACTATTAGAATTACATATTGGCAAATGTAGGCCTATATGAATCTACAATTATGAGACTCTATGCTAAACTTGATGTCATGTTATTAGAATTTTCAACCAGTTCATACCTGTAGTTGACCCTTTCTCCATATGTTTTTCCTCTATATATAGTTTAGTTATGGAAATATAAAGTTGATTGTCCTTATTTTTTTCCTTGTTTTACAGACTGCTTCATTTGCCAGTGTATCTGCATTTAAAACAACAGAGAATGGTCACAGCAAATGGGACAAGTTCTGAACTCTCCACAACTTAAAGGACAGCACCGAGTCCACAATCTATCTGCACCACAGGCTTAATTGATTGTCATATTCTTGACAAGATAGGTACATTTAATTTCTACAAAAGGAAAGTTAGATGCTGGAAGTCTGAATGTCTAGAGAATCTCCATAGGTAGGATGCATGCTGGTCTCTAATTTAAAATTCCAGATTGTCATAAACTTGAAAATACACCCCAGATTCAAAAGTTTATTGAAGAGAAAGACTTACAACAAACACAGTAACTTATTCTGAAACAGCAGTTGATACACAGAGAAACAAACACAGTAACTTATTCTGAAACAGCAGTTAATACACAGAGAAAAACAAGACTCATAATTTTTATTCTACTTTCATAAGTCTGTGTACGCCAATACACTTATACATCAACATTTATATGACATTGTATCACTGGTGTTTTCAAAATAAAAATATCACATATGTTTGGTCTTGAGTATTATTTAAATATCATTAGGAATTGGCATTTATGTTGAAGATCTTCTGGCTGTATGTCACAGTAATCCTCGTTCGAATGCTGGGTACTGTGACAGGAGAGGCATCGGGCAAGTTCAGATTCCTACATCCTTTCTTTTCTGGATTTGGTTTTGTTTGTTGCAGCTGCATGTATTGTCTACAACCAGATATTTCAGTTTTATAACAATAAAATTGAAGGACTAGCATCATGCATGGTAATACATATGGTTATATCTGATTTTTACATTACATATTTTCATCATCATAATGATAGAATGAATTTCTGGTAAATGCCATACAGTTAATTAAAAGCAAGGAAAACGAAATGAATATGCACTGACATTAACTATGTCAACCTAGTTTCTGTGAGCCAAAAAATTTTTTACCCATTACTTGGTAATCAAGCAATTTAGTATTTGTGTTTAGGATATGTGCGCGTCACAGTATATTATATAAAAACATCTGATATAGCCATTAGAGGTCATCAGTCCAGTTACTAATAAGGAAATAAAATTTAAAACCAGTGTCTTTTTTCTCTATATTATTTGGCACAGTAATATATCAGCAAGTGATAAGGGAATTAAATTTAAATGAACAGAATATTTGCAAACATGCATAAGTTTTTTTTTTTGTTTTTGTTTTTACAAACCTTATTAGTGTGAGAGTGGGGCGATAAGTAAAAGATAATTTATACTTACTCATAGTGGTGTCCATTTTGCAGACCACTGGTTTTCTTTTCCTGGACTCTGCTGATCCGGCTACCACAAGATTGTTTATCAGTACGGGTACATTCCACTTCTGAGGTGTGCTCGTGCTGCTGAGCTCAGCTGGAATGCTAATGAATTTCAGCCCGTGGAAGGATTAAATTAGGCCAAAAGAATGGGAGCAGTGCCCATATGATCTAAAAGGATACAAATATTAAATTTAGAGAATAAGTATACAATTCCTCAGGATACACACTCGGCCCTTTTGATGATAAAAGGACCTTTATTTTAATTAGTGTTATAAATAATGTGTAACATAGTCAGTCCAAAATATAGATTTAATCTAGAGTTAAAATTCACGTTAGTAGCTATAGAGCAGGAAAAAAATTGTTTAATAAATAATTTTATGCCCATCTTATTTTATAATAAGATTTAAAGGCAAAAGCAGCACATTAGACCCATAGCTTTTTCGTTTAACGGGCAATGTTTTGACGTTGGGCCGCAAGTAACATGTCATCGCTTTGTTTACCAACAACCGCGAGGTCTGTCATATTGTCGCCTAATAGTAGTAATACCGGTATGGGTTCCCATACCGAACTATGAGTATTACTCACCGTCATCACAGACAAATGATACAGGTGATATATGACTCAGTTAATATGTCGTCCTCTAGCTCGAACTAAAAGATTCAGGCGTCCAAGAATTCCGTTCAGAGCGCCATGCAACACGCAGACGGCATCGCTCCTGATGTTTTTCACATTTTTATATCATCTGATCATGCACGTATCTCTGATTTTCTCTTTTAAGTTTTCTTAGACAAAATGACTTGTCCTGGCAAAACTAATATGATATGTTCTCAGGGATTTGTATGTGCAAGCGAGTCGCGGGATGCCGCCATGCCATGTTCTCGTGTACAAAGTACATGCGCCCGCTTGGACAAATGTGGGACTTAGCAACCGTCGTTAAGGGGGGCGGGGCTTAGGGCCAGCAATCGGAAAGGTCCATTGGTCTCGAGCCCTCATAGTCACCAATGACCCCTGTGAAATTGGGAAAGCTGCAGAAGGTTGTTGCTGAGTTATCGCGCGCAAAAGAAAATTAGGGATCTACCTTGGTAAAAAAACCTTATTTATTATGTTTCCGAAAATTTACTATTTTTCAAAGAATACTCACGGGTTCCCTTTGGATAATAGATAAAATAGTCGCTATAATGTTTAGTTCTGTTGCGCAAAATAATATCATCTAAATTACACGAAGTTAACATTGCAGACCAGAACATATGTTCTCTACTGGCTTGGTGTAAGGACGTATTATTGGAGACTCGCCCTGTGTATCCTGAAAGTTCTTCCAAACCATGAACGACGGCAATATAGTTTTCTTGACAGAGTTGATGAATACCCATGTGTTCACACATAGCTCCAAACCATCCTGGGCTGTCTTTGGTACTAAGTCTTCTCATGCAAATGAAAAAAAAAACTGCTAATGCAGAAAGCAGTAAATATTAAGAGTTCATGATATAGAGTTCAATATACACAAACCTCTAGTGTTCTCAGAGTTGGCTTTGTATCAGTTTTGGAGAGACCGTCTGCCATACAGACCGTAAGTCATCTCTCCTATGGGGATCTCTGGCCAACAAAATTTTCACTGGTCCAGGTTTGCCGCCACAAATTTCCAACCTAAGAACCAGTATGGACAGCTTATTTTGTTCTTTAAAAAATTACGGTTACAACACAGGCTTATCCACAAAGCTTTACAATGGAGACCAGAACAGAACGCTCACAAACTGAAGGTTCTGCATGAATGAATTTCCAATGGGGAATTCACGGGTATTGCTTAAGGAGACAAGGATTTAGGGGGTCTGAAAGGCCTTTTGACATTAAGCCCAAGTCACACATGCACTTACGAACGGTTACGACCAACTGCGACTTGAAAATCGTAGGTTGTCGCAGAAAGGTCGCACGACAAGTCCTAAGTAGTCGTAGGAAGTCGTTGGTTGTCTTTAGTAGTCGTTGCTACTCCAAATGGCACAGGCACACATGCCTACGATGACCTACGATAACCTTCGGCTGAATCGGAAGGGATCAGGTTTGCGGTCACACATAGGGCCAGGGGCGTAGCCAGGATTGAGGGAGGGGAGTGGGCCATCATTAGTGGCGTATCAAGAAATTCGAAAACGGGGGGGGGGGGGGGGGGGGGGGAAGGGGGGTGCAGGGGCGCTTATGTACCCCAACCGGGGCCCGGTGCTCGATCGATCTGCAGTTGTTCTGCAGCTGTTAATAAATATCCTTATACTCAGTTAATAAATTTGAAAATAAGTGTAACTGCAGATTACTTAAATAAAGTCTAATTCCTTATTAATCATAAGAAACATGAAAAACGAAAATTAATCACTAAAATCAGAAATATGAAATAATGAGAGATTTGGCAGCTCAACGGGGGGCCGCGCGCCGAAGGCGCCCCCTCTTGATCCGCCACTGATAGCATATATCCGCCACTGATTTAATGCACATATATATATATATATATATATATATATATATATATATATATATATATATATATATATTTGTATTAGCTTAAGTGAAATTCCGAATGTAAGGCGAGTACTGGATACGAGCGGGCTATGCCCCTGAGGGCCCCTTTACGAGCTGTCGTTATCAGTCGGTCTGACTAGTAGGGTCCGGTCTGAATACATTTACATCACCATTTGATTAGTCGTAAGATTACTACCGATCGATTGTAGAATGAAACGATAGGTCGTACGATAACTACCGACTGGTCGTTGCAACGTTCGAATCGTCGGTCTGACAGTGCGAGCGGTCGTACGACCACATAGAACAACTTACGAGTATGAAAGAGGAGGTACGATCAGTCGTGATATAATATAATAAATATATATTGCGAGTTATGCACCGAGGTCTCCATTGAGTATTATTTGGTACCAGTGTGTTCACTTCTCAGAACCGGTAATATGGCTGGCCACACCGTGACAGAAAACAGAGATGTACTTTGCTTGTGGTAGAGGCTTCATGTGCAAAAGACTCAAGATGCATTGGCCATGTTGCATCTACTATACGCAGAAGATGGCGTCAGTGGTATTAGGTACGCCCTTGGCTAACTAGGAGTTAGCCGCCGACGGCGGCGCAACAGGTTTTAGGTTTCTGTTGCGTCGCCGGCTAACTGAAGGGCCAATTTTGGGGTTATAGCACGATACGATCTATTTCTCTTAGAAAGAAAATGAATAAAAATATTTCCTATGGTTTTTTAACAAACCAATGTTCACATATTGTTGTATACCGAAAGGCCTGTATAGTGCGGCGGCTAATGGAAAAATTGTTCAAATTGTGATAAAAGTGCCAAATTTGGTACAGTTGTAGTATTGTACCCTGGGTTTCATTTAAGAAATAGTTCCACGAAATATTCATGGTATTTCAGGGGTGGATCCTGCAATTACTTTGGGGGTACCGATGAATAAATTAGATAATTGATAAATAATGTCTAATCTAAAAATGTACGATCAAGGCCTTTATTTTGCAGCACATGGAACACAGAAGTCTGCTGATGCTCAAACTTTACTTTCAAGTGAAGTTAATTCAGTTTAACAAGCGATCTGCAATAATTATAATGGAGCAGGATGTATTTATTTATCAAGTATTGTGCAGAACTAACGCGTTTTAGCACGTTTCATGTAAATTATAACAAACGTAGGCTTACCATTAATTGGCTAATAAACTAATTAAAGGGTATGGTGACAGCATGAATTTTTACTATTTATGTTTGTCAATCAGCCTACTAAAGAGCAAGTTAATTATTCAGTAAAAATGTTTCGGAACTCTGCCTGTCTACTTTTCCTGTTCATATGAGGGCTCTAGACCTATTGAATTACAGACCTGTCCGAATTCCAATATGGTCACCACAACCCAACCCTTGATTTTCTTACGCACGTGATAACAACAACAATATACTTCAGGTTACCCAAATTCATAGGGGTGATTGGTACATACGAGGCTTCAGACCTATTGAATTGCAGACCTCTTGGAATTCCAATATGGCCACAAGATCATAATGGGTGATTTTCGTACGCACCGGATATCTCAACAAGAGCATGTTTGATCTTTATCATTTTCCAGGGATCATTGGTGCCAATGCGGACTGAATCCCTTTCCAATAACAGAGCTGTCAGAATTCCAATGTGGCTCCAAGAGCACAATTAGGTATATACTTTTAAGCGCGATATCTCAACAAGAACAAGGTTGATCTATCTCATTTACAAAGAGATGATTGGTACCTATAAGGGCTCCATCTCAATCGAATTGCTGACCTGTCGGAATTCCAATATGGCCACCAGAGCACTATCGTTGATTTTCTTTCGCAACAATATGCTTTATCTTTCTCAAATTCACAAGGATCATTGCTCAAAATTAAATATGGCCAACAGACTACAATCCGTGATTTTCTATTGCACACATTATTTCAGACATATCTGCTTTAATATAATTTGAACCAGTAGGATTTTTTCCCTCATGCATATGGGTAAAAAACCTGTTTCTGTTTGTTATATTTTTCAACTTCAACTTAATTTTTCACCCATACTTAAACAAGTCCAGCACTAGCAGAAATGCTAATGAAGAAATAGCAACATGGAATGCACATGGACGTAAGAACAAAATTAAATCAGTATAAGTTAAAGAATTGATAAATAATAACAGTATTGTATGTATCACTGAGGCATGGGAACCCAAGGATGATGAATTTTCTTATGCATTCCACTTTGGTTATGGAATAGTCAGGAAGAGGACAGGGAGAGGAGGGGTCTTAGTCTACGTGCAACAGAAATTAAAGGGTATGATGGTACCTTAATTAATGAAGATAAAGATTTGACCATAGTTTGCTGCTATATTGCACCAGCAGGTTCATCATTCTATGTGGATTAAGATCAAATAAATGGTATCAACAGGCTGGAAAATTAATTGGTGGATACTTTAGCAGAATTTAATGAATTTAATTCTCCTTGGTGATTTTAATGCTAGAACTGTAAATATAACGGATATACCAGATATACCAGGAGACTTAATTATGTGTTTAACTCCTTTTGGTAGCAGTGTAGTTGATTATGTAATTGTCAGTAGTTGTCTACTTCATAAGGTATAGATGGATCCTGTGTATTATCAGATGATCCATCCGATCACTTTCTTTAAGCTGTTCACTTAATATTATTAGACTAAGGAAAGAGCTTTCGAATAAACACCTATGCAGACTGACATAATGGGTAAAATTTTATCAGACTGATGAAGATAAAACAAATATTTCAAACTCATTAGAACAAATAGAATGTGCGTTACTTTTCAACACATTTAATGAAACCTTAGAAACATATCCGGACAAAGCAAGTGAGGCATTGGTTAGTATTTATCAAAATATATCCTACAGAAATAAACAAAACTTCCGAGACAACATGAAACTAAAGCAACCAAAATGGTATGACAAAGAATGTGAATTTGAAAAAGTGAAAAATATATAGCTTTGAATAAGTATAGATGTACAATATCAGATGGCGACTTACTTAATTATTAACAAACAAAAAACAGAGGTTTAAAAAATTATGTGAAGATAAGAGAGGGAATCATCCAAGCCTCAGAAGTGCAAAAGGTGATAGAAGCAAAAGACACTGATTCCATGTGGAAAACGTGAGATTTTTAAATAAAAAGAAAATCGTTACAACAGTAGAACCGGTACGTTAATACAAACATTTTAAGGGACTTTTAAATTCATCAACACATAAAGTTTTGGGATTAATACTCTGGAATATTTAAAAGATGTATTAGAAATTGAAAATGATACAGAGCTTGATGGACTCATTACACCATGTGAAGTACAGAAAGCCATAAATGAAATGTAAAAAAGGAAAGGCCCCAGGGCCTGACGGGATAACGGTAGATATAATGAAAGGTACATATAGTCACATATCGTCTCATATATTACAATTACTTAATAGTGTATTAGGAAATGGATTTTTCCCAGCATTTATTGAACCAATTCACAAAAAGGCTTCCACCATAAAGATCCTAAAAAAAATTATGGAGGTATTTCATTACTTAATACCGTGCGTAAACTATTTACAAAAATATTGAGATGTGTAAAATACTGGACAAAACTAGTACATTATGGTTATAAAAGCTATCCAAAGCGTATATATAACGTGCTGTTTAATCTAGATATGAATGGAAAACAAACATGGGTTACTCATATAAGAAGCAAAATATGCAGCGCAGGTTTTGAGTATGTGTGGATGAATCAAGAAGTATGAGACATTAGAATATTTTTGGCTAAAATAAAGGAAAGAATTATTGATATGGCAAAGCAAAACTGGTCTTATGATGTAGAAGTAAATACTAAATTAACTTTATAAGGGACCTTTAAATACTCTCAATTTATGGAGAATTATTTACTGTGTGTGACCAATACCAAGCATAAACAAGCGCTTGCCATATTGTGATGTTCATGTCATGATTTGATGATTGAAAAGGAAAGGTATACGCTAATGGATATAGAGTTTGTTGGTTTTCAAGATTTGTTTGTAGAAATAAAACTTTAAAACGCTGTTTAGTTGTACATTTACGATAACATTTTAAAAGAATGTACACTGATAATTAAATATTATCCGCCCCTGATAATTAAATATGACCCGCCCCTGGAAATTCAGGGATTTATTTCAGTGCTTATATGGAAATGTCCATAAACTGTACATGATTTTTAAGCACGAAGCAACATACGTATTGTACGATGAAATATGTAATGTTTATACAGTGAACCCATACCACGTAAGCAGTAACTCCCCCCCCCCCCCCAACCCCCCCACCCCACTGCCCTCCCCGACCGTCTCCTATATGCATCAAAGGAGACGACGAGATGTGAATTGAGAATAGTGATTATACCTTACTTTAAAACAAAAGATTTATGTCATATTTAGCAATAAATTTACTTCAGTTACTATATGTCGTTGAATGGCAAATAGTCAATATTTTAATTACAAATGTTTACATTAATGAGATCAAAAAGGTAATTTAACATTTCTCATGATGATGTTAATTAAATGGAATCAAATATTCCAAAATTTAACCTATATATAAGGAATGTATAAGATGTAATGTAACTATGATGATCTTCCGTGTATTTTTCATATAAATTTGAGTACCCCACATTTAACGTAGGATCCGCCCCGTTACACTGAGAAGATTTGGTGGAACTAATAAAAAAATGAAAATGTATTATCAAAACTTCATCTCCACCAAATTTAGTACTTTTATCACAATCTGAACAATTCTTCTGTATTTTGCCGTTAACCGCTGCACTAGTAATGAAAAAATAACCATTCTTGAAAGCATGAAGCACCTGTGACATATACAACTGATATTATTTGTCCAGAGAGAATTGAAGCATTAACAGCGGCGGTAGACATCTTACATTTGACGGCAGTTCTGTACAAGGCTTTTAGGCCTGTGTACTATTATTATGTTCATATTTTAACTTCCTTGGTGTAAAATAGGACCGAGAACAGAACAGTAATGTTTTCTAGTGGTCAAATATACACTAGATAGATGTACTGAACATTAATCAATGGATATATGTTAAATCTCACAGTTATGTATGGAGTGTTATAATCACAGTTAACTGCAGGTGCAATCTATGGACTCCACAATGCGTCAGTCACTAAAAGCAATTGAGGAGTTCATTCTTATGGGCTAACCAGGAGTTTGCAATATGGTATGTACCACACTCTTATGCATGAACTGGAGAGCGAATGCCAGGGGGACTATGTGAACCTCATACGAAAGGAACCACAGGTGTTCAGGGAAAACAACCGGGTCAACATCTGATTGTGCTGTGTTCAACCGTTCTGCACTGCGCGTAGCTGTGGAACAGTGGCGTAGAAAGTTTTTTCATTGGGGAGTATGCGGTACAGGGGGGTGTTTTTGGTTTTTTTCAAAGTGAATCGGTGCAATTTGATGAATACTTTAAGTGAAATTTTGATTAATATGAACGTACGAGTTACCATTGAATATGACATCTTTGAAGGATAATGAAATAATATTTTACAGCATTTCTTTACTCACCTTATTTTCATACTTTTAAACACATCTGCTCCAATACGAACGATAAGCCTTTAAGTGTCTTTTTTGATTTGTTCTTATTCCCATTGGCAAAAACATGGCTTCATAGAGTTAGAAACATTAAAAAGCAGCAATGAATAAAGTGAAGACAGTTATAGCAGTTATAATTTATATTTATATAAGTTATATTTATTTTGAAATGTTGGAGCCGAAGAGACACAAACAAAATGATATAGTACACTGTAAAATATGTTGATAAAGTTACTTCAGTTGAAATTCAATTGCAGCTGCAGCATCTTCATTTGCAGTAGGACTTCCTCTTGGCAAATGATTTTCAGAGGGCATAGTTACGGTAGTGTCAGCAGAAGATGATGACGATGTAGCTGTAGCGGCTTGAATAGTACCGGTATTATGACTTTTTCTTGGCGGCAATCTTGGATCTTGAGTTATCATTATAGTTTTGGATGTGGCAGACGATGATGATGATGTTCCCTGTTTTTTTTAAGTATTTTAACATACTCGGTTGGTTATCAGCTGTAGGTGTTGACCCGGCCCTTTTCCGTGGGGGAATGGACATCTGAAATGGACAAACAACAATTGTTACGTATGCGTGTAGCCATGACAACATGACACTCAGGCCTTCGGAAATAAACTGATAGGGCCTGGAGTCATGATGGCAGTCACAACAGAACGCCAATTCTAAGGGTCGGATCAAAATATTTCCTGTCTGGTATTATTTGGCATCACAGGCTTATATAGTCGTATTATATGTGCTAAATATCGAAGAAAAAATGTTGTTACACAAAAATAATTACATTTATTACCTCCTTTCATCACTGTGGCACCGATTCACGTGAAGCGGTACTTCTCATTCAAAACTAAATGTGTCATGGCGCGGTCATGTATGTAAACTCGGAAGCCGGAAGCCGGAAACCAACGAAAGCAGTTTAAAGCATATACAAAATGCTAATGCTTCAATACCGTTTTGTTTTCTCCCCGATAGAATAAGATCTTTTTTATCATTCTGTGAAGAATAATAGTTATCCATTGTGTAATCTGAACGTTATGGAAGATTTTGTGCTCGGAAGCCAGTCTCGGAAGTCAGTCAGAAGTGCTTGGATGTTATCCAATGTGTATAACTCGGAAGTCACAGAGAAGCCCTGGTTAACTTGTGCCCAAATGCAGTTTCATTATAATTATAGTTGCATGCATATTTTAAAATTGCTTATGCATGATTCTGCTTTTAATGAGTGTATAATACAATACATGATACATAATCGGAAAACTGTAAGTTCTTAATTTTTTTATTTGTAAATTTAATATATATATATATATATATATATATATATATATATATATATATTTGTATTTTCACGTAATATATTTCACCCCATCTCAATATTATGATTGATTTTCTGTTCCGCAACTATTCTCCTACATGTTTTTGAACAATATATTCAAACTTTAGGTTGTTGGGCTTTAATATGTATATTTCTATAAAATTACGGTATAAACTGGAAATTCCAAATATTCAAAAGTTCGTAACATGTTAATGTCAATGATGAAATGCGCGTCTATACATGTATAACTGGCAAATGTCACTCCTAGTATTTAAATGTAGTAATCGTTGTAAAATAATTGATATGATTAAGTCTTATGACAATCTTTGCATTCTTTCCGACATTTGTGATCTGTGGGCGCACAGGCTCGGACAGCAGAACACAGTGCGCGAGTCTGAGTATCAGCCGAGGAGCCGAGAGATATTTCACGGTCGATCCCACCCTGAACTCAGCTCTGTGGGGATACCGTGCATGACTCACACGGTAATGCGATGGGGGGGGGGGGGGGGGGGTTATTATCGAGAAAAGTGTGATAACGGAAATACTTCCTCTCTCATTATACTAGTATATATTCGGATGCTTTCTCAGTGGAGTAAATCACCAATTTATGAATTGGAAAGTAATAAATATAATAATGAATTTGCTAGGGAATAAAAAAAGTAATCTAGAAGAAATGAAAATTAATTACGAATAAATGGGAAAAGAACTCGATAAAATGAGAGATATTACGTCTGAACGGGCTTGCGCCCTCTATGGTTGCACCACTGAATAATAAATATGGTATTATAAACCCTAATACGGTATTAAAAATACAGTAATAAATTACGATGTCATTCAAAATAGAAAATAGTAATATAGTTTCCATACGTTGAACAAATATTAAAATTCAATATATCCCAGTAGGTCATCGCAGGAACAAACATACATGTATCATATACAAAACGAAATGTCTTTCAATATTTTAGAGTTTAACGATTTTAAAAAAAAATGTTAAATTTATATGTTAGAAAAAGGATACAACAGTCCAGATAATATAAAACATACTAATACATATGTTATTATAAAATCTGATCGATTTGTGATTTAAGCAAATATTTTTTTTTAAACTAAAAATAATTATTTTTCAAGTTTTTGTTTCTCTCTTTCAAACTGTATCAATCTCGATATTTATATTATAATAATTTCACTCCTGATGTTTCAACATCACATTTCAACTTCAAATATATGGATATTTATTAATATATTAAAGTATGTTTGCAACTGATTTCACTCTCAAACGTAAATAATATGTGCATGATAAGGGCATCTAACCAGAATGTGTTCCCTTCAACTTCATATTACTGTACGATTACAAGGATCTCGATAAGAAATTACATTTTGTTTACATTATATATATATATATATATATATATATATATATATATATATAAATCAATGTGTACAACCGGACCATGAAATGTAAAATATAATTTGGCATAAAAAGTATTACATATAGATAAGAGTGTAAGAGATTCATAATCCTGATGAAATTTTTGGTCAGTGGAAGAGGAAAAGGTTTTTCAATTTATACATTAAAAATAAAATATTTTGTTCGAAACAACTTGTAAAAACATTAAGTGGACGTTTTTTTGGTTCTGTCAAATGTTCTGTTTAAGTCTCTATGATATTATCAGGGTGATTTTTATAGGGGCACATGTATAAAATATTATCAAAACCTTTATTTTTTTCATGTTTCCACCAACATAAAATGCATTAACAGCGTAAAATATTGATGAGTTAAAATAATCTTGTTTTACAAAATGAAATAAAATATCAATATAATATATTATAAAAAAAAACAGCATCATGAATGTTACAAAACAGATTGAGTTAATGAAAAATATATGATACTGAAGAAACTGAAAATGCTTGACACGTTTGCTGACGATATGATGACCAGTGCATTTGCCATTACTGGCTTCCGAGTTTTACACATTTGGACCATAACCAGGCTTTCCGAGCAAAAAATAGTCTATAACTTCGGATGGATAACTTTTGATTATTTTACATAATGATAGAAAAGACCTTATTCTATCAATAAAAATAAAAAGGTACTTTCCATTGATGTAGTAGCATTTTAATTATGCTTCGATCATTGCTTTAAAAAAAAAGTCCTTGCTTCCGACTTCGGACTTCCGAGTTTTACACATGGCCGTTTGGAAATCCCCTACCGGAAGTTATGGTTCTCCCGCTGATAGACGTGGAGACGAGTTTTTCGAGTAAAATTAAAAACTGCTGCACGAATATACGTAAGTCAACCGTGGATGTAATAATTATTAATATCCCCAACAGATAAACGTCACTTTTTTGTCTTAACTCAGGAAAATGACAGTTCGAGAAGTAGGTGAAAATGAAAAAGTAATGTCAGAAATGACGTGCACATCTGCACATACTAGAATTGATGCGAACCCAATAGCTTGTACTGTCACCCCATCGTCTTCAGTTCATCGCTGTCGCTAGTATGCGTGATGAACACAAATTTTGTAATGGAGATAAAAAAAATCAGATTCTGTAACACTAGGCAGCGGGAAATGTCTAGGGGAATGAATAAAGAAGTCAGTGTTTTTTGTTAACAAATAACTATAATGTATTCCTAAATCAACCCTAACAATACAATACACTAAATCAATACAATTATACAGTAAAACAGCGTTATAGCAACAAGTCAATACAATAACACAGAAAGATAATGGTACAGCACCTGGATACCAACACCATCATAACGATAAGTCCTTTAAATGTAAACTCTCGGAGAATGACAGTCCTGTGGAAAGTTCTTACAACATCCAGAAAGCAAACTGAAGTCCAAATGCATAAAATCCAGGAGAAAGTCTTTGGAAATTTATAATTGCCGCATTCGTCTTATAAGGTCTTAGAATCTGACATACGCTTCTGCGTCCGCTGGAATCTGCTCTGCTGTCTGCCCCCTGGTTTTAAACAACAGCCCCTTTATATAACTTTACACTCCAAACCGGGAATCTTCCACTTATCGAACAGTCTATATGTTCTTGCCCAATCACAGTAAACACATGCTTCAGAAATTCTCTAGAAAGACATCGCTGTGTATCTCCACACACCAGACTCATCACGTGACCCACGACCAGGCGTGAAAACCTAAGGCTCAAATGACGAGAGTTCAACCAGTACGGATTAAACTACACGAGTTACGCCCGTGTCACACAATAAAAGGAGCACCTATAACACAATGAACAAGAGATTATAACTTTCGCACATAGGCCTACTTTTTATGAAACCTTTCCTATGGTGTAATAAAAGTGAAATTAATACCCCATGCATTATATTTTCTCTCGGGTTAAGGGCTACACGACTTATTGTGACCCAAGAATCTGTCCATATTTACCATGCATATAATATGCCTATAGGCCTGTTAGGCCTGCCTCCAACTCCCTGAAATAATTCCTTTCCTGAGCTATTCTGTATGGTGATTGATAGCAGCTACTCGTTCAGAATAATTTCGGCCAAACCAAATTATCTAGCTAGTCCTAGGAGGTAAGCCTAATTTTTCCGATTGTAGAAATTTAAGCCTACCGTTTGCGTGCCTGCACAAACCTGTACACTGCTAAAATTGATGGAATGCGATATAATGCGCATGTGAAGCCCATGTTATACTACCAAGTCCCTTGACGCTAAGCGACTTTTTCTGACCTTCTCACTAACATCACTAAAAGTGAGTACAAATTTTCCATCTTTTTCTCGATTTGGGTATTATTAACTTCAACCCAAATTTTAACTTTACTTAGATAAAGAAAACTTTCTTTTACTTACCTTGGCACTGGTGTCGTGATGTTCCTTTTCACAAAACTCAACCTGTTGTCCTCCCCGGATGTGTCACTCATGATGTTTTTTTCAAATTTACAGAACGATACAAAGTTAAAAAAGTTCCTTGCTATATCGTGAGTTTTTCGCGACCAATTAGTTCATAATTAAAAAGTAAGTCAACATATATATACCTATCATACTTAAAATGCTTCGATTTTACATAAAATAACTGATGTCAGTGTACACAACCCATCAATGTGAAACTGTGACTTGTTGTAGGTACGAGATCTGAGGACAGAAGTGCATACCTTAGCCTATTGGTACCAGATAATTCCTATGCTATACAAATAATTCTGTCACCAAAATTATGCTATTTCTCATTTTTGGTAAACCCATAAGACATTGCAAAATATTTCTAGTATCAAGATTTTTCACATCACTTCCATATTATCTGAGAAATCTCATTAGGAAACCTATTTGATTTATGGGCAATTGATGTTAACTTTTCAGTTTGATAAATTCATTCTTCCAGTTCATGTTTTGTGAAGTTGTATACATTGAGTCATTTTTTAAATTTGTTGGATACATATCTTAGGAAGAAATATGCTACAATAATTAAGTAAGCAGATTTTCTCTACTTATGATCTTGTAAAGCATGAGATCTTTTATGTTTGCTTATTAGATGATGGGTTTACAATTTGTCTATGATAATGATCACCGGCATCCAAAGGGTTAAAAGATTACAAAATAATTGATTTCGTTCTTTTATTTAGTTCAGGCAAAGGCGCTGTTAAGCCAAAGGTGACTAATGTGGTAACTTATTGATTTATGTTTCTTCAGCATATTTGTGGGTTTTCCTTTTCCACTGTTTAAAATCCAAGCATTTTAATTATGAATTCTGTGGCAGGGTTTTAAAGTATGAAAAAAACTGAAAATCCCCATTTTATCCTACACACAGTCAAACATTGGGGGGTATAATACAATGGGCCATACCCCCCTTGTCAAATAATGGGGGGGTATATATATCCCCCCATCCCCCCCGGGATCTACGCCTATGCTGTGGAACAGGCCTGGCACCACAGGATTTCCTAATCTTGAACCACCACCAGGCAGGACACGGATGATCCGTACCATATGATTGGATATGACGCATTTCCTCTTCGTTACTGGCTAATGAAGCCCTTCTCTAAACGGAATATGTCAAAAGATGAGAGGATTTACAATTACCAACTGTCACAGGCTAGACGGAATATGGAAAAAGCCTTCGGGATACTCGTGAATCGCTTTTAGTGTTTCTTAGTGACAAGCGGCAGGAACCACAGACGGTCACAGCCACAGTAACCGCAGCCCTTCGCTTCATAACAGTATAGGAATGAGACACCCGGGGCTTCAGAAGGCGACACGGAAGACAAGTACCACAATGTTGTGGCTGGGGCCTGGAGAACAGACGGGAACCTCACAGACATGGACAGGTGCTTGCAGGGAAATGGTAGTCAAGGGATGCACGTCAACAAAGGATTTATCTGAAGGACTACTACAACTCCGTTCTATGGCATGCTAATATGATGTAACTGCAATCAACTTGCATATAATGCATGCATATAACACAACCCCCCCCCCCCCCCCCCCCGCAGCAACCCCCACCCGCACCGACATGTTGCAGGCATCACCTGTGATCAAATGATTATTCGACCCAGATAAGAAATATATCTACTAGTGAACATTTACACTGCAAGTAAATTGCATACCATTAAAGTAGTTAAAGTTGACATAAAATGTCTTGACAACATACTGCCATTATCAACATGTTTTTTTTCGGGAGGGGAGAGATTTTTTTAAATAAATAAATTTAATGATAATTGGAGTCTTTTTTCAATCAACACGGAATAAGAATGTGTGCTATTATGAAGCACGCGTATATCGGAACGCAATTTAATATATACCCTGGCAGTACGCAAAATGTGCAATCCCCCCCCCCCCCCTTCGCTCAATGAATGGTAAGGAAGTGTTAAAGAGTTTATTCAGGAATAGAGGCCTCAGGCCCAAAGTTCCAATTGTAAACATTCAATATGCAATAACATTAACAAACGATTACTTAAAAACATGTGCATTCAAAGTTATATCAAATACAAATAAGTACTTGTGATTCTGTAAGATAGAAATGAACATTCCTAAGAGAAAAAAAAATTCAAAATTCTCCAATGTATCACAAAGTGGTGCTATATATATCAATTATCTAATATTTTTTATCTTTTTATAAAACCTTAGGGTGCTAAATTTGAAATTTCTAACAGATTTTCCAAATTAATTTTTTTTAATTGTATTCATCAGGCTGTAGCATATCATTTCTTAAATATTTCACACGTAGATCATTATGCAAAGGGCATTCTAACATAAAATGACGTTCATCTTCTATGATATTATAACCAAGATTGTAACAGTATTTGCATATTTTTTCTTCTCTATCAATTCCTTTATGTCGACCTGATTCTACTGCTAATTTATGGTTGCTACATCTCAATTTGGCGAGTGCCTTGTAATATTTTTATAAGGTACACATAATAAATTACGTGGCTGATTTAGGACACAGAAAAAAAAAATATTTATCTCGTGATCTCGAGATAACATCTCGAGATCTCGACATAGAATTTCGCAACAACAAAAAATTTAGGAAGCAAAAAAAAAATTTTTAGGAAGCAAAAAAAAAATTTTAGGAAGCAAAAAAAAAAAATTTTAGGAAGCATAAAATAAAATTATATGAAGCAAATAAAAATTTTTAGGAAGCAAAAAAAAAAATTTTAGGAAGCAAAAAAAAAATTTTTAGGAAGCAAAAAAAAAATTTTTAGGAAGCAAAAAAAAAATTTAGGAAGCATAAAATAAAATTTTATGAAGCAAATAAAAATATTTAGGAAGTAAAAAAAAAATTTTAGGAAGCAAAAAAAAAAAAATTTAGGAAGCAATAAAAAAAAATTAGGAAGAAACCCAAGCTGGGAATGGGTCTTATAACGCCACTTTGACGTATAAACATTTTATCTAAAGGCTACTTGTATACAAGGCACTTGAGCAAGTTTTAACATACAGATAAAAACATGTAACCGAGTTATTGAAAGATCACTAGTTTATATTCGTTAGAGCATGTGAAGCAATGCAGTATTTGTCATTTACAGAAATCTGTAATCTCTGAATTGAAGCCAGATGTTTCTGCCGGACGTCTTTCTATTACGATCGGTGGCAATTTTTGCACCCCCCCCCCCCCGACCCATGTTATAAAAAAACGTGGATATAGACAAAGACACCGCCTTTACCCATGGCAATGGCTCATTTTTATGAAAGGTTAATAGATTATGTTTACCTAGATTTTGTTTATGATTACTTTCACTTCTTTAATATGTATATGCAGAGTTAGCCTGTATTACAAAGATTCTATAAATAAGGCAGGTGAATAGCGACTTTAAGACCAAAGCAGAGCATTTTGCTGAAGAAAAATCATGATGAGAGATGATCGAAATTTTAAACCGTTTATTTATGAATATAAAACATTTATGAAGATAGGTTGATTAAATTAATCTGAGCTATAGTAAGAGCTATAGTGGATCAAGACTTCGGCTTTAGGGGTTGAAGCAACGCCCCTCCCCGACCCCCCCCCCCCCCCCCCCCAGCGTACCTACCCGAAAACACAGTAATCAGTTTAAGCATATTTTAATTTATGATGGTCTAATACATGTTTCATAAAACAACACACCATTTCAATAAAACAAAAGCTGAAAGAAATTGTACAAAAAGCGTGTTTCTATAAGAAGCTCATATTTGTTTGTATTCTTAAAATAATAAGGTACCCACAATGCATGCATGCAGACCTAAACGTTTCTATTTGAGTGATTTAACAGACATGGCTCCGAATCCGCCGTTCAGGTAGAATGTTTCAGATTATTTAGGCTTGACATCTTCCTTACGGATATGAATAATTAAATATTGAATTTATATTGAACTTTTCTTCAACTCGCCTTATCTCAGGGGATATACAAACTTGATTGATTTTAAATTAATTATTTTGTATAACCGTTTAGTTAAACACAGTATACATGGTCTTTGTTTAATAATTGCCATAGTAAGCACTCTTAACGTATACTGTCCCCATAAGGTTGCTTTGTTTTATGTCAAATCAGCTTCGAATGGTTCGGACAAGTGTGACATTTTTTCTGGAGATTTTTTTTTTGCTTCCTAAAAATTTTTTTTTTTTGCTTTCTAAATTTTTTTTTTTTGCTTCCTAAAAATTTTTTTTTTGCTTCCTAAAATTTTTTTTTTTTCCTTCCTAAAAATTTGTTTTTGCTTCCTAAAATTTTTTTTTGCTTCCTAAAAATTTTTTTTTTTTGCTTCCTAAAATTTTTTTTTTGCTTCCTAAAATTGTTTTTTTTGGCTTCCTAAATTTTTTTTTTGCGAAATTCTATGTCGAGATCTCGAGATGTTATGTCGAGATCTCGAGATAAATATTTTTTTTTTCTGTGTCCTAAATCAGCCACCGTAATAAATACTTTTCCACTGTTAACAATGATTTGAAAATTCCATAGAAATACAATTTATTACTAGAGTAAATATCATTTACTGCCATGTCTTTTACTCGTTGCTTAAATTGTTCAATAAAATTATTTATATCTCCCTCATATTCTATCATCTACACATAACCATATCCTGCCTGAAATAGTAATGTTCTAATAAAGGTGGCCCAATTAATTTTTCCACTGTTGTCCATCTTCCTTAACCAAAAAATACATATAAAAATGCTTTGGTTATCTATTGTCATCCATGTGAATAATTTTAAACCAGTATTTTATACAACGAACCATATATGTAACAAAAAGGTGGAAATCTGCCACAATCACCTAAAGCCGCTGCATTTGAAGTGTTATTTCCTACACCAAGAACATACTGACAAAACTTATACTGTACTCTCTCTAGTATTTCAATTTTAGAATGACCCCAGATCTCACATCCATACATTAAAATTGGTGCTACCATACTGTCAAACAAATTAAAAAGATGTTTCACAAATACTTTCTTACACCTTATATTAAAATCCCTGATAATACTTACAGCTTTATTTGCCTGCATTGCTTGCTGTTGATGGGTCCAAGTCCATAATAATTTTGAAGTAAAAGTGATCCCCATATATATATAGTGAGACACTTCATCCAATTTATGGTTGAAAAAATACCATTTTTATGCCCCCGCCACAAAGAGGCCGGGGCATATAGTTTTACCCATGTCCGTCATTCCGTCCTATCATCCTTCCGTCCTTCCGTCATTCCGAAATCAAACAGTTGTACGGACTTTTTTTCGCAATGCCTGCAGATATTGGCCTGACTTTTGGTGTGTGGGCAGATATAGACCAGTTACAGATCGATCGAGTTTGCGTTTCGTCCCGGTTGACCTACTTTTGACCGTTTTACGGCTCCTCAACTTAGAAAATTTCATGAAAAATAGAAATTTTCATGACAAATACACATGTACGGCCTTTTTTTCGCAATGCCTGCAGATATTGGCCTGATTTTTGATGTGTTGGCAGATAATGACCAGTTACAGATCGAGTTCGCGTTTTGTCCCAGTTGACCTACTTTTGACTGTTTTACGGCTCCAAAACTTAGAAAATTTCATGAAAAATAGAAATTTTCATGACAAATACACATGAACAGACTTTTTTTTGCAATGCCTGCAGATATTGGCCTGATTTTTTGTGTGTGGGCAGATAATGACCAGTTACAGATCAAGTTTGCTATTCGTCCCGGTTAAACTACTTTTGAACATTTTACGCCTCCTTAACTTAGAAAATTTCATGAAAAATAGAAATATTCATGACAGATATACATGTACAGACTTTTTTTCAATGCCTGCAGATATTGGCCTGATTTTTGGTGTGTGGGCAGATATAGACCAGTTACAGATCGAGTTCGCATTTCGTCCCGGTTGACCTACTTTTGACTGTTTTACGGCTCCTGAAAATTGAAAATTTCATGAAAAATATGAAATTTCATGACAAATACACATGTACGGACTTTTTTTCGCAATACCTGCAGATATTGTCCATTGCAGATAATGACCAGTTACAGATCGAGTTCACGTTTTGTCCCAGTTGACCTACTTTTGACCGTTTGACGGTGCTCTAACATAGAAAATTTAATAAAAAAAGTGCACATGTATAGACATTTTTTCGCAGTGCCTGCAGATACGGGCCTGATTTTTGGTGTGTAGGCAGATAATGACCAGTTACAGATCGAGTTCTTGTTTTGTCCCAGTTGACCTACTTTTGACCATTTGACTGCTCCTGAACATTGAAAGTTTCATGAAAAATAGAAATTTTCATAACAAATGCATATGTACTGACTTTTTTCCTCAATGCCTGCAGATACCACCCTGATTTTTCATGTGTGGGCAGATAATGACAGTTACAGATCGAGTTCGCGTTTCATCCCGGTTGACCTACTTTTGATTGTTTTACGGCTTCTAAACATAGAAAATTACATGAAAGACAGAAATTTGTATGGAAAATGCACATGTATGGACTTTTTTTCACAATGCCTGCATATACTGGCATGATTTTGGTGTGTTGCTTGATAATGACCCGTTACAGATCGAGTTTGCATTTTGCCCTTGTTGACCTACTTTTGACCATACCACACCTCCTGAACTAAAAAAAAATTTCAAAATTTTACAAATGTTTCTAATTTGCCCCAGGCGGGGGCATTCTTGCTGTTCCGACACATCTAGTTCATTATTCCTTTGTGTACCGCCGCTTCTGAACACTATTAATTTTGTTTTGTCCATGTTTATATTTAATCCATATTTTACACAAAATTCTGCAGATGATTAATTTGTTGTTCAGTCTCCCAACTGAATCTCCAAAATTAACCATATCATCAGCATACATCAAGGTCATAATATTAGGTAGCTCTTCATTTATGAAAATTCCTTTACAATCAGAGTTACACAAAGTATTAAAATATTCATCAATAAATATAAAAAAAGTTAAGGACTTATACCATACAGCCCTGTCTTGTACCAACTGAACAAGGGAAATAACTTGTGTTTCCCTTGTCTGTTATGACACATGATTGCAATTTGGAGTACATTTATCTAATAACTTTAAGTATCCTACCATTTATGTTTTGTTTTAACAATAAATACCACAATACATCATGTTGTAAAGAATTGAAAGCTTTGATAAAATCTAAAAATATACAATAAAACCTTCCCTTTCTTTTGCACAAGCCAAGGCTTGCAGAACAAAAGCATGATCTATGGCGCTATATCCTTTTCTGTATCCAGCTTGTGCTTCTGATAATAGATTCTGGGTTTCAACATATTCAATCAACCTGTTATATTAGACTTGAGAATATTTTCCCTAGGATATTCAATAAAGAAATACCTCTATTATTTCCTGGGTGATTCATTAGACCTTATTTATGTAAAGCCAATATTATTTCTATGCTCCTATCATCTGGAAATACACCTAAATGTAATATACTCTTAAATAATGTTTCTATCAAGGGTAGAAGGTGAAATAAAATGTCTTTAATTATTTCTAAAGAAAGGCCATCTGGTCCGGGGTCTGTCACATTACATCAATTTTTATACTTAAATATATACACATGTACTTACACACATTGATATATATCTAATTATATAGATATATATATTTATATATGTTTATAAGATTACCGTATCTATCATATCGGCAAGCACGTTTATCTTTAGCTTTCTTAAATGCACAGGGCTAATTGGTACATATGAGGGCTCCAGACCTATTGAATTACGGACCTGTCGGAATAAAAAATGGCCACGACAGCCCAATCGCTGATTTTTCTTGCGTGTGATAACTCAACAACAACATGCTTCAGCTTTCTTAAATTCACAGGGATGATTCGTACATATAAGGGCTCCATTTCTATTGAATTGCAGACCTGTAGTAATTCCAATATGCCTCAAGAGCACAATCGTTGATTTTCTTTCCCACCTGATATCTCAACAAGAACAGGCTTGACCTTTCTAAAATTCGCAGGGATCATTGGTGCTTTTATGGGGGCTTCTGACCTATTGAAATACTGACTTGCTCAAAATCAAATATGGGCAACAGAGTACAATCGGTTATTTTTCTATTATACACATTACATATCTTCTTTAACATTATTTTTTTTTCCCTCGTGCACATGTATAAAAACATATTTCTGCTTGTCATATTTTAACCTAAACTTATCACCCATATGTATACTAGTCCAGCTCTTTCAGAAATGCGGGGCCCTCTGGGAACCATTGTCCGACCACATCTAGTTTTAATAATTAATAAATATAATGTATATTCGGGGCTCTTTTGATTCCTTTATATATTACTGGTAACACAATTTCCGCAAAAAAAAATCGTTCCGCTACCGGTTGTTTTTATTTTCTTTTTTTTTTTGGGTGGGGGCAAACTGGCCAAACCATTTTAACTTGCCAATCCGTTACTTTACATATATATATATATATATATATATATATATATATATATATATATATATATATATATATTTATATATATTTATATATATATATATATATATATATATATTAATATATTATATATAAGCCTAATTGGGCTTTAAGATAATACTGCTCAGGGAAATACCCTTGGTAACACACCACCTATGCCCCCCCCCCCCCCCCAACCCCCCAGGGTTTCTCTAACAGTCACTGGTCAGTGAGACCAGTGACACGATTTCGGCGGTCGTCAGATTGCTCTATGCTTCGAATGTATTCCTCCGCAGTCACGGGGTCTTAAAAGAGTGCCTTGATTAGATCCCCGACCTCGTTCTCTACAACCGTCTTGTCTGACGTGTTTTCAGGGGTTCGTTGGCACAAAACCTTTGCTATGGTTGATTGTGTTACGACCTTCCATGCGTCCCTGATAAAGTAGATGGCGTCTTTAATATTTACGCGCTCAACCCTGTCTTTCTCATCAAAATCTCTCAGTCTTCAAAAGATGTTAATGGTTTGATACCTCAAAGAGCCTCAGAGAACCAAACGAATTCCTGGAGAGGTGTTTGCTCAAAGACGTAAACTGACTAGACTTGATTATTGGGACATACCGACTCAATCACTGGGTCCAGTGTGTGGTAAAAATAATTGTCGACGTTGGATTTAACGCCTAATTGATCACGGCGCTGTGTGCACGAGCCTGAAGGTTGACATCAAAGGTAAGTAAACCCGTCGGATTGTCGAGTTAGCAAATACGTCGATATCCTTGTTTGTGTCATGCGGTGGCGGATTAAAGGGGTGACTGAGTGGGCTGCAGCCAGGGGCCCCGGGTATTTAAGGATCCCCCTAAAAATTAGTTTTAAAAAATTTAGTTGTAAAATAATTTCCCATCTAGATTGACTTTGTGTGGACAGAGGAATGCGCATGCTTAGATTACTAAACGTCTTTGGCTGCATGTGTCCATATTTCTTCGTATTTTGATTGTATAGTCTCCGACAATTATACTATAGTTTCATGTAGCGGCTGTGGTCAAAAGAAGGCGATATTAAACCGATATTAAACTTTGCCGATGCACGCGCCCCGTTGCACACCAAACCCTCTCCGCGGGTTAGAACTCGCCTGGAAGCTTTCATCGGAGCACGTTCTTGTATCCCCGGGCCCTCATCGAACCTTGACATGTGTATTTCAGCTGGTTTTTCGAAAACGCTCAGGGGGCTGCCATTTGGCGTATACACTACAACTCACAGGACGAGGGTCGAAATCATGAGTATATATGTATAAATGATAAATGGCGTCATTGGCAAGTGACCACAGTTTATCATTTTGGTTCCCGTCCAATGAAGTGTTTGACATGTCGTCGTCGGCGTCCGTAGTTGTCGTCGTCTGTAAGCATGATAACCTGTGAACGACTCGACATTTTTTCCATAACATTTGAAATTTAAATAGTTTCTACTAATAACTCGGACGAGTTGGAAAACCAATGACTTATGAAGGCTAAAAAGGCTGAAACAGAACATTTTTAGTGAACCCCTTAACTTTTGATGTTCGCATATTTTTCGCTCAAATTTGAAATACTAAATGTTTCAATCAAGTTCTTTGATGAGTTTGAGAACTGGTGACCTTGACCTGGATCCCCAAGGTCAAATCAGCTAGAAGAAAACTAACAGAAAATATGAGTGGACATTATAACTTTTGGATCACTTAGTATATTTTCATGAATTGTGACTCGTTAAATGTTTCTACAAAAAATTTTGAAGTGTTCGAAATCAAGTGACCATACCATCTTCAAAGTCTAATCCGAAAAAAATGTAGAAAGTTTTGTTCAAACTATCACTTTTGAACCACACATGGGGCACGTCCCCCCCCCCCCCCCCCCCCCCCTTTAGCTTTTCTTCCTTTGGCTGCCTTGTATAGGCCTACTTTGTATGTCAGTCAATATTGTACATCGATAAATGTCATAGGAGATCACTTTATATTAAGTTTATCCCCTTCCTAGCGATTTCTCCCATAATTTCCTCACGTTTTAAACGTTCTTTCTTTTAAGAGAAAGCAAAGCTCGGTAGAGTTATCTCTTGGTCAATGGATTATCAGACGCGACTCGCATTTTTCACTATAACATGTTTCTTACATTTCATAATACAACAAAATTAATAATTTTCCTGTATTTGTGATAAATAATCATTTCAACTAAATTTAATTTATATCGAAATGGCTTTTTAAATTTGGATGGGAAATTAATTCATCTTTCTTCTTAAGAATTAAGAGAGTTATCTTAACAGATAAGGAAATTACAAAAAAAAATTGATGTGCGTAGTAGAACTAACGTTCTGTGTCATGATGTGGATGTCGGTGATGCAAAGCCGATGAAACAACATCCATACAGAATTAACCCTGAAACCCTCGAAAACTTAAGAAAAGAAGTAGAATACATGTTACAAACTGATAACATCAGGGAAAATCAGAGTGAATGGAGCTCCCCATGTTTATTGGTACCAAAATTAGATTTTGTACTGATTTAAAAAAAAATAAGTGCTGTAACAAAATCATATATATATCCTATACCAAGGGTAGATGATTGCATTCATAGAATTGGCAAAGCCAAATATGTGACTAAATTTGACTTTTTGAAATGTTATAGGGGTGTTCCTCTAACAGAAAGAGCGAGAAAACTCTCAGCATTGGTAATTCCAGATCGATTATTAGAATACAATAACATTCAATTCAGAATAAAACAAGTGACCCATGAGTCATGACGCTCAGCTGACTGGGAAGAGATTCGCAAAAGGAAATTTTATCATCAGAATGGTAGTATATACCCATTCAACTGAAGCATCAAACAGATTAACCAACAGGCCAAGATTTAGTCTGTATTTATATATCTCAAAAATAGAGAAAAAAATGTGTAAACTTTAAAAACTAGAATACGGGTAACCGACAAGTGACTACACGTATCCGCCAAAATCAGAGTGGAACGGGTGAAGTGAGGCATGGATTGAGTGGCAAGGGGAAATAGAGTGAGGTATGTTGCATATTAGCATGGATGTCTGCAGCCTAAATGTGTATGTAGGCTGTGCCACCTACCACAAATCCAGAAAGCTGTCCAAGTTGTATACACCTGCAAAATTTTAGGCAGAAAAGTCAAACCACTACATGTATATGAGCGACTTTTGCCCATGGCAGACAAAGAGACAAACACTGTGCAAAAATCTTTGCAGGGGACCCCTCCAGTTTTGTGTATGATAAAGACCTATGTGATATCTAAACACATGCACAATTTTGGCCCAATCGGTCAAATGGTTCCTGAGATATGAGCTTGGATGTGTGCAGCGTTAACTAGAATGTAGGTGGCGCAACCTGTCATAAAATCAAGAAAGCTGTCCACGATATATAAACCTGCAAAATTTTAGGCAGTTATGTCGAACCACTACAGAGAAATGAGTGATTTTAGGCCACGGCAGACTAACAGACAGACGCTGTGCAAAAATAGTTGCAGGTGGCGCCACCAGTTTTGCGTATGATAAAGACCTATGTGAGATCTATACACATGCAAAATTTTGGCCTTATCGGTCAAACGGTTCCCGAGATATGAGCTTGGATGTCATCAGCGTGAATGTGAATGTAGGTGGCGCCCCCAGTCATAAAATCAAGAAAGCTATCCAGGATGTATATGCATGACGAATTTCAGGTGAATTAGTCAATTCACTGCAGAGATATGAGTGATTTTAACCCAAGGCAGATGAACAGATGGACACTGTGCAAACATGGTTACAGGTAGCGCCACCAGTTTTTGTGTATGTTACAGAGCTATCAAAGGGCTACATTTCTATAAATTTTATTTCCTGATCGGTCAAACGGTTCCAGAGATATGAGCTTGGATGTCATCAGCGTGAACGTGAATGTAGGTGGCGCCACCTGTCATAAAATCAAGAAAGCTATCCAGGATGTATAAGCATGACGAATTTCAGGTGAATTATTCAATTCACTGCAGAGATATGAGTGATTTTAACCCAAGGCAGATGAACAGATTGACACTGTGCAAACATGGTTACAGGTGGCGCCACCATTTTTGTGTATGTTATAAAGCAATCCAAGGGTTACATTTGTATAAATTTTATTTCCTAATCGGTCAAACGGTTCCCGAGATATGAGGGTTTATGAGTGGAAACAGACCCACAAATGGACACTGGATAGAGAGGAAAGGTCAGAGGTCAACGCAAATTGGTTAGGCGCCAGTTCACATGTGACCCGATAATTGGTGTAAACGAACGCCGCGGCGGCGGAGGAACCCGGTCAAAAACATAGTATCCGCAAAACTTCATTTTTGGCGGATACAAAAATACAGGTGGCTCCACCAGTCTGCAGAAACTAATAAAAACACTTAATGGTCAATATCCATGCAAAGAATCATGGTGATCTCTGCATTAGTTGTTCAGATACTTCAACTTTTGTATCAAATTGTCCATTATTCTGAGGGATACTTCGGAGTCCTATAGCTTGAAGGATATGGGTAACAGAGACCTAATTTCAAGTTTCCACAGGCACTTTTCATGGGCCTCCTTGCATGAAAAGAATGAAGATTCTAGGTCCAGTTGTTGCGATTTGTACCCTGTTGACAGATAACCACATCTTTAAAGGTCTCAAAAAAGAGAAAAAAATACGTAAAAATTTGAAAAAAAAATAGAGGTGGCGCACCCAGTCTGCAGAAACTGATGGAACAGCTCATGATCAATATGTATGCCGAAAATCATGTCCATCAGTGTTGTAGTTATTGAGATACTGCAGTTTTTGTATCAAATTTTCCATTATTCTGGGGGGGGGGGTACTTTGGAGCCATACAGCTTAAAGAATATGGGTAACAGAGACCTTATTTCAGGTTTCCATGGAGACTTTTCATGGGTCTCCCTGTGTGTCAAGAATGAAGATTCTTGGTCCAGTTTTTATGATTTGTGCCCTGTTAACAAATGTTCATATCTTTAAAGGTCTCAAAAATAGAGAAATATTTCGTAAAAAACCCCGAACAAATACAGGTGGTGCCACCAGTCTGCAGAAACTGATGAAACACTCAATGATCAATATCCATGCAAACAATTATGGTTATCTCTGCATTAGTTGTTCAGATGCTATAGCTTTTGTATCAAGTTTTCCATTATTCTGAGCTGTACTTTGGAGTGCCATAGCTCAAAGGATATGGGTAACAGAGACCAAATTTCAGGTTTCCATAGAGACTTATCATGGGTCGCCCTGTGTGTCAAGAATGAATATTCTAGGTCCAGTCGTTACGATTTGTTCCCTGTTGACAGATAACTACATCTTTAAAGGTCTCAAAAATAGAGAAAACATAAATAAATAAATTGAAATTTACAGGTGGCGCCACCTGTCTGCAGAAACTGATGAAACATCTCATGATCAATAGGTATGCCGAAAATCATGACCATCAGTGATATAGTTAATGAGATATTGAAGTTTTTGTATGAAATGTTTGACTATTCTGGGGGGGGGGGTAATTTGGGGCCCCATAGCTCAAAGGATATGGGTAATAGAGACCTAATTTCTGGTTTCCAAGGAGACTTTTCATAGGTCTCTCAGTGTGTCGAAAATAAAGATTCTAGGTCCAGTCGTTACGATTTGTGCCACGCTTACAGATGACAGCATCCTCAAAGGTTTCAAAAATAGAGGAAAAAATCGTAAAAAATCAAACAATACAGGTGCACGGCGCCACCAGTCTGCAAGAACTGATCGAACATCTCATGATCAATATGTATGCCAAAAATCATGACCCTCAGTGATGTAGTTATTGAGATATTGAAGTTTTTGTATGAAATTTTTGACTATTCAGGGGGTACTTTTGGGCCCCATAGCTCGAAGGATATGGGTAACAGAGACCTAATTTCTGGTTTCCAAGGAGATTTTTCATGGACCTCTCAGTGTGTCAAGAATGAAGATTCTAAGTCCAGTCTTTATGATTTGTGCCTTGTTAACAGATGTTCACATTTTTAAAGGTCTCAAAAATAGAGAAAAAAATTCGTAAAAAATCGAAAAATACAGGTGGCGCCACCAGTCTGCAGGAACTGATGGAACATCTCATGATCAATATGTATGCCAAAAATCATGATCATCAGTCAAGTAGGTAATGAGATATTGAAGTTTTGTATGAAATTTTTTACTTTTCTGGGGGGTACTTTGGGGCCACATAGCTCAAAGGATATGGGTAACAGAGACCTAATTTCTGGTTTCCAAGGAGATTTTTTATGGACCTCTTAGAATCCTAAGTTACAAGGTTCTAGGTCCAGCGGTTACGATTTGTGCCTGGTTAACGGACGGACAGACGGACAGACAGACGGACGACGGACAAAGAGTGATCGCTATAGCTCAGATGACTTTCAGTCAGCTGAGCTAAAAATGTAAGGGCCTCGTTCCAACGCTCCATGAATAACTGTATAAACAATCATGAAGGTGTTTAGGCATATATAGATGACCTAATTGTATAGTGATACTTGGGATGAATATTTACAAAGGTTAGAGAAATTGTTTCAAAGATTGGCGGAGGCTAATCTTACATTTAACTTGACAACGAGTGATTTCGGGAAACCATAAGTAAATTATGTAGGCTATGTCTTAGAACCAGGTGAACAAGAACCAGTCCTTGCCAAAATCAAGGCTATATTGATGTAATGGCCTTAATCGAAAAAGGGCTTACAAAGGTTTCTTGGCATGACCGGGTCCTATAGAAATTCCGTAAGAATTTCACTCACAAATCTGTCAAAGAAAAAAGAAGTAACTTTTGACAGATGAATGCGAAGCAGCATTTGAGAAATGAGTCAATGATGGTAAATACTCCTGTACTGAAAGCACCTGATTTTGACAAACACTTTAAATTAAATGTTGATGTTAGTGAGCAGGCTGCTGGTGCTATATTGGTACAAGAAGATGAACAATGGATTGATCATCCTGTCTGTTATTTCTCAAAGAAATTCAAAGACTATCAGAGAAACTATTCTAGCATTGAAAAAGAATTACTGGCACTTATCTTGGCGTTACAATACTTTGAAATGTATGAGATCTGTTTCACATCCGTTGGTGGTTTATACCGATCACAATCCATTTGTGTTCTTGAACAAAATGAAAAATAAGAATACACGATTATTAAATTGGAGTCTGTTCTTACAAGAACGATATGAGTTTCATACAAGTTACGAGTATGATATCATCGTGAAACACATTTGAGGCAGGGATAATGTCTCAGCTGATTCAGTCCAGATGTTATTAATTGACATTTATAATGATATATTGAATTATTTCAAATGGATATTGGAAGGTATTTGCGAATAAATGTAGTATCTAAGGTTAGGGGCGAGCAGTTAGTTCTGATATCAAATGGTTTTTCATGGTTGAATGTCTTGGTAATGCAATGTTCCCTTCATGCACATTAGCATCCCTTTTCGCAGTCATATTTTTTTTAAATGTTGTGATTAAATTCCAATGGTTATTACCTCAGGTCATTTATAGGAACACTATTCAACAGAAAGAGTAGGGGCCAAAGTGGCAAGCATATGAAGGTCTACAAAATATACTAAAAAAAACAGTTCTTACCCGACCCAAACCCACTTGTTCTTCATAAAATCGATCAGATAATATCAGATATATTTCTGATGGTAATATCCTTAAACTTTATCCAGAAATAGTGAAATAATACTCAAAGTACTATATGATTGGCCTCGTGGACATGGTAGACGGTTATTCATGCATTGTAAAATGTGACATGGCAGCCATGCAGCTATCCCCCGGCCCCGATCGATCGCGTATGATTGTAAGGCCTAGGCACTCTTCGAGGTTGTTGACTAGGTGCAGTCATTGTTTTAGTGACAAGTGGTCTAATATTTCAGTGTTAAATCGAATAACTTTTCTTCCCGTAAAATATGTCCTTCGGTACACTGAAATGTTCACATCAATGCTAAAGTTCCGTTGGAAAAAAGGAAGATAGGGAGTCTGTCCTGTGGGACAATAAAAGTGGATGGAATGTCATCGGACAAACCTGGAGCATATGTATAACGAAAATCACGGCAATCCTAAAGGAGTATCAGAGGAGATACGGAAAATCACTCAAATTGTGTTACGCGATTTATATATAGGTCTATTATATATATATGGTGCTTCGCATAAAAAAAAACCTTTTTGAAGCCCAGAGATAGGCCGGAGAATTTTTGGGAGAAGTTGACATGATTCATGAAATCATTTTACATGAAAACATATTATGTTTAACATAGCTATTTTTGAAGTTGCCCTCCGATTTTTCTTGCGACTGTTGTATGCGACAAAATCCCACCGTGTATAACACTGGTGACACATTTCAATGTTTATCGCATCCGATCATCGCCTTTAGTCTCTGCACTACTTTCTCCAAATGAGCTCTTCTCTTTGAAAATATTGTGTTTAAACTCAATAGCAAGTGACTGCAGGTGTTAAAAGGAATGATTTTCTGAAAACTGGACGTTGTCTGCACTGGAGATGCATTAAGCAGCATTCTTGGATCAACCTAGCAATATGTTCCGACAAGATTTGGCTTACGAAGTGATAAATACAGAGGTTTATAAAAGGCTTCAGACCAAGTAAATATTGATCAAGTGGACCTGGTGGAAAAGTAATCCAATGTCTCTTTATTAGAAAATGGTACTGAAAAAAATGGAAGGTAGTTAAAACCCTAAGACCACACATACGAAACTTTGTAAAGAAAATGTTCATTTTAACTGAACTGTTGAGCCTCGAAGGTCCGTTGTCCACGCTCCCTGCCTTTTCTCCACCTTATACAACCAGCAAATATCCTGGTTAATGTGCCTCAAAGTATATGAAAGTTGATTAAATGTATATTATTTGTATATTATATATTGTCAAATATACCAATAAGTTATGTGATTCAGAAGGTTTAGAAATTTAGTTTACATTTGATATATTTTTTTTATCATTTTAATATTTATCATTGTAAGATCTTCATCGAAGAGAAGGAACAACGTGTAAGCTTAGTGATTACCATTTCCTTCAATTTAGTAGAGTTTGAATGCTTAAGGAATTCATCACATCTATTGTCTTTACATATGTCAAAACCAAATAGTTAAAGGATACACTTTTAGGTACATGGTATTGTCATGCATGCAATTAATTTTATCGATAACTGTGTAGGGCCGAGTTGATATGGTGACTTTAATCAAATTCAATTTGATAGCACCTATCCGATTTTTATAATATTATCATGATGTATACCGTTTATCAGCCCGAAAGACAGGTGTATATAATTCGACGTTAATGGTATTAAAACCGAGGGGAAGCGTCAATCAATAGGGAGGGCCCATATTTGCCCGATGTCCATATTACATCCATATTACCCCTAGTGCAGCTACTGAAGCCGGGTATACATACAGTGCTATTCTGATTTAGGCATACGAAAACAAATCGTGGATTTCGTGGAGCTTGTATGAGATAATTTGACGATTTGCGACACGATTTTCAGCCTATATATATCGTGCAAAGGAATCGGCGGCGGGCGATTCATTGTCATATCAAAAAAAGTCCGACAAATTCGTGAGAAAAAATCGTCGTCGGCATGATGTGAACACGGTATATATTGGTCATCTTTGCGTTTGTGGGGATCGCGCAAAATGGCGGACATATAGCTCCGAAGGTCGTACGGCGTAGAATAAATAATTTTTTTTTCATCAAACAATGTATATTTATGAAATTCGTATGAGATCATCTACTGACCGACGCAAATCTACTGACCGACGTTATGTCTAATTTATTCTATGCGAACCTCTTGTGCATTTCGCTGGGAACTCTTGATCGAAAACGCCACAGCAAGCGCTTAGTATATCCGACAAATTTCTTTCCTATATGTTAATACTATATGGTGACGCTATATGGTGATTTTGTCCAAAATTTGTTTATATACATGCCAAAGAATTTCACTTACGTGGGCCGACCAAACCCGTTTTTTTTTTTTGTACCGGTACGTGAATATCAACCCAATAGACCCACAGCTTAACAAGTGCATGGCATTATTTTGGATATGGGAAAATAAACACGTGGCCTTCTTTTATTCGCTCGAGTCTATATAGGGATGATGAATTAAGCCAGAGTTAAAAGTCTTGTTTAACCCTAGCCCGATTTATAGGGACTCAATATTATAAGGCCCTGCCATATATTGAGTCCGATAGCCATCAGTGAGAGTTTCTGCAATATAAGCCTCAGACGACATACCACCCAAACCCCTTGTAACCAGTATCAACAGGTGTTTATTACCCCATGCCAGCATGTCACTTTTTAAAGCTAGGCCCGTTTAAACAAAATGTAATTAAGATCTGGCTGTCAGTCCCTTGAATCAAGGAGGCTTCCACGAAGTGAGATATCCAAGTGCCAATACGTCTGTTCTTCTCTGTCCCTACTAAACTAGCTGATATGCCTCTACTAAAAAGGTCATTAAATGATTAAAAATGATGATCCAAGTTTAATTTTAGTTGCTATCGAAACCATGAAACACACACTTTGGGTGTTAAAATGGTATAATCCTGTGTCGTGTTGTCAGACAGTGAACAGGCAGTCAAAGAAGATGCAATGGATTCGTTGAATATTCCGGGGCTAAACCCTCACTGTACGGCTATCGGACTCAATGTAAGACAGGGCCTAATAATATTGAGACGGACTAAGTAAGGCTGGTCTTACCCTTGTGCCCCCCCCCCCGTATAGCAATACCCTGGATCTGCCACTGGTGAATGTTGTGACTGGAAATTGTCGATATTTTTTTCCTCAATTTTAAGGATGGGAGACCCATAGGGAGGGGAGACATATATCTGTTTTTGCATTGAAAAACAACCTCATTCTAGCTTAAGTAAAGGTTATGACGAAAGTATCATGTTTTATTGAAGATGGAAGAGTAAGCTTCATAGTTAAAAAAGGTATCGGACGCATAATATCCCAATTTATGGATGCCTCATTTGTACCTCACTGTGATTATGACGTCATCATTTTTCTCTGTCATGTCCCTTCATGAGTAATGTGGAAATGATTTTAATATTAGTTTTTTAATTGTTTTGTCAGGTAAGCTCTTATTTTCTAAACTTTTAATTACACATTTGCCTCTTTTTTCTCCTTGAGTTTTAATAATTTGAAATTTTCTTAGTGCCAAGAAAATAATAATTGAGTTAAAACAGGTTGCCAGGAGTCGTTGTACGGACTAGAGGGCAAATAGATCAATGTCCGCCCCGGCCCCTTGTCTGCGTGTTTTCCGAGATAGATTTATGATGACTGAGACGGTATATTAATGTTGGCCTACAATATGCTATTAAGCCGGCTTACCGAATGAAAGGTTTCACCTTGCACTGCATTCGTATGAGACAAATTATCTTAACTGACATTTTCATCACTGGAAGCAGAGATCTTAACAAGCCATTCCAGCTGATGACGCCATACGCGGCATATATATCGCAGTCATCGACAAAGTAAGTCTTCTATAGAGGAACGTACTGTCCGGATGTAAAAGAGACTCCATCAAAGATCCATCAGTATAAACAACGCAACAACGTCGAAAATTAAATAATTTTTACATGATATATTATTTCTTTAAAAAATAATTAATGATGTTTATCTGCATAATTAATTTAGGGCGAAAGTGATTTTTAAGAATGTCTTTATGGATTTAATCATAGTATGGTCATAAAAACATAACATGATATGAAACTTATTTCGATAAAAAAAACATGCGGACACATCACAGTGACGGACGATAGCTGTGACGTAGCACTGAGTCTGGACTTGGACTCGAGGGACACCGACTCATAGGATCTGGACTCGGATTGCACTCGGACTCGGAGGTAAGGACTCGAGAGATCAGACTAAGTCTATCTCGAGTCCAGCGGGAAAAAAAGCTCTGTAACATACAATTAAGTCTGTATATTCATGACCAAACTACCAACAGAATATTAGGCATACAAAATCGGACTGTATTTTCCAAATTTAAGTTAAGCATCGGGAGTTAAAGGTAATTTAACATTCAAGTAAAATGTATGTATAAACCTAAAAATACACTTGATAATCTGAAATATCCCTTTAAAATTGTGATCAAGGATATGTGTATTGAACTCGGACTTTTACTCGGCTTCCAAGTGACTCGAGTAGAATAAGGTGGATTCGGACTCTAACTTCGAGGACTCAGACTTGAGTGTCCTTGATTCGGACTTGCATTCGGACTAAGATGTTGCGGACTCGACCACATCGATGGACTATATTGTACTAGCCCCGTGCTTGTACGGAGGTAAATGTGATTTCTCCTGTCTGCATAAAACCTCCTGCAGATTCCTGAATCACCAGATGTGCCTTGTAAGTGGTCGCTAAAAACGACAATTTATTCTATTAGGCAGCTGTTACTTAATATGCTTTTTTCACGACAAGAGGAAAAAGGTGAGGACTGGTTAAAATAATGATTCAAACATTTTAGTTAGACATCTGCGCAAATGGCATAATAATAACATAGTTAATACAATTACATGAGCACACATGCAGACAATGATTTTAATGGCTGGAAAAACATGAAATCTCCAAGAACGACCTCAGTATTACAAAGAGGGCCTGGGAGCTAATTGACGTCATACTGCACCCAAAAAACCGTAAGCCAGCCATACCCCCGTCCAAGTTCCCTATAGTTGTTACTTGTGGTTCTATAAGACAGACTCCATGCTCTATTTATATTGTGTCAGTTTATCATCAATTTTATTATTATTATTTATTATTATAATTAATAGTAATATGCTGTCTGCTGGGCGTTTCTGTGTATTCACATCACGTAGCGATGTGTATTTCTTAACAGTATAGAACGTAGGAAGATACAGTATGCAGATCTTATTGCTAAGCTGACGGAAAGTCACCTGAGCTATAGCGATTACGCTCTGTCCATCGTCTGTGAGGCCGTCGGGCCGTCCGTAAACAAGACACAAATGAATACCATTTGTTACGGAACCAAATAAAAACAGATCACGTATGCGTGATGAACACAAATTTTGTAATGGAGATAAAAAAAAATCAGATTCTGTAACACTAGGCACTCCCCGGTTCCTCCTGTCTGAATAATCCTAGTACCTTTGTCATTTTTTAAATTTAAATAGCCTTCTATTGTTCACACTATTGCAGAAGTCCGCATTTATCCTCCGTTGACAATAGTTAAAGCTTTCTTTGTCATTGCCGTATTCAAAGGGTGGGTTATGGAGGTTGTAACCCCCATAATAAACCTTGAACATTTTATAGTATTGTAATTAAAGTAAGATACCTCTGTTTAAGTTACACTATAAATTTTTGTTACTGTATTATTTGACTTTCTGGTCTTGAATGGATCAGTCCTCGGCAAAATAGCCCTTCCTTCCCCCCTTTTAAAGAGATCCTGGATCCGGCCCTATTCTTGTTATCAAACTGACGTGCAAGTGCCATTTATGGAAAATGAAATTAGATGTCTTGCAAACATGTATCGCCAGTGTTGCCTTGAACCTGAAATATGAAGATGAAGCACAAAACTAAATTCTAAAACGTTCTGCTTTCCTCAAATGACCTTAGACGAAAAATATATTATGATGATTACTCACATTACAGAAACTTGATATACTATACTGCCAAGCCAGACATTGTGGAGGAGTATATAGCTCATTGCATAATGAGGGGCATAGCTGTGTTATGGAAGAAAGAAGGAAACAACATTTTTATTTTCAGTTATTGTAACCATGATCAGTCACCTGACCATACACAAAAAGTCATTTCAAATCATTTCTTTGCAACATAACTGTATGACACTTTACAGTAAGGCGCCATTTATAATACAATACCATCTCATAAGACACGAGAAAGAAGTCCATAGTGTCTAGAAATGTTCAGTTAGTACTCTCGGTTATTAAAAGGAATGTTGTAGTATCTTTTGTTCACTTATAAAGATTCTACTGTCGAAGGAAAACAGGAAAATTTCAGGGTACTTATAAATGGAGTATAACGATTCGATATTTTCATGATATTATACGAACCATTATACAACTCCCAACGATACCATACATTAAATGTATATTAACATTAGATTATATTGAGATAAGAGTTAATATTCTGTCTTGTATCTTAAAATAAAACCTTCCTCATTAATCCTGGCACATACATTATATAGTAAACTGCATGTAAACATTAAATTTAGCAAATTTTCTAGCAATAAACCTGTCAGATGGCGTAACACTTAATTTTGACACTGCTTGCATAGCTGTTGGGGGGGGGGGGGGGGTTCAAATGTCGCATTCCCTCGGCTTTCCATGTATCGATGCTGGGTTTTCTGTAAATACCAGCACGATATCTGACTTATCGGTGCGCCTGTGTACCATAAAATCCGTACTATTTAATACAGCAAATGCGTTGTTATTACCATATATAATACCAACATTTCTTTACGATAAATAATATGAAATGAGAAAACTGGCTGTAATATTCATTATCATTAGAAGAATTATAATTGATTCATCTAATTTATTAAGACCTTGAGCAATTAGAAGGCTTGCAGTATCTTAAACATTGATTATATTCATTAACGCCGGAAGACATGGACAATTAGGGAGAGCTTCGTAGCGCCTAAACCATTGCTGTTTGGCTCACTATTTTTCTATTTTTTTTCTCTCTTTTCACTATGCTTTAAACTTCAAACTAACTCCGCGTATAATTTCAATAGATCATGTGTTATATACGATATATAAAAGCTGGAATCAATATATAAAAAATGATTTTATTAGTTTTATTGATAATTATATTTATATCGACCCTTTCACGATGACACTACACACAAACATAAAATATGTAAAGAATCAATCTAATCTGAAAAATCCAAATAAAGAAGATTATAGGAATAATTTTAAGTTTAAACACATAAAAAAGAGAACTGTTTTGGAGCCGTTATTTAAAATAGTAAGGGGTTATGTGAAATCTATTTTCAGTTACCCGGAGTATATGTTGTGATTGTTTTCCTTTTGTCGATTTCGACTAGCACGTGGGAACAGCTAATGTAGTTATTGCAATAAAGAGTTCAAATATTATTCACTCATTTCATACATACAATGAGTTGCAGAGTTCATTTGTTATTCAAACCATTCATACATAATGTTTTGCTTGTTGAGTGCTGAATTCTGTGATATCGAGTATTAGTGGTATTTGAAGCCATGATTACATTAGACAGTTGGCGCAGAAAAGCCAGTTTAAAAGCGAGAGAAATCTAATCAAGGCTGCTCAGGCCATTCATGGGCCAGTAAATGAAACACCCCTAAGGACCACCCCGAGTCTTCCTCTCTGGTTTGTTCCCTGCTCATTTACACTTTCTCCACACATATAAAGGTGACAAAAGCCCTTTTTCACCTTTTTACAAACCGCGTACTCAATTTAAAACCTTTTTATTTATTTTTTTTGTGGGGGGGGGGGGCTTTTCTTTCGTTGATGAATGATACTTTTCTTATAATTTATCATTATAGCATATTGCTGGCAACATTGGGATTTAAAAAAATTGCTTCATGATGATATAAAAATTTTGCCTTGATAAAAGAATATGTGATAATTAAATCTGTCATTTTAATACCCCCACCCCTTATTTATTTCTAAAACTTGATACTTCATGGGCACAGCACTATTTTACACTGTTTGAACCCTAAGGCATATTGGTATTTTTTTATCACATCATTTGGTTGGAACGTGTTTAAAACTTTCAGCTCAAGTAGAGTATAGATCCTCGAAATTACGACCACCAACATGACCTCAATATAATGGTGCATTTTCAAGGTGGTCATCTGAGCGAGGTGTGATATAAAGAGCAACAACTAATTGTGCCCATGAAAAGAGGTTATTATTTTTAGGTGGTCACTTATCGGAGGTGGTCGTCAGGTCAGGTTTTACATAGGCAGATTTAATATTTGTTTCCCAAAATATACATTGTAACACACAATGAGCAACCATTGACAAGATGGTCAGTGCATAAGATGGTTTGTCTGTTACCAAATATTAATCATCTGACATGTGTGAGAATGTAAACTACAGGTGATGCAACTTATTTTCCTATTTCTTACGAGCTAAAATGCCATATTACCCTTTGTCTTAGTAATATACACAGTTAAGTATCACTTCACATCATAGACTTCAGCATACTTTCAGTTTCACTGTATTTTTCGTCATTGCCGATTAACATGCACAGTTTTGCACAAAAAGACTGTGAGACCCCTGGATTTTTTTAGGGAGACTACAGCCAAGATTCTAATACTTAGCAGGGCAAAAAACGAACGGTAAGCATTAGAAGTATAATGGAAAACTTATTAATGTAAAGAATCGTTTTTTTTTTAACCCTTCTTGCAAATACTGAATTAGGTTTTTAATTAACTACATTTACAGTCCATTTACACCCCCCCCCCACCTACCCCTTGAACTGAAACATCTTACTTTTTATTTATTGCTTTTCCAAATTATTCGTTGTTCATATTCATTGTTCGATTTCTCTTTTATTCCATGAGATTATTTAATTAACCATGGTTTACCATTTTCGAATTAAAACGTTGAGGATTTTAACGAGCAGCTTTGTCATTTACTTCATATTAAGATGGTATCCAAATATTTCTATAACTGAGTCATTTTTCCCCCTCACTTTTTAGTGAAATAAAACGCGCACTTTTGAACATAGCGATTTCGAGATCATATTTTCACTATATAGTTTCTTTTTATTTCTCTTAATTCTATTTCAATTGCGCACCTAATAACTAGAAATTAGGATATCTTGAATGTTCCAATAAAAAATGATTATACATACCGTATTATGTGTTGGAAAATGATAATAAGAACGTTTTTATATTCTAAGTTGGGGCTATACTGTTCTTATTGTCAAGAACTGTCCAATTCCCCGAAATCCGGTGGATTGTCCCCTTGACAGTCAGGACTGTAATTTGAACTGGACATAATTACAAGACCCATATTTAACCAATATGAAAAATTAAAAAAAAACATTTGTTATACCGTCTCTGAATATCTTGCGAACACACACACATACAGAATTGAGTGAAAACAATAATCTTTGCTTCGCGCAGGTTTAACATACACATAATGGGATATGATTTCACTATTTGGCCCATGGTGCAGACAACCTGATATTAAAGGGTAGAAGGAATCATAAATGTAGACATATCTTCTTTTTTCTCATATATTTCCCATTTATTATTTTTAAATTTAATGAGATTTGCAAAAATTATAAGGCAAAAGACATTCTAAAGACGGCATTTTTGCAAATATTTTACTCATGTTTACATAATTGTTTGGTGTGTGTAATTTTGCATAAATATGGCTATTTATGGTACATATACATTTATTCATTTATGGGGGAAAACCGTATTATATAATGTACATTAATCCTACAAATATGCATTTTGTTATGCGGTAAATAATGAGTTGGCGGTTTGAAAATAACTTCAGAGTAAACACAAATTTCTAGACCAAACTCTGTATCAGTATGTAGCTTTTATTCTTTCATTTTAATCGACGTCAATGTTATGCTGTAAATTTATGATGTATAATATAAAAAAAACATAAATTTATCCATCCAATGCAAAGTCGATACAGAAAAAAATATCTTCCCACCATTTGCTCCCTAGGAGCATGGTTGGAAAGATTTTAAAAATTGTTAAGCCTTCATAAGTGATGATTATAGGGAGATAGGTAGTCAAAATAAGTGGAACCAAGTTTAATACTGGGAAGATTCGTTTGAAAGCTGACGGTGGGGCTTTTAATATCGCTCATCCGGTGAATACATTGTGTCAAGCAACTGCGGTCTAGTAATTGTTGTTGTTGTTTGCAGCCTCGAAAGGCAGATGTAGGGTTGAAGGCCACACCATTTCATAAATCATTCTACGGATTCGGGGACGCAATATGGTTTATGGCATGAGCGGCGTGCTGGCTGCCTGCAGCTGAGAGACATACGGCAGGTTGAATGAAATACAATGCTGAAGCCAAACCAAAACACAAATCGATTCACTGACGCGTTTACCTTAAGTATGGTGCGAGCTAGCGATTTTAACCTAAATCATCTGAGCTTTATTGATCACCCTTAGTCCGTTTGCACGGTCTGCCATTAACAAGGCCCAACTCGTAAAAATTGGACCTCGAAATATCCAGGAAAGTCCTTAAAACATCTATTTGAGAAACTGTAATTCGGTCACTGCGACATTTACTCGACTTTAACTCATGGGGCGAGTTTACACGCCCCGGAAATTATTCTTTAGCCATAGTGTTTCATCCCTATAGAGGTGACAAGGTGATCGAGGACACAGAGCCCACTTCTTTAAAAAGCCTGTGAGGACAATCGAAAGGAATATCGACAGAAAAATGCCCTCCCCCGAATTATGGACCCCCCCCCCCCCTTATGGGAAACAGGACCGTCCATTTTCTAAGAGTATCATATTTTTCGTCACTCCCACGTACCACCTATTAAGAAATATATCTTTTCGTTATACAAAATAATTTATTCAAAAGTAACATTTAGTAAATAAATTGATAACATTTATGACAATAAATTAGGTTTTTTTTTATTATGAGACATAATTAACAGATTAATGAGAAAAGTATGACAAAACTATAACTGATTGACGGTATTATGTCAAAAATTTAAAATTATGTTTTAATTCCCATAAATGTGATTATAAAACTGTCCCCACACCTGGAAAAGTGAGGTTGAAATGCCGCCCCGCCCTTCTTATAGGCCCAAGGGTGTGCGATTTGCCGATCGTGGTACCAATGTGTTTTGCATCGTTTTCTGCAAATAAATATGAATGCAACCCTTATCCAAACTATAACTGAACCATTATATTAAGGTAATGCCACAGTATATTTGTGATTAAGACCCCAATGATTGATTTGATTTGGCCATGAATTAATGTACATTTTTATGTGCTTTCTATGAACAGTCGGCGAGTGTGAGCAGTCATAGAAGATTATTATTAATTGTTGAAATCGACGCTGACAATATATACTGCCACCTATAAAACAATTTTTCCAGTTTGAGAACTCTTGAAGCAAGTATCTCACTTTATAATATGATATTTTACGTCTGGTTGTCTTAATCGTTACACAACAATTTCTCGATGTCTATTTAAAACTGCACGTTCTGAGGTACATGTTTGAAACAGTTGAAACTCGTTATCAAAGTCCTCAGGGGAAACTCAATTATTATGCGATTTAGGGATTAACATTCCTGGAAACTTGTGAAAATTGTGTAAAACATACGATTACATAGAATATAATGTAAATAATCATATATTTTATAATTGCAGGACCCACTTCTTTAAAATGTTTGTGGTTAAATTATCAAATTAAAAACAGGAACAGGAAACCACACCAAAAATTAACCTTATAATAAACAACTTCAGCCGAGCCTCCTGACCCATGGATCCCTTGTTGGATTGTTATATAGATACCCATTTGGTAGAGTCTGATGTTGCCTGACTTCTTGTCAATGTTCACATTGCCTGTTAGTTCACACGACCAGGGGTCACAAATCAGTGAATGGTTTGGCTTGCCCCTTTATGCAAGGTGGTTTTTAAAAACTCCCATTCTTTGATTTTAATGTAGGTTTAGCATTCTAACAATCAAAATTGTAAGTAACCGTCAAATATTGTTTTATCTGTGGATTCTTGCTTCTTTGGGGCCGCCTGTTGGGTTGATTCTGCATTCACTGCATTTAGATCATGACTGTGAGAAAATGAGACACACAAACCCTTATTTTCTTTGCCTTGTCTGACTCAAGGAAACAACAGACTCTCCGGTGAAAAAAGGTTTAATATCAGAGTTTATTTTAAGTTGTACAAAAGAGGCCTAGATTATTTAGAAGCGAAATAGGAAAAATAAATTCAGGCACGTATACTTATCAATGGATTTTCTCTGTGATGCCCTAAAGTATGATCGGCAAGTCTGTCATTATGTCATACATGTGCTATAATCGAACGCTAACAATTTCAAGGGAATTGCTGCCACCGGGGATCGATTCAGCTTTAAAAGTAAGACATATTTTTTTATGAGATATCCCTGTTACCATGGACTATCTGTCTGATGCCCAATTTGCGGAAACCATGGTTATATGTCATTTTTTAATTCTAACGATGCGAGGTTTATTTTTGTGTATTTTGTAGTATTTGAAAAAAAGTTTCAGTGACACAGTTACCACTCTTGTCAAATCTTGTTACTTTGGCATCAGATGAGAATAAGCGCTTTTGCAAATAATACTTCACTTTGAAGCCATAGAGGTGAAATGTCCTGCCTTTGTTAGAAATCGATATCCTTTTAGACACCGGTGCAAATTTGTTGAAATCTCGATACATTTGCCGTCAAAAGAAAATAAGCCGATTTCAAACGAATGCTTATAAATCAGTCACTTTTGCGTTATAGAGCTGGTTAGCTTTCATTTACACTGACTGAGTAAAATCTCGTCAGACCTCGCTCCGCAAACTAGTAAAAGCGACTTTTTGAATCATTTCATTTTCAGCAAATGATATAGATAGAATAATTAATCTCAGGGAGAATTTATGAATTTTTCATGAGATAACTTTGAGACTAACATCACTGTTCACACATGGGTTAAACAATTAATATTTCAACAGTTTTATAATATCAAAAATGCTAGAAGAATATATATATACATAACTGCTTCAGTTAATATATATATATATATATATATATATATATATATATATATATATATATATATAAACATATACATATTATGGATGTACCCCTTCCATCACCGCCACCACCATCCCTTCTATTACTCCTGATATCGAACCTGAATTTAATGGTTGACTCTCGGACTATATGCAAATATACTGGCTCTATTAGGACTTGTCATCTTTTCCAACCAATGAGAACCTTGGAACACATTTCGCGCATATTAGACGGCGTTGATGCAGGGGCGGATCCAGGATTTAGGAAAAGGAGGGGTCCAACCCAGCAGAACTGGAAAAAGGTGGGTCCAGGCCGCAAAATTTGGTCTGAGACCCTTAAAAAAAGGTTGCGAAAGGGGGGATCCGAACCCCGTGGACCCCTCCCCTGGATCCGCTACTATGATGATGGGTAACCCTCGGTTTTGGAGGGTTCACAACACTGAAGGTTCAGTATACGCAGTCTTGTGCAAAGTAAATTAAAATTTCAGTAATGTGGAGTAACTAATTATTTAGGTATTGTAGTTCAATTTTCTTAAAAGGTGGCCAATCACCTACTTTTTGAAAAAAAGGATTTATGTGATTTCTGGCTTCCTCTGTGTATATATAAATGATCAAAGGGTTATTTTTGTTGTGAAAAGTTCTTATAAGGCCTTCGTGAAAGATGTATGAACTTGTTTTCAACAACATGTTTGTAAATACCGCAATGTTGACAAACGGGAATAACGTAACCTAAGATGGTAGGTTGCATATATGCGGAGGTAGAAAGGTCTCTTGTTGCAAAACGTCATTTGCAAAACACTGGCTCATCTGACTTGCTACAAGATACCCTTGATGAATTTGTTAAGATTATTTTTGCGGGGTATGCGGGGATATCGACGTTTTCTGGCCTTTTTTATGAAAGGTCCGAGGGCTTACCTTACGTTTATAAAGGTCGAATAGGTAATGAGGCCCCTTTTACATTATCATCAGAGGCAAATCTCAAATTAAGATACCGAGATTTTCCAAACGGTAATAGAGACATCCACCTTTTATACTTTCAAATTCACCTGAGCAGCACGGTATATGGGCCATTTCTAAATTATTCAGTCCGTTGCCGAGAGCACATACGTGTACTCTGTAGTCAGTTCCGTATACTGTTATTTTAATACAAAACATACGTTTATTCATTGGTAGATGTATATTCAGTGGTATTCAGAGATTTTATTCGAAGATGTTGTATTCAGTGTTACATGTGTATCAAGAGGAATTGTGAGGTTTTATTAAGAGATACATGAGTATGCAGTGATATTTAGAGGATTTTCATTCAGGAATTTAGTGATTTTCAGACATTTTTTTTTCTTGGGACAGATTGGTATTTACATACATTCAGAGATTGGCAGATGTGTGTTCAGAGATATACAGAGATTTAATTCGGGGTTACATGTGCATCCAGAGATATTCAGAGATTTTGTTTAAAGATAGATCTTGTTTAGAGAGATTCAGAGACATTTTACAGCGTCATATGTATATTCTAAAATATCAAGAGAAATTATTCAGAGACAGATGGGTATTCACATACATTCAGAGATTGGCAGATGTGTATTCAGCGATATTCGGAGACTGTAATAGGAGTGGACGTTTATCACAATTATTCACAGATTTTTCATTGAGATAAGCAGCGGTATTCAGAAAGTTTATAAGGAGATTAATGTTCATGTATGTGATTTTTTTTTCAAGAGACAGATGTTTATTCATGCGTTTGCAGATATATTCATATATTTTATTAAAAGATGGACGTCTATTCATAGATATTCAGAGATAGATGTTCAGAGATAGATGTTAGATTATCAGGATATAAATTTGTATTTAGAGATATTAAAAATATTTTAATTTTAGATAGATGTGTATGAAGAGATAATCAGACATTTTATTCAAGGCAGACGTCTTCTCATAGATATTCGGAGATAATTTTCAGAGATAGATGTGTATTCAGGGACATTAAGATATTTTATTCACAGATAGAAGAATTCAGAGATATTCAGAAAAATATACAAATAAAGATATGTGTTAAGAGATATTCAAAGATATGATTCAGAGACAGATGTGTATCCAGATATATTAAAAGATTTTACTTGAATGATGATATCATTTATATGTTTTAAGTGCTAACCGGGTCTAACTAGAACCTGACATATACTTATAAAGATCGGATGTGAATATTACATGGTGCACAACGGCCATCACCGTTACGTCTTTATAGTCACAAATTCAGATAAAAACCATATAATCATGTTTATAAAGTAACGGACTGTATGGGGAAGGTATGAAACATAAAACCCAAAGAAACCTTAGCGATAACAAGTTTATTGTGAGCACTATCAAATCGGCATTTTGTAATAAAATATATTATACACTGACACAAGACAGTGCATACCAAATATATCATATACATATCATTCCATCATTACCTATTAGCGGATAATGTATGGATATATATATATATATATTAGTCTGTACAAAACAGCTACAAAACAACCACACTTTACACAATACTGTTGCGTAATGTAGCGGTGAATGCAAGGCATCGCAATAGTGTACGGGACACCCACCTGATAATGACAATATATTCATCTGCTTTTATGTAAATATGAGATACACCAGTTTGTAACATAACTTTACTGGCTCCAGGAACTCAGAACACTTTCACGTCCTCCAAATGTTGGAGAAACGAAAGTTTCAATGACCAGAACCAAATAATTCTATGTCCGTGGGTGACAGTTTTGTAAGTCAGAGTTTGCACTGCGTGTTAAAACCCCAGTCTTTCCGCCTGGCGGTATGACCCGGTGTAAAGACTCCAGATTACCCCCGGGGTATTTTTAACATTTTTTCAAATTACCTCCGCACTGTTCAGATGACCCTGCACTATTCATTTGATTTAACTTATGATATGATTTTATGTTGTTAACTCCCGATATGTTGAAAATACACTATATAAATACTGTAATAAATCTATAAAAAAAATTAAGGTGTCGTAAAATGTTAAATATATTGGTCATTTTATCTTTATTGGCTCACCATTTCACCAAAACGTTTGACAAATTATATATCCTAATTTGACTAATTCAGAAAATAAATCAAAAGAATATTTAAGTAAATAAACATAAAGAAAAAAAAATGGTTTGAAGAGGAAATCTAAAATCAATTTAAAATTACGGGGGTGGTGGGGGTAACCCGAGACGGGGGTAAGCTGGAATCGCTACACCATGGCGGGTTAACATCGTGACAAATGGAGCCAGTGCAATTTATCTGTCAGTTTGTTCTCATCAGCTCCCTGGAGGATGACAGGCACAGGTGGAAATAGTCTGGGGTTCGGTTTTCTTAAGTGGACGAGGTCAAACTAAGTAGGTTTGTAGCGTGCAGCTGGACCGACTGTATATATATATATTATATATATATATATATATATATATATATATATATAATATCAGATATAACACGGCCCTGTACTCTCAAAAAGATATGATTGACATGTATTTACCAATCACATTCCGATCTACAGCCTCAGAGTCACTTATCACAGACACTCTATGCAGGCTAGAACACCACCGCCGGCTGAACAAAGGTATCAAACCAAACATATAATAAATTCACTGTACATGCAACGGTCAGTCTTCATTACATCATCCCCCCGTGTAAGCTACAGCTTGATTAAGACACAGATGAGTCCCTATTGCCTGCATATAAGATCATCGTTTGGACAAATGTGATTAAACCTTATTTGTGATATAATACATGTACAAAAAGCTGGTATTTACAGTGTTCTCAGTGCGGCAAGCCGTGTTTGAAATATAGTAAATGTAATATACCAGACAGTGTGTGCCTCGTCATCAAACACGTACAATGAAACCTCTCCTTACGGGCACCTCTGTACTTAGGGCATCCCCTATTTACGGCCACTTTTGGGCAGTCCCTTGAAAGTAGGTCCCGAAATCTGTAACCTCTCTGCACCTCTTTTTTATGAGCAAAATGTCCAGTCCCGTCAGAGTCCGTAATGCGGTGGTCTTACTCTGAACCAAATTTTTGTTTTTAAGGACTTTAGTACACGTAGGTTTTTTTAAGAGTCGAGATTGTGATTAAAGTTCTGATTTATACACTTTTACCTTACTTTAATTATGGACAGAAATTAATATGATTATTGAGAAGAATACTTAATGTCTTAGCTCGTATGATTGCCTTCCTTTTCTCATATCTATATTTGTTTAATATATAACTCATATATATTTTTATTTTCTCATATAAATCACTACACATTGTATATATTTAAATAAGGTTAACGGTTGGGATGTAACAGAAAATGCTAAATTAGAGCCACTTTATTATATTATTCACCTGTATATTAATTATAATATTTATACATTGACTGATAATTTTCTTCGTTTGTTCTCAGATAATATTTAAGATACGTATCAGGAAAATAAGTCCTGATATAAAATTATACGTGCAATATGTATGTTAAGAAAGATGTGATATATAAGCAGCTTGCAATTTTACATTTCAACCATCCTTCAGAAACAAATAAGACAATATTTGACTGGGAATGGTATATATACCATATAAAGCCTAACATGTCCCAACCTATTAGGGAGTAATAAGTTGTTAACATTATATTTGTCACAGCGGTTACGGGGGAAAATATGTTCAATAAATAGTGGTGGTAACTGTTTAAACTAGTGCGCAGAGCAAAGTGTCATGAATGTCATGCCCTATGCGTATAGAACAATGTCAGCTTGGTTTAATGTGGTACTGTAAACTACATCGTGGTCAACAAGAATTAATTTAATTCGTTAGGAAGGATAAACATTTGTTATAACATTTTCAAAATTAAGGTTCCGGAAAAAAATAACATATCTTAAAACCCTAGAGTTAACCCCATTCCTAAAATTCAGTTTTTTAACTCGGCAAGACATTAGCGATCATGTAACAATTGAGCATTTAGAATTCAAGGTGACATTACATAACAAATGTTAACAATGTTAAAGAATGAATCATTGTACGGTTGTATTAAGACTTTTTTTTAATACTGATTTGGTCAATAACATGTGTGACACATCAGATTTCAGTACATCATGGTGAAATAATAGCTATATAATAAATTACTACAACAAAATATATTTAAAAAGACATTTTGTGCAATATATAACATATTATAACCAGGATATTTCTGCAGTAAACGTCCATTACGTGATCAAGGACTTGTAACTTATATTCCAAGAAAACTTACCCTGCGTCTATCAATACCTGACTTGCGTGTTATGGCCCATGCTTTGACAGGCCATCAAACAGAGTTTCAGGTAGAGGATTTACTAGAACGTTTGTAAGCACGAGACTTGCATCACACAGTCAATTCACTTCCAATGGATGCCCGCACCCATATTTTACACGACATAAAAATCATTCATTTTTCCTTTGTGACCGCGGCCTTGTGCGATATGGGGCGGGGTTGCCTGGCGTTTGAGCAAAGGATTCGGGGATTTACCCGGCGATCCTCGAGAGTTAGAATACATCGGATCTTCGGATTGCGGGGTTTCTTTCGTCGAATCTATTTCTGTGCGTACCAATCCTGAATTTCCAACTGTGGAAACCGAATGGCGAATTGAGGTTGTCAATGTCCTGTTCAAAGACTGGCGGTGGTAGAACGTCCATATGGATTTCCATTCTTCCTGCCTAAACCTCTTCCGAAGGCAGCAACAACATCTCTTGAACTCACGTTTGAAATTAATTGTAAACATTCCTGTAATAAAAATAACAATGTGTTTCCCCAATTGCAGTTTTTGAGTTATTTGTACATTTTGGTGGTAGGCACTTAATTGGCGGAGGCACATGCCCCTACACTTGAAAGGCGGGCTTTTTTGGTTCGGCAAGAGGATTTAGCCAGAGAATACGCGTATTGTCGCTTTTTCTGCAGAAACGTAAATGGCACCACGGGAAAATTTTCTTGAGGGCTCGTTGAAATACTGTAGTGAACATGCCTGAAACATAAAAGGCGCCCAATGTTACTTCATATCTCTACTTGAAACATTTCTAATGGACTTTAGGTTGGTGCCCAAACATAAACAAAAAGGCCAGAAAAAATTACTACTTGTGCATATTCGGGTGTTCTACACGGAAACAAAATTGAATAGAATATTAGAGAATCAATAGGATCTTATAAATAAATTTGACCGACAACCTAAAAAAAGCATTCCTTCATATAAGGGTTCGCAAAGGTTTTTACTTGAAACTGAAAAGTTCTCAGAAGATTTATAAGGTACTTTTTATTCTAATTGCCTCCGAAACGTCTAGTATTGATACCGCAAATGTCAAAGTGTGATTAATTAAATTAATTAACTTATTCTTGCGAGGGATGTTCTTAAATAAGTGACGATCCACCAAAATGCATTAACATTCACCCAGAATGAAAAGATCAGCACAAAAGTTGATTCACCTGTACATGCAGAAATCTATTACCAGGATCAACACCCGACCGATAAATAAATACACATTAAACTCTGAAAAAAATGCCTCGCTTAATTTGTTCTGGCCTTTACTGACAGACAGCTTTAGCATGCAAATAGTTGTTTTAACATAAATGAATTGATCAACAAATCTGAACGTAGTTTAAACAATTGAGTCATGCTTAAAATTACAAAATAGGAGAAACAATGAATAAATATGAATATATTTATAATGACATGCACAGCATAACAATTTATTACCTGAACCATTTCATAACATGAACTATTCAACCATTTTAAAATAGTTCATGTCGAAATATTTTTTAAAACTTACTAACGTTCGAACTACAAGCATGCGTGCTAATGACTAACATGATATACATGGAAAGAGGCTTAGTTCCTGATAGTTGCCTTAAATCTATTACTCGATACTCAAAACCTTTGTACTATTATTTAGGAACTGAATAGGCTGTGCAAACAGACATAATATTTACAAATCCATGTTTATAAACCCTCACGATAATACAAATATACACTCAAATATGTCAACTGCATAAAAATTGGCAGGTATTGTATCTTTTTCATTTTAGCCGTGTTTCGCTTTATGCTGTGAATTTAGAAATATTTATTAAGGGACATAAGCAGGAGCATTATTTTATCAATTCTTTCACAGTTTCTGTTCAGTTTTGCTTTAGACTAAAGTTTCCCAGCAAAACCGCCCCAACACACAGTCTCAGTACTTCGTATACGGCTGTTTAACACCTTGTTATGGGTCTGCGTGTTGGTTAACACAGTCCACATGTGTCTGTTTACCATAACAGGGTCGCGTGACCAGAAGTTCGATAGTGAGCTTTAACAGGCGGTGTTTCAGCCAGCTGGAACATGTATTACAATTTTTTTGTTTAAATGAGTTAGGGTATCTCCTGATTGACGTGTTGTGGTCGGGCGATGCACGCGCTGTGTTTATGTTGACACCTTTGACCGCAAACATAAGCAAACGAATTCAAGGCAATATTTTGGCAGGTCCAAATTAATTTTAAAGGAAAGAATCTATTTTTCAAGTCAATTCAACTGGTTTTATAGGTGATTGGGCCCCTTTATTATTTCCTTGATTCGCCCTGTATTTTCCATTATATGCAGGGCAGTACTTAAGTGACCAATGATAAATACCCTGGAAATAGAATAATGACCTGCTGTTGCTTATGTAATTACCGGGTGACGTTCCTTGGCCATTACAATTATCCCTGTCTACCGGTCAATACAATTAATACTAGATGAAAGCTCTCCTTCAGACCATAATCGTGGCCATGATAACTGTCATGAGTTAATAAAAGTGAATTATCTTATGTGAAAAGCACACTGGCCTTGGTCTGGAATAACTGACTATATGTATTTATAAACTTTAGTCTATTTTGCTAACGTAAAAGAAATGAAAGAATTTAGGAATAAAGAATAAGTAAATAGTGGGATCCGAAGATTTATTAAAGAAATAAAAGCAAAAGAAACCCAAGTAATAATGCGAAGTAAATTTTTAAACCAGTAACGTGTTGGAGCTTTCGATGCAAAGGCTATCCGTGAGACCATTGCCCGTGAGACCATGACCCGTGAGACCAGGAGTTAAACCCGCTAAGATTAGTCACTAGCCCTGTAAACGGTTATTTCAATGAAGGATGCACATACTCCAGCCGGCTACATTGGAAACAAAGCGTTAGAATAAAAAAAACGTGTATGCACTGTGGATATTGAAAATATGGTCTTAATATTTGTAGCTGCCCATCTGGTGACAAAGTAGAGCCTGGCCACAAATATGTGTTCATATGATGGTGTTGAGAGAGAGAGAGAGAGAGAGAGAGAGAGAGAGAGAGTTAAATTTGGTATATTTGAATCAAGGAATATGTATTTTGAATATTTTAAGTACAAGGTAAGAGGAATCCCACATCATTTTGTCAAATATGTGATAATCCTATTAGCAAGTTCAGTTGAAATGTTGCACAGATCCTTGAAAATTCAGGTGACCATAAAGTTATCTATGCTTACCGTAAACTATTGGGTCCATACAAGAATTGGACACAGCCCAAAGAAAGAGTCCCTTTTGAAGCTTTGGGTTGACCTTTTCTGCTGATTTACTGAAAAAGAAAGAAAGCTTGATATATTGTACGATTTTTCATTACTGAATGTCCTCACTTAACTAACTACAATGATATCTGGGATGACCATTTATCAAAGTGATACTTGAATATCAGTGCCCTATCATGCAGTCATAGCAATATATAACTATGTCCTGCCATCCATCGAGATATAGCCGTGTCCTACCAGTCTTAGTAATATAGCCGTGTCCTACCATTCATGGTGATAAAGCCGTGTCAAAATGATACGAGTATATTACCGTGAAATACCGGTCAAAGTGATATGCCATGTCCTATCGGTCATAGTGATATGATCGCGTAATACAGGTCATAGTGATTTGCCTTGTCCTACCGGCCATAGTGATATAGCCTTATCATATATATGTGTGTGATATATAATATAGATATCCCTTTACTTGCACCTTATTAAATACGAATTTTGATTTCTAATTAATAATTCACATGTTTATTTCAATTCAGAAATTCAAAGTCATTCGTGTTCTTTTATTTTCCAGTTCATGGCACAAACCTTTTAATGACGTTTAGAAAATGTTCGAACCGCCAGTGTGGTGCTCGAGCCAACACTTAAAATGTATAAAACTATAAAACTGTCGTCGTTTAATGATAAATGGGCTCCTTGTATACACTCGACATTCCACCGTCGCGCAGGGTTATCCGGTGTATTTCCTGTTCAATTAACTCGTATCCTTGAAGGATTCCAGGAGGACTTCTGACTCACTCATTGGAGGTTGGATTTCAGCGCCGGCGTACTGCCCACAATATATCATGCGTCCATTGTCTAAACATAGGCTGTTTGTTCCTGGCAACTTCACCATCGGGTTTTGACACCGGAAGCACTAATGAGGATTTATGATATTCGCGAAAGCATTTTTGCTCTGGATGTTATAATTTATTCAACAGGAACAGCCTTCCAGGGCTGGCTTCCGTTTTAATGGACTGCATGAAGATTAACTGCACCCGTGGACGTTTACAGAGACCATACGCATGTTAGTCTTTGGTTTATTGCCCATTAATGTCACTGTCGAAAAAAATATTCCTATGACAACAGATGTGGATGGAATTTTGCAAGAATTTTTATGTTCCCCACGGCAGGCTAACAAGGTGTAATATTGACTTTATTCGTGTTATACACGTAGCTTCGTGTAATATCGAAATAGTATATGAACTTGCATTACGTTCCTCTGATTAAATTACCACCCTTTTTTCGTTATCATACATCATTTAGACATGTTTAGAGTCCGTTTGGAGGTATTTTATTGAGATAAGAGCATGCAATAATGCAAAATTATAACAAGCTGAAACCATTTAATACACCATTGTACTGATTGAACACTTTACTTTGCGAAGCACAGTTAGTCCAGAATTAATGTAATTTTTGTATGAACATTATAGGGAACAAGAAATAGACATTTCTTGTTCCCCTGTGGCCCTAACACCTCTTCAGTTTTGATTTGTTAAAACTGATCAGTTTAGCAATTATCAAATGCAATACTGTGAATACAGATTAAAATAAAATCTGATATTTTCAGCGGATTAACATTATTCATAATTCAAACATCTGCATGAATAAGTCCGGCTGGCCGTACAGAATTTGGAAGTTACATTCATTTTTTCCCAAAAATTATATTTTCCTATAGGAATAACCAAAATAAGTATGTTATTATTGTTTCATATGAATTAAAAATGAACACCAAACTTCTTGTATATTGCTGACCAGAACTAAAAGTATTCTTAATACAAATGAAATCAAAGGGAGTCATCTAAAAACGTAAAATTATTAACATGTACTCTAAGCAATGGTTGACACGTTGCTTTTCTCTTTTTTTCACTTGAGGAACCCAACACCAACAAGACTGAACATACTGACATCTTGACATTCTCCCCATGTAAATTTCATTATCATATAATGAAACTGTCAAAATAAAGGCCCGACATGCTGCCACCTTGCACCGCTTTATGTTAATTTCATTGTCACGTTATGAAACTGACAACAGGTGGACCTGTCGTTTTGACATCTCACCCCACTCAACATCACACTGCGCAGACTCGGACTCACAACAGTTCAACTTGCCTCTTTTGGTATTGTTGGAGTCAAAATCTGACTCCAACAATGCACCGGGGCCCCTACATACACCAGCGGTGTAGGTATAAATATAGTGAAGAGAACAATGTAGTCCGTTCAAGTGTGTTAGATAACATTTTTTTTCAAGGCAGATTAGATAAACATTTTGTATTTTTGTGATAAGAACTTTACGGAATAAGTATTATTGTGTAGTATATAAGTATTATCAAGTAGAACGTAAACGGGTTTTTTTTCAACTTTTAACAGATTTTGATTTTGCCAGTTGCACGGATATAATGTGAAATAAAGAGGGGCTTTAGTCCATTATAATTTGTTAATTAAGAATTGTTTGAAGACAAAACACGTGAACATGAATGTGTGTGTGGGAAGGACATTATAGAATAATTAATATATTGTATTCAAACGCACGTGCATAGTAAAAAGAATTTGTTTCTATGGAGGTTAACCAGTTGCGAAAATTTGACTGTTCAGAGAAGATGTGCCAACCGTCCCACAATGCTTAACTCTCTGAGAATCGTGTTGAGGATAACCTCTGTCGGAATGGTGTTGCGTGGACCCCATCAGATAAGACCCGCCCCTATGCTATCACTGATAACCCACAGCCCGGTCAATTAACATTTCAAATTGCTATTACTTTAACTGAAAGTCTCAAAACATCTAAGGGAATATCGGAAAGCAATGCCTTTGCTTTTGAACAAGTTTTTTTTCATGAAATTAATTTGATTATACGTCACTAGGGACTGTAGATAACAGGCGTTGTATGATGAATAAGGCCAATTCGTTCCGTAAGAAAGGACTAATGACGTAATGGTTCGGAAAACTAATCTTGACTGACCTTGAACCAAAAAATAAGTAATATAAAAAGGCTTACTTAAAAATATATCAATATTAGCTAGCTTCATCCAAACATATTTAAAGAAAATAACAGAGCAAGAAACAAGTTGCCGCTGAATGGACTAAATGTGAACGTTATGAAAAAGAAATCCAGATTGATTGCAGGAAAGTCTATTTAAAGATCAGAGAGAGGTCGAGACACCGTGAGAAGTATTTTCTTCTCCACCCATCGGTAAGTTAAACAAAATAAATTACCTTCTTACGTGAGCCAAAATGACGAGTGTGAGATTATTTTTCTTTTTGATGATGAAATCAATATTTTGTAATAAATTTGTAATTACAGATGGAAGTCATTAATTATTTCTATTTGCCTGTTGTTATCTTGAAAGGACTTATTCAATAGTTTTGTTCCGCTCTTTAGCTATGATTTTTTTGCCATTCTCTCTGCTTATGTGAGTGGATATATCATTACGTAAAAGCTTGAAAGTTTGTGAGGGTTCTAAAAACTCTGAATTAAATAAAATCTGAAAAACAAAACTTGATAAAAACAGACCATCGAATATTCTGTCATCCTTAACCCCGACAGCCGTAATTTTGAGAAATATTTAGCTAAAATAATTACATCAATATTAACTTGTGGAAACAACATGCCCATATATTTTGTCTATCATGGAACTCAATGTCAGAGAAGCTCTTAACCATCTAAATTAAACTAATTAACATACCATTTAATTTCTATAACACAGTAAATCTGACATGCTTTATTTAATCAAATTTACAATTAAGTCCAATTTGGGATGTCATTACAGCTGGCTTTCCATGGTAGAAACACCTTGCTCGGTAAAAAACTATAAGTTCTTCAGTCAATATAATTGTGTCTAAAGGCCCCATTCACATGCACTTATTTACTCGTGTAATTATATATTTGTATGTGGAGTAAATTTACGCCTGTGAGTAAAACTCTACATAAAGTATATTTACATTTTGTTCACCTGTCATTAATGTTCAGGTATGCAAAGTGGCATTTAAACAAGGGCCGAAGGACCAAATGCTCACGTATGAATATTTCCAGCTTGAAGACACTATAAGAGTAGAAACAAAAATTATTCTATTCCATGGAGAACGGTTGTTTACGAATAGGACATTCCGGAATAAGACAATCCGGACAAGATTGTTCCGGACAGGACTTTTTGCATAAAAAAGGCTATTTTTTATTACTTTTACCAAGATAATATACCATACCACATTGCTAAATATTTACACTTTCCCATCGGCCCTTAACACACATGAACGCACATAATACACGCTACCCAAAGCTATAGCTAACTTGGTCCAGCAGAAGGATGTATAACATATATTGGGTGTATCCCTGGAGCGATTGTTAAGAAAAATATAAAGAGATAGACAGAGGACGGAAGGATGGACCCCGATATTTAGCTGTATAGCTCACAGGTCAATTGAACATCATTGTGTCTTATTCTGAATTACCTAATTAAACATGGATGACCGGGTTAGGGAAGGATGTAGCCTGGTGGACCAGGAGTTGACTTCAGAAATGAAGGTACATGGTTTATTCCCCATCAAAGCCTACGCTCCCGAGGCAGCGGAAATCTTGCGCTTCTAGAGAAGCTACTGATATAGGTAGTATGCCTATAGGTAAAGCGCTGTGAAAAGAGCGTAATATGTGCCTCAAAGACAAAATTACAAATGTTTGTCTTCCCTCTTCATCACCATCCCAGAACTGTTCCCTAATCTGTTTTAATATTGTTTCTGTTTTTCTTAATACTACATGTATACTAAACTATTGTTCTGGGATCACCTGATACATTTTGTGAAAGGATATTCCCTACAGCGTGGCGTATGCAAACCTTATGATTCTGGAAACTGGTTGATCTTTTTAGATATTAGATAAAAAAATGTTGTTGTTTTTTTATATTTACCTTTAATTCTATTTCTATCAACGATAAATGGGTCAAAACTAGAAATTTTCAACAAGTAAAGTTTGTCAGGATTTGCACCAAAATGCTAAAATTGATCTAATCTTTAACAGGAAGACGTTTTATAGGTCAAAAAGGTCTTTATATTTTAATATGAAGCATATAGCTTTCTTAATTTGCTCATTCATATGAGAATAAATGATTGTTTAGTCGAAAACCAATATTTCCATACAATAACATGTGGAGTATATTTTGAACTCTATAACCGATATGCTTTATTTTAATTTTAACCTAGGAATATGAATTCGTGACCTAGAAGAGTTACTGGTTTAAATTAATGAAAATGTAATCATAATCCAATATGTAACATAAAAAGGTCAGTTTGCTTATAGGAAATAGGAAATCTGTTCAACTGACACAATTTACATAAAAAGTAAAATTACTTGCATGCAAATATTTTTTTGCATCACCTCCTCAGGTCGTGCAATTTTACGTTTAACTCCTGTCAGTTTACAGCAAGAGTATTTATACTCACATATGCAAATCTGTTCACATGACACATTATACATACATAAGTAAATTTACTTATAAGTGTAAATTTACTCAGAGGAGTATATGTGTGAATGTGAATGGGTCTTAATACATAAGAAGTTAGAGGCAATAACCGATCTGCGATGTACATAATATGTGTACTTTGGCTTTCTATCGCCAAAGGCTTTCATTTATATCCATTTCAAAATTGTCATTTTTTTTTTCCTTGTCGATATAATACTTAATGTCAGTCGATGCCGCCGGGTCGCGGGGGGTGGTAGAAAAGTTAATTATTGGCCCGTTTTGGCCGATTTAGTACCGATATTTTTATGATATTTTATATGATATTTTCTTCAAGATACACAAGGATCACTTGAAAGGTGATGAGGTCAACAGAACGATTATATATAATATACACTTCTATTGGATTTTCCCTTCTTTTAATGGTATTGTTATACGGTTTTGGCCAGTCCCGGTGGTTGAATAGTTAAAAGTGTCCAACTAATGACCCGGATTATTTGGAGTTTTGTTTCGAATCAGACAGCGGCAGATTTCAGCCTTCTGATATCAATATAAATGTGGAGATAATCGGAAAGCGACGCTTCCTGATATCTGGTTTGCTCGTACTGAGCCGCGAACACTAATGGTAGCGTCACGAATGGAGATGTAGGCTCATTACGCTTGAGAAATAGGTGTTAGGCCTATAGGTTAAGCGCTGTTTATTTTGGTCTGGTTTTCTGGGTCCCTAATCATGAGACCCGGTGCTGGAAATAACATCCTCTATGACTGGCTGATATGATCACATAATTCAAAGCAAATATAAATGCTGTAGGCAACATTTTTTTTATTGATGGAAGAGGCCATTTTGTATGAGCTAGACCAGAAACTGATTCCATAAATATTATTGGTCCTCTTGACTGTGTGTTAATATTGCCCGAAACTCGAATCACAACTGATGCAACAAGAAATCTTTATAATCGGGACCTGTTGCCAGCAAAACATATACCAGCCAAGCGAGGAATGCACGGAGCCAATGTTGTGACATTTCGTTTTGATTGACAGCTCATCGCCCCGGCAACCGATTGAATCGGCACAGGGCCTTGTGCATACAAGATGCCCGGCCGGTTAGCTGTCTCTCAAACGAAATGTATCAAGATTGGCTCCGTGCACAACTCGCTGGACTAGTATACGTTTTGCTGGCAACGGATACGTGGCTATGCTACATAGTCTTAATATCATGATCGATCGATGATGCCAGATCGCAAAGGAAGCAAAATTCGACCTAATTTGTACTAAGAGTAACCATAAAACTGTCATCAAGCAGCGCTTTAAGCGCAGCTATGAGCGGAGCATGTTGCCTCTGGAGTATTTGTTAAATGGCATTTTGTTAGCTGCTGGTCACATCAAACGCACGATGTTTTTCAGCAGACACTGACCTGCCACCTGGTGTTTAAGTCTATCTTAACCGGTCATACTAGGTAGCGGTAAAATCGGTAGCTTCTTTAGAAGCGCAAGACATCCGCTGCCTTGGGAGCGTTATAGAGATGACACGTTGCATGTAAGCACAGCCTCTACGAGGGGAACTATATCGGCGCACTGATCTGTTAAAAATAGGGTTGGCCGGCCCAGGGTGACACCCGGGATTCTTTACTGACAGGAATGTGTCAAAATTTCACAACCCGGAAGGACGGCCATAAAAACACTAGCTGAGATTAGCAAGTATTACCATCTAAAACAAGAACACGTAAGACTTTTTTTTGGGGGGGGGGGGGGGGGGGGTCATGTATGTAATAAACTAAACTAATCAAACTTGTTAGTCGTGCCATCTATTTGAAACTATCCCCATTTATTTTTTATGCGAAGTTTGATTGAAAAAAAAATTATTTTTCAAATTATCATTTGGGAACAATATTTTTTAATACTAATTGGTCTTTGAGTGAACTTTTGGTTCGTATAAACCTAAATGACTTATCGTGATAAGGGACGAAATAGTGTTATATAAAATCAATAGAGCTGAATTTTATGCGCGTTTAAAGGGTTCGGATAAGTTTTTACTTAAAATTATGAGCGGCTGCCAAGCCTTGCCATTTAAAAGTGAAAACCTGTTTGTGGTGCAACTTTGATTAAGCATTATATAAGACTATATCATTTATAGTTAAAAAACAATGAATTGTGACTAAGCCCAACCATTTTAATCAATGAGTAGACCCGACCGGGTTGGCTCCTGCAGCACTGAGGTCAAGGTTTACCGCGCTGTCTGAAAATACAGTGACTTGACGCATGGCCAGTGTCAACAGATCAAGGGTAAACACAACCAAATAGTCTCCAATAACTCCACCAAGATGCAGTTGTAGATTTCCACCAGAAAACTTTGATGTCCAAATAAAGCAGACTTTATTAAGACTTCTTCAAAGAAACGCAGAACTAGAGGCCATACGGTAAATCAGTATATGTAAAAAACTGATACGTTTATATGTAATGCTCGGAGGAAATGCTATCTCGACAGTCCTGCATGACAGGACTATGGCTCAGCAGTATCAGTGTAATGCCAGAGCAGGGTCGTATCCTGCAAGCCGCCATCATGTCAATTCATCTCCACAGACTAATGAGCTCCCTCAACTTTTCTTACGGTCCTATTTCCCTATAATATGCCAAATAACACGCCTGTTGGTTTTTGCTAGAATGGCTAGCACTGCCAACGAAGCCACCTCCGGACCGCAAAGCGAAAATAACTCGGCGCAGCCCTCGCCGCTGGCGGTAAATTATCCAATAAACCGTAAGGATACCAGGGGCAATCTGGTTTCAGGGCGACAAGGTTCATGGCGAAGAGGGAGGACGTGCTCGGTAACAGTATTTTTTTTAGATGAGCGATTTTCTTTATTTTTAAATTTTTCATGTAGATGCCAGAGAAGCTGCATTCTAGATTTAAAAGAGAGCTCTAAAAACTGGTTGATATTTTCTGAAAGGCAACACGGATCGAAGATTCGATAATGTTAAATTTAGAAAACACTTTATAAGGCATAACTGCAGGAAATATTCCGCGAGGGCTTACAAGAAGATGTTAAAAGGCAGAAGGGAAATTGTTACTCCAAATTTTCATCCGCTACAAAGTGGTCCTGGTGGGGGCCTAAGGCCCTATTTGGGAGTAACAAACTGCCTTCTACATGTTCACTTCAGTATAGGTAGGTATATCTAAGAGTTTTCATAAATATTGGAACTATCTACGCAAGAAAGACAAATACACCAGAATAAACTCTGCTCGAGGGTGGACCATTTGTATCCCCGGGGCAATATGTCTATATATATCGAATGATGGAAGTTTACCGATACAACTTATGAAAACTGTGAGCTTACTCAGTGGGTACTGTACTATCAAAGCATCGTCATAATAGAACCCTTTGTGTTTTGGTCTGGTGTGTGTTGGTCCCTGTAACATTAATCACTAATCGTCATCGATCCTTTGGTTGGTATAATTAATGTAATAAGGAGCATGATACTCACTGATCGAACCAGTACCAGGCTGATATAACGAAGTATGGCGTCCAACACAGGATGAATACCAAGACTGTAATAAAAAACAGAACATTCATTATATATGTAAATATATATATATATATATATATATACACATATATATATATATATATATATATATATATATATATATATGACCCAATGCATTGCCTGTGTAACCATTAAAGGTATTGCGTGTTGTATGTACTATTTGGTTGTTTTTGGGTCTTAAAGTGTTATCCTTAATACCAACAACTGCCTTCATTTATTTTTACATGTTCAGGTACAATGTATTTGTTTGCAGGTTTGCCGTTTGTAATTATCTTTGTTTAAGAAAACTAAGCGCAATACAATACAGGAAAGACGTCACTGATTCAGGGCTTCTGTGCCAGCTCATGTTTACGGCATGATAAGAAACAAATCAGGAATTCCCTTATATTAGCATAATGTCTTATTTTACAAGCCGTTGGAAATAGCTGGGGAAGCCCTTCAATTTGCACAACTGTCAATCACGCGGTGACTGAATAACAGTCACACTATTACCGTTAAAATCCCGGAAAAAGCTAAAAAATAATTTCCATATAAAATGGAGCTTTTCATGTATTTTTCTCTTATTATTTGGATCTTTAAGTAAACTTTTTTTTGAAAGGAAATTAACCCATGAATCATATTTAATTCAGAATGTTGATAAATATGTTATGTGATATAAAGTGTACCTACTAATTTCAGCGTAAGCTGTGAGTAAAAAAAAGGATACTTTTTTTAGAAAGGAAATTAACCCATTTAATCATATTTAATTCAGAATGTTGATAAATATGTTATGCGACATTATGTGTACCTACTAATTCCAGCATAAGCTGTGAGTAGAAAATGGACATGTGGATATTTTTTTTTTCTTATTTTCCTCTTTTTTATTATTTTATTTCATGTTGTCATTTTTTTTTATTTTCACTTCTGTTCAATATTTTTAGGGGTTAAATTCACTGAAACGTGAAAATTCAATATAAAGATTGATGTACACAGATCTAAAAAGCAAAATGCAATGTAAATGTTGACATGCATATACGTTATATTACTAAATACTTACCAATGACGACGGTCATTTTGAGTGTTCGAATTCTCGCCCTCTGCATTCGCCCCGCCCCTGAACGCCTGATACTTCCGCGCGTGCGCACAGAATTGTTGGGTGCTTGTTGATCATCAATCAGCTCTGCTACAAAAGAAAATAAATTACAGACTCTTTAACAATCCGAAAATCTTTTTTTAGTTTTTACATTTCTCAGTTATTCCATGGACCGCGGTTGCAATAATACTGTTTTTTGGCATATCCCATATATATATATATATATATATATATATATATATATATATATATATATATATATATATATATATATTAGATAGAGCCATAAAAAGCAGAGAAGCAGAAATTGTTCACACTTATCAATACTGTGATGTGACATTTATATATATATAACTATATAAATATATAAATACACACACACACGCACACACACACACACACACACACACACACACATATATATATATATATATATATATATATATAAATATATATTGTAAGCCTTGAATATGGATGGTACCTATTGTTTCGTTAATTTTTTTTTTTTAATTTCAATTTTTTTCATTTTGACATTTTGTCATAAATACCGAAACCGATAAATATGTCGTGACAGGTAATTTTGAGCCGCTGTTGAGGGATTTATAACTTCGCTTGGCGCCAGGACAAACTGTAACACGCAACAAAGTGATTTTCAGATGAAACATATTTCACCACTGTCGGGATGTCGTGACAGCCGACTCATTCAAAGAACATCTTCAATGAAATAGGCCAAAAATATACACAAAGGATACCAAGACTAACAGGAAATAGTACACCACGGTGTCGTGCCATTACATAGTTTTTATTTTTTAGTTTTTACACCGCGGCTACAACATTTTGGGTGATCTACTCAGGGTGCCTCTGGATAAACATTAGCTAGTTACGGTAATTTGGATGTAGGCATTTCAGACATAGGAGGATTGTGCCCCGATCTCCTCCAGGTCATCAGACATTGTGTGAGATTGAGAAATTAAAGGTCAGAGGTCAAACAATAAACATGCTTCCCGCAGTCTACGGAGAACCCCTAAAGACCGTCTCCACCTTAACCCATTAGTAACGTGTTGTCTGACGTTAGTCCATCACTTAGCGAAAATACTTTGTCGCCTGACGAAGGGCAAACTTTCGTTAACGACCGAATGGCAGGGAAAGCGTCTGATATTCCAAACATTCAAAGAAAATAGGATAAAAATGGACATTTGGAGAAAATGCTTCGACAAAATTGTACAATTTTTACGTCATGGTCAACAATCATGTCGAAATCACATCATTTCACTTATGTATAAGCTTAACACTATCTGTTTAACTTTGTTCCTGTCTATATATGTTACAGGAAATATTGTCAGGAATATTAGCAGGATTCTGATCATATTTTCGTATTTGGTTCGTAAGCGCAGGTAATATATTAATAAAAACAGAATGAAATGTATATCATGGCTCATCAGCTCGGCAATTTTGTATAACAGCTGAGCACTGCAAGAAAGAAGTTCATGTGTGATAACATATTGATAGTATTAAGATAATAACGATGATGACACTGGATCACTAGTGCCAATGTTTGCGTATTTGTCTTGTTAAATCTATTCATAGCTGTTTGGCGATTTCAGATTACCCTCCGCATAGATCAACCCCGAACCCGTACCTTTAAGTCAGATTTCGATTAGCGTGGTATGAAGAATTTGCATTCAGATTAACGGGGTAAAATTCATTCGTATTCAGATTAGCGGGGTAGGATGAAAATGAATACAGATTACCTAGAAATAACTGTAAACAACGTATTTTATACCTAGTTAACAAATTTTACTAATAACACTGTATTCCTAATACGCTCCCGAGGCAGCGGAAATCTTGCGCTTCTATAGAAGACTAATGATTTTTCCGCTGCCTGCTTTGACCGCTTACGATGCATTTAAATACCAGGTGGTGCGCATGGGCCTGTCTGCTGAAAAAAAACTGCTGATGTGACAAGCAGCCAACCAAATGCAAGTCAACAAACACTCGACAGGCATCAGGCTCCGCCCAGAAACCACATGTGGGGTAATTCTCTCTGAGCCTGTGGCCTGTTCAAACGGTCGCCGGGGCGATGAGCTGTCACTAAAAACGAAATGAACAACATTGGCTTCGTGTATTCCTCGCTTGGTTGGTAAACCGTTTTGTCTTCAGCACAGGGTCTCATCTGATTGGACCGAATTTGTGCTCCCCTCTGGTGTAGAGATTCAGGATACAAGGTCATAACAAACAGCGCTTACGATCTAAGTAGTTGACCTATGGGTAAAACGCTGTGTAAAGAGCGTTTATTCCTAACGGTTTTATCAGTTGATCCTTTCATATCTTATGTGTGCGCTTCAGGTGGATGAATTATTATTTCAAACACATTGTTAATTCATATATGTTTATATTTTTTTTGCTTTAAATTTTCAGTGAAGAGATCATGAGTATAGTAAGTTCAATAATATAAAAAAGCTGTGGGGGAAAACATGGACCATAAAGGAAAACCCGAAATCGGGCACAGGCTACCTGGGAGTTATGTTAAAATTATTTTAGATTATGAGGGATAATCTGGAATGGGGATATTTTAAGTCTTTACACCAGCACTGGCAACTGACTGTTTTCTTTAGAAAATGATAACTTATGTTTGGTAACGAAAACAAAGTATAGTTTTAATCCAACTTGATGTTAAAGTGAGTGGAGTTTTTCCTTAATTATGACATATGGGATTATTTCTTAATGTGGCAGGTGAACAGTAAAATCCTTCAAAAGTGGCTGGACAATTTGTTTGATATTACTTGTCCGGAGGCTGTAGACAAGTTGATTATAGAGCCTCGGGAAAAAAATCGACAGACTAGGAATATTGGCCCATCATTGGGAACTGATGGGCTTGTAGAGAAACCAAGAAAGAATGGAATGATCTCGTTCTGATATTGATCGAAAAATAATGGCGACATGCATCAAATTTCCACCCGTTTTAACCTTGGATATGACATTTCCGATACAAGCATTTGTGAGTTGAATATAAATATAAAACAGAGACAAAATATAGAGAGTCCGTCCAGAATCCCCTCAGCGAATGTCCCAAATATATTAACAATTTGTTTCGAGATAACGTGAAAAAACTGACAGATAGGCCAGGGCGCTGATGGTGTCACTGACAGATGGGAAAGTCTATATTGGTTTCTTCGAGCGCTCTAAAAGGTCAACACTGCATAGCATCAGTTTCTGGAAAATATGATCGTAACATGCTAGGAGGGGCGTGTTCTCTTTTATATTCTGTAATTTTCCCTTCGGTGGATATATGCAATGTATATGATGATGAATTATCCAATTTCTTTCTCGGGTGATAAATATTCATCCATTTATAAAAAAAAAAATAAAGCCCACTGAATACTGCAGAATAATGGGGCCTATTACAAATGTTCATACAATAAACGTTCATGATAGACTATAAACGAAAACAAGTGAGATGTAATAACGTCAAAATTGTTTATACTTAGTCAGCAATATATATTAAAAACATTACACACTTCATTACCAGGTAAATGGATTTGTAAAAAAATTTGAAGAGCAAAAGATCATACGAGATACTCAAATAGACAAGTTTAAATGTCAATGGCAAAACCCGGGTTTGGGTTCAATCATTTTATTCGGTAATCCCTCTTGTTCTGTTTCAATGAACTGCTGTTAAATTAAGAAAATTGGTTAAACAGGCTGTTAAGTCTACCTGTATACCTCCAAATTAAATATTCCTTTCTCCTATTCGATATGTGCGTGTCCTAGCTAGCAAACCACCTTAAGTCAGCTCTAGAACGAAGGCTGCCCCTTTTACAAGTCAAATTCTGAATTGCAGTCCCTCGACCGGAAAATGCAAAAACCTCAAAATCGAAAACACATCTTTGAATTAAATAGTGATTCAGAGAACCTCACAAATTAAATGAATTATTAATTTCTGATTCACCGAGATTGTTCCGTGCAGTGCTTGTAGGAGTATTTTTTTTATACCAGAGCAGTAAAGGACATTATTGATTAAAGATTTATTTTTTCCATGCTCCTATCGATATTGTTTACTCAGCCACCGCAGATTGGCAAAAACAAACATTACGTAGGCGTGGCTGCCAGCAGAGAAAAAAACAACTGGCTGTGACACTGCCTGCTCTTTAAGTCACGATCCCAAAGTTTGTTTGGATTCAGCAGAACGTGATCTCCAGTCCTTGTATCATTTGTGTCAATGGCCGGCAGGTGGCACTGTCTATCGAATGAGGATGAAGGTGACAACACAAGAAGAATTATATGTAATATGTTATGCCTTGTCAATTTCACGGTATTATATGCTCGTGAATGGGAAAAACCAACCAGTGATTAATTGCCTTTCAGACGCAAGAGAGAATCTCTGTGGTACTATCGAGATTTTGCCCCTTAAGAACAAGCCAGAGTCTACTTCTCTGACATCTTAGTGACTAGGTCATTACCTGAGGAACCAGACAGAGTCCACTTCCCTGATATCTAAGTGACTAGGTCATGTCCTGAGGAACCACCCAGAGTCCACTTCTCTGACATCTTAGTGACTAGGTCATTTCCTGAGGAACCAGCCAGAGTCCACCTCCCTAATATCTAAGTGACTAGGTCATGTCCTGAGGAACCAGCCAGAGTCCACTTCTCTGACATCTTAGTGACTAGGTCATTTCCTGAGGAACCAGCCAGAGTCCACTTCTCTGATATCTTAGTGACTAGGTCCCGTCCTGAGGAACCAGCCAGAGTCCATTTCTCTGACATCTCAGTGACTAGGTCCCGTCCTGAGGAACCAGCCAGAGTCCACTTCTCTAATATCTTAGTGACTAAGTCCCGCCCTGAGGAACCAGCCAGAGTCCAATTCTCTGATATCTTAGTGACTAGGTCTCGTCCTGAGGAACCAGCCAGAGTCCATTTCTCTGATATCTTAGTAACTAGGTCCCGTCCTGAGGAACCAGCCAGAGTCCACTACTCTGATATCTTAGTGACTAGGTCACGTCCTGCCCTGTACCAATGATGTTACAATAAATAAGGTATATCATTTAATGTTGTTCTTTTTGCCCATAATAACAAGTTAACAAGATATGAAAAGCCCAATTCTGTTTTAAATGGCAGTCGTTCATCGGTCAAGAGGTAGTCTACTTGGCTCTTCATGGGCGGACCCGAAAGGCACTTGACACAATATATCACTAATAACCTATTGGGGGATATAATAAACACCAATTTAACTGACCCATCCCCCCGAAAGTCGTTTTAGAATGTTTTATCATTAATCATGATATGGATTTTATTACCTTGAGTGTCTATATACCCAAAGCATGCCTTTATTCACTTAACAACGCCAAACATATAATTTGCAAACATTTTTATAGATAATAAAGTCGGATAACACCAAAACCTGCAAGACTCTTACAGAATATCTAATTATATTTTGGGCCATAAATGTTATGTTAATTACCTTTTTTCCTGTCATTTGTAACTGAGGCTTTTCACATGATTATCATTTTTTTTGTTTCTAAATTATTTTCTTTTCTTTCCTCAAATCATCCTATATGATGTGATATTTGTTTACATCAGTTCGCGTTTGCCATAAACTTCTTAAGGTTAATAAACTGTTCCTCTTACAAATCTGAAACAATGAACATCCTAAGCCGACATGATCATTTTTTTCATATAATTCAAAATAGCAAACTAATTAATCTAGATGTTCGTTTATAAACTTAGCTGCTAGTATATTGTTCTGCAAATTGGAAATATGATTTTATTCCAATAGTTTTACGTATATTCTCGCTGGTGTCAATACACGGGTAAAATGCAATAATAGTAGGCCCAAGAGTGACGGGCAGTACCACTAAATCGGTAACCTAAATATATTTTTGCGAGCGAAGAATACAGACCAGGTTGGATTTGTTCAAATATTTATATAAAAGGTAAAGGGACCGTCGCCTAAAGGAGAGTTGTAAATCATAATATACAATAGGGAGTGGCGACACTAACAGTAAAGGGGCATCGTTAATACGTTTTTTTTCAGACCACCAAGAACAATTTTCATGGAAATGGACGACGTAATCCTCCCATTTCAAAATAATCCGAAACTGCGCTCACGCTGTAGGCGACTTCAAACTGAGGTCTTTGGCTGGCGGCTATAGACTACCAAATGCATACACTTAATGGTCCATGTACCCTGCAGGCCAATGTTTACATTAAAAGGCTCAAACTGGTTTGAGGCAAGTGGCTGTTATATTTGATGTGTTTTTTCTTCTCCTTGGCATGTTCTTGTTGAAAAATATAACACCGTTATAAAAAAAATGCATGTGTGATATAATTAAAGTGTAGTGCATTTAAATGTCTATTTTATCAAAGTAATGACTGGAAACAATTAGGAATATAATTCGTACATTTTTTTTACTTAAGCTGTCAAAGGTTTGAACTGCAATATTTCAATTAATGTTTAAAATGTAAATCTGTGAAAATGCTAATGTCCGAACGGGGAATACCCAAATGGTCACTCAAACACTATTTCCAAGTACATCGGGATTCTTATACAGAAAACGATGTAATCACCTTATTGCTTACATATAACACAATCCCATACACACACACATATATATATATATATATATATATATATATACAGGTATGGTTATAAAATTATTTATGAACAGAATTATGAATATTGTTAAACAAGGAAATTAAAATATTTGCGCATGCCCAGGCTTTTTGGAACTCAGATTTAAACAAAATAAAAGGTCAAACTGTTTATAAATAGTCTGTGTAGCCAAAACCGGACCCAGGACCATTATAATTAATATACGAAACTAGCGTTGGCTAAACCCATTCGGCTCGAAATCTAGTCCCAAAGTGATTGTCCACTCCTTGTTGCAAGCCTCTTCTAACATTGACACAGTTACACGCTTAATGTGTCTGATACAGGGATTAATTTAATAGGATTTGGTGGATTTAATGAGCGATGTAAGCACTGGTTTCGATTCATAGGTCTAAGGTTAAGATTCAAGGTTTCCAAGCATAGTCGGATTGACATTTTCCTGTTCATCTTCTTATCACGTCCCTGTTTGGAATAAAATACATGCAGAGTTATCGGAACGGCTGTAACAAACGCCCCAGATTTATCAGAAGCACGCAGTGTAAATGTTACTGAAGGAGTTGGCATTTACGAATATACATCCTTCGGTCGTTGGGGAAATTAATTAAAGATTTTTTATTTGTCTTTATTATAAATTTCACAGAAACAGCTGACGTCAGGAATAAATACGCAAACTGTCTAATTGCTTGCGATTTTGCACGCAAGGCACAGCGAGTAGGGACGTATCGTATATATCTGGTGACTTTGAAAATAACAAATTAATAAGATGGTGTTTTATGATCAAAGAAAATGTTCAGCTAAAAGTAAAACGAGACTTATGAATAATGCCAGATTTCCATGACATTAAGCTTGAGATTTAGCTTTAAATGTCACCGTGGTAAATAATTAAAACCAACTATCGGTCTGGTCGCCTGAAAAAAAGATTGTCTGCGGATTTTCTGCTCAACTCTGTATGATTATTTATTATTACATTTGCATATGTAGCGTATAGCTACACCATCTCCACTACAAGATAAGCATTATTCAAAGAACGGGAAAACGACTGGTTCTCGGAGTTATTCTGGCCAAAAACCTCCTCATGCAAAAACTTTATGCACTCTTTTGTTTCATTGTATTAAAAATAAGCCAGCTTTTCTATATCAATAAAATTCACGCCTGTTATTCAAGGGCATGATAGATTAATTTATATTTTTATTTAATTATCTAATATTGAAATCCTTATGAAGTTTGAATAACGAATATTTTAATCATACGAATACTTATGTACAGCATAAGAGATATGAACTACTTTTACATATATTGTGCTTTTGATCAGGTCTCATATTTTACCTTATGGAGTCGATGTCTGGTTTGATTTTAATAATTTAAACATAATAAAAATCATAACCCATTTAAAAAAGTTTGACTGGTAATTTCAATAAAACATATATAACAGGGGCCTCGAAGCACAAAAAGTCACCCGCCATATGTTTAACTGTATAGGAATGTAGGTCATCAGTTTTTGGTGGGACGGACGGACGCGGACCATTTTAGTAGTCCATCCTCCTTACGGTGGGGGACTAATTGGGAAGAAAACATGGTTCTTCATTCCAAAAATAGGATGGGTTTATTTCTACTGCAGATGTAGACCGATGAGTTAGTAAGAAAACTAAGTTTTCTGAAAAGAAAGTATCCAGCTGAGATTATCACAAAGTAGCAAAACTTTGAAACTATTGGAAAGAAAGAAATAACCCGTCGTGCTGTGAAATAAATTACCAAGTATCTTTATGTAATCCGTTTCTCAGTGGCTCGTCCTCCCAGTTTACTGGGGCTGTGAAGTTTTAAGTGAGTTATGACATTTTAATCAACAACTATAAGCAATCGGACAAAGCGATTAAAAAGTAAAACAGCTTCTCTGACTGACAACCAGTCTGACTTTTTTATGTTTGTTTTGTCAAGCTTCGTCTCCATGAAAGAAAGACCTATAATCAATACTCAGGACTATTGCTGAAATAATTAGAATTTTAGATTTGCAACAGTGACAAAAGTATGGATTCGAGATTTTTGGCTTATATCGGAAAAAAATGATAAATTTTTCTCCGTGTGTGTATGTACTTGGTTATTGATATGAATATTAAACGCCACTTCTATAATCTCCTGGACAAGCATATACATTACCCCCGCCAAAATTAAAAAAAGTCGGCAGATCTGCTGGCATTAGAGCTGCTGGACACCATATCTGAGCAATGTGGACCACTGGCGTTCCCCGGAAGAATACGGTTTCAAGAGGCCAATCGGAAAGGAAATTTTGTTTTGAATCTTGTGCACTCATACATGAAATAAAGCTTTGGTTCATTGCCTGATATGACTGAAGATGTCTGTATTAGCCGAAGTTACTATTCAATTAGCTCCGGGTGTGATTCATTCTCTGGGAGAATGACCCGGCTGAAAAGGGGAGGGAGACGGTCCGGACCCCTTGAACAACCCCCTCCCCCTCTCGATCTGCTTCTGATTTGATGTGTCTACCTGCATGGCCATGGGGCACATTGTAGTTTCATAAACATATGATTTTTGTATGCTGAACCGAAACGGATGTGATCGGACAAAGGAATATCGGTGTTCATGTTTGTAAGATCCGCATAAAGCATTTGACTCATTAGTAGTGAGTGTCATTCTGGCTATTTGATTTTATTAAACATAAACTGCCTCACCTTTACTTTCCCGTGTCTTTTTTGACATCTCGCACAGTATGAGACTGTACGAGACAATGATGACCACCAGGGGCGCGACATACACGGCGGCCATGTTGAACAAATTGTACGCAAGTTCGTGAGCCCTCGAGGGAAAGAAATGAAATGTAACGCACTGGCTAAACCACGGGTACTCGGGGTGTTGCTCAACGTGGAATATCACACTCTGAAAGTAAATAAGAAATGCTTTTACATTATAACAATCTTAAGTAAGGATAAAATAGATCGCAAAATATCTCTCACATTCCCTATAATATATAATTATATATATATATATATATATATATATATATATATATATAATAGCACATTCAAAGCTGCGATGCATTCCCTTTTCATACCTATGTCGAAGCAGATATGTCGATTTTGTATTATACTTGTTATATCCCCATTATTGCTTGATTGTATCATTATCTTATATATCTGTTCAGTTACCATTTGCGCTTGTTTTCAATATATATTTGTTTATCTGTTTTAACAGTTATGTGTGCCTGTATTAATATAGTCATCATAAAGTGTAACGCGTCTTTCCGGTAGTTTGCAACAGGTCGTTATCGGTATAGACGTAATGTTTCGTGACGAAACTACCATCATGGATAATCAATAAACGAAGTCCGCATGCTCGTGGTCAAAGGTTATGACTGCATTGTAATACCCGGAATGTAACCTCAAATTTAGGTCGAAGATGCTCAACTTATTTTCACTTAGTATGTTTCATTTTAAAGTAAGCTTATATATAAGCTTATGTAATATATACAACTCATTTTTACTTATTGTCTTTGAAGGGTGTGGCTAATTCTTGGCTCCCCAGTATTTCTTTGACAAAGCTTACCTTAATTACATAATGGCCAAACGAAGTAAATACGGCAAACCAGCTGAGGGGCTGCATCAACATACAAATACAGTTAATATAAAGAGACGTTAACATATTGAACAATTGTTCATGTGGAACCATGCTTTTAAAGGATAAAAATTGGGCGTTATGTACTGATTTTGGAAAGCCTCTTCCCTTAAGAACCAATTTAAGATCTTGTGCACGGAGCTCGTTTAGATGTATTATCAATACTATTCTATTAGGAAACTTAGGATAATCGATTTTTTTTCTTACTCTGGATAATAAATGACAGGCATTAATTAGTGATAGATGCACCTAAACCATTAGTGGGCCATTTACGTTTTTCACCTTAAGTAAAAGACATATTTGAAAAGGTCTTCTAAGTGATAAGATCGAGAAATTCAAACATAAACCTACTTTGTGACTACTGCCCTAAAATAATGAAAGCATTATGAAGAAACTAATGAGCTATTCTAAAAGCCCAGAACTACACATACGGCCGTATAATGTCTGACCAAAGTGTTGCGTTCTTTCATTTTAATTTAGTAACTTAGGGCTGTAGAATTAGAACGACCCTATTTTTTCGATTTATTTTATTTAGGCAAGCTTTCTTAAATGGATCTACATTAGCTAATATGACCAACAGGAAATTTTGATGCACCAACTTTCAATCATTAGTCTGTTGGAGCCACTCCCGCCATTTCCTGTTCCATAAATAAACTGTGCGACCACACTGGCTCTTGTGAATACGATTACACATTTTAAAACATCGGTGCCTTTCACTTCGACACTACCTAGTCTTAACTGTCACCGCTTGCATTACATGCAATCAAAGTAATTCTGTAAAGTGAGACATGTGTGGAAAGCTTGCATTCAATGAATCAAGCTGTCAACAATCGACCTTATAACCAGGTAAATTATTGTGAATATGGTATATTGTATTTTTGTATGGTAACGTGTTATATTATTTTTACACTATCACCTTGTACGAGTACAACAGCAAAGCGCTTGTGAGGAAATTACAAGCAAAATATTATTTATTACATCATTATTATTCATTTTATTATTAGCAGCAGTAGTTGTTGAAGTTATCGTAGTATTAGTAGTAGGGCGTAACCAGGGAGCGTGCCGCAGAGGGAAAAGCCCCCTCTAAGTGTACAATATTTAGGATAATCTTTCCAGACTGCACATATCTGGAGTATGAAAGTTATTTTCAAACATGAAGACACGGTCATGTACACATCAATAAATGTACACTTTTATATATAACAGTTTATACAGATCTATCAGGCGGACGTTATTTCTTAATTTTTCATGAGATAAGTAGAAAAATGAATTTATATATATATCTTGTACATGCATTTTTTCGTGGTTTTAAAAGGAACACATTCTTTATTGACGAGAGTTGTGTTAATTTTGTCTCTACGAAATTCACAACAGGTTACAGAGTAAAAATAATGGTGAGGTCCTGTCAGCTCTTCTGCGACAAAGTTTGAAAATATCAACCACAGAAAGTCGAATAGTTTGCCATGCAAGAGCAGGTGTTTTACTATACAATGGTTCGATGCTGAAGTAAACGCCATTACTCAGCTCCCCAATATTGGGAGGACCATGGAGAAACTTAAAGACAGATTATATCCCTTTAGAAATACAGGGAGTGAGAATTTATTTTCACACTATAATGGGTTTATTTTAATTTTCGAAAAATGTCCGCGTTTATAGATTCTTCGTTACAATCTGAAAATGAAAACACTTATACAATGATTTTCCTTTTTTTTTTGTAAATGAGGAGAATTGTGTGATTTGTATTTTGTCGATTTATCAGGAACAATTTGGAATAGAAATAAAAGAAATTCCACATGAAGAAAAAATGCAATATCATATTTCTTTTCTTCTTATATCGTGTTTGTATCTTTTTTTTCTTAGAGAGTACCAGTCATGCAAGCTCAAACAAATTGTTCGCTTGAAGAGCATTAGCATTTCATCATCCTGTATTCATATAAATTGATTATCAGACACAATTCAGTCACTGACAATAATAATTCCAATCTTAATATTCCATTGATGTCTAAGTATAAACATTTTATATGTTTTTTTCTTCTCTTTGTTAATCACACACGCATCATTCTATAATGTATTAGCGCCATATCGGCCCTCTGACATAACGACCTTATAACTAGCTGTCAGAGTGCCTTTAGATCTAGGTCTGAGGAACGCATAATTAGGGCCCATGAGGATGTAAATATTTTCGTCAGTTTTGACAACGCCTTATGGCCTTCAGGTACACTGTCAATTGATATAACCCAGACTAATCGTTAACATTTTTAGTGTACTTTCTAACAATACCAAACATGAGCGAGAAAGATTCCGTTTGACTCAGTATATAAGTAAACCCTTCCGCATATTGAATTTCTGATTGTCATGGCTCGCAGCCAAATTGTACGCCATACAGGAAATGACTTGTTACCTAAAGACGGGTTTCAATTTGGTTTGTGAGTTCACATATATTCTTTTGTGTTAATTCATCATTCGTAGCATTATGTTAAGATTATGGGTTTGGCAAAACATGAATGCGAGATGATGGAAGATCACACCGAAGCATTCCTCCATATTGCTTGTATCACCACTTAAGTAGGCTTACCAGCCCATTTAACATTGCAAATGGATACGGGTTGTCACGGCTAATAATGTATGTCCAGTTGTACGACATGATAGGCAGATTTTTTTGTTTTCTTTGTAAAATATATTTGTAATCAATAAATTAACCCGTAGAGGTCTTAGCTGTGCCACGTTCAACATAACAGGGGAAAAAATATTTTAAAAAAATATTTCATCTAAGATTAAATATAAATCACGAGGAATGAAAAATATTTGAAATACAGTTTTAACGTAACATAAAGCAAGCGTCAAAGGGTGGGAAGAATAGAGATAAAGGCTTTAGAACTTTAAAAGCTCTGACGGAAATGTCAGCGGTGTTTGAACTCGACCTCTGTCCGTAAGAACGTCCCGTCAGAATGAACCAGGCATCGCTTTGTTTGTTTCTGATAGGGCGGAAAACACAAGAGTGTTGCATAGATACCCCTTTTATATTGTCGGTGACTGGCCTAGGATAGACTGTATATCGTTAGAGCTTTGCCTGTATCAAGGCAAGTTTCAGATTTGTGAGGCCGGGCGCTGTCTTGCCAACGGCAGAAAATTGATTAAACAGGACAATACAACGATTCAGTGATCACGCGGACCTGCTGTGGAAAGGAGCAGACGTGTCAATCGACTGGCCCTGTCGCCACATTTAATGTTTCATTAAATCCGCTACACCGGTCTGTGTAGTCTTATCTTAACGTCCAGACCATGAACTGGACTGAAGCTCGCCCCGCTACAAGCTCAGACCGTTCTTTATGTTCAGTGCCAAGCCTGGACACCGGGATAACGTTCTCTTAAATTGCAAAAGAGAACCAAATCTAGCTTATCTCCATGAGCTGATTGGCGGCAACAGATGTAAGGCGACTTTGCTTTGGGCGAAATGTTCTTTCTTAGTAGTGTGTAACGCATAAATCTCTAATTCGGTTCTGATTCTGTTTAAATTTTAATCTTTTTCAGCAAGTCAATCTTGCACATGATTTCACATCAAAAACCGTTTTATTACACCAAAGTAATATCCATTTGATCTCCATCTGCTTTTCCTCAAACGTTTCCCTGTTTGTAGATGTCTTAGGACAAGATCAAAGACATATACAGAGATATATTGTGTCTTCATGTTTCCAATGAAAACGGCATAAACCGTTTCTATTTCACAAGCCGCCTGTGTATAAGCCGCCAGATTACTTGTCAATGGAAAAAAATAAACAACTATCATACAAAAGATATGAAGGTCATTTTCTAGGAAAATCCCTCAGGCCCAGTCTGAATGTTCCTTTTAGCTCGTATGCTATTCACATTGTCTACTGACCCACCCATTTACTACCTTTTATGCCATATGTGATTTCTTCTACTCTTTCGACGTGTTTGATTTAACAATGGACGCAAAGTTTTCAAAGCAATGATTTAAGAAATGTAATTCTCTGTGTAAAGTAACTTTGTACTTTGGACTTTCTACCTCAATACAAAGTGTATTCCACTTTGGTTGAGATCTCGCCCAACTTGCAGGAAATAACATTTAATTTACACATCACGTGCCCTTCCGTGGCGAAGCAGCCTTGAAGGTAAATTGTATTTATTTAGATTCGTTCTAAGTTGAACAAGCTTTACTGTGTTTGCGACATGGGTTTGACAGGTTGCATCCTCTCAAGGAACAAACCGCATAACTTCATCTGCTACTTCGCCCCGAGCCACTACACGATAAATTGAAAACGTTTCTTCCGTATGAGACTCAATGGCTTGCCCTTCGTTAAGCCTTGAATATAACATCTCCCGGGGGCTTCAGGGATGTCATTCCGAAATCAATTTTCTTTCAAAGAGCTTCAGGGAAACGCCCCAAAACATTTCCTTGTCATCGTCTTGAAGTTCCCGTTGCGCACTGGATGGATTTATGGGCCATTCATACTCCCTTCAGGTTTGAGAAAAAGTGCGCTCAATTTTTAATGGCAAATAATTTATCTGTGTGTGTTTGTGTATATATATATATATATATATATATATATATATATATATACGGTCTAAACATAATCTAAGACGTTCATCCTTTTTCCTTTAGGGATTATAAACAACTCAACAATACAAAAACGTGAAGAACAAGTCCACCTCTTCAGTCTTTTTAAGGATAATCTGGCATGATAGGTATTTCTCTCGGTAATTTTTAAATATTTAGTTTAGCCTTAGTTTCAATGCGCTGGTACCCCACTTTGTTAATACGGTGGTTTCAACCGTCCTCATTTGTTATCAAGAACTTTAATATTTAGTATTATTTCAATACAGAAAATTCATCATGTGAAAAAAACACCCGCTGTAACATTAATAAAATTAACCAGCTTCTGTATCTCAGGGGTAGAGCACAGGACTCAAGGCCGGGATATCTTGAGTTCAAATCGAAGGCGTGGCGGTGAGCTTTTCAACGGTCGGCACCATCCAAGGGTGAGCACTCTACGAGCTTAATTGGAAGGCCGTACCCAACGATCGTGTTTCACTTACGAAAACCGAGGGCGCCTTTCGAGGGTTCCTTAATTGATTAAACCAGCAAGGGAACGACTACAAACCCAGGGCCCGCAGGTGCAGTAGTCACCGAGCTTGGTTAATACAAGGATACAAAATGAGATGAAGTGGGTGATAAAGCCCTCGCACGTAGTCCGATTCCGGAATAGAATACCGCAGCTGTACATATACTTAGTTTAGCTAGGAGGCAGTATCCACAACAATTATAAAAATTTAAAATGAAAAGAAGAAAATTAACAACAAGAATGGCGTTTGTCATCATTTGCTGATTATATTACCCGTTTGTAGTAAATAATTAGAAAGACACATCCGCAGAGGAAAGTGCCTTTTGGGAAATATAACCTTTTACCTGAGATAATAAATATTTGTGAAGTGACATTAACTTCCTCTTAAGTTAATTTGCTTACCTAAAATAAATACCACGAAGACGATCCCATGGGAGTCTCGTAAACCTTCAAAAATAAGCAAGGACTGAATTTACAGGGGGAGCGTAGAGGATGGCGGGGTGTATGAAATCAAATTGAACAGTTTCGCTGACAACTTAATGGAAGCATTTGCGTCGTGAGTGCCAGCACGGAATGAGTGTGTGGTCATTTTGATACACCTTTAATGGTTCTTTAATGTTAATATGTTTTAAAAGTTTCCTTTATATCAAAGTCGGCTTGATTGACTAGCTTAGTCAGCTATGCTTTATATCCACGATACGACTGCGGTAATCAGTGAAACACGAACAATGCGTGTCCTCCATGAACCCCTTTTTAGTCTTAATCCCCTTTTCCCGACGAATCCCCTTTACCACACTAGATCGGCATAGTATTAGATCTAGAGTAAATAAGATACATGTTTGTTTCAAACATAGTCTGAATAGCCTTCAGTTAAACCCTCCCAGTATGTTATGAAATCACACTCTGTTTATGGTTGCAATAATGAAGTAGTAGATGAGTCTTGCATTTAAAAAGTGAAAAACAAACTTACGCCAAGAAGTTTATGTTCCATCAGTGTCTGTTTGATTGTCGGTTAGATTATTTATCTGCTAGAGTGTTTGCGCAACATTTTCTTATATGATTTTCATTTAACCGACAAGGGAACAGTCTAATAATGGACTGTGTAGGTAATGATCAGGATTAAGTTGGATTGTTTCTATATAGCGGAGGTAATTGCGCTCTGTTGAGTGTCGTCGAAATTTTCCCAAAATGAAACTTTGTCGGAAAAATGTAAGGTTGATGTTGAAAACAAGACAACTCTACATAAAACATGCGATTTAATGTTAATCGTTTCAACATCACAGGCTTGTGCAATGCACTTGTAATTAACACGTTTAAAAGGATTGAAAGGCAAATTATGAAAGAGAATAATCTGTATTTACAAAGCCCACGGTTGAACATTAATAGGTTATTAAACAATTACGATTTAATCGACGGCTTGCTATTGGTGCATTGTTGCAACCCTAGTTCATACACTCCTTTAGCAGTGGACTCATTACATTTATCTGACTGATTCCACTAACCAACTGTTTAAAAGTGCCACGTTTGCCGTATACCGCATTCAGGGTGCTAGCACAAGACCAAGTTTCTTCTTGTCATTTCGAACAATACCCCTCGCTCACTGGTCAGAACAGTCTCGGGCCTTGTCTCAGCGCCCTTGCGGCCATATTCGGTAAAGTCAGTGGGTTGCGGAAGGTGTCGTGACCACTATGTGAAGAATAAAAATGATAGGTTTGTGTGTACTTGTCTCCGTGTTTCAAATGAGTTTGGTAAACGCAAGTTGAGCTTGCAGCTGAGGTGTGTCAGTGGACAATGTTAGATCGACCAGACACCAGACGGGACAACCCCATTAGACGGAATAAATGTTACGAATCTTAACCAGTTCATTATTGAATCCATTCTGACGAGACACTTTTTTTCATGCTACAGCAACTCCGGTGACTGAGATCATTATTAGACAGAAACATGCCACAAACAAATTAAACGATATATAGAGCACGACCAGAGTTATTATTAAGGTTCTTTTTTTGATCACAGAGGTCAATTACCTGCAGAGAAAGTCAACTAAACCATGTATGTTCATGTCCTGATCTGTGTCTATAAATAAAACTCTACTTATTTTTCTGCAATGCATGTTTTAATTATAAAACCCTTATAAAGTTTTCACTTTTATATTTTTAAATATGACCCACAATAATGATTATCATCCTTCATTTATCTCAGTACGTGACCCGTACAACCAATGTCAGTCGTCGCCGGAAGATGTCGCTAGCTTGGGAGCAAGGTTGGCCTAGTCTCCAATCGGAAATCTATTATTCTCTTGGCTATGATGCCCCTAAGGAGTAAATGATAGCTGTGTCAGTAATTATACTACAGGTAAGGATATATAAATGACAGTGGAAAGTACATTTTCCCTATACATTGGGGAGCAGTTGTATCAATGCATGGTCATTTGTTTCTTGAACAATTGGCCAAATACATTAGATGTATTTGTTTTTGAGCAACAATTTTTTTTATCTATTCAGTATTGTTTTGCAATTTCAACTGATCATCATCACATCGATATCATCATATCGATCTTGAAAATGGTAAAATACCTATTATAAATTGTACAATACATATAATAAATGGTAAATACCCTTTATAAATGGTTAAATACCTGTTATAAGACAATCAAAGACATTTTCTATGAATTTATATTTTACTCTTAATTTCCTATTATAAGAAACTATAAAATGGTTGAAAATGGTATCTTGAAATACACAAAAAAAAACATAATTCTGGGTATTCCTGTGTTTATGTAGTTAAATTCTCAAAAAAAAAGAATTACTCCCGTTACAAGAGGCGCGTGGATCTCTTCCCCTGCTCTCTTCAGACCAGCCAGAATAAATCTGTGTAAGTATGTTTTTACAAAACTAGGTGAATTGAAAGGGTACTGAAGACAGAGACGCATAAAAAGAGGGCTGCTAAAATGTTTCAAGAGTTTTTTAAGAGTTTTCAAGAACCACAGTACAAAAAAAACTAAGATTAAAACAACAAGACGTGAAAGCCACAGTGAAAATGTTTAGTAGAGTAAAATAAAAATCTTGCACTCAAAATACTCAGCTTAAATTATTTCGAGGTGAAAACCATGATTAAAAAGTTTTGTAAGAAGAAACTAGTGAGCATGCACAGAAAACAGGCAAAGTCAGCTGATCTAATTGGGGCAATGGCTTCAAGCGATTGCTTTAAAGTTAAAAGAAACAGATGCACGATATAGCAAAGCTTTATTAAACTAGAAGACCTGGAAACAAGACTTATAGGTTTTGCTCAGAAGAAATACATCAAGGTACCTAAAGAGGCCCAATCACCTGTCTGACCTTTATAATATTAAATTAATCCCTTGAAGCTTTTATAAAAATAGGTCAGAAAACGTGGATATCACCGCACACACGCTGCTTTTTTGTTTCATTCGACATGTTTATAATATGTGGGGGCCCGCCAAAATAAAACAAATTCAACAAGGGCATCTGGGGGCCAGTCACATAAGCCAGAGCTTTAGAAAATGGCGTTTTGCAACAAGTGACCTTTCTGCCTCCGCATATATGCAACCCATCACCTTAGGTTACATGTTTGTTCCCGTTTGTCTTTTCTGCTGTGTTTACAAACATATTATTGATAACCAAATTCATACATCTTTCACGGAGGTCTTATAAGAACTTTTCATAGCCAGAATACCCTTGGATCATTAATATTTTTACAAAAGAAGCCTAAAATCACATAAATTCTTTTTCGAAAGGTAGGTGAATGGGCATTTTAAGTTGGCTACCTGAGTATGTATAAGTACATGACTTTATCCATCTGCGTATCGCCATGGCCTCTGTGACGGCATTGCTATGCTGACAACAGTAACGTTTTTTTCTATTTGCTAGTTTCATATATTTTACTGTCACCGGCCTTTATATAAAACTTTTACATCCACTGCTAAGTATGTCTGATCTTGATTTGTTTAACTAGTAGGACTTTGAGTTCAGGCGGAAAAGAGCGGAGTGCCGCGAGTTTCAGAATAAGATGACCAATGCGATACCCATCTCTCGTACGTTATAAAATTCGATGTACCATGGATACATTTGGTTTATACTTTATTATAGTATGAACCCAATAGAGATTAGGTGAATACCAAATAACGGTAAATTACATTACACAGTTCTTGAGCAGAGATCAAACGTAGTGTATCTAATTGCCACAAGAAGCCTATTGTCATTTTAAAATTAGAATATTGCAATAAAATAGGAAAAATACTAGTATAATACTATTAAAATATTCTGTATCTTATTACCTTGTGATAAGTGTAGGTCACAGACGCACATTTATGCGATTTATTGATGCAGCTTGATACATAGTAAGTTTATTTTCTATATAAAGTGAGTGGAATGACATTCTACCCACAACACTCACTAGAATTATATGTCAATGCTACATGTCAAAGCTAAATCAGTGCCAGCTTTTATTACTAAAGCACTGTTAAGTCCGTATGGTGAATCCCCAATATTTGCATATTTGGGCGTCACAAGGCTCTTCGAGAACCTAAACATTCCCTCACATTTGCATATCAGGTCTTACGTGAATGGCATCGTTGCTATGAGAACGCCAACAGCGGTCCCATACAGGCAGTAGACAGCTCCGAACCGCTTGGTAACAGTCGCACTGAAATCATGTAATTCAGATAGTCCATACCTGGCCCTTTGTGTCCTATGATATCTTTGTCGTGTTCACGAGTTGTTATTCTTTCCAGAAGTAGCCAGTCTCAGTCATGATACAGGAAAAATGATATCTATGCTGCATGAATACTACGGTCCATATGCCAAATGTAAGTGCATTGTAGACACTATCGCAACGATTGTGTAACGATAGGTCCAGTTTCCTCTGCCCAGGTGACAAGAGCAGCATTTTTTTAAACTCGTGTATTGGTTTCACCAAGCCACTACCTAGATGCCAACACGCGAATCATCGTAATCATTCAGCCAGAGGGTACATGTATTACATTATGACTTTGTTCCCGCGTGTACACTTGAATATCTCACGCTGACTGGCTCAGTTTTTTACATTTTGTTTAAGAAAGCTTACTTTGCAGTGCGATGGTCTGATAAACGAAAACACTGAGGCTAAGGGTTAAAGTGTGAAAAGTCTCGTCAAACTCAACATAGACAAGGGTCCCTCAATAATAAGACTGATTAAATGGAAATGTTAGCAGACAATTGAAGCGCAAAAGGCAATGGCAGAATTGACCATGTTGGTTAAAAAAATCGGGGAAAGTCCACCGATTACTGCTGACATCATCGGAAATGACCGTATAAAAGAGTTATATAATTTGCCGCGAGGTAGTAGTTCATGTTCTAAGCGTTACGCCACAGAAAGAGTGAATTTGATGGCTCTGACAGAAGAAGGATTTATTTTAACCATCGCATTAACTGAACCAGTCTATATTCCAGTATTCTGTGAATAAGCGTATGGAAGGAATGGAGTTTAAATGACAACTGACCTGACGTGGAATTTCATAAACCTAACCATCGCCAATGAACAGCGGAGAACGCTTGGATACGTTACTTGAAAGATATTTCCGGAATTCTCTTCGTACTAGAACAAATGCGCACGTGTCTGCCAATATAAACAGCAGTTGCATTTGCATGTAGCAGTGAATAATTGGTTAGTATTGATTTTGTGCACGGACCTCAGAAAGAATTTTGTGTTAATTTCTCAATATCGGCTGTTAATAGGCCTCAGGACTTGAACTCCTAAATATACATGATTTGTCAGGGTATATATTATGTTGAAAACTATTCTGACACGATTTCGGACCTGTTAGATTGAATACGTTCCAATTTCTGAAAAACAAGAAGGGAAGGCTGCTAACAGTAACATCGCCTGGTTGCTTGACACACAGCCATTCCCAGCCTTGGTGCAAGGCTGAGAATTACACACCAGGTGACCCGGGCTCCATACTCAGCCTTGAGTATGTTCTTACGAAATATCGTAGCGGTCCTTTTGATGTATCAGAAGGAAAGAATAAAAGAGTAATTAAGAATAAGATGCAGCTTAAACTATGTTCACTCTACCTATATATCCTTTATATATCCGTTTCCATACATGTGGAGTCTTCTGTTTATGTTATATATGATATAACAGCATTTTATCATGAAGAGAAGAGCAGAAGACCATCACTGACACAGCCATGTTGCTGAGGCATGAACTCTAGTCACCTGACCTGTGACCTGACCTCTGGTGTACCAGAGTAATGTATTGCTAATAAATCTATTAAAAAAAATCTTATTTCATGAATAATACTTATGAGTAAATGATAATATATGGCTTCAATAAGTCCTTTATAAGTTTATGGCTATATCATTTAAGGTTTTAACAAATTTGCCTATGGAAGTTATGGAAACAATATTTACTATAATTTATTTGGAACAATAATCAGAGGACACCTCTTCTCATATCAATAAGGTCAAGGACAGGGTCATGTGACAAAAGATAAACATGACCGCATGGCAGGCTAAAAAAAACCCACAGGAGTTGAAATCTTAACAATTTCCTTATAAGGGCACTTCTACATAATTTATTTTTATTCCAGAACAGTTTATTAGCCATTATTGGTAAGAAATTTGCTAAATTGCCTCCATTTTCTCTGTTTATTTTGCAAATATCCCAATATACCCCTGCTACGCTTTTCCATAAGAGGATCCCCATAACTGAAATCTCATTTCAGTTATGAACCCATAACAAAGCCATTCTGTGAGTTAGGGAATCCTTCGAAATCCTATATGATGCTAGTCCCGTTAGATTAATCTTTATTTTAAAATAAATAATTAAAGGGTGCACAATAATTGTAATGGTCTTATTTCTAACTGATGCGTTCATACATTATTTGCTTCAGTTTACTTAAAAGTTATTTTTATTTTTGAGGTAATCAAAAAGGCATCGTGCTGCTATGGATGGAGGAATAATTCTTTTGACAGGCAAAGGTAAAATGTCACTACCAGTAAAAAAATCGGTTATATCTGTCCAGATAGTGTAGCCCTTTATGGTGAAAGACAAGCAGAAGTTATTAAATGTAGATTTTAGTCCGGAAAAACAAAAGTAAGCTGGATTTTAAGGAACGAAACAGTAAATCACCTTATTATCGCTCACAATCAGGAATCCACACGACGTATTCCCGCCATAGGGTTTGAAATCGCGTCAGTATACTTTATTTTCTTAATATGTACCTTGGCAGATCATATATATCATGTTTGTAGGGATTCAAGTGCTTATGAATAGGCATACGAACGCGTATAAACAGATTGCCTGAGACAATTATTTTGCTCTTTTATAAAATAGTACCTGTTCTTGGAGTTCTCATCTTACAGTCGTCTCGTTGCTGTTGTCTTCCCAGACTATTTATTATTTTATGTTTTTCTAGCATTTCACACGTGATAAAAGTAAGTAATTTGAGCCGTATTTTAGACCTGATATGATTAATCTGGATTAGAAAATTGCCTTTAGCAGAAGAGGGAACGCTTAGTGTGAGGGATTTATCAGGGGCGTAGCAAGGATTCATGGAAAGGGGGGGGGGGGGTACAGCATATATATATATAATAGGCTGGCCCTATTCAGGTACATTACGTATTGCAATACAGTCAAAGCGATTGATATGTATTGACAATACGCTTCATTTTTATGGGATATAATATCTGAACTAAAAACTTTGCATATTTTTTTCTTAAACAAAAGACCGAAATATTAGTTTTTTTTCATTGTCATGGAAGCACCGGGTACTATATATATATATATATATATATATATATATATATATATATTTGTGAGCTGTTTTTTGTTTCACCGATACGATGATACAGCATGCATCGTATGACAGATGTATTAATATTTTTGAACACTGACGATTTCTAACCATTCATCGGGGTCGGTCATGACGCAGACCATCGGCTCGACTTTGGCCCGGTAACTGACCTTCATTTCCGCTAATTAACCAACAGGATCTAGTAGTCGGCTACTCTCATTAAATAAAAGGTCGAAGTTTGCTTCCTCTGTGTTCATGTTCAATCCGCACCATTTTACTATTTGATATGAGTAGTAGTCGGCCAACATGATTCGCTGCCTGAATGAGATGCAAGTCGTCATGCCGGCGTGTGAGCAAACTGGCAATAAAATCAGAAAATACATTTATATCTCCACTGAGTAATTTGCTGTAGCATGGGGAAATAAAACAAAATCAATAACAGCTAGAATGCGGTTTGCCCTGTTGCTACTAATGAGCTCAGTACATACAATTTAATTTTCTCACCTCTGGTCAAACCAGAAAGACAGTATCCAAGAAGATTCCATTCTAACGCCTCGACTACGTCCATGTACGTATCTTTTACCATGCCATTTACATTTTGTTCCCTAGGGCTGTAATAATGCATCGAATTACCCATATAGTGAATCGAAAATGTCATAAACCAATAACTGAATCGAGCACGTAATACTAGATTTTATATTAGATTTATTTCTTGCTCATAACCAAGTGCAAATGAACAGGATGCAACATATAATAAGCATTGATATTTATCAAAGGAAGTCATTTTATGTCCCACATTATAAACATTATATAATGAAGCTGAGTCCATACAATCTATTTCCGAGTTAGGTCCTATTGAGTCCAACTCCCGGTCCGATTCCTCCAAGTTTGAGTCCAAGTCCAACTTCTTCGAGTCCGAGTCATTTAAAAACCCTCGAGTCCAAGTCCGAGTCTAATACAGTCCTGATTAAAAGAAATTGAAACAGAACATTTTAGATTATCCTGCGTGTTTTGTGTAAATTTATTCATACACTTTTTAACTGAATATGTTAATAATATTTTCTCTCTATGCAGAGGTATCGCTTGGTAATGTATAGTTTTTTTTTGCAATATTCTCTCAGTAATTCTTATATGTTTTATATAAGTCTTCAAAGTATTTATAAGAGCTTTGCAAGTCTCGACACGGACCGGGCCTAATTTCTCGAGTTATTACCTCCGAGTCCAGGACCCTTAAGCCAAAGTCCGTGTCCCTTAAAAAGTTGACTCGAGTCCGAATGGAATGGTTGCGTTCGGTAGTCTTAAAAGGTGGAGGAAAGCGGAAAACCGGGAGAAAACTACCCACCTTGGACTGGTCACTATACAACCCTTTCTCATGGCAACTCTGGTGACTAACCCCAGCGTTTTTACAATTCGACAGTATTAGTTAACTGACTGTGGACGAGACGATTGAAATATTACATGGTCTATGTAGATGTTTAGGTACATGTTAAAGTTCATCCTAGCATGATATTGGAAGAAAGCATTTAGTAGATATACGTTTACAATATTATGATTGCTAACAATGATCCTAACGCAAATGGATTCGACAGGCTGTAATCGATTATTAAAACAAAACGAAGACCCCTAAACAATTTTACGGCTGTTCTCCTTGTATGCAAAAAAGCACACCTCAGGTTAGAGAAATTTACTTCCGTGTATACTATAGGTGTTTGGAGCACAACCCGTCGTAGTACACTGTAAATCTGGAGGAAATTGTGGGTACTAATAGATAAAATCTTTTACCATGGCATGTACCAAGCAACAACATGCAGTGCAGCAGCATCAGCAATCAAATATATGTGTTAAATACATATAGCTTTGACACAATGTTTTACTTGGCTGCCGGTCACAAAGGTTCAGTGATTCCTCGACATAGCGATGGGACAATAGACAAACGGAATAAATAATTCACTACAGGGCTGTTTATGGAGCTCTGCCACAATAATGACTCCGGAATAATCTCTGCTCTTATTATAGAAACCTGCCATCCACTGTATACTGAGAACACACGACTAAACCTGTTAGTGGTATTACATTATACAGAAGACACCCACACATGGAGTTAGTGGTCATTAAACTTGAAGGCTATCTGCATGGACCAGCCCCTGCCACACAAGAAGGCCGGAGTCGCCCCAACGTTATATGAAGTCTTCATTGGAGCTAATTACTATAATCCATCAGTGAAAGATTCGTCGGGGCCGTTGAACCTCCACAGAGGGCGTACGTCGGAAACACAGCACTATATAGGAAAGGAATATAGCAAGGCGTTGTCATTAAACACTGCCAATGCCCTATCGTATATCTGCTTTTATAACGATAGATCAAATTTCACTCCGATTTCGATCAAGCTCCATCGTTGAGCGGATAAAATGTTCCAATCTCAGCGGGTTAGATGAGTACTAAGCCGAGGAGGGGTGAGATTAGTCACAGTCGACCTAATCTACTGCAGGATGAGTGTTCTGCTAGCTTAAAGGGTAAGCTGTGCGCCACAGACGTGTATCACCAACAAACGAGTTCGTCTTTGGAGTGTTCTATGGTATTATGAGCCAGGAATGTGGGTAATAAGACATTCGGGATACTAAGATACAAATTGTCGTGACAGGAGGCGAGTGTTGTGAAGTAGTCCCAAAACTGAAATGGAACGCTGCAGACGTACATACTAGGATTAAGAATGATGAGACAAGACAGCATAAAAGAATGGAGACCGTAACCTCCCCCTAAACAAGGTTAAAAAATGAAAATAAAAAATAGAATATTCAATAAGGGCAGGTTTGATACGGAAAATTAGTCAAAATTTCCTTATAGTCTTTGTATACACACAATTATATGAAGTATGAATTCTGGCTTTACTGAATAGGTTATCGTTATTTTATTAGTTTACCCTCCTGTCAGGTATAACTAGCTCTTCATTTTCCTGCGCTGTCACCCTGAGACATACAGCGACTGGTTTAAGGCATACTATGAACATTATCGGTTCCTTCCATAGAGACGGTTCGTGCTTATCGCACAAACAGTTCCCCACGGTCCCCAAATGACATGTTCTCCCACGATCCTCATAAGACCAGGGCCAGGCGGTAAACTAGGGGCAGCCTGTCACTGAAACGCCGATGCTTATTGCCAGAGGCATTAGTGTCGCAGGTCCACACACATATGGTTTGTGAACATATACACGGTATTTCTAACAGTCGCGTGCATATGCCTGTCAAACTGTCATTTTCCTATTTTTGGACAAAATTCGCGTTCTCCTATGTCAGGAATTAGTAAGTATATATATATATATATATATATATATATATATATATATTAATTTTTTAATAAAGGAAAGGCCCGTGGCCTGATTGTGGCACTGTCTATTGAATGAAGTGAAAGGTATCCATATAATAAACAGAATATGTTTAATTTTAAGCCTTCTGGATTTCAGGTTTTATATGCTCGGGGTTAGGAATAATCCAGAACTCATAACCTGTCGTTCAGACATAAGAGCGAATCTCTGAGGTTCTATAACGAGATTACACCATTATGCCATTTAGGCACCGGCGGGGTTCTACCCGGGGAGCCTCGCTACGTCCTACCGCTTAAATATATCTCAAGTTAACTAACAAGTCTTCGGCCCACGGTAGATGTTAACGATGAATTTATTAATCACAAAGTTGCTTTGTTACTACTCTGATTAAGGGCAATTCCGAGAATCAGACTGAGCGGGCTGGAAGGAAGCGTAGAAGGAAGCAATAATCCGAAGCATCGTACGGCCAATGAAAACAAAGGAGGACATATTTGTGCAGGATACCAGTCTATTGGTCCCTTAACTAAAAATATGTCCGGAGACATATAGTTCAATTTTACAACAAACATGAAGCGTTCCAGGTGGAGTAGTCTCACCTACTCTGAGAACTCAATGTTACGATTCCTTTTTCTCATGAAAATGGTTTTTTTTCTGTAAATAATTAAAATATTTTATCGCACATCAAGTAAGATACGGTTTGGTATTGATCTGTATTGTTAAATAACCGCAAAGCCAATGTTATAAGTTGACAGTTAAACAGGATATTCAAAATACTACTGGTGTCATTGGCTTTAATGAACTGGGCCTGGGCTAGCCGGATACCACAAAGCAGAACCACCTCTTCCAAATTTTATCATGACTGCCTGTCTGGGACGGGCAGAAATCTCCCGCAGTCAGATGAGAACTCAGACAGCCCTCCTAGTTTCCCGGCTTCGTAATCGGACACGCTAATCACTCGACCATCGGAGCTTGTGTTATTACTGATAGGTGAGGTCCACTAACAAAGGTTTCGCGGGAGATTTATTATGCTCATCAAGTGCTCAAGTTCACATTTTGATTGTGTCATTGCTAGGGTGTCAGACGCAGGTTCGTGATCGAAGCGGGAAAAAAAAAACAATTACGAAACCTGATTCCCTCATACATGCACTAATGTTATCCCTTCGTGAACCGTGGCATTTGGACCGTCTTCCAATCCTACTTTTGTCCATTAGCTTATGTCAATGTCAACGGACAAGTCACCATGGTAACCTCGATCGGCAGCTTCTGACCAATCAGTTCAATACTGAATCAAATTTCCTTCAAGTCATACTCCAGAGATTGCCAGGACTCTCTAACTTGAATGTCTTCGCTCGGGTCATCACGAAAAAATATCGCAATCGCAAAATCACAACTGTTTGAGAATCTTTATAATCTCATACAATTTTTTTTTCTATAATAAATTTAATTTTCTATACATATGGATACAGTTTGATGTGTTCTCATAAGCGATATTGTTTTAATTAGTTGTTACAAAGTGAAAGGTTAGGTATTTATAAAGGTTTGAAAATCTTGAAATGTATGTAGAAGCAAGAACATATCGATGAACATTTTTATATATCTTCTTTGTTTCCTTCAGTTTTAAAATTAATTTTTTTTTTCGAATTTTATGAACTGTAAACTTTCAGTCTGAAGTATATTCAAATATAAAGTGTCATAAAAATAACAAGAGCAGAAACGTTGTTTGCTACAGTCAGAACGACCTATATCGAGTTATCGAAATTTGCTTTACTCATGGCTTATGTACTTATCATGTGATTAATTTTAATTTAGCTTGATATTGTCTTTTATTTGTTATTTTCATTATTCCATATTTCAAATAAGTCGATAAAACCTTAAAAATATACTGACAAATCACGTAGCGCCATGACACGAGCAGGGTACCTGCTAGATTCACTGCCATTCCACTACAAGTCAATGACAGCCGTTTACTGGGATCTAAGGGTGGCACTGTTTTATAACTAGAAATGTATTGGAGCCTACATGGACTCCTCTGCCAGGATAATAATCAAACTTAATATACCTCGCCACCTGGTGGAGGTATAGTTATTATGCCTGGTATGGTATGATTCAAAAGCACACGCACCAAATCCTGATTCCCGCAAATAAGTTTCCTCCACCGCAAATGTCAACATAAAATGTTCAGAATCCCTAATAATCGGCAAAGACGATGTTACACCATGTTAAAAAGTATTCTTACACTCTTTTTGTATGCTATGGTTTAACTGTTATTGAAACAATTGCAAGCAATGAATATTAAGCCGTACTCGTCAGATTCATAGCACTTGCAGATCGTCAAAATAGTGTACATTTAACCATCGAAGTTACTGGTTATACAAGATCAGAATATTCCATACGGTGAACTAAGACTTTCTTACCTTAGGGGTTTTCTTTTATGAGCTGTTCTTGTGATATTAAATGCTTTTACTGGAAGGATGGGTTGTTCAAACGGAATCTCATGTTTCTAACGAGAGGTATAAACTGCCATGTGTTCTTATTGCGCCCTTCAATACTTTATTTCAATGTTGCGATGTGTTATGAATGCCGAAGAACGTTTTTGTACTCACTGGGGACTTATGTATTTTTTAACATAAATGCTTTGAAAATGTATGTTGGTTATTGACTAGCGCAGAGTAAGTTTCTGTTGTGATAAAGGTGTAATGATATCTAGCAACCGGAGATAACGGTCGTGTGTAGTCAGTACTTTGCTTCAACGCCTGCTATGGTTTATGATTGACGACGAACGTTCTCGTGCATAGCGACGACATCCTACCAAATATATCACATTTTAATACGAAAATGCTCGGAAAGTTTATATTAAATAAGTGAGTAACGTTTAGTGAGTTGTCAATTAATGTTTCCTGTTTTGTCAATTTTGTATAGGTGTAATGGGATCTTATGCATTTCTCACCTGTGGAATAGTAGCAACAACGCTGAAAAGCCATGCCAGAAGTAACATGAGTTTTCCTCTTTTGTCAGCATCATTCAAGCTCAGCGGATGGAGAATAGCGAAGTAACGGTCCAGACTGATGGTGATGAGAATAAAAGAAGAGAGGTAGAAACCGAATGCACGAAAGTACATAAGAATCCGACAAGCCACGTCGCCTGCTTTCCACGCTACCGTGATATGCCATGCTATTTCAAGAGGAAGCATGATAAAAGCCACGATCATGTCCGCAATGCAAAGGTGCATTATGAACATATTAACCCTTGAGCGACGATGACGATTCCTGAACAGTGTTATAAACACAGTCAGATTTCCGCATGCTGCGATCACAAACAAAAAGGAGTATACAATCACTGAGAATAAGTTATCGTCGGAAAATACCATGTCTTTTGTCAATGGTTCCGGCATGGACGTAGTCGTAGCATCTCCTGAACAGTTTACGTTATCTTCGTCGACTAAGTGGTATGCCATGGTCGTTGTAGCCAACAGGTAATTTGGAGGCATTGCCTTGAGCTTATGGACCCATAGCTGTTTACTCTCCTCAGTGGAAGTAACTAAAAGTCTCTTAAATGTCTTCTTGTTTAGCGTTTGTGTGTCTTCGATTAACTGAAGCTCATATTTCACTGCTGACATCACGGAGTAGCTATTATAACAGCACAAGCAAGTTTTGGCGTCACTCCACCGGGACAGATCTTTCCTCCAGCTAGTGTTTCTAGCAAACTAGAGAATTCTTGCGGCTGTTGCAGTTATAAGGGCTGCTCAACGCCCGTGTAGATACCAGACATCAACGCTGGGTTCTCCAATAGTGTTTATTGATCTCACATGATCAGATTCTCAAACCCGATTGGATAGATCCTGCAATCTTTAAACCAATCACAGATGACTACACAGGCAACAACCTCGCCTCGGTCTAATCGATTAAACACCTACGTGTGTGACAGGTGATTTTTCAGCCGCTAACATTCTATATCACATTCGCCATCCTTTACTGGGAAGCCAGTCATATGCTATGGTTTAACGGGGTACAAATGTCTGTATGCAAAACAAAGATACAGGTTTAACACGGAAAATAACTTACATCATTAGCTTTATAATATCATGTGGTTTACAAGCCTTTCCTGTTTTCGTGTACCCGTGTAAATGTTGAATGACTGAATGCACACACACACACACACACAGATATATATATATATATATATATATATATATATATATATATATATATATATATATTGTTACGGACGCAGAATAATATAACAGACTGAACTAACTCGCTGGTGAATCTTGCTTTTAAAGAGAAGCGGTTGTAACGCCAGACATTGGTCGAATCTAGTAATCGGCCTAATTTTTTCCTCTGAGCAAAAGGTTAACGTAATATATGGTGAGCATGATATATATATAAAAACATATATAAAAACAACATTGATTGCCCAAGTGTCTATCTATCTGTCCGTCCGTCTGTCAATCTGTCCGTTGGGGACCCTACTTAAGGGTTGGCACAGTCGGTCGGACAGCAGAGCAAGCGACACGTTTAGTCTCTTACACTGGCACAGGGGGCGCTCCATTTAAGAACCAGCATGGCTTCATATGTGAATATAAATATTACTGGTTATTAATGGAATAATGGGTGGAAACATGTAACGGACTTCTTTGTGCAATGAAGCGAGTCGGTATTACGTAACCTTGCCAAGAGGCACGTGAATGCACCCTCTTGCTCATTTCTGCTGTTCGGCCCGCCATTTATTGTCGCATTAATTTTTGTCTTTTCGTTCATATTTAAGAGATGTTCGTTATATTGTGTTATTACTGCATAACGGGACATTATTTCGAAGGCTAGATTTATGAAACTGCCTTGACCACCAGTTGGAAGCATATAAATATATACATAAAATACATAATATATATAAATATATATATTAATATATATATATATATATATTTATATATATATTTGTGTTTGTGTGTATATATATATATATTTATATATATATATATATTTATATATATATATATATATATATATATATATATATATATATATTGGGAGGGGGTTTTGTTGTTAATATTTATTGATATTTTGATTAGTGCAATTAACGTCATGGTAGAGATAGCCTGGGACTGACAGGAGCACAGCTCATTAACAGATTTATCCTAGTTTGTTTCATTAACAATGATATTACCAAGTGATTGAGCGAAGATAATTGCGTGTGTCAATGAATAACGTGGTAATAGAAATAAATAAAGAATTTTAGAATTTTAGAAATTAGTTTGATAAATTAAAGGAAATACTGAGGAAATGAGGAAACAGGGTAGTATGGATGAATGGACAAATGATAAATTGTTGATATCTGTCATTCTGTGTTTTCTCTGCAATCATCCGTGCAAAAGTAATCTGTATGCAAGCTGATTCTTGCTGTGTGATAGAAGTGGTCCGTCATCATACGTCATTAATCATTACGTGGGGATGAGTGGGGCGATTCTTATTAAATTATTATGGTTGCTAGAGATAATTGTCCCGGGGAAGGGGCGTGTCACAAGATGTTTTGCCACATGACACTGTCTGATTTTTCAGGCAAGACTTCTTTTTATACTTAATTCATACTCTTTTTCAGGGGGTAATACTTTTTTATAATTTATTTCTGAATCATCATCTTCAGGTGATGACTATATGTTGTTTACCAAAACTTATTGAG